>CM053793.1:242640449-243895449 GCA_028749045.1 Cupressus sempervirens | reverse complement strand
CTCTGAGTTGGGTGCCTTTGACCTTGTTGGGTGGTTTCTATTGATGTGACTAGTCTTCAAACAACAAAAGCATGTAGTTTGGCTGAACCATCTATTGTAGTTTCCATTGAAATGTGTTCTTTTGCAATTTTCAGGGATGTGTCCATATTCCTAACAGTAGTGATGGCTATACCTGGTGTTATAGTCCCAATTGTAGTGATGTACATGATTATTTCCCCTTGTTCATTAATTAGGTGTCCACATAAGCTTTGATCTGCACTCAAAATCTTTATGTCCATACTTCTTACAATTGTAGCAATGACCTTCAAATCTTGGTGTTTTGATAGTCCTAGTCCTGCAATCATGTGCTTGATGTCCTTGCTTGTTGCACTTGTGACAGTAACCCACATCCTTAGATTTACCATGCTAATGGGCATTCTTTCTCCTACACACATTAGAGGTATGTCCCTTTTTACCACAAAAATGACAAGTAGGCTTAATGTTCTTACCTTTGTCACTCCTTTCTTCTGCAGTCTTGGATGACTCTCCTTTTTCAATGCTAGTGTATCCTAGTCCTGAAGTATCATTGCTGGCTCTTGGTGATTTTATTAGTAATTCAAAGTACTTGATGGCCTTATTAGGTTTATTGAAGCTCTCTACAAGTTCCTTCTCTCTTTTTAGGTCATTTTGCAATGGTTCATTTTGCATTTTCAATGTCGATATCTCAACGTCCTTAACATTCAGTTCATGATGTGCATTCATCATCTGACTTAGGGTGTCCAACTGCATGTTGAAAATTCTCACAAGCTCAATTGTCTTTTCTTCCAATCTGTTGGCAAGGTTTCTCTTGTCATCTTCTAGCATAGCCTTATCTTCAATGGCTCTTTTCTTCTATCTAGTTACTTCACAAAGCATCATGGCTTGTGATTCTTGTTCAATCTTGAGAGTTCTAATCTCTTCTACTTGGGCTCTATTCTTCTCCATCACATCTGCTATTATTGCATCAAACTCTTTGGAATCTCCATTTGCAAACAATTTTGAGGTGTTAATCTCCTTGTATTCTGTATCATTCTTAGCTATGGAAATGTCTCTTCTTTTATTTAAGGATTTTCTCAGTTCTTCTTTGGCTTCTTCCAAAGTGTGTAGAGCAAGTTGTACATAAATCACCTAATTCTCTATGATCTTCCCAAGTTTTTAGACTTCCATTTCCAAATCTTTTCTCCAAGATATAAGGCTCCTCCTTGTGAGAACTAGGCTCTGATACCAATTTTTAGAATTTACAAGTGGGAAGATTTAATTCTGAGAGGGGGGTGAATCAAAAGTAACAATATTTAACCTCTAAAACTTTTAACTAAGATCATTCACATGCATCTACCATACCTAATTAACATAAAAGTAAAGACATGTACAAAAATAAATAGCACAAGATTTTGGTCGCTCAGAAACCCTCCAAAATGAGAAGGTAAAATTGGGGTGGGGATGACACCCACAAATTATCGTTGTAGCAATATGTAACTGTTAAGGGTTACAAAGTTTGAACACTTCCAATGGTTTTCCCTATGAAAGGTTTGCCCTACTAAAGGCATTACACTCTATTAAAAGTGACTTGTCTAAAGGATTTGCAAACACTCACTTGGAATGTTACCCTGTTAAAGGATTTAGCGCCTTGTTGAAAAGCTTACACATGGTTCTTAAACCAACCTACCTCCATAGGATTTTCATTCCTAATACAATGGCTAGAGAGTATTAGAATGGATTGTCTTAATGACTTGCAATCTTCAATTTTTGATTCCATATCCTTGTTTTTCTCTTTCTATTTTGATCCTTCCTTGATCTGATATGTCTCTCCTCGAAGTTCTGATGCTCTATTTTGATCAATTGGATTCTAAAATGTTTCTCTTCCTTTTCTAATTCCTTATACTCCTCTGAGTTTCACTAGCATTCTCCCATATAACTCTCACACACATGAATTATGGGGTTTCATCCTCCTTTTAAAGGCTTCAAAGACTTAGGGTTAGGTATGAATCTACAATCAATATTCATCCTTCTTTTCCCACTCAATTCTTTCACTTTTCCTATTGGTTGCATTCCTTCTCCATTTTTTTTATTGGTTGCATGCTGATTACATAGGGAATGCAAAAGATTTGATCTTATCTTTAAGATCCTTCGAGATTCATCTTAAGTTAGCTTTAAAAATGGTTTGCAACTGAGTTTGTGAAGGCACAAACTCATATGTTGATTTTGTGTTACTCAACACTTACTAATTGTCGATGCTCAGCAAATATAGTAATTTTTGTCTCACTTGGCTCTTATAGTAACTCCATCTCGCTTGACATCTATACTCTACTCAATGTTTATAGTGACTTGGCATCTATGGTGACTTAGCACCTAGAACTTGCTCGGAACCTAAAGTTCACTTGGCACCTATTGAATTTTTGACTCGACACATATTGTAGCTTGACATCTATATCATACTCGGCATCATCTTAGAAATTGGTTAAGTGTGTTGACACTCAATTGTCAAAACCAATCTGAGACCAACACATCTTTGTACATATTTGTTGATCCTAAAAAAATACAAAAAAATAATATACTATCAAAATTCTAAAAATTGGAAAATATCTTTAAAAATGATCATCTTAGTAAACAAACACTTTGTTGTATCTCCAAAAACATTATATATTCCAAAATAATAATAATAATCCAAGTGGTGAAAAATTGAGTGCATGTCCTCAACACTTTGCATTTCTCCATCATGCCTTGTCCTTGTTTCCTTGGTTTGAAATTGGTCTTTGTCTAGGAGGCATTAGCTTTGGTCTCTTGATTGTGTTAGTCTTTAGGACACCTCAAAAATGGTATTTTTCAACACCACCCCAATTGTATTTTTTAATACAACCCCTAACATTGAGTGTTTTTCAACACTTATCAATTTGGTCTTACCCAGTTTTGTCATGTGATCTTACCTACTTACAAAAATTTCATCCTTATCATTAAAACTTGGTATCAGTTAACACACTTAAATTTTTAAACACAAACATTTAACGCTTGACGTATGCCATGATCTTTTCTTTGTGTGTTGATTGTTATTGATTTTAATTGAGTGTCCTTGTTTGATAAGTCTCTTTGAGATGCATAGCTAGAAGACTTGGGGCATGGGGCATGTTTTTATTTGTTTTCTACTTATAGGTGTGGTCTTGAAACTCTAGAGTGTCTCTTGTTGTCCCCTTGAAACACTTAGGAGGTTTGAGGCATCATCCTTGACTATTTTTGCATACTTGTTCATATAGTCATCCTAGCATCTATGCCTTGATGCGAGCATGGTTTTGCTACATTAAATTGGGTAAGCTAACATCGAGGTCATCTTGACCTTTATGTCTTTGATGATTATGTTAGAATATTTTCACATTGCAATATGATATAAATCACATTCATATCTTCATAGTTGTGCTTGTAATTAGTGATGATTATGTGATTTTCCAATGTCTGTTAATAATGGCCCAATGATGAAAATAAGTTCTTTTACATTTTCTAATGAATGATGAACACAAAATTCTATATTATAGTTTCTCTATATCAAGTACACCTTTTCATTTTCATGTAGCTTGCATTATTAGACTTCATGTTAGTTTGCAATTTTAAGTCTGCATTATGAGTTTGAGAGGGTTTCCCCTTCATCTTTCTTGTGGACTTTTAATCAACTATGGTCATGTTTTGATCTTCATTTCCTTATCTACTTTCATGATCTCAATCGAAATTTCTATCTTAAACAATTGATTGATTTTGGGGCATTCTATTTCTCACGAAAAATTTTATTTTCTTCTTTCTATTTCTTTCCATATCTTCCAAATTTCTACCTTCCATTCACTTTCACCCCACTTCTTTTCTTCTAATTCACCTCTAGGGAGTAATATTTCATGCTCGATGATCTACCTTGGTTTTTTGATTCTTATATCTCTCATCTTACATCAATAACTTTATATTTTATTCGGTTTGATCAAAGTTCTCAATTTTATGTTTCTCCTCTATCTCATTTCAATTTTGATCATGAGGGGGTAGTACCTATCAACTTCAATCCTTGATTCAGTTTTATCAATTTTATCATTGACTTTCTAAAGTTAAAATTTATTTGTATTCTTTATCTTGATGTGTTCTCGAATCGACCACACAACTGGGTTCTTTTGTGATCCCAAATCGATCTCACACTTCAATTTCTTTCTTTGACTACATATGTTCCCAAATAAATCACACATTAGTCAAAATGGGGCAAATATATGCATCCTAAAATGGTTTCCTAGACTATGGGCCCCCATAATTCGATTTATCAATTTTTTTAAATCAATGGTTTGCAATATTTTATTAAATCAATTCAAATCAATTTCTTTGATCAAATTGTAATTAATTCAATTATTTCAACATTTTCTAAGGTTTGATCATTTTATCCTAAGTCTTATTTAATTAAAAGAAAACCCCTCTTTTAATTAAATAATTAATCCACATTTAATTAATTAAGAAAAAAACCCCTCTTTTAATTTTATTAAATATTTCCTATTTAATTAAAAGAACTTGCTCCCTTTTAATTAAATAAAATTCCACTTGAAAAAGGAAATAAAATAAATAAAAAATAAAATAATTTTTTTCCTCTACACTTAAATGCACATATTTCTAAGTGGGATTTCATTTAGTTTTCATCTTCTGTTCTCATTGGTGGAATTTTGTCTCACATGGATTATTCTTTCTCCACCCTTGATTAAATCTTGTTGCCTCTTAATCTTAATCATCCATCCTTCTTTATAAGGGAGAGCCCTCTCTTCATTTTTGACATCCACTATTATGTTATTGTTATGTTGCAATTTTGGAGAGCAATTTTTGGAGGAGTTTGAGCATTAAAACATTTTGTGGAGAACTTCTATCTTCTTATCTTCTTCTCTCATGCATCCATGCCTTCCATCATCATGATCCATCCTTGCATTTTCATATTATCTTAGATCCATATTTTCTTTCATAGGTTAATCTTGCATTATTATTTCCTTTCTTGCATTGTTATCATTTAGATTAGCTTGCATCTTCATTTGCATTCATATATTGAACTTTGAATCTCTCATTTTATGGTATACTTGCATGGGCACAAACTAGGTCAAACTAAGGGCCTCCATTGCAAACCCTTGCACTCCATGAATAGAGAGCTATGAGCCACCACTCAAGATCTCATTCTTAAGCAATCTTGGATATAATGACTCATAGAAGTGTGTTCAGATTTTAGGCATATAGTAATAACATTGTTTGGGCTTCTAAACCTTCAAACCCAAGACCCACATTAAAAAAAAAACTTACATCACCAAGGGCATCATTCCATGTTTCTACTCACCCAATCTCAAGTACCCATGTTCTATTCTATGTCTTCTACAATGTTATTTTAGGCTGTCAATACACCAAGCATACCAGTTGCTTAGCCTCAAATGTTGGCAAAATATCCCAAGCAAGTGGGTGGTGGTAAAAAAAGAACCAAAATGGACATCTCCATCTTAATACCCTTTTATAGACCAAGAATTAGAGGTTTCCACCTTGGGAATTAGGAGGAAGGAGCTATTTCTATTAAAACCCTAACTACAGTCTAGGTTAACTAATAGACCCAAATAAATGAAAATCAAACACAAACTAATTATATTCGATATAAACTAATTAGTACATTGAAAAATGATCAAAAATACAACTTTTCACCATAAAAAAAGGTACATACTAAACATTGTAAGAAGATATTAGATTTGTACTTGTTGTCTATACATGTCTTTCTCACCAAAACACTTGCTTATTTGATTCAAATTTTGTACAACACATTTTGACCCTTTCCTAAGTTGAAGATATTCACTTTATAGGTAAAACCTCTTGACCTTAAAAACTCATTCCTTCATGTTTGATCAAAACAATAAACTGGATGTTGATCTTCCATTTTTGCAAGAGGAACATTGTTTAACATTCTTGATCTTCATCATTGTTTATTGAACATCCAACATTGATTTATTCTATTATACATTGTGGGCTTACATACCATCTCTTTTTCTCTCCAATGGGTGGGAACAATGACTATACATTAGTGATGGAAGTTCTTTGCTAGTTCGTCCTTCCTTTTTTAGTTGTACATTTTTTCTTCATCTTCTTTCTCTTTTGGAGGGGATTTTTTGCCTTGGGTTTTTCTCCTTTATGATGTCTATGAAAGATTCCTTTATACATAGGTAACTCACATGGTCTTGTAGCAATGAGCTATCTTTGCATATTCTTTCATTCTCCATTAAGTTGCACTCAAAGTGATCATAGGCTGAAGTTACTCTAAGAACAACTTTTGAATCTCTAACCCCATTCTCGAAAACAATCTTAATGGATGCCAAGTGTTATTATATGCCTTAATGAATGGAAGTTAATTTAAATGACATGGTTTGAGGAGAGTATATCTTACCTCATAAAAACTCATGGCTTGCATGAAATGGCCACGGTAGTAATTAAGATGCTCAAATTTCTCAAATGTCATTGGTAGTTTAGAAATGTAATTTGGAATTTAGAGGAATATGAGTTCCTTAAATGGTTTATGACATCTATTGTTAAATGTTTTTTGTGATCCATCTTCATAAGATAGCACTTTTAAGGAATTGCTCATACACTTGAGATGGAAGTCCTTAATTTCAATTGGAGGCTGCTCATTTCTTCCATGAAAATAGATGCATTTTAAGTTTTTGAGTTTTTGCACACAAGTAAACCATATATCATATTTTGATTGTGTATAACAAATATATTTTTGATTAAATTAATAGAATGGCATACCTCTTCTTCTTTTAAAAATTCTAATAAAATTGAATAACACTTATTCACACCCCCTCACCCCCAACCCCCCCAATGTTTCTTGATCCTAAATTGATCTTGCGAAAAATATCCATACCTTTAATCACATTTTTTGTAGCAATATATTTAGAGTGGCAACATACATAAAAAAATATTTTTTGTTCAAATCAATGTCAATATATAATATTTTTCAAAATCAATCCTAATATTTATGTTGTATAACTTATTTGATTTGTTTAGATGCCATATTTATTGAAGAGATGTGATATTTAATTATTTTATTATTATTGATTATATACAAGATACTACTAATGCTTATATATCTATATTTTATATAATTTAATAGTCCAAATACTTTTGTGTGAAGAAAGCCCATGCCTAACAATATGAGCCTAGAATAAAATAAGGTGAAAATTTCTAAATTGTGGTTTCCGTTCAAAAGAAATGAAAAAATAAAATGTTATTGTCCTTGCAAAAAATGAAAGGGCTTAAAGAATCAAATAATTCTAATTACAACAGCTCAAAGACATTGTAGGCAAAATGATCACATTGAAGGGGAAAGGATTTTTTTCCTTTGGTGAATGTGGATTTTGAACTAATGGAACCTGGGGGTGTGAATGTTGAAGCAGAAGTTAATGCTCCCATGGAAGAAGATGATCTTGAGGTAGACAACACAATTAAAGATGTTGGTATTGGTGTAACTGATAATGTGCTAGAGAATAAGATTGAAGAAGATATTACTGGCATAATTGATGAAGATGATTAAGATGATGATAGTCATGCATCTAATGATGATGATGAAGAGAACCTTGATATACCTATAATTGAAAAGGTATGTGAGCCTCTGTACCAAGGCTCCCAAAAAACACTTCTCTCCATTGTATTGTTGTTGGTAAACTTCAAGGTTATGAATGGTATATCCAATGTAGAAATCTCATGTATGCTAAGGTATAGTGTCATTTTTTTCATCTTCTATGTTAGCGTACAACTAATATTTTATATATTAACAATATTTTCCATAGGGGTATAGGTGAGTCTTTGTTACCACCATCAAACATTCTACCTCTCTCTTGCTAAGAGTTATTGACCATTATGAAAGATATTGAAATGGAGTATCAAACAATACATGCATGTCCCAATGATCATATTATATATCATTAACAACATGAATTTAAAATAGAATGTCCTGATTGTCACATTATTAGATATCAATTAGATCAAATAATGAAAAAGATGCCTTGCAAGGTTCTTTGATACATTCCCATTATTCCATGTCTACAATGACTATTCAGTTGTATTAGCTTGGCACAATTATGTGAATTTCTATGGATGGTTGTACATTTAATGACATAGAAGATAGGTGGCTAGCATTTAAATAATAACCTTGTAATCTAAAGCTTTCATTGGTAGTAGATGGTATCAATCCATTTAGAGAGATGAGATATGTTTACTCGGTCTGGCTTGTTTTTTTATTAACAATAACATTCCTCCTTGGATGTCGATAAAGAGGGAGCACATAATGTTGGAAATGATTGTACCAAGTATTTTTCCATTTAATAGTCATTTAAATTAATTTATAAACATTGTATCAAAATAGTCATAATAATTTTATTTTGTTTATGTTCATTCAACTAGGTAAGTACATATATATATATATATATATATATATATATATATATAGCTCTTGATTGATGAGTTTTTGGAGTTATGGAATGAGGTCAGTATGTATAACATTTCTAGGCCAATTGGTGAAAGGCAATTTCAATTCTATGCAATTCTTCTATGGACAGTATATGATGCCCCTAGACTAACACATTTTGTTGGTATGTAATAATGCTAACACATTTTTATTGTATGTTTAAGTTGCATGTGATAATTGTAAATATGAATCTTATAGTGCACATGTGATCCAGTTATACACAATATTGTAGGTCTTTAGACAAAGAGAAAATTTTCTTATCCAATTTGTGGTCCAAAGATGAAATCTCATCATTCAAAAAGTTTTGGAAAGCAGGTGTTTGATGAGCATAGACATTTTCTCCAAAAAATCTTAAGTATTAAATTGTCGGAAAGCATCTTTTCAATGGGAAAAGAGAGACAACACCAAAGCCACAAAGAATGACACATCACATGTGGAAGTTGGAATACAATAGAATGAATCATCAAGGTAATTTCATTCCATCTGATGTAGGTTTTCATATGAAATTTAAATTTGGATACTATCTTTTTTAAACTAATTATCTAATTGATGTTTTTTAAGGCCGTCAAAGCATTGATGAGAAACTTCCAAAGGGAGTTAAAAGTCATCATAGGCAATTTAGTAGGTTGTTGTACTATGAACACCTCCCAATCATGCATTTATTTGATGTTATGCATATTGGAAAGAATGTAATAGAGACACTATGGAAAATATTAGATGGAAGGCATGACAAAGAAAAATTGGTCAAAATTTGTAATGACATTGATGAATCCAATCATGCATTGAAGTTTTTCCTTGAATCAAATGGAAATGGAAAATGGATTAATACGAGTGTCATTCCTTAATTATTAACATAGAAACAAAATGATGCCATAAAAAAAAAACTAAATTTTCCACAAGATTTGCTGCAAACATAAGCACACTCATATCACAGAAAGGTGATTTTGAGTGAGGGTTGAAAATGCATGATTGACATATCTTCTTCAAGGTAAGTCATGTTCTTCTCTATTTATAATAAATTTGTAAAACATCATGTACTTTTGATTGTTTTATAGTATAATATATTGAAAAGATAATTTTATTATTACGACAATACAGTCTACATCTATCTCTCCTGCACAACTTTGACAACATGAGTGGCAAACACATTGTATATGATCTTGGGAAATACATGAGGTTAAAAGTTTTATTTTTTATATTTGTTGTATATAAGTGTTATTAGTCTTGTTAGTATATTTTTACATGATGAATATATTCTAGGTGGTTGTCATCTAAAGAAATCAATAAAAAAGACATTAAAAAATGGAAGAAAAAAATTCCTCAACTTTTGTGTGAGATGAAAAAGTGTCTACCTTCAAATTTTTTCAATGCATAAGAACACTACCTCATACATATAGTTGAGGAGATGAAATTGTGTGGATTTGTATCAACTAAGTCAATGTGGATGGTCGAGAGGTACTTGAAATTTTTTAAGGGCTTGGTTTGATAGAGAGCACATCCTAAAGATTCCATGGTCGAGGGATATATGGTCTACCAAACCATGGTGTACATTAGTAAATATCTTCCCAAGTTTGCATCAAAGATCCATGTAGATCGCATTTGGGATCCCAACTCCATGGAGAGATTTGAAGGGGAGTACTTGGTGGGGAAAGGTAGATTGAGGAAAGTGAGAGGTAATTATAAGATGTTATTTTAGTTAATTAACACTTATCCATCATCAATATAAGTTATTTCTAACTGGTCTATTTTTTTTATATAGTTGCTCGTGAGTGGGATGCACTTCATTTGTATATTGCAAACAATCTTGATTGGATGATGGTATGGATTGAGCGATCCCAAAAAAATGGTTGCTCATTAACATGAGAAGGTGTTGCTTCATTGGTTAAAGAAGCTCATTGTAATAGAGATCACAATGTTATGCGAATAGTAATCAATCTAGAAAATGGTTTAAGATGTAGAATGGTACATATAAGTTAATCTATCATAACCCATTTGTTTAATATCAACTCAAGGATGGATGCATAATTTTGACATGTTTGAAAAATAATAGGTCAAGAACCATAGATCTATGTACTACAATGGCCATAAATTTTGCATAAAAATGGTAGATGAGACTAAGAAAACTTGTGATTCTAGGATAATTGTAGCCTTCGAGGTCACCAATATTTCATCTATAAATGAAATGCATCCTCAACAATCTAAAAATAGATACTATAGTATTTTGGATGATATAATTGAGTGCAACTTTAACTCCTTCAAAAAAAGTTATTTAGTGTCAAATGGTATAGGCTACAACTGAATCAAAATGATCTTGATAGAACTATTATTGAACATGATAATAGATTTATAATGATTAATACAAGGTCATTTGAACCAGTTGGAAATGAGACCTATGTTCTTCCAAGCTAATGTGATAAGTTGTTTTATTTTGGCATTCCACATAAACCAAGTTGTTAAGTAGAGAATATGAAAGGATTTCAAAATGAAGTGAAACACAAACTAAACCTATCAAGTTGGGAGAAAACAAGACTTTTAGCTTAGAGGCAATTGGCATCCTATAGTGGACTAGGATGAAAGTGAACTAGATGCTTTTTGCTTTGTGTTAACTTTTATTTTCACCAATTTTTCTATAAATCACCACATTGTGACTCATGGATTTCACCACCAATCTATTGTATCAAGAAAAAAAAATGGGGATTGAAATGGAAAGTGGGAGTTTCATTATGGTCATAATGTTCTTGGCTTTTTCTATCATAGCAAAAGCCAACTATTACAATAGTATGTGCTATGTATATGCCAGGAAAGGCTCTTCTTTATCTCATAACTACAAAGATGCTCTCATTAAATCTCTTCTTTTCTTCGAAGGCCAACATTCTGGGAAACTTCCAACTGATTAGAGAATAATATGGCGATGAGATTCTTTCCTTTTTGATGGGTCTTCTAAAAAATTACATTCAAATTCTTTGAAAGCTTAAGTATACTAAGTTTTGATAGTTTCTGTTCAATAATAATGAAGTGAGTAAGTCTTTCAAGTGATAGTGGTGTAATACTATGTCCAATACCTTGCCTCTTTAGCTCGAAGTGCTCTATTCTATTAAAAATAAAGTAGTTTTGATGTTTTTATATAGTTTATTTTCATTGTTGTTGTGACATGAGGATATTATGATGTAAGAGACAATATGGAATTTTGGTTTCCAATGGCGTTCACCACCACAATGTTGTCGTGGAGTGTTTTGGAGTTTGGAGGATGAATGGGTGATGATCTCCCACATGCAAGGAATGCCATTCATTGGGTGGTTGATTACTTTCTCAAAGCCACTACTCACTTAGAGACTATTTTTATCATCCAATCTTTTCAACACTTTGCTTACTATTGGAAAAGGACCTTAATGTATCTCATTGCCCCACTACAATATTGTAAGTAATGAGGTGAGAATAATTATTGGTTCTATCTTTGAGATGCTTAAATGTCTTGCTAGATTAAAAAATATCATTGTATTCCATTTATTTGGGATATCACAATTTGAATTTCTTTCTTATGAATCCTTTTTAATTGTCAACCTTACTTTTTAAGTCCATGTTATTTCAAGTACAAGACAATAAAACATATCTAATGATTTTTACTTCTTTGATTCCTTGCTATAATGAAGTTAAATATATAATCAAGAATACATGAAATCAACCATTGTTATAAATTTGAAGAGTACATTTTTAAAATTTTATCCTTATTAAAAAGGAAAAATAGCTAAATAACATATTACTTCCTTCTCATTCTTGAATTATGAGCCCCACCCATAAACTCCAAAATCATTCTTGGTTGCATGCAACACTGACATTTCTAACCACAAGTCCAATTTCAACAAACTTGCAAATAACTATATGTATTTCAAGAATTTCAGGATAGTATATTTGCCCATCCAAAAGGTCTTTCCTTCTATTGACTATTATTCTTTTCATATCTCTCCTTTTCAGAAACTATCATATCTCCATATAAATTTGGTAGATTTTCCATCATGTGGCTTTCATTGTACCAATTCTTTACATTTTTTGAATCAAATGCATATTCATGTGACCAGTCAACATCTCCAACATCAGATGAATTATAATCAATTACATCAATAAATGCATCTAGATCAGCTTCTAGTATATCACAAGGAATTTCATTAATATTTGCAAAATAACTCCTCTAGGCTTTATGAAAAGCCTCTTCTGTTGATAAATCATCCCACTTTTCTATTTGTGGAAAGAAAATTGTGTATTTCTTTCCCTCACAAAATTATTTCCATGGAAGTAAGATAGATAGTAAAACAAAAATAAAAAATCATAACTATATACATTGTTGTCTACAAATTGTATGCTTTCAACATATGTTCATACAATGTACATGTGTGATGATGAAGTCCAACTAGCTATTCTTCATAATCTTTTGTGTTTTTATTCAAGAGATTATCTTCTAAATCAATGACATGTTCCATGCCTTTCAATCAATATTTTTCATGTTGGCCACTTTGTAATGATTATATTGAGTATGACAGGAAACACCCATAATACTAGTATCATTTTTATTAAGAAGAATTTGTGTATGGTTATAGATATGATTATTAAAGTGACTTTTCTTTATACTCTAGTATTTTTTAAATATAGGTTTTCTTTATATTTTGTTACAACAACCATTATATATAATACTTGTCGGTATAAAAAATTCCTATAATAAATTATATACTATTGATTTATAAAGAAACCATCTCAATACTTATTGATTCTCTTAGTTCTTATTGTGACAATGGGATGGTCTATGTGGGTTGCTAGGTTTTTGAGTTTGTTGACAAAAATATAGAGGTCCATTTAGTGATTCATTACAATCTATTGTTTTCCTATTTCATTGCTCTTTGTTAGTGAATAGATTGTCCTCCAAGAAAATACGTGCAAATATAACCCTGAATGCCCAAGTGAGAAGACAATTGGACAAGTTATCATTAGATCGATAACCTTCCTCTAAATTTTATCAAGTATAGCTCCCCATGTAAGATATGCAATGAATTAATTATGGATACTTTTAACTAGAAAGCATGAAAGGATTACAAGCATCTATTCGTAAACACAGAGTAGATGCGAAAACCTAATAGCTGAAAGGAAAGAAAAGAAAAGAGTAGTAGATGACACAAGGTTCATTTTTTGTATGTTGCATTACATAAGGAAAATGAAAATTTATCTTCCATCTTCTTGAGAGAATTAAAAATTAGAGCTTTAAAAGATATTTTGAAATGATAGTGTAACAAGAAAATAGTGACATTAGAATGTATTTCAAAGAAAACTAAAAATGATGCAAAGATCATGATTAGTGGAAGGAAAAAACATCATAATAAAAGTTTTGATGTGATTAACCTCTAGTCTCCCTTCCTTGAATGTAAAAGATCACAAAGACTCTTTTACACATTTACAATCAAAACCACTATATAAAGAAAAACTAAAACTCTTTTCAAAATTACATTAACAATCAAAATCTTATTCCTATCTCTAACACACAATTTAGAAGAATATAGTCAACCCATGCTTTGCCTCTCACAATCTCTCAAGAAAATGGAATAATCTTGAAAATTTTCCCTCCCTACTGTAGCACACAGTTTGCAGTCCAGAAGAAAGTAAAGAAATTGGAACCCCCTTCTCCACATGTTGAGGCCTATTTATCTTTCTTGTTGTTGGTTTCTTTTTAGTTTGGGTAACTGATTCTTGAAAGAAATGCATCTCCTTCTTTTCTTTTATGCTTTTATATGTGCATAAGCTTCAATTTATAATTAAACACTTTATTATAAATCACTTTTAGCATCATAACAACTTTTTTTACATAGAGTAGACAATCATCTTCAAATTTGTATTTGGTTAGGAAATAAGCAATAACACCTATTTAAAGGAATCTCTACACTTTGCATACTAACCTCCACATGTCATTGCTTCTGGCACCATATCTTTCCTTCATTACATATTGGCTTTGCATTTGAATTACCACTATAATTGTAGATGCTTATTCTCTTCATTGACACATATGTAAACCAGAGGGTTCTACCTACCATGAGATCAAGAAAGAAATCCAACATTGGTGTTGGA
Organism: Cupressus sempervirens; assembly: GCA_028749045.1. Classification (NCBI taxonomy): domain Eukaryota; kingdom Viridiplantae; phylum Streptophyta; class Pinopsida; order Cupressales; family Cupressaceae; genus Cupressus; species Cupressus sempervirens. Next base: position 243,880,835 of record CM053793.1, on the reverse strand, counting down.
ATATTTATGGATTCATTCCTCACTATTATGTATATCTTAAAGGCTAATAGGAAGATATGGGTAACATTTGATATATTCATAGTGAACTCATGTTTTGCTTCTTGTTTAGAATCTATTAAACACCTTCAAGACAATCCCCATAACTTGAGCTCATGAAGGATGAATTCATAATATGCTTGAAGTGCAACATTTAGCAATCTGATTATAAACTTCTATGTTAGGGATATTCAGGTTTGGGGAAAGATAATAGTCACACAAAAAAATTCCCATATGCCATCGTACCTTGGGAATGATTATCATATCAAAACTTGGATTGCCATATAGTGATGAAAAGCTCCCATTTTGCATGTATCTTTCTTCACTTTGGGATTCTTCAGCATTGCAATGATGGTATTCGATGCCGAGTCCTTACATGCATAAATATCAAAACATATGCCTTAGGTCCTATGATACTATGAAATCTACATAGTGTGTTTAACATTGGGAATATATTTTCATGTTTCAGCAATCTATGGGTGTATTTGTCTGATATAATTCGTCTATCTCCATGTACAAATAAAGCCAATTCTCATTCATTCTTAGAACCCAATAGGAAAATTTTTGCATGGTGATATGAAAACATTGGCATTCTATAAAACCATTTATGGTTGCTTTTATTATGCATTTGTTAGTATCTTCTATATACTATTATGGGCCTCCAACTTGTTGCCTTTATACTTGAAGATGAGAACATATATATTTGCATGAAGTTTAGCTTGTTAGATTATGCTTCAGTGACTCACATATTTATTTTAGATAGACTTGAAAGTTTTACAATCAAATTACTTTCTGAAACCATGGTAATATCCTTTGGAACGTGATCTTTATCAAATGGGCATTTACTTTTAATTGGAATGTCATGGCTTCACATACTCATGGCCCTTCATGGATAGTTGTCAAGAGCATGTTTTAAAGATCTCAATATTGCATAAAATATTTTCCTCACTTGTCTGTAGAAGACAGTTGAGTCAAACCCCTTCTTTATATTCCTTCATTTGGGGCACACATGGCAACACCTCGCAAAGATTTGGATCATTGAAACCCAAAATCATTATAATGGTACTTGAGAATTTTGAGAGAAAATCATCGAGTTTCCCTCATAAAATATCTTTGTCAAACACCATGAACTATGTTGAACCACTTTGAATTACTAAAATGTACATATGAACCTCTCAAAATGAACCACTAGACTCAAATTATGAACTAAAATTGAATTCCAATTTTTAATCTGATCATAGATTATAAACTCTTTGAGTCAATGAATTTTCATTTTGAACAACGAATTCTGAACTTTTCTTGAATTAAATCTACAAGGTACCCACATGAGCTATTGAACTATTTTGAACCACTTTGAACTACTTCAAACTTCAGTTTGAAGTGGTTCAAAACTCTGCATTATAAGTTTTAAAATTGTGTCCATATTAGGTACTAACACTTATTCTAGATATCATGTAAGTATATGCTACCATAAACCTTTTGAATTAACTAAGAGAAAAAAATTTGGAATATGCCTAATATATATTCATTAAATTTATGTAGGACAAATTACTTTGGGAAGCAACATGGTTTCCAAGAGCCACTACAAATGAATCTTACCTGAACTACATTCAAGTAAATGGCCATATGTGGAGTGCTAAGGAAAATGTGAATATATTCAACTGGGATGATAAACATGGAGGAACTTGTGTCCTTCTAGCAAAGGTAATGAAGCTCAACAAATCTCCCATATTTTTCTAAGCCTTTTCTTCTAAATGGTTCATTATTGAATGGGTATCATCTATTTTGAAATAGGACCTTGATAAAAAAATCAAAGAACTTGATGGAAAAACTATTGATGGTCCTAATAAAGGTCCTAAGTACAAGATATAGGTTATTTTTAAAATTTCCATTCAAATAATTTTGTTCTTGTGCACCCTTCCATCGAATATCACTCTTATTGTTTGTACATGATAGTTTTGTTTCTATTTTAAAGCTCCTATATTTGTAGTGTTGACCTGATATCAAAATATAGATCATAAAGTCCATTAGAATTCTCATTAGCTTCATTCATTGATATAGTTATGTGGTTATTCAACCATTATTTAGGAGATACCTACTACTTTTTTTTTTTTCTCAATTAGGTAACGATTGCAAAGCTAGCAAAGAAGGATAAGAAATAAAATCAAAGAACAAAAAGAAAACATAGTAGGCCAACTTTTGAAATGAGAGAGAATGAAGCCTGGATATACAAATCGGAGTTGAAATTGTTTAATTTAATTGATGTATTGGGTATCCTAGTCTAAGGTGTCTATGAATGACAAAAGTTAGAACAACTACAATAAGGAGGTCTTGTAGACGAGTCTCTTAAAAATATAGCCAAAATATCCAATCATGTATGCTAGGTGCCCTATTATAGGTTTTTTTTTTCTTTTCAGAATTCCTTGCTACATTTGATAATCTTCTCTATGCACCTTTAACTCTTTCACTCTTAGATTTGAACTCACACACACGAAGTAAGGGGAAGAAGGGATGTGTTCTATTGGTGTTGGCTTGCCTAATTCAATCTTTGTGTTGGTATTTCAACCTCTACAATAGATAATCATGATGTAAAATAGACCTTGTATGCTTGGTCATGAGTACTACAACAAAATTATATTTTTGAATTGATTGCTCCTTGATTGTAGATTTGTGGTCAATTGATTTGAACATGCTTAATTGGATTTTTTTGTAGGAGCTAATAGTGGATAGGACTTTGACTTGAGATTGGGAGTTGTATTTATATGCAACTTACACCTTTGCAACTTTACTTTTTTAAGGAAAGTTGACACCAGAGGAAAATTATTTACATCTTTGTTCACTCTTTCACCACTTCTTTTGATGTTGAAGGATCATCTAGACCTGTACTCTTGTATTTATCATGATTCATTGATCCACTTTGAGAAAAATTATTAACTCCATTAGACCTTCTATGAGTCCCTTTACCTGTTCTAGACTTTCACTCCCAATCATCATGCCCAGCTGAAAAAATGAGTAACTTTTATAAACATGTAAATTCTGTTGAGATAATGGGTGTTGCACACATTGCATAATATTGTTATTTTATTATTTTATTTTATTATGTAATGTTGTACCTAGATGGACATGCAACATGTAAAGATTCCCATGGAATATTTTTGATGAGTTGTATTGTAACATTGTGATAATATTTGATGTAATTATTTAATATTGGGGAAAAGAATTAAATGCCCAATATTAAATGTGGGGTCAATGGGTTAAGTAGCACATGGTTTTAGCACATGGTTTATGTAATACCACTTAGTGGTTTTGTGAGACTTGCTACTATATAAGCAGCCACAAGGGTAGTTGTTGTAGAGAGAGTGACAAGGAGAAGAGAAAGGCAAGAGTTGAGTGGGACAAGGCTTGACAGGTTAGCCAAGGGAGCATTTGTGAAGGTTGGAAGCAAGGCATGGGATGTGTGGATTCATGCTTGTTCACATAGTTTGCTCAATTGTGGCTATGGCCATGAAGGCTTCCATGGTTGTATGGCAATTGTATTTTTGCTAAATAATACATGATGATGGATGCTTTTGGAGGCTGGATTTTTCCCTCTATGAGGGTTTCCCAAGGTATATCTTGTGTCACATTTTGTGGGTATGTTGTCTATTCTCTTGCATGTGGATTTTTAATTTCGTATTTATTTCAGATCTATTATGGGTTATGTGGAAATGGTTATATTCTTTGTTGCCAAGTTTCCTTACAAGTGGTATCAGAGCTATGGTTTTATTATTTATAACCCTAGATTGAATCCATGGGAATGCATGAGAGGATAAAAGAAAGGGCGAGATATATGAATGATTTATTGCAGATTTGAGGGTTTTGGGTTTGCTGTTATGATGGGATGTTAAAAGATTTGGGCATGTGAAATTGTTGGACAAAAAAAAAAGATTTTTCGGATGTTTCATTTAAAATGAGGGTTTGGGGGGGGCGGGGGGGTAGCATGCAGAAATGACCTCCTGGGTAAAAACAGACCTCACCATTGGATCCGGGTCAACGTTTCCAAAAATTTTGATATATAATATGCCCTAGTTTGGCCATGTTTAGAGGAAATGAAAGAGTTTTTTAGTTTCAGCCCATGATGGCCGTCAAATTTAATCCCGTCGAAATTTTTGTCATAGAAAAAAAATTTTAAAATGAAAAAAATCGTACTAAAAATGGTAAAAAGACTGTCTTAGTAAAATGGCCATAACTTTCTCTCAAAATATCAAATTTCAGAGTTCTTACAGGCGTTGGAAAGCTAATTCAAAGCACTACAAGATGGTGTAGGATTGGTTCTGTGATTTTAAAATTTTGTTAGGTTTTTAGAGCCCTAAATTCAGATGTTATTTATTTTGAGCATGGATTAGGGCATAACTTGGGCATACGAAGTTGGATTTTGGACTTCAAGTAGTCAACGGAAAGCTCTTGAAGAGCTCTACAGATTGGTTCAGATTTGGTGTAGGTTTGGCATGATTTATTTGTCGATATATTTATCTGAATAGTTTATGGTATATATTTTGACTATGGTAACTTGTGAGTTTATGGCATTGGAGATTTAAGTTTTGACGTCATTGTATACTCAAGTTTGGTCTCATGATGATATGGTTATCAGTGTTTGGTTTGGATATGCATGATGACTTGTTGGATCTACAAGTTGTGCAGTGTTGTAAGCGGTCTATACTTACAGGTTGCATTTATAGCTTGGTTATGGGCTGTCTTTGCCCATTGATCTTTCATTATTGATGCATATTCAGATTGGTGGCTTGGATTTTGGTTTTCTATGCCCTAAGTCACATGATTTTATCTTCATGTAGAAGGGATGAGATGTTGTTACCAGGTACAGTCATGGTGGAGGATTCTGGTTGACTATGCTAATAGGTTGGACATATTGAGAACCAGATGCTCAGTTCATGGATGTGATCATGGTGCCATGGATTTTGGCATGACATGATTGGTTATACAAGTACATCCTTCATGTTCATTAGCTTGGATTTCTGATTTGGTTATGGTGGTATATCTTCTTGGTTGAGGATCATGGTTATTTGGTTTCTTTTGAGGAGCTCATGATGTGCACTTTGAGTTCTTTGATGGTTTGATGCCTTGGTTGATTCTCATGGTTACAGGATGGTATTTTCATCATGATGTCATGGATAGCTTGGATACACAGTTTAGTGGGAGCTTGTGATAGTGATGGGGTGATAGTGCAGGATTAGTTCATGGTTTAGTTTGGATCTTCATATAGGAGATGGATTTTATGACGCCATAGGTGACTTGGTACCATGGTTGAGTGGGAGTTTTTTTTTTTTTTTTTTGGCATTGATATATTTATTGAGTGTTTGCAGACGTTGGAGGTTTGTCTTAGATCCTGTTGTTGTAGAAGCGTCTTTGACATTTGCATGGTGCACTTGGTTATCTTCATGGTGTTTGAAGATGGTTAGATCTTGAGGACTCATGGAGTTCTTGGTTATCTTCATGGTGTATGGAGATGGTTCTTCCTGGTATGTGGAGATGGTTTTCTTCATGGTGTGTGGAGATGGTTGCATCTTGAGGACTCGCAGGGTTCTTGGAAAAGGTGTGGTTTATGCTTTTATTTGGCATGTTATCCTTGGTATGAGGATGGTTTCTTTATTATGTCATGGTATATTCTTGATACGCATTTAGAGTTGTGACATGTTATGGTGTGTTCAATTGGAGCATGTTATCTCTTTGGTTGAGATGGTAAGATCATGTTCTCATGTTTATGTTCCTGAGGCCATTGTTCGAACTTTGACATTGATCTTGGTTTAGTTTCTTGGTATTGAGTACACTGATCATAAGCTAGATACTTCATGATATTGTAATGTTGCATTTGGAGTTGGCATGGATTGATTGGTTACAGGTGCTCATGGATACTTAGAGATGGTGGTGGTGCTGATTTCTCTTGGATTAGAGAAGTATTTGTTGGGATGGTTGATAGTTTCAGTAGGAAGTCCGAGGGGCAGTCACCTGATATGGACTTGAGAGGAGATTGTTCTTAGATGAGTCTTGGTTGGAGACTTGGGTATCTGGATGAGCATTCTCATTCCCCACTCTTGGTCTACTCGGCAGTTTGCTACTTGAGAGGTATAGCCCATTGTTTCTCTCAGTTGCATTATATTTATGCTTGTCTTTCATGGATATGGATCTTGAGCTATGGTACATGAGTTAGTTCTGGTGAGAGATGGTTTAGCATTGGTTATCTCCATGTGCATATGTTGTTATGCTGGTTGAGTTTGGGAGATGGTTTTATATTGAGCATTTTCCTTGGATTAGGAATGATTATTCCTTGGTTTAGGAATGGTTTATTGAGTTTAATCTTCTTGTGAGAGGCTTACATCCATGATTAGTTATATGGAATGGTTTGGGTGTTGTTGAGGCTTCTTGTTGGGGTTTTATGGAGGATATCATACTTGCACAGTTTACATCTAGAGGTGTGTATAGAAGGACATGATATAGGTTATGATTTGCATGGTTTCTCTAGTCTTGGTTATTTTCTTGGATGTTCAGTTTTGACTACATTGGATTTGAGATTGGTTGGAGATTGTGATCACTAGTTTGTGCTTATGTATGTCATGTGAGAGATGACATGGTTATTTCTTTCTCTTTCTTTTTTTGGTTGTGGAGAATTTGAGAGACTATTGGAGACTTGTTATGAGAGTTTTTTCTTGCAGGATATTAGTTTATGTATTGTGGATGTCCTTGATACTACATGGATTCACTTCTTTGAGATGTTGTGAGTGGATTGGTTATAGATTTGACATTATCTTTTGTAGTGGGAGCTTGTTGCTATATATGTGGCAGGTATTGCTCTTGAGGCTTGTGATTGCAGGTTACAGATTGGATATGTCGGTGATATGAGATTCACTTGTTATACCTTTTTGGAGGTATGGATAGTTGGATGGGTTGGCACTTTGCTGTGGGTGCTATTTCAGCTATGGATATTTTGACAACTATGGATACATGTGATTACCTTTGGATTAGGTTTTTGTGCTTGGAATTTTAGTTGGTACAGGATTTTATGATCTTCTAATGTGACAGGTTGGGTGGCTTTCTCTTTGGATGGCTTCTATGTATGTCCAGTGGGAGTGGCATAATAGGAGGTGAGATCATTCATGTTTGAGATGCTGGATACTTTGATTTTGTCGCAGGTACCAGGATGGAGCACTTGGTGTATTTTGATCCATGATGGTGGATGTGTTGGGAGGGATTGTTCCCTTGTTCATTTATGTGGCTACGGATTGACCCTATGCAATGTATACAACAAGTGGGAGATTGCTGAGATAATGGGTGTTGCACACATTGCATAATATTGTTATTTTATTATTTTATTTTATTATGTAATGTTGTACCTAGATGGACGTGCAACATGTAAAGATTCCCATAGAATATTCTTGATGAGTTGTACTGTAACATTGTGATAATATTTGATGTAATTATTTAATATTGGAGAAAAGAATTAAATACCAAATATTAAATGTGGGGTCAGTGGATTAGGTAGCACATGGTTTATGTAATACCACTTAGTGGTTTTGTGGGACTTGCTACTATATAAGCAGCCACAAGGGTAGTTGTTGTAGAGAGAGTGACAAAGAGAAGAGAAAGGCAAGAGTTGAGCGGGACAAGGCTTGACAGGTTAGCCAAGGGAGCATTTGTGAAGGTTGGAAGCATGGCATGGGATGTGTGGATTCATGCTTGTTCACATAGTTTGCTCGATTGTGGCTATGGCCATGAAGGCTTCCATGGTTATATGGCAATGGTATTTTTGCTGAATAATACATGATGATGGATGCTTTTGGAGGCTGGGTTTTTTCCTCAATGAGGGTTTCTCAGGATATATCTTGTGTCACATTTTGTGGGTATGTTGTCTATTCTCTTGCATGTGGATTTTTAATTTCATATTTATTTCAGATCAATTATGGGTTATGTGGAAATGGTTATATTCTTTGTTGCCAAGTTTCCTTACAAATTCTTCCACTATTAGATTGTAGTTGAACTTGAGGACAACAAAAATTGAACTTTTTGAAGATATGTGGTGAAAATATAGCAAAAATTTTTGAAAATTAGCGAAAAAAAATTTTTAAAAATTGAATAATTAATTTATGAGAAGAGAAAATTCAACTTGATCTTAGGAAGTCATGATAGATTCAATCTAATAAGTAGTTAGTGATATTTTATCATCAAAACACAACTTATCCACGTGGAAAAGAATAAAATAGATATGTGAGAAAGATTATTTACTCCAAGCAAATGATTTTTTTTTTCAAATCAACTGCTCTAATTCTAAAATGAGTAGAATACATAATATAGTTTACAAACTTGAAAAATGAATATGTCATAAAGTTCTACATGAGTCTTTTGGATTAAAACTATGTATATCCTTTTGGATCAAACCCTGTAATCTATCATAACAATTGTAAGCATGTAAATTTTATCCAAAACCCAAACAACATTACAGACTATAAAGATCTCTATCCCATCTATAATCTTCAAGAATAAGACCTATATTTTTATTACTCCATTTTGAGAAGGGTGTGCAAATATTTATGGGTCTCTCAACTATGATGAGTGTGTGTGATGTCTTTCATTAGATATCGACTATTATTAATTATAGAATGCAATATCATTTGAAGCTCTTGTAGCATTATATCTAAGACTATTTTTAAGGAAGAGTTGTCAATGTGAATCAATTGATAAATCTTTATGCTAGGTTATATTATTGTGGATGTGATAATTGTAGAGGTCTTGTTCTATTCATTGGTACATGTATCTATTGCAAATTTTGTGGAACTCTCTATATACTTTTGTATGTTATATTCATCATATGTAGTCTATAGATGAGTATTGTTGTGCATGTTGTCAGTAGTGTATAAAGATTTAAGACACTTCTCATTTTGTGAGTAAAGCACATTGAGTCTACATTACTATAAAAGGAAATCAATAGTCAAGCTTGTAGACTTCACATTTGTGAGATTTGTATTCATATTCATCCATTATTCAATAAAGCAACTTTTCTTGGTGTGGTTAGGTTTTAACCTTGAGGGTTTCCTAGGGTAGGAGAACCTTAGTCATTTTGTTGTGAATTATAATTAGTGATGTAATGAGGTCTACAGGAAATAAATCTTGAAAGATTGAGCCTCATTAGACCCATTTTTTTTGTGAACCCTAATTGATTGACTTAGTCACTTTTGGAATCTTAAGCCACCAAGGGTGGTAATGGTACAAATTTTTCTTCAAAAGGATATTTCAGGGTTAATTAGTTGTTTCAAATGATTTCAAGGTGATTTGGGTCACTTAGGGGAAATTTTGAGCAGTAGAAGCGCAAAATTGCAACATTGCAACTTTTGCAAAATGTTGCAAGAATGCAACTCTAAGCCGAAAAATTATTTGGTAATGGGCATAACTAATCCAAGAGAAAATAAAAGGCTTTGGAATTTTTTTTTGGAGTTAGTTGAATCAATCAAGGCAAGAAACCAATTTGTGTACAAGGTTGTGCTCTATTTTTTTTGGTTTATCAACACTTTTCTATACTACAACTCCTAACACATTGATTGGTTTGGAAATTTTATTGTTTAAATTTTAAATCCTATTGTTTTAGCTATCTTTTGTACCTAGTTTGAGGCTCTAAAGTTCTATGTGTGAAGAGATTCATGTAATTCTTAATCCACATAGGTCTAAAACCCTCAAAACCTAGGGCTTTATATAAAAAAAGCATTTTCCCAAGCATTCCATAGTCAAAACTTAAAATGCTTTCTTGGAATGATAGGTATGCTTGTATAGTTTTTTTTTTATTTAGTCTTTTGGTTTGACAAGGTTAATATACTAAAATTATTATGATGCTCTAGGTTGATCATTGGGAAATGGTGATTTGGGAAGCAAGGAAGATAGGGTGTTTGCAAGGAGTAGTGAATTGAAAGGTAGAAACTGGCATATTAGGTTTTAAATTTTTTAATTTTTTAAACTATAATTTTCATTGATATTTTGATGCAGCCTATCATAAAGGGTTTGAGAAGACTATCAAATCATCTTTGGGAGTCGTCAATAGTATGAAAAACTCATCAAATATTCTCTAGTGTGAGTTGATATTTTTATGTGGCCTACCATCGACAGTATGAAAAACTCATTGAATCGTCTATTGAAGTCATCTATATTTTGATGTTTTTAACTAGTACTCTAATGCTGCCATCTTGCATTGATGGGGATGATTTTCAATGGAGTATCCCATCAATAAATCGATAGCCATGGAGTGCATCAAACTTTTGATGAAATTCCAACAATTTTATTTTTCAATGTGGAAGCATCAAATTTTTTACCACAAAGCATCAAAAAAAAGGTCCAAATTTACTAGTGGGAAGTATTGCATCTATAAAATTGGTGAAGTGGGAGATTATAAAATTCATCTGGCATACTAGAAGATGTGTGATGGAGCATTAAAGGATGAGTTCAAGCTTATTGAGAGGAAAGGGTTTACACAAGCCCTAGATTTTCTGAGAAATTTTAAAATTGAATGGATCAAGCTTGTGATGAGACAAATTCATGACATGGAGTTATAGTTCTAGAATGTACCATTAAAAATCATGAAGAAAATTATCCATGCTATAAGAAGATACCCAATATTTGATAAAAAAGAAGACTATGCAATGCTAGAAAAGATGCAATAGAGGTAAATACCAAGGACAAGTGGAATGGATGTTAGATTTCTATTTCAAACATCACTGACCCATTAATTGAGTTTGTAATGAGAGTCATTGCACACAAATTCTACTATTTGAGTTGACTGAACTATGTGCCATGTATGGATATACATTAGGCTTGGAAGATTGTGATAAAAGGCCATGAACATGATCTTGCCAAGCTCCAATGCTTATAATGAGCAGAGAACCTATTATTAATAAGAAAGGCTAAGAATTCAATGTGTAATTTTGGATTATTGATAATTTGTATTCTCTTTTATTTACAAAGTTAGTTTCCTACTATTGGCAATGTTGAATGTGAACAAGGTAAACCTGCTACAAGGAAGATAAGTGAGTATATTGCAAATTTGGGAGACAATTTTGATACTTTTCTAGATGGTTACATTGATGAATTCAAATAGAAAATGAAGAGAAGAAAAAGGATTCCTACATTCTTAGTTGATTAATACTATAATGATGTGTGTTTTCTTTTTGACTCTGACTACACATATGTTCAGACAATTAAGCCAAGAGTAGCTTGGCTTAAACCTTTTGGATATGACATCAATATTGATGGTGTAAATGCAGCAATCATTGCACTACATACTAAAGAAGTTGATGCAAAGTTCAAGCCCTTCATAAAATATGAAGAAGAAATAACAATGGATATAAAAGGTTTCTTCTACTAACAAGAAGAGGAAGAAAATGATTAAAGACCTAGAAGGGAAATTAGGCATAGAAACTAAAGGTGAAGGACCTTTAATGATCATATAAATTCTTGGAGTGGATCAAGATAGTGGAGGTGATGTAGAGGAAGAGGAAGAAAGTGCAGAAAAATAGGGTAAAGCCCTGTCACTTGTCACCCCACTAGAAAAAAAGGCCAAGAAAGTGAAGAAAATAGCTCCTAAGGTGAAGAAGAATGTAAAGAAGGTAACATCTAAGCCTCTCTCTCCTCCTACAAAACTAAGACTAAGAACTAGAGCAGCAATAGAAACTAGTGTCAAGTCACCATTAAAAAAGGGTGTTATAAAGATTACCAAACCTAGTGAAGGTTCTAGTGGCACAATTATAGTAAAGAGAGAATTACTAGCCACCAAAGGTCAGAGAAAGAGGAGAAACTTGAAAACACAAAGAGATGATGAAAATGAAGATGTAGACAGGACTAAATCTGATGAACTAGGTCATTATCAAGTCAATGTGAATATAAAGCCTAACACTATTGACAAGGTATGTGACAATATTAGAAACTTTACAGGCTTATGAGGTTTCAAATTTATAAAGTATGGAACATTAAGTGTTGCTGATAAGACTAAGGTAGATGAAGCCAAATTAGAGATGATGGCCAAGTTCAGATTAACACGTATAGAGATAGGAAGAAAGATTCCTAATGAGTTATGTAATAGAATTGATGCCAAGTGGCAATAGGGAACAATAACTGAAAGGAAAATAAGAGAAGGAATACTAGTTAACATCATGCTCAAACTAACAGCTAAGCAAAAGACAACATTTTGGAGAAATATAGGAATAGATTTGTTCCTAAATATAGAGAATTTATTTTATTACAAAATAACATTGAATTTATTGAACAACAAAATGAACTACTATGAAGAATATTTGTGGACTAACTACATAAGATACTAACAAGAATGCAAAGGTAAAGAAGGTGTATAGGAGAGTGAAAAGAATGAAGTAACTATTGAAGATATACATAGTGATGAAGAAGATACAAGTGTGTTGAGCTTATAGGAACAAGGAAATGTATCCCCTATTTGTTCCACCACACTTGACACTCCTATGATACAAAGTAAAGGATTAACCCAAAATAGGAGATAAATAAGTTCCAATTGTCAATCGTCTTTCTCAAAGTAAAACAAATATTGACAAGCTGGAAAAGGAAAATTAAGCAACTAAGGCCCTAGATGTGCAAAACAAGAAAGAAAAAAGAATTAAATGTTGACCAATCTACTAAAGTTTTGAAAGGACCACAAGTCTCGGGACCACTAGATGAGGGAATCAAAGAGACAAAATAGAAAGAAAAGGAGAAGGAAAAAGAAGAAGATAAGAATGTAATTTCATAGAGAGGGACAAGTGTGCAAGTTCACGCTCCAACCCCAGCAATGTCAGATCCCACATATGCACAAAATGTGCAAGACCCTATAGATCAAATCACATTGAGTGATACTATTTTTGTCTTTGGCATTGATACACAAGTTAGATCAATATTTTAAAACCCCTTCACCTACTCAAGCCCTAGCTATGATCATAAGTAGCACTTCTAAGAAGGGAAAAGGGAAGAAGAAGAAGAAGAAGAAGATTATTTCTCTAGCTAAAGTTGTTACCTTGGATGAAGCTATTGAATTGCTTGATTGGGATTTAAAAAATCTCATGTTTGGAAAAATAGTGATATTGCAAGACATTTTAGCAAGAAAGAAATGACAAGAGGAGATGAGAAGAGAGAAACAACAAAGGAAAGTATTGCATGATATTAAAGATATATTTTTTATGCTTTTGATATCTAGAACATTGATGAACAAGCCCCTATTATCTCTTAGTGAAAATTGTCAAGAAAGTCAACACTAAGGATATTGAAGAAAATAATAAATTAGTGTCCTGGTCAAAGAAAAGTTTGAGAAAAAGGTATTGGAGAAAGCTTCTATGGTGAATGCATTGAGGAAGGTTGAATTGTCTACACTTGTATAGAATTTGGAAAAACATGTGAAGAAAATACAAGATGTGTAAAATATTCTTTGCGATGTTCCCAGATTCACCAATGGATTTCAAGCTCGCATTTAGAAGATTTAGGCTAATTTAAACTCATTGGAGAGCTCTATCTCTCAATCAATTGGTTCAAGTTAAATGCATTATAATATATTATTATTATTTGCATAAGAGAGGTTTCTTGAGCTACACACAATAGATAACATAATGAGAGCCAAACTTATATCCATACAATCAATGTTGATACCTCATTTGGAGTTAATGCAATGATAGTTGGCTTCAACAAAGGATCTAGTTCAAAAAGATCATAACCTTTCTATCATTGATAGACTAATTGACTTAGTTTCAAACTTGGAGATCCAAATACAAGTTTTGGATTAGTAAGAACCACATGAGATCATGCTCTTGCCATGATTATCCAAACTCATAAGCCATTCATTATCAAATATGGTTTGATTTCATCCTCCCAACCCCATTAGTAGACATGATAAAATCAAGGGGGGTAAGATAGAAGAGATTGGCTAAAAATGATATAATCAGAGATATAGAGCTTAGATAAAAACAAAACAAAAGTCAGGAAAAAGGCATAAAAAGGAACATAAAACTATTTGATTCATGTAACATATGTATTTTATATATGCATATGATGTAAAAGAAAGATTGTGTAGTCCTATGAGGACCGAGTCATAGGCATAGGGTGAGTAGTATCATTTTTTGGATTATATTGTAATGACATAATCATGACAAAGTACTTTTGTCACTAATGTCAATGTGGGAGATTGTTGATCTCTCTAATTTTGTTGTATATTAGTGTCAAACACTTAGTCATATACAAGGTAGAGTTGATAAGTCATCACTACAATTGAGTCACTCTATATAGGTTGTCATGTATTTGTAAAGACTTGTAAATAATCATGCGTATGTTGACCTCTATCAAAGCTAAGAAATTCTATTGGTCTTTGAGTATTCCTATATAAGATGAGTTTAGTCAATATTGAGTAAAAAAAGCATATGGATGTCGATTCATATAGAAGGATCCAAGTTAGTTGAGGGTCGAGTATCAATGAGAAAATAATTATTACTGAGAATTAGAGATAGTATGTGTCAAGTAACATAGTATGAACAAAAATGGTTCAAATGGTACAAACTTTGATGTAAACCATTTTGAATTGACATATAAACAAATTTAATGATTGGATAGTTTGTTACAGTGGATGTTGCATGTTTTCACATGGATCATTGATCCCTATGAAGGTGGGACTACCAATCAAATGAAGAAGCTAAAAGGAAAACATCTAGATCATTTATCTTATTCTAGAAGACTCTAAAAATGACTTTATAAGGGAAGATCCAAACCATATTTTATGTGTACGTACAAAGATAAAGGAAGTAAAGTATTGTGGATACTTATGGAAAGGAGTTATGGTTTGGAGGCTACAAGTGAAAGTTGTGAAGTAACAAAGTTTAGCTACCTAGTGAAGAAGTGAATAAAAGAGTAAAGATATATTAGATCAAAGATGGGAAAAAGGAGATCTGTAATCAACATTGATAGTGCAAACTAAAGGATCATGTACTAAATCATTTTGACAAGGTGAATAAGGGTAAATATTTAATAGAGTGGTCCTAATAAGCCTATGTAAATCTCTTAATAGAGTCCTTACTTCATTATAAGTGTTAAATCCTTTAATCAAGTTAGATCTAACACTCTTTATAAATCTCTTAATAGGTCAGACCCCTCATAGGGTAGTTCATCAAAAGTGATCAATTTTTTTATGTGTTTACATTTTCATGTTGATGGATGTGATACATAGTTAGATATATTTCAAAATCTGAAGTTTTAAGTTTTGATATTCATAATACTAGATATGAGATGGATAATGTGGTGAATGTAGTTAGGTTTTTTGGAAGGTTAAAAGATTTAGTGATCCTGATTCACCCCCCTCCCCCCTCAATATCTCATTTTTCCAATAAAATTCCAAAAAGGACATTTCCTTGTGGTAGTGTGTGAATTATGATATTAGTGAAATCATTTTTTTGGAAAATTGAAAGTGTGATCCAACACAGATTGTTATTGTTTAAGTGGGCTTGAATATGAATTATTTCAATCAAAGAAGAGATTGATGAGGATTTATATATTGTGATCTTCAAAGGAACTATATTGGAAAAGTAGTTATTATTTAGTCATTTAAGAGATCTTGGATATGTTTATCTAAAAGTTTGCCTAGTGAAGACTTTTTTTGTGGCTATTTGTATAGTGGGTTTAGTTATCCTCCTTTTAATTCCTAACACAATTGGCACAACTCCTAATAGGTTTAGAATCTCCTAATAGGGATTCAACGTCTCCTAATAAGGACTTATATATATTAATTGTATTTCATTTTCTCCTAATATGGTCTATCCTTTCACAAAAAACTTTTATATTAGTACATCATCTTGTGGGCATCATTTCCACAAAGGTTTTCCCTTTGATCAAGGGTTTCCCTAAATAACATATCTAGTTTTGCTATGCATGGTTATCTTTCTATGGTTGTTGCTTCTATTGTTTACATGTTTTATAATTAAAAAAGATATTAAGAGTTGTTTCAAGCATATAACTATTTCACCCCCTAGTTATCTTGGTGGACATTATTTTCTAAAAATTGGTATGAGAGTATATGATCCTTGAAAGAAAAGTTTAACAGCTTGAGTAGATCCAAGGCATATTTCAGGAAAGAAAGACTTATGTTTGATGGAGTTAACTATGATATCTAGAAGGAAAAGATGAAGACATGTCTTCTATGCATGGGTCTAGAATATTGATTGGTTACAAAAAAAAAGAAGAGTTTGATTGAAGAACAAAAACTTGACTCTTGTGAAGAAGCTCAAAAGATCTATTCATGGAGAATACTATTTCTAGATAACAACTACTTATAACTCCTCCTGAAGAAAAATATGGACAAGTAAAAAACTTTAAGACTTGCTAATGGGATTTGGCTTTCTTTACAAATAATATTGTAAGGTGGTGAACATGGTAAGAAGGAAAGATTGAAAAGTTGAATATGTTTATTTCAAGATGTTAAGATGTTGTAAGATGAAACTATATGAGACTATTTTCAAGAATATTAGAGATTGTTATAGGAATTAACATTTGTAAAGGTGAAAAGACAAAAGATGAAGTTGTGTGGAAAACCTTGAAGGCCTTAACACCTAGTTATCATTAAAGAGAACTTATGATTGAAAAATTTATTTTTTACCCACCTAATTTTGCAATAGACACTCTTCTTGTGACATTATAGACATCTAAAATATGGAAAAAAACAAAATGGAGAGTTTCATAGAATAAAAATTAATTTCAACATACAAAGAGATAGACTTGCATTGACAAGAAGCACAATTAAAAGTGGAGATTATGCTTATAGTAGTTGAGAAAAATATGAAGAAGAAAATAATATTGAGGAAGGACTTTCCCTACTTATGAAGAGAAAACCTAAAGGTAAAACAATTCTTGTTTGTTAGACATGTAAAGAACTTGGTCATTATTCCTCAAAATGTCCTCAAACAATAAAGAAGATTAAGCCTAGAAAAACCTTAGAAATTAAGAGTACTTAAGGATTGTTTCTATGTTGACGAGGATGGTGAAGTTTATTTTAAGATGATAATTTTTTGGAAGTTAGTAATGATTAGGATAAGGAGATTGGATTTCTTTCTATTAAAGAAGGAAACCCTACAAAAGAAGAAATAAGAGAAGAAAAAGCACTAGTATCACAAATTGAAAATAAAATGTCTAATTAGATTATATATAGAGGTTGTTCTCATCATATGACTGGAGATATGAATAAATTGTTGAATTCAATAGTTATGATGGTGGAGTAGTTAGATTTAGAAATAATGCAACATGACACAGAAAAGAAAAAGAATTTATTACTCTTGATGGAAAGATTAATAATGAAGATGTTTACTTTATTGATGGTTTGAAACATAATCTTTGAGTGTTGGTCAACTAGTTGACAAGGGATATCAATTGTATTTTATAGAAAAGACTTGCATTATCAAGAATTAAGATGGAAAATTGATTGGTACTAGTACAAGGACAAGAGGTAATGTATTTCAGTTGAAACCTTTTGAAATGACATGTTTAGTTGCTAAAGAGGATGAAAATTAGTTATGGCATAAGAGATTTTTTCATATCAACTATTATAACATTGTGAAGGTCAGTAGTACATTTACAGTTAGATGTTTACCCAAGATTGAGAAACCTACTAACATGAAGTGCAAAGATTGTATAATGAAAAAGTGGAAGAAAATATCATTTCAAAGAAATACATTTTCTACTTTAGTAAAATTGGAGATTATGTTGGAAATGATTGAAAAGATCGTGAATGAAGAATAGTGGAACTAGTAAAGAATGCTTTCAATCATTTTTTTGTCATTGATGTCAAACTTGCTACTTGCAAGAATGACAATTGCTTTAGTGATCCAAATACTATCAATTGGTTGATTGACAATGAGGAGACAATCAATAAGATGTAACTAGAGCACCTAGAGAAAGGTTGAAGTTATGATGTTGTAATGAAGTATAAGGATCAGCTAAGTCATTGATGAAATAGTGTATTGATGGCATACTCTAAGACATAGGGAATGGACACTCTAAGACACATCAAATATGTAAGGTTTAACTAAGTCATTTGTAGAACTTGACTGAGTTCATTTGTGAGTGTCGAGAAAACTAGTTGAAGCCAAGCAAGTTCAACTTCAGTGTGTGCTAAGAAATCTTTTAGGTGGTGAGTAATCCTTCGAGTGTCGAGTAACACTAAATGTAGTAGAAGCCAAGTAACTCAGGATCCAACAGGAGCTAAGCACTATAGAGTAAATAGAAGTTGATTGATTCAAGAAAATAGTGAAGTTGAGTAATATAGGAAAGCTTTATGTGTCGAGTAAAGTAGAAACTAGAGAGGATGCCAAGCAATCTAGACCCAGTTAATGTTGAGCATTAGTAAACCAATGATGTCGAGTTGCTGCATTATTTGTTAAGTCAAAATGATTTGCCAAATCAGTAGTAATAAGTTTGTTACATTGAATTTTGTGAATTGGTTGGATGATAAGGATGATGAGTAGATGTCATAGAATTTCATGTAAACCATGCAAACTAGTTTTGAGTGAATATTGATGGACTTATCATGAATTTTTTGGAAGAAACAATTTGGAGGGAAAACAATATCGTTATCTCAGATCAAATCAAATTGATGAGCAGGACTATTTTAGTAGGAAATGAAGAACATAACTTCTTTATAAGGAGTTATAGGTTAGAGATCGAAAGTGAGGAGTGAGTTGGTCATAAGTGTGGTCATGCAAAGAAGCCAAGAGAAGGCTAGTGTGAAGTGTCAAAAGAAGGACATAGTGAGGAGTAAGCATAGAGCATCAAGACTCTGAATTGATCAAGTGACCATAGAGTGCATTGGCATAATGAGTGGAAGAACTTAAGGAGATAGATCTTGAAGGGTGAACAAGCTGTCAGCACTGCAAGGAAGAAAAGCCAAGCAACGAAAAGAACTGAAGAGTGATATGAAATCTACAAGGTTAGAGTCGCAATCTTTATTAGGTCAAAACCTTTATTATACTTTCTTACCATTGTATTTGACATTGAAATCCTACATTGCTAGGTTAGCTTAACAGCTAGGTGGATAAGCCTCAAGGGTGACTATAAATCCCATGGACTTGGGTGGGCCTAACAGTTCTATGTAAATCCTTTAACAGGGTGGCATTCTAAGTTGAATGTTCTTAAGTCCTCTAATAGGGCACACTCCTAATAGGGTGCAAAAATCCTTTAATAGGGTCACATCTAACAGTGTGTAAAGCCTTTAACAGGGCATACCTTTAACAAGGCAAACCATCAGAAGTGGTTAAAATCTATTGCACAACAATTTTGTGGGTGTCATCCCCACCCCAATTTTACCTTTTTATTCCTAGAGGGTTTCTGGGTGATCAAAATCCTTTGTGTTATGTGGTGATGCATGTTTACTTTTCATGATTGTTTAATGTTTAGTTGCATGCATGATAATTTCAATTAAATGCCATTAAGGATTTGACAAGAAAGCAAAAAGGCTAGAAAGAAAAATTTGCATTGGACCTTGAATAACTAATTCACCCCCCCTTTCAGTTATTCTAAAATAATTCTAATAGTTGGTATCAGAGCCCACTGCTGATTTGTTTCAAGGTACTAGTAGCAGGAAGATCAAGATGTCCAAGAAAGAAGTTCCCAAGCTAAACAAAGACAACTTTGTTGCATGGCAAAGTCTAATGAAGTTTCACGTTGGATCAATAGGTGACTATGCATAGACCTCAATCACAGTTGATCATGTAGATCCTGCAAAACCCCTCATTGTAGATGACATGAACAAGAAGAAGGAGCACAATCAAGCGATGTTAGAGATTGCTTCAGCACTAAGCTATGTCGAGTATGATGACATCAAAGAATGTGATACTGCACATCATATGTGGAAAACATTATCAAACATCTATGGAGGAGATGATAATGTCAAGAGAGCCAAAAGAGAGAGCCTAAGAGGAAATTTTGATGACATGAAAATGGAAGAAGGAGAGAATGCTACTCAATATGGTGCAAGAATGAAAAAAGTGGTAAGTGCCATAAGAAGCCTAGGAGGACAGCTATCAGAAGAAACAGTATGTAGCAAATACTTGAGAACTTTTCTTCCTATCTATGCTATAAGAGTATCAGTCATCCAAGAGCTAAGGTGTGAACTAGGCAACACATTGTCATTTGAAGGAATAATTGGAAGACTCACTACCTTTGAGCTATCCAACTTTGACAACTATAAGCTAGAAAACTTTGAAACTGCATTCAAAGCCAAGATGACAATAAAAGACAATGAGGAGGTGCAAACAAAGAAAAAGAATGGAAAAGGAAAGTATGTATCTAGTGACAGCTGTAGGAGTTGAGAATTTGACTCTGATAATGCGTCAAGATCACCTACAATGCAAATAGCTTGCTGAAGAGAAACCTAAGGAGCAAAGAGCTTGAAGAAAATACCACACAAGAGAATATTTCACAATAGGAAATTAGAATTGCTATGTGAAAATAGAATTGGAATGAATTTACAATGAGCGAGAGACCGAATAAAAAGGCCTCATGAAAGCTTGTAGAACAAGCTGGAATGAGGTAAGAGATAAGGTTGACAACTAAGAACACATCCACAAGAGGTGGAAAAGATGAGTATGCTAAAGGGAACAAACTCTCATGTTGTCAACAACTAACCTCAACTACATGCATTAACCTAAGTAAGCTTAAGTAATAGAATAAATAATTAACAATTAATTAATTATTTACTCTAACACCCCCCCTTAAGTGCAACTTAGGGGAATGCCTTAAGCTCACAAAACAAAGGAAAAATGCAAAATGGGTCCCAACAATGAGGCCATTTTAGGTACCCAAGTACAATGCAACTAAATGCAACCTCTGTAAAATGGGGAAAGAGAGAAAACCACATGGGAAAAACTCTCCCCCAAAAAGAGGTAAAAAATAACATGCTAAAAAAAAAACATGAAGTGAAGGAAGGAAGGCCTCAACCAATCCCCCCAACGACAACTTCTGTAACCCCAAGCATTGACCATAGCTAAAGAAAGTGAGGCAATGCAAAAGGCTTAGTGAAGATGTCTGCAACCTAACCGGCAGTAGGAATGTACTCCAATGCAATAACACCATCTTGGATCAACTGACGGATGAAATGCATATGCAACTCAATGTGCTTGGTACGCAGATGTTCCACTAGATTGCATGAAATGTGGATGGCACTCTGATTATCACACCACAAAATAGTGGGACAATTAGGAGGAAAGCCAAACTCAGTCATCAACTGACGAAGCCATAAAGCCTCTTGACTAGCAAGAACTGTGGCCCTATACTCAACCTCTGTGGATGAAAGTGCTTGAGCATGCCACTTCTTGCACGAACATGTGATGGGACCAGAGCCAAGGCAAAAGACAAAGCCAAAAGTAGACTTTCGATCATCGACATCACCACCCCAATTTGAGTCAGTATAGACAACAATGTTTGGAGTCCTCATAGTGTAGTGAATGCCATACATAAATGTGCCCTGAATGTAGCGTATAATACACTTGGCAACTTGGCAATGACTCTCATGAGGGTCCTAAGAAAATTGAGAGACTAGACCAACCACAAAAGAAAGATCAGGGTGGGTGTGTGTTAGGTACAATAGGCTGCCAACCAATTGTTGATACAAGTAGCATCCAGTATAGATGAAGAGAAGGACGTAGACAAAGTAACATCTAGCTGAAATGGTGTAGGAGCAGCCTTACAATCAAGCATGTGAAAGCGATGAAGCATGTCAAGAGCATACTTCTATTGATACACAAAAATGCCAGTGGGAGACTGATGAATCTGAAGACCAAGAAAGTAGTGCAGCAAACCAAGATCAATCATCTCAAACTGGTCCATCAGTGCACACTTAACATCCTAGAGCATGGATGATGAACTGCTTGTAAGGATAAGATCATCAACATATAAAACAAGAATCAAAATCTCATCACCAAGATGTTGAATGTACACTATGGGATTAGAATGGTAGCAAGTGAAGCCTATAGACAACAGAAATGAATCCATCTTCTCATAACAATCCTGAGGGGCTTTTTTGAGACCATAAAATGAATGTCAAAGCCTACAAACCAAGGTGGGATCCTACACAAAATCTGGAGGTTACTCCATATAAATCTCCTCAGTGATATCACCATGCAGGAAGGTACTTTTTACATCCATCTGATAAACTGACCATCCCTATGAAGCTGTGAGGGATAAGACAAGGCGTATAGAATTCATCTTGGTGATAGAAGAAAATGTCTCAAAGTAATCAACACCCTTGACTTCTGAAAAACCCTTCACAACAAGATGATCCTTATGCTTATCAATGGAACCATCAGCAACATACTTAGTGCGGTAAATCCACTTACAACACACTAGCTTTCTCCCCTTGGGAAGAGAAAAAAGATCCCATGTGTGGTTCTTCATCAAAGAAGAATATTCCTCCTGATTGAAGAAAAAATCACAAAAAAACTAGGGTTTGTGTCTCCAAATCGTGGCTTCAAAAAAATCCTTCGAACAAGAAGTAGTAGGGAGGCTCTGATACCATGTAGGAGTTGATGAAATCCAACTCTGAAGTCTCCAAGATCACCTACAATAAAAATAGCTTGCTGAAGAGAAACCTAGGGACCAAAGAGCTTGAAGCAAATACCGCACAAGAGAATATTTCACAATAGGAAATTAGAATTGTTATGTGAAAATGGAATTGGAATGAATTTACAATGAATGAGAGACCGAATAAAAAGGCCTCATGGAAGTTTGTAGAACAAGCTAGAATGAGGTAGGAGATAAGGTTGACAACTAAGCACACATCCACAAGAGGTGGAAAAGATAAGTATGCTCAAGGGAACAAACTCCCGTGTTGTCAACAACTAACCTCAACTACATGCATTAACCTAAGCAAGCTTAAGTAATAAAATAAATAATTAACAATTAATTAATTATTTACTCTAACAACAATAGCACTGATGAAGATGACGTAGACCAATTGGAGGCATTACTAGCAAGAAGATTTCATAGAGGAAGAGACAAATTCAAAGGTAAGCTGCCAATCATTTGTTTCAATTGTAATGAAGTTTCTCACATTACAGCTAGATGCACACAAAAAAAAAATCACAAGGATGGAGGCAACCTCAAGAACAAGAAAGAGGACAATAAGGACTACAGAGGTAAAGGAAAAAGATGCTACATTGTTGAAGAAGACTCTGACAAGAATGATGATGAAGTAGTCTATGTGGCTATGAAAGATGAATTAGATGAAGATGAAGCAACTGCCTTGGTAACCTACATGAACAAGAATAACAAATGGATCATAGATAGCATATGCTCTCATCACATGACTAGAGATAAAAGTAAGTTCATTACCTTTATTCAATATGAAGGAAATAGTGTTAGATTTGGTAACAATGCATCATGCCAAATCAAAGGGAAAGGTAGTATCAATCTTACTGAAAAGATATCATGTGATAATGCATACTATGTTGAAGGCCTGAATTATAACTTGTTAAGTGTCTCATAGCTAGGCAACATAGGATGTAAGATTGAATTTTAAAATGGAATTGCCAAGATCTATGATTCTAAAGGAAGTCTAATAGGAAAAGGTGACCAGACTAGGATTAATTTGTTCTACCTAGATATGGAAGATACGTCTTGTCTCATTGTTCAAACTGATGGTGTATGGTTATGGCAAAAAAGGCTATGTCATGTAAATTTTGACAATTTGATAAGCATCAAAAAAATGAAGAAAGTCACAGGTCTACCAAAGTTGAAGAAGCCTGATAATACCATGTGCAAACAATGCCAACTAGGGAATATGACCAAGTCAACTTTCAAAAGAAAGGTTTATACTTCTAATGAAGTATTAGAGCTAGTTCATACTGACTTGTGTGGTCCTATTGAAGTACAAAGCTACAAAGGTGACAGATACATGATACTATTTATGGATGACTATTCAAGGATGATGACAGTCATGCTCCTGAAACAAAAATTAGATGCATTCCAAATGTTTAAATGGTACTTGGCTAGAGTTGAGAAAGAGACTAGAAAGAGCCTAAAATGTCTTAGATCTGATAGAGGAGGTGAATTTACAGTAAGAGAATTTGAAGAATTCTGCAATGAAAGAGGAATCGAAAGGTAAACATCAGTACCTAGGACTCCACTTCATAATGTTATAGTAGAAAGAAGGAATAGATCAGTCATTGACTACGTCAGAACCTTAATGATGGAGAAAAATGTTGCACTCAAGTACTGGAAAGAAGCTATAAGTACTACAATCTACACACTCAATAGAGTACAATTCAAGAAAGATAGAAATGCAACACCTTTTGAATTATGGTATGGGCATTCTCCTAATGTAAAACATTTCAAAATATTTGGATGCAAACGCTATATAAATATATATAAAGAGTCTAGAAATGGAAAGTTTGATGCAAAGAGTGAGGAAGGCACATTTCTTGGTTATTCTACTAGAAGCAAAGCTTATAAGTGCTTGAATGTTAATACTAACAAAGTAGTAGAAAGCACAAATGTGAAATTTGATGAGCTTGCAGAAGTTCAGAGTGTTGAGAAAACCAAGAAACAAAAAGAATACAAGACCTTTGTATACTTTTATGAAGGTATACCTAATAATGGTGAAGTTGCAACTCAGAATGATAATCAGCAACAAAATCTAGTATTTGTCAAGTCACAGATAGTGAATGCCGAGCAACAGACACATTCAGAAGTCGATCTGTAGAATACAGAGAATGTTCATTTAGACTCTGAGAACTATCAACATGAAGGAAATGAAGAAATATCTGATGAAAATACACATGAAGATTTAGATTCTGAAAGAGACAACATGCAAACAAGCAAAGAACTAGCATTGGTAAAGTATGTAAGAAGATATCATCCTACAGATCAAATTATTGGAAATAAAGAGGCAGGACCAATGACAAGTAATAGACAAAGAAGTGAGACATGTCTGCTCAGCAAAATGGAACCAAAAGAAGTAAGTGAAGCCATAAAAGATTATGAGTGGTACAATGCTATGAAAGAAGAAATAGAACAAATTGAAAATAACAAGACATGGACCTTAGTCTCAAGACTAACTAACAAGAATGTAATTGGAACCAAGTGGGTGTTTAGAAACAAGTTAGATGAGAAAGGGGAAATCAAAAGGAACAAGGCAAGACTAGTCTGTAAAGGGTATGCACAAGAAGAAGGACTAGACTATGGAGAAACTTTTGCTCTAGTTGCCAGAATGGAAGGAGTAAGGACCTTACTGACATATGCAGCTTTCAAAGAATTTAAAGTCTATCAAATGAATGTTAAGTCCACATTTTTGAATGGTATACTTGAAGAGGAAGTCTAAATAGAGAAATTAGAAGGATTTTTTGATGAAAATAACAAAAACAAGGTATGCAAATTGCATAAGGCTCTATATGGATTAAAGCAAGCCCCTAGAGCTTGGTATGAGAGACTTCAAAAGTATCTAGTGAAAATAGGATTTGAAAGAACTGATGATAACATCAACTTGTAGATCAAATCAGAAGAAGGTA
The DNA here is from genome assembly GCA_028749045.1 of Cupressus sempervirens. Taxonomy (NCBI): domain Eukaryota; kingdom Viridiplantae; phylum Streptophyta; class Pinopsida; order Cupressales; family Cupressaceae; genus Cupressus; species Cupressus sempervirens. The sequence goes on along the minus strand of CM053793.1, from coordinate 243,855,246 downwards.
AGGATGTCCTTGTATCTAAAATCTTTGTGGATGACATAATTTTTGGAGAAAAGGAAGTGCTTTGTAAAAGTTTTGTTGACAAAATGAAACAAGAGTTTGAGATGTCTATGTTTGGAGAAATCAAGTTCTTTGTTGGATTGCAAGTACATCACTAAAACATGGTATATTCATGACACAATCAAAGTACATCAAAGAGATACTCAATACATTTAGATTGGAAGACTCCAAACTTGTCAGCACACTAATGGCAATAGGACATAAGCTATCCAAAAATGATGAATCAGCTGAAGTCAATCAAACAATGTACAGATCCATGATTGGAAAACTACAATATGTTGTACATAGTAGACCAGACATAGCATTAGCAATTGGAATGGTGGCTAGATTCTCTGCTAATCCTAGAGAAAATCATCTCATGACAATAATAAGGATAATGAGGTATCTCAAAGGAACTAATGATTTTGGCCTATACTACAAAAAGAATGAGAAGTTTGAGCTCAATGCATACATAGACATAGATTGGGGAGGCAACATTGATGATAGGAAAAGCACAAGTGGAGGAGCATTATTCTTATGTAAAAGGCTAGTTACTTGGACTAGCAAGAAACAAACATGCACATCTCAATCCACTACAGAAGCAAAATATGTGGCAACAGCAATCAATTGCACAAACATTGTGTGGCTCAAACATCTATTGAAAGGAATGAAAGAAGAGGTAACCAAACCTGTGATCCTATATTGTGATAATACAAGTGCTATAAACATATCCAAGAATCCAGTAATGCATGCAAAAACCAAGCATATTGCAATCAAGTATCACTATGTCAGAGAATTGGTGGAAGACAAACAAGTGAAGATGGAGTACATTCACACAAGGAACAAATTGCAGATGTCTTCACCAAACCATTGCCCAAGGATACTTATGAATATCTTAGAGGCAAGTTGGGGGTAAAGCTCCTAACTCAAGCAGTCTAAATCAACAAAGAAGTTTCCCTGCATCAACAAGAGTAGATCATTGAAATATCAAAAGAATGATGTAGAGGATGACAACAGGAATAGAAATTCCAGATCAGTCACAAGCATGGTGACAGAGGAAAAAGACATAAGATGCAAAGCTTACACCAAGCATGTTGAAGATGCTACACCTTTGGAATTTATGTAAAAGAGGGAGATTTATGAGAAACTAATCAATAAAAGGTAAGAGGAAGATGTATGAGAATGTATGAGATTAGTAGTAGATCAAAAAAAAAAAAGAGATGAAAGAGGGAGATTCAGAAGAGATAAGAAACTGATCACCAAGCAGCTATGAAGGATCAGGAATATAGAGTAAGGATGCAGTAGTCAAGAGGAAGAAGTAGAGCAAAGGATTCAGTTTGTATCAACAAAAGAGGGAGACATGATGCAAAAAGGAAGATATGAAATGAACATGTAATGACAACAAGTTTTCTATTTGGTATATAATTTTGGTGGTAACTAAGTTGATCAGCTCAATCAATTGATCAATTTGGTTTTCCATCAATGCCAAAGAGGGAGATTGTTAGAAATGATTGAAAAGATCATGAATGAAGAATAGTGGAACTAGTAAAGAATGCTTTCAATCATTTTTTTGTCATTGATGTCAAACTTGCTACTTGCAAGAATGACAATTTCTTTGGTGATCCAAATACTATCAATTGGTTGATTGACAAGGAGGAGGAAATCAATAAGATGTAACTAGAGCACCTAGAGAAAGGTTGAAGTTATGATGTTGTAATGAAGTATAAGGATCAGCTAAGCCATTGATGAAATAGTGTATTGATGGCATACTCTAAGACACATGGAATGGACACACTAAGACACATAAAAGATGTAAGGTTTAACTAAGTCATTTGTAGTTCACTTGATTGAGTTCATTTCTAAGTGTCGAGCAAACTAGTTGAAGCTAAGCAAGTTCAACTTCAATGTGTGTCGAGCAATCCTTCAGGTGTCAAGTAACATAGAAGGTGCCGAGAAATCCTTTGGGTGCCGAGTAACACTAAATGTAGTAGAAGCTAAGTAACTTAGGATCCAACAAGAGCTGAGCACTACAAAGTAAATAGAAGTCGAGTGATTCAAGAAAATAGTAGAAGCTGACAAATACAGGAAAGCTTTAGGTGTCGAGTAAAGCAAAAACTACAAAGGATGTCGAGCAATCCAGACCTAGTTAATGCAGAGCATCAGTAAACCAATGATGCCGATTTATTGCATTATTTGTTAAGTCAAAAAGATTCGCCAGATCAGTAATGATAAGTTTGTTACATTGAATTTTGTGAATTGGTTGGATGATAAGGATGATGAGTAGATGTCACAAAATTTCATGTAAACCATGCAAACTGGTTTTGAGCGAATACTGATGGACTTATCATGAAGTTTCTAGAAGAAACAATTTGGAGGGAAAACAATATCGTTCTCTCAGATCAAATCAAATTGATGAGCAAGAAGATTTGAGTAGGAAATGAAGAATATAACTTCTTTATAAGGAGTTACAGGTCAGAGATTGAAAGTGAGGAGTGAGTTGGTCATAAGTGTGGTTGTGTGAAGAAGCCAAGAGAAGGCTGGTGTGAAGTGTCAAAAGAAGGACACAGTGTGGAGTAAGCACAAAGCATCAAGACTCTGAGTTGATCAAGTGACCATAGAGTGCATTGGCATAACGAGTGGAGGAACTCAAGGAGATAGAACTTTAAGGGTGAACAAGCTGTCAGCACTACAAGGAAGAAAAGCCAAGCAACGAAAAGAACTGAAGAGTGATATGAAATTTGCAAGGTTAGAGTTGCAATCTTTATCAAGTCAAAACCTTTCTAATACTTTCTTACCATTTTATTAGACATTGAAATCTTACATTGCTAGGTGGATAAGCCTCAAGGGTGATTGTAAGTCCCATGGACTTGGGTGGGCCTAACAGATCTATGTAAATCCTTTAATAGGGTAGCATTTTAAGTTGAATGTTCTTAAGTCCTCTAATAGGGCACACTCCTAACAGGGTTTAAAAATCCTTTAATAGGGTCATATCTAATAGTGTGTAAAGCCTTTAACAGGGTAAACCATCAGAAGTGGTTGAAATCTATTGTGCAGTAACTTTGTGGGCATCACCCCACCCCAGTTTTACCTTCTTATTCATGGAGGGTTTCTGGGTCATCAAAATCCTTTGTGGTATGTGGTGATGCATGTTTACTTTTCATGATTGTTTAATGTTTAATTTCATGCATGATAATTTCAATTATATGCCATTAAGAATTTGACAAGAAAGCAAAAAGGCTAGAAAGAAAAATTTGTATTGGACCTTAAATAATTGATTCACCCCGCCTCTCAGTTATTCTAAAAGAATTCTAATAGATTATGCACACAGATCTAAGTGGTCCTACAAGAAAAAAATTCATTTTATCATAAAAGGTATTTCATGCTTCTTATTGATGATTTCACTAGAATGATGTGGATTGTATTTCTTAGAGATAAATTTGAAGCTTTTGAGAAATTAAATTTATTCAAGAGTAGAGTTGAGAATTAATTTTTAGAAAGTAAAGTCCACCAAGATAACTGATAGGGGAGGGGGGTGAATCAGTTATGCAATTAAAAAAAATCTCAATATCCTTATTAATTTTGAAATATGTAAATACTACATGTAAGAACCACAAAACGATAACCATACATAATAACACCAAATTTGTTAACTAGGGAAACCATTGATCAGAGTGAAAACCTCAAATGGGATGGTAATCAAAAAATGATGTGCTGATATAAAAGTTCCTTGTGAAACGATGGACCCTATTAGGAGTCAATGAAATAAAATTAGTTGATATGAGTCCCTTTTAGGAGACCTTGAATCCCTTTTATGAGATTCCAACCCTATTAGGAGTTCACACAAAGGAATATGGACCCACTATCTTAAAAACTTTAGTACTATCCTCATTGAATAATATAATTATACATCAACATTATCTGAATAAAACCTATTTTCCAAATATATTTTCTTGTAAGTTCATTATGCCTCAACTACATCAACCACTTCTCTAATTCAAAAGATATTGGCATGTAAGATCACACAATACATCAAATAGATATGATCACATATCACACCTTACATCCAAGGAAATGACATTTTCTTTATAACAAGTCCCTAGAATAAGTTATTCAATTGGACTTGAGGATTTTCCAATTTAAAATAATAATATAGGACCAACTTAAGATATTATATTTACATGTTACATTATAATATTACATTGTTTTACGATTACAAGCAATATATCAGCTTACAGTCTTCATAATTTCTTACTCACTACTCATTTGGATGTACATGATTAACCAAAACATCTTCACCATGTATTCTACCTATTTCCAAGTCTTCTAAACTAGATTATATATCTATTAGGAGATATAATAATAAAATAAGTAATTTCTTCCCAGTAACTTTGTTTGAACACTACCTTTAGTAAAACCATCATAACCTTGTCCAATCTTCATAATTATGTACACAATCTTAACTATTATAGTATCTAGACATCCTCTAGAACATTATCCCAAGTGAGCATAAGATGATCTTCAATTCTCAAACTATGTAAATCCAAACTCTGTCTGGTGTTCTTCAACTCTTTATAGAATAACCAATATGTTGACATGAATTGAAAAACTTTGTAATGAATGCAACACAAAATCTTTGAATCATGGCTCTAACATTGCTAGGATACTCCCCCATAGGAAGACTATCAACAATCATGCTAACATTAATCTAGTCTAAAAAATAAATGCTTCAGATCTTATAGAGGAGGAAAATTTATTTCAAATGAGTTTAACAATTTTTTTGAGGATAATGGTATAAAGAGACTTCTTTCAATCTCTAATAATTTGAAGTAGAATGGAGTAGAAGAAATAAGAAATAGATCAAAGATAGAAGAAACTAGAGAAATGCTGTTTGAGAACAATTTATAATATATTTTTTGAGAGAAGAAGTGAACACAATGGTATATATTATGAATAGAGTGCAGATTAGACAAGGCATTAGTAAGACACCTTATGAACTTTGGTTTGGACATGCACCTTCTGTGAAATACTTTAGAATCTTTGGAAGTAAATGTTACATTAAAAGAGTGATGATATTGGAAATTTTGATTCTATAAGTAATGAAGGAATTTTTATTGGACATTCATTGAAAAATAGAGCATACAGATGTTTTAATCAAAGATTGAAGACTATTTTTTAGAGTGATAATGCAAAAGTTGATGGAAAGTTTAGAATATAAGAAATGGTACTTGACTATGATTCAGATGAAGAGAATAACCAAAGGACTAATGATAAGAATATTGAGAAACAAATATTTTATTAAGGTGATACTGATTTGTAAATTGAATTGCAAGGAGAGAAACCTAGACCTTATCCTAGAGAAGAAATCAAAATTGAACAAGTGACACCTAACATAAATATATCAAAGATTCACTGTATTGAGATAACCATCGGAAGTGATAAGGTAAGTAATAATTTTTTTTGATTTCTCAAAATAAGACTAAGAATGTTGATGAAGCTTGTAAAGATGATTATTGGATTAAAGCTACAAAGGAAGAACTAGAGAAGAATGAAAAAACAAGACTTGGGGATTCATTCCTAGACCTAAAGATAAGAATATTGTTGGAACTAAATGGGTATTAAAAAATAAAATGAATGAACAAGGTGAAATTGTGAGAAACAAAGAAATATTGGTATGTAAAGGCTATTCACATCAAAAGGGAAGTGATTTTGGAGAAACTTATACATGTGTTTCTAGATTAAAAGATTTTTTTTGGCATATGCAGCTAACAAGAACTTTAAATCTTACCAAATAGATGTCAAATTGAATTTTTTAAATGGAGAACTTGAAGAGGAGGAATGCACATATGCAGCTAACAAGAACTTCAAATCTTACCAAATAGATGTCAAATTGAATTTTTTAAATGGAGAACTTGAAGAGGAGGAATGCATTGAATAACTTGATGGTTTTCCTTTGACAAATAAAGAGGATATGGTTTGTAGATTGAAGAAGCTATTATATGGATTGAAACGAGCACCTAGAGCCTAGTATGCAGGATTGGATAAACATTTAACAAGTTTGGTGTTTTTGAAAGGTAATGATGATAGAAACTTGTATATGAGAAAGAATGATAATGACTTATTTATTATTATAGTATTTTTGGATGACAATATTTTGGAGGTAATGATGAAGAAAAAGTAAGATATTTTAAAAAGAAATGAAGAAGGAATTTGAGATGAGTATGATTGGTGAGATAAAATACTTCTTGGGATTATAGATTGTATAGAACAATGATGGGATTTTCATTTCACAAGCTAAGTATCTTAGAGACTTGTTGATAAAATTTGGTTTCAAAATTTGTAAATGTGTTGGAACACCTATGATAACTAGTTATAAAATGTCTAACAAAGACGAACCCCCTAGTACAAAAAAAAACAAAGTATAGATCTATGATTGGTGGATTGCAGTATTTGGCACATAATAGACCTGGCATAACTAATATAGTTCAAATTATGGAAAGATTTGAGGAATATTCTAAAGAGACACACTATGCAACAGTTAAAAGAATGTTTGGATATTTGAAAGGCATGCCTAATTATTGTTTATGGTATGCCAGATCACAAGATTTTACATTGTGTGTTTAGACTAATGTTGATTGGGTAGGAAGTGTAGATGACAGAAAAAGTACTATTGGTGGATCATTTTTCTTGGGAGTAAGATTAGTTTCTTAGTTGAGAAAGAAACATGATTGCATTTCATAGAGTACAATAGAAGAAGAGCCTGAAGTAGAAACAAATATCGTTAATTAGACTATTTGGACGAAGGAGATGCTGAAGGAAATTGGAATAGAGTATACTAAGCCTATTATCATATATTGTAATAACACAAGTATAGTAATTATGTAAAAGAATATAGTTTTACATTCAAAGAAAAAGCATATACCTTTTAAGTATCACTTTTTGAGAGAGAAAGTTGTAGATAAACAAATCAAATTGGAATGTGTTTGCACAAAGTAGTAGATAGAAGACATAATTACAAAACCTTTGGCTAAGTACACATTTGAGTACTTGAGAGGTGTGCTTGGTGTTATGCCCCAACCTACTTCAGAGTAGTTGATGCAGAGATTACATTAGTCCAACTGGTAGTAGAGCACTATTTCTTTATCTAGACTAGATGCTTGATGGTTCTCCTATGAGGGAGTATCTGTACTTGAGTTGATTCATTGATGACTCTTAGTATTGGAATTTAACAATGTCTTTGGACAATTGAACTTGAATAAATTGTTCTTAGAAAATTGACATAATGATACCTTTTTCATTGATTTCAATGGGGGAGAGAAATTTGTTCATGAAAATATCCTTTGAGGAAGAAAATAGTACATGAAAAAAAAATTTGATGCCAATGGGGGAAGATTTGGAAGAGAGTATATATGCTTATGTATGGGAGAGATTAACAACTTCCTTATGCATGGTGGTTATTGTATGGTTGCAATTTGATTATGAAAAACTCTTTACATCCAAATCTAAGGCTGGGATGTATGTTTAGATTCATGAGAATCATGAATGGGGGAGCAAAGGAAGATGAGGAAAATATATCTTTGGTATTCATGGAATTGAGATGTTTTTCATCCATGTTGCTATCAATGCTAATGTGGGAGATTGTTAGCATGAATTTTGATGTTCCTATGGGGGAGTATGTTAGCAATGTTGGAGACTTACTTCAAAGCTTATGTGTTTCATTCATGGAAGTTTTTGTCATCGATGTCAACATGTTATTTTGTGAAGATCGATAAAGTTATAAAGGAATAAATGTTTACATAGTTCAAGTATTAAATATAATCTTATGTACACTTAAGGAGAGGTTCATCAATATTTATAGATGCTACATCTATGAGCGCGTACAAAAATATGAAAACTATTTTGAGTGATGTAGGATTTACTCAAGGAAGCTTTCATAATAGGTTTCTAGAAAGTAGGTGTTGATTTTTTGATTCTATCTCCTCATAGATATGGAATTGAATTAAGAAGATGTAGATAAAGGTGGAAGACATGGCATATATGCCTTATCAAGAAGGTATAATTAAATGATCAATGTATTCAAAGTTACAAAGAAGGTGTTGATTTTTTTATTCTATCTCCTCATAGAGATGGAATTGGATTAATAAGATGTAGATAAATGTGGAAGACATGACATATATGCCTTATCAAGAAGGTATAATTAAATGATCAATGTATTCAAAGTTACAAAGAGTCTGAGTTGATAGTTTGTTGATAATCTTGGAAAAGTCTATAGTCATACTGAAACGTGTATTGTAGTATTTTAAGAATGTCCTACATTATTATTCTAAATTGGGAAACCCTCAAAATTCAACTCAATAACTTGTTTAGGAATTGGTATATAGGGAAGGACATTTCCTTGTGGTAGTATGTGAATTATGAGATCAATGAGATCATTTTTGTTATGCAAACTTGAAAGTAAAATGGAATATGGATAGTTATTGTATAAGAGAACTTGAATGTGAATAAATTTTGATCAAAGAAGAGAATGATAAGGATCTATGTGGTGTGATATTTAAAGTAACTATATTGAAAAAGGAGGTGATGTTTAGTTAGTTCAGAGATCTTGGATATTCTTATCCAAATTGTCTAGTGAAGACTATTTTTAAGGCTATTTAAATAGTGGGTTCAGTTGTCCTCGTTTCAAATCCTAACAGGGTTGGAATAGCTCCTAATAAGGATTCAAAGTCTACTAATTGAGAGATATATGTAGTAACTATAATTCATTGACTCCTAATAGGGTCTATCCTTTCACAAGGAACTTTTATATTAGTACATCATCTTTGGGCATCATCCAAAGTGGGGGTTTCCCTTGGATCAAGGGTTTCCATAGTTAACATATCTGGGGTTATCGTGAATGGTTATCTTTCTATGGTTGTTGCATCTATTGTTTACATGTTTTGGAATTAATAAATATAGAGAGAGTTGTTTTAAGAACATAACTAATTTTCCCCCCTCTTTGCCCCCACCTCTTAGTTATCTTGGTAGTCAAAATATGCAATGTGGCTTCCAAAGTCTAAACCAAGCACCAAATATCCAATAATTAATCCTTCAACCACTAGCACATGTTGAATTTCATATATGAGCCACAATAAATCTCAATAACTTCCTCTTTAGGAAGACTAACTATATGCCCACAATCTTTTAAATCTTAAATAAGATATCATAAAGTTTTGAGGCTAAATTGGCATGCCTTCACATCAACCCTTAGAAGTTATAGTTTTGTTGAGGTCCTTTGTTGTCGCTTTGAATTTGGATGCATAGTAAAAAAGTTTAAGTTCAAACTAAACAAGTAAAGGTTCTTTGCACATTTTATGAAAATTGATAGAAATAATAAAAATATCTAGACAATGTGGAACTACTCTTTTAAAGCACCCATATAATGGTTTTACATCTTTTAAGATAAGAGTGATTCCTTTCATATGTAGGACATGTGGCAACATGGTGTATATTTATTTACTAATAAATGTTTGACCTTCTCCCAACAAGAAGACAAATGGAAATTTAGCTAAGTGTTCCTTTAAAAATAAGTTTAGAAAGATTTTAAGCAAGGGACACTACACTTTGCACCACTTGCTCCTACCCATAGAATCTCTATGTGAGATTTCTTAGAAATATTTCCATTTAAAATTAGCATTCTATGCATGATAAGGTTCAATCCATCTATAGAAGTGTCGATAATGATTACATAATATTAAAATAGCTCACAATAAACTTAAAATTGTGTATAAGACATCAATTGGTTTGGCCGATCTGATGTTGAAAAAATATATTTTATTAATTATAAACTTTAAAATATTACATTTAGACTATAGAAAATGCTTTATTTTCAACAAAATAAAAATTATAGTAAGTTTTTATTTGTGGAAAGAATGAATTTTAATTACTATTTATGACAAGAAATCTACAGAATGATATAATAGTACTTGCTTAGCATACAAGAAATACTAATAATTTAGAATTTTATCAGTTATGAAGACCTACATGTCTACCATCTTCATCTAAATTATGCCTACAAGCCCAAAAAGTTTTAGTTGAAGTGAGAATCCTCACCTTAACTATGGAATAATCTAATATGTTAAATGATTCTTGTACATGTAATAGAGGTTTGTTAAATTTTCTCCTTTTTCTCACAGAAAAGAAACATTAGTTTCAACAAGACATAGTGGGTGTTTCTTATGGAGGAATATGAGTATTTTAAATTGTTCCATAATGTTTATTTGTAGTTTGTATGTGACACTTTGTGTTCAGCCTATTTAGAAAATTTTGTTCCTTGTTTTCTTGATTTTAATTTATATAATTTTTAATCTTACAACTATAAGTTGGGATGTTCAATAAGGCATGTGCTCTTTTAGAATCTTTATAGAATCTATTAGTAATTATGAATTATATTAAATTTTAAAGAAAAACTAATTTATATTTTGGTGTATCACCTTAGAAGAATCTTTTAGTTTAGTTTAAAGAATATCTTTCCTTTTTTCAAAACCCCCCAAAATTAGAAGTGTCAAACTTCTTTGAAGTCCAAGGATTATTTCTCGAAATATAGTCTTATGTTTGATAAAATTATACAATATGGTTTTCTTTGGCATTTCATTAGAGATAACAAATCATATTGCCTAGGTCTATATATTGTCTTTTTGTATTTATAATGTGTGTCCTACATGATAATAAATCTTACATACTTTCATATAATCTATGATTTTATGTGTGTGTGCAGGATTATGTTACTCAATTTTTCAAAGTGCGTCACTTTTCCTCTCTTATCCAAGTTTGTGGATATTATATATGCAATCAATTAGATGGGGGATATTTTGTCACTAGTGTTCCTTTAATTCTAATTTTGGATAGTTTTTATGCTATTGAAAGACTTGTTATCATATTCAAATGCATCTTATTTACATTAGACATCTAGAATAAAAAAAGGTCAATTGCATTTTCTACATTTATTGAGTGACGCTACACTACTATATTGAATGTGCAATACATCACTTTTCTTGGCATCAAGCATAGATTTAGAGGAACATATAATCAAATGGTCCTTATTGTTTTTTTTCTATTTTAATTGAATTCTCATGATTCTATCAAATTTGACATATCATGTTGTTGGTTTTAAGATAAAATATTAATATACTTTCATGTTAGCATGTTTTATACATGTGTTCTCTTTTCATAGACAGTTGAAACTGATTAAATTTGGTGGTTACTTTACTTGTGCAAGAAATGATATGCATTTTGCATTTTTCTTTATTTTTTACATTTCAACAAATTACTCATGCAAATGATAAGACACATAAGAAAAAATCAAGAATGGTAAATTAATTTGCATGGACTAGATATCCCTTTGAAATATCTAAACATTTCCTTTTTTTATGCTAACCAAGAGCATCTATATGCCTTGGAATAAATGTGCCCATTTATATTTGCATGCAACTCGAAGTGACCACAAAATGATGTGGAATTTTTTCCATAACCATGCTAATGCCATTTAATTTTGGTGTCATTTTGATGGAGCACCTTGGCAAACTTACAAATTGATAAGTGATACAATTATGCACTAAGTCTATCTCATACATTAATCTCTATCAAGCCATGTTTCTAACTTACATTACAACATATTCATCATTTATTAGCCATCTATTCCACCCATATTTAATTATGTTCCATCCTTGATTCATTTTTGTGTTGCAAGAAATTGACCACCTAATTTAATCTTATAAAATACATATTTAATTCCTAAATTAACCATTCCATTTTTGAATTTCAAATCCCCCACTATTTTTTTTGAACATTTACATCTCAAACTAGCACACATTTGATCATTTGTGCAAATTATTAAATTTTCTATATTTAAAGGCATTTGATCTTACAATTTATTCATATGTGAATGCACATGGAAAGATCAAGGATAAAAAATGAGAACTTATTTTCTAATAATGAATCATAACTTAAACTAAACCATATAGGTTGTCTACATGTTTGTGAATGACAATTATAGGATTATTCTTCTAGAGCTATAAAGCTAACCCATCCAATAGGTTGACCTAGGAGGACAATAATATCCATTAACATATGTTTATAAACACCACTCTTGATAGATTTAGATATTGGGAATGAAAAGGAAAATATATCTTTAAGAAAGTGTTTTGTCAATTTTTATTCCCATTTAACCAGTTTTAGTACCTTAAGGAATTGACACTTAAATTTGAACAATGAGAAAATTTAGGCTCTTTAATCATTCAAAACATCCTCCACATTAAGAGCATCAATGTTTGCACCTTGGTCAAATGATTTTGACTTGAACCAATAGCTTTTGTATTCATTATCATTCTAGTCAAAGTTTATTTTAGCCACCATTCTCTAATATTCAAATATGAATTGCATATGTATCAATCTGATTAAAAAAATTGTCTACACGAATGACACTCAACAATATACATTAATTAGGTGTAAAACTAACATTAATTAATATTCATTGTTAATCCAACAAACATTTTACAATGATACTATGAGAACATTGACAAAAACTCTTAGTTTTTTATCTTAAATTTATCAACCATTTATTGTAAAAAAATGAATTCTACTCATAAAACATGAGTCAATAACTTTGACTTGAAAATTACTCAATTAAATTGTGACACCAATATTACAATTTGACTTAATGTATAAAATATCACTTATCTATAAACATTAATTAGGTGTAGAACTAACATTAATTAATACTCATTGTTAATCCAACAAACATCTTATAATGATACTATGAGAACATTGACAAAAATTCTTAGTTTTTATCTTAAATTTATCAACCATTATTGTGAAAAATGAATTATACTCATAAAACATGAATCAATAACTTTCACTTGAAAATTACTCAATTAAATTGTAACACCAACATTATAATTTGACTTAATGTATAAAATATCACTTATCTATATACATTAATCAGGTGTAAAACTAACATTAATTAATACTGATTGTTACTCCAACAAACATTTTATAATGATACTATGAGAACATTGACAAAAACTCTAGTTTTTTATCTTAAATTTATCAACCATTTATTGTAAAAAATAATTCTACTCATAAAACATGAGTCAATAACTTTGGCTTGAAAATTACTCAATTAAATTGTGACACCAATATTATAATTTGACTTAATGTATAAAATATCACTTATCAATGACCTTTATGTCAATGTTTTGATATTTAAGTAATATGTAGTAATATAGATATAAACATAAAAATAATGTTTTTCCTCAATCCCACAACCATTGTCTTTCCTTCCATACACCCGAATTTAAAAACAACTAGTATCATCATCTTAACCGTATTAAAAATTAATATGAATAACAATATTATTATTATTATTATGTAATGCAAACTTATAGTTTAATCCAATATTACCAACTAAATATAAGCCGTACACCAAATACCTTTTAAAACTATAATCCTTATTATTATTATTATTATATACACGGTCCCCGTTAAAACGCGTAGGTGCCTTGTGACGTGGACAGAACATGTCAATTTCAGCGGGCCCCACCACACACGAGGCCGCGCCATCGAGATGAAGACAACCCTGATTATGCGTTACCCCTTTTTCTTTCCCAAGGCTTTTTCTCCGCCTACATATTTTAGTCCCCATTTGGACACAAGAGGTCTAGTCCAATAAAAGGAGATGAATCCAATGGAGACATGGTCTATATCACAATTTATCTTTATTATGTTGGAAACAAAATTCATTAATTTATGTAACATAAGTGTGATAAGAAATGAATTTATAATACATAATGTCTTATCTAGGAATATATTTGCACTTGGTTTTAGTGTGTGGTTTTGGCTTAGTGTTTGGTATTTTCCTTGATTTATGTCTAAAGTTTTGGGATCTTTCAAAATCTACGTAGAATCTTAAGCAATTATCTACAGTACTTTGTTTGAGGCAAATGTATTAAATGATTTTTTTAGTTGTTAGTTTCAACTTATTGTCTAGTTTCTTTCCTATTTGATATAGGATAATGCATTCAATTGATTTTGGTGGTTGATTTTGACTTACTGTCTAGTCTTTTTCTTTGATGTAAAATGTTTTGGATTCTTTTAAAATAATTGAAAACTAAAATAAATGGTATATGAACTATTTAATTCAGAAAAATATATTTATGTGAGTTTAGTTTTTAATTAAATTGTGAGAGTTTCACCTATGGGGTGATATCATAGTGCATGTTCTCATTTGAGGTTTAAAATGGGCAAAAAATAGGGTAATATATGTTGGAATTCTTTAAAATAACTAAGGGGGGGGGGGGGGGGGGGTGGGGCGGTTGAATCAGTTATTCAAGGTCCAATTGTCCAAATAAAGCTTTTCACAATTCAATGAACCCATAAAACATTCTTATCCATGCATGCATTCATTGTGTGTTAACCAAAATTGATATGTTACTGAAACATTAACATGTAGAAGTATAAAGCATAAAACACAACATATCCATCAGCACACTTGACACAAAAATTTAACATGGAAACCCAATTTGGGAAAAACCACTAGTAACATGCTACACCTTTTTCACTCTTCTGAAGTGATGCCCTGTTAAAGGCCAACCTTGTTAAATGTTACAACACACACTGTTAAATGTGACCCGTTTAAGAGATTTCAATCACCTTATTAAAAGTGATACTTGTTAGAGGACTTTAGGCCATTCACTTGGAATGCCACCTTGTTAAAGGATTTTTCGATGACTATTAAGTCAACCTTTCTCCAAAGGATTTACCCTAATCTGATACAATTGTTCGAAAGTAACAGTAGAGCTTTGATCTGATACAACTTACAACCTTATTTGCAGATTATAGTTCTCTATTCAGTCCTCAACAATGCTTGGCTTCCAATCTTTACACTTCTGACAGCTTGTTCACCCTTCAAGCGTTCATCCTCTTTAAGCCTTCTTGCTTAGTTCGCCATTGCAGACTTCTCCTCTTGGGTTACTTGATGAAGCAAACCCTCTTCCTTCTCCTTGTTAGATTTTTCACATCCAAAAATTTCTAACCTCCATCCAACATTGCTTCATGACCAGACATCCCTACATATAGGGAATTAGAACTCTTTTTCCTACTCATTATCCATCACAAAAATTAGGGTTTTTGATGGATTAGGTAGGATACGATGTATCTACCCCATATCTTGTCTTCTCTAGAAACTTCTCTTAGAATCCATTTGAATTTGCCTCCAAAATGGTTTACAAAAGATTCGGTTCCTCTAGTTCATCAATCTTATCTTCCTCCTGATTCAAAAGTTCCAAGAAAACAAACTTGTCAGCTTTTATTTGGCGAATCTTCGATCTTTTTCATAATGCAGCAGCTTGGCAGTATCAATTTACTAATGCTCAACACATATTTTGTTACTTGGCATCCACTATAAAATCACTCGGCATCAACTAGATTTTACTGATGCTCAACATCAATTGAAAATTACTTGACTTCAACTATCTTGCTTGGTACCTACTAAAGTTTCTTGACATCCACTAGTTTACTCGGCATCCACTAGAAATTACTTTCACTAAGCTTCATCTGAATTTTTGCTCAGCTTGCACTAACTTTTCTCGGCACCTTCTATCAACTTGGTCAAGCTTAGCAAATGAACTTTGTTCAACCTTATTCTTCTAAACTTTCTAAGTGTAGCCAATCATTTTGTAACCTCAAGTAGATCATCAATACATTATGTCATCACTATCTTAACTGATTCTTGCACTTCAATACATAACCATAACTCAATCTTTCCTCTAGGTACTTTTGTTACATCTTGTTGATCAAATCCTCCTCATCAATCAACTAAGTGATAGTGCTTGAAACATATAACCAATTGTCTTACCAACATGTAGCAGGTTTGACATCAATCACAAAACAATGATTGAAAACACACAGTCTTCTTTTAACAACCTTTCTACTCAAATGATCTTTTCAATCATATATCAACAATCTCCCTCTTTAACATTGATGGAAAATCAAACTAATCAACTAGTCAAATAAATGTTGAACACCTTGTTCTATCAAACTAACTAGGTTAAAATAGTAAGGCAATACCAAAAATAAAGTTTCTAAATATAACTTCTTCCTCTATCAACAACTCCCTCTTTGGTTACAAAAGATAACTCAAAATTTCTCCCTCTAAGTTCCTTCTTTTCTGATTCTCTTCTATCATGGCTCATCGGATCTCCCTCTTTTTGTTCTGATCTCTTTCTTTCTTTTAGTCCCTCTTTTGCTAATGTACTTTCTCCTTTGATTTTCTTCTCTGATCATCTCCCTCCTGATCAGTATGCACTTGATTAGTTTATTGTACTTTCTCCCTCTTTTACAATAATGCCAAAGACATATACATAGTACTTGGCATCTTGATATATGCACACATAGGCTTTTGCAGGCTCTTCAATTTTCTCCCTCTGTCACCTTGCTTGTGACTAATTTGTAATTTCAGCTCTATGATTACTTTAGGCAATTTCCTGAAGTAAGCTCCACTGCATCAATGTGTATGAAATGAATGTCAGCTTGTTTGATGTAGGGTACTCTCTCTATCTTTTACATAGCCTTTGATAGGGTTATCACCCCTAATTTACCTCTTAGATAGTCATAACCATCCTTAGGTAATGCTTTGGTGAAGATATCAACAATTTGCCCCTTTGTGTCATGTTAGCACCCAATATGAACATGGTTTTAAAATTTCAAGTGCAGAGCTTTTGAACCACTTCGAATTGAAGTTTGAAGTAGTTCAAAGTGGTTCAAAATAGTTCAAAGTGCAGACTCAAATGCATTTGACAATTCAAAGCACTTCAAAGTGGTTCGAAGTGATTCAATTTGCATGAAATGGTTCAAGTTCAAAGTTCAAGTTTGGAAATTCCAGCTTGTTAGGGTTTGGAATGTAGATTCAGAAGATCAGCAGCTCAAAGTTCAGAACTGAGTTCATATTCAGTTTCAAAATACAATTTTTTCAAATTTTCAATTTATGGTTTCAAACCTCTTTGAACTAAGCTTCAAAGCAGTTCAAAGTGGTTCGAAATGCAAATTTTTTAGTTTAGAAAAGTCAGAATTCTATCTTAGTTCATAATTCAAGTTCAAATTTTGTCAGTTCAATAGTTTCAAGAAAGTGGAGAAGAGCAGATCAAGATGGAGATCTATTCCAGTGGTTCGAAGGTCAAAGGTTCAAATTTCAAGTCTTGTGTTACAAATTCAAGTCTTATTGCAAGGTTTGAAATAATGTTGTGGATCAAATTCAGTGATTCAAATTGCAGATTTGTAGACTCGAGAGTCTAGTGATTCAATTCAGTAGTGAAAATCATGATGGCAAGCAAGCTTCATATATAAGAATGTGGACATTGAGTCAGGAAACACAATAAAAAGGCATCGAGCATCTGAAGGATGCAAAATCAAACACACACTAAAAGTTTTCATTTGCCATAACCCATGCATATCAGACATAGAGTATGTTTGATAAAAGGCCCACATACATAGGTAGAAGAGTGATGCTATGAGCACGAGTATTCCATTTCACTTGTCTCATTCCTCACCTCTCATTGATTGCAAATCAAATGTTCAGCAAGGTTCTTAAGCTCTAATGATCAATGGTTGGGAATTTTACTTCAACAAATTGGATTTTTTGATAGTCATATAGACCCTCAAGTAGTGACTTGTAACTTTTGACTCAGACATTACTTTCAAAATCTCTTCGGTGAGCATGTGGAAATCTAGGATTTTGATAACATATCCCAAATTTAGCAAGATCCAACAGTGCAATAATTAGTTATGCCTCTCATACTAAGACCTATTTTCGCAGACAGAGTTATTTTAAATCCACCCAACATCAAGAATATTTTTATATTAGAATAATGTAATAGTGTGCCACTTGTCCAAGTCTCATTTAATATGTCAAATTATTCTTATAAAATGTTTACATCAATGTTTTATAAAATTATCAAAATATAAATGAGAGAACATAAGAAGAGAAAAGTGGGAAGTCTAGAAGTCTTTCAAGAATTAGTTATGAAACTAAAGAGCTATGGGAAAAGAACAGGTTAAAGAGGCTAGTAGCAGCAACACAGGGGTAGCATTCTTTTTTAGCTTTCAGACTGTAGACTAGGTTCTCCAGGAAGGGAGGAGATTTTCCAAAATCATTCCATTTTCTTGAGAGATCGTGAGAGGCTAGAGCATGGGTAGATTTTTCTTTTTCTAAACTGTGTGTCTAAGACATAAATTAGATTTTGGTGATTGATGTAATATTGTGAAAGGAGTTTCTATTTTTTTTTAAAATAATGGTTTGGTTGTAACATGTAAAAGAGTCTTTATGGTCTTTTACAGTCAGGGAAGGGAGACTAGAGGTTAAACACATTAAACTTTGATTGTAATATATTTTTCCTTCCACTGATAATGATTTTGATCTCATTTTTAGTTTTCTCTGAAATTACATTTTGATATCATTGTTTCCTTGTTACACTATCATTTCAAAACATCTTTCAAAGCTCTGATTTTAATTCTCTCAAGAGGATGGAAGATATATTTTCATTTTCATTATGTAATGCAGTGTTCAACAAATGAACATTGTGTCATCTGTTATTCTTTACTTTCTTTTAAGGTTTACGCATCTACGCTGTATTTACGGGTAGGTGCTTGATATCCTTTTGTGCTTTCTGGTTAAAAGCATCCACAATTTATTTATTGAATATCTCACACGGGGAGTTGTACTTGATAAAATTTAGAGGAAGGTTATCAATCTCATGATGACCTATCCAACTATTGGTGTTGATTTGTCCTTCTACTTGGGCACTCATGGTCAAATTTGCACACATTTTCTCGAAGGACAATCTGTTCACTAACATGTTAATATATTCCACCTTCACCTTTTTGTCTTGAACCACTTTCCTTACATAATGATACTTTATCGCAATGTGCTTTGTCTTTGTATGCATTGTAGAATTCTTTGATATATTTATAGCACTTGTATTATCATAATAAATTGTCACTAGTTCAGTGATCTCTTCCTTCATTCCCTTTAGTAGCTATTTGATCCATACAATGTTTGTGCAATTGATAGCAACAACAACATACTCTACTTGAATAGTAGATTGGGAAGTAAAACTCTACTTCTTGCTTGTCCATGTAATAAGTCTTCTACCTAAGAAGAATCCTCATCTATTGATGCTCTTTCTATCATCAATATTTTTAGCCCAATTAGCATTAGTGTAGGCTTTCAGTTCAAACTTTTCATTCTTCTTATAGTACACACCATACTCTTCTATTCCTTTCAAGTATCTCATTATTATTTTCATGGCCATCAAATGGTTTTGTCTAGGGTTAGCAGAGAATCTAGCAACTATCCCCACATCTAATGCAATATCATGTCTGTTGTGTACTACATATTGCAATTTTTCAATCATGGATCTATATAATTTTTGATTGACCTCAGCTTAATCATCATTCTTTGATAGCTTGAGTGTTGTTACCATAGGTGTACTTACTAGTTTTGAATTTTCAAGTCCAAATGTCTTCAATATCTCCTTGACATATTTTGACTGAGTGATATATACACCATATTTCATTGGATAGACTTGTAGTCCCACAAAGAATTTGATCTCACCAAACATTGACATTTCAAACTCTTGCTTCATCTGATTTGCAAAGTCTTTACATAGAGCATCTTGTCCTCCAAATATTATGTCATCTACAAATATTTCAGATAACAGTATACCTTTTTCTTTATCTATCTTCATGTACAAATTGTTGTTATCATCTGTCCTTTCAAATCTAATCTTAACAAGATAAGTGTGAAGTCTCTCATACCATGCTCTTGGTGCTTGTTTCAATCCATATAGTGCTTTGTGCAGTCTACATACCATGCTCTTATTGTTTTTATCCACAAATCCTTCTAGTTGTTCTATGTAGACTTCTTCTTCTAATATTTCATTCAGAAATGTAGACTTAACATCCATCTAATAAACTTTAAAACCTTTGTATGCAACATAAGAAAGCATAATTCTTACTCCTTCCATTCTTGCAATAGGGGCAAATAGTCAATTCCTTCTTCTTGTGAATGTCCTTTGCAAACTAGTATTGTTTTGTCTCTTATCACTTTACCATTCTCATCTAGGTTGTTCCTGAATACCCATTTTGTGCCAATCACATTCTTGTCTTTTGGTATAGGAACTAGGCTCCAAGTCTTGTTCTTTTCTATCTACTAAATTTCTTCTTCCATAGTCTTGTACCAATCATCATCTTCCAATGCATCTCTCACCATCTTAAGTTCCTTCATGCTTAACAAACATGATTCACTTCTCAACCTATTTCTTGCCATTGGCCTTGCATCTTTGTCTCCAATGATTTGATCTGTAGGATGGTGTCTTTTGACACATTTGGACAATCTAGGCTTAGTTCTTGTGGCAACATTTTATCGCTCAACTTCAATACCACTATGTGCATCTCTGTTAGGTGTTTCAGCATCTCTTTCATGTGTGCTAATCTCAGAGTCATATTGTACATTCTCCTCATTATACAACTCAGCATTTGAATGCAACTTGGCATTCAGAAGATGTGACTCGATAGTTGTTGAAACTTGCTATTGGTTTGCTGCATGATTTGTGGCATCTTCTTCAGTAGGCATTCCTTCATAATAGTATGCAAATGTCTTGTAATCTTCTAGTTCTTTTGTAGTTTTAGCCTCATGTGCTTCTATAAACTCATCAAGAATTCACATTTGCACTTTCCACAATTTTGTTAGTGTTAGTAATTAAACACTTATAAGCTTTACTTCTTGTGGAGTAACCAAGGAATATACCTTCTTTTCTCTTTGCATCAAACTTTCCACTCCTAACATATTTAAGAATATAGCATTTTCTTCCAAATACCTTAAAATATTTCAGTGGATGACCATACCATAGTTCAAAAGGTGTTGAGTGAGTACCTTTCTTTACTTGCACATGTTTCAAGGTGTATATAGTAATACTTATAGCTTCTCTCTAGTATTTTAGAGCAACATTTTTCTCCATCATGAGTATTCTAGCACAGTCCATTACAAACCTATTTCTTCTTTCAACAATTCCATTTTGTGGAGGGGTCCTAGGTGTTGATGTTTGTTGATGTTTGTCTCTTTATTCCTCTGTCATTGCAGAAACATCTCAAACTCATGTGAAGTGAATTCACCCCTCTTTCTAATCTCAAACATTTGAAGCTCTTACCTATTTCTTTCTCAACTTTTGCCAAGTACCATTTAAACATTTGAAAAGTATCTAATTTTTAGTTTAGAAACATGACTGTCATCATTCTAGAGTAATCATCAACAAGTAGCATTATATACCTATCTCCTTTGTAGCTTTGTACTTAAATAGGTCCACACAAGTTAGTATGAAAATTTTTAAGTATTTCCTTAGAGGTATAAGCTTTACTTTTAAAGATTGAATTTGTCATCTTGCCTAGCTAACATTGTTTGCATATTATATTTTCTGGTTTCTTTAATTTAGGAAAACCTTTAACTCTTTTCATGTTGTTGATACTAATTAGATTATCAAAGTTAACATGACATAATCTCTTGTGCCAAAGTCATACATCATCAAATTTTGCAATGAGAAAAGTAGCATTTTCTATATCCAAATAGAATAGATTACTCCTATTTTGATCTCCTTTTCCAATCAAGTTTCCATTTGCATCATATATCTTGGCTGATTTGTTTTCAAACTCAACTTTGCACCCCAAATTATTCAACTGTGACACACTTAACAAGTTATAATTCAATCTTTCAACATAATAAGCATTGTCACATGAAATCTTATCTATGAGCTTTATAGACCCTTTTCCTTTTATTAAACATAGTGCATCATTACTAAATCTTACACTATTTCCATTATAACAAGTTAAGATAATGAAATTAATTTTGTCTCTAGTCATGTGATGTGAGCATCCACTATCAATGATCCATTTATCATTCTTGTTCACACAAGTCATAAGTGCAGTAGCCTCATCCTCATTTGATTTATCCTTCATTTCAACATATACCACTTCATCATCATTTTCATCAGAGTTCTATTTATCAACAATGTAGCATGACTTCTTATCTTTTGTCGCTATAGTCTCTTCCATCATCTTCTCTTCTATTTTTGTGCTTGTTTCCTTCTCTAAAGTTCTTCTTCTATGTACATCTTGCTGCAATATGATCGACTTCATTGCAAGTAAAACAAATGATAGGCAACTTACCTTTGAATTTAACTTTTCCTTTGCAGAATCTTCTGGCCAACTATTCAATGTCATCCTCATATGTACTACTACCACTGGATGCTTACTTTATCTTTCTTTCCTTATTCTTTGGCTTTACCTCCTCAGAATCCTTAAGTAAAAATTTTTCTTTGAAAGCTAATTCAATACTTTATGGTCTATAGTTGTCAAAATTAGATAACTCAAAAATAGTGAGTCTTCCTATCAGTCCTTCAAGGGTTAGATCATTTCCTAGCCTACATCTTAGCTCTTAGATTGTAGATACTCTAATGGCATACATAGGCAACAATGTTCTCAAGACTTTACTTAGTACATCATCATCATCTATTTTACTAGTAGCACCTTTTATTGCACTAACAACTTCTTTTATTCTAGCAACATATTGAGCAATATTTTCACCTTCTTCCATTCCCATGTCATCAAACTTATCTCTAAGGCTCTCTAACTTAGATCTTTGAATTTTTTTGTCTCCTCCATAGATGGTGGCTAGGGCATCCCACATCTATTTTGCACTTTTAAGGTCTTTGATATCATCAAACATAGCATAGCTTAGGGTAGAGGCAATCTCCAACATTGCCTAATTGTGCTCTTTCTTTTTATTCAAGTCTTCAGTAGTTAGAGCTCCTGTTGGATCAACATATTCAACTGAATTACAAGATTGTGCATAATCTCTAAGTCCTCCAAGGTGTAGCTTTATCAAACTTTTTCATGTAGAAAAGTTATCTCTGTTGAGCTTGGGTACCTCTCTTTATGGCATCCTGATCTTTATACTTTTAGCACCTTAAAACTAATCCTTTTAAGTAACTATGCTCTGATACCAATTTTTGGAATTCTTTAGAACAACTGAGAGGTGGGGGGCAGGGGGCATGAATCAATTATTCAAGGTCCAGATGTCCAAATAAAACTTTTCACAATTCAGTGAACCCATAAAACATTCTTATCCAAGCATGCATTCATTGTGTGTTAACCAAAACTGACATGTTACTGAAACATTAACATGTAGAGGTATAAAGCATAAAACACAACATATCCATTAGCACACTTGACATAATGATTTAACATGGAAACCCAATTTGGGAAAAACCACTAGTAACATGCTACACCTTTTTTCACTCTTCTAAAGTGATGCCCTATTAAAGGCCAACCTTGTTAAAGGTTAAAACACACACTATTAAATGTAACCCAGTTAAGGGATTTCATTCACCCTATTAAAAGTGAGCCTTGTTAGGGGAATTTAGGCCATTCACTTGGAATGCCACCTTATTAAAGGATTTTACAATGACTATTAAGCCAACCTTTCTCCAAAGGATTTACCCTAATCTGATACAATTGTTAGAAAGTAACAATAGAGCATTGATCTGATACAACTTACAACCTTACTTGCAGATTACAGATCTCTATTCAGTCCTCAACTCTACTTGGTTTCCAATATTTGTAGCTTTGACAACTTGTTCACCCTTTAAGCATTCATCCTCTTTAAGCCTTCTTCCTTAGTTTTCCATTACAGACTTCTCCTCTTGGGTCACTTGATAAAGAAAACCCTTTTCCTTCTCCTTGTCAATTTTTTCACATCCAAAACTCTCTAACCTCCATCCAATATTGCTTCATGACCAAGCATCCCTACATATAGGGAATTAGATCTCTTTTTCTCGCTCATTATCCATCACAAAAATTAGGGTTTTTAATGGATTAGGTAGGATACAATGTATCTACCCCATATCTTGTCTTCTCTAGAAACTTCTCCTAGAATCCATTTGAATTCTCCTCCAAAATGGTTTACATAAGATTTTGTGCCTCCAGTTCATCAATCTTATCTTCCTCTTGATTCACAAGTTCCAAGAAAACAAACTTGTCAGCTTTTATTTGGCAAATCTTTGATATTTTTGATAATGCAGCAGCTTGGCATAATCAATTTATTGATGCTCGACCCATACTATGTTACTCAACATCTATTGTAAAATCACTTGGCATCAACTAGATTTTACTGATGCTTAGCATCAACTGAAAATTACTCAGCTTCAACTATCTTTCTCGACACCTACTAACTTTGCTTGACATCCACTAGTTTACTTGGCATCCACTAGAAATTGCTTTCACTTGACTTCAACTAACTTTTTGCTTGGCTTGCACTAACTTTTCTCGACACCTTCTATTGATTTGGTCAAGCTTAGCAAATGAAATTTGTTCAAACTTATTCTTCTAAACTTTCTAAGAGTAGCCAATTATTTTGTAACCTCAAGTAGATCATCAATACATTATGTCATCACTATCTTAACTAATTCTTGCAGTTCAATACATAACCATAACTCAACCTTTCCTCTAGGTACTTTTGTTACATCTTGTTGATCAAATCCTCCTCATCAATCAACTAAGTGATAGTGTTTGAAACATATACACAATTGTCTTACCAACATGTAGCAGGTTTGACATCAGTGAAAAAGCAATCTTACTACTCAAATGATCTTTTCAATCATATATCAACAATATATTATCGATACAAAGGTGGTGGAGAGGGGGTGAAAAAAATGGAGTTTGGAGTACTATGTTTTGAGAATAGGAGTTTTTTTTAGTATGCCATAGACACACATGCTAGGAGCTAAGTTCACTAATTGAAGCCCCTATGATTCTAAATTTTCATATCATTTCCCTATTTGATGTAAAAGAGTCTAGTTTAAAAATCCACATTCTCTTCTTAATATTATGGTAAAAAAGAAACATAAAAAAATGGGTAATGTTCAAGGTACAAAATCACTGTAGACAACTAGAAACCAATTAACAACACATTAATCGTAGCTAATAAAATTGAGAGTAATGCAACATCTATAATCTAACTCTATCAATTTTTTTTCTTTCCAAAAAGTAGTAAATCACCAACTAGAGTTGTATAAGTAGTAATAGAATAATATAAAACTAATATGATAAGTCTTAAACTTAATAGTTAAAACATGGAACATAAGGATGAACCAATAGAAGTTAAAATTAGTGAGCAAGCTACTAGAGAAACCATAATGATGCAGAGTAAGGTAGGAGAATCCCTAAAGGAGATGTCCTAGCCCCCACAAAATAACCATATAGTGGAATATACACAATAAAATAGTGATTTAAATCCATAATAATGCCAATTCTCATAATAGAATCATAAGATTTACATCCAACATGCCCAACTATAAGGCCTTCTAAGTTACTGCCAAATACATTAGCAATTACAATGATAGTTTTGCAAGACCTCACAAGATCCAAACTCTAGCTATCTTAGGTCCACAATCTAGTAAATAACCCTAAGAAGAATCTAAGCTTGTGCTCACAAGCCACCAAACAACCTTCTTGTTTCCCAAGCCCACACTTAGCTACTAGCTCTTCTAAACTTCACTCCTCTCAAGTACTCCATGTTGAACGAATCATGACTCTAGACACTACAAGACCCTCTACTTATACTGAGCCACAAGTCATCCTAGAAAGTTACATTAAAAAAAAAAATCATATTTAATAAACTCTCAAGCCATAAATTAGCTTAACAACAAATATTAAATAATAAAAATTAGATACTTAGGACAAGCCCCAAGTTTATAATGCATAACTAGCTCATATAGAAACATAAGAGTACACACCCTTAGAAATAAGTTCTCTTTCCATCCAATAATCCAAATCCAAGATCACATATGCCAACTTCCTTCGGTCAAAGCTCACAAGTACAATCTCCAAAGTCTGCCAGTAAATTAGGAACATGCAACCAATAGTCACCAAAATGACTATAACTTCAAGATGATTAATCTGAACTTCATGCATACATAGGACAAGGTCCACCTGTATGCCTCAAACACATCCTTAACTATACAAAATGTAAGATCCACAAAATCCAAGCTCAATGCTTCTACATTAGACCCCCAAAGTAGATAGAAAAGTATGTCCCATACTTTGATGCCAAAAGAAATCTCTATGACCAACTTAATCTTCACCAAAGGCTTCCAATTCATCTTAGACTAAAGAGAGAATATGGACATCAACTATCACTACTTCATCTATTCAAACATCAAAATTAAAATAATCACAACAACCCAATCAACATGCTCTCTCCCAAGAAAAAATTGAACATAATGTTTCACCAACAATTTCTATAATTGATCACAACCAACAATAGTAACATCCTCAAACATGAAATCCTTCTTAGCAACATTGTGTAACTCTAAAACCATATCGGCCACATGTAAATCAAAAGAAGCATGTCGATCCTCAACCACTTCAACTAGTGAATCCACACCAACAATACATCAATAGCAATATGGAAATCCAAATCACCCATATTAGTGCTAGCATTTATATACTCAATCATCTTAGTAACAACTTATAATTTCATATCCATATGTAAATCCTCATAATCAATGATTCCATTACTCCCAACAAGATGGTTTATAACATGTAACTCATTTCCCATAGAAACCTTATTACCCACAACGAGGTGCTATGCAATTTCCATGTCAAATCCAACCAACTGATCAAGGAAAAAAATCCATTCCAGTCTCAACAAACTTAGGAACCTCTTAGGTAAGCTCAGGTATCTTAGCAACAACCACAAGTTTCTTATCATCTTTCATATCATACTTCACAAGCTAATCAACAAAACCAACCAGACATGCCTATTTAGCTTCAATGAAGCCATCCTTTACCTATTCCTCAAGAAAAAAGTGCCTTCTCCTTTGAAAAATATTCTTAAATTGTCTAGGCAACACTCTTTTTGATCTGTAGACTCCAACTCTAGTAGCATACAACTTTCTTCTCTCTATCTTCAACTTGTTTAGACAAAGAAACATCCACCCAAGAAAAAACCTCATTATCTTCTTCTTCACCACATCATAGAGACTTGCAATCATCCTAGGGTCCAATCTTTTTGGAAGCATCTTCTTAGATCTTCTTAAACTATCTGCAACAAATCATCAACCAAATCCAACCTTCACTCAACAAGATCAATGCGTTATCTTTGCAACCATATCTTGATATCAAGATCCATCTGCAAATCCTCTGCAATTGTAAGTTAGAGCCTCAATCTTCCACCTCACAAAAAAAGAGATCTAGGACTCCAAAAAGAATAATCCACCACAAGATCGAGTTATTCTTAAAAACAAGATCAACAACTAGCTCTGATACCACTTGATATAGTGCAAGGTAGGAGAATCTCCAAAGGAGATGTCCTAGCCCCTAGCAAATACCCTCATAGTGGAATATATCCAATAACATAGAGGTTTAGATCCATAATAATGAAATTTCTCATAATAGAATCATATGATTTACATCCAACATGTCGAGCTATAAGACCTTTCGAGATACGACCAAATACATCAACAATTACAATAACAGTTCTGCAAGGCCTCACATGATCAAAGCTCTAGCTAGCCCAAAGCCACAATCTTGTAGAAAACCCTAAGAAGAATCTAAACTTGTGCTCACAAGCCACCAAGGAACATTCTTATTTCTCAAGCACACACTTAGCTACTAGATCTACTAAAATTTTCTCCTCTCAACTATTCCATGCTAAATGAATCATGACTCTAGACACTATAAGACCCTGTACTTAGACTTAACCAAGCCACAAGTCATTCTAGAAAGTTGCATTAAAAAAAAAATCACATTAAACAAACCCATAAACTATTAGCTAACTTGGAAACATATATTAGATACATGAAATAATTGAATACGTAGGACAAGCCCCAAGTCTACTTGTACTAGTACCAATCAACTTACCATCTTTATCCTTGATAATGCATGTCTTCTCTATGAGTTGTAAGTGACATTCCTTTTCAACTAACTATTGAACACTCAAAAGATTGATTTTCAAACCATCAACAAAGTAAAAATCATTAGCATTAGTCTTTCCATCAAGTGTAATAGTTCCTTTTCCTTTAAAATGATAGGCTGGATTATTCTAACTCTAAAAAATCTACCATCATAGCTATTAAATTCAATGAAATTGTTCATATCTATAGTCATATGATGAGAACAACCACTATCTATAATCCAATTAGATTTCATCTTTTCAAATTGTGATACTAATGTTCTTTCTTCTCTACCTTCTTCCTTTTGAGAACTTTCTTCCTTCATAGAAACACATACTATTTAATCATTATCATCATTACTTTCAGTCAAAAATTGTCCATAGAAGCATCTAAATCCTCATTAGCAGAAATAGAAACATTCTTGTCTGATAAGGCTTCTTCTTAAACCTTTTTTTTCTCTTTTAGGGCACTTAGAAGAATAATGACCATATTCATCACATGTCCAATATTTAAATATTTTTGTACCTTTAGGTTCTCTCTTGATAAGTAGGGAAAGACCTTCTTCAATCTTCTTGTCTTCTTTTGTTTTTCATCAACTATTACTAGCATAATCTCCACTTGTACTTGCACTTCTTATCAACATAGGTTGAACACTTAATGCCCTGAAAGCCATCTCAATTCTAGGAGATTGTGCACTTTGCCTCATCGACATCTCACTTGATTCCAATCTCTCAAGAAGCATCTCTCTTATGAAATTAGTTGTGCATAGAATGATTTGTTTAGTCATATCAGTTGTTTGTTTGCACATAGGTGTCAAAATTTTCAATATTTTCCATACAACTTCATCTTCATCTTATGTTCCATCAAAAGCCTTAGTTCCTACAAAAATATTTGATATTCTTCCAAGATAACTTTTTACAGAGTCATCTTCAATCATCTCAGAATCTTTAAATAAACATATCCAATTCTATAGTCTAACCTTTCTAGCATTCATATCACCTTCAAATGTAGGTTCCTAATATTTTTGACTTTCATGAGCTAGTTTTATAGATTTTACCCGACTATACTCATTTTTAGGAAGAGTTGTTGAGAATGATTCTTTAGCAACCATATTGAACATAAACTTGTCTCTCTGACATTGAGTACAAGTCTCAATCTTATCTTCATCAACCACATTCTTCTTATCCTGAGTGATTAACCAATATCCTAGACCCATGCATAGAAGTGTGTCTTCATCTTCTCCTTCCAACTATCATAGTTAACTCCATCAAAATTGGGACTTTCTTTCCTAAAATAATTACTCTTCATAGATCTCCTTAAGCTATTAAGATTTTATTTCAAGGAAATGATGCCCTAATACCAATTGTTAGAAAGTAAAGTCCACCAAAATAACTAACAACTCTCAATATCCTTGCTAATTCCAAATCATGTAAACAATAGATGAAACAACCACAAAAATATCACCATACATAATAAAACCAAATTTGTTAGCTAGAGAAACCCTTGATCAGAGGGAAAACCTCAATAGGGATGGTGCCCACAAAAAGATGTACTAATATATAAGTTCCTTGTAAGCATTGAGACCTTGTTAGGAATAAATGAAATACATTTAGTACACATTAGTCCCTATTAGGAGACTTTAAATCCCTATTAGGATATTCTAGCCCTATTATGAGTTATGCCAACCCTATTAGGAGTTGTGCAAGATAGGAGGGTCCACCATCCAAATAAATTTAGGGAAAGACCATAGAACTCACTATCCAACTAGCCTTAGTACTATCCTTCTTAGATTAATACAAGCAAACAATTGTCCACAACAACTTCCATGCCAAATATAGTCTCTATGCTCACTCACCATTCCTCAACTACACCAAACACTTCTTTGATCAAAAGATATTCAATATCAAGTTTACTAGATCTCACATACAAGTTCACATACTCGTATTACACAAAACCCACTATATCACACTCTACCATAAGGAAATCATCTTTCCTTTATACCAAGTCCTAGAACAAATTATTGAGTTGGCCTTCAATGATTTTCAATTTACAATACTAATAGAGAACCATCTTAAGATATTACATTTTCATGTTACATTACAATATTTCATCTTTTCATAATTACAAACAACTATTGGCTCACACTCTTCATAACTCTTCACTCGTTGCTCATCAAAATGTGCACATTTGACCACATCGTCTTCATCATGTCTTCTACCTTATACAACCTTACTTAACTAGGTTCTATTTTTGTTAGGAGATATCATCAAACATTAGAAACTGCTCATTACTAGCTCTATATGAATGTTATCTACTAACCCATATGGGCACCTTCATTATAGTAATCTGCAAGGAAAAACTCTAAACCATCAGCCAGAGATGTCCTAGACAATCTATGGGTCTTTCTTAAACATGTAATTTTATGCCACCCAAGAAGGTTCTAGACACTCAAAATTAATAACTAGGGCTAACAGGCCCTAACAATACATATAGAGTCAACTAAATACACTTGACATTTATTTTGGAATTTTTGGTTGACCTGAATTTGGAATTCCATAAATTTTGAATTGATTCTCTAATTGGCTATTATAACAACTTTTCAAAATCCTTAGCTTCTAATCTATAGGCTCAAATTTATGAAAGTGCCCATTTGTCAAGTTTTTGGGCCTCATTCAATCACATTTAGGCATTCAAAGCTGAGCCCAAAGTTTTTGTACCAAAAAAAAACCAAAAATCCACAATAGCTTTAATGATACTTATGATATGGCACTGAGCCTCAACTAGCATGTTGATATGGCTGAAATGAACCTCCATGTCTGAAATTAGGACATGATGAGCTCATATGACTAACTCAATGAGTACCAATCCTCCACATACAACAACTCTACATTAAAACAACCCTTATTGAAAAAATTGAAATGAATTTTTTTTGAGTGATGCAAGATTTCTCTTACACCCAATATGCTCTTGCATCAGACATTTGGGGTAATTCGAGAAGTGAACCCATCATGTCTCAGGTGTTAAAAATAAAGCTAAGATGGTTAACCTCATCCCTTGCTAGCAACAATGAATCTTCTACTAGCCTCTCTTTCCATTTGATCAAGTATTCTTCATAAGTTATGTTCCTTGTACTTTTGTCAAAATGATTGATCAATATCTCCTCAATCTCCTTTGTAGCTAAACTAACTGCTAAAATACTCCACTACACTTTTACAAATTCATCTGCATCACCTCCTTCATGATGCTATTTCAAATATGAAATGTTAATATTGGTGAAATATTTAGTTCACTAAGAAACTCCACTTCATAGGCATTCCCAAAATCATGCCTTTTCACTATCTTGCATGGGCCAAACTTCTTCATTTTCAACTTATTATATGTACCTACTGGAAAACAATCCTTTCTCAAATGAACCATGACTTCATCTCCAATGTGAAATTCCTTATACCTCCTTTTCACATCTTCCTTTTCCTTGTACTATGTATTCATATTTATAATGTGCTTCCTCAGCTCCGCATGGATTTTTTTCAAATGTTCAACAAAATCTTCTGCTTCAACACTACTTATTTCTCCTTTATCCAACTATCTCAATTCAAAATAATTTTTGGGACTACTCCCATATACAATCTAGAATTTTGATTTACCAGTACTCTTGTTGATAGAATTATTATATGAAAATTCTACCTATGGTAAAATCACATCCCATCCTTTTAATTTTATCTCCAACCAAACATCTCAACAAGTTTACCAAACTGTGATTCAAAACTTCTATCTATCCATTAGTCTGTGGATGATGTGATGAACTAAACTAAACCTCAAACTTGTCTTCAATTTCTTCTACAATATACACTACAAATACCCAACAAATTTGATATCTTGATTTGAAACTAGACTCTTTGACAAACCATGTAGTCTCACCACTTCTTTTAAAATAACTCTGCCACATGGACAACATCATTAGTCTTCTTGCAAGGAATGAAATGTGCCATTTTTGAAAATATTTCAACTACCCTAAATATAAAATCATGCTCTTGATGTAACCTTGGTAAACCAAAAACAAAATCCATGTTGACATCCTCCCTTGGTTTCTTTGGTACATGTAATGGATGATACTACCCCATATTCTACTTCACTCCTTTCTTAATCTAATGTATTTTGCAACTCAGTACCAAATTCTTGATATCCTGCTACAACTATGGCTAATAATAGCTCTCAAAAATCATAGAAATGGTTTTATCTCCACCAAAGTTTCTAGCCAATCCTTCACTATGCTTCTCCTTGATGAGATTTTCTCTCCTTCTACTTCTTGGAATGCACAACTGGCTTCCTTTGAACAACACACCATCGTGGACTATGAAATCCAACCACTTCATCATGTCAAGTGTAATAGGTTCTATACAAGCCTTCCACACTTCACCAAAATTAGGACCCTCTTGAAACAAATTACTGAGTTCCTCAAACCTAACTACCTTAATCTGTATTTTTATTAGCAAAAGTTGTCTTCTACTTAGAGCATATGCAGCTTTATTAGACTTCCCACTCCCATGTTTCAAAAAAAATGTATAACTCTACAAAAACTCAACCTACTTCAAATGCCTTGGTTTAATTTTTCTTGACTATTCAAATATTGTAAAGATTGACAATCAGTATACAAAACAAACTCTTTAGGAAGAAGATAGTGTCTCAACTTATTCAATTCCTAAACTATAGCATAACATTACTGATCATAAATACAATATTTTCTTTTGGAATTAGTTAACTTCTCACTAAAATAAGCAATAGGTCTAACTTCTTGGTTAAAAATAGCTCATATTTTAGTACCACTAGTATCATAGTCTACTTGAAACACCTTGTTAAAATCTAGAAGTGCTAAAATAGACTGCTCTCTAACTTTCTATTTCAATAGATTAAAATTCTTATCTACTCCTATAGTCCACTTAGATTATTTCCTATCCCATCTAATTGCTTCAGTCAAGGGTCCAAAAACAGTGTTGAAACTTTTAATGAACTTTTTATAAAAATTAGCTAGTCCATGAAAAGATCTTACCTCTGTAGCAATCTTTAGAGTATGTCATTCAAGGATAGCCTTCACTTTCTCTAGGTCTATTTTCAGACCTTTTGCTAAAACTAAAAATCCTAGGTACACCAACTCCTTCACAAAACTACACTTCTTCAAGTTTATTAGCAACTTTTCTTCCCTCAACTTATCAAAGACCTTTTAAATATGTGTCAAATGCTCCTCCAACATTTTACTAAAGATCAAAATATCATCTAGATAAAAAATGAAAAACTTACCCAGAAACTCCTTTAGTACCTCATTCATGAGCTTAATGAAAGTGTTTAGTATATTGGTTAGCCCAAAAGGCATGACTAATCACTCATACAATCGTTCCCCTGCCTTGAACATAGTTTCTATGATGTCAATCTGATGGTACCCACTCTTTAGATCTATCTTTATGAAATACACATCTCCACTCAAATAATACATAATATCATCCATCCTTGGAAATGGAAATATGTACTTGATTGTAATCTTGTTGATAGCCTATGAATCCATGCACATCCTCCCTTACCCATTTTTCTTTGGTGATAATAATTCTAGTAGAACACATGGACTTAGACTCTCTTGAATCAACCCCTTCTACAACAATTCATGAACTCATCTATTCAACCCTTCACTTTATGTTGGTATCATCTATGTGCTACCTTGTTTGGAAAACTAGATCCTGGAATCAAATCCATCTAGTGTATAATATTCCTCATTGGGGGCAATCCATCAGACATATTATCTAACACAATATCAGGAAACTCTCCCAAGAAATCTACAACTTCTATAGGTACCTCCTCTAATTCTTCTTTACCATCTTTTGGGATTACAACAAAATACATATGCTCATGCTTCATACTTTGGAGAAACTCCTTTCCATCAGCAAAATGTATTTTGGTAGCACTACATACCTTTTCTTCTTTCTCCTTCAATGGCTTCAACTCATGCTTCACTCCATCCTTTGTCAGAGTGTACGTATTTTCTCACCCATCATGTACAACATGTTTGTTAAACTTCCATGACCTACCCAACAACGCATGACATATGTCCAAAGTTATGACATCACAAAGCACCTCATCCTAGTAGCTTCCAATCTTGAACTTTACTAGGAACTACCCATTAACCATGATCTTGTGGTCATTGTGCATCTAGGAAATATGGTATGTACATGGGTGTTTTTTCCTCTTTAGATTTAACTTTGTGACCATCATTTTAGACACCAAATTGTTAGTACTTCTACCATCAATCATCACATCACAACACTTATCTTCACATTGGCACCTAGTGTGAAATAAATTCCTTCTTTGATCAAGTTCATTCTCTCCACTCAACAAGACTCTCCTATTAATTACGACTTTTCCTCTTTTAGCATCTTCATAATGGGATGATTTGGCATCTTCATCAATATGTGCAACTCTAGTCTGGCCTTCTATTCTCTGATATGTCCTTCCTTGGCACTAGGAACATTCAAATTCTCTATGCCCTTCTTGTCTATAGTGAAAGCATTTTCCACAAACCCCCTCTTCAAGATCCTTTCCCTCTTCTTCTTCCTCTCTAATTTCTATTATTTTGATCATGGAAATAATTGGAATTGTTTCCCCTTTGGTTCTGATTGCTACTTCTTGCCTTTTCCTTGTTCATTTGATCATCATTCTGGCCTCCATAAGATCGTCTACCATATCTTCCACCATGACCTCTACCATTATTTTTGTTATCAAACCTTTTTCTCTACTTCTCATCAACTTTTAGGGAAAACTAGTACAACTCCTCAATATTGGTCATTCAAACTAGGTTCAACTCCTCTTGAATGCTTGGCCTTAACCCATTAAGATAACAAGAAACTTTCTCCTTATTAGCTTCTACATGGCCAGTTCTTATGAGAACTTAGTAGAACTCTTTGGTATACTCTTGAAAAGATCTTCCCACTTGCTTCAACCCTTGCATTTTCTTTAGTGAATTAAGCTCATAATCCATGGGAATAAATTGTCACTTTATTTTAGCTATTGTTTGATCCCATTTGGTGGTTTTTTCTTTTCCTCTTCTATTTCTCTTTAATTGGATCTCCTACCACTATGATCTTTGCATGAACCTTCAATTTGGCCTTTGTAGACTTGACCCTCTCTGGATCTACAATATCTTCACATTCAAATTACTCTTCCAATTCATCGATCCAATTGATAAATTCTCCTAAATTAATATTTCCCAAAAATGTGGGAACATCAAACTTAGGTCTTTTTCCAATTAAAAAGCTTTTCCTCCCCTGGGTTCAAAGCTACATCTTCTATTGCTTGATTAGTATTTACTTCTTCTCTTACATCCTCACTTTAATCATCTCTTACAAAATTTTTCATTCATCTACACATGTGTTCTTGTAGTGCTTGCATTTACCTCTAGATGGCTAAAAAACCCTTAGGCGTAACACCTATGGATCTTTGTGGAGGCATGTTTGTGCTTTCACTAAAGCCCTAGTTCAAACTGCCTCACAATTGGTGATTTGTCTACACACTCAACTCAAGCTATGGTCCTGGTGTGAATTGTCTCATAATCAACAATCTATCTACACACTCAAGAACCCTAGCTCTAATACCACTTGGTCAAGGGTGCTCCCCTTAATACCTTAAACCCATAATAGAAACAAAGAAATAACAACAATTTGCGAGAACAAAATATGGGCTTATTATTATCACTACAAATGAAAAGTTATAGAATTTAGGATTACAATATTCTAACCCACATGGGTGCCTTCATTACAAAAACTTGCAAGATAAAGTTGTGAGCTATCACCAAAAGTTATCCTAGACAATCTACAAGCATTTCTTAAATAGGAAATTTTATGCCACCTAGGAAGGTTCTAGATACTCAAACTTAATACCTAGGGTCCACACACCCTAAAAATACATATGGAGTCTTCCAAATACACCTTTGACATTTATTTTGGAAGTTTTGGTTGGTCCAACTTCAGAAGCTGATTACTTTCAAATCATTGCTCTAATTGGCTATTATAACCACCTTTCAAAATCCTCAACATGTGATCTACAAGCTCAAATATGTACATGCACCCATTTGTTGAGTTTTTGGGGCCTCATTAAGGCATTTTTAGGCCTTCAAAATTGAGCCCAAAGTTTTTGTACTAAAAATTTATACCAAAAATCCACAATACCTTGACTGATACTATTGATATGGCATTGGGCCTCAATAGGCAAAATGATATTACTGAGATGAACCTCCACCTTTGAAATGAGGATATTCTAAGCTTGTATGTCTGACTTACTAAGTAACAATCCTCCACAAAGAACAACTCTACATTAAGAGAACCCTTATTCAAACAATGGAAATGAAATATTTTTGGGTGATGAAAGATTTCTCTTACACCTAGGATGCTCCTACATCACCATAGCATCAAGACACCCTATATAACACATCCTCAACTAAAAAATTTCTAATATATATTCTTTGATCCTTATGAATCCAATGTATATCTTCTACTTTTTTAGTTTCACACAATAATCAATATGTTGACATTAATGAGAAACACTATCATGAATGCAACACACAACCAAGATTCATGTCTCCAAAAATGGTAGCATAATCCCCCATAGGAATACCAATATAATTCATGATAACTACACTATATGACTAAGATGCTGCCAAAGCAATACAAATATTAGAACTTAAACAATGCATAAATGAAATGTGTAAGAGGACCAAAGATATGAAATCAAAGCAATTGGGGAAGTATACCAAACTCATAGAGAGATATAAGAGGATGATAAAAAATAGAAAGAGATACAAGAGAGTGGCTACATTGGTTGATACTCATGATATTCTAAAATTAATTGTAGCTAAGACAAATTATGATGAGAATGATGATTTGATCACTCAAATCAAAGATGTAATAAAATAGCTTCATGACAAGGGAAGATAACCAATCAACACATTCTAGTAAAATCAGTTGATGTGGAGAAGACACTTATTAAAGAGAAGAAAGTGTAACTTGTACAACTCATGAATGAGATGTCATAAAATTTGAAAGAAATAACCCTAGTTATTAAAAAAATCATGTCATGCACTCTCAAGAGTGATCTTGAGTAGTCAAATACAAAGGACCAATAGGAACGTGACATAGAAACACAACTATTTGGTCCATTAGTGCCATGATCAAAGGACCAGATGAACTACTCACCTTTCCACTGATAGAGAAAGGTAATGCAATCTATAGGTAGCTTACACAACTATGGAGTGTAGTGTTTGCACTCAAAAATTTGAAGGATTCATGGGAGACCCTTCTTAACTTAGCTATAGAAAATTACAAAGACATATCTAAAAATTTGTTATGTGTATGAAACACAAGAGACTACCATCAAAGGGGGGAAATTCAATATAATGCATCCTCCAGTCTTCCCATTGTTATTGATGACAAAAAAGGGGAGAATAATCAATTTATAAAAAAGGTAGAGAATAATTAAAGAATGGGAAGAAAAATAAAAGGAGGAAAAATATATCATTACATAGGAGGAACACACAAACAAAGGCAAGAGAAAAGAAAAGATGGAGCAAAAAGAAAAAAATATAGTCTAAGATAGTAGATAGAAAACATGAACTGGTCATATATCATCCCATATGTGTTGTTAACCTGTAAAAGATAAAAGGTTTTTCCATCAATGCCAAAAGGAGGGATTATTACACTAAGATATATCAACTAGGAAAATGATGTATAATAAAATTAAAAAATGATTTAGAATAACACGTCATTAATTAGCACCCAGTTAATGAGAAGTCACAAAATGTTGCAAGTTGAACTACTGATAGACTGACTTAGCAGTCAAGATAGTAAAATGAAGGAGAAGAGAGAAAGCATGAAATCAATGTGGTCTAGTCACCATCGATGTGAAAATTAAGGGTAAGGTATGAAAATGACAAGACATGTATCAAATTTGTCTAGTAGAATGTAGCTATAGCCTATACAACCATACATATAGATGTAGGTATGTAGTCAATCAAGCTAGCCTATAAGCATAGGAATCTACGGATAGGGAGTCATGGGTGTTTTGTGATTATTCTCACTATGGATTTTTGAATTTCATACCACAATTTGAGTGGGATAACCATTATTTTTCTTTTCTTTTCATTTGCAATTAGAGGTCATGATTTATTAAAAAAATCTAACATAAAAAAGTGCAATGTGTGAGTATAAGAGACCTGGAAAGAAAGTGAGAACAAGAAATAGAGTAAGAAAGAGCTAAGAGAACTAGTATTTTTGTAGCCATGTGATCAAGAGTATCTAAGAAGGTAGTTAGTTATGAATATACAAAAATGAGCAAGCAAGTGCTAAGTGTACAATAGGAAGAGAGGTAGAGTGCAAGAAAGAAAAACTTAAGCTAGAATAAGTAGAAGAAGATCAAGGTGTCTTCAAGGAGCCATAGAAGAGGATCTATCAGGAAAGGTGTGCTAGACACTCATATCTATCACTATAGTTTTATTTTTAACCATTACTTCTATTGTAAGCCTTCAACATGGAGGACTTTTAATAAGTCATCTAAATCATCTAATAAGATATCTCTTAGAAGGGATCTAAATACTCTAGCGAGGTAGTCTTAATAGACTGATTGTAATCCTAATAGGTTACTAGCATTCCTAAAATGATGTGTTCTCAAAAGGAAAAGATGTAAGCTCTCAGGCACCCTTTTACTTGCAAGGAAATGCTAGTGGGTAGATTATCCCCACTATGGTTTTAATCCTCTCATCTAGGGTTTCCACGTATAAATATCTATGTTATTGATGCATGCTTATGTGTAAAAATTCTATGGTTTTACTTCATAGCTTTTATTATTTTTTAATTGTTAATGAGGTAATACCTATGTGTGTTGGAAGAATAATTACATTAATAGGCAGAGAGGAGAAAAGTAGAGGTACTGATTCACTCCCCCTTTTAGTACATATTGGGACCAATACTATTGACATCTATTCCATTCCTATATGGATCATAACAGAAGGAACTAATTTTACTAAGGAGGGTCTTGTTTAAATAAAACCAATTGGATATTTTTCCCATGATAGGGTAGGGGTAAATTATTTGTAATCCTTTGAGATGTGGAATTGGACTTGTAAAATTTGAAGAAATCTATTACAAATTTGGTATCTAGGAAACTTTGATAACATTGTCTACTATATACTTCAATGAGTTAAATAGTAACATGAATTAATATAAATGAAATAATGTTACTTCCTAGTTTATTAGTATAGATATTAATATTCATTATATCTCTAATTGGACGAATAGAGAATGGACTGATGTTAGCAAGGGAGGCTTGTTTCAATCCAAGTAACTAGATCTTTTTTCCAAGATAGTGTAGGGTTTAGTGATCTATAATCCTTCAAGATACAAGGTATGACAACTTGTCTTGCTCCCACCTTAGCTACTTCTAGGGATAACTTAGGTCTTTCTCTAGAACTAATAGGGTTACTAGCTACCCTATTCCCTTTAGGATCCTAACAAGGAGGTCCTAGGCTTTTGAACTAGTGCACACCAATGTAAGAACAATAACTCTTCAACATCACAACCAACCCCAAATACTCATTTCAATTCCCAAATGGATGAATGGACAGTTGAGAAGGCATGTAGATTTCCCTTAGGGTTCACAACCAAAAACAAACTCAAAACCCTAATTAAGTTCCAAAAATTGTGCAAAATTTCACAAAATTGCTTGAAACAGGGCTACAAGCAATTAGCCCTCCTAATGAAAAAAATCCCAAATATCTTGCAAAATTCCTTGACAAGGGGTCAAATAAAACATTGATATAGACACCCTTTTTAGAGAGCTTATGGATTTTTTTGGTCTAGGGTTCTCAAACTATCCATATAGTACCGACACAAATTTAGGCTTAAAACAAGGGTTTTGAGGGTTTAGTAGGATGTTTGGTGAAAATATGGTTTTGTCTCCCATAGGACTTCCATCAATACCTCCCACTAAAGTTTAGGCTTCAACACAACATCCTCCAACACATTCTAAGATCTAGTTGAAGTATCACCAACATTCAACCACTCCAAACATCTTTGCACTTGACTGTGATCCCTAGTCATGCATCTCTGGCTTGCCTAGGGCATCACCATTAAATCACTTGCTTTTCTTTCCATGCAACCTCCTATTCTATACAATATGTACAAGGAGTCCTCCCAAATCCCTAGAGGCCATATAGATCCTTTAGTGGGAGAGGGTGTTATGACTCCACTCTATTTCAAGACTAGAGTCAGAACAATAAGCACACAAAAACCAAAATAATTTATACAAGCAACTAAAACTAAAAAGATATATAAAATAGTAGTTTATAGAATCTCACATCAACCTCTTCTAACACTTCAAGCAATAAAAATTTTCAATCTAATCCATTAAAGTGCCAAAAACTTCAAAAGCATAAAATTGTGATAATAAACTTATTGTTCAGTTTGTACACACAAAGTCTCCTCCAACTTCCATCCTGACAATAGGGTCAAGGATGGCTTTATAAACACATCCCCACACTGACCCCAACTACTTTAGATACTTACCAAGTTCCAACTGAAAATTTTCTCAATTGTAACAAAAAGTTGTCAATGTTATCAATGACAACTTTGATAATTTTGGAGCAGCTTTTAAATCTTTTAGAGTTTGACTCTCAAACTTGCTCCAATTGTTTTCTAACCATTCCAAAAGCCTTAAATGGTTATAAAACATGTAATAAGGACCTTCAAACACTTTTTTGACCATTCTTCCCCTCAAAACACAAAAATGCTCTATAGGCTAATTGAGCAACAAGGAGCAAATAAGACCTTTGAAGACTTCCACAACTTAACAAACCTCAACCTAAGACTAGGTTAGGCTTATTATTCACCTATTGGTGTGGCTAGCACCACTAAAACCCAAAATACCCCAAGAACCATAGGTGTACCATGAAGTTACCCCTACACCATACTCTCCCACAAAGGAAAACTTTTTCACTCCTATAGAAAATAGGTCTCGAGGGATTCTAGCTCTATTGAAATATACCCCAACAACCCAACTTACCTCTGAACTAGGCTTTCCCTTCAATTCGATTAGGTACTCCATGTACACCTAGTGTCTTGTGGACTTCTTCACTCTAGAAGCCAACACTTCTTCAGCTTCCAACTTGCTTGATAAAGGTGGTACTGCATGTACCTTATCAATACTAATTCCTTGACTACTCTAAGGAAGTTTACCCTTGAATTCAACCAAATCTTGCACATTGAAAATATGACAGATGCCCAAGTCTAATAGAAAAATAATTTTGCAAGCATTTGCTCCATATTTGGCTATGATTTTTTAAGTTCCCACTCTTTTCATTTGTATCTTGGTTGATGTACACCTTTTTGGAATATGGATTTGTTCAAATGCACCATAACATAGTCACCAACAACAAATTGCATGTTGTTCCTTCTTTCATTTGACTTGGCCTTCAATTTTATGGTATTGTCTTGGATAGTCTTCTTGATTTGTTCTTGGATTTCTTTCATGGTTTGGGAAAAATATTAAACATGTCCACTTTAGTGCTTCATTCCTCTAAGATCCCTCAACTCACACACACCCCATGGATGCATTCCATAGAAAATTTCAAAGGGACATTTTCCTGTGGTCCTATTCCTATTGCCCTTGAAAGCATACTCTACTTGAGGAATAATGATATCCCATGTTTTCCCATACTCCTTAGTTAGGCACCTCAAGAGATTACCTAGCACCATGTTAACCACCTCAGTTTGACCATCTATTTCGGGATGGTAGGCTAATCCAAATGACAAGTTTTTACCAAGTCTACTCCACAAGGTCTTCCAAAAGTCACTCATGAATTTTACATCCCTATTTGAAACTATGCTATATGGAAGTCCATGAATCCTCAAAACCTCTTTGAAGAAAAAATGTGTAATGTGGCTTACATCATTAGTAGTTTTGCATGGAATGAAGTGCCCCATCTTGTTTACCTATCAACAACTACATAGATATTGTCATACCCCTATTTTATCTTAGAAAAACCTACTATGAATTTTATTCTCACACACTCCCATGACCTATTTGGAACTAGTAGGGGCTGATAAATACTTGCATTACTCATTCCACCCTTAGCTTTCATACACACTATATATTTCTCCACATACTTAGTCATATCCCTGACTAGTTTTGGCCAATAATAGAACATCTGGACTAATTCCAAGGTCTTGTTCACACCAAAATGTCCACTTAGGCTTCCATTGTTCTTTTTCTGTGTTAGGTTCTTCATTATTGATCCTCTTGGTAAACACAACTATTGATATATGATCATTTTGAAGTGAAGAACCTATAATGGAACAATTATTATTTTGTCAATGATGTCAAACCTCCTACCAGTAGCAAGACAATTACTTTTTGGTTTGAAAGCTATCATTTAGCTGATTGATGAAGATGATTTGAAAAGAGGAGATGACAATAGAACCTAGAGAAAGGTTGAGTTATTTGGTATGTAAAATAATCACTAAGACCAAGTAAGACATTGATACTATAGTGTACTATTTATCTACTTGAAGTATGAAATGAAAGATTACTCTAGTTAAGAATGAAATAAGATCAAGAAAGAAAAGTGTCTGCCAAGTCTTGTTGAACAATTAGTGCAAGCTGAGCAAAAATTAGTAGAAGCTGAGTGAAAAAAAAGAGGTGCCAAGAAAAGATGAAAAATAGTGCAAGTCAAGTGATTGTTAATATATGCCAAGTAAAGTTTAATTGGTGCCAAGCATCAGTAAACTTTAGTGTTTATTGAGTGAACTAGTGTTAGCCAAGTGACTAAATAGTATAGTTGCTGAGTGACAACAAATGCATTAAATCAAAGGTTTGATTAATCTAAGTTGAATATTTTGTTTTCTTTTTGTATGAAGCATGTGGAAGATAACTATGATGAGTTGGTGGCATAGAATTCAAGGTAAACCACTTTGCAGAAGAAGTTTCTAGAGGAACCAAATGGAAAAGTGGGCAGATTCATCATATCCTACCTAACCCTAAAATAGACAATTGTAGTTAAGCATCAAAAGATCTTAATTCTCTATTTGTAGAGATAGTTGGTTAGAAGAAATGGTTGTCATGTTCAAGAACCTAAGGAAGACAAGGAGTCTAGCATATTGCTTCATCTAGTGGTTGAACACAAGTAACTGCAATTGGCATGCAAAGCAAGAAGGCTTAAGAGTATGAATTCTTAAAAGGGTGAAAAAGTTATTAGACCTAAAGTGTGTGAATTCCAAGTAGAATGAAGGACTGAAACAAAGATTTGTAATCTACAAGTGAGTTGTAATTTGTCATCAGATTAAGCCTTACTATTACTTTCTAATTATTGTATCAGTCTAGGGTAAATGCTTTGGATTAAGGTTGACCAGTCCTTTGTAAATCTTTTAACTTGGTGACATTCTAATGGAATGGTGTAAATTCCTCTAACAAGGATCAATCCTAATAGGGTGATTGAAATCCTTTAACCAGGTCACATTTAATAGTGTGTATTGTAACCTTTAACAGGGTTGGCCTTTTATAGGGAATCACTTCAGAAGAGTGAGAATTAATAGCATATTACTAGTGATTTTTCCCAAATTGGGTTTCCATGCAAAATCCTTGTGTCAAATTGTGTGAATGTTCTTATGTTGTTTCATGTTTACATTTTTGCAAAGTTATTTTGACCTAGGACAATTACCTACAAATTTATGTATTGTATGATCTAATGGATGCATTGATAAGGTTTTATAGATAAGTGTCTACTAAGAATTGAAAAGTTTTATTTATACATCTAGACCTTGGATAATTGATTCAACCCCCTCTTAGTCATTCTAAATAATTCCAAAAATTGTTATTAGAGCAATAGTTCTTAAGAGGAATAGCTTGAAAGTACTAGAAGCAAAAGATCAAG
Source organism: Cupressus sempervirens (assembly GCA_028749045.1). NCBI lineage: Eukaryota > Viridiplantae > Streptophyta > Pinopsida > Cupressales > Cupressaceae > Cupressus > Cupressus sempervirens. The sequence goes on along the minus strand of CM053793.1, from coordinate 243,811,224 downwards.
ATATCCAGAAGATGGGGTACCCAAGCTTTACAAGGATAAATTTTCAGCATGGAAAGTTCTGATGAAACTACACCTTGGAGGTCTTGGAGACCATGCACAATATACCATCACCATTGAGCATGTTGACCCTACTAGAGCCCTAACTACTGAAGATTTGGAGAAGAAGAAAGAACATAAGAAGACAATGTTGGAGATTGGATCTTCCCTAATCTACACCAAGTTTGATGACATCAAGGAATGTGATATTGATAAGAAGATGTGGGATGTTATAGAAAAGATCTATGGAGGGGACAAAAATGTACTAAGAGCCAAATCTAAAAGTCTTAGAGGTAAGTTTGATGATATGAGGATGCAAGAAGGTGAGAATATAGTTCAATACTATGCTAGAGTAAAAGTAGCCAATGCTATTAGAGCATAAACTAGTAAGATTGAAGATGAGACTATGATCAACAAAGTACTAAGAACCCTACTACCCATCTATGCTATTAGAGTTTCTGCCATACAAGAACTGAGGTGCAAACCAGGTAATGATTTGACCCTTGAAGGATTGATAGGTAGAATCACTTCTTTTGAACTCTCTGATTTTGATGATTTCAAATATGAGAATGTTGAATCTACTTTTCAAAGGTAAAATGTCATTAAATGAACCTAAAGAGAAGAAGGAAAAGGTCAAATACATTTCTAGTGATAGTGATACAGATGAAGAGGATGTAGAACAACTTGAAGCACTGCTAGTAAGGAGATTTCATAGGGGTAAAGGAAAATTCAAAGGTAAGTTACCTATCATGTGTTTTAATTACAATGAGGTTTGTCATATTGCTGCTAGATGTCTAGAGAAGAAGGACAATAAAAGTGGAGACAAATATAGAAGTAAAAGAGACAAGGACAAAAAAAATTACAAAGATAAAAGAAATAAGTCTTGCTACATTGTTGAAGAGGAAACCAAAGATAGATTTGACAACCATGATGATGAAGTGGTGTGTGTTGCAATGAAGGACAATTATAATGAGGATGAGGCAATTGCACTAATATCTTATATGAACAAGAGTGATAGATGGATCATTGATAGTGGGTCTTCACATCACATGACTAGAGATAAAAGTAAGTTCATTACCATTGATTCTTGTTGTCACAAAAGTATGCACTCTTGCTCAAGGAACTACTTCTCAAGTGACCTTGTGAAACAAGGAAATAATCTCCAAGCTATGGGACTTGAACTTTGAGATTGAGTCTCTGGAGAAGGCTAACTTCCTTACTATTAGGGTGCACCTAACTACTCTTGCGAGGAAAAGGGAGAAGGAGATGCATGAAAAACAAACTACCTAATCTAATCTAAAGGGGTGATGCACCAAGCTATTTTGTTAAGCTATATCTCTACCAAATGTGATGTTCATCAATATAATCTCAAAATAAACTGATTTAACCTTTGCATTAACTCAACAATCACATGCAAATCAGAAATCAAATGAGATGCTACAAGGAAGAAACTTCACCCTATAACATTCAAGAAGAAAAAGTAGATGATGTCTTGCTAGATTGAAGAATGAAAATAAAACACCAATAGAGACAAGAAAGTTTTGCACTAATATTGATCGGAGAATGAGGTACAATAGAGAATTACATTCATTCATAGAAAAAAGGAAATTATAGTAGTAAAGCATATAATACTTCTTCTATAGAGTCAGAGAAAAATGACCAACCCTTGGAAGAGTCATAAAGCTTGATTTTATAGTTCAAGCATAACTAAGACAACTTCTGCCCAACGGCTTAGCTCAACCATTACCATGAAAGCTACAAAGAAAAATAACTAAAGAGTCAAAACTAAATCTAATCACGAAACACAATTTACTATAATTAAGTGGTAGGAAGGGAAAAACAAATGCACCCAACTGTAAGAAAATAAAATCCCATGAGATTTTATTATTACAATAATTGATGATGCATGGAGATGCATAAATTTCATGCAAACAAGGCCAACGAATATTGTTCAACATTAAAGAATAGTCCTTGTAATGTGTAATGGCCACAACAAATAAATTCACACCATTGTCAAAAAACTCGAGATGGGATAACACGCAAGTTAACCCACCAAAAAATAATTATAGAGTTGACTTGAGTGGAATAAATCTAATTTTCCCCAAAATAGGTGTAAACCATTGATATAGTTCTTCATTTATAATGAAAAACTTAGATGCTACAAAAATCTTCTCAACAAATGATTAAAACCCAGCTGTAGATCCAAGATCATCTTCAAAAGAATGGATGATCCAAATAAATTCAAAAAAATCTAAAGATTCATAGCCCAGCACAAGAAAGATCCACAACATGGCATAATCTATTGGTTGGCACAATTCCCAAATGCATGGTTGAAGAGACATCAACAATGATTTTCACAATTTTGCATAAGCAAAAAGGAAAGCCTTCTGAATTAACGAATTTTTCTATTTTAGAAAGAGCAGCAAAGTCATTCTCCAAAATGGTGAAAATAGTTAACATAAAATGTTAACCTCGGCAGAAAATGTATGTTAACCTACAACTTGGTACATAAAGGAAAATGAGCCAACTCAGTCAAAGAACAAACTAAACTAGCTCAGTCAATGAAGGAACCAAGCCAACTTAGCTCATGAAGAAACTGAATTAACATGAGATGTTAACCCAACCAAAAAGTGTGTTAACCCACATCAAAGAATCTAGCCTAGTGAAGATCTCTTAGATCAGTTATCAATGATGGGCTGAATGGGGGGGAGGGGGGGGGGGCGGAAAAAATGGCCAACAATTATTGTGATGGAAATAGTGTAAGGTTTGGTAGTGATGCACCCTATTTGATAAAAGAAAAAGGATCTATCAAACTCATGGAAAATATCATGTATGAGAATGCTTATTATGTAGGACATAACTATAATTTGTTGAGTGTGTCACAACTGAATAGTTCATGTTGCAAAGCTGGGTTTGAGAACAAGATAGAAAAGATCTATGACACTGATGGGAAACTAAATGGGAAAAGTTATTAGACTAGAGGTAATTTATTATATCTTGATATGAATGATGCTACTTTTCTTGTTGTAGAATTTGATTATGTGTGGTTATGGTACAATAGGTTATGTCATGTTAACTTTGATAACTTGGTAAGTATGAGTAACATGAAAAGAGTCAGCAATTCTCCTAAACTGAAGAAACTTGACAATATGATATGCAAACAATGTCAGTTAGGAAAGATAATAAAATCTAGTTTTAAAAGTAAGACCCACACTTCTAAAGAAATTATGTAAATTGTTAATACTAATTTGTGTGGACCAATTGATGTGCAAAGATACAAAGGTGACAAGTACATTATCCTATTTGTTGATGATTATTCTAGGATGATGACAGTTATATTTCTAAAATAGAAATATGATGCTTTCCAAATGTTTAAGTGGCACTTTGCTAGAGTTGAAAAGGAGATAGGTAAAAGCTTGAAATATCTAAGATTTGATAGATGTGAAGAATTTACATCAAATGAGTTTGAGATGTTCTATAATGATAGAGGAATCAAAAGACAAAATTTTGCACCTAGGACCCTCCGCAAAATGGGATTGCTGAAAAGACGAACAAATCTATAATGGACTATGCTAAGACACTCATGATAGAGAAGAGTGTTGCTTTGAAATAATAGAAGGAGGCTATAAGTACAACTGTCTACACCTTGAACCATGTGAAAGTCAAGAAATGTACTCATTCAACACCTTTTGAATCATGGTATGGATACTCACCCAATGTAAATTATTTTAAGGTATTTGGAAGAAAGTGCTACATCCTTAAGGATTTTAGGAATGAAAAATTAGATGATAAAAGTGAAGAAGGTATATTCCTTAGCTATTTTACAAAAAGTGAAGTTTGATGAATGTACAGAGGTACATGAAGTTGAACCTATGAAGGAACCTGAAGAGTACAAATCATTTATATACTTTTATGAAGGTATGTCTGCTGATGAACATGCTATAAACCAAGTTTTTAATAAACGACAAGTTTTAGTGACTACCTAGTCACATATAATGAATGTCGAGTTGCATTCAAAAACTGAGTTACAAACAAGTGCCAAGTTATAGATAGAAGCTGACGAACATTCTAATTTTGAGATAAGTGTACATGAAAGAGATGTTGAATTACTAGATAGATAAGTACATAGTGATTATAATATTGATAGACCTATTGAAGGAAGAAGAGTAGAACCAAGGTTGTCAAAGTATGTAAAAAGACATCACCCTACTAAAAAAATTAGTGAAGAAAAAGATGTTAGATCAATGACAAGAAATAGGCTAAAAAGTGATACATGCTTGTTGAGTATGCATGAGCCTAAGATAGTGAAAGATTCCTTAGAAAATGAGGACTAGAATAAAGCCATGAGAGAAGAGATTAAGTAGATTGAGAAGAATAAGAAATGGACTCTAGTTCCTAAACCAGAGGACAAGAATGTGTTGGAACCAAGTGGGTATATAGAAACAAGTTAGATAAAAATGGTGAAGTCAAAAGGAATAAGGAAAGATTAGTTTGCAAAGGGTATGCACAAGAGGATGAAATAGACTATGGAGAAACATTTTTCCTTGTTGCAAGATTGGAAGGAGTAAGAACTCTACTTTCTTACTCTACATACAAAGGTTTTAAATTTTATCAAATGGATGTGAAGTTAGCATTTCTAAATAGCATATTAGAAGTAGAAGTTTATATAGAATAGCCATAAGGATTTGTTGATGCTAAAAAAAGAACATGGTATGTAGATTACACAAAGCTTAATATGATTTAAAGAAATCCCCAACAGCATGGTATGAAAGGCTTGACAATTATCTTATAAAGATTGGTTTTGAGAGGATTGATGATAACAACAATCTATACTTGAAGACAGAAGGAGGTAAAGGCATTTTACCAGTTGAAATTTTTGTAGATAATATCATATTTGGAGGTGAAGATAAATTATGTAAAGCATTGGCAAATGAAATCAAGAAAGAATTTGAGATATCTATGTTTGGAGAGATCAAGTTCTTCATTGGTTTGCAAGAATATTAGATGAAATATGGTATATACATCACCTAGTCTAAGTATGTGAAGAAAAAATTGAAATTTTCTAGATTGGAAGATTCCAAACTAGTTAGCACACCTATGGTGAGAGGACACAAGTTGTCAAAGAATGGTGATTCAACTGAAGGGAATCAAACATTTTATAGGTCTATGGTTGGAAATTATAATATGCAGTATATAGAAGACCTTCCATTGCATTATCTATTGGGATTGTTGCAAGATTCTCTGCAAATCCTAAGGAGAATCATTTGATGGTTGTTAAGAGAATTATGTGATATCTAAAAGGAACAAAAGACTATGGTGTATACTAAAAGAAAAATAAAAAATTTGAGTTGAGAGGCTACACTAATGTTGATTGCGTTGGAAACACTGATGATAGAAATAGAACATGCGATGGAGCATTTGTCTTGGGAAAGAGGTTGGTCACCTAGACCAACAAGAAATTTTTTTGTATATCTCAATCTACTATTGAGGCCGCATATGTGGCTAATACAGTAAATTGTACAAATGTGGTATGGATTAAACATATACTCAAAGGTATGAGGGAAGAAATCATTGAACCTATGGTACTTTATTATGATAATACAAGTACTATAAATACATCAAAGAACCCTATGACGCACACAAAGAATTAGCACATTGCAATCAAGTATCATTACTTGAGAGAGTTAGTTCAAGACAAAGAAGTGAGGATGGAATATGTGAATACAAAAGAATAGATAGCTAATATGTTCACAAAAGCTTTACCTAAGGATGCTCATGAGTATCTAAGAGGTAAAATAGGAGTGATACCCCTATCCAAAGCTACTTAAGAAGCATAGTAGTGCCCTGCATCAACTAAGTTGAATGTTGTATCTTACAACTTGATGTAGTAAATATTACTTTAGGAGTTGCCTAAAGTAATGAAGGAGTAGAACTAGAAGACTTACAATCACATGAAAGGTGACAGAGAGAGAATATGGAATTGATTATATTTACATAAAAAGATGACAAGTCTTTGGCATTGTTGTCAAATAGGGAGAAATAACTAGGCAATGGGAGAAATACATATACATATACCTAGTAAGAGGGAGAAAGTACTAAGGGAGGGATAGTCTGAAAGAGGGATATATAAGTCAGAGGGAGTTAACAAATCTCATATTACCCTACAAAGAGGAAGGACATATACTACACTAGTAGATGGAGAAATTTCAAAGATTTATTTTATTCTTGATATTGTTGTTGGTATTGGTTTTCTATCAATGCCAAAGAGGGAGATTCTTGATATAAGATTGTTTTGAAATAAAGAACATATAATTGAACAAAAATTATTTTTTTAATGATGTCAAACCTACTACCTACTAGTGAGACAATTTCTTTTTGGTTTGAAAGCTTTAGTTGATTGATGAAGAGGATTTGAAAAGAGGAAATAACAATAGCACCTAGAGAAATGTTGAGTTATTTGGTATGTAAAAGAAGCACTAAGTGTTAATCTCATATTGGTTTTCACATATGAGTGAGAATATACTAAATCATTTATTTAGTTCATGTTGAACAAGTAATACATGCTGAGCATAAGTTGTCAGATAGTCTATGTCACACGATAAATATTTAGTATGAGTCAAGTAACTAGTAAGTGTTGAGTCACTCAAGTGCCTAGCAGATGGTATGTCTCGAGCTATTCAGATGTTGAGTGATTAGTGGATGTCAAGTCATTTAGAGGCCAAGTTACAACATTGAAGTTATAGTTGACACTGAGCATTAGGGACTTTAAGTGCCAAGTTACACAATTTTGACATAGATATTTGTAATGGCACAAACTTCTATGTAAACTATTTTTGGGCTAACTTAAGGATTGCTTTAAGATCTTTGATGATAAAGAAAAATATTAATTGTGAAACCCTAATTACATGAATCCAATCAAAAAAAGGGAAGGTTTAAGTGGCAATATGGGTGAATCATTACCATTGATTCATACCTAACCCTAAGTCATCTAGGTCTTCTTAAGGAAGAAAAACCCTAAGCTTTTTAAGAATGCTTAAGGAGAATTCAAGAGAGTTTTTGCACGCATAAAAAAAAGCATTCATGGTGACTGAGGTTTTATTATTTGAATTAATTACAAAATTAGTTAAAGGAGAACATAGGAAAGGCATCAAAGGACAACAAAGATACATCTGTTAAAAAAGGATCAAGTATACATCAGCATAGAGGTGATTTGACATCAAGTAGCAGAGTGCTAATTGAAGGATTATTTCTAAGACATTCTAATAGGTGAATCAGTTATATCTCTTAACATAGTAGTCATGATAGGTAGTTGTAAATCCTTTAACAAGGTGATTACTTCATTGTAAGTTAAATTCCTTTTATTAGGCATAAATTTAGTTGGGTATTTAAATCCTTTAATAGGGTAAGATCTAACAATCTTGTAAGCCTTTAATAGGGTAGACCTTTCATAGGGTAGATAATGCTTCTTGATCAAACATTGTAACCTTCATTAGAAACACTTTATTACTATAGTAGTGAAGATTTTTGGGTGTCATCGCCACTCCAATTTTACCTTCTTCTTGGAGGGTTTCTGGGTAACCAAATATCTTGTGTCATACATCTATTGAGTAATTTACTTTCATGCTATGGATGTATATGCTTAATTTGGTATTTCAATTTATATTTATAGATTGTGAGATGGATGTGTAGTAAATAGTTTTAGAGGTTGAAACTTTTAAGTGTTGATTCACCCCCCCTCTCAAAGTTTACTTCCCTATTATATTTCTAATAATTGGTATCTGAGCTAAGTTCTCTTGAAAGTAAAGCTTTGCAACTTTGAGGAAGATCTTGGAGATGAAAGTCTACAAGTTGGAAAAGATTATTGAGAATCAAAAGATTGAAATACAACTTGCCCTACATTAGCTAAATGAAGCAAAAAAAGATTTTAAGATATCAATGAAGATAAGGAAAGAAATTGCTATTGAAGAGAATGATACACAATACCAAGAGATTGACACCACTAAATTATTTATAGATGAAAGCACTAATGAATTTGATGTAGCAGTTGTAAATCTGATGGAAAATAATGGAATCCTAATTGAAGAGGTCAAAAATCTTAAAAGAGAACAAGAAGTCCAATCAATATTACTATGTGAGGTGATTGAGAAAAAAAAGAAAGCTGAATAGGAAAAAGTCATGTTTGAAGATGACAAAAGGATTTTGACCAATAGACTAGAAGAGAAAATATCAGAGGTAACTAGGATTGGCGAAAATTACATAAGAAAACATTTCAGAAGTGACTACAATAGATGGTTGATTCAAACAACATGTCTTAGTTTTTTGAAGACTAGTCACATAAGTGGGAAGTTTCCAACAAGGTCAAAGGCACCGAGTAGTGAGTTCAACAAAGGAAAAGAAAAGGAAGATGTTGAGAATGTTAGAGATGAGATGAACAAGAAATGGAAGAGAAAGGAAGATTGCAACACATCAAGTTCAAATTAGATCACTTCACCAAATGGGTCAGGTGATCACACCTCCTCCAATTAAGGAATCAAGAGGTATGTGGGACTAATATTAAAAAGGATATACTATACATTAGTTCCAAGGATTTAGTTTTGAAAAGATTTCATATCCATGAATAAAGATGCAAGGTGTTGATTATAACCTAGAAGAAATCTTTAACTTTTGTTAGTTTTCATGTTACTGCCAAGCATGAAAAGTTTCATTATGGTTGCTAAGTGAAATTTTAGTTGATGCTGAGCTCTCAGAAGTGATAGTGTTGACCGAGCTTGTAGTGGTTGCAAAGTTGAAAAGGAAACTTCATGGAAGTCGAGTTTGTCAAAATCTTTATTGAAGCCAAGCTTATAGTTGTGTAAGCACTAAGCATTAATTGTGAGGTTTTAAGGTCTATATGATCAATTTATACTCATTTGACATCATTTGAATTTGAAGGAGAGCACAAAGAGAGAAAGAAGAATTTAAAGAAATCATACTAGCATTTGTAGCTTGAATTCAACAATCACTCTATCATGTGCCGAGCTACATAGTTTGAATTTTTGTAAACCCTAGTTTACATTATGGCATCTAGTTCTTCGGCTCCTAAAGTTTTAAGAGGGAAAGAAGTTCTGAATGTGTAATTAATAAGCAATGAGATTAGCCAACCAAACTTTAGAGTCATTCTTGATATCACTTATAAGCAAGATCTATCTAGTGCATTGTCAATGATACCACCTTGAGTTTTGATGATTCAAAATTTAAGATGTTGCTACACATGCAAGGTGGGTAGAATAGGAGACATGAGATTAGGGAAACCTATGAAAAATTATGTGAAAATGGAGCATTGAAGGATGAATTCAAAATCATAGAGAGAAAAGGGTTGATCTATGCCCTATATTTTTCAAATGTTTTCAAAATTGAATGGATTAAGATATTTCTAAGTAGAATTCATGATAATTCTATATGGTTGGATAATGGACCAGTAAAGACCAACAAGAAAATTTTACGTAGAGTAACAAGGTATCCAACACTTGACTGACCTAAAACCATTAGAAGTCAATCTAAAGAGGTCATTGAGAAGAATACAGGGGAAGTGTGGTGTTGAGTTGGCATTATTCACAATGCTAAATGGCAGGAATTCTTGTGAATTTCTCTCTTGGAAAGCTGATTTTGTGAATCAACTCCAAGGTTTTGGGTTGTCTTGCGACATACCAAAATTTGCTCAATTGAAGATAAATGTGATTGTTCACAAGGAGGCCTTTGATGTTTTGTTTTGATTTTGGAATGAGATAAAAATCTGCATGTTGCTTCAAAATAACACTAAAAGAACTATGTTTTTGTCTTTCTTATGTTTTCTTATGGATGCAAGCTAAAAATGAAACTAGTATGAATTCCTACTCTAACAAGGGGGTTAGCAAAGAAAATTAAAAAACTATAAAGCAAATAACTCAAAATTGAAATTCCTAATGGACATAAATTATGAAAATGACACACCTGCAAGTTAAGATTTCAAATAAATTAGTAAAAAAACCAATGGAAGAAGGAGCAACACTTCCATAATTCCATTAATGTGATCATCAGTGAGAAACTTAATGAGCATATGATGTTTCACTCTTCATCAAATCACAAGGCCATGAAAAGTGTGCTCATGCAAGATGGAAAGATATGGAAGCACAATTCTATGATTTCTTCATAAGCTAGTTACATAGTATAATTCATTGATACCATAATAAACACTAGAATTAATGAAATGCAAAAAAAGAAACAAAGCAATAATCCTTTGGCTCAATCAAAATTTCATGAAAATAAATCCACAAAACAAGGACACATTTAGGCAAGAATTACTGCACTCCAAATACAAGCACCAAAAGCATAATTTTATTGCAAAATAATGGTGGCACTCATTACATATTATAATGGGGTATTTATAAGAAATAATTTCCTCAATTTGTGTTGGGAGTGAGAGATATCTTCATGCAATAAAATGCTTTTTAATTAAAAAAATAAAATAATTATATACAAACTAACTATTTAACTGGTGCTTAGAAGGACTCCATCCATTTTATATTCATTAATTGGATGCATGAGCCTTTTACATGTTAAAAAAAAAAGAAAAAATGAGAGAGAAAACTTCAAGTTGAAGTGGAAGTGTTTGGGAGAGCCAAAAATGGAAGTTGATCCTTCATAGGGTGTTTGTAGGAAAAAAACTATGATCAGAATGCATTTTCGATGCATGGAAAGCTCTATTTTTGGATCTAACAGTTGATTGTTGGTAGAAATTTTTTTGAAAATGCACACCTATAGAGCTACAGACCTACGCACTTGTAGAACTGTGCACCTCAAAATGGTCCAAAATCTTAAAATTTTATTGAGTGTCAAAATTGAAATTCTGGCATCTAGGTTTTGTTATTCTTCATCCCAAAGCTATGTTTGGATGTTTGCCCTTGAATTTCTCTATAATCTCAACAATTTTAGCCACATCTGGTAGATCTAAAGCCTCATATTTGTCTTTGACCTTCTATTAGTAATTGTCTACCTTGATTCAGGTCTCAGCAAAATCCCCAAGTTTGGTATCCAACTCTAACAATGCTTCTTCAGTTCTAAAGGCTTGTTAGATGTCTTCATCATCAGAAGCTTCCACAAAAATCTTCTTGAACTTATCCACCACTACCTCACAGGCAACAATTTCTCTCATCCCTCATCTTCAAAAATATCCAAGCATGCCTTGCTATAGTATTTCTCTACTTCCAAAATTCACTCTTGGGATTTTTCCTTGAGCAAATGAGTCTCCTCATGTAATGTTTCCATCACTTTATTGCTATCCACTATTTTCTCTATCCAATCCTTGATCATATCTAATTCTTCTTCTGTATATACATCAATCAAAATTTAGTACATTTGCCACTTTATGGCTTGCAGAGTTTGCAAATCCTTACTCCAAGCCCTTACTTCATCCTTGATACTGAAGTCCTACTTGAAAATTGCTACGATTTTATTCACGTTCTCTTGCATAGAATGCAATAACTTCAAATTTTTCTTAATAATCTGGATACCTTTCTCCTCAAAACTTTCCTACCACTACTAATAGGATTTCAAAAATGGATCCAACTGTACACCTCCCCTCTCTCTAAGTATAGTGTTCAAAGTTTGCTCGGGGTGCTCAGAATCCAAAGGACCAACTACTTTGGCAACATATCCCTTTAGGATCTCAAATTTCTTTCAAAGTGTTTGGAGTTCAACCTCATCCTATTCCATGCTCTTAAGGACCTTTTTGACTCCCATGGTCATCATTAATCAGGTTGTATCCTATGTAGGCCTCCCCAACATAACATCCTTCAATTCGTAATCCTCAAGACCAAGGCTTTTCACATTTGTGTCTTTAGGAGGGCCAACCACTTGTGCAAACAATTCTTGGCTCTGTGTGCAAGTGAAAAATGCCAATGACATTGCCTTGTGTGATTGAGACTCAAGTTTATTCAAAATCTCTACAATAACACAAATGTCTTCCTCTAAAGCATAGAATTGAGGCTTAGTACTCCTCATTATTCCCTTTCAGATCCATCTAGGGATGCATCCTATTGAGGACTTAGCCCATGATGATGAAGGGGTATGTTCTATAACTTCCTTCCCTTTTTTCTTCTTACTTGGAGTTATCTCCTATTGGGAGGGCTCGTCTTCTATAGTCTCAGTCTCAATAGACCCTACAACTTGCACCTCAGTGTCTTAGGAAGGTGGTTGAAAATATTCCATTACTTGTCCTTCCTTTGACACTTCTTTGGTCACCATTTGTTTTGGTCCATCTTCTTGTGATGGTTCCTTCTGAACCTATTCTTCTTTCAAACTCTGGGGTGGAGGAGTCATTGAGTAGCTATCTACTACTATAATTTGTGGTGGAGAAAGGGGAGTAAGATCAGGACCCTGTGTATCTAGTGGCATCTACATCCAATATTCCTATTGAGGTTCACTTCTAGGGGTGTCCCTGATCTTATCTCCAATCAACTCTGTACCCATGAGCATAAAATCAAAATCTGACATTGTAAAAATGTCATGGACCTCATCACTCTACTCATCCACCCACTACTGTACTTCATCTTTCAAAGAAGAGATTTCTAAGGATTCTGATTGGGTGGATGGTGAGGTACCCATGGCACTCTTTCTCCTTTGTAGCTCAATGGCCCTTGCTAGCCAAGTTCTTCCCTATAGGGGCACTTTTTTCTCTTCCTCTTCTGATTCTTCTTCTTCCTCCTCTTTGTCCACTTCTAGAATGGTTTTGGGAATAGATGGGGAAGGTACCAATCTTCTATTGATCCTTTGCCTCTTTTTCATTCAGATCTTAAACCTTCTTTTTTTTCTTGGAGGTAGAAGGAGAAGCTAGCTCTTCTTGCATAGGAGGAATGGAAGCCTATGGAATATCTTCCTCTTCTAGTTGGCTAGGCACAATAGGAGGTAATTGAGGTTCATCCTAGACTTGAGTAGCTCCAGTATCTTTGGACCCTTATGCACTCTCTTCTTGCAGCTGGGGAGGCACCTATTCTTCCACTTGTTCTATTTGAATTCTTTGAGGAGAGGTCCTCTTCCTTTTGTTCTTTCCCTTCCTCTTTGGAGGGTGAACGTATCCAACTAGGCAATCAAGCTGGTGTACTATCTCTGGCCTAATAGGAGACTAGGCCGCAAAGGTAGGAATTGTTACTTTCTTCCTTCTACCTCTTTCTGGGCGAGCATGTGAATGAAAGATCACTATATCAGGTATTGGATCAAGTGGAAAAGCTTTCTTAATCCAATCCTTCATCATTCTAATGATGTGCCTTGCCCAATGATTAATATCATTGGCCTCCTCCCTGTCGACCTCAACATTCATAATGGGCCTTTCTCCTATTTTTTTTGAGTTGAACAGGGTGTCCAGTAACTCCTTCAAATCCTATTACCTTATCTCCTCTAGGATGTTCAACTGGAGAGCCTTATCTTCTAGATACAAATTCATCCTATAATAATCCCTTCTGTGGACATCGTAGTCATTTATTACATTCATCTAGTGATCTTTAATAGCATCCTCATGGTGAAACTCTCTTCCTGCCAGACTTTCCACTCTCCCGATATTATCAAAATAGGGCTAGGGAGAGTTGTATTCTTTGAAAGGATAATTCTCCCATTTCCACTCAAAGGATGGAATATCCTATTTCCATTTCACCTGGTATGGTCCAATGACTAGGGGCCATGCCCAACAAGGTCTGCATTGTCTATTTATCTTCTCATATGTTGACTTAATTTGTTATGAAATCTCTAATAGCACCAATTTTCACTTGGATATCTTGGGAGCTTCTTAGGATTGATGGAGGCACCAGCTACTTATAGATATGTGAACATTTTGAACTAGATAAAATAGGCTCTAACAATTGTAATCTATGCTTTGGCTTCACCAGATAACCTCTTCCCGTAATCTTCCTCAATGAATCGTATGAACACAAAAATGAATGCATCATTCATGATTCTATACTCTTTTCTTTGTGCTAAGAGATTCTTCTTTTCTAGTTGAGAGTAGACTATATGTGGCTAAGCATTGGGATCCTACATATTGCCTCTCCTATACAAACTGGGGTAGTTTGTCACCCTCACTACAAGTAGGTATACCATGTAAGAAGTCATATAGAACTTCTTCTTGTCTCTTACCACCCTCAAGTGCTCACACAAGTTTTCACTTAGTGTGGTGGCCTAGTCTAGTGGTATCTTCATTACTCTGATGATCTTAATAAAGTATACCATAAAAATGCTAAGGTGACCTACTGCAGGTAAACCCATAACTCTACTCAAAAGCATAATAGAATAACTGATATCCTCCTTCATGTATCCTCAGGTCATATCCACTTTGCTTTTCATCTTTCCCCTAGGAGGCTTCTTAATGAGGTATGATGATTATATAATCTCTATCACCTCCTATTGGTGCTCCTTGTACCATCTCTCTGCTACTTCATATGAGAGTTTAGAGAATTGATCTACTTTTTGGAGATGGAAGACCCTCTAAATATTGTTGAGTCGTACGTCCAACACAACCTCTCTAGTGATGCTCTTGACCACTCTTTCTTTAGAAACAAAATGTTGTGCCAGTGTCATGATTAGTTCTGTTGATTGAACCAACACTGGATGTGAAGCTACACTCACCAACCCAAAAAAAATTAGTGAGGAAACAAATGCAGATCTCTCTATTGGTTTGTTGCATAATCTAAGGAATTTTCCTAAGTCACTATGTACCAAATCAGTATCTCTAATTTCTGCGTGATCATCATGGAATCTTGATTTTGAGGGTACACCTTGTAATTTGAAAACTAAAAGCTTGGGTGCCATTTTGTATATGGATGTCATTTAATCTCTACATATCACAAGAAAAGGAATTTTTATCAGCTCAAAGAAAACAAAAAACTTGGAAATAAAAAAAAATGCAAATACCTTGAAAAAACTATAAAAATGAAATGAAATGTCCAATTTGGGCATTTTAATTTTTCAAATCCATTGTTTCATCTTATTACAAAATATTTATTATTTTCTTTTATTTTTTTATTTTACATTATTTTATATTTTATTTTTAATATAATTTTTTTGGGGTTTATTAAAAAAAAATGGAGGTGAAGCTGAGCGCACATGGCATGGTGCCAAGGGTTTAAGTGAAATGCACCATGGTGGAGGAGGATAGGCATGACACACAAAAAAGGTTGCAAGAGGAGCAGTGGACGTGCGAGCATGCAGGGCCACATAGGTAGAGGATGTGGAGGTGTGCGAGTAGTTGATGTGAGCGCGGTGATGCCAAAGAGCGTGCAACGCCTAGGTCCAATAGGGTGCGCCAAGCGTGGCACCAAAGTGTGCATAGCACATGTGGAAAAATGAAGGGTGTGCAGTACCAAAGGGTGTGCAAAATGCGTGAAAAGATGGAGGGTGCACGATGCCAAAGGGCATGGAGTGCGCATGGAAAAATAGAGGGTGCACAATGCCAAAGGGTGCGCAACACATGCAAAGAAGCAAAGGGCTTGTAGCATGGAGGTATTACTTTTGCATACTCGGTCGAAGAGAAAATTAAAAATGGAAAATGACAAAGTTTTGATGGAGGGGGGTGGGAATTTTATAACCCCTTGCCCACCTGCGGCCTTGCATGGGTGCGTGGCGTGCACCTCCCATGCACACGCATGAAACCTTTATAATAATTTTTAATTTCTTTATTTTTATTTTTATTTTTTTTCAACTTATATCTATATATATATATATATATATATTTTATTTTTTTTTAAAATTTTTTTTTGAATTTTTTGAATTTTTTTTTTGTCTTTTCAATTTTTTCTTATTTTTGACTCTAGCACTTTTTTTTCAATCTTGAACTGAGTTTAGGATGATCGATTCTTAAATTTGTAGAGTGTCAAGAGCTCATTGGTTTAGGAACCCTAAAATTAGGATGAAAGGTCTCTGATATCTACAAGAAATGTCCATTGCTCAGTTGGTATAAAACACACAATCGTATATATATTTTGACAAAGAAATACCTCTTCCTAAAATTGGAACCAAAGAGTGGTTAATGAAATATCCCAAGATAAAATCTCAAGTACACCTTACCCCCTAAGACTGACACAACTTTGAAAAGAAAATACACAACTAAAAGAAAACACACAACATGTAAGTGAAACACATTTGTGAAAAATAAAAACCTAACTACTTGTAGAAATAAAATCTAACTAAATGAAAAAATAAAATCTAATTAATTTTTGTGTTTTAGGCTTCAAAATAGTGCTTCAAAAACTGTCCATTTATGGGCAAGGGAAGAAATTCCCCTTGTAAGGAACTGAGCCTAAAAGTGTTTTCTTTGATGATTTCTACAATCTGATAAGGACCCATCCACAAGTGTTGAAACCTGGAATGACTATCTAGCTTTTCTTTCACCTTATCCCATAGTAGAGCAAGGTTTGAAATCTTGAATGACTTAATCATGGCCCTCTTGTCAAACCATCTCTTTATGACAACTTGATGTTTAGCCATGTGCTCTAGTGCAGCTGTGCATTTTTCATCCATCTCCAAAAGATTCATCAATCTTATTTGTACTCTATCAGCATCTTCAACATATCCACTCACAAACTTCAGAACATGAATTCTAAGGTTGAGTGGAAATACTGGCTCCTGCCCATAGACAATTAAATATGGGAAAGTCCCCAAAGCATTCTTGACCCTTACTTGATCTATCCATAAGGCATATTTCAATTGCATATGCCAGTCTTTGGGGTTTTCCTTCAACAATTTCTTTATTACTATGATCAGGTTCTTGTTCATAGATTCCACTACTTTATTTCCTTGTGGATAGTAATTTGAAGAGGATTTGATAATAACATTATTTTTGAATTCCCATTGAGTTAGAAATATTCATGTGAAAGCAAAGCCATTGCCATACAAAAGAGAAAATGACATTCCAAATCTGGTGACAATATGCTCCTCCAAGAAATCTATTACCACCTTAGCAGTGCAATTTCTATAAGTTTCTACTTCTATCCATCTTGTGCAGTAATCTATGGCCATAAGAATGTAGGTTTGTCTGGTCAATGATGGTGGGTTAACCAAACCAATGAAATCTAGCCCCTGTAGACACCTAAATTTGATCACACTATTTTGGTAATCCTATTTAGTTATCTAAAAAGGGCATTATTAATTAAATTTCTATTTAATTAATCCTTTGTCATCCCCTAGTTGATTAATTTAATTAATCATCTATAGTCCTAATTGATAAATCAAATAATCTATTATTTATCAATTAAATCCTATTCTTCTATCTAATTCCAAAAATCCCCATTTATTAAATAAATCTATTTGATAAATGAAATCCTCAAATTCAAAAACCCCTAACCTATCTCTAATCCTCCATTTAGCCTAATCCACCCCATCCACCCATACTAACCAAGCTTAGCCACTAACTCACCCACCCTCATTAATGCCATCCACTTGCACATCTCTAACATCCCTAATCTAATCCTAAACCCAAGCCTAATCCACCCCCTAATGTTGTTACATTCCTTAAACAAGTTTAAGAATTTCCTAATCCAAACCAAAGTCTCCCCTCAAAAAAACCCAACCACTAAGTCATGAGTGCTCTTACAAAACATAAAGACTCTTACAAGCCCACTCATGACTCTTACACCCATCTTCTACACTCTTCCCTCTTCCACACTCATTCCTCTTACATCCCTCTTACATACTCAACCCCACTCATCATGACTTTAACCAACCCTTTACCCTACCCTCTCACACTCATCCTCCTTGTGACAAGTGTCACCTTCCCATTGGTGCTAAACAAGCACAATCCATGTGCTCCCCTTTGAGTGCATCTTAGCCCTCCTTAAGCCTTCATCCATCCTTGCATCTAAGCCCTCCATCTCTCTACCCCTTAGCCTATAAATTGAATCCCATCCCAAGCCATTTCATCAACAATCTTTGAGCTAAAGTTACCATGCTATTTTGAGAACCAAAGCCATCAACCATACCCTTATAATGCCAAATTGAGAGCTCACAAAGCTACCAATTTTCCATTATCCATCTCCATTGAAGCAGCTTTTTGAGCATCTTGAGCATACATCCACAGCAAAAGGACACATCTACAGAATCAAGAAAGCATGGAGTGCTTTTTCTTGTGAGGTTTGCACTTCTTGTTTTCTTCCTTTGTCTAAGCATATATGTGAATTTAGTTTTTTGGTTTGTGAATGTTTACTTTATTTGTTAATGTTCTTTGCATACTGATTCTGGTTCTACAGCCCCCACTTTGTGGAAGGACGTATCTCATATACGAGTTGCAATAATATTGTCAAGTTTCTTTCTTTGTTTGCACTTGTTTGATAGACATGAAAAGAGTGTATGTACTCAAGGGTGTCTTTAAACAATGTGGGCCAAAAATATCCTAACCTCAAAATCATATGAGTCATCACTTTTGCGGAAACATGCCTTGTACCATATTTGTCATGAAATTGTTCTAGGACTTCCTTCACTTCTTCACTTCCTAGGCATTTTAAGTAGATCCCTTCATAGTTTCTTTTGTACAACTTGTTGTCTAGTAGTGTATAGGATTCACATTTCATTTTAAGTCTTCTATGTTGTGAACTATTCATCCAAGTTGGGCATCGATTCTGTAGGAGGTAACACATAATATCCTGGTACCAGATGTCTATCAGTACACCTTGGCCAATATCAACTTGAGATACTATCATTTTCTTCCAGCCATCCTCATTTGTTTCACTATCAAACTTGAACTCCTTTTCCTTTTTGTCGTAGTTATCAACTATCATCCTCGACACTCCTTGACCTCTAACTAATTTCATAGGTTGGATCTCTTGGTCAAATGTTTGAAGTACCACCATCCATTTACCCCATCTTTCACCAAGTACATTTTGCATCAACAATGTCTTTACTACTGGGTCAGGCACAATAGCATACACCTTACTTCTTAGTATGTAATGATGGATTTTTTTCACCACTTTAACCAAAGAAAAAGATTGTTTGTCGAGGTTAGAATAATTTAGTTCAGAATTCCTTAATGGACAACTCATAAAAGCAATAGGTCTTTCATCTTCCTTCTCCTTCTTTTGAGTCAAAACTCCTGTGCACAAATGTTATGAAGCAAAGGAATATATCTTGAAGGGAAGGTTGTAATTAGGACTGACCAATACCATAGCCATTGAAATGGCTAACTTGATATCCTTACATGATCTCTTAACTTCAAGGGCTCATTCTATCTTTAGCTCCTTTCTTGAGCAAGTTATTAAGTGGGCACACAATCTCTACAAATCCACTTATGAATTTTTGAACAAAACTTATCTTCCCAAAGAAATATTTGAGTTCCTTTCGATTGTTCAGGGGTGACAACTTTAAAATAGCCTCAACTCTATCAGGATCAATGGAGATGCTAGCTTCCAAAATGATGTGACCTAGGAGTTTTCCTTTAGTGACCCTAAATGAACACTTTTTGGGATTGAGAGATATGTTGTATTTACAACACCTATTGAACACTTGTCTTAGGTCAACAATGTGTGTAGTTTGGTCTTTTGAAAAGATACCCAAATCATCCATGCAAATAACTATACATCTATTGATCAATCCCTTGAACACTTCATCCATGGCATGCTAAAATGGAGCTCCTGCATTAATCAACCTGAATGACATCCTCCTATAGGTGAAGGTTCCCCATTTGGTTATAAAGGTAGTCTTCAATTTGTCTTCCTCTTCAACCATTACCTAATTGTTACCAGAATATCCATCCAAGAAAGACATCATCTTTGAACCATTCACAATCTGTAAGACCTCATCTAACAAGGGAAGTGGGTAATTGTCCTTCTAGGAGGCCAAGTTAAAATTATGAAAATCCACACAAAGTCGAATCTCTTCAGTCTTTTTTCTTATAGGAACTAGATTAACCACCCATGAGGAGTGACATATAAGGAAGATAATTTTTGCATCCCACAATTTCTTGACTTCCTTTAATATCAATGGTTCGAGGATGGGATTAACTGGTTGCTACCTTTTTCAGAAAGGTTTGGCATCTAGTTTGAGGGGGATATCATGCATAATGATTTGAGGATCATAGGTCTTTAGATATTCATAGCTCTAAGCAATGATATCCTTATATTTAATGAGTAGTTTGAGCATGTCTTCCCTTTCTTGCAAACTGCATGCTTTCCCGATCTTTACCATCCAAGGATCATCCTCTATTCCTAAATGTATGAATCACATTTGTCAGTCCCCTTTTCTTCTAGAATTTTTTTGTTGAGCACCAATTCATCATGATCAAAGATACATTCTAATTCAACCATCCCCTTAGAAATAGTATTGGTCTTCAGGTTCAAGATTCCATCTTCATCTTGAATTTTAGGATCCCTTGATTCGTCATTAGGGGTGTCATCTATTTCTTGTCCCTTAAAATGACCACTACACATGATAAACTCTAGGATGTGTTGATCATCCTAAAAAACTTGAAAGTTCATGATATTGTCTAGAATAGATGGAGTAGCAATCACTTTGACTGAAAACCATTTCAACTTTGTCCCTTCAATGGGTTACAATACGCTCGCTGAAATGGCAAGGGCATTGGATACCATATTATTGTTGGAATAGACTTTATGTTCAAAGCTTGGAAGTCATCTAACAAGTCCCATACCCTTTTTCTATAGGAAATCAATCTCTTATCATTGCAAGAGTACAATGATTTCACTTGTCGAATAACCAATTGAGAGTCTCCTTTGACAATGAGAGTTGTGACTCCTTTCTCAAGTGCAATGAGAAGTCCTCAATTTAGGGCTTTGTATTTTGCAACATTGTTGGTGCATCTGAATTGCAATCCGTATGTTGCATAGAAAGATTTACCCTTTGGAGGAACTAGCTTGATACCTACATTGGCTCTTGATTTGCACTTGGAACTGTCAAAGTGAAGAGTCCAAATTGAATTTTCTTTGAGTTTTTTGACCTTGTGCTTATTCATTCTCAATTTCTCTTCTATTTGAGTTTTAAAGAATTGTTTCTTAGGAACCCATTGTAATGTTCTAGGAGCCAGACTCGATGATTCTTCATTATGAATACCTGATAGAGGAGGTGTGTGTTTTTCTTGTTTGTCTTGAATTTCCCCTATCAGTTCTTGAATTTCCTCAACTTTTGGCAAAGGGCACATGACCACTAAAGTCCATCCCTTTCATTTTATGTACCTTCTTCTTCTTTGTACTTTGATCATTCTGGGTAGAAGAGAGGACAAAACTCCACCATCAAAAGATGTGTCACTATATGATGCATTCAAATCTTTAGTTTCCCCTTCAATGTCTTCAATAGTATTAGACAGATTTGTAGGAATTTGAGTTTTAGAAGGTTCCCTCTATGGATCATCAACTTTCTTTACTTCAACCAATTGTGTCAACACTCAAGCAACAACTTCTTGACATGATGAACATTCGAACTCAGAATGACTAACTATATGCAATTGACAAAATCCTGGAAGAAGGAGAATATTGGGATCATCTTCTTCTTCCAAACATTGTAGGTTAGCCATCATCTAGTCTATGAATTGTATTACGACCTCATCTTTTGAGGCTAAAACTATGGAGTCCATATCTTGGTCATTTGGTTTTCCACCTGACATAGTATCAAAAACCATGACCTTATAAGAGCCTATATCTATTTGCAAGAAGTCTATTTGCAAGAAGGCTACCTCATTAGGGGCATTATAATTGGTGATCATCTTTTTTAACTTGGGCTCTGCATCTATCTTGATTTAATTATTCAAACCTTTCCATGGAAACCAAAGCTAGGTAAAATTTGTGGAAAACTATCCCCATAGACACTTTTTCCATTCCCTATTAAGGAGCAATCCATACGTTTCTAGAATATCAACCACATGTATATCAATGATGTCTTGAATTCAAGGGTCAAATGTTAACTATATCAGCACATCTTTCAATACACCTATGACTTTGACCTCCATTTTGTCCAACTATATCACTACTTGACTAGTGGGTTGAGGGGTAACCCCTAGCTTTTGTGCTATGGATAAAGGCATAACATTGCATGAAGCTTTTAAATCAATAAGGCAATTATGGAGATTTTTCTTGTATATCCTTATATTGAGAAAAAATAGGGGCACATCCACCTTATCTTTGAACATAGTGGGCAATGCCTCTACGATGTTAACTTGTTGTGACACCACCTTTTGAGGGGTGGAATTCATGTTGTGAGAAGTCTTCGTATGGTCCAAAGTCTTCGTGAGCACCTCTCATTGTTGTGGATAGTTTTGTAATGTGTCAAACATAGACATATTGGCTTTTTTTCTTTTCAAATCCTCCACCGTATTGTACCTCTCAGTAGACCAAGCCAGATTTTTCAATATTATTGGCACATTGGCTTGGTTTTAGTTTTGTTGGCTCACAGTTGGTGGTTTAACTTGTGCTAGGTTGTTACTTGCCCTTGGATCAGGAGGAGTTGGTTGTTGTGCTAGAGGAATCTCATCTATCAAAGGTTCCTTTTTGCTTCTCAATTTGTATGTATTTTGATTATTGCTACGAAAGGCAAACATTTTTCATGCTAAAAATTGGGTTCTTGGTTGAATAGAAATGAAAATTCTCCACTGATAGATTGTTCTACCTGCAAATTTTGTGTGGGGTTGCAGGATTCAAACAACATGGAATTAAATTGTATAGGAGTAGAATTATCACTTTCTTGAGAGCTTTGAGCCATTTCTAGATTCCCATTATAGTGTGAAATGTCATTGCTAAGTGCACTATGGCCATCCTCATACTGTTTGACATCTGCATATTTCTTGCGTTGTTGTTACTTCTATTAAAATTTCTGTTGTAACTTTGGCCATAATTGTTGTTGTAGGGATTGACATTGTTTCTTTGAAAATTGTTGTTCTATCCTTGTCATAACCTAAGATGAGTCAATTTGTTGTTCATTTGTGACATAGTCTTTTTCATTTGATCAAATTCTGAAATGAAGTTATTGTCTATTTCTACAAGAACCATTGCCTTCTTCTTGATGAAAGCAGTCTTAGGAGGCTCATACCCCAGATAAGTTAATGTAAGACTTTGTGGAGTGGGTGCCTATTGTAGTGGAACTAGATTTGCTGGTATGAATGGACTAGGCATAGTAGACACTCTAATTGGGTATGTTGGCATTGCCATGATGGCTTGAGGTGGGAGCATCAATCCTCCTCTATTAGGATTGGCTTTCTTGGTGAAAGTTATTGATTTTGTGAAAACCTTCTCTAATGTATCAATATCTGTTGTAGGAAGCCTTCTCAGAAAGATAGCTATAAGAGGATTCATGGCATTCAGATAAATTTGAATAGCTACTTCAACTAGTATAGTGTATGGTGCCTCTAGCTTGCGATATGCCATATGGAAGTGATGGTTGAAATGGGAAACCATCTTAGTAGGGTCCCTTTTGATTGATATGAATTGTTGATGCATCACAACTAGGTTGATGAATGTTTTGAATTGCTCCAAAAATAATTTTTCAAAAGTATTCCAATCTTCGATACATACCAATGGCAAATTGACATACCCATTATAAGCACCTTTCCCCAAAGAGTAGGGGAATAAATGAAGGACCACATCCTCATTAGCAATCTCATTTTGGTTGCAAATTTCTTTGAAAACTTTAATGTGGTCTTCAATAGTTAAAGTTTCCCCATAGATGAAGCTTGGACAAAACTTCTTAGGATTCTTAGGGAGGTCATGGAATGCACCTCTCAAGTTTATTGGTGAAGCCACTACATTTGTGAAGAAGGCCATTAGAGGATTTGGTGAGCTTAAAGGTGGTTGTTGCAGAGGTGGAACTATGGGAGTATGTGGTGGTCCACCAAGTGGTTGGAGTGGAGGTGGGGTTGATGAAGATGATGAAAGTTTGAATCGAAGTGGTTGAATTTAGGGTACTCCCTTATCACTATGTGGTTTGTGAAAGTGGGTAAGCTCAAGAAACAAATGTGCCCTTAGTGAAGACCTTAATGCTCATTGAAAGGGGATTCTGGATTGGAACCCTCCATTTTGCATCAATTTTGAAAAAAAGCACACCTTTGTAGAAGCACACTTTCTCACCTCACTGAATTTTTGTGCACCACAAAGTTTTGCACACCTATGCACCTATGTAGCTATGGATCTATGTACTTGTGGACCTGAAAACTTGTGCACCTATGCAAATGAATTTCTCAAAACCTTAAAAAAACTTTTGAACTTTTGTGAAGTACAAATTTTGTAAAAAATTGTAGAATTTAAAAACTTTGGCCAATTTTCCTTCCTTTTTAGAGAATGAAAAGTGCGGCCCTCCTTCTTGGACCACTTTTGTTGAGCTGTCCATATGCACGATGCTAAACATAAAGAATTCTTGCGAATTCCTCTCTTGAAAAGCTGATTTTGTGAATCAACCCAAGGCTCCAGGTTGTCTTGTGATCTACCCAAATCTACTCAGCTGAAGATAAATGTGATTGTTCACAAGGAGGCCTTTGCTGGTTTTTTTTGATTTCGAAATGGGATGAAAAATCTGCATACTACTTCAAAATAGCACTAAAAGAACTATGTTTTTGTCCTTTTTATGTTTTCTTATGGATGCAAGCTAACAATGCGACTAGTATGAATTTCTACTCTAACAAGGGGGTTCGTAAAGAAAATAACATGAAATTGAAATTCCTAACAGACATAAATTATGAAAATGACACACTTGCAAGTTAAGCTTTCAAAGAAATCAATAAATAAACAATGGAAGAAGGAGCAATGCTTCCCTTATTTCACTGATGGGATCATTGGTGAGAAACGTAACGAGCATATGATGTTTCACCCTTCATCAGATCACAAAGCCATGGAAAGTGTGCTCATGTGAGATGAAAAGTTATGTAAGCACAATTCTATGATTCCTTCATAAGCTAGTTACACAGTGGAATTCATTGATACCATAATAAACACCAGAATTAATGAAATGTACAACAAAAAACAAAGCAATAAACCTTTGGCTCAATCACAATTTCATGAAAATAAATCTACAAAACAATGACACATTTAGACAAGAATTATTACACTTCAAATGTGAGCACCAAAAGCATTATTTTATTGCAAAATAACAACAACACTCATTACATATTACAATGGGGTATTTATAAGAAATTGTCTCCTCAATTTGTGTTGGGAGTGAGAGATATCTTCATGCAATGAAATGCTTTTTAATTAATGAAATAATCTAATTATATACAAACTAACTATTTAACTAGTGCTTAGAAGGAATCCATCCATTTTATATTCATTAATTGGATGCATGAGCCTTTTAAATTTAAAAAAGAAAAGAAAAACTAAGAGAGAAAACTTCAAGTTTAAGTGGAAGTGTCAGGGAGAGCCAAAAATGGAAGTTGATCCTTCACAGGGTGTTTGTAGGAGTTAAACTACCGTCAAAATGTGTTTTTGATGCATGGAAAGCTCTATTTTTGGAACTGGCAGTTGACTGTTGGTGTAACTTTTTTAAAAATGTGCACCTATAGAGTTGTGGACTGGAAGAGCTACGTACCTATGGACTTGTGGACCTGCACACCTCAAAATGGTCCAAAATCTTAAAATTTTATTAAGTGTCAAAATTGAAATTCTGGCATCTAGGTTTTGTTCTTCTTCATCCCAAAGCTATGTTTAGATGTTTTCCCTTGAATTTCTCTATAATATGAGCAATTTTAGTTGCATCTAATAGATATAAAGCCTCATATTTTCCTTTGACCTTCTGTCAGTAATTGTCTACCTCAATTTGGGTGTCAGCAAAATTACCAAGTTTGGTATCCAATTCTAACAATGCTTCTTCAGTTCCAAAGGCTTTTTGGATGTGTTCATCATCAGTAGCTTTGAAAAAAATCTTCCTAAAATTATCCACCACTACCTCAATAGGCAACAATATCTCTCATTCCTCATCTTCAAAAATATCCAAGAATGTATTGCTATAGTGTTTCTCTACTTCCAAAATTTTCTCTTGGGCTTGGTCCTTGAGCTAATGAATCTCCTCATGTAATGCTTCCATCACTTTATTTCTATTTTCTATTTTCTCTATCCAATCATCAATCATATCTAATTCTTCTCTTGTAAATACATCAATCAAAATTCAGTATCTTTGCCCCTTTATGGCTTGTAGAGTTTGCAAATCCATACTCCAAGCCCTTACTTCATCCATGGTACTAAAGTCCTACTTTAAAATTACTACAATTTTATTCATGTTCTCTTGCATACAATGCAACAACTTTAAATTTCTCGTAATAATCTAGATACCTTTCTCCTCAAAAATTTCCCACCACTACTGATAGGCTTTCAAAAATGGATCCAATTGTACACCTCCCCCCTCTCTAACTATAGTGTTCAAAGTTTTCTTGGGGTGCTCAGGATCCAGAAGACTCACTACTTTGGCTAGATATCTCTTTAGGATCTCGAATTTCCTTTGAAGTGTTTGGAGTTCAACCTCATCTTGTCCCATCCTCTTAAGGACCTCTTTGACTCCCATGATCATCATTAATTGGGTTGTATCCCATGTTAGCCTCCCCAACATAACATCCTTCAATTCATAATTCTCGAGACCAAGGCTTTCTGCATCTGTGTCTTTAGGAGGGACAGCCACTTATGCAAACAATTCCTTGCTCTGTGTGCTAGTGATAATTGCCAACAACATTGTCTCATGTGATAGAGACTTAGGTTTATTTAGAATCTTTGCAATGTCACAAATGTCTTCCTCTGAAGTAAATAATTGAGGCTTAGTACTCCTCATTATTTCCTTCTAGATCCATCTAGGGATGCATCCTACTGAGGACTTAGCCCTTGATGATGAATGGGTATGTTTTACAACTTTCTTCCCTTTTTTGCTCCTACTCTAAGTTGTCTCCTATTGGGAGGGCTCTTCTTCTATAGCCTCAATCTTAGTAGACCATACAACTTGCACCTCAGTGTCTTGGGAAGGTGGTTGAAAATATTCCATTACTTGTCCTTCCTTTGACACTTCATCAGTCACCATTTATTTTAGTCCTTCTCCTTGTGATGGTTCCTTCTAAAGCTATTCTTGTTCCAAACTCTAGGGTGGAGGGTAACTAAGCCACTATCTACTACCATAATTCATGGTGGAGATAGGGGAGTAAGATCAAGACCCTATATATCTGGCAACATCTGCATCTAGTCTTCCTATTGAGGTTCACCTATAGGGGTGTCCTTGTTCTTATCCTTAATCAAATCTGTATACATAGGCATAAAGTCAAAATCTAACATTGTAAAAATGTGATCGCTTTCATCACTCTGCTTATCCACCCACTGCTCTACTTCATCTTCTAAAGAAGAGAGTTCTAAGGGTTCTGATTGGGTGGATGGTGAGGTACCCATGGCACTCTTTCTCCTATGTAGCTTAGTGGCCCTTGCTAGCTGAGTTCTTCCTTGTAGGGGCAATTGTTCCTTTTCCTCTTCTGATTCTTCTTCCTCCTCCTCTTAATTCCCTTCTAGAATGGTTTTAGGAATAGATGGGGAAGGCACCAATCTTCTGTTGATCCTTTGCCTCTTTTTCATCTGGATCTTAATCCTCTTCTTTTGTCTCTTCAAGGTAGAAGGAGAAGTTGGCTATTCTTGTGTAGGAGGAATGGAAACCTATGGAATCTCTCCCTCTTCTGGTTGGTTGGGCACAATAGGAGGCAATTGAGGTTCATCCTCTCAAAGAATACAACTCTCCATGGCCCTATTCTGGTAATATCGAGAGAGTGGAAAGTCTAGCAAGAAGAGAGTTTCACCATGAGGATGTTGTTGAAGATCACTGGATGAATGCAATAAATGACTATGATTTCTACATAAGGGATTATTGTAGGATGACTTTGTATCTATTAATAAGGCTCTCTAGTTCAACATCCCAAAGGAGATAAGGCAACATGATTCCAAGGATTTACTCGACCTATTGTTCAACTCAGACAAAATAGGAGAAAGGCCCATTATGAATGTTAAGGTTGATAGGGAGGAGGCTAATGATATTAATCATTGGGCAAGGCATGTCATCAAAATGACAAAGGATTGGATAATGATGTCCTCAGGTCATAGCCACTTTTCCTATTATCTTTCCCTTAGGAGGCTTCTCAATGAGGTATGATGATTGTATAATGTATATCACCTCCTAATTGTGCTCCTTGTACCTTCTCTTTGCTACTTCATATGAGAGTCTAATGAATTGATATGCTCTTGGGAGATGGAATACCCTCTCAATATTGTTGAGTTGTAGGTCCAACACAACCTCTCTAGTGATGCTCTTGACCACTCTCTCTTTAGAAACAAAATGTTGTGCCAATGTCATGATTAGTTCTACTGATTGGACTAACACTGGTTGTGAAGCTACACTCACCAACCAAACACGAATCAGTGAGGAAACTAATGCAGATCTCTCCATTGGTTTGTTGCATAATCTAAGGAATTCTCCTAAGTCAGTATGTCCCAAATCAGTATCTCTAATTTTTGTGTGATCATCATGGAATCTTGATTTTGAGGGTATGCCTTGAAATTTGAAAACTACGGGCTTGGGTTCCATTTTAGATGTGGATGCCATTTAATCTTTGCATATCACAAGAAAAAGAACATTTATCAACTCAAAGAAAACAAAAAAACTTTGAAATAAAAAAAATGGAAATGCCTTGAAAAAACTATAAGAAAAAAATGAAATGCCCAATTTGTGCATTTTTATTTTTCAAATCCATTGTTTCATCTTATTACTATATATTTTATTATTATTATTATTTTTAATTATTTTTAAAAAAATTATTAAAAATAAAATTAAAAAATGGAGGGGAAGCCAAGTTTGTGTGGCATGGTGCCAAGGGTTTAAGTGAAATGCACCATGGTGGAGGAGGTTAGGCACATCGCTCAATGGAGGTTACGAGAGGAGTGGTGGACAAGCAGGTATGCAGGGCTATGCGGGCAGAGGATGTAGAGGTCCGCATGTGGTTGATGTGAGTGCAGTGATGTTAAAGAGCACGCGATAGGTGGGTTGAATAGGGTGCACCAAGCATGGTGCCAAAGGGCGTGTAGAGAAGAAAAGGGTGCGTGGTGCCAAATGGAGGGCATGTAGCATGTGCAAAAAAATGGAGGGCACACAATGCCAAAGGGTGCATAGTGCACACCGAGAAGAAAAGGTTGTGCAGCACGGAGGTATCACCTTTGCATGCATCTCCCATGCACACATGCAAAATTTTTATAATAATTTCTTTTCAACTTTTATATATATTTTAAAATTTAAAAATTTTTTTTTGTCTTTTCAATTTTTTGATTTTTTATGATTTTTGTCTGTAGCACATTTTTTTTGAATCTCAAACTATGAATTTGGGAGTCCAATTAAAAAAGTAGGGGGTCCCCATTCCTATTAAGGAATGGGGCGTGTGTTGTGGGACCACAATAGAACAAAGGGATGAAAATTGATACCATCTTAGATCCTCTAATTGCATTTTTAGTGAGGATAATGGCACATAAATTCTACCAGATAAGTAGGCTCAATAGTGTACCATGTATTACTGTTGACATGGGATATAAGATAGTCAAGAAGGATCATTCTTATAAGCTTACCAAGTTACAGAAGCAATAATTGTCAAAAAATTTGGGAGCTATAAGGAAGATCAAAAGTGCATAATGTAAATTTGGTTCAATTATTGTATGAATGTTCTTTTATGTACAGAATACATTCCCCACATTTGGTAAATTGTCCTAGAAAACAAACAAATCTATTGCAATGTAGATAGGTGAGAACTTCAAACAATTTTGAGTCAGTTATGACTAGCTAATTTGAGGACTTCAAACAATCAATGAAGAAGAGACTAAGGATATTAGTTTCACTATTTGAGAAATATTTCAATGATGTTTTCTTTCTAGTTGACAATTATTATACATATGTTCAAGTTGTTGTTCCAAGGGTAAGGTGGCTAAGGCCACTAGGGTATGAAATCAATGTTGATGAAGTC
This sequence comes from Cupressus sempervirens, assembly GCA_028749045.1. Taxonomy (NCBI): domain Eukaryota; kingdom Viridiplantae; phylum Streptophyta; class Pinopsida; order Cupressales; family Cupressaceae; genus Cupressus; species Cupressus sempervirens. The sequence continues at coordinate 243,781,244 of CM053793.1, read as the reverse complement.
TCTACAACAATAAAAACATTACTTGCAGAAGATGTAGATTCTAAGGCTACTATTTTTAGGAACTATGACATGGCTAAATCTAAGATAACTATGGATTTGAAGAGTGCCTCAATCATTAGGAAGAAGAAAATTTTTTTTCAAGATGCTAAAACATAAATTAGAAGAAGAAGAAGAGGAAGATGATGAAGAAGAAGAAGACATACATGTTCAAGAACCATTAGCCTTAACTCAAGGTCAAGGAGAAGATCAAGAAGAAGAAGTGGAAATAGAAGAAGGTGCCGAGGGAGAAGAATCCAATGAAGCACTTGAGCAAAAGAAGAGGAAAACTAAGACCCCAATTGCTAGCACACCAAGGAAGGTTGCAAAACCTAAGCCTACAATTCCCTCTACAAGAGAATGCACAAGGGCTACTAAAAAGAAGGCTCAAGAAGCAAACAATGAAGAGAATCCTGAGAAGAAATCAAGGAGAAAATGCATTGCTCTAGCTAGATCTAATGAAGGGAAGGCTGAATTTGATGATAATGACCAATTTCAAGTAGTAAGTCAAAATCCTTCTTCAAATTTAGACAATATATGTGAGAACATAAGGAATAATGTTGATTGATCTAGTCTCACATATATTAAATTTGATATACTTGGAAAAGTTGAGATGAACCAAGTAGAGGAGTCAATTTTTACCATGATGGAAAAATTTAAACAAACTCCAATTGAGATTTCCAACTCTCTACCAAAGGAATTATTTGATAGAGTTGAGAAAAATGGAAATATAGTCTAAACATAGAAAGACAAATAAGAGAGACTACACTTACTAGAGTGATGCCAAAATTGGATAGGGAAACAATTGCCAAGACATTAAAGAAGCATACTAGAAAATTTGCACCAAAATATAGGGCATTCAACATATTGCAAAACAAGGTTCAAGATGTTGTACAAAAGATCACTTTGATTTGGAAATCATTATATGGTTTGACAACACCCAAGGAAATAATGCAAGCACCTATTGAGGTAAGTGAGGAAAAAGAAGAGAAACACTAGGTAATTGAGGTAATCATAGTTGATACTAAGATAGTTACACAAGATGAAGGCACTAAAACACATGAATATTCACAAGCACCAGCTGAAAATGAGCAACAGACAAAATAGAGTGTACTAGATACACTAGTGCCAAGTGTTAGTCCTCCACATGAGGTGAACATAGAAAGTGATACTATAAAGATTAAGGATGTTTCTGATACTATCACTCAGAAGATCAATCCTCTCATAGAGAATGACTTGAAGAAGATATTGGTAGAATCCACTACCTAGGCCAAACTTTATGAAAATCCTATACTAGTGAATGTTGTAAAATTGAGAAGGCAGAAACAGTATTTGCAAGGGAGGAAGTACAAAAATAAGTGACATCTATAACCCATCCTCAATTCACCTTGATATAACTTATATTACCCCTTGTGGTCTACCAAAGGAAGGAGACATCTACCTCTACCATCAATACATTGGCACAAAGTACTCTAGTCTTAGTCATTATAAACGAAAGTGAACATGATAAGGGCGAGACAATTGAAGAGCATAAAGATGAGATAGAATAGACTGAAGGAACACAAGTTCAAATAGGTCAGGTAGATTCTCCTACATCTACAAAACAAGATCAAGGTGCATCTATGAATGTAGAGAAGACAAAGAATAAGATTGAAGAGATAGTTTTGACTACCAAACTTGAGGAGCAATTAGCAATACAAACACTATTAACTTTACCACAAACTACTCCTTCTCCTAGTCAAGCTCCTCATAGGATGAGTATAGAAGCTATACCCCTACAATCATCATAGCAGAGTCCAGGCACATCTAAGGTAGATGAAGTCACATCATTTGTTAATGTGAACTTGGATGAAGTGATTGAGTTGCCCAATTTTGATTATGCAACTACCACTATTGAGAAAATAGGCACACTAAAGGATGCTCTAGCAAAGAAAAAGAATCAAGAATTGCTCAGATAGGAGCATAGGCATAAGCAAGATTTGATAAATATCAAGGATATTTTTATTGATGAATTTAGCATGCCAACACTAGAAGTAACAAAGCTAATCTTAGAGCACCTAACTAGCTTAGTGGAGAAGCTAAATGACATAGACCTTGATTCTAATTTAAAACTACTTGAATAATCTGAAAGGAAGTTTGAAAATAAGGTTGATGAAAATATATCAATTACTATTGCACTATCATAGGTTGAGTTAGCAACTAGAATTGACAGTGAGAAGAAGGTACTAGAGAAAATTTTCTCTTTATACACGAAATTGTGTAATCCCACACTCTTTAAATAAGAAATACGGAGTCATATTACGAGTTTGGAGAGTCATATAAAGTCATTTGGTATAACTCTACAAAGGTATCTAGCATAGATGAGAAGCATTTTAGAAATCTCCTCAACTCCCAAAGTTAGTTAGCACTATTACACATACATGAAGCAAACATCAAGGCTAAATTGATCAACATCCAGTCTATTTTGAGTCCACATATGGAGATTTTCCACAAGGAACTAGCCTTTGCTAAAACACTCATGAAGAAATATCCACATATTTCTAGTCATGAAGGCTTAGTTCACCTTGTTGTCAAGTTGGCCATCTAGATCAAGTCATTGGAGGTAGCTTGTGATAATTGGGATGCTGCATTAAAAATCATGTTTGAGGTTCACAAATCATTTTTGGACAAACACATTATTAGTGTATAACCCTTTGACATTAGTTTCAAAATGGGGGTGAATTAAGAAGTATGGAGGAGTTAATATTTTTGAGGGAGATACCATTTTTGCAAATAGAGTACATAGATTAGCTAATACAAATCTACTCGGCATGAGGAATAATTTTGATTCAAATACAAAACAAAACAATTAATTTAGGGGTAGTTATTGAATTTTGAGGTATGACTAAGGAGTCATAAGCTTTTGCAAAATTTTGAAGTTTTTGAAGTTATGTATGCATATGAGCATTATATAAGTTTTGCTTGAAAGGCTAAAGGTTATTTATACATGATCAAATATTTTTCCACCCATATCAGAGGGGGAGATTGTTAATCTTAGACTAGTTTTGACATATGATTGACAATATACTTAATTCGTTTACTTAGTTCATGCCAAACAAGTAATACATGCTAAGCATAAGTTATCATATAGTATATGTTGAGTGACATATATTTAGTATAAGCTGAGTAACTAGTAAGTATCAAGTCACTCAAGTGTCAAGTAGATGGTATGTATTGAGCTATTCAAATGTCAAGTGATAGTTTTGACATGGATGTTTGTAATGGCACAAACTTCTATGTAAACCATTTTTGGTCCAACTTAAGGATTATTTTATGATTGTTGATGATAAGGATGAATCTTAATTGTGAATCCCTATGCATTAAATGCATCCAATTAGAAAAAGGGAAGGTTTAAGTAGAAATATGGCTAAATCACTATTGTTGATTCATACCTAACCCTAAGTCATATAGGTCTTCTTAAGGAGGACAAACCCTAAAATTTTTAAGAATGCTTAAGGAGAATTGAAGAGAGTTTTTGCATGCAAAAAAAAAAATATCATGGTGACTAAGGTATTATGATTTGAGTTACATTATAGAATCAGTCAAAGGAGAATAGAGGAAAGTAATCAAAGGACAATAGAGATACATATGATTAGAAAGGATCAAGTATGTACATTAGGATAAAGGTGATCTAACATCAAGTAACAAAGCTCAAACTAAAGGACCATTGCTAAAACATTCCAATAGCTGAATCAATTAAATCTCTTAACAGAGGATTCTTGACAAGCTATTGTAAATCCTTTAATAGAGTGCTTACATCATTGTAAGTTAAAGTCCTTTTACTAGGCACACTTTTAGCAAGGTGTTTAAATCCTTTAATAGGGTAAGATCTAACAATCTTGTAAGTCTTTAACAAGGCATACCTTTCATAGGGTAGATCATGTTTCATGATCAAATATTGTAACCTTCATTGGATACACTTTATTACTATAGTAGTAAATATTTGTGGGTGTCATCCCCACCCTAGTTTTACCTTCTCCTTGGAGGGTTTTTGGGTAACCAAATATCTTATGTGATACATGTGTTGAGTATTTTTCATTATGCTCAATTTTTTATTTCAGTTTATATGCATAGATTGTGAGATGGATGTGTGGTGAATAGTTTTAGAGATTGAAAATTTTAAGTGTTTATTCACCTCCCTCTTAGAGTTTACTTCCCTATTGTAATTCCAACACTAAGACCAAGTAAGAGATTGATACTATAGTGTATTTTTTATCTACTTAAACTTTGAAATGAAAAATAAATCAAGTTAAGACTGGAATAAGATTAAGTAAGAAAAGTGCCGGCCAAGTCTTGGTGAGTAGTCAGTGCAAGTTGAGTAGAAATTCATGGAAGTTGAGTGAAAAAAAAAGAGGTGCCAAAAAAAGATGAAAAAAAGTGCAAGCCAACTAATTTTTAGCATATACTAAGTAAATTTTAGTTGGTGCTAAGCATTAGTAAAGTTTAGTGTAGATGCTGAGTGAACTAGTATTGTCTGAGTGACCAAACAATATACTTTTTAAGTGACAAAAAAATTGTTAAATCTAAGATTTGATGAATCTAAGCTGACTATTTTATTTTCTTGAATTTTGTAAAGTGTGTGGAAGATAACTATGATGAAATAGTGGCACAAAATTCAAGGTAAACCATTTGAAGGAAAATTCAAAGAAGATTGTAGAAGATGTTTCTAGAGGAGCCAAATGGAAAAGTGTGTAGATTCATTATATCCTACCTAACCCTAAAATGGATGATTATAGTTAAGAGGAAATAGATCTTAATTATCTATTTATAGAGATAGCTAGTCATAAACAAAGGTTTTTATGTGTGAGAACCTAAGGAACACAATGAGTCCAAGGTATTGTCTCATTTAGTGGCTAGATATAAGTGCCTCTAGGTTGCATGCAAACAAAGAAGGCTTAAGAGTATGAATTCTTGAAGGGTGAAAAATTTATTAGAACTAAAGTGTATGAATGCCAAGAAAAATGTAGGACCGAAATAAAGATCTATAAGTGAGTTGTAATGTGTTATCAGATCAAGTTGTACTATTACTTTCCAATCATTGTATTAGTCTAGGGTAAATCCTTTGGATTAAGGTTGAGATAATAGTGATTTGTAAATTCTTTAACCAGGTAAAATTATAATGACATGATCTAAAATCCTCTAACAAGGTTCACTTCTAATAGAGTGATTGAAATCCTTTAACCATGTCACATTTAACAGTTTGTTTTGTAACCTTTAATAGGGTTGGCCTTTCACAGGTCATCACTTTAGAAGAGTGAGAATTAGTAGCATGTTATTGGTGGTTTTTCCCAAATTAGATTTTCATGTAAATTCCTTGTGTTAAATTGTGTGAATGTTCTTATGTTTTTTGATGTTTACATTTTTGCAAATTTGTTTTGACCTAGGATAGTAACCTAAAAAGTTAATGTATTATATGATCTAATAAATGCATGCATGCTAAGGTTTTATGGATATGGGTCTACAAAGCATTGAAAAGTTTTATTTTTACATCTAGACCTTGGATAATTGATTCACCCACCTCTCAATTATTCTAAAGAATTCCAACAACAACTGATTACCCTTGAATAACAATCCATTCTGTAATGTAAATTAAAAGAACTTGCTATGAAAGTGATTCTCAAAGTTAGAGCATACCTTGTATGCCTTAACAAATTCTTCATCCTCCTTATAGAGACTCTTAAATCTCTCTATTCCAATGCTATGCAAATGTATCTCTTGAATTTTTAACAACCTTCTTCTTAATGCATGTGCCACTTTATTCATTTGTCCTTTCTTATACTTGATTATGAAGGTGAAATCTTGCAAGTAATCCATCCACTTCAAATGCCTATTAATCAATGTTTCTTGGGTGTTAATATAGCTAGGAGTTTGATTATTTGTAAATAGAAATAATTCTTTGGGTAATTGGTAGTGTCTTCACTTCCTAAGGGACTGAACCATGGCATAGATTTCTAGGTCATAGGATGAATACTTCTTTTTGGCCTCATTAAGTTTTTCACTGAAGAAGGATATTGGCCTACCTTCTCAACTTAACACTCCCCATACAACTAGGCCTCTTGCATCACATTCTATGGTGAAAATTTTCTCAAAACTAGGGAGTTACAAAATAGCCACTTGCTTCTTCAACAATTCAAATGATTTCTCTACTTCTAAAGTCCACTTGAACTTAGACTTCACCCCATCCTCTATGGTATCTAGAAAAGGTTCACATATGCCACTAGAATTCTTGATTAATGTCTAGTAGAATAGAGCTAGACCATGAAAACTCCTTACCTCAGTAGATGTAGTAGGTGGTGGCTAGTTCAGGATAGTAGCAATCTTCTCTTGATCCATCTTCAAGGATCCTTTAGACACCACAAAACCCAAGTACACTAGTTCTTGCTTGAAAAAGTTACACTTCTTAAGGTTTATGGAAAATTTCTCCTAATGAAGTCTTTGCAATACTTCTTCCATATATTTGATGTGCTCTTCCTTGGTCTTGTTGAAGATGAGTATGCCATCTAGATACACCATCACAAATCTTTTAGTGAAGTCTTTCAAAACTTCATTCATGAGCCTCATGAATGTTCTAGGAGCATTAGAGAGACCGAATGAAATCACAATCCATTCATAAAGTCTATACGTTGTCTTAAATGTTTTTTTCAATTGATATCCATCCTTAATCATGATTTGGTGCTATCCACTCTTCAAATCTAGCTTGGTGAAATATATTGCTCCTCCAAGACAATCCATGAGATCATCAATCCTAGGTATAGGAAACCTATACCTGATTGTGATCCTATTTATTTCCCTTGAGCCCATACATAGCCTCCATTTTACCCCCTTTTTTGATGCTAGTACATTATTGATTAAACATGGGCTTATGATCTTCTAGATCAAACCTTGGTCAATCAATTCTTGCACTTTTCTTGCCACTTCTAGATTTTGGTCTAGAGTGAGCTTGTATGCTACTTTTTTTGGTAAGGATGCACTAGGAAAGAAGTATATTTGATGGTTTATGACTATTCAAGGAGGTAGTGTAGAAGGAGTGCCATCACTCACAAAGTCTTTTTATTTCTCAAGAAATGCTTGAACCTTTGAAGGTAAAGGGTCCTTGACTATCTTGTCTTCTCCCTTAAACTTTAGCACCACTGCATAGCCTTGATTCTCTCCATTCTTAAGATCCTTAAAAAACTCCTTTCCATTGTATAACAACACACTAGGCACCTTAGACTATGGCTCTTCTCCCTCCAACAAAGATTGGATTTTAAAATTTCTACCTCCTTTCTTGATGGATATTAAATTTTCTTTGGCATCATGAACTACCTTCTTATCATACTATTAATGTCTATCTAATAGTAGATGGAAAGAATCCATGGGAAAAATAGACCACAATAATCTATCTTTACACTCTTCTATAGAGAATTCCACCCAAGTCTTCTAATTTACTAGTATGCTTTGACATTTATTGAGCCAAGTTACCTTGTGTGGATTCACATGTGGTATTTTTGTTAGCTTAAGCTTCTCAAATGCCTTCTCTAATATTATATTATTAGTAGAACCTAAATCCACCACAACCTTGCAGAATTTTCCAAGAATATTGCCTCTAATCATAAATAGAGCCATGCTATGCTTAGGTTCATCAAGAGAAGGTTGTTTGATCAACACTCTTCTAAACATAAGATTCTCTTCTTTTTTGGATTCTAAATGATTTACCTCATTCTCCTTGTAGCTAAAGTTATCTTCTTGTGCATATGCCACTCTCTTTTCATGATTTGATGAAGAGGGATTTTTAGGGCACCTACATGTAGGATGGCCAAGTTGACCATAGTTATAGTACCTCATACTAGCAACATATGAGTTACTTATACCTAATCCTCTACCTCTATTAGAACCTCATTGGTTACCTCTTCCTCTTCTATATCCTCCTCTTAGAGTTCTTTTAGTGGCTTGCTCGATCAACTTGTTTGTACTTTGATTCCTTTGTTCATTTCCTCTACCTTGGTAACCTCCTCTTTTTCCTCTTTGATTTCTTCCCTTGCCTTTGTCCTTGAAATTGGAATCCCATTTCTTCTTATTCTTTTCCTCCACCTTTAGGGAGAGTTCATGACACCTTTAAATAGTAGTAGGTATTCACAAGCTAAGCTCCTATTGAATATTCTAGCTCAAATCACCCAAATACCTAGCCACCTTTATTGAGTCCTCCTCTTTCTTCTTGGATCTATTAGTGTTTGAAAACATTACCAAGTTTTCAATTATCCCATGAGAATATGAAATATCTAGGGGTAGCTAACTCCCATTCTCAACATATCACTCTAGACACCAGGCCAACTATAAGGCATAACTCCTTCACTTCAGGCTCTGCTAAACATAGGCGGGTAGATCTCAAATTTAAATGTCACCGTACCAATGCAAAAACATATCCCTGAATCTATTAAGCAGATTTTACCCTTATTTCTCCTAATGACTCATGAAATGATAGAGATCTATAGTAGCTAAATGCAAAGCTATGAATCTTATAAGCTGAGTGATGGTTAAACATTTAGGTCCTTCAACATGAAAGGGAAAGAACATTTGATTAATAATGTTGAATTCAGCAAAACCCCTAATATGTAGCAACAAGAACTAAGTAACTTTGTAGCTGATTAGTGCCTTAACCATTGAGAAAATCCATGAATCAAAAACACACATATGGATATCTAAGACATATTTGCATCTTCAGATATATGATCTATCCATTCACCTTGTAAATAGACATCCATGTTCAATCTAAATCTCATTCTTACATGATATCCTTCTCAATAAACTTGTAACCCTGTTAATTCATTGAAGCATTTACATAACTCATTGAGTCATAAGTGACAATAAAACAACATACAACCTTAAGGGACTGCAACTATGACCTAAGCTCTTTGTTCAAAGATCATAAAACATTGAAAATTCATTGAGACTAGAGACAAGAATCAGAATGAAACTAATGAAATTCCTCTGCTCTTTGTATTATTTCCTTGAAATTATATAGTCATATGCATGAAAATGAAAACATGGAAATACCTAACAAATCTGAACTATCTGTATCAACCTTCTTAATGTTGTTCATACAAGAGAGAATATGCTGAAAGAATGTGGTTTCACAGTAAAACACTGGAACCCTACTGGTATTACCCACAGAAAACAACCAACAAACTCAAATGAAAGAAAGAAAGAATTCCTAGATCTAATCTTAGAGTGACATGTGTCCACTTGGAAATCAATCTTTTCCAGTTGCAAAACCTCCTTCCTCTTTCCACAAATTGATTAGATTTTGTTTAATCATTATCCTATAACTGATTTGCAAAATATCTCTTGCTGAATGATGAAATCCTTTATTTGCCAAAATATCTTATTTGCATCAAGAATGCTGATAAAACTCCATTTAACTAACTTAAAAAAATGACCCCACCTACATTTTCCCTATCTTTTATACATATTCAAGTCATTACCTTGCTAGAAATCACAATTGAACTCTGATACCTGAATTCGTTTGCAAGATAGGAACCTGAGACAAATCCTCCTTTAGCTTGAACTAGTGGCATTCTATGCAAAAGTTGAACTCAAAATTGAAAAGTTCATCTTCTCACTATTCTGGCAATATATAACATTGCATATTTTGCCTCTTGGAAACCCATTAAATCTCAATTTGAAAAATGTCCCCCTCTGCTAAAAACTTAGGTTTGCGTACTGAGTGTTTTCAAAAAATTTAAATATTCTAAAGTATAGACTTTAGAATAAAACTTCTTAGATCTAAAATCTTGAACATGCACTCATTTTTTGAAAAAAACTATTAAAAAAATGACAATTCTCAAACCATTTAATTTTTTTTCCTAACCCCCTTCAATTTTGGGGTCAACCCCAAGTTTGACTGGTGCCACGTGTCATTTTTTGATTGGTCCACCTCTCAAATGCAGTGCCACAGCATCACTAGGTAGGCTCGGTGCCACATGGTGGCAGCCCGCTTGCTTGCATTATCTATCTAGTGTGCATCTTCTTTTTGTGGGCGCACACCATTTGTTGGATCTGCCACGTGGCAGAATCTTGTGCATCCATTTGAAGCTACTCCTTAGGCACCACCTCACTACCAACTAGGCCTACGGTGCCACTTGTTAGCTACCCGCATGCTCGCATTATCTAACCAATGCACATCTTTATTAAGCAAGCATGTGCTAGCCTTTCGATGCAATACGTGGCAACATCTTATGCCTCTGCACCTAAACTTACATGTCTCTACCACATCATTACTGGGCGGGCCTATTGCCACATGGCAGCAACCCACTTACCCGCATTATCCAAACCTCGAGCACCTTCATCTTGCAGGCATGCATGCACCCTCAATCGTGACACTTGTCAAAATCTGGATGCCTCTGAGTTTTAATTTGCCACCTCATCTCATGTGCAATTTTGTCTAAAATTATGCTAATGTCATGCCTAGCTGGCATCCACTAGCACATGAGACCCCACTCAATAACCTTTTCCTTTTCAAAAACCGCTTATCATAAGACATCGTAACTTTTGTTTGGAATTGTATTTCAAATTCACAAAGACCCTTCTGACAATGCATGTGGGACTATAGGGTTTTGAAAAACCTTTACTCCTACATTTTCCATGGTGTCTACGGGTTCTTCATTGATGCGTGTTCCTTTTTGTGGTCTGTGGCTATTCTTTTTAAGCCGTGGTGTTTCCTCTACGCATGGGCCTTTTCGAGCATGTTCTATGTGCCATTTCTCTTCTTATCCTCTGAAGATATTACTTTCAAACTTTTCTTCTCCACATTAAACCTACTCATGCAAGGAATTGCAAGCCAACACAAAATAATCACCACTCTACAGAACACAAAAACTTCCTTCATTTTCTTATGCCATAGGATTAACTCTTCAAATGGCTCACTTCTTTGTCGCATGAGCTGCTTGTTCTTTGAGTTGATCGCCTCCCTTGTTGTGGGTTTCTCTCCAATTCGCATGTCTTGGAAATGGCTTCTCTTTTATCCTTGGTGCTTTTCCTCATGTCATTGCCTCTTTTCAAACATTGCCCTTGCTTACAAATATAACTGATGTCTTGCCCTTTGTGTGGGCTTTCCTCTTTGTCTCTCTTTGAACGCATGGGGTCCTTTTTCAATTAGCATGAGTACTACCTTGTGAATGTGGATCTGCTTATGTTTTCTTGTAAGGCTCATTCCAATTTGAGGGAACCATAGATGAGCCTCCTATCACTGCTTTATTTTCCAAGCCTCGTTTGCTGGTTGAAATGCTTTAACATGTGCCTTGGTGTTTGATGCTTCTTTTCAACATAGTTTTCTTCACTGTAGAGCACCTCCTCTTTCAAACAGCTTTTTGTGAAGTCACCATGCTCTCCTTTGGCATGGGTTTGATCTATAGTCATCTTCTCCTCCATTTCCATAAGCTGCTTCAGCCTACTTAAAAATTGTGGCTCACTCTAAAATGCCTACCGCCTATCTGCCTTGTCCTTTTGCCTTGGAGTTCTTCTTCTCACTTTGAATGGTATTCTTACCATGAAGTTGCATGTGTCTAGGAGATGGACAATCTATTGCCTGATGGATGTTTTGAGTGACGGATATTTCAACATCCAGAATCTAATCTATTAGATAGAGAAAGCATATTATCAACACTAGTAGTATAGTGAAGATAAAAACTATTAATTTCAATGGGATAATAACTTGAAATTGAATGTCTTCTCCTTGCTTCTTGGTTGATCCTCCTTTTTTTAGTTCCAAATGAATTCTGATATTGTAATATGTCTTCCAATCTGAAAGTGACATCAACTTCAAAATAGTCTTTAAAATAACATCTGTTGCCTCTCATAGTCCATCCTTTAGGGTATATCTCACTCACTTCAATGTCATCAACTATTGCCACTCTTTCAATATCTACCTTTTCCTTTCATCATGGGTTCCCCCTGTAACATCACCATTGGCTTTCACTCTTACCTTACTGGCATCTCCCTTGTTCTCTATTCAATGTGTGGACTCCTTCTTTTATTTAGAATTTGGGAAAGCTTGTATCTTAGAGTAAATGGCTCTTCACAGTCTATGTCTCTCAATTGTATTGGTGCATTTTTGGCTCACTTGTACCCTTGATGTTTGTTTCCTATTGAGCTGGCTATATTTGCATGCACACAACTTATGGAAACATCCTTTTGCAACTCTCTATATTCCTCAATAGTAATTATAGGCTCAAAGTTCTTATTCTGAATCATTTATCTATCTTTTGTAAAGTTTTTATACAGCCTATTCAAGAAACCTCTCTCAAATTGACTGTGACATGCATGGGCAAAGAAGAAAATGAAGCTGAGAAAATAGGTGAATTAATTGCAAGAACCAAATGAGATACTAGTGGCTTGGAAAACCATGGCACAAGATTTGGAAAATCTACAACCTTCTAATCATCTTTTATATATTGAGGCCATAATAATTCCATGTCTTTTTGAACTCTTATACCATGCTCAAGTTCTCTTCATCCTTATAACTCCTTTGAACCCTCACATCCCTAGAGTTCCACTTACCATATTTCTGTTTGTTTAGAAAATAAAAGGAAAATCACTGATTGATGGATATAGTGACAATAAATATTTCAAGCATCTTAAGACTATGATTTTGATTCTTGCTTGAAAACTCTTCACAATTATGTTCACAGATAGAAATATCAACATTGAAAGAATGATTACATCTTTTTTTTTTTTTTTTTTAAAAACATCTTCCTTTCCTATATCTAATTAGTCTAATGCAACTAGTTAGGCCCCAAAGTGGGTCTAGCTAAAAAAAATTCATTTTTGAACAACTGAACCTTCAAACTAGCCCGTTGATTATCTCAAACTGGTTAGAATCAAGTTTGATCACTGAAACAAGAATTAAAGATCATTTTATCACTTTCTGCAAACTATCAAATTTGCATCAGGAGGCCCGTTGACTGGCGTTAAAAACTAACCCAAACCTCTGATCAGGCCTAGAAAACTAGCACAGTGACTCTGTTTTGCATTCTTACACCCTGTCAAATTTTGTCTCATGATAAATTCGGGGTCAAAAGATATTCAATATCAAAGCTAACCTCTCAGAACTTTCCTGCAAGAAAACATGTTAGAAAACACTAAACTAGGTTTGAATTTGGCTTTGGAAATTGGGTAGATGGACACCTGGGAGGACAAAAACTGGGATGTTGGTTCACTTTCATAGGGAGAATATAGATCTATGATTTGGGCTCATGAAAAATAACAAGGTGCAAATGGCGAGCGGTCAAATTAGGTTACTTGGATTTTGCAAACTAGAAACACTGACAGAAAACATTTTTTGCAAATGGATTCATCAAGACTTAAAAATTGGCACACTTGGAGCATTTTCAAAAGAAAACATAGGGGTACAATCCATTTAGTCTTACCAATCACGGATCTCATGATATAACATCACGAACAGGGCTTCCAACAAATTTGCACTTCATGGCACCAGTAAAAAGATAGAAATTGCATTTGGAATCGCATTTGAAAACTGATCAAATGGATTCATCATGAGCTAAAACTTGAAATATAACAAGTCTATGACATCTACAATGCAATGCAAAAATAATTTTAGCATTTTGGTCAACTGGGTCAAATTCATAACTCATCAAATAGGGCTTCCCAAAAATATAAACATTTTGCAAATGTCTGAAAATAGTAAACTACCAACTTTGAGGGATTCAAAACCTAGTCAAACGAATTCAAAACAACTCAAAATTTGAAACATACATTCTCAGGTGTGGACACTAGAAATTCCCAAAGTGGAAAATCACATAACATTTCTGGGTGTGAGATATTCATTTGCAAACATGGCCTCCTGTCACTATTTGACACATGGTAAAATGCAAATTTTACAAATGCTCAAAACAAGACTTCACGAAATGGCTCAGAATGTCAATTTAACTTCATGGAACAAGTGGACGCACCAAATGAAGGGTGTCAAAAACATTAAACATCAAATAGGGCACAAAGGTACAACCGAATACATAGGCATCAAAAGGCATTTATAGGGATTGAAATTCTCAATAGTGCTCAAAATCGGGACTCCAATTTTGAGCCCCAACAGGATCTAAGGCATAAAATCTAAAACTTCTCTGTATAGGAGGCCACATCAAAGTCTCTTTGTTTCAGCCCTTGTCTTCTCTCGTGAAGCAAGATTTCAAAATCCCCAAGTAGGAAATTCTCCTTCAATTTGGTAACCATGGAATTCCAATTGGCTATAGGCTTCTTTCCCATGTTGATCCTCTCATCTTGGACATATTTACACCAAGTTAAGGCTGAAACTCTGAGTCTTGACTTAGCCACTTTGATCTTTTGTGCCTCTAACACCCCTTCAAACTCAAAATGGTTCTCCATGCCATCCAACCTTTCCATCACTGCATCTATGTCCATCTTTCCATTGAATATTGGCACACCTTCCAAATCTTTTCCATGTAGGGCTTTTATAGATTTCAAGAAAGGTTCCTCATTCAAGATAAGGTTTGGTTCAAGGAAAAAATCTTCTTCTACCTCCTTACCCTTCTCATTACCTTCTTCTTCCTTCCTTTTAGTTGCATCAACAACTTCATCCAACTTTTTCTTCACCTCTTCCAAGGCCACTTGAAGGAGTCTATTCTTCTCTTTTTTCTCATCAACTTCCTTAGCTATTTCTGCATTAGTCACCATTCTTGACTCACCCACTAACTCTCTAGTAGATACAAACATGCACCTTCTTCTCAAGTATTTAACTTACTTGGATACCACTATGGTGTGACAACCAGTCTTTTCTCCACCATATCTACTTCTAGGGATATTTTAGGTCTTTCTCTAGACCTAATAGGGTTACTAACTACCCTATTCCCTTTAAGATCCTAACAAGGAAGTCCTCAAATTTTCAACTAGTGCACACCAATGTAAGAACAATAATTATCCAACATCACAACCAACACCAAATACTCATTTGAATCCCCAACTAGATGAATGGTTACATGAGAAAGAATTTGGATTGACCTCAAGGTTCACAACCATAGAAAAACTCAAAACCCTAATTGAGTTCCAAAAATTATGCAAAACTTCACAAAATTGCTTGAAATAAGGCTACAAGAAACTATCCCTCCTAATGAAGAAAATCCCAAATATCATGAAAAATTTATTAAAAAGGGATCAAATAAACCACTGATCTAGAAACCTTTTTTAGATACCTTAAGGATTTTTGTGGTTTAGGTTTCTCAACCTTTCCATAAAATACAAACACAAATTTAGCCTTAAAATAAGGGTTTAGTAGGTTGTCTAGTGAAAGATGGTTTTTCCTCCCATAGGAATTCCCTCAACGCCTCCCACTAAAGTTGGCACTTCACCAAAATATCCTCCAACACATTCCAAGCTCTAGCGGAAGTATTACCAACATTCAACCACTCCAAATACCTCTACACTTGACTATGATCCCTAGCCATGCATCTATGGCTCACCTAGGGAATCACCATAAAATCACTTGATTTTCTTTTCAAGTGCCCTAATTTTCTATATAGGATTTAAATGGATTCATCTCCCAAATCCCAAGAGGTTTAATTGATCCTATGGTGGAAGAGGGAGTTATGACTCCATTTTGTTCCAAGACTGGATCTGAAATAACAAGTACACTAAAACCAAAATAAGTTATATAAGAAACTAAAACTACACAAAAAACCAAAATATTAGTGTACATAATCTCATATAAACCTCTTCTAACACTTCAAGCAATAACATTTCTCAATCTAATCCATTAAAGTTCCAAAAACTTCAAAAACATAAAACTGTGGTAATAAACTTGTTGTTCAATCTGTACACATAGAATCCCCTCCAACTTCCAAACTACAAAATGGTTGAGGATTTCCTTATAAATGCATCCCCACAATAAACCCAAATACTTTATATAGTTACCAAGTTCCAATTCAAAAGTTTCTTGATTGCAAAAAAAAGTTGTCAATGTTCTCAGTGACAACTTTGACAATTTTGGAGAAACTTTTACATCTTTTGGAGTTCGACTCTAAAACTTGCTCCAAATATTTTCAAACCTTGGAAAAATACTTAGATAGTTATAGAACATGTAATAAGGTTCTTCAAATATTTTTTTGACCATTCTACCCCTCAAAACAAAAAAGTACTTTATAGCCTAATTGAGCAACGAGGAGAAAATAAGACCTTTGGTGACTTCCATAAATTAACTAACCTCAACCTAGGACTAGGTTAGGCATATTATTCACCTAGCAGTGTGTCTAGAACCACTACAATCCAAAATAAAATAGGAGCCCTAGGTTTACCATGAGCCTAGCTAGGTTCCCTTGCACTAATAAATACCTAGACCTATAAACTATAAGGTAGTCTATTAGAAATTTGGTATGTAGGAAATTTGGATAACATAAACTCCTTCCATCCTCAAGAGGTTGATGAGTGTTAGAGATGAGCAACTAATCCTATAAGGTAACATTGTAATTAATAATAAGAGAAAAGACTCAAATTTCCTTTGAAAATTATATATACATGTGTTTACTAATGATAACTTGTAGTTACAAGATTCTATTTAAGAAGTAAAAGTTTTTAGATCCTTCTCTCAACCCTAGCTCATTTTATATTATAACACATTAATTAGTAATTCATTACATCTTTGTATTGTGACTACTTTTTTATCATTATGTATTTACGTATCTACAATGTATTTACATCGTGTTTTCATACATTCATATGCCTATGTTGTATCTACATCATGTTTTTATGCATTCATGTGTCTACTTCATGTCTACTTGTATTTTCATGCATTAATATGTATACTTCATAAATCATTTAGGTGTCAACTTGGTAATAATGAAAACATGTCATTCCTAAAGTCTTACAAGTTTCATATCTACCTCTCATGAGTGTCCTCATGCAATTTTTTGCAATGTTTCTATATATTCCACATGATGTACAAGTAACCCATGAATTACAATCCCAATTATATGTATTACCTAGTTTTCTCAATTTCCAGTTTTTCTTTCTATATGACCTATAATCTTGTACCTTATGTTTGTAATTGTTAAAAGTGTAGAAATAACCATAAAACTTCATTTTCCTAAGATTCTTATCAAGATTTGATCTACTTTCAAATGATTGATGACTATACTTGTTGCAGTAATAAAAGTAACCATCAAACTTAGGAGTAAAATAAGTCTTATGGACCTTGCTCCTACATACATTGGTTGTATGTCCCAATTTTCTACACTAATATCATGTTGGAATATTTGGTTTTTGATTGGTTTACACATTCATTTATTCAACTTCTTCAGATAACTCTCCTTGTTTAGTTATAGCATTCTTAGTAAAGCCTTATTCAGTGGCATCTATTAGTACTCTCTAACTTCTCAACAATTCATCCAATTTTTTGATTCTTTCCTCAGATCTCTTAAGCCATTCCTTGGTTTCATTCTATCAATCTTATTGTTCACATAGATTATCTTATTGACCATATTATAGTAGTTTTATGTCAACCATTATATTTTAGCATCTTTTTGATCAAGTCTTGTAGTCATGTGGATTTCTTGTTCTTTTACCATTCTCTTATCGTCTTCAACTTTCCTTTTCTATATTAGGATTTCACGCATTCTTACTATTGGTCTCAGATTGGTTTTGACAATTGAGTGTCAACACACTTATGAAATTTTCTAAGTTGATTCTGAGTATAATATAGATGCTGAGTTATAGTATGTGCCAAGCCAGAAATTCATCAAGTGTCGAGTCATTCAGATGTTGAGTAGATAGATAATGTCGAGCAAGTTTCAGCTATTGAGTGACTAATAGATGCTGAGTCAATATATGTGTCAAGTGAACTATAGGTGCCGAGAAAGATAGAATTTCTATATGTGTCGAGCACTAGTAATTAGTAAGTGTTGAGTAACATAGAATCAACATAAGAGTTTGTGCCCTCACAAACTAAGATGTAAATTTTTTTTGAGCTGACAGATGATGAATATCAAAGGATTTATACATAAGATCGAATCTTTTTAATTCCCTATGAAATCAACATGCAACCAATCAGAAAAATGGAAAGAATTTAGTGAGAAAGATGGATGAATCTCAATTGTAGATTTATACCTAACCCTAAGTCATGAAACCTTTTTAAGGAGGTCAAAACCCCATAATTTAGTAATGCATAGGAGTTTATGGGAATGCATGTGAGAATGCTAGCAAAGTCTGAAGGAAGTGAAAGTGGTGCAAAGACTTAGAAGAAGGACAATGTTATAGTATAAGTTATCAGAATAGAGTATCAGCACTATGAAAAAAATCATATCAAATCAATAAGGATTAGATCAAAATGGACCAAACAAGGATATGAAATTAGCAATTGAGGATTGCAAGTTATTAGGTCAACACATTCTACTATAGTTTCTAGCCATTGTATTAGGAGAATGAAAACCCTATGAAGATATGTTGGTTTAACAACCATTTTGTAAATTCTTTAATAGGGTGATATTCCAAGTGAATGTTTGTAAATCCTTTAGATAGGTCACTTTTAATAGGGTGTTGGAGCCTTTAATAGGGCATGCCTCTCATAGGGTAGACCATTGATGATGGTCAAACTTTGTAACCTTGACAAGTTACATATTGTTGTAGTGATAAGTTGTGGGTGACATCCCCACCCTAGTTTTACCTTCTCATTTTGGAGGGTTTCTAGGTATTCAAATATTGTGTTGTCTATTTTCATGCATGCCTTTATTTTCATGTTATTTAAATTTTTTTTTGATATAAGTTAAAGTTTTTATAGTTTAAAGTTTGGTACTTCTAATTCACCCCCCTGCTCAAAAGTATTCTTCCCACTTGTAAATTCTAACAATTGGTATTAGAGCCAAGTTCTTACAAGGAGAAGCTTTATAGCTTGAAGAAAAGATATAGAAATGGAAGTCTATAAGCTTGGAAAGATTATAGAGAATCAAGAGATCAAAATACATCTCATTCTACATTCTCTAGAAGAAGCTAGGGAAGAATTGAGGAAATCCCTAATGAGAAGAAAAGAAATTGCCATAGTTGAAAATGACACATAGTACAAGGAGATTGACACCTCAAAAGTGTTTGACAATGGAGATTCTAAGGAATTTGATGTAGCAATTGTAGACCTAATGGAGAAGAATAGAGCTCAAGTAGAAGAGATTAGAACTCTCAAGATTGAACAAGAATCACAAGCCATGATGCTTTGTGAAGTGATTGAATAGAAGAAGAGAGCTATTCAAGATAAAGCTATGATAGAAAATGACAAGAGAAACCTTGCCAAAATACTAGAGGAAAAGTCAATTGAGCATGCAAGAATTTCCAACATGTAGCTAGATGCCCTAAGCCAAATGATGAATTCCCATCATGAACTGAATGTCAAGGATATTGAGATCTCCACACTAAAGATGCAAAATGAAAAACTACAAAATGACTTGAGAAGAGAAAAGGAAATTGTAAAAAGCTTCACCAAACCTACTGAAGCCATCAAGTACTCTAAACAGTTATTACAATCACCAAGATCTAGCAATGACACTTCAGGACTAGGATACACCAGCATTGAAAAAGGAAAGCCATCAAAGACTATAGAAGAAAGAAGTGACAAAGGTAAGAACACAAAACCCACTTATCATTTTTGTGGTAAAAAGGGACATAACTCTAATGTATGTAGGAGCAAGAACACCAATCAACATTACAAACCTAAAAACATGGGACATTGTCACAAGTGCAACAAGCAAGGTCATCAGGCATATGATTGTATAACTAGAACCATTAGGACACCAAGATTTGAAGGAAACTGCTACAATTGCAAGAAGTATGGACACAAAGCCTTTGAATGTAGATCTAAGCCTGTGTGGACACTAAATCAACTATCAAAGATAAATAATCATAGACATCACTACAATTGGGACTACAACACTAGGCAAAGCTGTCACTATTGTCAAGAATATGGACACATTATTGAGAATTGTATAAGAACAGACTTTAGTGGTAACTACAATAGGTGGCTAAGTCAAACCACTTGTTTTAGCTATTTAAAGACTAGACATATTAGAAAGCATTGCCCAACTAGGTCAAAGGCACCCAACTTAGAGTTCAACAAAGGAAAAGAGAAAGTTGATGTTGAACACATAAGAGGAAAAATAGATAGAACATGGAAAAGAAAAGATGGAAGTAGCACATCCAATGGAGGGATCACTTCACCTAAAAGGTCAAGTGGTCACACTTCATCCAACTAAGGAGAATGTATGTGGGACTGATACTTAATGTTTTATCATACATTAGTTTTAAGACTAATTAGTATTGAAAAGGATAGATCAACATAAATAAAGATGCAAAGTTAAATCTTCAAAATTTTGTTGCCGAGTAAGGAAAAGTTGCCTTCAAATGTTGAGTAAAATCCTAGTATATGTCGAGTTATCTACCAAAGTCAGTAGAAGCCAAGTTAGTAGTGGATACCGAGTGAAGGGAAATTCCTAATGAAGCCAAGTAAGGGAAACTCCAGTGTATGCTGAGTGTTGAAAAACTAATGGAAGCCAAGTGAAATAGAATTTCATAAGGACTCGAGTGGATAGCTATATATGCACTAAGCATTAAATGCTATGTAATGAAGGTTATAAGGTCAAGTTTTCAATCATTATTCATCATCATGAATATAGAGCAAGAGAAAGAAGAGTGTAAAAATAGTTTCTACGCAGAGATTGTAGCTTTTGCAAAGATTTCAACCAAGATTTAGCATAATTTCATGGATTCAAGGTATTTACACTAGTAACGAGCTACGTAGTTAAGCAATTTTTACATCTTGAAACCCTAGTTTGAAGAAATTGCATCTAGCTCTAGGAAATTCTAGGACAAGGATTCATTTGAGGTTTAATTGGTTAGTAATGAAGTTAAACAACTAGATTTTAGACTAATTCCTGAAGTTTCATACAAAAATGACCCTGCCAAAGCCTTATCCATTATTCCACTTAAAGTTGCGATGGTTCAAGATGTTAGAAAGTGTTATAACTATAAAATAGGTGCAATTGGTGACATGGAGATTTGGAAAGCATATGAAAAACTTTGTGAGAATAGGGTGTTGAAGGAAGAGTTTCAATTTGTTGAGAGGAAGGGCTTAACTTGTGCCCTAGATTTTCCCATTGTATTCAAAACTGAATGGATAAGAATTTTTTAAGTAGAATCCATGATGGATGCCTATGGTTTGAAGATTGACCCATTAAACTATCTAAAAGAATTATACATAGAGTAACCAAGTACCCAACCATAGAATGACCAAAAACCCTAAGAAGTGATTCTAAAGAAGTCATATAGAAGAACCCTGGGGCAAAGTGGAACAAGAGAGGGATGACTATTGACACCATCAAAGATCCTCTTGTAGAATTTGCTATTAGGGTCATATCCCATAAAATCTACCAATCAAGCAGACTTAACAGTGTACCTTGTATTGTAGTAGATGTGGAATACAAAATTGTTAAGAAGGATCATACGTATGATCTAGCTAAATTGCAATTACAACATATTATGGAGAATTTGGTAGCCATAAGAAGGTCCAAGGGAGCCCAATGCAAATTTGGAGCAGTTTTGATATGCATATTCTTTTGTCTATGGAATGAATTTCCTTCTTTTGGAAAGGTAATCTAGAAAACAAATAGGTCAATAGTAGTATAGGTGAATGAATACATAGAACAGATGGGGGCAAATTATAAAAGTATAATGACCAGCTGCTTCAAAGACTTTAAGAAGTCAATGAAATAGAGACTCAGGATACCAGTCTCTCTTGTTGAACACCATATTAATGACATTTGTTCCTTAGTTGACATTGATTTCACATACATCCAAGAAGCAGTACCAAGAGTGAGATGGCTAAGACCACTTGGATATAAAATCAATATTGATGAGGCATCAATAGCAATCAAAGCATTGCTAGTAGAAGATATTGATAAAAGTGCTGAACCTTTTAGCACTTATTATGTTGTCAGATCCAAGGTAGACATGGAACTAAAAACAAATTCAGTGTTGAAAAAGAAAGATAGGCTGGTGAAGAAGCTTAAGGATAGATTTGGTGAAGGCACTATAGAAGGTGAGGAGGATGATGAAGAGGAAGATGAGGATGAAGAAGAGAAGGATCAAGGGCCACATTTGCATTGACCCAAGGCATGGGAGAAGATAAAGAAGAGGTAGAAGGTGTTGAGGAGGAAGAGGAAACCAAGGAAACACATACCAAGCCAGTGGAAAAGAAAAGAAAAGCCTCCACCAAACTAGCTACCAAGCCCAAGAAAGTTGCTAAGCCTAGCCCAACAAAGCCTATCACAAGGGCCAATATAGGAGCCACATCAAAGAAGGCTAAGGAGTAGGAAAAGAAGAAAGGCACTGAATAGAAAGGTCCATCCAAGTAGAAGATGAGATGAAAATATGTTGCACCTCCTGAATCAAATGAAGAGAGAATAGAATCTGATGACAATCGTCAATTTAAAGTGGTAAGTCACACCACTAAGTCTAATTTAGAAAACATATGTGATAACATTAGGGATAATGCAGACTTGTTAGGTTTAAAAAGTATAGATTTTAATAAGTTGAATAGAGAGGAATAGAACATGGTTGAAGAGTCAGTCTACACCATGATGGTAAAGTTCAAGAACACTCCACTTGAACTTGACAATTCAATTCCTAAGGAGTTATATTCAATTGTAGAAAATAAATGGCATTATTGCCTCAATATGGAAAGAGAAATAAGAGATTCAACATTGGCTTGAGTAATGCTTGAACATACTAAAGGGAAAATTAGTAAGGAAAATAAGAAGCATGGGAGAAAATTTGCACCCAAGTATAGAGCCTATAGTATTCTATAGAATAAAATTGAAGATGTGAAAAAGCCCACTTAAATATGGAAATTAATTTATGGCCTAACAACTATGAAAGAAGGAGTAGTAAACCTCTTTGAAGGAAGAAAAAAGGAAGAAGAAGAGGAAAATGATAAGGAGGAAGAAGGTGAAAAAGAAAAGGAAGATGTTAAAGTGGAGAAGGAGACACAAAAAGATGATATGGAAACTATTGAACAACATCGACAAGAATAGAGTGTGCAAGACACACAATTGCCACCACCAAGTCTTCCAAATGTTACTCCCACACCTATAGATACAATAACTATAGAAGTTGTTCTTGACAATTTTGGTCTGAACATAAATCCACTAGCTGTAGAGGATCCTAAAAAGATTCTTCACCAAACTACACTACAAGCTCTATTGTGTACAAATCCAATCTTGGTGAGTGTGGAAGAACTACAAAAATTTGTAGCTAACTTCACAAGGGATAAGGTGAATCCACAAGAACAACCTTCTCATATCCCAATAGTTACAAGTGGAAAACCCTAAGAGCAAACTAAATAAGACACTTTTGCAAAGGTTGACTCCATAGTACCAGTCACTATAACTACCAAGGAGCTATTAAAGGACAAAGCAGGACAGATGGATACCTTTTTCTCTATAGCACAAGAACAAGGTGCACCCCCAAATATCACTGTAATTTACAAGGAAAGACTATATAAAGACAAGTAAAGTCCTAAGGAGTAGGAGCAAGAGACAAAACAAATATTGATAATATCACCTACAAAAGGGACACCAACTGGAACAACTCAAAAGTTGAGCACTGAGGCAATACCACTTCAAATTTCAGCACTAGGCTCAAAATCTACAAAGTTGCAGTAGATGAAGACATAGTCATTCCCAAGTATGACTATGAAAATATGAACATTGATCAGGTAAATGAAGTGCAAGAGGCACTAGAAAAGAAAAAGAAACAAAAGATACTTAGAAATGAGTATAAACAAGAGCAAGCATTAATTGAGATTTAAGACATCTTTCTAGATGCATTTAGCTTGTAGGTACCTGATGAAACCAAGCCTATCATGGAGAAACTATCTAGTATAGTGGACTAGGTATAGAATCAAGACCTTGATGCAAATTCAAAACTATTAGAATGGTCTGAAAAGAGGTTTTAAACAATTGTGAATGAAAGGATATCAAGTGAAATAGCACTTTCACAAGTTGAGCTAGGCAAGAAGATTGAAAAGGTAAAAGCAGTACATGAGAATATATTCTCATTGTACTCAAAATTGTGTGATCCATAAATTTTCACACAAGAAACCAGTCAACAAGTTATGAGCTTGGAGAGGAACCTAAAGATATCTACTATGCAACTAGATAGAGATCCAACTCAGAGTGAGAAACATTTTAGGCTTCACACTTGGAAGGAACTAGCTGTGTTAACAATAGATGAGACAAATACCAAGGCCAAATTAATACAAACTCAATCTACTATAACCCCACATGAAGATTTTGCAAAAGGAACTGGCCTCTGCTGAAAATGTGTTAAAGAAAGACCCCAATCTTTCTACATTGGAAGGTCTAGTTCAGCTTGCAACAGAGACAACCATCTAGCTTAAATAATTGGAAATTACATTAGAAAATTAGGATGCTACTCTGAGGATATAATGGAGGTAAATAAATCCTTTTTGGCTAAATATTCAGTTAATGTATAGACCCCTTTGACATAAGTATCCAAAAAGGGAGAGATAAAATCTTGAGGAGATAAATTTGGAGATAATTTTTAGGGGGAAGAATAGAAAAGCCAAAAGGAAAGAATAATTGCAAGGGAAGATGTGTGAAAGGAGGAGTCAGTACAGAGTAGATAGAGAATGACATGGCAAGGCCCACAAATAATTCACTATTGTGGTAATAAGCTTTCCTATTAGGGAATACAAAGGTGTCACTTCTAGTGAACTAACTTGTTAGGAGTAATTTCACCTTGTTCAGAGTAATACAAAAGACCCATTAAAGTCTATCTTGTGAAAGGATTTAGCAATACTCTTTAACTATGCACTTGGTTAGGGGAGTTTACAATAAGATTGTTAGGTCCACTCCATTATGATATTTTATACTACAAAGAAAGTAATAGTAAAGTGATTTGACAATATACATCTTACTTTTCTTGATTCAAATCTAATATACTCTATACTAATATCACCTTCCTATGATGAATTTCAACTAGTCTACTCTTATTAGGTGCTTGGTAGCTTTGTTATGCTTTAGTTTCTCTTGATCTTCAAACTAGAATTCCTCTAACTTTTTTTAGTCTATTCTAGAGCTCTCTTTATATATAAATACTATAACTTCTCAAATACATGACCTAATTAGGGTTTAGAATCTCTTAAAAAGCTCAATCAATTAGATCAATGATCAATATTTATCCTTATCATCAAGAACATTATGCCTTTATTTTATTGGCTCAAACTTGTATAGTAGGATCCATAAAATAAGGCAGCAATCCCAATATTATTAGAAAAATGGGGTGGGGGGTTTGAGGGGCAGGGAGAGGGGTGAATCAACATTCCACAACATTTTTCCCAACTATGGATATCTTTAACAACCTTATAACATGAATATGTAAATATACAAAAATAAGACAATGCAACTCATAACACCATTATTTTTTATCTAGGGAAACCCTCACCAACGGAAAAACCCAGTAGGGATGGTATAGAAAAAATCATACACTAATCAAAAGTATATTGTGAAATTTATTGACCCTATTAGGAGTCTATTACATGTATATAGTATCTTAGTCCTTATAAGAGGACAAGGTATATTTAGAATCCTCAACCCTATTAGGAGTTATTATTACAATTACAAAAGTATGCAAGATGAGCATGTTACCCAAAAATGCAATTATAATGATATTCTGTACACAAAAGGAATAGATACATAAACCTTTTGACAATGTTGATATCATATATATATGATTTCTCCTTTAAAGCTCATTTTACATAGCTTCTATGACTTTGATCTTTCTCTACTCTACCATCAAGTTCACATCACAATACAGTATCATAATAATCACAAAAACATTACACAAATTTTTATCCAAAAATTGGTCCTTTATACCAAGCTAATTTGTCTTTTCATCCTTCATGTGTTCACATGTGTCCCAAAATGAAAAAGTGTACTTTTATCACTTAGATTTAACATCTAGGTTATCATCCCTAAATAGTCAAGCAATTATTTTGATAAAAAAATAATTCCTTAACATAAATTACCACTTTCCTTAACTCTCTCATGTTCTTCTTATGCATTCTTGCAACTACTAAACCTTTAATAGCTTTATCTATGCTACACATAATGAATCATTCTCTTACATGTAGGATATTCTTGTTTCCCTTAAGTGCACATGTGCCAATTTTTTGTCTATGATCTTTGCAAACCAAAAGGTGTTTGTGTTGATAACTTTGTGATACTTAGATAATTTTCTATGTCTTTAAGTCAAAACTTTTTCCTTATGAAAGGTTAAATTTATACAAATGATATGTTGCCAAATGAAAACCCCAATGCATTTACATATTCTCCTCTTATCTAAATTTCCAATAATCCCCCCTTTGGAATTGATGGAAATATATGGGAAAATTGGCTTCCCAAAATACAAAATTTCAAATTTGTGAAGTTCTTCACATGGCTATACAATTTTTTTAAAGTGTGTATCATTTTTTATTATATACCCTATTTACATACTTATATATGTTGGAAATATAAGAGGAGTAAGTGAGAGGGGAGGGGTCAATTAGTTACCAATAAAACATTTTCAAATCCCTTAGATTTCAATACAAACTCTTTTATGACTCATAACTTGATTAGAACTAGAAATCCACTAAAACTCAATTAACAAAGAAATCTTGAAATATTATTGTGCATTAACCTTTAGTAACTGAGTTGAAAAAAAATAAAGCAATAAGAAAATAACATGAACACATGAGACACCAAGATCTAACATGGAAACCCAATTTGGGAAAAGCACCCATGCAACTCGTTACAACTTTTCACTCTTCTAAAGTGAGCCTTGTTAGAAGCCAACCTTGTTAAAGGTTACAAAGCACACTATTGAGTGTGACCCTATTAAAAGATTTAAATCATCCTATTAGGAGTATCCTTGTTAGAGGTCTTAAGGCACTTCAATCTAGAAATGCCACCTTGTTAGAGGATTTACAAAATGGTTGTTAAGTCAACTTTGTTAAGAGATTTCTTGAGTGCTACCATTGTTAGAGAGTAACCATGATTGACCTTATTTATGAAGCAACTTGATTGCATACTCAAATAAATGTTTTGGTTAATCCTTTTGATTATTCCTGATCAAAATTTTCTTTGCATCTCCTTGGATATTTTGCCCTTAATTAGATATCCTTCTTAATTCAGATCTTATCTTCTTTATCTTCTTTTGTTTTTTAATCTCACAACTTGACCTTTCATAAATAAGAAATATAATGGAAAGTCAACTTGAATATATTTACAAATAATAAATTAAAATCCATTAAGTGTTCTTTCAAAAAAAAAAAATAATAATAATTTTGATGTAGGTCAGTTTGAAGTGAAACTGAGTCACTCGATTACCACCAAGCTCTTTGGTAATTGACCTAACTTAGCTTACACTAAACTTCTAACTTAGTTACAACTTAACTCCTTTGGTGACCAACTAAGCTCAGATTAAACTAGATCATTCAATCCATCTTTTTCTTGGCTGATACATGAGTCTTATGATCTCAATTCCAACTAGTAGTGCTCACTTAGAGTGTAACATTTGTGTAAAATTAATGACAATATACAATTGAATAATTGTTATCAACAATCTCTCTATTTGGAATTGATGACAACACGACATGTCATAAGAAAATAAAACTTAGATAAATCAAATGATTTATAAGATTTTATAATATCATTATTTTTATTCCAATTGTCTATCTATCCATGAGAACTCCCTCTAAGATTCTCCCTCTACCATCTTATCATCAGACTCCATAAGATCAAGTTCTCCCTCTACTACTACATCTGATTCTTCTTTGGTTATTCCAATCTCTTCCTCTTTAACATCACATGCTAAATACTTGACATAATAATTTTACAATGTACTTGATGTACTAATTCAAATGCAATGAGCCCTGCCTTCTTTGCACAAATTTGATAGTTCTTCAAGGAATCTCGATTGATGCATCACTAATCTATACTCTAGTGAGCATCAAATAGGGTAATGACCAATAACTTTCTTCTTAGATTAAAAAATGCATCCTTAGGTGATGGTTTGGTAAATATTTCAACAACCTCCTCCTTTGCGTTAACATATTCCAATCTAACCTCTTTATCTTGAACTAATTCTCTCAAAAAAAATACTTTATTGCAATATGTTTTGTCTTGATGTGCATCACTAGATTTTTGGATATGTTGATTGCACTTGTGTTATCACAATAGATAACTAATGGATCCTTGATTTCTTCCTTCAATCCTGATAACAGTTGCTTGAACCATATTATGTTGGAACAATTAATTATTTCTACAATATATTATACCTCTGCTATAGAATAACAAATGTAATTCTTCTTCTTAATTATCCAAGATACCAACCTATTTTGAAGAAAGAGTGCTCCTCCACTGGTTCTCTTCCTATTATCAATATATTCAGCCCAATTAACATCAGTAAAACATTTCAACACAAAGTTCCCTCCTTTCTCATTCCATAGACCATAGTCTTGAGTACCTTTTTTTGGAAGCATAAATGATGATGATAGTTCTATGGGGGAGTATTGTAGAAACATGATTCGATCATTATCATGATGATATGTTACATTCATACTGTGTTTGCCATTGATGTCAACATAGTAACTTTCTGTGGTATCTGACAGAAGAATAGTGGAAAGATCAAGCTAGTATAGATAGATCATTGAGTACCTTCACTAAGAAAAGTTAAAGGGAGATACTACTAAGTGTCTAGTATATCTAGCTAACCTTAGAAGCATAAGATATTAAATTTGGAAGAAGTTATGCAAGATTCAATGAAGACTATTCTGAGATAGAGTTTATAGAAGCATGCTCTAGTAAACTTTTTATATCTCTTAGAAAAGTTGTTATTCTAAGAAGCTGAAATTAAAGATGTAAAGAAGACATTTTGGAGATGATATGGCTAAGCTCATTAATCATAATGTTACACATACAAAAATTTATTCAAGTTACAAGGAAAAAGATTAACGTTATCACTAAGTGTAATGCATTCTTAATAATGTCCTATAATAATTAATTGAGAAGGTGTAATAGCCGACTTATGAAATTTTTTTATGGATTCAATATAAAGGAAGCACATTTTCCTTTATCATGTACATAATGGAAGAGATTTTAAAAAGCATGAAGAGTAGAATGTGAAGATAAGTAGAGTAAAGAGAAGGTGAAGGAAACTTCATTGCCAAGGTTTTATTGTGTGATCTGAAGTTTGATATTTGAACTTGAGGTTCATGACTTGGTCTACAAGGTCTAACAATGATTAGTCTTGTTGGAATATTCAAATATGGAAAGAGTACTTATGAGAGGGGGGGTGAATCATAAGTATCATACTTTAGCCAATAAAACTTTTAACTGAAAGTAAATTGCATGCATGTAAATATATCAAATAAACATGTAACTAAACACATGCATCAATAACTCATAACACTGGAGTTTGGTAACCCAAAAACCCTCCAAGAATAAGAAGGTAAAACTGGGGTGGGGATGATACCCACAAAAATTACTGCAGCAATATTGTTCAACCACTTCTGATGGTTTTCCCTGTTAAAGGCCTGCCCTGTTAAAGGCTTTACACTATGTCAATAGTGACCTAATTAGAGGATTTCAAACACTTAACATGAAGTGTTACCCTGTTAAAGGATTTCATCACCTAGTTAAAGGATTTATTGAAATAGCTGTTAAGCTAACCTATCACCATAGGATTTTCATTCTAATACAATTGCTAGAGAGTATTAGGTACAATAAACCTGACTGATTACAATACTTGATTGCTGATTACAGGAACTTGTTCTGCTTTGTCTGATCTGGATCCTTTTGTGATCTGATAATCCTCACTTCTGAAAATAGAATTCCTTGTGAACCCTTGTATGTCTTCTCATACCTCTCATCTCTTACACTTTAAAATAAAGTTTCATCTTCCTTATAAAGACATTTGAAATTTAGGGTTAGGTATGAATCTATGATCCACATTCAATCTTCATTTTTTGCTCAATACTTATCTTTTGCTAATTGGTTGCATGCCTTTAGCATTTTCTTATTGGTTGCATGCAAATTGCATAGGAAAAATAAAAGATTTGATCTCATCATTAAATCCTTCAAAATTTACCTTATGTCGGCTGTAAAAACTATTTGCATCATAGTTTGTGCAATTACAAACTCTTATGCTGATATATTGAGTTACTCGACTCCTGAAGTATTACAAATACTTGGCACATGCTGTTTCTTGGATAGCTCGGCACCTTAACAAAATTGTATTACTCGGCACCTTAAGTAGCTCGACACCTTATGTTACTCGGCACTTGTTAACACTCGACACTTATTAACACTCGACACTTGTTAATACTCAGCACTTTGTGTTACTCGACACTTATACTTAACTCGGTATTTGATCTTCACTTAGTAGCTGATCTTCACTCGGTAGCTAATCTTTACTCGATAGCTGATCTTTACTTGATAGCTGATCTTTACTCGACATCTAAAAACTACTTGGCACATGAAGATCACTCGGCATCCAATGTGGAATATGTTTAAGTGTGTTGGCACTCAAGTGTCAAAAACATTATGATGTTAACAATCTCCCCCTTTGACATGAGTGACAAAAACACTTAACTGATCTTATAAGTACATTTGCTAATCTGATTGGTATGTACATATTGAAAACTTTGTAATTTACAATCTTACAATATATACCTTAAAAATTTTGTAACTCCCCCTAAGTTGATTGTGTCTTATCTGTATATCAATGCTCCTCCTTTGTATCTATTCTCCCTCAAAATTTATCTCATATCTGTATCTCCCCTTTTTTAAATCTATATCTCCCCCTTTATATCTATATCTACCCCTTTTTGACACTTATGTCAAAGAATGTTTAAGGGTTAAGACCATATTTGGCCAAAAATGTGCTATTTACCTCCATAATCATTCTAAGAGCTGCATCCCATTTGTTCAAAGCAATTTCTAGGGACTTATGCTGGATAGAAGTCTCGACAGCAAGATGAATAAGTCCATCTAATGTAGAAAGATTTGGATCTTTCTTGAGTACATTTTTAGCATATACTTGCTCTTTATGGAGTATCTCTAAATGTGGGGTAATGGAGGACTGGAGTTGTATCAATTTGGCTTTGATATTAGCCTCATCTGTTGTTAATACAACTATTTCTTTGTTTGTGTGAAGCGATTGAGAAAAATGCTTCTCACTTTAAGCTAGATCACTTGGTAGTTGCATGCTTGAAATGTTTAAATTTCTTTCCAAGCTCAGTATCTTTTGGCTTGTTTCTTGTGTAAAGTATGAAAAATCACACAACTTTTTGTACAGTGAGAATATATTCTCAAGTACCTTCTTTACCTTATCAATAAGCTTTGCCAATTCAACTTGTGAAAGTGTAATTTGTCTTGATATTTTCTGATTCACTTTCCCTTGAAATTTTCTTTCTGACCATTCCATCAGTTTTGCATTGTTTTCAAGGTCTTCATTTGTCACCTGGTCAACAATATCTATTAGTTGCTCTGTGATATGCTTTGACTCATCCGGTGATTACAAACTGAAGGCATCCATAAAGATGTCCTTGATCTCATAAAGTGTTTGCTTATGTTTATACTCTTTCCTGAGTATTTCCTATCTTTTCCTTCTATTTAGTGCATCTTGCACCTCATTGATTTGATCAATGGTTATTGATTTTGAGTCATAGCTCAGTATGACTATCTCTTCATCTAATTCAGGGTCTCCATAGTGAAGTACCCTTACAACTTTGGTAGTACTGGATGATGGTACTAAAATTTGCAATGGATGGTGTGAAGGAGTTCCCGAGGTAGGCAAATTTATTAATGTTTGTATTGCCTCCTGTTCTTTAGGGGTTTTCACTATTTCCTCCTCCTTCTGTCCACCATGATCAATTATTGTTATCTGTGGAAGTGCACCTTGTGTTTGTGTTGTAGGATCAGATGTAATGGTCTGTCCTGTTTGTTCTTTTCCTTGTACTACAGCTGCACTTTTCTTTTGTCTTGCAGCATCAATTATACTTAATGGTATTTCAAACTGACTACTAGTAGTTGTGATAGAAGGTGGTTCTTGTGTATTCACCTTATCTTTAACTATATTTTCTACTAGTTTTTGTAACTCATCTATACTAACCAATACTAGATCTGTATATAATATTGCTTGTTGTGTTGATTGGTCAAGAATTATTTTTAGATCTTTTGCAGTTAATGGATTGATATTCTGACCAGAAGTATCAGGAACATCAGTAATTGTTATAGTATCTTCAAGTGAGATGGATGCTTGTGGAGGGCTAGGGGGTGGCAATTGTGTGTCTTGCACACTCTGATATGGTTGCTCCTCTTGCTCAGCTGTTGCCATTTTGTCTTGCTTTTGTGTCTCTTCCTCCTTTCCATCTTTCTTTTTTTCTTCTCTCTTATCTTCTTCTCTTTTCTTTTCTTCTTCTTCTTTTCTTTTTCTCCTCTCTGCTATTGGTATATCTACTTCTTCCTTGTATTCTTCCTCAAGAAAATCTTCAATCTTTTTGTACAAGTTCTTCCATGATTTCATTGTTCTTTGAACAATCTCTTCCATTCTATTTTGAAGTATGAAGAATGCCCTGTATTTGGGTGTAAACCTATTATTATGCCTTTTGACTGCTTTGCTGACTTGTTCTCTAGTCAAATCCAACAATACACTGGCTAGGGTTGATTCCCTCATCTCCTTCTCCATTTTCAAAAAAAAATGCCATCTGTATTCTACAATTTTTGATAGCTCCTTTGGCAATTGACCATCTAGTTCAAGTGGAGTGTACTTGAACTATGCCATCATTCCATACACTGTTTCTTCTATCTTATTTTGTTCTTCTTTTGTAAATTTACTAAAATCAACTTTATTTAAATTATTCAAGTCACACTAGTAATCTTTTTACATAAGATATCAACTGATGAACTACTTACCTTTTATGTTTTCTCTTCTTCATCAGTGTCAGGTTGAGCCACATACCTTCTTCTTTTCCTCGGCTCTTCTTGTGATTCCTTGACTTGTTTCTTCTTGGTAACTTCCTCTTTAGTCTTTTGAGTAGAGACTCTTGTTGATGCTCATGTTGTTGGCTTTTGAGGTGATGGAGTGGCAGCTTTCTTCGTTCTGGGCTTGGCTAAAGACTGTTCTGTTGCCTTTCTCTTCTTTGGCTCAGCTTCAGTTGGTGCTTCCTTGGTTTCTTCTTCCTCTACACCTTCCTCCTTGTCTTCTCCAAGACCTTGAGTTAGCTCCATTGGCCCTTGTTCTTGTTCATCTTCATCCTCACTATCATCTTCTTCTTCTTCTGCTTCAGCCTCAATTTCCTTGCCAAACTTCTTCTTGATCTTCTTGATTAATTTATCTTTCTTCTTCAATGTTGAAGCAGTTTTTAATTCCATGTTTAATTTTGATCTTACCACATCATAAGTGCCAAAATGTGGTGCATTTTTGTCTACTTCCTCTACCAATAATGTAATTATTGCTGCTGATGCCTCATCAATATTGATTTCGTAACCAAATGGCCTTAGCCATCTTACCCTTGGTATTACTACTTGAATGTAAGTAAAATCTATGTCAACTAAGAAACATATGTCATTAGTATGCTTTTCTACTAAGGAAGCTGGTATCCTTGACCTTTGCTTCATGGATTTCTTGAAATCCTCAAAATAGCTTGTCATTAAAGTATCAAAATTTTCTCCCATTTGCTCTATATATTCATTAATTTGTGCAATGATGGTTATATCATTCCTCCATGCTACTTTACCAAAAGAAGGAAATTCATTCTGTACATAAAAGAATATACAAACTATTATTGCTCCAAATTTGCATTGTGTGCCCTTTGTTCTTCTTATGGCAGCTAGGTTTTCATTGATCTATTGCAATTGCAGATCTGCAAGATCATAAGTATGATCCTTCCTCACCAATTTGTAACCTACATCTATTACAATGCATGGTACACTGTTGAGTCTACTTGATTGATAGAATTTGTGAGCAATGACTCTAACAGCAAATTCAACTAGAGGATCCTGTATAGTATGAATTGTCATTCCTCTTTTGTTCCATTGAGCACCAATATTCTTTTCAATGACCTCCTTTGATTCACTTCTTAGGGTTTTGTACCGATCTAGGGTTGGGTACCCTGTTACTCTATGTATAATTTCCTTTGTCAATTTAATGGTCATATCTTCTAACCACAAGTTTCCACCATGGATTCTGCTCAATCCAAGTCTAACCAATTCAGTTTTGAATATGGTGGGAAAACTTAAAACTTGGGTCAAACCATTTCTTTCTACGATTTTGAATTCTTCTTTCAGTATGCCATCTACACACAATTTATCATATGCTTGTCTAATTTCCATGTCTCCTAGGGCTCCTATCTTGCAATTGTAACATTTCCTCACATCTTGAACCATTACAACTTTTGGGGGAATGTGGGAAAGAGCTCCAGCTGGGTCATTTTTGTAGGCAACTTCGGGAATCGGGCAGAAATCAGGTTGCTTGACTTCATTTGAAACTAACTGGACTTCAAATGACTCTTTTTCCTCGACTTTCTTTGAACTTGATGCCATTTTTGTAAATTAGTGTTTATACAACAAATGGGTATGAAACTACGTAGCTCAGCACAAACAAAAATACCTTTAGATTGATGAAAAACGTGTTGAATGAGGTTGCAATCTGCTTGAAACACTGGATTCTTGCTATGAAGTTGCTCAACTCTCTTTCTTCTCCTTTTCTTCTTGATTGCGATGTGAAAAACTAATTAAAATTGTGATAATATACCCTAATTTCATCGCATTGAATGCTCAACTACCAACTCAGCTTTTGAAAAAAATTTGACGTAACTCGGCTTTCACTATATTTCATTTTACTCGACTTCCATTGAAGTTTTCAACTTGGCATCAGTTATCAGCTTGGTCGCTGTTGGGAGCTCAAAATCTATTTTAATTTGGCATCCAAAGGCAGCTCAGCAACAACATTTAGTTTTTATCTTGACATCTTGTTTCATGTAGATTTATACTTTTCTTAGCTTCTTTGTCTTGGGACTGATGTATGATATAGCTTTGTGTATTAGTCTTCTGTACTTCTCATGCTTAGTTTGATGAAGTGTGATCACTTGACCCATTGGGTGAAGTGATCCCTCCACTTGATGTGTTGCATTCATCTTTCTTTTTCCAAGTCTTGTTCATTTGCCTCCTTATCCTTTCAATGTCAATCTTTTGTTTTCCTTTGTTATCTTCAGTCTTGAGTGCCTTTGATCTTGTAGGACAGTTTTTGCTGATATGACCAGTTTTCAAAGAACTGAAACATGTAGTTTGATTCAACCATCTTTTGTAGTTCCTTTTGAAATGTGTTCTTATACAATTCTGTGGTATATGACCATATTCTTGGCAATAGTGACAACTTTACCTGGTGTTGTAATCCCAATGATAATGACTTCCATTTCTTTCTATTTTTTCTGGTTGATTTGATGTTCACATAGGTTTTGATCTGCATTCAAATGCCCTATGTCCATACTTTTTGCAATTATAACAATGTCCATCAAATCTATGAGTCCTTGTGTCATTTGATCTACAATTTTGTGTCATATGTCCTTGCATGTTGCACTTGTGATAGAAACTTTTGGGTATGTTTGATTGATTGAATCATCTAGTCCTGCACACATTAGCTATATGTCCCTTCTTATTACAGAAATGAAATGTGGGTTTTGAATTCTTACCTTTAGCACTTCTTTTTTCAGAACTCTTTGATGATTCCCCAACTTCAGTGCTATTATATCCTAGTCCTGATGTATCATGAGAAGATTTTGGTGATTTTCGAAACTGTTTAAAATACTTGATTGCTTCACTTGATTTTTTGAGATTCTCTGCCACCTCTTTTTCTCTGTTCAATTCATTCTGCATCTTCAGAGTAGAGATCTCAATATCTTTTACATTGAGTTCATGATGAAGATTCATCATTTGGGCAAGTGTATCCATCTGCATGTTTGAGATCCTTGTTAGTTTAGTACATTTTTCTTCAAGTCTATTTGCAAGATTTCTTCTATCATTTTCCAACATCACTTTGTCTTCAATTGCTCTTTTCTTGTGTTCAGTAATTTCACATATCATTATGGCCTGTGATTCATGTTCCATCTTGAGAGATCTTATCTCATCTGCTTGAACTTTGTTTTTTTCCATCAGTTCTGCTATTGCTGCATCAAACTCTTTAGTGTCTCCACTGGAAAATATGTTGGTGGTATCAATCCCCTTGTAGTGTATATCATTTTCAACTATGGCTAGATCCTTCCTCTTTTTTAATGAGTTTCTCAACTTGTTTCTGAATTCCTCCAAGCTATGCAAAGCAAGTTGCACATCTATCACCTGATTTTCAATGATCTTTCCAAGTTTGAAAGCTTCCATCTTTAGATCTTTTCCTCCAAGCTGTTAGGCTTTTCCTTGTGAGAACCTGGATTCAGCTCTGATACCAATTGTTGGAATATTCAAATATGGAAAGAGTACTTATGAGAGGGGGGGTGAATCATAAGTATCATACTTTAGCCAATAAAACTTTTAACTGAAAGTAAATTGCATGCATGTAAATATATCAAATAAACATGTAACTAAACACATGCATCAATAACTCATAACACTAGAATTTGGTAACCCAGAAACCCTCCAAGAATAAGAAGGTAAAACTGGGGTGGGGATGGTACCCACAAAAATTACTGCAACAATATTGTTCAACCACTTCTGATGGTTTTCCCTGTTAAAGGCCTGCCCTGTTAAAGGCTTTACACTGTGTCAATAGTGACCTGGTTAGAAGATTTCAAACACTTAACATGAAGTGTTACCCTGTTAAAGGATTTAATCACCTAGTTAAAGAATTTATTGAAATAGCTATTAAGCTAACCTATCACCATAGGATTTTCATTCTAATACAATTTCTAGAGAGTATTAGGTACAATAAACTTGTCTAATTACAATCCTTGATTGCTGATTGCAGGCACTTGTTCTGCTTTGTCTGATCTGGATCCTTTTGTGATCTGATAATCCTCACTTCTGAAAATAGAATTCCTTGCAAACCCTTGTATGTCTTCTCATACCTCTCATCTCTTACACTTTACAATAAAGTTTTGTCTTCCTTATAAAGACATTTGAAATTTAGGGTTGGGTATGGATCTACGATCCACATTCAATCTTCATTTTCTGCTCAATACTTATCTTTTGCTGATTGGTTGCATGCCTTTAGCATTTTCTTATTGGCTGCATGCAAATTGCATAGGAAAAATAAAAGATTCGATCTCATCATTAAATCCTTTGAGATTTACCTTATGTCGGCTATAAAAATTGTTTGCATCATAGTTTGTGCAATTACAAACTCTTATGCTAATATACTGAGTTACTCGGCTCTTGAAGTATTGCAAATACTCGACACATGTTGTTTCCTAGATAGCTCGACACCTTAACAAAATTGTATTACTCGACACCTTAAGTAGCTCGGCACCTTATGTTACTCGACACTTGTTAGCACTCGACACTTTGTGTTACTCGGCACTTATACTTCACTCGGTATTTGATCTTCACTCGATAGCTGATCTTCACTCGGTAGCTGACCTTTACTCAGTAGCTGATCTTTACTCGATAGCTGATCTTTACTCGGCATCTAAAAACTACTCGGCACATGAAGATCACTCGACATGCATGATGTACTCGACATCCAATGTGGAATATGTTTAAGTGTGTTGGCACTCAAGTGTCAAAAACATTATGATGTTAACAAGTCTAATTGATAAGATAGAGGAAAGAAGTTAAAATATAGTATAGATAATTATTCTACAAGGAATAGTCAAGAGATTAGATGGACAATGCGTTCATTGGTGTTGCCCCAGAAGCTGCTTGGATAGTGGGTCCTTCTATATTCTACAACTCTTAATATGGTTGGCAAAACTCCCAATGGAGTTGGAATCTCCTAATATGGACTCATTTGTACTAAATATTTTAATAGACTCCCAGCAAGGTCCATCCTCTAAGAAGGAATATTTATATTAGTACATCATCTTGTGAGCATTATTCTCACTAGGGTTTTCCCTAATAGCAAGGGTTTCTCTAGTTAACATATCCGGTGTAATTGTATATGTGCATCTTGTTATGGTTGTTTTATACTCTTGTTGAATGGTTAAGATTATTTAAGGTTGATAAATGTTTTAATTATTAGATAACTGATTCGCCCATGCCCACCCCCCCATCAGTTATCTTGATGGACTATTGTTTCTAACAATTAGTATTAGAGCATTAGGTTCTTGAAGATAAAGTTTAACAACCTTGGGAGATCCATGGAAAACATATTTAGAAAGGATAGTCTAAAGTTTAATGGAAAAAATTATGACAGCTAGAAGGAAAAAATGAAGACACATCTGTTGTGTATGGGTCTACGATATTGGATCTTGATGAAATCTAAAAAGACAATCACTGCAAAAAAATATTTGGAAACCTGTACTGAGGAAGAGAGAGAACTTTTCATGTACACCATGAGAGATAGAGAAGCATTATTGTCTACACTTCCTAAAATTAAATACAACTAGGTAAAATCACTTATTATTTCCCATATGATTTGGAAATCTTTGGAAAATAGTTTTGAAGCTAATGAATATTCTAAGAAATTGAGGTGACAAAGTTGGATTTGTGCATTTCAAGATGCTAAAATGATGGAAGATGAATCTATAAGAACATATGTAGGCAGGATATCAAAAATTACTGTAGGTATTAGATCTCAAGTAGGAATGAAGGAAGATGATGAGGTGATCTGGAAGATATTGAAGAGCTTAACACCACTTTTTAAGCAAGCAATTCAAATGATACAATTATTGATCTCTTGTACCAGATATTTCACTAAGGAAACATTACTTGGGATACTTGAAGTAGTTGAGAATGAGCTTAGATAGTCTAGAGAATTGACCAAAATAGAAAGAGCTTTTAGTGCCCTAAATACTTGACCTAGTTTATTGAGAAGTACAACTACTAGAAGACAAATTGTTAGTAGTAGTAGATCTGATGTGGATAAAAAGATAGAAGGAGTAGCCCTTCTGGTAAGAAGAGAAAAGGATGCTAAGAAAATCTTTAAATGTTGGACTTGTAATGAATTTAGTCATTATGCATCTAAGTTTCCTAAAAGAGAGAAAAAGTATAAGTGAAATTTCAAACCTAGAAGATATAGAGATTGTTTGTATGCAAATAAAGAAGATGATTATGACTAACAACAATAAGTGCTGGTGATGATGAAATAGGATTTGTAGCTATTAAAGAAGAAACTCTAAAGAAAATGGCTTTGGTATCATAGGTTGAAAATAAATCTAATTAGATAATTGATAATGGTTGTTCACATCATATGACTGGTGACATGAACAAGTTTGTTGACTTCAAAATTCATGTTGGAGGCATTGTCAGAGTTGGAAATAATGCATCATGCCATTTTAAAGGTACTTTATCTATAAATCTTGATGGCAATACTAACATTGGGGATGTTAATTTTGTTGATAGCTTGAAACACAATCTTCTATGTGTTGGACAGCTAGTGGATAAAGGTTATCAGTTACAGTTCACAAAGAAGACATGCATGATCAGAGACAGATGGAATGGTAATTGGAAGAAGAATTAGATCTAGAGGTAATGTATTTAAGCTAAATCCTACTAAAATGACATGTTTGGTTGCAAAGGTAGATAAAAATTGGTTATGACATAAGAGATTTTGTCATATAAACTTTGAAAACATTGTGAAGATAGTATGTTTATAGTTAGAGATTTGTGTAAGATTTTAAATCCTACAAATATAATTTGCAAGGAGTGTGTATTTGTATAACATAACATAAATTATTTTCCCATCATGAAGTTTACCACTAAAACAAAATTGAATATTATACATATAGATCTTATTGCTTGTACGAAGACTAAAGAATTCTATGGTGAAAGCTATTTCATGATTTTAGTTGATCTCTTTTCTAGAATGATGTGGGTTGCATTTATTAAAGAAAAATTTGAGGCATTTGATAAGTTCAAGATATTCAAGAATAGAGTTGAGAATGAATCATGTATGAAGATTAAATGTTTAAGATTAGATAGAGGAGGAGAATTTACTTGAAAAAGTTTAACATCTTTTCTGAAGCTAATAGAATCAAAAGATAGTTGTCAGCTCCAAGAACCCTAAACAAAATGGCATTGCAAAGAGAAGAAATAGGCCAGTAACAGAAGCAGCAAGAGCTATGTTAGCCAAAAATAATGTATACAAGATTTTTTTGAGAGAAACTATAAATAAAATAGTCTACACTATGAATAGAGTGAAAGTTAGGAAAGACACAAACAAGACCCCTTATGAACTATGGTTTGGTCACTCACCTACAATTAAGTATTTCAAAATTTTTGGTATAAAATGTTATATCAAAAGAGATGATGATATTGGTAAATTTGATTCTAGAAGTGCTGAAGGCATGTTTCTTGGTGATTCATTGAAAACCAAGGCCTATAGATGTTATAATTTGAGAACTAAGACTATTGTTGAAAGTGCAAATGTAATAGTTGATGACAAATTTAAGATACAAGAAAGAATAGTTGACTACAATTCAGATGATGAAAATGTTGTTATAAACCAAGGAATGATGAAGTATTCTTTGAGACTAACGATGATTTGTAGAATAAAGGAGAGCTAAGAGAAGAAAAAAGCTCAAAACCTTCAACAGAGCTAAGAGCTGAGATAACAACTCCTACTTCTAGAAAGAATATGACAAGGAATCATCAACCCAAGTAGATCATCATAAGAGGAGATAAAGGTATGATGATAAGAAGTAGAATCAATGAAGATCTATGTTTGATATCTCAAGTTGAACCAAAGAATGTAGATGAAGCATGTAAAGATGACTATTAGAAGCAAGCTATTAAGAATAATTGGATCAAATAATGGAGAATGAGACATGGGAATTGGTCCCTAGATCACTAGCAGACAAGAATGTGATAGGAATAAAAAGGGTATTTAGGAACAAGATGAATGAACAAGGTGAAATTTTAAGGAACAAAGAAAGATTGGTATGTAAAGGTTACTCACAACAAGAAGGAATAGACTATGACAAAACCTATGCTCCTATGGTAGGAATAGAAGCAATAACACTTTTTTTTGCATATGTAGCATATAAGAAATTCAAAGTGTATCAAATGGATGTCAAGTCAATATTTTTGAATGGAGAACTTGAAGAAGAGGTATACATAGAACAACCTAAAGGTTTTCTTGTAATAGATGACAAGAATATAGTATGGAGATTGAAAAAAAACATTTTATGGCATGTAGCAAGCACCCACAACTTGGTATGCAAGGTTAGACAAGCAATTGCCAAATCTTGGATTTAGCAAAGGTATGGCAGATAGTAATCTATATTAGAAAGAAATAGATGATAGATTGATGATTTTTGTGATATTTATTGATGATATCATATTTGGAGGAAATGACAATGATAGTGACAAGTTTTTAGAAGAAATGAAGAAGGAATTTGAAATGAGCATGATAGGAGAAATGAAATATTTCCTAGGGTTACAGACTGTGCAGGACAATGAAGGAATATTTATTTCTCAAACTAAGTATTTGAAAGATCTACTAAAAATGTTTGGTTTGGAAACATTTAAACCCATTAGAATGCCTATGATAATTGGATACAAGTTATCTACAAAGGACGAGACACCTACTATTGAGTAGAAGAAGTACAAATCTATGATTAGAGGATTTCAATATCTAAGTCACACAAGAAAGGATATAGAAAATGCAATTGGAATCATTACAAGATTTCAAGTTGATCCTAGAAAAGCACATTATGCAGTGGTTAAAAAGATATTTAGATACCTAAAAGAAACTCCAGAGTTCAGATTATGGTATGGCAAATCTAATGATTTCACTTTATATGCTATACTGATGCTAATTGGGTAGGTAGTATGGAAGAAAAAAATAGCACCAGTGGTGGAGCCTTGTTTCTTGAAGGAAGATTGGTTTCTTGGCTAAGCAAGAAGCAAGACTATACTTTACAAAGTCCAGCTAAAACAAAATAAGTTGCAACAACAAACAATTGTAGTCAAGTTGTTTGGATGAAGTAGATGTTGAAGGATATAAGAATAGAATTTAGTGAGCCTATTGTCATACATTGTGATAACACAAGGATATTGAATCTGTCAAAGAATCTAGTGTTGCATTCTAAAATAAAGGACATTTATATCAAGTATTACATGTTCAGAGAGAAAGTTGTGGAAAAGGAAATTATATTGGAGTATGCATGCACCAAATAGCATATTGAAAATATTTTCACCAAGCCTCTTCCCAAAGAGACTTTTGAGTATCTGCAAGGTATGATAGGGGTTATGCCCCTTCCTACATTAGAGTAGATGATCCAAGAGTGCATTAAGCTAGTGTAATAGAGCATATTATTTGTCTAGACTAAATGTTGATGCTTCCTATATGAGGGAGTATCTATGATGGACAAAGGCATCTAGGACTCTTATTGGATGTTTTTTATGAATAGTGTCTTTGGACACTTGAGCAAGTCAAAGACATATGTTATAGAGATTGATGGTTTCTAAAAATTTTGACATTGATGTCAATGGGGGAGAAGTTGCAGCATGAAAAAAAATAGTTTGATATAGAAAAAGTTGAGGTATATCAATGGGGAAGAATAATTGATGAAGAGGATTTGAAAAGAAAGGTTAACAATCTTTTGCAATTGGTATTTTTAGAACTAGATGTTTTTCATCTATGTTTCCATCAATGCAAAAGGGGGAGATTTTTGGAAGCATGAATTCTAATGATTTTTCTATAGGGAGTATTGTGAAAATATGATTATATCATTATCATGATGATATGTTACATTCATGACTATTTTTGTCATTGATGTCAACATAGTAGCTTTCTATGGTATCTAATAGAAGACTAGTGGAAAGATCAAGTTGGTATGGATAGATCATTGAGTTCTTTCACTAAGTGAGGTTAAAGAGAGATACTACTAAGTTTCTAGTATATGCAGCTAACCTCAGAAGCATAAGATATTAATTCTGGAAGAAGTTATGCAAGATTTGGTGAAGATTGTTTTAAGATAGAGTTTACATAAGCATGTTATAGTAAACTTGTTATATCTCTTAGTAGAGTTGTTATTCTAAGAAGCTAAAGTTAAAGATGTGAAGAAGACATTCTAGAGATGAAGTAGATAAGCTCACTCATCATAATGTTACACATACGAAAAGTTATTCAAGTTACAAGGTGAAAGATTAATGTTATACCTAAGTGTAATGTGTTCTTAATGAGGTCCTATAATAATTAGTTGAGGTGTAATAGCCAAATCAGGGAATTTTTTTATGGATTCGATATAAACAAAGGAAATTTTCATTTATCATGTATGAAATGGAGGAATTAATGTAAGCAACACAAAGAGAAGAAAGTGAAGACAAGAAGAGTAGATTGAAGGTGAAGGAAAAATCATTGCAAGGGTTTTATTGTGTGATCCAAAGTTTGATATTTGGATCTGAGGTTCATGACCTAGTTTACAAGGTCTGACACTGATTGGTCTAGTTGATAGGATAGAGGAAAGAAGTTAAAATATAGTATAGACAATTATTCTGTAAGGAATAGTTGAGAGATTAGTTGGATAGTGAGTTCAGTGGTCTTGCCCTAGAAGCTATTTGGAAAGTGGGTCCTTATATCTTCTACAACTCCTAATAGGGTTGGAATCTCCTAACAGGGACTCATATGTACTAAATGTTGTAATAGGCTCCTAATAAGGTCCATCCTCTAACAAGGAATATTTATATTAATACATCATCTTGTGGGCATCATTCCCACTAGAGTTTTTCCTCTGATCAAGGGTTTCCCTAGTTAACATATATGGTGTAATTATATATGTGCATCTTGTTATGGTTTCTATTTAATTTGGTTGAATGGTTAATATTATTTAAGGTTGATAAATTTTTTAATTATTGGATAATTGATTCACCCCCTACCTCTCAATTATCTTGGTGGACTATTGTTTCTAACACCCTTTAGATATCTCATAATTATTTTGATTTCCATCATGTGATCTTCTCTTATATTTGTAGAACATCTTGCAACTATACCAACTACAAATACAATATCAAGTCTTGTATGAACAACATATTGAATTTTTCCAATAGGTAGTCTGGTTTACTTCTTCTAAATCAGCATCCTTTGTGTCAAGTAGA
Organism: Cupressus sempervirens; assembly: GCA_028749045.1. Lineage (NCBI taxonomy): Eukaryota > Viridiplantae > Streptophyta > Pinopsida > Cupressales > Cupressaceae > Cupressus > Cupressus sempervirens. The sequence continues at coordinate 243,736,878 of CM053793.1, read as the reverse complement.
CATAGGTGTTCCAACTAGTTTGAAATCTTCCTTTTCAAAGATCTTCAAGATCTCCTTTGTCTTCAACTTGGATTCCTCTACTTGAGACTTGGTTCCCATAGTCTGTAACTCAAGTTCCTTTGCCTAAGATTTGGTTAGAACCATTTCAAACTTGAGTTTCTCTCATTGCAACTTGTTCTCCTCTATCTAGGACTTAGTTCCCATAGTCTATGACTCAAGTTCCTCTATCTAAGCTAGAAAACATGTAGATTTAGTGAATTTTAAATTTAAAAATTTACCTTTTGTCTGATTGCCAATTCCAACTAGGTTTATTTTACCATCTAGAAGCCTAACCTTCCCATTCATAAATTCTACCTTGAATCGAATGTTGTTCAATTGTGCCACACTTAGAAGATTATGTCTCATTCCTTCAACTTAGTAGGCACTATCACATCTGATTCATTCAATAAATGTAATACAACCTTTTCCCTTCACATAATATGGTTCATTGTTTCCAAATTTGACACTTCTACCATTATAGTGCTCATAGTGTTCAAACTTTGTTTTATCACCATTCATATGATGAGAACATCCTCTATCTATTATCCATGTGTCATTCTTGCTAACATGAGAAATAAGTTCAATCTTTTCATTATCCTTATCATCTAATTCATCTTTAATAGAATTATATACCATTTCATCTTCATTATCACTATCAAAATCTTTAGAAATATAACAATATTTCTTACCTTTGTCTTTGTAGTCTTTGTAGCTTTTGAAATCTTTCTTGCCTTTAAACTTGTTCGATTTTTTATCATCTTTACTTTCCTTATTTGGACACCTTGCAACATTGTGACTAACTTCTTCACAGGAAAACAAAATTAAAGGAATTTGGCCTTTATATTTACCTTTTCCTTTTGGTAACGTCCTTGCAGCTAGAGATTCAATGGCTTTAGGATCATCATCAGATTCTTCATCTTCTTCATCACTATTAGAAAATTTTACTTTTGAGTTTAATCCCTATCTACCAGGGGTTAGTTTGGATTTGAAAGCTGATTCCATGTTTAAAGATCTAGGATGATAGTTACCAAAGTTATCCAACTCAATAGCTATTAACCTTCCCACTAGTGCATCTAAAGTTATATTATTTTTGGGATCACATCCCATCTATTGAATAGCTAAAACTCTAATTGCATAAATATGAAGAAGAGTTCTTAATACCTTGCTATATATAGTTTCATCTTCTATTGTTCCTCTTAAGGCTCTAATTGTACTAACACTTTCTTTTATTCTTTCATTATATTTTACAGTTTTTCATCTTCTCTCATCTTCATCTAATCAAATTGATCACTTAAAATTTCTTCTTTGGCTCTCCTCACACTATCATCTCCTCTTTAGATTTTTTGTAGCTTCTTCCACATGTCATGAGAAGTGGAAAAATCTTTGACTTCATCAAATTAAGCATAATTGAGAGTAGAAGCAATGTCAATCATCATTGTGTTGTGGTTCTTCTTTCCTACCATTTGATCCACAGTCAAAGGATCAAGAGGTGACACATACTTGGTGTTTAGGAATTTTAGGCCTATCTCACCAATGGTTCCCAAATGCAGCATCATGAGATTCTACCATACTTTGAAGTTATCTTTATTGAGATTAGGAATCTCTCTTTTGTAAGACATCTTGATATTTAGCTTAGGTTTTTGAAACCTTTTTGTAAGCACCAAAGACTTTGATACCAATTGTTGGAAGTATAAGAGGAGTAACTAAGAGGGGAGAGATGAATCAGCTACCACTGAAACAATTCCAAATCTATTAGATGTCAATACAAACTATTTTATAACTCATAGCTTAGTTAGAACTAGAAATCCACTATAACTTGGTTGACAAAAAAATCTTGAAATATTATGTGCATTAACTGTTAACCATTTTCCCCCCCTTTCTAATTTCTCAATTATAGAGGGTGATAATCATGATGATATTCATTTGACCCATTCACTTATTTCCATGCAAGTTAATGGAGATACAACAAAAATCTTTGACTTTTCTTTTATATATCCTTAAGCCTTACAATTTTCATATCGAAAGAGGCATTTCAAGCTATGATGATGTAATTATCCCTCTTTGCTCAATTGCAGGCAATTAAGACTTAACAATTAGGGAAGCTATGAATGTACAAAAGAGTCAAGCTCAATGTTAGCATAGTTTCACAACTTGAAGGTCTAACATTCATATTTTAGTTGTGATGGAGTGATTAACCCAATCGCATGATCACATGAAATTTTGAGTTCAAGCAGAATTGAGCTACGACCATGCAAAATCTAACTCTAGTAGTTGAATTTCATATACTTTTGCACCATCACAAAATTTCAAACCTAACTTGAGGTCAAATTTGTGAGACAAAAAAATCTCTTCAGTGATCATTCAAAGGGTTAAAAGTTGGGTTAATGATTCTAGTGGTGATGTTGTGAAATGGCTTTTTTCATACTATTACAAGAGGTTAAGGGTTAACCAGTGTTTTAGCTATGAAGTAATGATACATAGAGTGCATTATCATAGGGATAAAATCAAGGTTAATGCCTTAAGTTGCAACGATGTGATGATAGTTAGTGTGATGGCTTCACTCATTTGCAGCAGTTAGTGGGAAGGTTAGATGATAGTTGCAATGTTGCAATGGACCATCAAATAGTCAAAGGTATGGTTTTTGCATAGTTAAAGAGGTTTAAGCCATAGTTAAGTTTCAATTCATGACTATGCAAATGGCGATGCTAATAGTTAAGTTCTTCATAGTTGCAATGTCACATGCATTTTATGTCACTCTCAGTTCAAGGTCGTGATGGAGCAACACAAGAAAAGTGAATGGATTTACAACATTACAAGGATGAGAAATGTTAGATCCATTACTATGGTTGTGTTGTGAAGGGTCAATTTTATGTTGAGCACAGGGTTGCAATGCAATAATATGTTATAAAATAGGGACATCACAGCTTTCCATGGTTAAATAGTTAATGAGAAAAGTCAGTTGCAAAGCTGCAAAATAGTGAGCAGGAATAGGTCAATAAATAGTTAGACAACTAGATGATATGCTGGGATACTTCAAGGATATTGGGTCATGTGGTGAGTTTTGATGGTTGAATGCAATTGACTCAATGACATATCTGACCTGACATAGTTGTGAACACAAAACTTGTAGCTCTTTAATGATGAATAGGTCCTTGATCATTTGCAACCAATCTTTGTTGTTCTCCATGCTTAGTAAATGTAAAGAATATTCCATCACCTCCTTTCTTATCCATATACACAATCAAAATGGTTTTGGCTATCACTTCTATCTATTCAAATCAGATTTGCATGTAAAAGATTGAAATTTTTGTATGGAGATGTGAATCCAATCATGATTTCCTCTATTCACTAGTTATTGTTTTCCCCTACAATCTAAGTCCACCTGGTTGGAGTTTGAACTCAATGTAATATTAGAGTTATACCTAAACTCTATAAAAGAAAATTTTAAATATATTTTGAGGTTCCTCTCTATTCTACCATGTCTACTTGTAGTAGCCTTATGCTCTACAACTATATTCCTTCCTTTCCATTAATGAAATAGTTCTCTTTACTAGTTCTTTCCACTCATGATTTGTGCATGAATTTTTATTTGTCTCAAATTTTTCTTTCTATTTTCTAAGGTTTATATGTCATGTCCAAACTGTTGATGATTGTTGCATTGTAAAGATGTCCTTTTGTTTAGTAATTGGTCAATTCTAAACCTGAATGTAATTCTTTGAGAGTAGAATATAGTTAGGATCTATGTATTTGAGCTTTTCATTGATGTATTATACATAAAAGGGAAGAGCTGTAACCATTTCAATTAGGTTCATCACCCCCATTTTCCCTTTCAATAATTTACTTTCCTGCATCATTTTCCTCCTTTTCCTCTCTAGAGTAGCTAGGTGCATCCTAATTGTAAGGAATATGAACTTCTCTAGAGATTCAACTACAGAGCATAAGTTCCACACTTGGAGGTCATTTCCATGTTACAAAAGGTTGCTTGGGTATAGAATTTTGTGTCAACAATTTTTAGCATGCTTGGTGGGACAGATTTAGATTCATAAGTACATTGATTAGCCAGTTGAGATCCTTTCAATGAGAAATTGGGCCCTTTTCTCAATGCACTAAGCCTTTGGAGACATTTTGTCAAACACCATGGAAAATCTAGTGCACATCTATTGATTTCAAGATGAAATGGTGTTGGTATGTAAAGATCATTCTTGATCTTTTTGTGATTTTCAAGTTTTCTATGAAAATGTAGTTTTTATGAAACTCTAACCATGGACCCATTTCATAGAAATAACTACTATTTCCCCCCATATCATGAAAATTCTATTCCTTGGTCCTCATATTACCAATTCCAATGTTAGCCCCAAGTTGGCTATAACCAATATGCTTAGAACTATTACTATCCTCCTACCCCAACACCACCAGTCCAAACATTTCCATATAAAGATCTTGAAGATATGATGTTGGAGTTCTAAAGGAGGATGGATTGGAAGTTTCATGAATGAAATGAGTGGTTTCTAGCCTAGGATAGATAGCTTGGTGAGATGAATAAATATCTTAATGAGGTTGCAAGGCAACAAGAGATAAAAAGAAAATAGGAAGAGATGGTATACCAGGCCTATCTCTAACAAGAAGAAGAAGAGTGGGAGAGATAAAGAAATTCTGATGAGAATCTTGCAAAGAAATTTATTGTATTAAGAGAAGAGGAAATGAGGTTCTAATTAGCCCATTTTCAGACCAAGGAAGCAGAAGTAGCCCCTTCTCCAAAATATGTCAGTCCAAGCTTTACGAAGGTACCTCCATTGGAAGAGCCTATTGTTTTAATTTCTCCACTCCATTTTCAAAAAGGATGGCCTCATGAGCCTTCCATACCTATTATGATTTCACTCTTCAAGGATGGATTGGTTATATGGACTCGTGATGGTCCAACTATGGAATTTTGGGAGAGTGAATAAAAACCAACAAAGTTTCCCTTGGAGGAATTATAGCTTGCTAAGGAGAACAAAGAGCTAGCTATTGAGAATAAGGGAGAGGATTCAATCATCTCATTTGAAGAGCTCACATCTTTTGTTAAGGAAGAAGAAGAAAAGGTTGTTCCTCCTCTTGAGGGACAAATCATGGCTTTTGAGCCTTTACTAGAAGTTGGGGATCTGTTGCAAGCTGAGAAAGAAGATATTTTGTTGTATCAGTCAGTCCTTCATGATATAGATGATGAAAAGGAGGATCTTAAGGATAAACCAATCCTTGAGGAAGAACATGCTAACATGTGTGATGTTTCCTCTCAACCTATGCATGTCATTGTAATCATAATAGAGGAAATTGATGATGAGGATAATCTTTTGGATGAGTTTGATGCTATCTACTCTTCCATAGATGTTGAATCATCACCTCTTATACATGAAGAGAATTTTCTTCATGAACAAAAAATGGAGAGTCACACCATACTAGTAGCTCTAGAGGAGGTGGTTCATGAACAACATGAAGAAAAGGTGGAGATTTTTTCTTCACAAGAAGAGAAGCCACTTTCAAATCAGTTGGATGCTATCATTTCAGAGCACATCAACATCGTTAAGGCTGATTTCTAAGACCCAAAGCCATTGAGGCATCTATCTCTAAAAGAAATATGCAAGTTTCCCCCAAACATGCTCATTCCAGAGCATGAGGGAGAGTTCCATGAGGAGCAAGCATGTTTGGCTTAGGATCAAGATGTCCAAGTGCTAGAGAGAATTTTCATTGTTTTTAGCATTGGGAAGGAAGTATTCTATGAAGCATCATGTTTTTCATGGTTTATGTTATTTTTAGCTGCCCTCATACATTGGAGAAGAAATCAGCTAGTGAGGAATGGCAACTACTTTAACAAACTAGTCAATGGGTTTTTTTAACCATCCATTTCCATGAATTCATGTACATAGTAGAGTGGGTGTTTTTTATTTTTTTCAGTTTTCCAAGTAGTGCACAAGAAAAAGTTATTTTTCTATGAGATAACAAAGTTTTGAAATTTTGTTTTTGTAAAGGTTTCATTTTTTGTTGTTGTTGTAGAATATGGTTTCATTTTTTGTGACTCCATAGACCAATGGATTTCTTAAGGTCACTAGTCAATTCCCCCCTTCCTAATTTCTCAATTATCCAAGGTGACAATCATGATCATGTCCATTTGACCCATTCATTTATTTCCATGCAAGCCAATGAGGATACAACAAAAATCTTTTACTTTTCTTTTATATATTCCTAAGCCTTATAACTTTCACATGGAAGGAGGAATTTCAAGCTATGATTATGCAATTATCCCTCTTCCCTCTATCATAGGTAGTTAAGACTTAATCATCAAGGAGGTTTTCAATGCATGAAAGAGTCAATCTCAATGCCAGTGTAGTTTCATAGCGTGAAGGGCTAACATTCATCTTTCAGTTGTGAGGGAGCAATTAACCCAATCACATGATCACAGACAATTTTGAGTTCAAGCATGATTGGGTTGTGACCCTATGAAGTCTAACTCCAAAAGTCAAATTTCATGTACTTTCTCACCATTGTAGAGGGTCAAACCTAACCTGAGGTCAAGGTTTTGAGACAATGAAATCTCTTCATCACTCATTTGTAGGATTAAAAGTTTGATTAATGATTCAAGTGGCAATGTTGTGAAATGGCCTTGTTTGCACTATCACAAGAGGTTAAGGGTTAACCAAAGTTTTAGCTATGAAGCAATGATATACATGGATTGCATCATCACATGCCTAACATCAAGGTTAATTCCTTAAGTCACAATGGTGTGATGGAAATTAGTGTGGTGGCTTCAATCATTCACAATGGTTAGTGAAAAGGTTAAATGATAGTCAGAATATTGCAATGGACCATCAAACAATCAAAGATATAGTTTTTGCATAGTTGTAGCTATCTAGGCCACAATTGAGTTTCAAGTTGTGACTGTATGAATGATGATGCTGATAGTTAAGTTCTTGATAGTCATAGGGTTGCATACATTTAATGTCACACTCAATTCAAGGTCATGATGGAAGGAATAAAGCAAAGTGAATGGATTCACAACATCACAGGGATGAGAAATGTTAGATTGGTGACAAAAATGATGTTGTGAAGGGTCAATTTCATGTTGAGTGTAGGGTCACAATGATCAAAGGGATAAAGAGATAAAATGCTACAATGCAGCAATATGTTATAAATTAAGGACATTGCAGATTCACATGGTTAAACGATTAAATAGAAAATACAGTTGTGAAGCCATGAAATAGTGAGTTGACATAGGTCAAAAAATAGTTAGATAGCTAGATAATATGGTAGGATACTTCAAGTTTATTGGGTCACATGGAAATTTTTGATGGTTGAATACAATTGACTCAATGACATATCCATCTTAGAATAGTTGCAAACACTAAACTAGTAGCTTTTTAATGGTAAATAGGTCCTTGATCATTTGCCACCACTCTTTGGTGTTCTCCATGCCTAGTAAATGTAAAGAACATTCCATCAATGCCTTTCTTATCCATGTACCCAATCATTATGGTTTTCACCGCCACTTTTCAAATAATTTTTTCACATAAAAGATTGGATTTTTTGTATGGGTATGTGCATCTGATCATGTTTTCCTCTATTCAATAGTTATTGCTCTCCTTTGCAATCCAAATCCACTTGGGTGGAGTTTGAAGTCAATGTAATATCAAAGTTATGCCTAAACTCTATAAAAGGCAATTGTAAATATGTTCTAAGGGTTCCTCTCTATTCTATCATGTCTACTTGTAGTAGCCTTATGCTCTGCAACTATATTCCTTGCTTTCCATTAATGAAATAGTTCCTTTTTACCTCTTCTTTCCATTCATTCTTTTTTCATGTATTTATCTTTGTCTTCAATGTTTCTTTCTAGTTTCTAAGCTTTATATGTGTAGACACCTAAATTTGATTACACTGCTTTAGTAATCCTATTTAGTTATCTCTAAAGGCATCATTAATTAAATTTTTATTTAATTAATCTTTTGTCATCCCCTAGTTGATTAATTTAATTAATCATCTATAGTCCTAATTGATAAATCAAATAACCTATCATTTAGCAATTAAATCCCTTTCTCCTATCTAATTCCAAAAATCCCCATTTATTAAATAAATCTATTTGATAAATAAAATCCTCAAATCTAAAAACCCCTAACCTATCTCTAATCCTCTATTTAGCCTAATCCACCCCATCCACCCATACTAACCTAGCTTAGCCACTAACTCACCCAACCTCATTAATGCCATCCACTTGCACATCTCTAACATCCTTAATCTAATCCTAAACCCAAACCTAATCCACCTCCTAATGTTGTCACATTCCCTAAACAAGTTGAAGACTTTCCTAAACCAAACCAAAGTCTCCCCTCAAAAATACCAACCACCAAGTCATGAGTGCTCTTACAAACCATAAAAGACTCTTAGAAGCCCACTCATGACTCTTACATCCATCTTCCACACTCTTCCCTCTTCCACACTCATTCCTCTTACATCTCTCTTACATACTCAACCCCACTCATCATGCCTTTAACCAACCCTTTACCCTACTCTCTCAAACTCATCTTCCTTGTGACAAGTGTCACCTTCCCATTGGTGCTAAACAAGCACAATCCATGTGCTCTCCTTTGAGTGCATCCTAGCCCTCCTTAAGCCTTCATCTCTCCTTGCATCTTAGCCCTCCATCCCTCAAGCCCTTAGCCTATAAATTGAATCCCCTCCCAAGCCATATCAACAAAAATCCTTGAGTAAAGTTATCATGCCCTTTTGAGAGCCAAAATCCATACCCATACCCTTATAATTCCAAATTGAGAGCTCACAAAGCTACCAATTTGCCATTACCCATCTCCACTATTGAAGCAACTTTGAGCATCTTGAGCATACATCCCCAATCTATACATAGACACATCTCAAAAACAAGAGAACAAGCTCATTGAGAGAGCCTATCCATGGCTCACATTCTCATTTGAGTTTGTCTTCTCTTTGTCTCTCTTATATGTTATGTTAGTTTAATGTGTAAATTCTTTCATTGAATTAGTATTTCTAGCACATTAGATTAGTGTATACAATATGTTGTGCCCAAACTTTTGATGATTTTTGTATTGTGAAGATATCCTTTCATTCAACACTTGGTTAGTTCTAACCCTGCATGTAATTCTTTGGGAGTAGAATAGAGTTAGAATTTGTGTATCTAATCTTTTCATTGATGTGTTGTGCATTCAAGGGAAAAGTTGTAACCATTTCAATTAGGTGCATCCCCCCTCCCTGCCCCCCTTTTCCATTTTAGCAATTTACTTTCCTACATCTCCTTCTTCCTTTTCCTCTCAAGAGTAGTTAGGTGCATCCTGATTGTAAGGAATTCAACCTTCTTTGAAGATTTACTTCAAAGCACAAATCACGCACTTGGAGGTCATTTCCATGCTACACAAGGTTGCTATAAGGTCATAACTATGGCAAGTGTGTAGACATCCATGTCAACATTAACCTTCAATAACTTAGTTATAGAAAGATAAAACAATAAGAAAATAACATGAACACATGAGAGACCAAGATTTAATGTGGAAACCCAATTTGTTAAAACCACCAAATCAACTAGTTATAAATTTTCACTCTTCTAAAGTGAGCCTTGTTAGGAGCCAAACTTGTTAAAGGTTACAAAAAAAAAATTAGGTGTGACCCTATTAGAGGATTTAAATTACACTATTAGGAGTTGCATTGTTAGAGCTTTTAAGGAACTCCAATCTAGAAATGTCACACTCTTGAGGATTTACAAAATGACTATTAAGTAACCTCTATTAAGAGATTTCTTCACTGCTACAATTCTTAGAGAGTAACAATGATTGACTTGATTTATGAAGAAACTAGATTACAAATTTAGATCCTTTTTCTGGTTTATCCTCTAGATCCTTTCTAATCAAAATATTCTTTGCAACTCCTTGGATATTCTGTCCTTAATCAAATATCCTTCTTAATTCGCATATTATCTTCTTTCACTTCTATATTTTTATCCCATGACATGAATGTTCATATATATGAAATACAATGTAAAGTAGGCTTGGATATCCTTACAAATAAATATTTGACATCCATTAAGTCAGCTTGCATAAATAAAGAAAATTATTTTGATGTAGGTTATCTTGAACTGAAACTAAGTCACTCGATTACCACTAAGTTCCTTGGTAACTTACCTGACTCGATTTACATTGATCCTGTAACTCAGTTACAACTGAACTCCTTTGGTGATTGACTAAATTAGCTTCAACTAGATCACTAAACTTTTCTTCTACTTGGTTGTTATAGGAGTCTTCTAATCTCAATTCCAACTAGCAGTGCTTAGTTAGAGTTTAACATTTGTCTAACATCAATGACAATATACAATTGAATAATTATTATCAATAATATACCCTTATTAAAATATGTGTACTACTCCCCCTTTGACTATACTCTACCTTATACCTCCTTTAATATATAATTGTTTTAATATTGACACTCCCCATTCGACATAAATGACAAAGGCAAGTCAAAAATTCTTTACAAGTCAAAATTTTGAGTCTACCTTCTTTTCTATGCTAATGAATTGTTTAGAAATGAGATGAAATTATAAAATTTTCTCTTCAAGTTGATAAATCCTTCATTCCATGATCACTTAACTAAATCTAAGATTGTGACAAGTGTGCATAACCCATAAGATGCTAATTCTATTGCTTGGATGGTTGAAATGCTCATATGATACCTCCACCTTCAAGAAATCATCTATTTGTTTCTGCAATTGGGAAATATTCAAAGATAAATTATCTCTTAGAAAAAAGAGCCTCTTTAATGCCTACCCATATCTGACCTCCAAGAGTCTCCTCTCATCATGAATATTACTGATATTTTGTTGCAAGTGAATAACTTGAGCATCTACATTTTCAGCTCACTAATTACATTCTTCAGTTAATCTTCCTTTCCTTTGATATGAGGTGTGAAAGTTTTTGTGTATTCATGTTCTAGAATATATTTCTCATATAGTTCATTAGCTTTAGGAATACATCTTTGCAATTATTTAGTACAAGTATCTGAGTTTTCTAAGTCATCTTTCACATTCCTACCTATCTTGCTAAACAAATTTGCATCATTCTCAACTTGTGACTTGACTATAGCAACTTCAATCAAAGTCTTAAAATGAATGTAAATTTCTTCTAGTGCTTTAGCTACCTTCTTTTTTGGACTACTCTCATTAATCTAAATGTTCACTAAGATCTCCATTTTTCTTGTGATCTTCTCAAGAATCACTTGATTTCCTTTGATTTCTTTTCTCTTTTCCACAATCATGAAGTTCCTTTGGTCTTAGTAGGAGAAGAGGATCCTCAAATAGAGATTCCCCTCACCATCAAAATCTCTATTTGAGGATCTTCTACTCCTACCAGTCATATACTACTTATCATGCTTACAATCAAGGATTCTAATAGTGATTTAGATGTGTTAGGTGCCTCTTTATTTGTATCCTTGATAGGTGTAGCCATATGTGCTTTAACGATCTAATTATCGTCTTCTTTCTCTATTTGATGTAGGGAAAAATTATCAATAGTGTCCTTTTCCATTTGTAATTCCCCTCTCTACTAATTGACAATTGTTTCCTCCTTTGTTTTAGTATGTTTCAATTGAGGCGTAAAATGAGAAGTTTCTTTTTCTATGATTTTCTAATCAATTTACAACTTTGGATCTATAATTTTAATAACTTCAGCCAATGTGCCTAGATCTTCTTCTTCCCTACCCTTTTCTTCCTTATACTCACCATTAGAACTCAAATAATCAACCAAATTCTCTACGTCCTAATTGTCAATAATGTTTTCTTGATCCTTAAATGCATCATCAATCTCATCAACTTTTATGTGTTCTATCAATATTCATAGTGTAAAAATTAATGGTAATTTAAGGTGGCTTACTTATTTATTCAAAATTTACCTCTTCCTCCTTGGTTTCTCTTTCTTTTGTCATTACAATGTTTTTTCTATCTTGTCTTCTATCTTTATGGGAATAGGAACTAAAGATTTTTTTGCTCCTCCTAACATTGTGTTTACTTCCTCTTTACTAACCTCATGTATGTAGTGCCTACCCTTGTTCACATCTTTCTGGACACATTGTTGTTATTATTATCAGACTATGCTAGACTAGTTTTATGTTGATGGATTAGTAGTATTGTTTTGAGACTATCAGATATTATGTTATGGATTCAGTTGATATATGATGACATCATTTAGACTTTACATTTCATGTATGCATGATGATCATTACATTGCTTTCAGTTATTGATGATGATTAGTTAGATGATTTATTATCTCATGTGCTTTATTATGGATACTTACCCCATACTTGCATGTGTATGGTGTGCATTTTTGCTCTTATTGTATGGCATTTCTAATGTGGTTAAGGAAGGGAGTCGTAGTCACCTGCTAGTCAGGATCTACACGATGCACCACTTCCTGCCATTGCCTATTTAGCTTAGCATTATATATATTGTATGTACATGCATGGTTTTTATATAGGTTGCAGGTACCAGGTATCGACTTCCCTGAATTGCCAGGATGAGCGTACCCTATTACATTATCTCAATGATAAGAGAAGGGAGATAAATTCTCAAGTCCAAATTCCAAACCCTTAAAACCATTTTTCCTAGTGAGGTAGGACAAGTATCTAGATATTTTACCCACCGAATGTGTCGGATGACATATTTTGTGATTTTTAACCCTTTAGACTGATTTTGTGTGAATTGTTCTATGATGAGTTTTTATATTTTATCTTGGAAGTCTATGGTGAATTTTCTATTAATTAAGTCTTAATAAATAGATTTAATTAATAAATTAATTATTTGGAGAAAATTAATATAATATCATGATCTTTGATATTTTGACTATAATTAATTAAATGAGAATTAATTGAGAAAAAGAATTAAATAAAAGAAAATTAGAAATTAAAAATTAATAATAATTATAAAATAATAATAAAGTAATAAATAAATAATAATAATAAAAGTTATAAAAATTAAAATGAAAGTTATATAAAAATTAAAATAAAAGTTATAAGCTTGCCTAGGAGTTAACACACCTTTTTATTTTTCATATGTCAACAACATAGGGGTTAGTGCACCAATTAAGCACATGGTGTCTACAACCTTATGACTCATCTAGAAGGTTGGAATAGACTCATGCTTAGTTGTCTACACCTTCTAGTTGTTTCTAGAGACATTCTAGGTGCTTCCTGAGAAGCCTTTATATTCAGGCATTCCTAGAATCTTAGAGACAGTGTTTGGAGAGCATTTTGGAGCATTGGAGGACTCAGGAACTTTGAAGAAGGGAGGAGCTTGCTCAGCTTGCTCTGCGGGTTTTTTGAGGAAGAGCGAATTAGCATCAAAATTCGAGTAGACTCTTGTGATTTTACTTATGCTATTTCCGCATCTTGCACTTCCTATCTTCTTTGTGTCTTCCATATGTTTTCTGAAGAATTCCATATTTTGGTTGTATGCTTTCTCAATATAGGTAGTTAAGATTTATTTGAGAAAACTTTATATGCATAGATCTGAAGAGAACACGGGGCTAGGGTTTAAATTGTAGCCAAATCCATTAGAAAATTATTGAGTAAATTTAGAGATCAAATAGTTTATAGGAAAATTCTGAAAATTCAAACCTTTAAATAAATTATGTATATGTTCATTGTAAAATATACATGTTCATATTTTTAAATCTGCAAACATATATATATATATATATATATATATATATATATATATATATATATATAATACACATATACATTTATATATATATATATATACATATATATATGTATACATATATATATTTAATTAAAAAAGTCAAATGACATATATTGCAGTGAGCGAATTCATAAAATCGCATCGCGATTAATTGAATACATTTTAAAAACATTATTCGAAACATTTTTTTTTTTTTAAAATACCAAAATGGTATAAGTTATGATGCACAGTGGGGATGGAATTTTTGTGCACCCGCACTTGTTTGCAGTAGGGTACCTACGATCTAGGAACTGTGACATCAGCAGGTACCATGTACCATTGCCGCCACAGGCCTTGCAGCCGCAGGGTACCGACATGTGTGCCACAGTTTATATTCATATGTGGCAACATTTGTATAAAGAGAACATTACATTCGTTTTTAAATTTTGTTTATGTTAGTATTAATAAGTATTTATATATATTTATATATGTATGTATATATATATATATATATATATATATATATATATATATATATATATATATATATATATATATATATATATATATATATATATATATATATATATATATATATATATATATATAAATATATATGTATATATGTATATATGTAAATATGTAAATATGTTATTAATAAATTTAAATTATTATTGATAAATGATTTAAATTAAAGGTTCATTTTGATAATGATGAATTATTTTATAATATTGCAGTTCAACTATTAAGATTTAATATATGAAATTTAATTGGTAGTTGATGGGGGAAGTTTTCAATATAACATTTATACAAATAAAATATTATTAGAAAATAGATTTTTTTTTAGAGTTATAAAGGAAAACCTTTATCCATCCAAACAATACATGGGTTGGGAAAAACATACAAATGTTCCTCCATTTATTATCTAAAATTTGGAAACGAAAAACTGAAAACCTCCACATTTAATTCAAGTATGTAATTTTAGCAAACCAAAACATGTGCTTGCATTGTGCATTTCTTTATGCTTCTGTTTTGGGTTTTGGGTTGACTAGTGTTGGCCAGTTATAGGACGTCTACCAGAAGCTTGGAGGTTATGATTGTGATGTCATGATGATGTCTTATTTCTGATTTTTATAAACCCAACCATGGTTATGTGATGGAATGCTCCATGTAATGTTTGTAATTACTTATTGTTATAGTTGAGATTCCTATTTATGAGACACTTGACTTAACCATTTTTGAGTCATCGATCAGTTATCCTTGGGATATTTACCAGTCACCATGATGGGATTGAAATGTTGATTTATGATGTCATGTTGTGACATGTTTAGACTCAACCATTTTGGAGTCTTCGATCAGTATGATTTGAGATATATTTTGGTTAATGAGAACCAATGGATACTTTTGATTATCAATGATGCTTCAATTGCCAATAGAGAGTTGTTGTGGTCATAATTTTCTATGGATGCTTACTCATGGATATTTGATGCTTTTATTGTGCATATTTGAAGTTCTTATTATGGATTATCTTTGTGATTTTGAGATTTATGATTCCATGAGCTTAGGGTAGGTTATCTGCTTGTAGTGTCAAGAAATGGCTTGCAATGGGGGCTGGGGCCCTAAGAGGCTGCCAGGGTAACTCATTGTAAGTTGTTTAAAAAGTGAAAACATTCACACCTAATACTAACTAAATGAACCTAAAAAGATAATTGTTTTGTTCTCGCCCATGCCTCAAGTGCTTGTACAGACTAGGATGGGAGTAGTGAGAACCCATGGTTGCGACCTTGCATTCCATAGTATGCCTTGTCAGTATAAGAGGATACTAGTGGTTGCATGAGGATCAGTAGGGACCCGTGGAATTTAGCTAACTTCTAGGGTAACTTCTACATGATATATGTGATGACACTTTCCTGCTTGCATAGTAGGCTCCTACATGTCTTTGTGTGCCTCTAGGAATTAGATGTCAATTTATGTGTTGGAACCTTTGAGTTAGTATACTTTTAGGATTCCTAGACTTATAGCAATTTATGCTTTGTGATTTTGGATAGCCTATTTAGGACTTGAGATTATTTCCTCAACACAGTGGGAGTGGACCACTTAGGTACCACATGTTCGGGTGGTAGTGTTTTTCCACTCTTATCATTTGAGATTTATTGAGACATCGTGGCTGATGCGTCCTTCATGATGGTGGATATGTATCCTTTCACTGATGATTAGCATATGTTAGATGATGTTATCTTATGCTTATATTTGCATGTTAGATTACTTTTTGCATATGATGTAGTATATGTTAGGAGTGACATTCCTACTATCTTAATACTGATGATCTCTTTGGTAATTTGGAATGTTATGCACGAAAGGATGGCTAGGATCCACGATGGTCGAATGATTCTATTAACGGTTGGGAGGAACCATGCACTTAGTTTGTTATGTTTGATCTTTTATGATGGATGTATATATCTTCTAAGATGATGTATCATGGATTAGAATAGGATGATGTACCTTATTCCACATATGTATATTCCTTTAGGCTTTTCATACCCTATGACATGTATAGTGGATGATTAAGCATTTAGAAATGTAATGTATAAACATTGGACTTATCATTATTATTTCATGTGGTTGTTGTGATAGATGGATTCAATAATGTTAGTTGATTTAGATATAATTCAACGTTAAGGGATCCTTAAAGAATGTAATCTGTTGTGTATGTTATGTTTACTTTAGATGGACATTGCTATTGCTTCTATTATTGTGTATAAGTTATAAAGTGAAATTCTAGGTTAATCCTTTGGATCCCTTGGCGGGGCATTACAATGTACATTTGCTATTATCTTTTCTAATGAAGTCTTCTTTGAAGTTATAGGAATGTCTCTCTTTGATGTCCTTGATAGTCTAGCCTCTTCTTTTACAACCTCATCTATATAGGATCTTCTTACTAGTTCACTAGGAATTTGATAAAAAAAATTATGTCTCCTTAATCACTTCCTCTTTATGACCTTGCATAATTCTTATCACTCTCATTTTTTCTTGCACATGTAGATTTACTAAATGCATTATTCTTTCCTTGTATGCATCAATTTTCACATTTTAGTTTTTTCTCACTAATACTTCTCTCAAGGTCTCTTCCTCTATTCTTCTTTTCAACCCCGCATCATTCATCTTGTCATACAATTTCTTGGGTAATTCACCATGAATTATAAGAAGTGGTTTCTTTAATTTTCTCACTATACCATCTTAAATTTTAGTCACTTTAATTTAATGAAAGTTTAACATCTATTTTATGTGATTTCATCATGTTTTGCCCCTCTTTCATTTCTTTCTCCCTTTTTCATGCTTTATCCTAGGTGAAATTATTGTAAAACCTAGTAGATTGCCTTTAAAGATCCTATTTTCATAGTAATAAGCTCAAGGAAGGATATATTTCACTTAGGTCCTTCCTTTCCACCCACCTTTCTACTTGGAATCCAATTTTGGCACCAAAATAGGGTTTCCTCAAAATCTAGGCATGATTTGTAGATTTTGAGACCTATTTTTTAGTCCCCAAATTGTCCATGAGGTTTTTTAACCTAGCCATCAAGGGTTCATTGTGCCATTGATTGGGCCCTTTATTGGCCCTTTTTCTTTAGGTCACATGTTTTAGAGAATCAAGTACAAAATCTTATGTCAATCATCCTGCAAAAGTTAGTTGATTCTAATCTCTATTTAAACCCTTCCATTTTCTCCATTTCTCACCCATAATAATATCATGACATCCATACACAATAAATTGTCTTCAAGAATTCAATTTCTCAAGTTCTCTTCAAGAATCCAAGGCATTCAAGCTCTCTTTCCATTGAAGATCAAGGATTTATTAATTCAAGACATGGAAGGAGTTTACGCTATATATTCTATTACATTTTCAACATTCAAGATCTCCCTTAATACATTAGGTGCTTTATTGCAACTCCTTTCATGATCCATCAAAAATGGATTTCAAGAAAATACATTCAATAACATTTTTGTTTTACTCTGATTTCCTTCTAGGGTTTTTGAAGTTAATTCAAAGCTATTGCACCTATATACTTGATTACATTCCAAATTCAAAATCAAATTCAAATATTTATATTGCTTCATTTTAGATCTATCACTACTACTTTATAGCATTCAAATTCAATCATTTCAATTCAAGGTTAATTCCTAAACTAGAGTTTGACTAAGGAGAACCCCCAAAAAAAAAAAAAAAATACTTTTTAATTTGTAGGTTTCAGATCTTAGATAGATGAATAGATTATAGATTTGCATACCCTTTTTGGGCTTCTACAAAACTATGAAAATACAATCAACATCTGACATAGTCAATTAGGGTCATATTGCACCCCTGATGCACTAGTTCACCCTAGATAGATCATCAAAATATTTCTAACTTTGTTTATAATGCAGATTTCACCCTAGATCTTAGATTTCATCCCCTTTCAACACTTTTCAATAGCATATTTTTAGGTTTGTGTTGTACAAGGTTCTATATTTTCCTCTCCATTTCCATACTTTCCATCACAAGCATTACTTCATCTGCAAAGTCTTTCCAAAATCCTCTTAAGGTGGGGGTGAGAGGGAAGTGAACACGTGTTATTCATTCTTCTTTTTTCATTATTTTTTAGTTATCAACCTAATCTAATTCAAAAGGGGTAGATCCCAGTACCCCCTTCTTATTTGTGTGTGTGGGATTTGCTTCTATTTTCCTACAATTCATTTATTGGTGAAACCAACTTGTGTCTTTCTCCAACATTACATTTCTCTTACATCATGAAGATCCTTTGGTCTATGTTTTTCTTTTTCAATGTTCTCTTTCTTGCATCTCTTTATAGTATTTATGATGTTTATGAGAGTTTTATACAATTTATAATGTTTATGGTTCTATATGCTTTCCTCACTTATGCTATTATGAGAATGACAAATACAACTTTACCATCTTTTAAAATTGTGCTTTTCTCTTTATGTGGTTGACTTTTTACCTCTTTGGATCATGTGAGAACCTTAGTTGAGGATGCTCCTCATCCTCCTCTTAACCCTCTTAATCCTCCTTCTCCTTATTAATATCCTAGCACTTCTTCTACATATGTCCAAGCTTAATGTTTAGTTCACAATGAGGATGTGTCTACTTTCCTTGAGGAGCCTATTTCTCCCCTTGTTACTCGTAATAGGAGAAATTATAATGATTCTTTTATTTCTCTTCCTATTATTGTTCCTTACACTACTTTTGCACACAATTCTCATAAAGAATATCCTCTTGTTGATGATTTGACGAATAACTATCCCAAAAGTTCTAACATGGTTGTTCAACAAGGTTACAAAGACTTAGGTTGGTATCAATAAGAAAGGTCTTAATAATCCTATTCATATGTCTCCTAAGATGAATAAGTATGGTCTTGGATATTCTCCTTCTAATAGAGTAAAAGAATACTTAGGATGTCTTCCTCTCCCTCTTCTATTACCTACTCCTGACCTTGACTATCTCAATACTCATTGAGACTTGACTTTAAAGGTGTATATTCAACTTGTTTTCATTGAACCAAAGAAATATCCTATACTAATTGAAGATTTCCTTTTTTTTGTATACTTTTCCCTTCAATTATAATGATGATCGTAATATTTCTGAATGTTTTCATTTTTGTTTATATTTTAAAGAAAAGGCTTCAATGGGTATTATTCCTTATATGTGCGAAATACTATAATTATTTCATGATGTTACTTAGTCTTTATTCTCACCTAGTGGAGTAGACTTCCTATTATCTTATATAATGTTTCCTTGAAATCTCCCAGTAGGTTTCTTTCCCTTATCCTTCATTGGGGGCAAGGTTCCTTTCCCTTCTTTAGATCCTTTCTTCTTTCTCTTTTATGTGAGATGTGGATTTTTTTATCTCTTTTCCACTCTCAAACCTTATCTCTATGAGATCTTTCTCTCTAGAAGTATAATTTCTTTGTCTTTCTATAGGTATGTCTTCTTTCCTATAGTATATTTCATATCTATGGCCTTAATAATTCTCATATTGACATCTTCTATAAGCTTCTTCTATTCAAAACATAGTATGGCATTAAATTACACTTGATAGATATTAGATGTTGTCATTTTATGCATGGCTAAACATTTTTTTCTTATAACTCATCTTTATCACTTCAAAATTTTGTTGTATAATTTATTATGTATTTTCCTTTCTAGTTTCATGCTTGGGTGGAAAGAGTCCTTGTACATTCTTTGTCTTCTTCTACATATATACTTTCTTTAAGTTTATGTGGAATTTGTTCATTATGAGACACTATTCTTCTCTTAATGAGGGTTGTGTCTTGACTAAGGATTCTCTTTTTAAAAGAGGTGTATGTCTTAGGTCATTACCTCTTCTTTATCAAAGTGAATCTTTGTCCATTATGTAAAAATTTCCTTGTTTAGAGATTGTTATCTTTCATCCAATGATCCATATCTCACCTATATATCTATATATGGGAATTTGAATAGGTGTCTTCTTGTTCTTCTTCCTTCTCTTCTTAGAGATGTTATCTTAATCAATCAATACTCTTAGGAAAGTGTGTTTTTCTTAATATTTATCTCATTTGGGGATCTTCTTACCATTAGTGATATATATTTTTCATGATTTTCTATGCTCTTAGATTCAAGAGTCACAAATTTTTGCTATGAATATAGTTTACATTGTTGCTAAAAGGTTATATCCTTCTTATGTAAGTAGGTATGATCTTTTATATTCCTTCTCATACCTATTTGATATAGACTTGATAAGGAGGGGGGAATATATATTCTCTCCTTGTACATAACTCTTTTTTCTTACATAGGGTAGCAAATACAAATACTGAGATGTTTGAAGTACACAAGCCTTAGATACTAGGTAATCTTTCTCAATCATTCTCAAATCTATGTATTATCACCTTATCTCTCATTTTCACACACAAACACATGCTAAATCTCATTCATGGGTAACACATCTAGATACACATACATATATGATAAATCTTATATTTAGGCCACACATAATAATTTGCTAAAGTTCCATATATAAGTAACCCATCCAAATGCATCATTCTTAGTCCCATACATGGGTAATAGATCTTTTTAAAGGACTAAACTATGGTAATACAATAGATGTTGATCTATGGATGGAACTTTGGTGGTTTGACTAGTGGGTTACCATCTTGTTAGACTATTTCAATGTCATCTCTTGCATAAGTTCTCTAGGTGATTCATAGTGGAGTGGACACTCTATTGGGTGAGGTATTCACTCTTTTTCCTTTTATCTCTTTTTATTTTGTGCTAGTAGAGATATATCTATAAATTATGTGCATTTATGATATTTATTATTCATTTCTTATGTCATCATTTATGATCTTGCAATGGCTTCATGAATATAATGTTAGTGGGAGAGATGTTATTGTAGCTAAGATTCTTCTCACTAATTGATTTGGGATTCTTTAGTACTAACCCCTTGGTTATGTTCTTTGTCTTTTGTCCTTTTTTTTTTGTTTGCACGCTCATGCATGCTTGTGGAGTTAGGATACTTAGTTTTGGGGTCTTGTTGACTAAGAGATTTCCTATCCCATTGAGATTTTCCAAATTATTCCCCTCTTCTTCTCTCTATATTACCACAAGTATGGGTTGACCCATATTTTTGCTAAAGTGGGAGATAAATGTTTACCATCTTAAATTAGAAGCACTCCTATTCAATGAAGGTTTAGCAGCTATCTGATGTGATTTCATCAAGTTCTTCCCCTCTTTCATTTCTTTGTCCTTTTTCCATCCTTTCTCCTATGTGGAATTGGGATAAAACCTAATAGATCCTCTTGAAAGATCCTATTTTTATGGTGATAAGATTGAGATTGGATCTATTTCCCCTAGGTCATTTATTTCCATCAACTTTTCCACTTAGAATAGAATCCTGGCACTGAAATAAGATTTCCTCATAATTTAGGCACGATTTCTAGATTTTGTGACCTATATTTGGGACCCAAAATTGTCCCTAGAGTTTGTGCACCTAGAAATCAAGGGAGTATTGTTCTCCTAATTGAGATCTTCTATGGCCCTTTTTCTCTATGTCTTATGTTTCAAATAATTAGTTACAAACTCCTATATCAGTCAACCAACAAGAATTAGCCAATTCTGATCTCTATTTAGACCCTTAAATTTTCTTCATTTGTCATCCATGATCATATCATGGCATCCATCCATAAGAAATTATATTCAAGAATTCAAGTTGTTAAGTTCTCTTCAACCATCCAAGGCACTCAAGCTATCTTTCAATTGAGGATAAAGGATTCAAGCATTGAAGCCATTGAAGGAGTTTATGCTAGATCTTCTATTGTATTTTCAATATTTAAGATCTCCCTTCATATATTCAAGGTCTTTTATTGCATCTTCTTTCATGATCCATCAAAGATGGATTGCAAGAACATGCATTGAAAAAGGTTTTGGTTTCACTTTTATTTCCTTCTAGGGATTTTGAAGTTGAGTCAAAGCTATTGCATATACATACTTGATTACATTCCAAATTCAAAAGCATATTCATAGATTTATACCTCTTCATGTTAGATCTATCAATATTATTTTCTATCAATTATTTGAGTTCACAGTTAATTCCTAAATTTGGAGTTTGAGTGAGGCAACCCCCCAAACAAAAAAAGAAGAAGCAAACCCACTATCTCAAATAGATGAATATGTTATAGATTGTGATACCCTTTTCATCGTCCTACAAAATTGAAAATATAGAATTAACTTCAAACATAGTCAATCAAGGTCACACTAAACCTTTGATGCACCAATTTTCCCCTAACAAATTGTTGATAGATTTATAAGTTTTGTCCATCACATAGATTTTAGTCACTTTCTACACTATTTGATAGCTTTTTTTTAGGTTTGTATTCTATAAGGTACTATCTTTTCCTCTCCATTTCCATACTTACCATCTCAAGCATTGGTTTGTCTACATATTCTTTCCAGATTCCTCTTAAGGTGGGGGTCAGAGGGAAATAAACCCATGTTATCCATTCTTCTTTTGTCATTAGTTATTAGGTATTAACCTAATCTAATCCAAAAGAGGCAGATCCCATTATTCCCCCTTCTTATTTTTGTGTGTGGGATTTGTTTCCATTTTTCTACACTATTATCATATATTAAACTACTATCACATCTAGGTTTCTTTACTCATAGAGGGGATATTTATATAGAATTTCTTGAGCTTTTATGATTTCCCTCATGCATATAGAATTATTTAAATTCTCAATTCTGGGCTTTCATGATGCTTTCTTATTACTACTTCTTCTTCTTGGGTCTGTTGTGGTGGAATTTTAGGACTAGCAAATTGTGTTGGAAATATAGATGGAGTAACTAAGAGGGGGGGTGAACCAGTTACCCCAAAAATAAATCCATAGATCCCTTAGATGTTTGATAAAACTAGTTACTACTATCCCTCGGTAAACATACAAAAAAAGTTGTAACTTGGTAGATGTAATGTATGTTAACTTTTAACAGATCTTAAACATTCACAATGATTAATATGCAAACATAAGATAAATAACATGAACACATGAGACACCAGATTTAATGTGGAAACCCAATATGGGAAAAACCACCAAGTAACTAGCTACTAATTTTCGCTCTTCTGAAGTGAACCCTGTTAGGAGCCAACCTGGTCAAAGGTTACAAAACACACTATTAGGTGTGACCTTGTTAGAGGATTTAATTACCCTACTAGGAGTGTCCTTGCAAAAGCTCTTTAGAAAAATTCAATGGAATTGTCACCTTGTTAGAGTATTTACAAATGGCTATTAAACCAACTCTATTTAGAGATTTAGGAATCACTACTACAATGGTGAAGAAGTTACAATGAAATGACCTAAATGATATGCAACTGAATTGCTGATACAGATCTCTATTTTGCTTCACTAGATCCTTCCTGATCAAATAAATCTTTGTTTTTCCTCAAAGATATCTGACCATCCTTCAAAGTTCACTCACACTTTCCTCTTCAAACAATGAATACACTTGTAAGCTCACTGATTACACTATAGAATTCTCAACTTGACATTTTATTTATACTTTACAAATGATCAAGTTGGCTCATTTACAATTTACAATTACCAATTATCATTACCTCGGTCGGCTACAATCATTACATAAAATAACTAAATTTTATTCTCAAATTAACAAAATCCTTCATTAGCTGACCCTGCTCAGTAAACACTATTCCAAAAATGATTTCTAGTGTTAACCAACAGAAGCTCAGTTAACATTGCAATTCCTGCAAAATCCTTTGGAGACCAAGTTAACTTGATAAACAATGAATTTCCTTCATTAACCATGTGAGCTCAGTTAAAATTGACTTTCTACCACATTTCCTTCGATGCTCAAGTGAGCTCGGTAGACACTGTTTCCACAGAGTAATTTCTAGAAATGCTTGGTAGACTCTAAAATCTGCTTTGCTAACCAACTGAGCTTAGTAAGCACTATCTGTCAACTGATATGACATTTGTGTAACATCAAAGATAACACACAATTAAACAATTGTATCCAACAAATTTTCCTCTAATTTTTCTCCCTTCATATGTAGCAATAAATTTTTGTCTCTTTCCTTTTCCTATAGCCATTTCTTTCATTCTCTTTGGGTTGGGGTCTTCTATAGGCTCTTTTTTCTCTTTTACCAACCTCATTGACCTTCTTGAGATGGTAGGTGTAGATGACTAAACATGTGTTATACTTACATCTTCCTCTTCTATGGGTTGGTCAAGAAAAACTATAGGTGCTGAAACAAATTGAGATATAGGTACATAGGTGTAGGTGAAGAGCCTGGATCTTCAACTGACAATGGTGGAATAAATAAAATATCTTCTTATCCAATTTTTTTCATTCTTGACACTTTATTTGGTGCTACAAACTCTTGTAGGGTATTTTTTGCTTCTTCCATGATTTTCCACATTGTGTTGTCTACTTGTTTCCTTGCAATCTTCTTGATATTAGCTTGGTATGAAAACTACATGTTTTCCTCACAAGTTCTAAATATTTTATTGTTAGGATCTGATTTTTTGATTTAAGAATTGTTTGTACATATCCTTCAATTGCTTGTTTTGTAACTTCATAACCAAGTGGATCAACATATAGTAATCTAGGTGTGAAAAGCTATATATATGTCAAATCACCATCTACCATATATATATATATATATATATATTCTCAATCATCAATTTTGGGATTATTATTCTCTATTTCATTTATGTCTAAAATGTTGTTAGAATAAGTGTTGCACTGCTCTCAATATTGTTAAAAGCTCCTATGTAAGTGATCAAAGACTGAACTTAAATTGTCCATTCCTTGTCTTCTTTATTCTCTCCATATTTTCTACCAACGAATTTCCAAAATTTCACACAAGTTTACTTTGGTTTTCTCAACATAAAATTCATTTGTTGCATGCAATATTCAACTTCTAACTCATCATCTCTAGAACTAAAACATAACCTTGTAGAAATCATACTACTTACAAACCTTACATCATCTTATTAAATCTTACTTATGACTATGCCTCTACCGTTGTAAGTTTATTAGGTATTTTCAATTATTATTATTTTGACATTTTCCTCATTTAGCAGAATTGGTCCTTCATTTCTGAAATCAATTAATTCATGAATGAATTTCTCTACAATATCATATGCATTCTTCTATGCAAAATTTCCCATCATGAATTCTAGTTAGAATAATCCTTGTCCAATCTTCATTGTCAAATTTATGGTAAAACATATAATTTACTACATCATTCTAATATCCATCCTTGAATGACAATTATTTCTTGTATATCTTGTCAAATTTATTTTATATGTTGTTATCTCCTACTGTTTCAAACTTAGAATGTGTAAAAATTCTAATGTCTTTAAAATATAGTACTATGTTGGAAATTTATGAAAAATTGGTTGTAGAGTCAACCTCTAATGGTTGAATAGGGTTTAATTTTAACTTAGGTATTGGAACTTCCTCAATAATTTGAACCAAAAATTCTTCCATTTTAACAATTTACAATCTAATTCTTACTTCACAACTTAATTGCACAATAGTGTAAATTCCTTTTTATTCATGATTTGGTGTTTTTTGCATGAAAGCGGTGAAATGATTTGACAAGTTCTTTAAATTGTAGGAAATTTTTTCTCAATTTTCCTTTTTGTGCTCCTTAGCTCTTTTCTTGATCAAATGGTTCTCGACCAATCAATTTTAACCTTTAAATTTACTTCAACATTAATTGTGCAAGTACATAGGCTTCAAAAAGTTGTTTTTATTAACCAAAGAACTTCTCTTTGCTTGTGCACTCACATATGAGCTCATAATTATATGTTCACTTAGGGGTATCTTCTTTGCATCCATATATACATCCTCTAAATTGTGTAAGCCTTAATTATATCATACAAGGGCTAAATAATTTGATGATGCTAAATCCCATTTATCTTCTATGAAATAGATTGCTCAAATAGATAGAGGTTTTTCAACAACTATCATTGAATTCAACTTGTTTTTAGGTATGTCACTTCTATTCTTCTCTATAAAAAATTGTGTTCTTTTTGGTGTCTTATCTTTTTAGAATTTTTATTCTAATTCTTTCTAACATTTTTTACATTCCTTCTAAAGTCATGTATTGTAATGGCCCATATGGAGATCCTTGGTACACAAGGATAAAACATGCACTAAATACTTTTTTTCTTAAGATAAGTTATTGAATAACAACATAAAGTAACCAAGTACAAGAGTGAAGCATCAACACAAGTTGATGAGAATAGGGAACATAGCAAGATTCACATTTTCACCCACACCAGTAGAAGTCTTACAACTACTTCCAAAGATCTCCAAGATCTACACCACAAAACACAAACCAAAGACCATATGAATCATGAAAATATACCAAGAAGATGTTCTTGTTCAATCCCAAATTAAATCTTGTAGCATGCTGTTGTCCAAGTTTTAGTTCATATCTCTTGCTCTAGGGTTATGAATCAAGTCAAGTGTCAAAGTCTTGATTTTGAGTCTAGAATTCCTATAGGATGGTCTTCCTTCTCATCATTCCTTTTAGTTAATTTAATCCAGGAATATTATGAGAAATGCATCTATCCAAAGATAGGTAATTAAGGTTTAAAGGGTTCCTCATGTGTTATCCCAGTGAGAAGAAGGTCTTGATATTCTACTAATTCATATTTTCTTGTTCCTAATCATGTCAAAGACAAAGATTCATGTTGTGAAATCAATTCTTCATAAAAGAATTTCCAAATCTCTAAGAATTGCTAACTTCATGGTCAAAGGTTTATGTTTCCCATTTTTGCCCCCCATTCAGCCCATTACTAATAGCTAATTAAAGATATCCTCAATGGGCTAGATTCTTTGATGTGAGTTAACATGCTTTTTTTTTGGGTTAACATCTTGTGTTAACTTGGTTCCTTCATGAGCCAAGTTGGCTTGGTTCCTTCATTGGTTGAGCTAGTTCAGTTTGTTCATTAACTGAGTTGGCTTGTTTTCCTTCATGTGCTGAGTTATGGGTTAATATTTTGTGTTAACCATTTTCACCATTTCAGAGTATGACTTTGCTACTCTTTTCAAAATAGTGAAATTCACTATTTTAGAAGGCTTACCTTTTTTTCTTCCATAGTGAAATCACTACTGTCTCTTCAACTATGCATTTAAGAAATGTGTTGGCCTACAAATTAATGCCACGTGGTAGATCTTTCTTATGTTTGGCTGTGAATCTTTGGATATTTTCTAGGTGCATCTGGCTTGTATATTCTTTTGAAGAAGATCTTGATCTACAGTCAGGTTTTAATCACTTGAGGAGATTTTTGTAGCATCTAAGTCATTTATTCCAAAATGAAGATCCACATCAACGACTCATATTATTTGGGGAAAATCAAATTTATTCCACATAGGTCAACTCTAGAATTTTTGTGGCAAGTTAACATTGCATTTTATCTCATCATACATTTTTTGACCTCAATGAAAATTTATTTGTTGTGACCATGACATGTGACAAGGATTGTTCTTTAATGATGAACAACATTCTTTGACCTTGTTTGCATGACATCTATGCATATACATGCCTAATTAATGATTGTAATGATTAAATCTCATGGGATTTTATTTCTTACAGTTGGGTGCATTTTTTTTTCTCTTCATGTCACTTAATCACAATGGATTGATTTCAAGATCTAATTTTTTGATATTAATTTATTACTAGTCTCTACAACTTGACTCCATCTTATGGGGTTTGAACTCCATAGTTTAGATCTGAGTTATGCCTAATATATAAAGGCAAGTTGTAAATACTTATTTTGGGTTCTTCTCTATTTGTATTTTTGTAGTAGCATTATGCCTTGCATTTTTGCCTTCCATTAAAGAAACTTCTCATTTTCTTACCTATTCTTGCCATTCTACTATCTAGTGCATGTATTTGCCTTATAGTGAACATTTCCTTTCTTTTTTCTTGATTCATATGTTGTGTTAAGTCTGTTAGCAATTTTTTTATAGTGAAATTTCTTTCCTTTTAGCACTTCAACCAGTTCCAGCCTTGCATATGATTCTTTGGAGATAAAGTAGAGTTGAGACTAGTGTATGCTAGATTTTCATTGATGTGTAGTGTATCTATAGGTAGAGTTGTAACCACTATATCTATCTCGATGCATCACCCATTTTCCCTTTCTACAATTTCTTTCAGTTCTCCTTCTGCCCTTTTCCTTCCAAGTGGTAGTTTAGGTGCACCTTGATAGTAAGGAAGCCGACCTTCTCTAGAGATTTAGCCTCAAAGTGTAAGTCCCACACTTGGAGGTTGTTTCCATGTTACACAAGGTCACCTAAGAAGTAGTTCCTCAGACAAGGGTGACGAATTTTGTGTCAACAATTTTTGGCATGCCCAGTGGGACAATAATTTTTAGCTATACAAGTCTGTTGGAAGCTAATGGACAATCTTATGAATTGAGAATTTGGGTTTTATTCTCAGTGAAATCAGCCTTTCAAGGCACTCAATCCAACACCATGGTGACTCTATGCATCTGTAAGAATTTGGTATAGCTCAATGGATAGCACGAGAGACAAATAGTGATCAAATGAGAATCTAAATAATGATCAAAATGATAATGGATATCAAATAATTGGATGAATACATCAAAGAAGTTCCTTCTATATAAAGGCAACTAATATGACTAGGAGTCAACAAAGAGATAAGCATAACAACTAAGCACATGTCCACAAACAGTGGATTATCCTCCATTGTGCATGAATGTACGTGCAACAATGAGAGGATAAGAATGCAAAGGTGTATCTCATAAAGAGATGTAGAAAACATGTGCTCAATTGGAGTACAAACTACTATGTTGTCTACTTGAAAACTAATGTGCTAATGCATTAACCTAAGTAAACTGAAGTAAAGAGTGCTTAGTAAATATTTAATTAGACCAACACCCCCCCTTAAGTGAAACTTAGGGGAATGCACCTAAGCTCACAAAAGCTAGATGATAATGCAAGATGGGTCTCGACTACTAGGCCATGTTAGGTACCCATGTACAAAATGAAAGTGCAAAAGATATGCAATGCAATCTCTCATAAAGTGGAGGAAGAGGGAAAACCACATGGGAAAATCCCTCCCTAAAAAAGAGAGAAGAAAAATAAAGTAAGGTGCATATATGGATGGAGTAATCAAGACCCCCTTATTATAAAATACATCATGCATATATAATAGAGAATCCCTCTATAAGAAGGAAATAAGGAGAAATTAAATTCCCCCCCATAGTGAATGATCTCCTACAAGAATGATGAGTTCTTGAAAACAAAAGAGAATCGAATGTCTACAAATAACATTTCTCCCTTTAGGAAGAAGATACACCAAATAAAAATGCAAGAAGGCTTCCCATTGTGGATAGGAAGATGGAAGGGGAATCCATATGAAGTACGTTGTCTGTAAATTTTGAAGATGTGTCACCATGTCCTTGAATACTGAAGATGCCATGAAACAATCAAGATCAAGTCCATAGAAGAAGGTGACAGATAAGAAACCAATGACAACTGCTCTGTATAGGAATGTGGATCAAACTCCAAAGGCCAAGATGCCTCCTCAAGAGAAGAAGTAGGAAGCGAAACAAAGAAGCACCCCCTCAATGTAGAATCTACACCCATGAAAAATATGCTCCTAGATCAATGTGAAAGTTGCACCATGAAAACTAAATGATATTTCTCCCTTAATGAAGAAATGATGGCGTGGGTGTACAAAAGAATCCTCCCCCATAAATAGGAAGAACTCTCAAAATGTAATTTGTCTCAGGAAACTACAAAGGTATCTGCAACATGTGAATATGATCAACCATGCAATCTAACATCTCAAGTGAAGTTTAAGATTTATGTAAAGCAATATCCAAAGACTCAAATGTCTTCTCTGAAGTGAAAGGGACATCCTACAAATGTTGTAAGAAAGTATCCACAATCATGTCAAACTTGAAAGAAAGATCAAGTAGAGAATCATGAGGGTTAGGGCATTCCCTCACAACAGTTGAAGAAGGATCATCCTCAACAAAGAGAAGATGTATATCATCAATAGTGCCTCCTAGATCCCCAATTTAGGACTTCATAAAAAAACCTGTAATGTCTATCAAGAACTCATTCGAAGGAACTGAGTCTAGAAGACAATGAATATCTTGTTGTACTGAATCATGTGAATCCATGACTATGTGAAGATAAGCATCATCAAGAGCAATATTAGATGCAATATCAATAGGAGAAATAGTAGCTGCAATTGGAGGTAAAAAATCTTTTGGGAATGGAGGAACATGTGGATCTCCATACATCTCCCATAGATAGATCCAAATATCATAAAAATTAGTTGACTTTATGTCATTAAGTGAATCCATAACCTCCATATTCATATGTAGAAAGAGTTCACGACAAATTATTGTAACAGTATCACCACTGTATGAAAGTCCTTTCACATATGGAAATGCATTATTTTCACTAAGATAAGTGAGAACTAATTCACTTCATTGCTTATATTTTATGTTCTCAAGATAATCAAATCTTCCTCATCCATGGTGTACTAATCAATGTGACCCTTGCCACTTGTTAAAATGAACCAAAGTGAACTTATGATTTTATGGTTACAAAAACAAACATGAAGCTATATATGACTCAACAAGATAAGACACAAGACCTCTCAAGGATCTACTTAATTACAAGCGTCAAAATAGGCCAAAAATGACCAAATGTTGAAAGTACTATGTCTACTCAAAATTACTCCAAACTAATAACAAATCTAGAAAGTAGACAAAAACTTATACACTTTCAAAAAGAAATAGCACCTGAATATGTGTCCACATGAGCCCAAATGAAGCTTTTGAAGTTGTAAAAATTAGGGTTGGTAATTTACAGAAAATTCAAGAATATAGATCACAAAAAATCTACACCAATGTATAGATCATGAAAATCTACCCCAAAACCAAAAAAAGGATTTCGTATGAGGGAGATATTGCTATTTGAAAATCACATATGTAACTATTTTTCTTGAATCGATACTGTCACACCTCTAAAAATTAAATGACTCTAGATTTCACATCAAACATCTGATTTTGATGAAACAAAAGTGGATTTAGGGGTTTTTTGACCTTTTGAATGTGATACCAATATCTGATTTGTACCAGCAAGCTCTAATCTTGACCTACTAAAAAAAAATCTCTCCAATGGCTATGCAATGAAACTTCTATGGCTTCGATACCATGTAAGAATTTGGTATAGCTCTGATACCATGTAAGAATTTTCCTAAGGAAATAATTCAACACTAAGATAAAGAAGCTCAGTAGATAGCACAAGAGAGACAAATAGTGGTCAAATGAGAATCTCAATAATGATCAAAATGATAATGGATATTAGATAATTAGATGAATACATCAAAGAAGTGTCTTCTATATAAAGGAAACTAATATGACTAGGAGTTAGCAAAGAGATAAGCATAACAACTAAGCACATGTCCACGAAGAGTGGATTATCCTCCATTGTGCATGAATGTACATGCAACAATAAGAGGATAAGAATGCAAAGGTGTATCTCATAAAGAGATGTAGTAGAAAACATGTGCTCAATTGGAGTACAAACTACTATGTTGTCTACATGAAAACTAATATGCTAATGCATTAACCTAAGTAAACTTAAGTAAAGTGTAATTAGTAAATAATTAATTACACCAAAAACAACTTCTAGTTTCAATAGATCAAGTGTTGATTTGTGTGAACATCTTTTGATCTTTTTTGTGTTTCTCACACTTTCTATGAGGTTCTTGGTTTAAATACTTCTTCATGGATCCCCTCTATGAAGTTGATTTTTTTAATCCTTTGTATTATAAGAATAAAGATGAATTTTTTTCCCACCTCTACTCTCTGAAGTATGAGGTGAGGTTGGTCCAATTTGAGGAGGAGATCATTAGGAAGTTGGCTATTGTAGTGAAGGAGACAAGACTCAAGCTTTCCCAATTGCAAGTGGCTAAAGCACAGAAGCTCCCAAGGAGGAAATTTTTTCACTTCATGTAGAGTAGTCCTCCCCTTGTGCAATAGCAAGTGGAGGCACACACATCACCAGCCATACCATTAGAGCCAACCCTTGTTGGCCAAGACCATACAAATACTACAAAGCACAACAATGAGGTCAAGGCTAATTGGTTAGACTTGAAACCATCAAGGGGATGCCCCATTAGGCATCTAGCTCTACAATAATGCATGTTGCCCCTAGTTATGCTCATTCTAGAGCATGAGGGAGAAGACCACAAGGAAGAGCAAGCATGTTTTGATCAATATTGAGGCATCCTAGTGCTAGAGAGTAGCTTCATTGTCTTTAGCATTGGGAAAGATGTTTTCCATGGAACAACATGTTTGTTATGCTTGCTACCTTTTTTAGCTACCCACATGCATGGAAAGAGAAATCAGCTTGTAAGGAATGGTAGCTACTTCAACAATCTAATCAATGGCTTTGTTTGATTTTTGTAAATTATAAATGTTTGTACATAGTAGAGTAAGACTTTTTTACGTTCTAAAAAGTGCACAAGCACATTTTCTCCCTTTTCTAGAGCTGTTCTAAGGTTTTCAAAGCTCCCCAAAGTTTTTTTTTTTGTTGGTTGTAGATTTTGTGAAGTTGCAGATGGGATAACATGTCAATTCTTGGTAGTGACTCTATGCCCAATGGATTTCTTAAGGTCACTAGTCTATGCTTAGTAGGCAAGCACCCCCTCTAAGTCATCAAGAATGTTGGCCATTTTTGCCTCCCATTTAGCCCATCAATGATAACCAATAAGAGAGATCCTTAATGGGATGGATTCTTTGATGTGGGTTAACACACTTTTTGGTTGGCTTAACATCTCATGTTAACTCAATTTCCTCATAAGTTGAGTTGGCTCAGTTCCTTTGTTGGTCGAGCTAGTTCTATTTTTTCATTGACCAAGTTAGCTTGTTTTCCTTACATGTGTAAAATTTTCTATTTTGGAAGGCTTACCTTTTTTGCTTCCACAAAATCATCAAATCACTATGGTCTCTTCAACCATGCATTTGAGAAATGTGCTAACCAGAAGATTTATGCCACATGGTAGATCTTTCTTGTGTTGGGCTACAAACCTTTAGATATTTTTGAGGTGCATCTAGGCTATCCATTGTTTTGAAGAAGATCTTGATCCATGATTGGGTTTTAATCACTTGTTGATGAGATTTTAGTAGCATCTAACCCATTCATTCCAAAATGAAGACCTACATTGATGACTCATCTTATTTGGGGAAAATCAAATTTATTCCACACAAGTGAAGACTAGAATTTTTGTGGTGGGTTAACATTGCATGTTATCCCATCCCGTGCTTTTTGATAGTGGTACAAATTTATTTGTTGTAGCCATGACATGTGAAAATGATTATTCTTTAAAGAAGAACAACATTCTTTGGTCATGTTTGCATGACATCTATGCATCTACATGCCTCATTAATGATTATAATGATCAAATCTCATGGGATTTGATTTCTTATAGCTTGCATTTATTTTTCTCTTCCTATCACTCCATCACAATAGATTGATTTCAAGACCAAATTTTGTTCTAATATTCATTTATTGTCATTATCTACAATTTGACTCCATCTTGTGGGGTTTGAGCTCCATAGTTTAGATCTAAGTTATGCCTAATCTATGAAGATAAGTTGGAAATACTTTTTCTAGGTTCTTCTTGTTTGTATTTTTGTAGCAACATTATGCTCTACATTTTTGCCTTCCATTAATAAAACTTCTTATTTCTTACCTATTCTTGCCATCCTGTTTTCTAGTGCATTTTCCTTATAGTGAGTGTTTCTTTTTTGTTTCCTAATTCATATGTTGTGTTAATTCTATTAGTGGTTGTTGTATAGTGAAATTTATTTCCTTTTAACACTTCAACTAGTTCCAAACTTGTATTTGGTTCCTTAGAGATAAAATAGAGTCAAGACTAGTGTATTCTAGATTTTCATTGATGTGTAGTGCATTTACACGCAGAGTTATAACCATTGTATCTATCTGAGTCCATCACCTCCTTTCCCATTCTGTAATTTATTTTAGTTCTCCTTCTCCCTCTTCCTTTGAAGTGGTAGTTTAGGTGCACCTTCGTAGTAAAGTAGTTGGCCTTCTCCAGAGATTCAGCCTCAGAGTGCAAGCCCCACACTTGGAGGTTGTTTCTATGTTACAAGAGGTTTCTTCAAAAATAGTTCCACAGGAAAGGGTGTAGAATTTTGTGTCAACAATTTATATCTATAAGAAGTATACATTTAAAGAGATCATAGACATATACAAAGAAAATGTAGTAGGGAACACTGAAGATAGAGGCTAAAGATTGATATGCAGATCATGAGTACAAGTTAGAAGCAAGATTAGTTGATTTCAATAGAGAATGGATTCTAAAAATACATAAATGGTGAAGGAACCAAGTCAAAGGTGGTATGACCCTTTTTAAAATGAAATCGACAGTTAATATTTAATCCACATGTATACATTGTAGAGTTGAAAAGTCAATTGAATGAAAGGCATGCTATTGGTCAGTTGAAAAGTCCAGATGCTTATCTATTAGATCAAGTTCCATTCAAATATTAAATAAAATTTTAATGCTTTCAATTTGTCATATCTTATAAGATCCATGATTTTTGTTATGTTTCTATTAAATTTTTTTTGATTATTATTCGTATTGACATAATGACAAAATGACATGTCTTGTGAGCCATCGCTTTTCACAAAGTGCAATCAGAATATAGTCACGAGGTGTCATGAAGCAAGGAAGGTAAATGTTAGATTCTTCAAGCAATGAAAATGTGCCAATTTTTCACCACGGTATGTATAGCTAGAAAATGGACCCATAATGAAGAACAAAACAAAGGGTTAAGATCTTTTCATCACCGTTAGATCAAAGAAAATATACAAAGATCATTATGTCATCATAGAAAGATGCATGTTTGATAATCTATGTGACAAAGTGACACGATGGACCCATTACATTCTTCCATTGTCAGAGTTCCTATGAAATGAATTATTGCCATCTATTTGCCATGACATATCTAGTTGGAAAGTGAACCCATGCTATGAAATAAAGAGACTTAACATCATTTCATTATCACTATTAGATCAGAAAAGGATCTACATTTGTCACCTTCTCACTATGTAAAGCTGCAAGGAAAATAATATATGTGAAAAAATGATGGAAAGACATGTATACACTGAGGGACCCACAGAGGAAGTTATAAAGGAAGGTCATAATGTTTTAATCGCTATTGTTGATTTAAGATCGATGACTAGAATTTGAAAATGCAGTGACTGAAGAAATATGAAATACATAGATATTATGCCAAATTGTAGAATATGAAAGAATTAAGAACTTTACAAGATTTTTTAGAATTTCATGAAGACATACAATCTTTAGGAGTTTTCACAAATACCATGGATTCAAAATTGTAAATAAAAGGAATACCATGTGCTCATATTATGATATAGATTGGATAATTTTATATTTTATTCTTATTTTCTTTTCTATTATGTGACTATTGCTCTACCAAAATTAATAAATAATAGAGAACTATAAATGTAAGCTCATTTGACAATGCAAAGGTTGACAAACTTGATGGTGAATTGGTCTGTAATTTTTTTTGCCCTATTTTTCTATCATGTTTTGTTTCCCATGCATAGATTAGTTCTACATTAATACTTGAAGGACAATTATATCTTCTCTTGTGATAATCAAGTGGATTCCATTTCATTTTGATATTTTTAATAGAGGTGATTCCATTTACTTCATATATTATTTTGCTTCCTCTCTTATTCATGTCATATTATGTTAGATAGTTTCATTGGGAATTGAAGAATAGATTCAATTTAATTTCATTCAAGTTTGGTAGTCAAAGCAATTCCATTTGCCCTCATGTGCATCTCTTTCTTTCCATCCCTTTTTGCATTTAGATGATTAACACTACATTTAGAATAGAAGTAAGAGTTGGAAAATCCCAAGATCATCTATTATAGTCAATTCCATTAAGTGTGATAGGTTATTCAAATCCATCATACTTGAATTGTTTGTGCCTACAAACAATTTTGTTATCCTTTACTACTCTCAAGCTAAGAGCTTAAAATGTTAAAACTTTTAATCTCATAAAAATATATTCATTGCATATCATTGCAAATCATAGGGAGTTGTACCTAATCAATTTAGAGGGTAGTGATAGAATACATATACTGATTCATTTGTTGGTAAACATCCTTTAGTCTCTCTAAGCATTGGTTATCAAAGAGTCAAGACTATAAAATGTAATAGGAGAATAAATTAACCAACACATTGTTAGACATACAAGTCCATATCCACTAATCATACCATAATCAAGAATTACGAGTAGAGACCAATAATGATCATGCAAAAGACAAGGGCTCAAAGTTACCACAACTCATCTCCTAAACACCATGCTAAAAGCTGAAAGATGACTCCTAAAATTTGGTTAAGTCTAAAATCCTGAAGCCCTAAACTTTTGCTAAGTTTGAATTCCTAAAGCCCTAACATTTCCTAGAATCTTTATCTTAACTCGGAGAAGTTTGGAACCTATCTCAAATGAATCATCGCATATATTAAAAAATAGGACATAAATCCTGCCCACTAAGCCACATGATCAAGTGCAATTGCATATAACAATATAGCTGAAGTGATAAATGCATTAAATCACACTAAATAACCATTTATTTAATCACATTAAAATCATCTATTTAAACACCCATTTTGCATAAATTACCGAAATAAACAAGGTAAACATTCATAGCACATAACTAAAAAACCCAACATGGACAATTCATTTCTAATTATTTAAGCATTTAATAATGGTTGTTTAAACAACATTAAAAGGAATTTAAAACGCATAAGTGAACATGGTAACTAACCACTGCAACAAAAACCTAGTCCAGTGTAGCAAGATAATATTACATAGTGCAGTCTGTGCACACATCTCATGGTAATCATGGAACAACATCATGATACCACACAAAACTTGGTAACCACTAGAACAAACCTCAATGAACCATCTAACACATCATAATCCCATGAATCCATCATAAGTATAATCAAAGAAACTAATAAATCAACATAAATCTAATCACTGCAAGGGTATATACCACTCATAGTCTCAATCATGATCAATTCACAAGGAAAGATCAACAAGTTGGCATCCATTAGGTTGAGTTGTAGAAATAAAATGGGAGAGGCACTACATGTATCCTCATGTTGTTTGGTATTCTCATATTTTTCATCCTACAAAACCTTGTTGTATGACCCATGTTGTTATAAATCTGACATGCAATCACAATGTTTCCATATCTAGGTCTTGACTAAGTGATCTATAATTTGCAATCTCTAGAAATCTATGTAAATTTATTGCACTTATAACACATAACTCTATTTAATATGACATTAGTTGTGCCAATAGGTCTAATAGCTATAGGGTTGGTACCTTGATACATATTATTATTGTAAGAAAGTAAATTCCACCACGATAACTAGAGGGGAAGGGTCAATTATTTATCTCTTATTAATACAACTTTTAATAACCTTATTAATTCTCAAACATGTGATTAAAAAAAATTAGAATAAGATAACCATATACCATAACACTAGATATGTTAACTAGGGAAACCCTTGATCAAAGGGAAAAGCTCAATGGGGTGGTAACCACAAAATGATGTACTAATATATAGTTCCTTGTAAGAGGATGGACTCTGTTTGGAGCCAATGAAATACATTGAGTACATATTAGTCCCTCTTAGGAGACTTTGAATCCCTATGAGGAGATTCCAACCTTATTAAGAGTTGTTCCAAATCTGATAGGAATTGTAGAAGGAAGAAGTATTTCTATGTGGTGACTAATTAGTAAAGTACTGTACAATTTTCATAGAAAAATTAGCATTATTTTATCGGTAATTTTGGGCTAACATGTAATTAATTATAACCCTAAAGTAGAAAAAATCTTATATGAAAAGGGCTTAGGGGTAGGGTTTTCATTATGTGTGATGTGATAATTTCTTCTTATGGTAGTACTGAGTTGTAAGGGATTATGCATTATAATCAGTTTGTAATCATTGGACAATTATAATATTGGACTCTCTATTTAGTGGACATATCCCAGGAATTTGGTGTACCATGCTAAATCTTGGTTTCTTGTGTTCTCTTGTGTGTGATTTTTTATATTTTTTTATATTGGTTATTGTTGAACTATCATTTTGCATAATACTTAACAATAGGAATCCTTTCAAACTCCTCTCATGAAAAGTTAATCTAGTACCAACTCCAAGATTCTAGGTGATCTTGCGACCTATTGGAATCCACTTAGTAGAAAATTAATTTGAGCATTCAGGAGGAGTCTTTTGCTGGTTATGACCAATTTCAGATAAGATGTTGAATCTTCTTGCTATCTCAAAATAATAACCACGCAAAAATAAATATATTTTTGTGTTTTTTTGTTTATAATAAATGCAATTTTAACTATGCAACTATATGAATTCCTAAATTAACCAAGTGTTTGTAAAAGATAATAACAAAGATAAGGTAACAAGAAGTTTTTTAAAATGACTTGAAAAGTAAATCCTTAATGGACATAAGCCACAGAAACAACATGTTTGAAAGTTAAGCCTTTGAATAGATCAGTAGGTAAACAATGAAAATAGGAGTAGTGCTTTCTTAATTCCTCTGATGCAATCGTTG
The DNA here is from genome assembly GCA_028749045.1 of Cupressus sempervirens. Lineage (NCBI taxonomy): Eukaryota > Viridiplantae > Streptophyta > Pinopsida > Cupressales > Cupressaceae > Cupressus > Cupressus sempervirens. Next base: position 243,697,872 of record CM053793.1, on the reverse strand, counting down.
ATGGGAATTTAGTAACCGTAATATGTTTCACTTTTCATTAGATCATAAGGCCATGGGAAGTGTGATCATGTGAGACAAAAAGCTATGCAGGAATAATAGGTGATCTCTTCTCCAACTAAGTATGCTAGTAAAATTTGTAAACATGTAGCAAACACCAGAATTAAAAGATTTCTCAATCAAAATAACAAAATAAAACTATTGGCTCCATTACACTCCATGAACATACATTCACAAACTATAACACACTCAGGCAAGAATAACTATACTTTGAATGAGAGCACCAATAGTATATATTATTGCATCAAAATAATGACCTGAAATACATGTTGCATTCTTGAATTTATAAGAAATCATCTCCTCTATTTGTGATGAGAGTGACAGATCTCTTCATGCAAATATATGCTTAAAACTAATAAAATAAATCTAATTATGTACAAATAGACTCTCTAAGTGGTGCTAAGTAAGACTCCACCCTTATTTAAATCAATTAATGGGTGCATAAGACTTTACATGTATTAAAACAAAGAAAGCATGTCAAAATAATAAGAAGGAAGCTATCAAATGATGTAGGAGTCTCTAGAGATGCCAAAAATAGAAGCTCAACCTTCTCTGGATGTTTGTAGGAGTTAAATTTCCATCAGAATGCATTTTTTGATGCATGGAAAGCTCTAAATTTGGGACTAGTAGTTAACTGTCGGCACACCTCTAACTTCTCCAAAAAATTCTGGCACACCTTTGGAGAAGCACACCTTGCACACCTTAGTAAAATTTGTGCAAGGTGCTCAATTCACCAAAAAATCAAATTTCTTAGTTTTGAAAATGGTTTTTGGGTTTTTCTCAAATGCGGTTTTATATCACTTTTGTGTACTTACTTTGATCCTTTTGATGATTTATACCCTCTTTATATCCAAACACTTTCATATACTTGAACTCCTTCAATCCAAAATCTGAAGGCACCTGTGTTGAATCTTGTGATTAATAGTTACATAAGATGAGGAACCTATTCTAGTTCATGTGTCCAACCTCTATATCTTTGATCTTCAATGTAAATTACTTGATTATTTCTTCTCTCTGATTGCCCGATCCTTCTTGATCAGAGACCAAGTAATCTAGAAGATCCAAAATGATCAAATGTTTGAAACTTTTTCATATCTTTTTTAACCATCTTTTCTAGGCATTTTTAACTAGCTTCTTTGAAAGTCTTCTGCTCAAGATTTCAAGTTGAAACTATTTTTGCTCCCTAAAATTGGGCAGCCAAAAGTTCACTATTTTAGGGCCTGTAATTAGATTTTTAGTTCTTCTTTCCAACGGTCTAAACACTTTTGAATTTTGAGGTCTAGGTCACAAGTTAAGACCTCGATAAGTTAAGGATGCATTTTTATCAATACAAAGAAGAAAACATTAGTCTAAAAAGCTAAAAACATAACCTAAAACAAACCCTAATTAATAAAAAAAATTAAACCCAAAATGCAAAACCTATGAGAAAACACTAAAAACCAAATTTATGCCTCTAAAAGATAGTTTTGGCACACCTTACATACCTTGAGGGTGTGCTAGGTGCACTAAACCATTAAAGAAAACCTTAGATCTAAGGGTGCACACATAACACACCTTGTGGGGCGTGCATGTGTCCACTTTTAATTGTGCAAAAGAGTTCCTAAGTGTTTGAAATAGGGTATGCACTGTGCACCTTATGGGGTGCACATGTGCACACCCTAACTATGCAAAGTAGTATGTTTCTCTTTGAAAGGTGCACATGTGTGCAGACCTTGGATAGGTGCACACATACATACCTTTCACTTAGGTGAATTTTGTTAGATTAAGTTTTTTTTAATTTTGAGAGAAAAAAGGTGTGCACCTTGGATAGGTGTGCAAAGTATGCACCTTCTTTCTTAGTGTTTTGGTATTTATGTGTACAAGTCTCTAAAGATAGTGCACCTCTAGAGGTGTGGAGGTGCACTCAAATCTAGATGTAGGAAGAAAATAAAGTGAGGAAGGGAGGTGGGGTCTCAGGCTTTTATAGGCCTTGGATGGAGCACATCTTTAGAGGTGTGCACTTCCAAAGGGACATGCTCCCACACTAAAGCACTTAGCACACAAGCACACCTTATGGGGTGCACATGTATACTAGGTCCACTAGTGCACACCTTGTCTTTCTCAAATCACTTTTACACTTAAGATCCTTAGTTTCTAACAACTAGATTTTTCAAGTAGAGGCCTAGGCTAGACTCAAACAATATAGGAAGCCTGAAAAAAAGACTCAGACTTTGAACTAGGGTCTAGAAAGTAAAAAATTATATAAGAGGGTCCCCATTTCTCATAGAAATGAGGCATGCATTGTGAAACCGCAACAGTTATATTTGCATGTAATTGTTATTTTGTTCATGGTTAATCCTAATAGGTAATATCAGAGTGAGGTTATTTTTTTTTAATTATCCTCTATAGGAGAGTCTCATAGTTGAGTGGGATTCTCATAGTTGAGTGGGAGTGATGGCAAATGAGAGTAAGCTAAAGGTTGAGAAGTTTAATGGGTAGAACTTTTAGTTATGGAAAATACAAATGAAGGATTATCTTTTTTAGAAAGATTTATGTAAGCCATTGGAAGGAAAAACCAAGAAACAAGGAACTATGATAGATGAGGATGTTGGTAATATAAGAGGAGTAACTCAAAGGGGAGGAGTGAATCAGTTACCACTAAAACAATTTTGAAACCCTTTAGATATCAATACGTACAAACTCACTTATAACTCACATCTCTATTAGAACTAGATATTCACTATAACTTAGTTAACAAAGAAATCGTGAAATATTAATGTGCATTAACTTTAGTAGCTTAGTTGCACAAAGATAAAGCAATAAGAAAATAAAATGAGCACATAAGACACCAAGATTTAATGTGGAAACCCAATTTGGGAAAACCATCAATGCAACTAGTTACAACTTTTCAATCTTCTAAAGTGAGCCCAATTAAGAGCCAACCCTATTAAAGGTTACAAAACACACTATTAGTTGTGACTCTATTAAAGGATTCAAATCACCCTATTAGGAATGGCCTTGTTAGAGGTCTTAAGACACTTCAATCTAGAAATTCCACCTTGATAGAGGATTTACAAAATCTTTGTTAAGCCAAATTTGTTAAGAGATTTCTTAACTGCTACGATTGTTAGATAGTAACAATGGTTGATCTGATTTATGAAACAACTAGATTGCAAATTAAAATCATTGATTTAGTTTATCCTGTAGATCCTTCCTAATCAAAATATTATTTTCATCTTCTTGGATATTCTTCCCTTAATCAAATATTCTTCTTAATTCACATCTTATCTTCTTTTTCTTCTTCTATGTTTTCATCCCACAAATTGATCTTTCATATATATGAAATACAATGTCAACTCAGCTTAAATATCCTTACAAATAAACAATTAACACCCATTAAGTAGACTTGTATAAACAAAATAAATAAAATTATTTTTATTTGTGTTGACTTGAACTGAAACTAAGTCACTCGATTACCACTAAGCTCCTTGGTAACTTTGTTTACATTAAAATTCTAACTTAGTTATAATTTAACTCCTTTGGTGAACAACCTAGCTCAAGTTCAACTAGATTACTAAACTTGTCTTCTTCTTGGCTGATGTAGGAGTCCTCTAAGCTTGGTTCCAATTGGTAGTTCTCAGTTAGAGTAAAACATATTTGTAACATCAATGACAATATACAATTAAATAATTGTTATCAATGATCTCCCTCTTTTGCATTGATGGCAACACAACATGTCATTATGCAATGAAAACTTAGAGTAATAAAATGATTTATAAGATTTTATAATATCTTTAGTTTCATTTTTATTCTCCATATGTCCATGAGAACTCCCTCTGAGATTCTCCCACTGTTATCTTATCTTCAAACTCCATGAGATCAAGTTCTCCCTCTTGTAGAGTACTGCCTCTAATTCTTCTTGGAATACATCAATCTTTCCCTTAAATAAGTATATGAAATGATTCAATCCCTCCCTCTTTAGCATCACATTCCAAACACTTGATACAATGCTTTGATAAATATGTTAGCAACCTACTTCTTTGTGTTAACATATTCTAATCTTATCTCTTTATCTTGAACTAATTCTCTCAGAACATGATACTTGACTACAATGTGTTTTTTCTTGGTGTGCATCACTAGATTTTTGGATATGTTTATTGCACTTGTGTTATCACAATAGATAGCCTCTTGATCTTTTATCTTATCTTCAAACTCCATGAGATCAAGTTCTCCCTCTTGTAGATTACTGCCTCTAATTCTTCTTGGAATACATCAATCTTTCCCTTAAATAAGTATATGACATGATTCAATCCCTCCCTCTTTAGCATCACATTCCAAACACTTGATACAATGCTTTGATAAATATGTTAGCAACCTACTCCTTTGTGTTAACATATTCTAATCTTATCTCTTTATCTTGAACTAATTCTCTCAGAACATTATACTTGACTACAATGTGTTTTGTCTTGGTGTGCATCACTAGATTTTTGGATATGTTTATTGCACTTGTGTTATCACAATAGATAGCCTCTTGATCTTTAATTTCTTCCTTCATTCTTGATAATAGTTGCTTGGACCACATTATGTTGGAACAATTAAGTATTGCTCCAACATATTATTTGTCCAAAATACTAACAATTAAGTAATTCTCCTTCTTACTTGTCCAAGATACTAACCTCTTTCCAAGAAAGAATGCTTCTCCATTGGTGCTCTTCTTATCATCAATGATTCTAGCCTAATCAATATCAGTAACAGATTTCAACTCAAAGTTCCCTCCTTTCTTGTACTGTATACCATAGTATTGAGTGACTTTTAGATATGTCATAATTCTTTTAATTTCCATCATGTGATCTTCTTTGGGATTTTTAGAAAACCTTGTAAATATACCAACTGCAAATGCAATATTAGGTCTTGTATGAACAACATATTAAGGTTTTCCAATCATAGATCTATAGGTAGTTTAATTTATCTCTTTTGAATCATCATATTTCAATAACTTGTGTATAATAGACATAGGTGTGCCAACTAGTTTGGAATCTTCCATTCCAAAGGTATCCAAACGTGTAACAACTTTTGCAAGATTTGGCAATTTTTTCAATTTTTAACATCTGCTTCCCAAACTTGCTCTAATTGATAGAAAACTATGAAAAAGGCCTTAAATGGTTCCTAAACACCTAATAAGGTCCTTAAAATCCTTACTTTACCTATTTATTCTCCAAAACAAAAAATTTGTCTATAAAGTCAAATGTGCAATTTTGAGCAACTATGGGCAACTTCACCATTTTGGGCTCTTCCAACCTACCCATCCACATCTTAGGAAAAATTTTGTCCTCTTATTATCTAGTGATGTAGCTAGAATCACTACAAGACAAAACATAAAATAATTCCTATGTCTACCACTAGCCTACCTAGGTGCTCCTACATCATACTCCCCCCCATCAAAAAAACTAATTTGTACATGATGGCAACATGTTTAGGTGAATGCCAACCTTCTTTAACTTTGCCTCAACAACCCAAGTAGCTTCTAAAATTGGCTTACCCTTCCATTAGATAAGGTTCTCAATATACACCTTGTGCTTTGTAGACTTCTTTGCTCCTGAGTCTAACACCTTCTCTTCCTCCAAATTGTTGACATTAGGTGTTGCAATAGTTCAATGTCATCTTGAACATCTAGACTAATCTAAGGTAATTTTCCCTTTAATTCCACCAAGTCCTGCACATTGAAAATAGGGGATATGCCTAAATCAAATGGTAAATCTACCTTATAGGCATTTTTTCCATACGTTGCCAAGATTTTGCAAGGCCCTACCCTCTTCATCTATAGCTTGGTAGGAACACCTTTTTGAAGCCTTTATTTATTAAAATGGGCCATTATATAGTAACCAACAACAAAATAAACATCTTTCCTCTTTTTATCCACTTTGGTTTTTAGCTTTTGAGTGTTAGCTTGGATGGTTTGTTTGACTTTCTCCTAAATTTCCTTCATGGTTTGAAATTTTTTTTTATCTTGGCCACTTCTCTAATCCATGTCTCCAAGGTATCTTAGCTCACATACATCCCTTGGATGCATTCCATAAACTATCCCAAAAGGACTCTTATCTATGGCCCTATTCCAGTTATCATATAGGCATATTCTGCTTGTGAGATGAAAACATCCCAAGCATGACCATATTCTTTAGTTAAGAACCTTAGAAGGTTACATAGGGTCCTATTTACTACTTCACTTTGACCATCAATCTAGGGATGGTAAGATGAACCACAACACATGTTTATGTCAAGCTTTCTCCACAAAGTTTTCCAAAAATGACTCATAAATTTAACATCCCTAGCTAACACTATACTTAATGGAAGTCCATGAATCCTCACAACCTCTTTGAAAAATAGATGGAAAATATGACTTGCATCATTTTTTGTCCTACATGGGATGAAATTCCCCATTTTGTTGAATCTATCAACAATGACATAAATGCTATCATAACCTTGCTTGGTTTTGGGTAAACTTACAACAAAATCTATACTTACACAATCTCATGGCCTATTTGGAATTGATAAAGGCTAATAGAGACTTGCATTGCTCATTCCCCCTTTGGCTTTCATGCACACCATACATTACTCCACATATTTAGTCATATACTTCACTATCTTGGGCCAATAATAGAACCTTTGTGCTAATTCTAAGATTTTTCTTACACCAAAGTATCCACTTAGGCTACCATTATGCTTCTCCTTTATTAGGTTCTCTCATTAAACCCCTTGGTACACACAACTAGTAACCCTTGAATAGAAACCCATTTTGTAGGGTATATTCTAAAAATTTTCTATGAAAATGATTCTCAAAATCATTGCATACCTTGTAGGCTTTAGAAAAATCCTCATCTTCCTTGTAGAGATTCTTAAAACTCTCTATCCCAATGTTTTGGAGATGAATCTCCCGAATAATCATGACCCTTCTACTTCATGCATCTACCATTTTATTCAATTGCCCCTTCATGTGCTTGATTGTGAATGTGGAGCCTTAAAAGTACTCCATCCACTTCAAATGTTTGTTGCTCATCTTCTCTTGAGTATTGATGTAGCTAAAAGCTTGATTATTTGTAAACACAAAAAATTCTTTGGGCCAAAAATAGTGTCTTCACTTTCTAAGACACTAAACTAAGGCATAGAGCTCTAGGTCATAGGATGAATACTTCTTCTTAGCCTCATTAAGTTTCTCACTATAGAAGGCTACTAGCCTAACTTCCTTACTTAAAATCTGACCTACAACTAAGCTACTTGCATCACATTCTAGGGTGAACAATTTTTTAAAACTAGGCAATTGTAGGATAGGTTGAATAGCTACTTGTTTCTTCAACATGTCAATGACTTCTCAATTTCTAAAGTCCACTTAAACTGAGACTTGACTCCACCCTTTATAGTATCAAGCAAAGGTGCAAAAATACCATTGAAATTCCTAATGAAATTCCTATAGAATTGGGATAATCCATGACACCTTTTACCTCAGTAGATGTGGTAGGTGTTGGCTAGTCTAGTATAGCAGAAACCTTCTCCTTGTCCATCTTTAATGTCCCTTAAAACACCACAAAGCCTCAGTACACAAGTTCTTGTTTGAAGAAATCACACTTTTCAAGATTGATGGCTAGCTTCTCTTCATGAATTTTTTTCAAAATTGCCTCAACATGCTTGATATGGTCCTCTTTATTCTTGCTATAGATGAGTATATCATCTAAGTAAACCACCACAAATCTACTTGTGAAGCCCTTAAGTACTTCATTCATGAGCCTCATGAATGTGCTAGGAGAATTGGAAAGACCAAATGAAATCACAAGGAATTCATAAAGACCATCAATAGTCTTAAATGTTTTTTTCCATTCATCTCCCTCATTAATTTTGATTTGGTGGCAACTAGTCTTCAAATCCAACTTAGTAAAATATTTAGCTCCTCCAAGGAAATCCATGGGATCCTCAACCCTAGGCATGGGGAACCTATACCTAATTGTGATCCTATTTATGGCTATTAAGTCTATAAATAATCCTCATTCCCCCCCTTTCTTAGATGCCAACACAACAGGGACTACACATGGGCTTATGCTCTTATGTATCAGACATTGATCCATCAACTCTTGGACTTGTCTTGCCACTTCTAAGTTCTGATATGGAGTGAGCTTGTAAGAAGCTTTATTTGGCAAGGATGCAGCTAGAACAAAGTCAACTTATAACCCTCCTAGGAGGTAGGATAGCTAGAGTACCATCACTCACTGTGTCCTTGTACTTTTCAAGAAAATTTTGGACTTCCACTAGTAAAGGTTCCTTGCCTGTAATTTCTTTTGCTTCAGACTTCAACACTATTGCTTAACTCTTACATTTCTCATCTTTGAAATCTTTGATAAATTCTTTTCCACTACAAAATAATACACTGGGTACTTTAGAGTATGATTCCTCCCCTTCTAATAAAGACTAAATTTTAAAGGTCTTACCTCCCTTTTTGAAGGTTATGGCATTATCCCTTCCATCATATACAACTTCCCTATGAAATTTCCAAGGCCTACCTAGTAAAAGATAGAAAGCATCCATGGGCAAAATATCACACAACAATCTATCCTTGTATCATGCTATGGAAAAATCCATTGAAGATTTCTCATTCACCAAGATGCTCTACCCCTTGTTAAGCTAGGTAACCTTGTAAGGGTTGTTATGAGGAATCTTCTGCAATTTCAAATTAGTAATAGCATCCTTTGATATCACATTATCAATGGACCCTAAATCCACCACCACTTTACACATGTTTTTGGATACAACTGATTAATTATGTATTATCTTTGATGTTACACAAATTTCATATCATTATCAGTTAGTATATGTCAAGCTCACTTAGGTGGTGAAGACAATTTTCTCTATCTACTAAGCATTCTTGAGTTTGCCAAGCTAAGAAGGAAATGTCTACCAAGATCACTTAGGTGTCAAAGGAAAGTCTACAAAAGATGAGTGTTAACTAGGATCACTTGATTAATGAAGAAAAATTGGGTGAAACTAATGTTAACTAAGCTCACTCAATTACCAAATGATCTTCAAAAATATGTAGTATTAACTAAGCTTCTATTGGTTAACATAGGAAATCACTTCTAAGTTAGTGTCTACTGAGTTGGGTTAGCTAATGAAGGATTTTCTTGTTTTGGCATATTAAGCTTAATTGATTTATCTATTGGTTCTAGCTGACTGAGGTGATGAATATTAGTTATCTAAGTTGCATATAAGCTGAATTGACAATATGAAAGATATAAATCTACGGTCAAGTTGTGAATTTAAAATGTGTGTTTGAAGGAAGATATGATGAATGTATTGAATATTTAATAATGAAGAGAGGGAGTGAATTTGAAGGATAAGCAGAATATCCTTGTGGAGAAAAAAAGGTATATTCAATTAGGAAGGATCAAGTACAAGTCATAATAGAGATCTATAATAAGCAATTCAATTGCATTCAAATTAGGTCATCAAATTGTTACTCTCTAACCATTGTAGCAGTGATCTAAATCTCTTAATAGAATTGGCTTAACAATTATTTGTAAATCTTCTAACAAGGTGGTACTTCTATTGAACTATCTTAAGACCTCTAACTGGGTGATTAAATCCTTTAACAGGGTCACACCTAATAGTGTGTTTTGTAACCCTTATTAGGGTTGGCTCCTAATAGGGCTCACTTCAAAAGAGTGAAAACTGTAATTAGTTACAATTGGTGGTTTTTCGTAAATTGAGTTTCCATGTTAAAACTTGGTGTCAAATGTGTTCATGCCATTTTCTTTTATGTGTTTGCAACTAAGTTAAAATAATGGTAATCATAGATAACATTTAAAGTTTTTCATAATCAACACTTACTGAGTTACAACATTTTATGTGTGTTCATCGAGCATCAATAGCATTCAATTTTTAGACTTTATTTTGTACTAACATCTAAGGGATATGGGATTTATTTTTGTAGTAACTAATTCACCCCTCCCCTCTTAGTTACTCCTCTTATATTTCCAACAATTGAAATCAGAGCTTTTAGTGCTTGTAGAGAAGGTTTCAAGGACTTAAGCTAAAGATCTGGATGTCTTACAGAAGAGAGATTCCCAAGCTAAATAGAGACAATTTTGTAGCATGGAAAGGACTTATGAGGTTACATTTGGCTACTATCAATGATTTAGGGTGAAAATATCTTTATAATAAATAGAAGACTCCCACTAGAACATTATCTATTGAAGATATTGCTAAAAAGAAGAATCATAACATCATGATGATTGATATTTAATATTGTCTTCATTATGTTGAATTTGATAAAGTCAAAGACTGCAAAATAGCTCATGAGATGTGGACCAAACTAAAAGACATCTATGAAGGAGATGACAATGTAAGAAGAGCTAAGGCTGAAAATCTTAGAGGTCATTTTGGTCAGATGAAAATGAGAGAAGGTGAGAATATTGCAAAATATGTGGAAAGAATAAAAGCAAGTGCAATCAAAGCATCTAGAGGAGACATTAAAGAGAAAATAATTGTAAAAAAGGTACTTATAGCTCTTCTTCCTATTTATGCAATTAGAGTGTTTGCTATTCAAAAAATGAGAGGTGATCCAAATAATAAAACATCTTTGGATGCTCTAGTTGGAAGATTGATAGCTTTTAAGTTAGACAACTTTGATAACTATGTTCCTAGTTCAAACTAAGTCTGATGGACCCAAGTCATAGGTAGAAGGAATCAAGTTTGATACTAAAGTTCATTATGAAAATAGTGGAACTCATTCAAAATCCAAAGAACTTGTGTTGGCAAGTTATGTCAGAAGGCATCATGCACTTGATTAGATCATTGAAGACAAATCTAATGGAACAATGACAAGAAGCAAATTAAAAGGTACATGTTTACTTTCTTAATTTGAACCTAGAAATATTAAATATGCTTTGAAAAATGAAATTTGGATTAAAGAAATGAATGAAAAGATAAACTAGATAGAGAAGAACAAAACTTGGACTCGTGTTCCTAGACCCAAGGATAAAAATATAATTGGCACAAAGTGGGTGTTCAGAAATAAGCTAAATGAAGATGGAAATGTTTCTAGAAATAGGGAAAGACTTGTATGTAAAGGTTATTAAAAAGAAGAAGGTATTGATTATGGTTAGATTTTTGCTCCTGTTTCAAGATTAGAAAGTGTTAGAAATTTACTAGTGTATGCAGCACATAGAGGATCTAAAGTATATCAAATGGATGTTAAAACTGCATTCTTGAATGGAATTCTTGATGAGGAAGTCTACATTGAACAACTAAAAGGTTTTGTAGGTCCTAGCAAAAGAGACATTTTTTTCAAGTCACAGAAAGCATTATATGGTCTCAAGAAAACTCCTAGAGCTTGGTATGAAAGACTTCATAATTACTTGGTATAGATTGGCTTTCAAAGAACAAATGATAATAGTAATGTTTATATCAAAGAAGGACTAGACAATAAAATTGTATTGGTAGAAATATTTGTTGATGATACTTTATTCATAGAAAATGATGACTTATGCAAAGCATTTTAGAAGAAATGAGTAAAGAATTTGAGATGTCCATGTTTGGTGAGATAAATTTCTTTGTTGGGTTGCAGATATAGTAGAACAAAAATGGTATCTACATCACTCAATCTAAGTATATCAAGGAGATACTAAAAAAGTTTGGAATGGAAGATTCAAGACCAGTTAGAACCCCTATGTCTATAGGTCATAAGCTTTTGAAGAATGATGATTCCAAATAAGTAGATCACACCACATGCAGATCAATGATTGGAAAATTACAATATTTAGTACATACAAGGTTTGATATTGCATTAGCAGTAGCTATGGTGGCAAGATTCTCAGCGAATTCTAGAGAAAATCACATGATGGCAATCAAGAGAATCATGAAATATCTAAAAGGTACTAAAGACTATGGCTTATGATACAAACTTGGAGGCAATTTGGACTTGAATGTGTTTACTGATGTTGATTGGGCAGGAAGCCTTAATGATAGAAAAAGAACTAGTGGTGGAGCATTCTTTCTTGGTAAAAGACTAGTGTCTTGGACAAGAAAGAAACAAAATTGCATCTCTCAATCCACAATAGAGGCAAAATATGTGGCAAAAATAGTTAATTGTTCTAACATTTTTGGTTTAAACAATTTTTGGAAGGAATGAAGATAGAGATCAAGGATCCAATTGTCATATACTATGATAACACTAGTGAAATCAATATATCAAATAATCTAGTGATGCATACCAAAACCAAGCACATTGCTATAAAATGTCACTTCTTAAGAGAGTTGGTGCAGAATAAAGAAGTTAGATTGGAATATGTTAATACAAAAGAGTAGATTGTAGGCATATTCACTAAGCCATTACCTAAGGATGCATTTCTGTATCTAAGAGGTAAGCTAGGGGTCATTCCCCTATAAGAAGCTCACTGAATAGAGTTTAGTGATGCATCAACCAAGAACAAGTTGAAGATCAATTAGTTGGTGTAGAATTGACAAGGGCATATTGTAAATGAATCAATACTTCATGTATATTGATATTAACGGAGTTTTTGTCTTTGGCATGTGTTCTCAAAGTGGGAGAAGTTTACTATCATATCTCATAGAAAATTTTGTCATTCCAAAGAAGGAGAAGTTTTATGTAAGAGGGGGAAAGTTCTAGGAATGAACTTGGCAGAAGTTGTTGGAGAGAGAGGGAGAATCCACTGAAAGGAATAGCTCATACTAATAGAGGGAGTTCTCATGAATAAAACTAAGGATATGTTCCTTACTTTATTCTTGTTCCAAAATTTCATTATGTTATGACATGTTGTTGCCATCAATGCCAAAGAGGGAGATTGGTGGATACAACATATTAATTGTGTATTGTCTTTGATGTTACACAAATGTCATATCATTATCAATTAGTGTATGTTGAGCTCACTTAGATAGTGAAGATAGTTTTCTATGTCTACCAAGTGTTCTTAAGTTTTCCAAGCTAAGAAGGCAGTGTCTACCAAGTTCACTCAGGCATCAAAGTAAAGACTACAGAAGATGAGTGTTAACCAAGCTCACTCAATCAATGAAGAAACATTGGATGGAACCATTGTTAACTGAGCTCACTTGGTTACCAAAAGATCTTCGTGAATATGCAATGTTAACCAAGATTATATTGGTTAACACACGAAATTATTTTTGATTTAGTTTCTATCGAGTTAAGTGGGCTAATGAAGGATTTTTTTTTATATATTAAGCTTAATTGATTTATCTATTGGTTCTAGCTGATTAAGGTGATGAATATTAGTTATTCTAAGTTGCATATGAGCTGACTTGACAATAATGAAGAGAGGGAACAAATTTGAAGGATAAGAAGAATATCCTTGTGAAGTAGAAAAGCTATATTCCATCAAGAAGGATCAAGTAGAAGCCAAAACAAAGATCTATAATTATTAATTCAATTGCACTCAAATTAGGTAATCACATTGTTACTCTCTAACCATTGTAGCAGTGATATAAATCTCTTAATAGAGTTAGCTTAATAGCTATTTGTAAATCTTCTAACAAGGTGGCAGTTCCTATTAAATTTTCTTTAGACCTCTAACAAGGCCACTCCTAACAAGGTGATTAAATCCTTTACTAGGGTCACACCTAATAGTGTGTTTTGTAATCTTTAATAGGGTTGGCTCTTAATATGGCTCACTTTAGAAGAGTGAAAATAGTAACTATTTGCAATTTGTGGTTTTTCCCAAATTGGGTTTCCACATTAAATCCTAGTGTCAAATGTGTTCATGCTATTTTCTTTTATGTGTTTGAAACTAAGTTAAAATAATGGTAATCATAGATAACATTTAAAGTTTTGCATAATTAGCACTTAACAAGTTACAACATTTTATGTGTGTTTACTGAGCATCAACAATATTCAATTTTTAGACTTTATTTTGTACTAACATCTAAGGAATCTAGGATTAGCAATTGATTTACCCCTCCCCTCTTAGTTACTCCTCTTATATTTTTAACACACCTATTTTAGAATTTTACACTTTATCCTAAACAAGGCCCTTCTATATTTAGGTTCATTAGGAGTTGGTTGTTTGATCAAAACTCTCCTAAACATAAGATTCTTACCTTTTTCAGATTCAATGTGGTCCATGTCAGATTCCTTGTTGCAGTTTCCCTCTTGCCAATATGCCATCCTTGTGTCTTGGTTTGAGGAAGAATGCTTCTTTGGGAATCTATAGGTTGGATGTCCCAAATGTCCATAGTTATAACATTTCATACTTGCAAAGTATGAGTTAGATCTACCTGATCCTCTTCCCCTTTTTTGCTCATCCATGGTTTCCTCTCCCTCTATTATAACTACCTCTTGAGGTTGTTGTCACTAGTTTTCTCTATGAGATTTTTCTTGCCTTGATTCTTCTACTCAATACCCCTACCTTGGTAGCCTTCTCTTTGTCCTCTCTGATTTCTTCCCTTGCCTCTATCCTTGAAGTTGGAATCCCCTTTTCTTTTGTTTTTTTCCTCCATCTTTAGAGCTAGTTGATGTCACCTTTGGATAGTGGTATGTTCCCACAAACTAATCTCCTCTTGTATATCCCACTTCAAACCACTTAAATATCTAGCCACCTTGATTGGCTCCTCTTCTTGCTTTTAGATCTTAGACACAACCTCTAAAATCCTTAGTATAGGAGGTTGCATCTAGGTCTTTTTGCTTCAGTCCTTGTCTTCTTTTGTGGATTTAGATCTCAAAGTCTTTAGGTAGAAATTTCTCCTTCACTTTAGTGACCATAGCATTCCAGTTAGCTATAGGTTCCTTACCCATGCTGACACTCTCATCTTGTAGGTATTTCTAGTATGTCAATGCTGAACCTTTGAGCCTTGACTTAGCCACTTTAACCTTTTTTTCCTTTGATACCCCCTCACACTCAAAATGGTTCTCCATTTCATCTATCTAGTCTATGAATGCATCTATGTCCACCTTTCCACTGAAAAAATGGCACACCCAAATCTTTCTACATTTGGAGCTCGGCAAGATCATATCTATGATCTTTTTAATGATTTTGTTACCTAGGTCCATTGCAATGCATGCCACACTATTTAGTCAAATTGAATGATAAAACTTATTTGCAATCAATCTTATTGAATATTTGATAACAAGCTCTTCAATCCCATCAATTGACATGCCTCGATCATTCTATTTAGCTTTTATCAATTTCTCCACTTCATTTCTTGTTGCACATCTTATTGACTTCGGTCTATCTAGAGTAGGGTATCCAATTAGTTTTCATATAATGGTCTTTTTGATCTTGATTGGCCCTCCTTACCATAACTTCATGTCATGAACATGTCTTAGCATGATCTTTATCCATTCTTTTTTTAAGATGAACATGTCTTAGCATGATCTTTATCCATTCTTTTTTAAAGACTTTTGGAAAACCTAGGGCATGACTAAACTCTTTCTTAGTAATAATCTTATGTGCATCCCTTAGTCCTCTATTCTCATAAAATTTCTAAGCTTCTCTCAGCTCAAAATCTCTAACCTCTCTAATTTTTCATTAGTAACAAAGTTGTACATCCTAAATAGTTAGAACCTTAGGTGGAATTGACGATAGGGCACCAATTTTGTTGCTTCAAAGTTTGAACACTTCCTAAAGTTAGGTGGGGGATATTAGTTGTTCCTTATAAGTTGTGCATTGATATCCTTCAACATTTCACTTGCAAATGCCATTTTAAACCATGGTTTTTGAAAATAAACTTTTCTTTGATAACCTCTGAAAACAACTAGCTCATAAATAAAAGTTTAACTTACTAAATTCTATCAAATTGTTGATGGCACATAATGATTCACTCCTTTTGTTGCTAAATTTCCTTTGATCACCTCTGAATCACTTGTGCACTTGAACTCACTTGGTAAAGTGAAAATGATGCTCAAATTTGATATATACCTTCAATTTTTCCTATTAGGTCTATAATAAATAAGCTTATACTATGGTAGATGCACAACATTTGACTCAACTTTTCATGCCTCTTTTCAAATACTCAATCAACATTACCTTTCTCAACCAATACTAATTTTCTTAGCCAATACATAATCTTCATCATCATAGGAGCTTGGTCTATATTGTAATGCTCAGTCAATACAAACTATATTACTGATGCTTGGCATTTGATAGTAAAATATTTTCTATTGCCCAATACTTCTTTTAGATTTGTCCTAAATGCATCTTGATTCATGCTAATATTGAATTTTGAACATTTATTTATTAGGAACTAATGTATGATAATTCATTAAGTATACAATCCCTACATACCTTTCTTTTCCTAGATAGATGAGGTGTGATCACTTGATCCAATGGATTTGGTGATCTCGACTTTTCTTTCTACACTGCTTCCATCTTCTACTATCTCTCTCCATGTTTTCTTTACCTCAACTTTTCCTTTCCCTTTATTGTTTCCATTGTTTGGTGTTGGTGGCTGGGTCTTGTAGTTCTTACTAACATGTTCAACTTTAAGACAACTAAAATAGAGTAGGTTTCCATTCAACCATTTCTTATAGTTACCTTTGAAATTTAGCTTTATGCAATGCTCTAGAATGTTCCCATACTCTCCACAATAATGAAAATTATACCATGTGTTGTAATCCCAATTGTAAGAGTTAGGTATATGTGTTTTTTCTTAGATGTCTAGTTAGATCTTTCCTTGGATATGCATTCATGAGCTTTATGTCCATATTTCTAATAGTTATAAGGATGTCCTTCAAATTTGGGTGTAGTAGATGTATCACTTTTCTTTGATCTACACTCATGTGCTTAATGTCCTGGCTTCTTCCAATTAAAAAAGTAACCAAAAAACTTTGGTTTAGGATTTTGCATATTATTTTTGCTCCTACATATGTTGGTAGTGTGTCCAAGTTTACCACAATGATGAAAAGTAGGTTTGCCTTTGGATTTTGCATTTCTTTTCTCTCCATTATTTAAATTACTCTCCTACCTCAATAGATGAAGAGTACTTGGCATGTCCTTGACCAAAAGTATCACTAGATGACCTTGGTGATCTCATCAGTTCTTCAAAGTATTTGATAGCTTCACTTGGTTTGTTCCATCTTTCCAGTATTTCTTTCTTGGATCTCAACTCATTTCTTAGCTAATCACTTTGTAATTTTAGATGTGTAATCTACATGTCCTTTATGTTTAATTCCTGATTTTCAATTAGCAATTGGTTCATTATGTCCAACTGATTGATTGTGAGATTTCACACATCAAATGATCTTTCTTCAAGTCTAGTAGCCATTTGTCTTTTGTCTTTCTCAGTCATGGCTTATTCTTTTTCTTATTTCTTTTTTTTTAGTCACCTCAAATAATCTTACTAATTGAGTTTCTTTTTCTCTCTTGATTTCTTTGACTTTTTTATTTAGAATGGTGTTCTTCTATATGAGCTCATCTATTATTGCATAATTATTATCATAATTTTAACTTTTATGCAATCCTTGTGTATTAACTTCCTTGTATTGTGTATCATTTTTTTGAATGATCATTTCTTTCCTTTTTTTAAGGATTTCCTCAACTCTTCTTTTGCTCCTTCAAGTTGTTACAATATGATCTATATTTGAATCATCTAGTTCTTAATGATTTTTCCCATCTTGTATTCCTCCATTTCAAGATCTAGTCCTCCCAAGTTGTTAGACTTTTTCAAAAGAACTAGGCTCTGATACCAATTTTTGGTAATATTTAATGGGAAATAAGATACTAAGAGGCAAGGGTGGGGTGGTGGGGGGTGAATCAGGATCTAAAATTCTTTTTCACTGATAAAAAAATTCTCATCTAATCCATCTCATATCTCAAATCATATATGATATAACATAAACATGTAATGCTTGAAATAAAATCTATCTAAACACAACATCCATGAAAATCATTAATACATAACACAATAATTTTGGTTACCCAAAAACACTTCAATATGAAGGTAAAAATGGGGTGGGGATGAAACCCATAAATCTTGACGATTACAACAATAAAGTTAACCTGCTAGGGTTACAATTTTGATCATATTAGATGATCTACCCTATGAGGAGACTACCCTATTAAAATTTGTTAAGTTTGTTAGGTCTGACCCTATGAAAGGATTTTACACTTAGAATGAAGTAAGGACTCTATTAGGAGATTTGAAATAGGTCTATTAGAACCACTTTCTTAAGATATTTTCCCTGACTCAATCTATTAGAACTTATTCAGTACCCAACCCTTTAGTTTACTCTAAAATTTGATTACGATTTACTAAGCCAACCCTTTAGTTTTCTTTGAAAGTTGATTACAGATCTCCTCTCTTCAAATCTAATATTTTATTTTTTTCCTTCACTACTTTGGTTGCACTATCTGAACTCCTTCACTATGTACCTATCTTTTTTCCTTCTTTACTTCATTTTTCTTTGCATACACACTTTTATATATGACTCACACACTCTCTGAAGCTGATTGTAGGTCCTACCCTTCTTAAACATATAATCCTTAAAGGTTCTAGATTAGGATCAACGATCAATATTTTATCCCTTCTATCAATTTTCATCCTGATTTTCTAATTGGTTAATTGCTCGTCTATAAATTAACACCATCTGATAAAATGTGTAAGTTCCTCCTTAATAATCTCTTCAATCCTTAAATTTCATGTAGAGGTCAGATCAAATGATCTACATAAGTGTTTATGCAATTGCAAACTCATATGTCAATAATAGTTTACTTGACACTTGCATGTTCTGATGCTCAGGCATAACTAACATTCATGTTGTCACTTGGCCTCCACATATTCTATTCACTCAATAATGACTGACTATCTGATCGCTCAGTCCCAATTTAATTATTTGGCTTCTATTCTTGTTCTCTCTCAACTAAGGTTCTTGTAAACCTTTGACTAGATCAGCATGTGTTAAAAAAATAAACAAGTCCTTTTGTGGCTCAGCCTTCTCTGGATAGCTCAGTCATAATGATGATTGTCCAATGTTTCCTTGGAAAAGAAAAAGTGTTATACACTAATAGGAAACTTAGGCTTAGTGATCAACGCTCAAGTAATGGTACATTAGCTTTAACTTTATCCCTCTTTTAAGGATCGGATGCCACCTGTGTGTCTGCTACATTTGAACCATGTACTATTGCCCACTCACTAAGAACAACATTATCATGCCATTGGAATTGAACCATTTTTTGTTTTTTTTTGTTTATATCTTTCACTTTTCCTTCATCTCTTTTATCATGGGAACCTACAATATTAACCACAAAAACCCTCACTCTATAATTTCTCTTAAAAACATCTTCTCATATTATAATTTTTCTCTAAGTACCTTAAAATATTTGTGAAATAATGATTACCATGGAAGGAAATATCAATCTGCACATCAACAGTCACACACTCCACTTCAATTTTCACTAAAATTAAATATTAGAACCAATGCACTAAAATCCACCATGGAACAATTTTAAATTTGAGTCATTAATCAATAGTCATGAAGGCATGTAGTTTTAGTTTAGATTCAATTAAAACACTAGTTCCATCCTTTTACACTAACTAGAAAATTGACCAATGAAAATTAAATATCTAGATATCACTTGAGAAGAAAACCTCACTACATAATCTTCCATCCATTCTGAACACATGTTAAACTATCATGAAGCCATAATGACTAATTACCTTACAACTCTCCATCATGGGTTCATGACCACCGTTGAATCTTCATGATCTTACACTCATATTTTCTTATCTCCCTAGACATGTGGCATCTCATCTTGAAGCCACAAAGAATAAATTATTTTGAAACATCTCATTATTGGTTTGCAAGAGTCATATTATCTTTTCATCACCAATGAGATCTCATTCTACCTCTAATGGCACATGTCATCATCTCTTCTTGAAGCCACCATGTCTAAATCAACATGCACCTTTTGATTGTGGTTTCATGACAATGGTTAGACATTTCCTATATTGGCTAGATCTAATTTGCATAGCAAAGGGGGGAATAGACATGTGTCTTTTTATCACAAAACCATGAATATTTTCACATCATTCATCTTGTTATCATAGGTTCATGACCACCTTCAATCTTTTTTACATTCACCCAGGTCTGACCCTTTCTTCCTAGACATGTGGTGAAAGGTCTTGAAGTTGCTAAGATTATTTAACCTACATCTTCCCAGCACATATTCACAATGACTACCTGATCAATTTTAATTTTTAATCTCATTCTATATTCATAATCTTTTATTTTCATTTCTCTCCAAGTGTTGTTGAGCCTACATTTGAACATTCTAACAATTTCATATGTCTTTCTACAATTGGATTCCCCATCCTTTTCATTTCTTTATCAATGTATACATCATTGGTTTTTCTAATGAACATGACATGTCACCCTTATGTTACATCATCCTTAGTTACCACATGGCTCTATGTTATTTCTCTCCAGAGTCATCTCAACTTGTCACCTTGTACTGACCCTCTAAACACTGGCCTTGGATATGTGGCACCCTTGAAGTATTAACCTCACTTTT
The DNA here is from genome assembly GCA_028749045.1 of Cupressus sempervirens. Lineage (NCBI taxonomy): Eukaryota > Viridiplantae > Streptophyta > Pinopsida > Cupressales > Cupressaceae > Cupressus > Cupressus sempervirens. Next base: position 243,677,317 of record CM053793.1, on the reverse strand, counting down.
CATATGAAATGACTAAATAGTGTGATTAATTGTTACATTTTGAGTTATTTTACAAAAACTAGGGTTATTTTTTTAGTTGGTCCTTGTTTGTAATTGGATGTTATAATCATGGGAATTATCTATCTCCTAGGTACATTTCATATTTTTTAAGGTAGTCCAAATTTTGTTGAATTAGAAACCAACACATTTCATGGTGACTTTTTGGACCATAGATGGATATGTGCTCAATGTCCACTTTCTTATATTTTCTTCCACATTTTCCTCAATCCACCTACATTATTCTTGATCTTTCTGATTCCTATCCCTTCCCTTATCTAGGAATAAGTCAACCTATTCTAGCTAACCCTAGTTGACTTCTTCTCTGATGATTTCGGGGCCTAGGGACCAAAATGTCTTAGAGTTCCAAATTGTTAAGTCTCTCTCTCTCTCCAGTTAGCTTGTATTTTTTTCTCATCTAAAAACTAGCATGTAAGGAAACCTAGAGACTTCATTTTTCATATCTCACATACATGCAAGATACACTTACATTTTTCAATCAAGACATTTAAGCATTCGAGCATTCAAGAAAAGGAGTTTTCATTAGGTATTGAGGAATTCTTTGTGAGAATTTCCTCTTCAAGATCTAGCATATTGTTAGCCATCAAGGGAGGAGATATACATTGAGGCATCACGATCTTCTTCATTTATATACATTTACATATGTGGCTCCATAATGTGGTTGTGGTAGATCCATTACAACTGCTAGAGATATCCTACATTTACATACCAAATTCAATGTCTACAATGTCCAACAAGGAATTATATTTATTGACAAGGGATTTTATAAGAAAGGTGAATAATTACATTTATCTTATTTCAATCACATACATTCACGTTTCTCCATTTAAGTTTGAATCAATCTAGGGTTTGACAAAGCCCTCATCCACCAAACAACAAAAACCTTTATTTCACATATGTGGAAGTAGGATAGTAAATTTATGGTTGTATATTTGGAAATAACTCATTGAAATTTTTACAACCAATATGGGTTGACCTTGTTATAGTACCTCAAAAACATAATGATATCATGGAAATCATTTTGCAATGATTGGCACAAAGTCAACATGTTCTTTATTCCTTAACTGAAAAATTACTTTTTAGGTTTTTCATTTTGCTTAAGGATCTATAGAAAAAAATTTAGTTATAGTTCTAGATATATACTTTTCAAAGCTAAAACACAACTTCCTATATGCATTTCAAGGTGATTCTTCGATCTTTTATTTTAATTCATAATTTTAGCATTATTTTGCACCTAAATTGGTCTAAATGTATACACTTAACATTTAGATCTATATTACATAATCAATTAGTTCAACTTTGCATACACATTATTGCACATGAACCTAAGAGAGTGTTTCCTTATATTGCATTCCTTCTCACAACTCAAATTCAATATTGATGCCCCTTCCTCTGAAACCTTACTAATCTAATTTGGCTTTAAAAAGGGATTGTATTTGGAGATTCTCCTTTTCCCTACACACACATATCTTTCAATGCTTTATTGTGTCAAGTGGAAGTATACATCATATTGAAGTGTCTCAATTTTTCCACTAAAAACTTTGTGCCAAGGATTTTCTTAGTTTCTTCTATAGTTCAAAAATCACATTGTCTTTCTCATACCTATACCTTTCTATCTTCAAGAATATTTTTTCTATAGCTCATAGGCTAATCTTCTTTGAGGACCTATGCTCTAATACCAGTTGTTGGTATAAATGGTACTGAGTGGGGGTTTCAATAATTACAATAAGTAATCTAATAATTCAAACCATCAATTAAATTATTTTACCAAATATAAACCAAATAACTATTATAATGAAATGAACTTAGTTCACCAAACATTAAAAAAACATAACACATAATACCAATATTTTGGTTATATGAAAAAAATCATGTTATAAGGTGAAAATGTGGTGCAGAGGCAACTTGACATTTGAGGGATGTGCCGAATTTTAGTCTAATGACATGTCTTCATCATGAGGACATTTAAACTTTTGGAAGACCATATATATTGTAATGATTAAATTGATTAAAATTGGCATTAAATTAGTATTCATGTACCCATGAAAATAGTTTAAAACATTGTACTACATACCATATGTAATGGATGTATATCGGGTAGAGTGGACAGTTTTATAACTACCCCAAGAAGCTCTTGTTTTAAAAAGAGGCACAATTGTAACCGAAAGAGATAGAAGGGATAGAGGGAAGTTATGAAGAGTGATTCTTCTTGGTGTGCAAGTAAGAAGAAAAGGATCAGCTTTCTGGCCTTTAGCTAGAGAGCCATGTATGTAGATATTTAGAGTTAAAGATTGTGATTAATGAAATTAGTACTTTGCTTTTTGTAACTAGCTTTCTATCTCTGTGTGAATGTTCATTGTTATAGACTTATTTTTATTCCTTCATACACTTCCCATGCCTATCGACCTTCGATTGTGGTTTGCAAAAGAGAAAGAATCTGTTATGGAACCCAATAACAAGAAACAAAATAGTGCTTGTTTGAAACTGGTGGTGGGAAGAGGAACATATTCATTTTTTTCTGAGAGCTTGATTAAGAATAGGAGTGGAGTTGTATTTGAGAATGGAAAGGGTGGCAATTTCCTTACCCAAACCCGATGACGAAATTGTACAAGGTGATGGGTACAAAGCTGATAAGTAACTATGGTATCTTGTCTTGTCTCAATAATGGAAAAACAAGGGACTCGATAGCAGTAAGTTGTATGCATCATGATTTGGCAAAGAATGAGCCGATATGTAAAGAATGGATGCTTCACAGGAGGTATACACAAATAAATAAGCTATTCGATAAAGGAGAGGGCTTGGTATGTCATGGGTGGTGGAAGATTTAGTGTGTAATCATGGAGAATGGCATTCTCCGGCATGGTTGTTTTCAAATGGAAAGTGGGAGCTTGGGTTAGTTGATATAGTAAGAGAAAGAGAGCTCGGGTATTAACAATGAGAGGAACTTGATAGACCCAAGGAAAGAGCTTAGCTTGTAGATACGGTGAACCAGCTAATGGGAAGGTGGCGGCACATAATGATAAAGGTGTTATTACCATTACCCGATAAAGGGATGGAGAAGAATATGATAACAGAATGGAAAAGGTGGCATCTTATATACACAAGACTAAAGTCTTGTGGAGAACACATATTTGGAAAGAGCCATGTTTTGGTGTATTTTTCTATCTATATTGTGCTTTTGATGGGCCAAAGTAGATCTTTGTAATCCTTGTGCATGGTGATTTGGAGATAGGTTCCTGCTATATGCAAATGTGAGTTGATCTTTGAAGACCTCCACATCAAAAGGATAGCGGACATGCTACCTACAAGCCTTCCACTATAGTTAAAAGGCTTTCATATTAGGAGCTTACAAAAATCCTTTTTGTGAGTTTACCCTACTAAGAGTGTTTTACACACTCCTAGGAGTAGAAGAAGATTTGTTGGGATCTACCTTAGTTAGAGGATTTATAAATTCTTTTGAGAGTCCAAACTATTAAAGGATTTTCAATAAAGACATTGGTTAAGGTCCACCAATCTAATGGATTTCTCCTATTAAAACTATTAAGTAACAAGAAGTTGGTTGACCTGTCTTTGGCACACCTTTCTTATCAGATCTTATCTTCTCTTCTCTAACTACAAATTTTCCATCTCAATAGCTACTTTGCAAATTCATTCACTTCTCTATCTCTATCTTCACCTATTTGTATTTGTTCATCACTTATGTATTCATTATCTTTCTTTTACCTAGCTTGTTGCTCATCTTGCATTACATGTACTCATCCTTTTGTTTCTTAACTTCTTTTTTTCACTTAATCTCATCCCTTCATTCAAATTACATGTTTTTTTTTTCTTGCACCTTTCTCTCTTCTCGTATCTCTATGCCTTTGGCATGCTTTAATCTTTGCATTTGATTATTATTGGACATTCTTGTATAATCCCTAAGATAAGCCAAAACATGTTTGACCTAATCAAATTCCTTCTTGAATCCTCTTCACTCTATAGTTTCGATCTCCCAATTATGAATTTATTATTACTCCTTTCAAGAATATACATTATTATTACTCTTTCATCGATCTTCCATCAAAGGTAACATATCACTATTTGGGTTTATGGGTGAATCAATTCAATCTTCTCTTGTTAATGCCAAATTCCAAAAATCTCATGCTAAATGCTAACATGAAGAATATAGAAAGAGATGTTTTCTTCCAAGAAGAGAGACAAGGAACAAGACCTATTATATTTCATAAAATAAACATCATATAAAATAAAAAGGCCCCAATGATGTAGGCTATTAAAATTGCATGATGGCAAAAACCATAATAGAAATTAGAGGTGCTAAGCTATATTTTTTATATCAATAAAATGCAAAAGATCTATTATTGAGAAATAAGAGGTCTATTTATTATGTCTTGAATGGTTGGTGTAAATTCAATACAACTAGGAAATGAATATGTATATATCTGATAAAAGAGACCTATAATTAAAAATTAATAGGTCTTTGATTCTTTGAAAATGGTTTGCAATAAGAATAAATTTTAATACATATTTAAGTCTCCAAAAGATTCTTTTATCCAAATCCAAACAATCATCAATAAGTACTCCAAAAATAGGTGATTTTGGTAAAAGAAACTCAAAAGGTAGTATGTGTTGTCATGAATATGGATTGGAATAAGAGAATTAACTAGAGTTATAAATCATATAACATATTTAGTAACTTTTGTAGAAGGATCTATAGGGATTTTTATAACTTATTGATTAATAGCAATATTTTATTCACTATAGATCCTTGTTGAGTATTAATGGTATAGCCAACAGTATAATTATATTTTAATATTAAGGGTTCCTTGAGCTTTATGAAAGTGTGTGGTGTAAAGGGGAGTAGGAATGGATTTCAATTACTAATCTCATGTTTACTTAGGTGGAGAAGAAGAAGAGTGGTTATGTAGATCTTCTTGTCTACATAATAAATGTGGGAGATAAATCATCAAGAAAATTATTGCCATTGGGATTATTAATAATTATTTGATAAAAAGAAGATTTTTTAAGGTTATATAAAGATGTGAAGCAACTAGATTTCTTAATATTATCTGGTAAGGTGGGTTGAGGAGGAGAGTATATAGGTCTCACTAAAATGGTATTATTAGGAGTTCAAAATCTATCATCATGATCAATAGGCAGCATAAGAGTAGAATTTAGTTGGTTTATGCTAATTCCATCTTTAAATTTATCAATAAAGACCCTTATGTAAATAATATATTCCTTTCATTTTTTTAAATATTGAATGAGACAACTACTTAAAATATTGATAAAAGCCTTAAAATATGCCTTATAAGGAAGAAATATATTTTAAAGCCTTATAACACCCTATCCAAGAACTCCATAAAGGAAAATAGACATTATTAAATGAAAGGGTGTATAATTCATGTCATGTGATTGATGAATATAAGGATAAATGCAATAAAGTAGGTTATCATACACCAATCTTAGTGAATTTCATGGTTAAACATTAACCCAAATAAAAGCTAAAGTGTCAATGTATTAGATGCAATCAAGAAAAAGAGATCTAATACCAAAATCAGAATGGAAATATTGTACATCAAGTCCACTAGAATATAAATTAAGAAAGAGGGTTGTAAGGTGGAGAGGTTCCCCATTTGCTATTATGCAATTAAAAGAAAGATGTCTCAATAGGATCATATAGGACTTAATATCTAAATGCTACAATGATCTTTCAATGATTCATGGGTTGAAATGATATGGATGATGTATTATAGAAGGTTAAATAAAAAAATATAAATAGTTTCAAAAAAGAAAGTTGACAAAAATAGACAAAAAGATATAATGAATTAAAATGGGAATATAAAAATTATATTGGCATGCGATCTAAATTTGAGGATGATCTGACAAGTGTAGAATGTATGTGGTGTTTTTCACTTGGGAACAAAAAGCTTGGGGCATTTTTTCCTAAGTGTTTTTCTTGATTTTTATTGTAGCCATTTTGATATATCTTGTAGTTTCCAAATCAATTCTTCGTATTTGTGCCACTTGTACCTACACATAAAAAGGACTAAGGTTGGATTTGAGAGTTTTCCCCTCAAATCCCTATTCAAAAACAACCCCAAAATGAAAAAAAATAAAAAAAATAAAAGTGTGTTATCATATAGTAAAGGGTTAAAATAGAAATAGAGTATTTCATACCTCGATAGTGAAAATTCTTCTTTATTCTGATCAAATGTGTCAATGTAGTAGCTTTAAATTAACACAAAAATCAAAAATGAAATCATGAATGATAAAACCTTATGTAATTGATTTTGTAATTTTCCACAATGCATAGTTGAGAAGAAGAAAGAATATGTAGATGTTGGTCGATCTCCTTCCTTGATAGGACACTTATTTTTTAGGCCTTTACTAGGGAAGTAAATTTTGATCTATGGAGAATAATACCTTGAATGCTTAAGAAGAGGTCCAGATCTTAAATGCTTGAACATTTTCTTTTATTGCTTGAACACAAGCTCTTGAAAAACCATTATTTTATTTTTGCAATCTTGATTGTGGTTGATTGAATGAGGAATTATGTGATTTTTATGTGACTCTCGCAACATCTTCAAGGTTAAAAATCAAGCAACCTAACTATAAATCTAAATATTTCACTAAATCATAGAGATGCAACCTCTGTATCGATTTGGACCTAATATTTGGGGAACAAAATTCCTAGGGCTTTATGTTCCCAAGATCACAATTTCCAAGCTATTACATTTCACCTAATTAGAGATTAGATGAGGACTGTCGGCCCTCAATAATTAGGGATGTCATCCTACTAACAATAACTTGTTCTTAGACCAAGACAGGTCACAAAGACTGCAAATGGTAGCATGGGGCCTAAATAAGGGCTTAACTCAATTTTTAAAAATATTTAAATGATAGAGGAATTATTTATATTTATGCATACATTAAGTACTTTATATATTCCTAATATTAAAATACACTAATGTGGGTGCTAAATAATCATGAAATTATAAACACATGTTAGGTGCTTACAATTATAATGGTGCACATATATAGTCCTACTAATTTTCATTATCATGGAAAATAAAATAAAATTTCCTCATGTGATGTAAGAGAAAAGAAAATTTCCTTGCATGACTCGACCTAACTCACATATAAAATTACTCTTGGTGTTAACTTAACCTTATAACTCTAGTTCTATGTCCAAATATATTTTGTGGTACAAGACGTTATGCCATGTAAACTTTGACAATTTGGTGAACATTAATAAAATGAAGAAAGTAAGAGGGTTGCCAAAATTAAACAAGTCTAACAATGCTATGTGTAAACAATGTCAATTGGGAAAAATGACAAGGTCTAGTTTCAAAAGAAAAACATACACATTTAGTGATAGTTTGGAATTGTTTAATACTGACCTTTGTGGACCTATTGATGTTCAGCAATATTATAGAGATAAGTATTCCATTATTTTTTTTGATGATTATTCTAGGATGATGACTATGATGTTTCTCAAATCTAAATTTGATGCTTTTTAGCTATTCAAGTGGTCAATGGTATTTGGTCAGAGTTGGAAAAGAAATAGGGAAGAGTCTAAAGTGTTTGAGATCTAAAAGAGGTGGTGAATTAATTTCTAATGAGTTCAACACATTTTGCAATGATAGAGGAATTAAAAGATAAATGTTAGCACCAAGGACCCCTCCTCAAAGTGGGATAGCTAAAAGAAGAAATATATCAATAATAGACTATGTTAGAACATTGATGATGGAGAAAAATGTATCATAAAAATATTGGAGAGAAGCTATCACACATTATTGTATATACCTTAAATAGAGTACAAGTCAAGAAAGGTACAAGCTAAAAAGATCTATGGAGGAAATGGCAATGTAAGGAGAGCCAAAGAAGAAAGTTTAAGAGGCCAGTTTGATCAAATGAATGTGAGAGAAGATAAAAAAAAATTACAAAATATTGTGAGAGAATAAAGCAAGTGTGAGTGTAATCAAAGCTTTAGGAGGAAAAATAGAAGATGAAATAATAGTTATCAAGGTATTAAGAACTCTTCTTCCTATTTATGCAATTAGAGTTTCATCTATTCAAGAAATGAGATGTGATCCCAAAAGTGATATAACTTTGGATGTACTAGTGGGAAGGTTAATAGCTTTTGAGTTGGATAACATTGATAACTATCTTCCTAGCTCTCAGAACATAAAGTCATAATTCAAAGAAAAATAACTCTTGGTAGAAAGGGAGGAAACTCAAAAGGAAAACAATTTGATAATGAAAAAGAAGAAGAAGAAGAAGAATATGATGATAACCTTGAAGCCATTGAAGCACTACTTGAAAGAAGGTTACCAAAAGGCAAAGGTAAATATAAAGGAAAAATTCCATTGATTTGTTTTTCTTGTGAAGAATTTGGTCACATTATTGCAAGGTGTCCAAAAGATTTCAAAAGCTACAAAGAATAAAGTAAGAAATCTCGTTATATTGCTAAAGATTTTGATAGTGATGATGAACATGAAATGGTATATATTTCTATTAAAGATGAATTAGATGATGAAGATAATGAAAAGATGGCACTTATTTCTCATGTTAGTAATAATGACACATGGATGATAGATAGTAGGTGTTCTCATCACATGACTGGTGATAAAACTAAGTTTGAAAACTTGGAGCACTTTAATGGTGGAAGTGTTAAATTTGGAAAGAATGAACCATGTTACATGATGGGAAAAGGTTGCATTGCATTGAATAATGGAATAAAATGTGATAATTCCTATAGGGTTGAAGGAGTGAGACATAATCTTCTAAATGTGGCACAACTAAACAACATTGGATTCAAGGTAGAAATCATGAATGGGAAGGCTAGGCTTCTAGATGGCAAAGGAAACCTAATTGAAACTAGAAATTAGACAAAAGGTAATTTTTTTTGCCTAAAATTAACTAAAACTATATGTGTCCAATCTTAAATAGAGGAACCTAAGTCAAAGACTATGGAAAATGCTTTTGAGATTGTTCAAACCAAGTCTCAAATAGAGGAGACTAAGTTATAGCCAACACAACCCAAGTTGTAGCCAGTGCAACCCAACTTGCAGCCAGTCCAACCCAAGTTAAAAATATTTCTAACTGAGTCTCAGATAGAAGAAGTTGAGATTTAGATAGAGTACATATTGAAGATCTTTGGAATAGAAGATTCCAAACTAGTTAGAACACTTTTTTCTATTGGACATAGGATATCCAAGAATGATGATTCAAAAGAGGTAAATCATACTACTTATAGATCTATGATTGGGACACTTTAGTATGTTGTTCATACTAGACCTAATATTGCATTAGTAGTTGGTATAGTTGCAATATTGTCTTCAAATCCCAAAGAAAATCATATGATGACAATAAAAAGAAGTATGAGATATCTAAAAGGCACTCAAGACTAAGGTCTATGGTACAAGAAAGGAGGAAACTTTGAGTTGAAATCCTTTACTAATGTTAATTGGATTGGAAGCATTGATGAGAAGAAGAGCACTAGTGGAATGAGAATTCTTCTTGGAAAGAGTTTAGTATCTTGGAAAAGCAAAAAGAGGAATTGCATCTCTCAATCTACATCAAAAGCAAAATATGTTGTTGCAGTAGTTAATTGCTCCAACATAATGTGGATCAAGCAACTATTATCAAGATTAAAGGAAGAAATCAAGGATCTAGTGGTTATCTATTGTGATAAAAAAAAGTGCAATCAATATATCTAAAAATCTAGTTATGTACACCAAGACAAAACATATTGCAATCAACTATCATTTTTTGAGAGAATTAGTTCAATATAAATAGGTTAAATTAGAATGTGTTAATAGAAAGGAGTAGGTTGCTAACATATTTACCAAACAATTTCCTAAGGATGCATTTTTGTATCTAAGATGAAAGCTAGGGGTCATTCCCCTATTTGATGCTTGCTAAAGTATAGACTAGTGATGCATCAACCAAACTACTTTAAAGATCTATCAAGTTGATGCAAAGAAGTTGGAGCTCATTGCATATGGATCATTATATCAGGTACATTGTAAAAGAATTGTTTCAATTCTTTGGCATTTAATGTCAAAGAGGCAAAGAATCATGTCATATATTCATCAAGGGAGATATTGATGTAATCAAACAAGAATTAGAAGCAGTAATCTGCAAGAGGGAGAACTTGATCTAATGGAGTCTGAAGATAAGATGGTAGAGGGAGAATCTCAGAGGGAGTTCTCATGGATGGGTGGAGAATTAGAATGAAACTAAGGATATTATATAATCTTATAAATTATTTTGATTTCTCTAAGTTTTCTTTTCTTAATGACATATTTTGTTGCCATCAATGCCAAAGAGGGAGATTGTCAATAAAATTTATTCAATTGCATATTGTCATTGATATTATACAAATGTTATACTCTAACTGAGAATTGGCAGTTGGAATTGAGTTCAAAACACTCTAGTAAGAACCAAGCATAAGTTTAGAAGAAGCAAGTTCAAGGATTCCTTTGTAAATCGAGTCAGGTTGGTTACCAAAAGAGTTTAGCATAAACTGAGTCAGGTCAGTTACCAAGGAACTTAGTGGTAACTGAGTGACCTAATTTTAGCAAACCTATTGTAGATTAGTTTTATCTTTTAGTTGGTTTATACAAGCCAACTTAGTGGATTTAATTTTTAATTTGAAAGGGTATTCAAGACAAATTGACATTGGATTTCATATATATGTAAGGTCAATTTGTAGATTGAAATAATGAGAAAGTGGAGAAGAAGATAAGATGGGAATAAAGAAGTATGTCTACTTTAGAGAAGACTATTCAAGGAGATGCAAAGAATAATCTAATCAGGAAGGACCTAGAGGATAAACTAGAATAGTGATCTGAATCTGCAATTTAGTTGCTTCAATAATCAGGTCAATCATTGTTACTCTCTAAAAATTGTAGTAGTGAAGAAATATCTTAATAGAGTTGACTTAACAATCATTTTGTAAATCCTCCACCTATCTTAATAACTCTAATAAATCATTTTGGGATTTCTAGATTGAACTATCTTAATAACTCTAACAAGGTCACTCCTAATAGGGTGATTTAAATCCTTTAACATGGTCACACCTAACGATGTATTTTTTAACCTTTAATAGCGTTGGCTCCTAACAAGACTCACTTTAGAAGAGTGAAAAGTTGTAACTAGATGCATTGGTGGTTTTCCCAAATTGGGTTTCCATTTTATATCTTGATGTCTCATGTGCTTATATTATTTTCTTATAGCTTTATCTTTCTACAGCTAACTTACTAAAGGTTAATACACATTATTATCTTAATATTTATTTAATAACTAAGTTACAGTGAATATCTAGTTCTAACCAACTTGTGATTTAAAGGAAAAGCTTGTAGTGGCATCTAAGGGATTTGGAATTGTTTTAGTGGTAATTGATTCACCCCTCACCTCTGAGTTACTCTTATATTTCCAACAAGCTCTAAGTATTGTAGTCTATACTTTTAACCAAGTTCAAGTAAATAAATGTGCAAACAAAACACCTTTTGAACTTTGGTAAGGCTATGTACCTAGTGTGAATTATTTCAAAGTTTTTGAAAGAAAGTGTTACATATTGAAACATGCTAGAAAAGAAAAACTTGATGCAAAAAGTGATGAAGGAATTTTTCCTAGGATATTCCACTAAAATAAAAGCTTATAAGTGTTTGAATTCTAACACTAAAAAAATTGTGGAAAGTAAAAATGTTAGAGTTGATGAATTTATAGAAAATAATAAATAAGAATAGAAGAAAGAACCTAGAGAGATAGGAAATTTTTCTATGTTTATGAAGGAGAGATTAGAATCTTACCTGAACCAAAAAAGGTGGTTGTTGAGCATTAAAAATCAAGCACTAGTGAGGTTCTATAGAAGAGCTCCATTGAGAATCAGTAGAGTGTTGAGCATCAGGCTATAGGAGCCGAGTTACATACAAAGATTGTCAACCATCAGAGAAAGTGAGCTAAGTGGCAGCCAACAATACCTAAAGAAGAAGAAGAAGAATAACCCGATGAACCATAGTAAGAAGAAATAATACATGAACCTATTTTGGTAAAGTAGGTGAGAAGGTATTGTTGGATTTATTCAAGATATGACAGGTTACTGAGAGGGGAGGGGTGAATCAGTAACCTAAAAACTTTAAAACAATTTAGCACTTTAATCATATATGCTATTCACCATTCATTCATCTAATCTACTACATGTATGAGAGATCAACCATTCATAACACATGTACACAATGATTTGGTGACCCAGAATCCTTCTAGATAGAAATTAAAATTGGGGTGGGGATGACACCCACAAAACTTCAATACTGTAGTATAAAGTTGGCCTGTTAAGGCTTACATTGACCACTTCTATTGATCTACCCTATTAGGAGCACAAAGGACTACTAGGTCCACCTTGTTAGAGGATTTACAAACATTGAATGAAGTATGCACTTGGTTAAGAGATTTACAAAAGACTGTTAAGTCTACCTTGTTAAAGGATTTAGAGACTGGTTCACCTGTTAGAATGAAATAGTAGATTTGACTTCCAAATTGATTGCCAATTAGATCCTTGAAGTACAAATCACCTCTTGTGATTGATGAATCTTTACTATTCCTTGATGACCTTGCTAGGTATTTTTCTTTGCTGTTGATTCGCATTCATTCTTCTCAAAACATTACATGTATATTCCTTAATATTCTCATCCATACATTGTAAATGATATAATACATTACATATATATCATTCCAATAATTATAATTGCAAGGTTGACTAAAACATAAGTGAAGAAAACATTACTAAGTCAGCCCAATAGTAAATAACTTGGGTTCACTAAACTGACTCGATGACCTTCTGATACTCGACATCCACTACATTACTTGGCATCATCATGCACTCGGTAGAAGTGAAGGCTCAGTCCATACTAATCACTCAATGTAGTTCTGAACTCGGTGACCACTAGTGACTCAATAGATGTAGTGTTACTCAGTAGTTACTACATGCTAAATTTACCTTTCTTTACTCGATAAACATTATAACTCCCATGCTCAATTTACACTAACTTCCCATGACATAATCTGACTACTCAGTAGACACTGAGATGCTCGGTAGATACTAAGATGCTTGGTGTAAACTGTTGAACACTTCTAAGCTTGATGAGTGTAGGAAACTGAGTGTTGATCTCAGTAGCTATACTGATATAGATAAGTGTTGTCACTAATGGCAATAATAACTTAATGCCAACAGGTATCATAGACTAGAACAAATAATTAGAGACAAAGATTTAGGAGTCATGACAAGAAGAAAATAGAAGAATTACACATTCTATTTATGTGAGTTTGAACTCAAGTCAATTAAAGATGATTTGGAGAATAAAGATTGGATAGGAGAAATGAATGAAGAATTTGAGAAAATAGAGAAAAAAAAGACATTGACATTAGTATCTAGACCAAAGCATAAGAATGTGATTGGAACGAAGTGGGTTTTCATAAACAAGCTAAATGAGAAAGGTAAAGTCAAAAGGAATAAGGAAAGACTATAAGGGATATGCACTAGGAGTTGACTATGGTGAGACTTTTCCCCTAGTTGCAAGGTTGGAAGGAGTGATAAATTTTGTTGCATATTCTATTTATAAAGGATTTGAAGTATATAAAATGGATGTCAAATCTAAATTTCTAAATGGAATCTTAGCCAAGAAGTCTACATTGAACAACTTGAAGGATTTCTTGATCCAAGAATGAAATACTCTATCTCATGCAAGAACTAATGAAAATAGTAATATGTATCTGAAAAGTAAATTTGAAAGTAAGATATTGGTATCTTAAGCTTTTGTTGATGATACCATATTTGAAGGAGAATATTCAATGTGTAAGTCATTTGTTGATCAAATGAAGAAGGAATTTTAGATGTCAATGTTTGCAGAGATAAAATACCTTTTTAGATTTCAATTCTATCAAATGAAAGGTGGCATATGCATTACACAATCTAAGTATTTCAAGGAGATATTGAATACTTTTGGAAAAGAATATTCAAGGCTGGTTGCAATGCCTAGGACAAAAATTGTCAAAGAATGATGATTCTTGTAAGTAGATCAAATACTATACAAGTCAATGAGTCAAAAAATGCAATATGTTATGTATAGAAGACCTAATATTGTATTAGTAGTTGTAATTTTTGCTATATTTTTTGTGAATCCTAGAGGGAATCATATGGTGGTAGTGAAAATTCTTTTGAGATATCTAAAAAGGAGAGAAGACTAAGTTATGGTACAAGAAAAATGATAAGTTTGAGTTGAAGATTTTTGTTGATGTGGATTGGGATGAAAATGTTGATCATAAAAGTGGAGGTACTTTCTTTCTAGGCAAGATATTGATTTCATGGACAAGCAAGAAGAAGAATTGTGTTTCTCATTCGACATCAAAAGCTAAATATATTGCTACAATAGTCAATTGTTCATACATTGTATGGATTAAGTTGTTGTTGAAATGTATGAAGGAAGAAATTACTAAACCTTTTGTGATATATTATGATAACACAATTGCTATAAACATATCAAAGAACCATGTGATATACATGAAGACTAAACATATTGAGATCAAGTATTATTTCTTGAGAGATTTGGTATAAAACAAAGAAGTAATATTGGAATATGTGAACACCAAAGAATAGATGGCTGAAATATTCACAAACATACAATTTAAGGATTTTTTTGAGTATCTATGAGGTAAGCTAGGGGTCATTCCCCTACCTAAAGAAAACTGAGAGGAAATGTTGCATTGCATCAAATGTTATAATCATAGCATTTTTATTTATAGATGCAAGAGGTCACACTTTAGGATCTATCTAAAGATTGGGAAAAGTAAGGCACTAAACTATGAGTAGATGAAGCTACAAAGAGTTATGAAACAAGTGGAAATGAAATTTCTATATCAATCAAAGTAGTGACATGACGATTTTATGTATGCTGGAGAAAAGAGGAGAGATGTATATAAATGGTTGATGTCTTTAACATTACCATTCATATAATGAGGAATACATATGTTGCTAGAGGTGTTAAAGCTATTAGCAATGGGAGACGTATGAAAAAGAAAGAGTATGTGCTGACATGAAAGGTGGAGAATTGTTATAAAGAAAACATTTGTTGATAGAGGGAGCATCTAGAGATTGCATTGAATGAGAATCAGAATGAAACTAAGAAGGAGAGAACATATTGAATATTTTGAATTGCATGGTGACCATAGGTGTTTCCATCAATGCCAAAGAGGGAGATTGTTGGTAACTACAATTGGAACAATTATTATATTGTCACTGATGTCAAACTTGCCAATGATACATTATCAAAACTACTACAGAGACATTTACTAACAATATAGAGTGGCATATATGTTGATTAATGAAGATAATTTGAAAAGAAGACATAGCAAGGTGAGCTATTCAAGTTGTTGAGAAGAAAGAAGTTAAGTATCATGGAATTACAATGGGCACTTGATAAGTTAGTCATTTCAAAGATAACATATTGTCTAATCATTACATGTAGTAAATAAGACAAGTGAATCGATGTATAAGTGAAATACCAAGAGTTGAGTTAAACTCTAAGCTTGACTAAGTATCAGTGTTGGTAAGTTAATGAAGAAGTTGAAATAGAATAAAGTTGTAGCAGTAATAAGCATAGTAGATGTCGACCAAGATAGAACACTGTATGCAAAAGTTATAGTTTGTGAAAGAATTGAGTTTGAGGTCAACATAGTTTATTTTTTGGATTGCTCAAAGTGCATGGATGATAAGGATTGATGAGATAGAGTATTTCATGCATGAAGAGATCTTTTTATGCAATCAAAGCTAAGGATTTGTTTAGAATTTTCTAAAAGTATCAAGAAAGGAGAAGAAGAAAAAAATGATGGAAGGATTTGATGAATATGACCTAACCTTAAGATCTAGAGTGATGTTTGAGCAACAAAGTATTGAAACTAGCTATTTAAGGAGGCACAAGATATTTTTTCTAAGTATGGTTCATTATTAATTAGTGATCTTATGGAGAACCTATGAAGAATAGAGTAGTAGACAAGAACAAAGGAGATTAGTGAAGTGTGATTTCTTGAAGGGATGCCAAGTAGATTAGTGATAGAGACGATAATGGAGGCTAGTCAATGAACCAATAGATGAGTAAATGGAGATATGAATTTGAAAAGTTAGTTGTACTTTATGGATCAAACCTATTCTTACATCCTAGCCAATGTCACAATCAAAATCATTTAATCAAGGTTGACCTAATCATCATTTTGTAAATCTTTTAATCAAGGTGACATCTAGATAAAATGATCCAAAGATCTCTAACAAGGTCATTCCTAATGGGGTGATTAAATCCTTTAACATGATCACATTTAATAGTGTATTTTGTAACCTTTAATAGGGTTTTCTCTTAAGCCAGCTCACTTTAGAAGTGTAAAAAGTTGTAGCATATTACTTGGTTTTTTTTCCAAGATTGGGTTTTCACATGAAATCCTAGTGTCGAAGTGTTATTTACTTGTGTGAATGTTATCTTCTATTTTCTATTTTTACAGTTATTTATTTTACTATTAGTTGGCATACATATACAAAACAAAGAGTCAAATAATGTTAAATTATTAATATATTTCTACATGGGTTGAGTTATTTAGTGATATTATTTGAAGCTATTGAAAGTTGAATTGGTATATCTGGACCTGAGGATAATTGATTCACCCCCCCGGCTATTCTAAACATTCTAACAAGTTATTCATGTAAGAGGTTTGGATATTCTTTGTTCGATTCTAGTTGTATATTTTCTTTGATTGCTATCACTGATGAGCCAACGACTATTAGAGAGGTTATGGATATGAAGGATTTAGATGCTTGGATGAAATTCATAAATGAAGAGATGGAAACATTGAAGAAAAATGTTGTAGGGGATTTGGTACTTTTTCCTAGAGGACAAAAACCTATTGGATGTAAATGGGTGTTCAAGAAGAAATCGGGTCTAGATGGAAGTGTTGAGAAGTATAAGGAATAGTTGGTTGTGAAGGCTTATTTATAGGTGGAGGGAATTGATTATGGTGAAATATTCTCTCATGTAGAGAACTTGATGTCTATTAGATTGTTGTGATCACTTGCAACTTCTTATGATTTTGAAGTTGAGAGAATATATTTAAAGACAACATTCCTTCATGGTGATTAGGAGGAAATTTATATGTCACAGCCAAAGCATTTCATTGAGAAATGTAAACAAAATCATGTTTTTAAGTTGAAGAAAAATATAAATGGTTTGAAGTGGTCTCTTAGAATATGGTATCAAAATTTTGACACTGATGTATTATCCTTGGGATTTTTGAGATGTAAATATAACCATTATGTATATTATAAATTTTAAAAATAATCATATTCATATCATAGTCTTGTATGTGGATGATATGTTGTATATAGAGAATGGTAGAAGAATGATTTTGGATTTGAAGTCTCAGTTAGTAGAATAGTTTGAAATGAAAGATCTGGATGCAGCTAAATATATTCTTGGAATTGAGATCATTAAATATAGAGCTAGCATAAGGCTCTAGATGAGTGAGAGGAATTATGTTAATTATATGTTGGAGAAATTCATCATGATAACTTACAGATAGTCAGTTGTTCCAATGTTACATGGAACAAAGCTTTCCAAGGAGGATTATCTAAAATATCCTACTAAGATGGATGATATGTCTCAAGTACCTTATTTTATTTCTATTGGTAGCTTGATGTATGCTATGGTATGTACATGGTCATACATTACAAAAGTAGTGTGATTACTTAGTTAGTGTATGGCTAATCGTGGAAACTTGCATTGGGATACAATTCAAAGAGTGTTTAGATATTCAAGGGAAAGGTGTTTTTTAGTGGTGAATATTCATAATTTTTTGAATTTTTTGTAGTTTGTGGTGTTGATTTTTGTGATTCATGAGCCATTACATGGCAATCCAATCACCTAACAGAGTTAAGGTTAGCAGGTTTTTACTCCACCCAATCACCAAGAAGAAATTTGCATTTAATTTCTTGGTAGCATTATTCGCCTTTCACGTAGCTGACTTGGTTATTCTAATAAATGTCATGTTAACCATCTCTCTATACATTATACTTACATTCAAATGGAGAGTTCATCCACTTTATTTCACTTTATTTTTCTACAGTTAGCCCATTTTGCCAATGGATTTTCATTTTGGATTGGAGGAGTCAGCACATTTTGCCTTATTGAAATTGGAATTGATTGATATAAATTTCAATTGGCATTTAGAGGATGAAACATCAAACCAACACCATCTCTTTCAAATTTCTTCATTTTTTTGTATCCTTGATCAAAAACTTGATTGGAATGGTTCTAGATCTTGGGCATGACAAATCATAGAGCCAACTTCAGATACCTTGCAAGTCCTAGTTTTTTAAGTTACTCTTATATTGCTTCAATCTTGTTGGGATTGATTTAAATATTTAGGGTTCTACTTCTTGGAATGATGGTTACTTCACACATTTTGTTGTATTTATTTATTTTCACTTGAATATAAATTATAAGATTCCTTCCTAGCTCAAGGTTTATGTAATTTCTGCTTACATTCATGCCAATTTGTCAATTTTACCATTTTTTGTACTATTTAATTATCAATGTGATTTCCTCCTTGAACAACAATGCACCAAATTGGTGATAAAAAACTATTAGTTGTATTATATCTCGTCCAAGAACTATTTATATTATAATTTGTGAATAGAGGCATGTATAATAAAGTAGAGGATCCTTTGGGCACCACTCCATTTTTTCTTTTGTCGTTCTAAAGAAAATTCAAATTTATAAAAATTTCCTTTATCCTTAACTTATTTACTTCCTTGTGCAACTTTAATTTTGAGTTTCAATTTGGATTTTTGGACTTGGATTTGTATATTGACTTAACTTTCAACTTGGAGGCACCCTGCTTGCTTGATAAATGGCTTGTTTGATGATGCCTAAGGTTTGCATGTTGTCTTTTGAGGCTAAAATCACACTCACACTCATCCAACTCCTTGTTACCTCTCAAAAAAACAACATTTTATCCAACACTTGGATTTCATATATTGAGCTAAAGTTAGTGTTAAAATAGTTAAAACTAGAAGCTCCTAAGTCCTAATAAAGGCAATGCTCTCACTAAATAGTTGATCATGTTGATAATTGGCTAATAGAGATATGTAATTGTTGTCATTTATGGCAACACATGATGTACTTGTTGATAGGAAACCTCAGAAATAAAGATACTTAGTGTTTGGTAATCAAAAAATTGTCTAAGTATAGAATTTGGTTTAGAGTAGTGTATTATTTTTCTTATAACATGTTGCAGACATCATATTATGACTAGTGAAGTTAAATGGAGATAGTATACATGTTGGTGATGATGTGTATAACCTCAAAAGTCTATATAGACTATATGGAATAGAGATAATCATGTCTTGATGAAGTAGGATAGAAAAATTGAAGGAAAGAATTGTTTCTTTACAAACACTTAGTTGTCCAATTAAGGATGGCATCCTAGATTTTTACTCTAGCTTGGAAAAGTGAATTATGGTCTTAGCTGACCCAGCAGTAATTTGTGTAAAGGCATGGTATTTACACAAAGGACTTTTTGCAATAAGAAGTGTGCTTGTAAGTGATTGTGAGAAATTGTGAAGTGCTATCTTGTAAGATTGCAAAGTGAGTGAACTTTTGTAAAAGCAATATATGTGAAGTTTTATATGAGCTATGTGATGATCCAAGATCAAGCTAAAGATCAAATATCAATAAAGGAAGGAAAATAATAGTAAATTACTTGTTTGAGCAATGAGCTCTTCTTGTAGTTGAAATTGCATGTTTGGGTAGTGGGCTCTTCTTACATACATTATACTACAACTCCTAACAAGGTTGGAATCTTCTAACAAGGATTCAAAGTCTCCTAATAGAGACTCCTTATACTAAATTTTCTCATTGACTCCTAACAAGGTCCATCCCCTAACAAGGAACTTATATATCAGTATATTATCTTGATGCAGGAGCATCTAGAGGTATAAGGGCAATCCTGTGTCACCCAAAAAAATGTACTTAGACTTAGTTTCTATTTCATGTGTTTTCATTTTTGGACACCCATTTGGGTCAAATAAAGCTTCCAACTCTCACAGTTCAAGTATCAGTGTGTTAGAAAATCCTGAAAAAATAGGAGCATGCAATTTGGCCATCATTTTGGTGACCTAGAAGGTGTGAATTGGCAAGATGAATGTAATTGTGATTTAGAGCATTCCAAAAAAAGAATCAGGTCAAAAGGCCCCATGCTTTGAAAGTTATTGCAATTTTTCAGATTTTGGAGACCTCCTAAGAATGCTTCAAAGTCAGGTTAGGGGCATTAAATGACCTCAAAAAGGAACAAAAAGATGGGGAACAAGTGAAGCTTGTCCATGGGGCTATAGAGCGCTTTGAGAGCTTTCCAAAAATGTAAACGGTTCATCAATTGGAGCTACGGTTCAAAAGTTATGCCTCCCAAAAGTTTGGTTACCATTTCTGGATTCTTCTAGATTTTCACTGACTTCTAACGCAGCTTCTGGAACCTTCTATTTGGTCGGTGGATGCCTACTAGCACTTTCTAGAATGTACTCCTAGTCCTTAACCCTCCAGGGTCTATTTAAGGAGATTTTTGGCATTGTAAAAGGCAGTTCGAAGTGGAGTTTGAGAGGAGGTACTGAAAAGAGAAATTATCTCCAGATTTATGCTATTGTAAGCCCTTAGGGCATGCCTTGAAGTTTATTTTCTTTGTACTATTTGTACTTGCTTATTTTCTCAGTTAATACAATTTCCCTTTTCTATTGTGTCCATTATGTTCTTGGGTTGTGTCCCCATCAAGTGGTATTAGAGCTAGTTTTCCTGAGTGTGTAGACAGAGCGCCGACTGTGAGGCAGTTTGCACCAGGACTATGTGGTTGTGGGATCAAGTTAGAAGATGCCTCCATGAAGAGAAAATGGCGGAAGGGACAGAGCTATTAATCCTGAGGAGGTAGAGCCCTCCAAAGGTAGGTGCAGGCATTGCAAGATGAGCTCCATAGAGGAGCAAATGTTGCTGTAGGTGATGACAGTGAGGATGACAATGAAGAAGAAGTAATTGGACCAAAAAGGGAATTTGATGGGGAAGTTCTAAATCATGTAGAGGAAAGGCTTTTTAGGTCCATTACTAAGTTTGGGAAAAGACCCACAATTGAAGTGGGTGTATTTTTAGGAAACCTAAAACCAGATGAGTTGATCGATTGGATCAATGAACTAGAAGAATACTTTGAGTGTGAGGATATCAGGGACCCAGATAGGGTTAAGTTTGCAAAGGACATGCCAAAATCTAGTGGCAAGAGGTCCAATTGGAAAGAAATAGAAGAGGAAAGGAGAAGATCACAAGATGGGATCGCATGGTGGACAAATTGAAGAAGCAGTTCATTCTTGTGGACTATGAGCTTGATTTGTTTAAGAAGATGCATGGGTTAAAGCAAGTAGGAATATTAGTCCAAGAATATATAGAGGAATTTTACTGACTCTTGATTAGAGCAGGACATGCAAAAGCAAATAAGGAGAAGGTTGCTCATTATATCAGTGGGTTGCGACCTAGCATCAAGGAGGAATTAAGTCTGGTAAGAATGACCAGCGTTAAAGAGGCATATCAATTTGCCCTACGAGTTGAAGAGAAGCTGAATAAAAGGTTTGAAGGAAGAAAAAGAGGGTGTGGTCAAGGAGGAAGGGGAAGCGGTAGATCATCTGGAGGCCGCAATGAAACCCAAAAGGAAAATGAAGATGTGGGTACTAGCAGGAACCAGAGGAATGAGGGTTTCAACCACTCCCATGATCAAGACTTTGGAAATCAGAGAGGAAGAGGTAGAGGACATGGACAAGGAAGAGGAGGCTTCCATGGTACCTATTTCCATTGCAATGAAGAAGGTCATCGTGCCTTTGAATGCCCTCAATGACAAGGAAGGACAGATAGGAGAGATGAGGGACGAGCTAGGGTTGCTCATGTGGATGAGGATGCACAATCATCACATTCAGAGGATGCAGAAAGAGGAGAGACCTTGGTAAATGATAGAGTCCTACAAAGTGGTGAGATTGAACTAGGACAACGGAGGAGTTTGTTCCGTACCAGAAGCAAGTGTGACGATAAATGTTGTGACGTGATCATTGATGGTGGTAGCACTAATAACTTGGTATTAGAAGAGATGGTATCTAAGCTGAAGCTCAAGAGGGAGAAACATCCCCAGCCCTATCGAATTGCTTGGGTAAAAGATGATCATAAGGTCCTGGTAAGTGAACAATGTTTAGTAAAATTCAAAATTGGGAGTTACCATGATGAAGTTCTCTGTGATATTATTTCGATGGATGTTTGCCATCTATTGTTGGGTAGACCATGGCAGTTTGATAGACATGCAGTACATGATGGACATGCAAACACATACTCTCTAACAAAGGATGGAGTTCACCACAAATTGAAGCCCATGAAAAAGGAAGGTGAAAAGGTATGTAGTAGTGCTAGGATTTCTCTTGTTGATGGAAGGAAGTTTTTAGATGGCATAAAACATCAGCATATGTGCTATGCTTTGATTTCTAGGAAAGATAAAGAAGGTAGTAGTGAAATACCACTTGAAGTTTTAGATTTACTAGGCGAGTTTGGAAATATTATCTCTAATAATGTTCCAGATGGATTTCCACCAATAACAAAAATCATTCATTAGATAGATCTGATTCTAGGAGCTAGTTTTCCTAACAAGGCTGCTCATAGGATGACTCCTACTAAAATAAAGGAGCTAAATAGATAGGTTCAGGAGCTATTGAGGAAGGGCTTGATTCGAGAGAGCCTGAGTCCATGTGCAGTACCTGCAGTACTCGCACCAAAGAAGGATGGAGAGTGGAGGATGTGTACAGATTCTTGAGCTATAAATAGGATAACCATCAAGTACCAGTTTCCTTTGCCAAGGATGGATGATCTTATGGACTGCTTGAGTGGAGCTCAGTACTTCACAAAGATAGATCTCAAGAGTGGCTATCATCAGATATGGATTTGAGAAGGAGATGAGAAAATAGCCTTTAAGACCAAGGAGGGTCTTTATGAGTGGTTAGTCATGCCCTTTGGATTGACGAACGCCCCAAGCACCTTCATGCGGCTCACGAATGAGGTACATAAGAAGTTCTTGGGAAAATTTATTATTGTCTATTTGGATGATATTTTAATTTTCAGCAAGACTTTGGAAGAACATTTACTGCATATTCGTAGTGTCCTTGAAAGGCTAAGGGAAGAGAAACCGTTAATTAACCTGAAGAAGTGTATCTTTGGAAAAAGGGAGTTAGTCTATTTGGGGTTTGTTATATCACTTGAAGGTCTCAAAATGGATCCAAAGAAGGTAAAATCCATCTTGGAATGGCCTACTCCAAGGTCTGCTACTGAGGTAAGATCATTTCATGGTTTGGTTAGTTTTTACAGGAAGTTTATTAAGAATTCTAGTGGCATATGTGCACCCCTAACTGATACAATAAGAGGGGATAGAAAAGAGTTCAAATGGACTGTAGCAGCTGCAAGAAGTTTTGAATTGCTGAAGAAGAAGGTAACAGAATAGCCTGTGTTGGCACTTCCAGATTTTAGAAAGGTTTTCTAGGTGGATTGTGATGCCAGTGGCAGCACTATTGGGGTTGTATTAAGCCAAGAAGGTAAGCCTATTGCATATTTTAGTGAAAAATTGAATGATGCAAAGAAGAAGTATTCTGTTTATGATCAAGAGTTCTATGCAATAGTTCAGGCCTTAAAGAAATGGAGGCATTATTTATTGCCAAAGGAATTTTTTTGTATACTGATCATCAAGCATTACAGTACCTAAATAGCCAAGGTAAATTGAATCAGAGACATATGAAGTGGGTAGAGTTCTTGCAGAGTTATACATTTGTGTTGAAGCATAGAAGTGGAAAATCTAACAGGGTTGCAGATGCACTAAGTAGGTGACAGTTATTGCTTATAGTAATGCAAGTTGAAGTAGTTGGGTTTGATGAACTCAAAAATTTGTACCCCAAGGATCCTAATTTTGCTGAATCATGGAAAGCTTGTAAAGAACCTGTTGCTGTAGATAGAACCAAGTGGTTAGACTATTTGATTCAGGATGGCATGTTGTTCAAGGGTAGTCAATTGTGCATTCCAAGGAGTTCCGTGAGGGAAAATCTGATTAAGGAGAAACACAGTGGAGGGATGGCAGGACATTTTGGTCGAGATAAGACCATTTCCATTCTTAGAGAACATTATTTTTGGCCTCAAATTTCATAGGATGTGAAGAAGTTTGTACAAAGTTGCCAAGTTTGTCAAGTTGCCAAGGGGTTTAGTCACAATACTGGCCTATATCAACCATTGCCTATTCCATCAAGGCCATGGGAGGACATAAGTATGGATTTTGTTCTTGGATTGTCGAGGACACAAAGGGGTAATGACTCAGTATTTGTGGTGGTTGATAGGTTCTCCAAAATGGCACATTTCATTCCAAGCCACAAAACTCATGATATTGTCCATATTGCAGACTTGTTTTTCAAAGAGGTGGTAAGACTACATGGTCTTCCAAGGAGCATATTTTCTGACAGAGATACTAAATTTGTGGGGTATTTCTGGAGGACATTATGGAAAAAGTTAAGAACTGACTTGAAATTCAGTTCCACACATCACCCACAAACTGATGGCCAAACAAAAGTGGTAAACAGAAGTCTAGGCAATTTGCTGAGATGTTTAGTTGGGGATAAGCCCAAGGGATGGGATTTGATCCTACCACAAGCAGAGTTTTCTTGCAATAACTCTATAAATAGGAGTACTAGAAAATCACCATTCAAAAAATTATATGGGAATAGCCCAAGGACTGCATCAGAATTGAGGAAGATAGAACAAGGGGAGAGGACAAGTGTTGAAGCTGAGGAATTTGTTGAACATATCAAGCATCTACATGAGGAGGTTCAGGCACACATTACCAAGATGAATCAAGAGTATAAAGCTAGGGCTGATCAAAGGAGAAGAAATAAGGAATTCCAAGTAGGGGATCTAGTCATGGTGCACTTACGAAAAGAATGATTTCCAGCCAGTACTTACAACAAGCTGAAAATGAAGAAATTTGGCCCCTGCAAAATTTTGAAGAAACATGACTCAAGACATTCATATGAGGTGGAGCTGCCAGATGGTATTCACATTTCTCCCATTTTCAACATTGCAGATTTAATAGAGTATCATGATGATGGTGCAGATGAGGAGCTGGTGTTAAAGCCATGTCCAATTCCTGCTTCTAAGAAGGAGGAGATAGAAGACATTCTAGATCATTGTGTGGGTAGGAGTACCAGAAACAGGTAGTATGAAGAGTATTTAGTCAAATGAAAAGGACGATCGATCAAGGATTCAACTTGGATTTCAGCAGCTAAGGTTTCCCATTTGGAATTTCCTCTACCATTCATAAAGTGACAGGGTCACTTTTCAATCTACCCTGGGTGTCTGATGCAGGAGCATCCAGAGGTATAAGGGCAATCCTGTGTCACCCAAAAAAATGTACTTAGACTTAGTTTCTATTTCATGCATTTTCATTTTTGGACACCTATTTGGGTCAAATAAAGGTTCCAACTCTCACAGTTTAACTATCAGTGTGCCAGAAAATCTTGAAAAAATAGGAGCATGCAATTTGGCCATCATTTTGGTGACCTAGAAGGCGTGAATTGGCCAAATGAATGTAATTATGATTTAGAGCATTCCAAAAAAAGAATCAGGTCAAAAGGCCCCACGGTTTGAAAGTTATTGTAGTTTTTCGAGTTTTGGAGACCTCCTAAGAATGCTTCAAAGTTAGGTTAGGGGCATTAAATGACCTCAAAAAGGATCAAAAAATGGGGAATGAGCAAAGCTTTTCCATAGGGCTATAGAGCGCTTCGACAACTTTCTGAAAATGTAAACGGTTCGTCAATCGAAGCTACGGTTCAAAAGTTATGCCTCCCAAAAGTTCGGTTATCGTTTCTGGATTCTTCTATATTTGCACTAACTTCTAACGCAGCTTCTGGAACCTTCTATTTGGTTGGTGGATGCCTACTAGCACTTTCTAGAATGTACTCCTAGTCCTTAACCCTCCAGGGTCTATTTAAGGAGATTTTTGGCATTGTAAAAGGAAGTTCGGAGTGGAGTTTGAGAGGAGGTACTGAAAGGAGAAATTATCTCCAGATTTATGCTATTGTAAGCCCTTAGGGCATGTCTTGAAGTTTATTTTCTCTGTACTATTTGTACTTGCTTATTTTCTCAGTTAATACAATTTCCCTTTTTTGTTGTGTCCATTATGTTCTTGGGTTGTGTCCCCATCATATCTAGTGGGTATCATCCCCACTAGGGTTTCCCTAGTTAACAAAATATAGTGTTATGAGTTATCTTTGTGCATTGCTATTGTTACTTTCGATATTACTTTATTGCTTTGTTATGCATGGTTTAAAGTAAGTAATAATATCTAGTTGGTGACTAAAGTTTGTAGATTATTGATTTAGCCCCCCTCCTAGTAATACTTATTTCTAACAGATCATTCCATGAATTTACAATTGGGTTCTATTCCATGTCATAACATCACACCTTTCTTTTCAATTATTCATAGGTTACCTTGTGTATTCATTTTGTATTTTGTACATCTAAATATTTTAATAAAAAAGTTATTACGTCAATTTTGTTTCTAGCCATGTTAGTTTCTAAACCTTTTAGAGATGGAAGATAGCTATACATTTTATAATTTACTTATTTTGAAGCAGTTTAATTTATTTTATTTTATTGTAATATTATTATAAAATTGAACCATATAATTGTAATGCATATATTTTATATCTAGCAGTAGCACAATGAATCAATTCACAAACAAAATTTAAGTTTAATTTTAGAATATTATTATTTGTTAATGTATATATTTTATGTCTCATACAATGAAATAATTCACCCACAACAATAATATTTTACTATGACAAAAAAAGTTGTTCACCAATGTATATATTTTTGTGGTTTTAAAATAACACAATTCGCCCAGATTTTACACATTGTTCAAGAGACTACGAATGAATCACCAATGGAAATTATTAATTTTTTCTTTGTAAATAGAATTTTTTTGTCAAGCTCTTTACGCCTTTCACCAAGTTTTAACACCTTTACTGAAGGGGGGGTTTCTTAAAGTATACCCAGTTTGAGGGGCACATCTAAGTATTTCTTATGTTTTCATGTCCTACTATATCTCAACATTATATTTGTATTCATAGATATGTGGATTTATATTGGGAAGGTGACATTTCCAATGGAAGATCCCCTAGTGGATATGTTTTGATGATGTTTGATGGTGCAATTAGTTGGCTACGTAAGTGATAGGTTATAGTTTATTTGTCCACAATGGAAGAAGAGTATATGGAAGCTACCCATGCTTCTAAATAGGTCATCTATCTTAAGAGATTGTATTCTGATATTTTTTTTGATGTAGGATATATTACTATCTATTGTGGCAACCAAAGTGTTACCCATTTAGTAGAGAATGCTACTTTCCATGCCATAACAAAACATATTGAAGTACAGTATCATTTTGTTCATGATATGGTGGAAGATAGAAAGTTGAAATTAGAAAAAATTGGTACTTTGGAGAATATTTCAAATGCATTGATGAAGTGAGTGAGCCTTAAGAAATTTAGATGGTAGGGTCAATGGCTCTTGGGGCCCTAAGTAGGTGACATGGTTTTTGAATCTTGAAAAGTCGTCAACAAGTGGGAGAATGTTAAGATAGATGTATCTCAACCTTTGATTCCAAACATGTTATTTATTTATTTATTTCCTATGGCCCATTTTAGAAGTCCTAAATTTATGGAGCTAGTGCGATAAGATGTTATATTAAATTTATGCAATGATTTTGGCAGTTACTAGTTTAGTTGAAGAGTCATGGAGAGTTAATATTTGGTTGTTTATATTTATGGTAGAGCTTACTATGTCATCTTAAAATTGATACATTTTCCTTTTAAGACCTTTTAGATCCCCCTTTATCATGCCTTTTTCAAACCATGGATATGCATGTTCTCAATCTCCTTTTCTCTCCTCTTCTTCATCTTTTCACCCGATTCCTTCTAGTATCTTCCCTTTCTTTCTGTAGTTTTTCATACCTAATCTCTAGGACCAAGTTAACTTGGGTCGACCTATACTAGACTAGGTTAATCTATATCAACATAATTTCTAGATGTTTTGAGGCTCATGGCCCAAAAAGCCTCAGGGGTCTTGGTTCTTGATTTTTACAAGATTTTAACTACCTTTTGTAAATGCAAAGGATACCTAGGAAATGGCCAAAAATTATAATGGGTAATCCTAAAGAAAATAAAAAGGGCCAACTATTAAGACTATTTTTGTCTTCTTTCCTATGAATTCTACAAGATTCAGGCGGGTATACCTAAGAAATCATGTGCCTTCAACATATTCATCATTTCTTGAAATGAATTCCATGATAACAGATGAATGCCTGCGACTCTTCTATTTTAAGAGATGAAAAAAGGGGTGCAAGATAGCAAACTCTTAAAACCCCAATGCTCCTTAAAACAAGTGCAAGCTATATTTTCAAGTTTATAACAACAAACTTTAAAGATTTTAAATGATTAATTTTATGCTGTATAATCCATCCAATTTTTGCCAATTTAAAATATTATTAGTGCCTTATCCATTGGGTTGTTACTTATAGAATCTTGACATGTAGAACCAGATCTATCCTATCACTTTGTGAAGAGGAAAAAACCACTCAATCTAGAATCTCATTCTTATCATGATCTTCTTTAAGACAACTTTCAATTCTCCCAAACTCATAACTAGCATTTACAGAACCCATTATGGTATGTTTGGCTGAGGGAATATAAATATGGAAATTGAAATTGTTATTTGAGAATAGTTATTCTAGAATAGAAAATGGGGATACACATTCCTATTCTTGTTTGGTTCAATCAAAATTTGATGGGGAATTCACGGACCTGAAAATATATGTTTGATAAAATAAATAAAAGTGGAATAAGAATAAGTATTCTAATTCCATCTAAATAGGTGGAATTGGAAATGCTCATTTTTGGGCCAAAATTGGAATACACATTCCTATTTGTGATTTTGATTTGATGCACCCAAATGGAGAATTTCAAATTTTAAGAGTTTACATATGCCTATCCTACTCATATTCTCACTGCCAAATAGGCCCTTAGATTATCAACAAAACATGAATGAAGATATAATTTGAAAAGAATTATAACTAAAATTCAATAGACATTATCATTAAATTATAAAAAATTAAAAAGCTACGCAAGAAGAGAAAAGATTTAGATTAAGTAACCAAATTTTAAATACTTTTGCATTATCTTCTTTGAAAATATACAACTCAATGTCAAATTCAGTAAGAAAGACTCAAACTCGACTCGGTCATCCTACTTTGTATTTTCATTAATGGTATCTGAGAAACAAGATACAATTATACAGCTCTAGATGACTCTATTAATGAAGTTATATTCTTTCAAAATTAAAATTGGGACCCTCCCCTAGCCTTGGAAACTCATTTATATAGGATGAATTGCAACAAGTTTCAAGCATAGAGGGAAAAGAACACTTGTCCTTCAACAAAATATAGTTACAAAAAGGATAAAAGTGTCATTATATTCAACCCATGAGATGACTTACTTAAGCACAAGTGGAATCTTCCATTTAATTTTAAAGTAGTTGCATGATTTTTTATGCAGATATAACCATAGTGGATGAAACACAAAAGTAAGGTAACTATTTGGATAACCACTTTTCCTTTCCTGACAATAATAAATTGCCATGCATTCTATTTGT
Organism: Cupressus sempervirens; assembly: GCA_028749045.1. Lineage (NCBI taxonomy): Eukaryota > Viridiplantae > Streptophyta > Pinopsida > Cupressales > Cupressaceae > Cupressus > Cupressus sempervirens. The sequence goes on along the minus strand of CM053793.1, from coordinate 243,647,408 downwards.
TTGTTCTTTGTGGTGCGGCGGGGGCATCCTCAATTTTTTCATTTCCTTGATCATCAATAACTTTTTTCTTTGCTTCTTCTATTGTTTCTCTTGAAGGTGGTGGAGGTACTTTTTCTACTTCTTCAGTTGTTACAAGATCTTTTTCAACTTATTGTTGATCTTCTTCAATTATTTCCATACCTGTGATTTTTCTTCTACTAACCCCTATGAAGATTCTTCTATTGAGGTATATTTTATCACCCATTCATTATAAATTGAGTCATTGGGCCAATTAAAATTAATTATTTATTTCTCTTTAAACATGATGTCATTTCCCATCTTCTTGAGTTCTTCAAACTCAAGCCAAAAAAATGAAGAATATTTGGACATTTACTATTTCATCATCTATTATAGCAAAACAAATATTATCCTCTCTTTTATAATGGTGTTCATCTGTGAAATCATAATATCTTTCAATTCATTTTCCTACACTTCTTTTCATTTGAAATTGATTGGATTTCTTAAAACATGGGGAAAGAGATCAAAACTCTTACTTAAATACCTAGAAAAAAATACCTTCATCTTTCTATGAAATATATTCCTTTTTGCATCAAAATATGTTTTTTAATTTATTTATTTGTGTCAGTTTTATCTATTATATTAACACACCAATCAGTTACCTCATGTTCCCTACTAATCCATTTATCAAGAATTGGTCTCAAAAAAAGTTCATTCTTTTTAAACTCAACCCACATATCTACGAGTTTAGACATTTCAAAATGAAACATGGGTGAGTTAACATGGTTAACCAAAAACATGACAACATCCCTAATTTTATCTTCATATTTTTGTAATGCTTCCACTTGGGTAGCCTTGAGACTAACCTTTTCTTCTTCTAACTCCTCCTTGGTATGATATTCTTAATGTTGAGGAGTGTCTAAGATATCAACAATAGGCCCAGTAGGAGGAGGTGGAGCAGGGGATGTTGTAATCATTGCTTAAGCTGGTTTTTTCACCTCATTCCTCTTTCCCTATTACTTCTCTAAGTTAGAAATAATCCTCTCCATTTCATTGATTTTTCTTCTTCTTTCATCATAAGCTTGCAAGACCTTTTCAAATCTAGTATTTAAATCAATGAATTTTTTCTTATCCTTCCTAGCCACATCCAAATTAAATTTAGAAACTTCTTTATTCATCAAATCTAATTTCTCACTATCAATATTTGGCACTCTATACACCAGTAAGCTCCTCGTATGTTCCGAATTAGAAATCTATTGGAGTCTAGATTCATTCCTTTTCTAGATTGGCCACATTATCAATGCTTGATGGTCTACTATATTTCACCCCTTTATGGGATTCTTGGACTTCTTCCTCTATCTTGAACTTAGTCTCCTTTTTCTTTTATGATGGCATAAAATACCATGGCATTGACAATATCCCACTCAGGAAGCACCATAACACCAACATCATTTAATAATTGCCTTCCAGCCTCTAGATTTATTTGGTCAAAATTTTGCATGACTCTTCCTTGACTTCCTCTTCTATGGTAGAGTCTTCTTTATTCAGTTTCTTTTCTTTCAATTTCTTGCATTTGGCCTAAAAATTTGAAATATTTATTCTCCACAAGAATTGAATAAATTCTCTAGATTTAATAAAATCATCATCAGAAACAAACTTTTTAGAGACCTTTTCAATGATTAGATCCATCTCCCTCCCCTTGAAATCCTCAACTATGAGGTCTAAAACTACCATTGGGGGCTCTTAAGGCATTCCTTACTCTAATTCTTATGTTTTTATTAAAACATCATCCTAGCCTCCCATCTACCTCTGTTGGTGTAAGTACGTATTTACTATTTACGCTTTACTTAAGTTTACTTAGGTTAATGCATTATTTTATTATATTACATCATTTTATTATTTATTTAGTGAGGCACTTAAGAGTTTGCATACTTTTATGAGTTATCATGTTGACAACACAGAAGTAAGAAACTCTAATTCAGCACATGGTGTCTACAACATTATTTTGTGTGCTACACCTTTGTAGGCTTATCCTCTCATCATCACACTTACTCTTGTGCTTAATGGAGGATAACCCATATTTGGTAGACATGTGCCTAGTTGTATGACTTATCATGTTGGTAATTCCTATGCATTCTAGAAGCACTCTAGAGGCTTTTATATATAGGCACTCCTAATGTACTTGAACATTGAATTAAATACATATTGTTATTCTTATCATACTCTTTTTTCTCCACTATTGTTCTTATGCTTGAGTTCCTTGATCTTGGGTGAATTTTTCTCTTAAGAAAAATCCTTACATGGTATTAGAGCTTGGAGAATCTCTCTTCACATAGTCATTTGAGACATTGTTGCTTCATCACCTCAATCTAGATCTAGAGTACTGCTATCATTAGGAGCATCTAAAGCCAAAACGAACCTCCCCATTGCATCCAAAATGTTAATTTGATAAAAATTGGCTATAAATTTTCCTACCCTAGGCCAAAATCAATTTTGAGGCAAATTTTTTTTGTAAATCAGCACCCGAAGGCTTGATTTGCAAGTTTAGGTATGATCTTTTAGATCTATAATTTAATTTAATTCCAATCTATTATTTAATTTCTCTTTATTTTTGTCACAATATTTTTCCATATCTTTGGAATTTTTTTGGCCCAATTGGGCCAGTAGAGAAATTTTTTTATATAAGTACTCATTAGTGACACCCTGGCCTTGCACCCATATAGAATATTCCCTAAGCACTTTGAATATTATTTTATCATATTTTTAGTGGATGCTTTTATTAAATTTCTAGCTAAGCATCTACCCAGGCAACTTGCCTCAACTATTCTGGCAGCCTACATATACAAATCCAAGCACACATAGTTCCTAGCCACACAACCTTCTGGTCTAACCCAATTTTCTAGCAACTAGCACAAGCTCGCGATTTGGCTAACACTACCGTCAAGCTCTCTACAATTATTTAAATCCAGTGGGATTTATTTTTTAAATCACCATGAGGGTCCCCCCACAATGAATATGGAATAAATCACCCACATCGCTAGCAACAAAAGACATCCCCTAGCCCATTTAAAACCTCTGATGGCACAGTTATTAATTTTGGCCAACCTCTACATTACCAATTCAGCTGTCAACTAGAGTACCCTAACTCAGTGCCAAATTGACTTCCACACCAGTATCTACACTTTTTCCACATGGACTGTCCACTCTGACACGTCACCCTCTAGTCAGCTCAGCCATACTTCCATGTAAGTAGCCAACTTGGATTTCTGTATAGGCCATGTGGACTACCTACTTGACTTTTGTATTCCATGTTAGCACTGTCTATACTTTTTTGTATAGTTGGCATCATCCTAACATCATGCCACATCAGTAGGGGACCCAAGTTTTCACTGACATTAGCATTTCACAAGATTAAATTTAACAGCCATCTAACCATCATTCCTAGGCATTTTCTAACTACAGTGATGGTTGTTTGACTATGAAATTTAAGCTCATATTTTTCCACCTAGACCCCTCTCTAGATGTAGTTTTGATTTGACAGTCCGACTTTGGGAGGCCATAACTTAGTCATCTGGACTCCAAATCAGGGGCAATTTTTTTTTTTTTCGTAGAATTTCTTGAACTTTTTAGTGGTGGTTTTCTTTTCTAGTTTTGGTGCAAGGATTTACCAAAAATTTCAATTTTTGGCAACTATACCTATTCAATCCTATATTTTGCAACTTGAAATGCACCATATAGGCTCATCTGGACACATTCTTAGGTTTCTTTTTTTGAAACTACATTACTTTTTGTCTACTTTCTAGATCTATAATCATATTATAGGGTTGTGTGTACAAAAATATCACTTTCAACATTGTATTGCTTTGATTACATTTCAAAACTCTTGCACATCTAAGATATAAGGCTTAGTGATAGATTTGAGCCTCAAAAGCTAGTTGTAAACAAAAAAAAATGGAAGTCCACTTTGTATATTTTGACAAGTGGCCCATTGTACACACACTACATATAAAGTGCCAAAAGCATCTTTTTGGGGGGGTTTTTTTATTGAGTAAAAGGGGGGGTTGTACATTGTGTTCTTGTGCCTCTCTTTTGGGCTCTTTTACTTTTTTGCATCATGGGTTCACCTAAATGTCTAGTTCTAACTTCACACAATTATTATACATGGAAAGATGTTGTATGGAGTAGATTAATGGAAAATGGTCTAAGTCTTTGTGTTGATGGTTCAATTGTAAAACCCATTGATGCCACAACACTCGATGATTGGAGAACTAAATATCAATAGGCTTTAGGAATTATCAGGACTTGTGTACATAGAGATCTCTTCTTCCACATTTCCAGTTTCAAGGAAGCCAAACCTGCATCGGATAAACTTGAAGCATTGTATGGTAAAGTGGATGAGGAAAAGGGATACTAGATTGAGGATGACCTACTTCTCTTGGATCCTAAGAACTTTGACACAATCCAAGATTATATCAACAAAGCCAATGAGTTTAGAGCACTACTTAAATATTGTGATAATCCCATGAAGGATGATAATTTGATTCATCACATCCTAAAGAGGCTACCTTCAGAGTATGCTTCATTTTTTTTGAGTTAGAATACTCACAAGTTGACCATGGGAAGTTCTAACAACAACAAAAAGTAGTGGAAGCAAAAATCACAATTTGAGACATAACAATTCTCCTCACAGCAAGGTAATTCTTCTTCCAACAAGAAGGGAAGTGATGAAAATAAGGAAAAACTTTTTTGTACATATTGCAAAAAGCCAAATCATGATGAGCATCATTGTAAGACTAAGATAATCGATGATTTGGAAAACCTACTCAGGAAGAACAAAATTCAAGTGTTGAGTACTTCCAAGGATTCAACTCCAACATCTTCAAAGGTAAAGGGAAAGCACTTGTGGAAAACACAAGTTCTTCATCGGAATGGATTATTTACTCAGGTGCCTCCTATCACATGGGTTCTTCAAATGGAGACTTTTCTTCATTGAAGCAATCATAAGTACTACACATCTTTGTGGGAGATGATACTAAAATGGAATTTGAAGGGAAAGGACATGTAGAAATGGAAAATGGGGAATTCAAAGACATTCTATATGTTCCAAACCTTAGCTCTAATCTCCTCTCAATTTAACAAATCACTCACCTTGGAGATGGCAACAAAGTTGAGTTCCTTCTAGATTTAGTAATGGTGCAAATTCTAAAAGATGATTCATTAGTTGCAGTGGGTAAAGTCAATTATGACAAGACACTTTATTCTTTCTCCCACTTTGTGCCTAAGTCTCCTTCACATGCCTTGTTAACTTAATCTAATTCACAAGTCACATTATGGCATGAGCGATTTGGTCATCTTGTGTTCCAATATCTGTAGCAACTTTGCTCCAAAAACATGGTCAAAGATCTACTACCAATCAACTTTTCTAAGGATGAATGTTCATCATGTTTAGTGGATATGCATCTCAAGAAAAAGTATGATAAAGGGAAATCTTCAAGAGTTCCCATTGTTATTCAGTTTATTCACATGGTTTTAGTAGGTCCTTTTGTAGTGAAATCAATAAGCCAAGGCCACTACATCCTTACATTTGTTGATGACATTTCACACTACACCTGGGTCTACTTTCTTCATCACAAGAATGAAGTGGTTGATAAGCTTCAAGCCTTCAAGATTCATGTTGAATAGAAATCAAGGAGCCATCAAGGTTCTATAGATAGATAATGAAAGCACATATGTGGACAAAAGACTTAAAGATTTTTGCAAACTTGAGGGAATTGATCTTCAAAATCCACTAGCATTTAGTCTACACAAGATAGATATTGTAGCTATGAGGATTAGAACTCTTAATTCCATGGCACATTGCATAATTAAAGCCAAGTCTCTTGATCCAACACCTTAAGTTGAAGCTATTAGCAGTGCCACTCACATACTTAACAGGTCTCCTCCTAATGCCCTAGATGGGAAGACTTCTTTTGAGGAATGGTGCAGTAGAAAACCAATTGTGAGTCACTTTAGAGTTTTAAGTTGTCTAGCATGGGCTAACATATCTTCTAGGGCATGTAAGGCACCACCACCTAGGCCTTGTACTTTCATCGACTATGAAGACAATGTTAAGGCGTATAGACTTTTGGATCTTGAGACACATGAGATCTTTGTGGAGAAGGATGTACACCTTGAGGAAAGTTCACCTAGCTTATCCTCTAATCCTCTCCACACTTCATACATTATGGAAACTGATAGTGGCACCAGTGATAGTACTTCAATAGATTCAGATACATGGGGTTCTATAGACAGTTGCAACGAGAGGTCATAGCATCAACATAGTCCACATGCATACATTTCCATAGTGATAGGTCTAGCACAATAGGATACATCTTGTCTTCTAGCTCTAGTAACAAGGGATGACTACATAGTATACATTTTAAGTTTGTTTGTGGAGTCATACCAGTAGACTTAGGGGACATAATTGATGATATACATCTTCTCTTTGATGACATAGATCCTTCTATAGTTGTTGTGAGGACTCACTCTAGCCCTTATGTCCATTCTCTACATGATCATTCTTTACAAGTTGATGTGATTGTGGATCCCTATGTACCACAATTGTACAAGGTCTCTTTACCAGTTGAGGAGATAGATACTTCTTTGGGGCAAGTTCTATAAACATCCTTGCCAAATCTGTACTCATTCTTTTTAGCATTGTTGGAAGGGGAGACCATCAGCATCAACATAGGGACATTTGAGCAGGTTTTAGAGGCATCATTGAACATTGGGATTCTTTCTACACACAGGGGAAGCATCTCACTCATACCTTCGTCATTGTTTCTTCCAAAGGGGAGGAACATTATACAATACTCAAGGACTAGCTTCTACCTTGGAGCAGCTTTCACTAATTTGCATTCTTCATTTGTGGGGGGGCGGGGGGACTACCTTGTCTCTCTTCCACTTCTTTCTTATGGGGGGGACTTCTTCCTCTTAGGGGGTTTTATCTTTCTCATTCTTCACTTTTGTATATACTTGATGTATGTCATAATGGGGGGGTCTGGATTACTCCATCCATCCATGCATCCAATCTTTTCATCTCTCTTTTGGGGGGAGGGTTTTTCACATAGGGTTTTCCCTCTTTCTCCACTTTATGAGAGATTGCATTGCATTATGTACATGGGTACCTAACAAGGCCTAGTAGTCGGGACCCATTATGCACTTCATCCTAGTTTTTGTAGACTTAAGGGCATTCCCCTAATTTTTACTTATGGGGGGTGTTGGTTTAAATACGTATTTACTATTTACACTTTAATTATGTTTACTTAGGTTAATGCATTATTTTATTATTTATTTAGTGAGACAATTAGGAGTTTGCATACTTTTATGAGTTGTCATGTTGGAACACAAAAGTAAGCAACTCTAATTCAGCACATGGTATCTACAACACTAGAGTTTGCATCATTAACTGAGTTTTCATGTAGACAACACATTTATTCACACTCCTATTTTAGCACATGGTGTTTACAACATTGTTTTGCATACTACACCTTTGTGAGCTTATCCTCTCATCATCGCACTTACTCTTGTGCTTAATGGAGGATAACCCATATTTGGTGGACATGTGTCTAGTTGTATGACTTATCATATTGCTAATTCCTATGCATTCTAGAAGCATTTCAGAGGCATTTATATATAGGCACTCCTAGTGTATTTGACCATTGAATTGATTACATATTGTTATTCTGATCATACTCTTTTTACTCTACTATTGTGCTTATGTTTGAGTTCCTTAATCTAGGGTGAATTTTTCCCTAAGGCAAATTATTACAACCTCAATTTCTCCCTTAAGGTATATTCATTATCAAAATGAATAGGAGTCTAGGAAGTTGAATACTCCTTAACCCTTGATAAGGTCCCCACTTCTAATTTTTGTATCTTTGTAGATTGCTCTAAGAGAGGGCTCTTAGAGTATTGCCTTTGGTATACTAGCACAAGATGTTCTTCTATCTTTCTAGCCTTAGAATATCCATTTTTTTGTTGGAGTTTATACTATCCTAGATTTATGATAGATTTTCTTGCTATCTTTTTCTCCACTTCCTTAACTTCATCTAGATATGTTTTTTATTAAAATGTCCATTTTCTCATTCAAACGCATAATCCCCACTAAATGTGACATTAACTTATTTATCTTTTCACCCCAAAACTTTATATCCTTCAATGGATCATAACCACTACCAAGGGAATTAATAAACTCAAGGACTTTGATGAAGACTCATCATTTTTCTTTATTAACCTCTTGCTCTTACAAGGAGAATTGATTCCTTATAATATCCTTAGGGTAATGGCTATAACTTTTGACCTTGGTCCTTTCTTTTAACATTTCATAGAACCCTTTAGGATCTACAAACCTAGGGTGTGATTGGGCTATTTGATATTTATCCAAAAATTTACCAAGGTGCTTCCAACCACCCTTTGTTATTATGAAGTGGTGCACTAGTGTAAAACTAGGAAGAATTATTCCTCTAGATCTTCCTACTAATTCTCTTTTCTTCAATCCCTCAACTTATCATAAGAACTCAATGAAACCTACCTTGTGAGGAACTTGGTGTAAGTCTTAGATTTTTTTGACATTTGAGTGTCAATACACTTAACCACTTTCTACATTGAAGCCAAGTACACTATGTATGTCGAGCCACATTGTGTGCCAAGTCAAAATTCCAACAAGTGTCAAGTGACTTCATCTACCGAGCAGTATATAAGTGTCAAGTGACATATAAGTGTCAAGTCATATTTGATGTCGAGCAAGTCAAAATGCTTCATATACCTAGTGAGCCAGAATCATATATGTGTTGAGCAAGATAGAGTGTAATAAGTGTCGAGCAATCCAGGATAGTATATGTGCCAAGCTCTAGTAGTCTAGTATGTGTTGAGTAACACAAAATCAGCATATGAGTTTGTGCCCTCAAAAATTCAGATGTAAACCATTTTTGGAGCCAACATAGAGAAATTTTGAAGGAGAAAAAGGATAAGGATGAATCTGTTATGTTTTCTATGCAATTAACATGCAGCCAATCAGAAAAATGGAGAAGGCATGCAACCAATGAGAAAAATGCAAGGAATGAGTGAGAACTTAAAGATTCAATATGGATCATAGATCCATAACTAACAGTAAGTCTTCACAATCTTTAAAAGGAATTTGAAAACCCCATTATGTGTGAGGATGAAAATTCAGTATGAAGTGAGTAAGACTTGGAGGAATAGAGCAGCAATTGTACATCCAGTTGATCCAAATAGCACAAAGGATAAGACCAGAGATTAGATCAAGCAAGGGGTCACATTAGAGAGAGTAGATCAAGTTCCTAAATCTAGCAATAAAAGATTGCATACTATCAGGTTCATTGTTCTAATACTTTCTTGCCATTGTATTAGAAGTTGGAAATCCTATATTGATAGGTTAGCTTAATAGCTAGGTAGGAGAATCTTTGGAGAAGGTGATTGAAAATCCTATTGTATTAGGTGGGTTTAATAGCCTATTTTTAATCCTTTAATAGGGTTACACTTCATGTAAAGTGTTTGTAAATCCTCTAATCAGGTCACTATTGACACAGTGTAAAGCCTTTAACAGGGCAAGCCTTTCAGAAGGTAGACCATCAAAAGTGGTCAAATAATTATTGCTACAATAATTTTTTTGGGTATCATCCCCACCCCAATTTTACCTTCTTATTCCTAGAGGGTTTCTAGGTTACCAAATCTAGTGTTATATGTTATTGCATGTGTTTACTTTATGTTCATTTATATGTTTACATGCATGCAGTTTATTTTTTAGTTATATGTTTAAAGAATTGAAAAAGGTTAAAAGTGTAGTACTTCTAATTCACCCTCCCTCTTAGAAGTACTCTTCCCATTCTTAAACATTCCAACAATTGGTATTAGAGCCTAGTTTCTACAAGGAGAAGCTTAATAGCTTAGAGAAAAGGTTTGAAGATGGAAGTCTTCAAACTTGGGAAGATCATCGACAATCAGATGATTGATGTGCACCTAGCTCTACACAAAGTGGAAGAAGCTAGAGAAGAATTGAGAAAATATATAAAAAGAAGGAAGGTGATAGCCATAGCTGAAAATGACATACACTACAAGGAGATTGATACCACACAAGTGTTTTCTAATAGAGATTCCAAGGAATTTGCTATAGCAATAGCAAAACTAATGGAGAAAAATAGAGCACAAGCTGAAGAAATCAGATTATTCAAGCTTGAACAAGAATCACAAGCCATAATGCTTTGTGAAGTAACTAAACAAAAGAAGAGAGCCATTGAAGACAAGGCCATGATAGAAGATGAGAAGAGAAATCTTACCAATAGACTAGAGGAGAAGACAATTGATTTTGAAAAGATCTCAAACATGCAGCTAGATATCTTAAGTTAGATGATGAATGCTCATCATGAGCTAAAAATGAAGGATATTGAAATTTCCACTTTGAAGATGCAGAATAACCAATTGTAGAATGAGTTGAAGAGAGAAAAGCAGATAGTATAAAGCTACAAAAAAACCAATGAGGCTATCAAGTATTTTGAGCAACTACTGAAATCACCAAGGGCTAGTAATGATACTTCAGGACTTGGTTACACTAGCACTGAATAAGGAGAATCATCGAAGACTGTCGAAGAAAGGAGTCACAAAGGTAAGAACACTAAACCTACCTATCATTTTTATGGTAAAAAGGGACACACCTCTAATGTATGCAAGAGCAAGAACAGTCATCAGCATGATAAGCGTAACAATGCAAGCTTTTTTCATAAGTGCAAAAGGTAAGGATATCAAGCACATGAATGTAGAACCAAGACTATGAGGACACCAAGATTTGAAGGTCACTACTACAAGTGCAAAAAATATGGACATAGAGCATTTGAATGTAGATCAAAGCCTATGAGGACAACTAATCAACCCACAAAAGGAAACAACCATGGTCATCACCACAACTCGGATTACAATACTAGGTATAGCTATCACTTTTTTCAAGAGTATGGACACATTCCTAAAAATTGCATACTGACACATTTTAGAGGAAGTTACAGTAGATGGCTAAGCCAAACCACATGTTTTAGTTTCTTGAAGGCTAGACAGATCAGCAAGAATTACCCAACAAAGTCAAAAGCACCCAAGACAAAAGTCAATAAAGGAAAAGAGAAGGTTGATGTTGAACAAATAAGAGGGCAAATGAACAAGACTTGGAAGAAAAAAGGTGAGTACAGCACATCAAATGGAGAGATCACTTCACCTAAGAGGTCAAGTGATCACACTTCATCCAACTAAGAAAAAGAAAGATGTATGGGACTAATATACAAAGTCAAAACATACATTAGTTCCATGGACAAAGAAGTATTGCAAGGAAGAAATCTGCATAAGAAAATATGTCAAGTCAAAATTTTGAAGAAGCTATTGAGTTACACTTGGATGCCGAGTAAAGCTCCAATAAATGTCAGGCTAATAGTTGAAGCTAAGTGAAGAAGTAGTCTAGTGGAGCCCAAGTAAATGAAATACAATGGGAGCCAAGTCATGTTGAATCCCTCAAGTGTTGAGGTTATAGCTATATGCACAAAGCATTTAATGCTAGTTCATTATTAGGTATAAGGTTTAATTTTGTCCATTTTCATGCTATTTGAACATAGAGAAAAGATGAGAAGAGAACAGAAGCAATCAAGCAACAACCTAACAACCATTTTCACTGATTCCAATAGCAATTCAACATGAACTCAATGATTCAAAGGTATTTATCAAGTACTGAGCTAAGTAGAAGTTAAAGTTTTCAATATAACTTTAACCCTAGTCTAGTAAAATGGCCTCTAGTTCAAGAAACCCCAAGGCTAAGGAAGATCATGATATTCAGTTAGCTAGCAATGAGGTCAAATAGCTTGAATTTAGGTCAATCCCTAAAGTTGCCTATAGAAATGACCCAGCTGGTGCATTATCCATTATTCCACCTAAATTAGTCATGGTGTGAGATGTAAGAAAGTACTATAACTGCCAAATTGGTGCCATAGGTGATCTTGAAATCTTTCATGCCTATGATAAGTTATGTGACAACGGGATATTGAAAGATGAAGTCTAAATTGTTGAGAAGAAAGGTCTGACCAAAACCCTAGTTTTTCCTACTGTGTTTAAGACAAAATGGATTCACATTGTTTTAAATCGAATTCATGATGGTTGTATATGGTTGGAGATAGGACCTATAAAGATTACAAAAAGGATAGTGCATAGGGTTACTAGACTCCCAACCCTAGATCAGCCAATGACCTTGAGAAGCAATAGAAAGGAGGTCATTGAGAAGAATACAGGTGCAAAATGGAATAATAGGGGAATGACCATAGACACTGTAACTAAACCCCTACTTGACTTTGCTATGAGAATAATTTCACACAAATTCTACCAATCAAGCAGACTGAACAACATATCCTACATAGTTGTTGATGTAGCTTATAAGTTGGTGAAGAAAGATCATACCTATGATCTGGCAGAACTAATGCTTCAGCAAATTAATGAAAATTTGGGAGCTATAAGAAGATCCAAGGGAGCACAATGCAAATTTGGATCAATATTAGTCTACATATTCTTTTATGTGATGGAAGAATTCTCTTCAATTGGGAAGGTAAATTGGAATTCCAACAAGTCTACAATCACAAAAATCAATGAGTTCATTGATCAGATGGGAGATAATTTTGAGGCTCAAATGACTAGCTACTTTGAAGATTTTAAGAAGTCCATGAAGTAGAGAATGAGAATACCAGCCTCATTAGTTAAGTAATATGTCAATGACATATGTTTCTTGGTTGATATTGACTCCACCTACATCTAGCCAGCAATACCAAGAATAAGATGGCTAAGGCCATTAGGATATGAACTTGATGTAGATGAAGCCTCAACAACAATCACAACGCTGCTAGTAGAAGAGATAGACAAGAAGGCTCCTCACTTTGGAACATATGATGTTGTCAAGTCCAAAGCTGAGACTAAATTGAAAACAACTTCTATTATAAAAAAAAGAAAGATAAAATGGTGAAGAAGATAAAGAAGCAATTTGAAGAAAACATTGAAGGAGAAGTAGGTGAAGAAGAAGAAGTAGAAGAAGTAGGAGATAGTGAAGAAGAAGAGAAAGGAAAATCCTAGTAGAGCTGACACAAGGCTTATTGGAATAAAAGGAGGAAGGTGCCAAGGGAGAAGAAGTCAAGGAAACACCTACACTTGTCAAGAAAAAGAAGAGAAAGGAAAAAACTCAGCCTATAGCTCAGCCCAAGCCTAAAAAGGTTACTAAGTCAGCTCAAACCAAACTAACTCCAACAACAAGGGCCACTACAAGAGCCTCTACTCAAAAGGCTAAAGAGGCATCAAAAGAGAAGAAGAAAGCCACTATACAGCCTGTTGAAGAGCCCAAGAAGAGAAGAAGGTATGCGGCACAGCTAGATATAGATGATGAAGAGAGAATAGAATTAAAGGGCATCAACCAATTTAAAGTGCTAAGCCGTCCTCCAAAATCTACAATTGATAAGCTTTGTGATAAGATTAAAAAAGCAAATTTGAATGATTTAAAGTCTCTTAATTTCAATAAGCTCAATAGGGAAGAGCAAAATAAAATAGAGGAATTTGTGTATGCCATGATAGCAAAATTTAAAAACACACCTCTAGAACTTGACAATACCATGCCTAAGGAACTATATGAGATAATTGAGAATAAATGGCATTATTGTCTGAAAATGGAAAGGGAGATTAGAGAATCTACCCTAGCTCAAGTAAAGCCTAACATGACAAAGGCTCAAATAAAAAAGGCAAACAAGAAACATGGTGGCAAGTTTGTACCAAAGTATAGAGCCTTCAACATCCTCCAAGACAAGATTGAAGATGTGAATAGATCCACATAATTGAGGAAAACAATTTATAAAATTACTGATGATAAAGTAGAGGAAACCAATAAGGTAGAAACCAATACCAAAGAGAAGGTAGAGAAAAAGAAAGTCGAAGAACAAAAAGAAGAGGTAGAGACAAAGGAAACAGAGAAGAAAGAAAAAAAAAAAAAAAAAAAGGAGGAAAAGAAAGATGAGGAAGAAAGAGGAGAGTAAGAGAATAAGAAGAAAGAAGAAGATGAATCAACTAAAGTAGATGAAATGGCAATAGTTGAATAGTAGCAAGAAGATGAACGAAGTGTGTAAGACACACAAATGCCACCTCCTAGTCCACCTCATGTAACCACTACACTAGAAAAGATAATAATCATTAAGGATGTTCCTAACAAGTCAGTTTAGAACATCAATCCATTGACTGCAGAGGATCTCTTTGAGATCCTTCACCAATCCACTCTATAGGCATAGTTATGCACAAGCCCTATATTGGTGAGTGTTGATGAGTTACAAAAGGTAGTAGCAGCACCACAAAAACAAAAAGTGAAACCAAAGGAACCACCTTTCACATACACAGCTACTAGGACTAAAGTTTTGATGCTTCCTCCACCACCTCCACCAAGTGATACTATTTAGATGTTGAGTGCAGTGGAAGGGAAATTAGATGAGAAGAAGGATACAACAAAAGAAAAGGAGTAGGTTGTCATTCAAACATTGGTAGAACTACCAAAGACTAGCACTCCTACAAAGATGATTCAAAAGATGAGCACTGAAGCCATCCCCTTGAAATTTTCAACTCCAGGCTCAAGTTCAACTAGAGTGGCTAGGGTACTTCACTATGGAGACCATGAACTCAATGAAGATATTGTGATTCCTTCCTATGATTCCAAGAATATCACAATGGCACAAATGAATAAAATGCAAAATGTATTAGATAGAAGGATGAGGCAAGAGATACTTAGGAAAGAGTTCAAGCATAAGCAAGCACTTCATGAGATCAAGGACATCTTTATAAATGCTTTCAGCTTGCAGTCACCAAATGAAGCCAAGCCAATAATAGAGCAACTATTAGACATAGTTGACCAGGTGACAAATGAAGACTAGGATACCAATGTTAAACTCATGGAATGGTCAGAGAGAAAATTTCAAGGAAAAGTGAATGAAAAGATATCAAGTGGAATAGCACTTGAATAGGTAGAATTGACCAAGAAAATAGATAAGGTCAAAATTGTCCCTGAAAACATTTTTTCATTGTATAGGAAGCTGTGTGACTTTTCCAATTTCACACAAGAAACAAATCAAAGAATAATGAGCTTGAAAAGAGACTTGAAAATCTCTAGCATGCAATTACCTAGAGATCTAGCTCAAAGTGAGAAGGATTTTGCACAATCGCTTCACACACAAAGGGAGTTAGTTGTACTAACAATAGAGGAAGCCAATATAAAGGCTAAATTGATGCAAATTCGATCCTCTATAACCCCACATTTAGAAGTCCTCCACAAGGAGCAAGTGTATACTGAAATAGTTTTAAAGAAAGATCCAAATCTTTCTACACTTGATGGACTTGTACACCTTGTTGCAAAGACTGCTATCCATCAAAAGTCACTTGACATTGCTTTGGAGAATTGGGATGTAGCTCTGAAAATAATAATGGAGGTAAATAGTAATTTTTTGGCTAAGTATGGTATTACTCCTTAGAACCCTTTGACATTAGTGTCAAAAAGGGGGAGATATATGTTTTAGGAGGGATATAAGGGAGAATACTATAAATTTTTGATAGCAAAAAGGGGGAGATAAGTAATAAGATAAAGTAAGGGGGAGATACAAAAATAATAAGCATATGGAAGATTAGATGCAGAATATAGGCACAGAATGTAGCACAAAAAGACAAAGAGTATCAGGCACATTTAGCACAAAATTTTAATTGCAAGATTGTCAAGGCACAATCAGCTCAGGGGGAGTTAAGGTATTTTGAACAAATTTTTAACAAATTTTAAAATTTTGTGGTTAAGGTACTCATAAGGATAGATTAGTAATGATTAGTTAAGTGGTTTTGACACTCATGTCAAAGGGGGAGATTTTTGGTCTTAGATGGTTTTGACATTTGAGTGTCAATACACTTAACCACTTTCTACATTAAAGCCAAGTACACTATGTATGTCAAGCCACAATGTGTGCCCAGTGACTTCAGGTGTCGAGTAGTGTATAAGTGTCGAGTGACATATAGGTTCCAAGTCACATTTGATGCTGAGCAAGTCAAAATGATTCATATGTCGAGTGAGCTAGAATCATATATGTGTCGAGCAAGACAGAGTGTAATAGGTGCCAAGAAATCTAGGATAGTATATGTGCCAAGCACTAGTAGTCCAATATGTGTTGAGTAACATAGAATCAGCATAGGAGTTTGTGCCCTTACAAACTCAGATGTAAACCATTTTTGGAGCCAACATAGAGAAATTTCAAAGAAGAAAAAGGATAAGGATGAATCTTTTATGTTTCCTATGCGATTAACATGCAGCCAATCGGAAAAATGGAGAAGGCATGCAACCAATGAGAAAAATGCAAGGAATGGGTGGGAACTTAAAGATTCAATATGGATTATAGATCCATACCTAAACCTAAGTCTTCACAATATTTAAAAGGAGGTTAAAAATCTCATTATGTATGAGGATGAGAATAGTGTATGGGGCGATTATAGTGAAATTCAGTATGAAGTGAGTAAGACTTAGAGGAACAGAGTAGCAATTATACATCCAGTTGATCATAATAGTACAAGGGATAAGACTAGAGACTAGATCAAGCAAGGGTCACATCAAAGAGAGTAGATCAAATGCATGAATCTAGCAATAAAAGATTGCATACTATCAAGTTCATTTTTCTAATACTTTCTTGCCATTGTATTAGAAGTTGGAAATCCTATATTGATAGGTTAGCTTAACAACTAGGTAGGAGAACCTTTGGAGAAGGTGATTGAAAATCCTATTGTATTAGGTGGGTTTAATGACCTATTATAAATCCTTTAACAGGGTGACACTTCATGTAAAGTGTTTGTAAATCCTCTAATCAGGTCACTATTGACACAGTGTAAAGCCTTTAATAGGGCAGGCATTTCACAAGGCAAACCATTAGAAGTGGTTAAATAATTATTGTTATAGTAATTTTTGTGGGTATCATCCCCACCCCAGTTTTACCTTCTTATTCCTGAAGGGTTTCTAGGTTACTAAATCTAGTGTTATGTGTTATTGCATGTGTTTACTTTATGTTCATTTATATGTTTACATGCATGTAGTTTATTTTTTAGTTATATGTTTAAAGCATTGAAAAAGGTTAAAATTGTGGTACTTTTGATTCACCCCCCCTCTCAGAAGCACTCTTCCCATTTTTGAACATTCCAACACTTGGTAGGGTAAAACATGAGGTTTTCCTTGAAAACCATAAACTCTTAATACAGTAGAAATAGGGTGAGGGATAATGTCTCCCCAATTATGGCTCACCTTTAACCATGTGTCATGCTCTTTTGTCTTGATTAACTCCAGCAAGGGTCTAGAAATTTGAGGGATGTCTTCAACTAGTAGTGCCCTTATTTTCAAAGAAAAATATCTATCAAAACTATCATTTCCTACCTCTTAGGTCATATCAGCACTCCATAATTGCATAGATAAATTTTCACCCTCATTTCCCTCTCCAACCTCATTTCCTTTTCAAAAATATAAACACGCTTGAATAGACACGTATACATAAGCATGGAATACCACCCAAAAGGCTTGTCAACCTTCTCCTTGATTATCCCAATAAATCCATTATGAATCTCCTTAACTAAAAAAGAAGCAAAGTCAAAAATAGAACTCATTCCATATTGTAATATCTGAGCTATCATATACATTAAAGGTACAATAATGTACTCCTCATTTATACCAAGAACTTTACATAGAGAAACATATAATGCCTAAGCCCTAGGGTTGGAATACTTTTTTAGTAGAGGCTCAGTGGTAGACGATGTGCCTAGTGTCAAATTCCCTACCTTAACAAAATTCTCTTGAAGAGGCCTACTCCTAAGCTATATCCTCTGTGCACCATAATAAGCCTACAACTTCCCATAATCAATCTCTTCATGCAAGGTATTGTTAGGGTTTAACATGAAAACTTCCCTAATCACCTCTAATATCACTCTAAAGAGGCCATTTGCAAAATGATTTCATATCAATCGCAACATAGGGTCATATCTCCTAGAGATCATAGTTCATAAATATACATCCATGAATACCCTAGGTACAATGAGTTTTCCCACATCAAACTCCCACACATTGTTATGGGGTGTGTCTTGTTTCCTTTGAGAAAACCACTTCTTAAACAATTATAGGCCACCCATGGATGTCTATGCATCCCTTAGTAGATTTCCCTTGTCATATAAACCCTCATCAACTTTCAATCTAGGGCTTTTAGGAATTAACTCTTTACCCCTAGCTATTTCGATAGTTGAAGCATTCAATTGCTATAAAAAATTGTCATGAACATTCCTATGTTGGTAATCTACCTGCCAAGAAAAATCCCTTCGAGGATACATCTTCACAAATTCTGAAAATCTCAACACATGAAAATGTCTCTATTTGGAGGGTTAAGAACTTACTAAGATATCATTATAGTTTCCTAGTTTCAATAATTCACCTTCATCACTACACTTTATAGTCTCTTGGTTCTTCTTTGGTAATCAATCACTCATTTGTAGAATAGGAAATAATGTGTACATTATATATTGAATTATGCTTACAAGAGCAAGAATAACTTCTACATTAATATCCTATAGAGAATGGGTATGCATGCATTACAAGAGAATTTGAAAGTGGATCATTGATTTGTAACACATTTGATGACCTCAATTGAATTTTTTCGCAGAATCATCTTTCAACCTATTAATGTGGCATTCAAATCAATTATATATGACCATCTAGAAGACACATCACCTATTTGATTCTTTGATGTATTCGTCATGAAACCTTGTACACGTGGCACATTATCACTTTGTCTCTTTGGTTAAAATCCTTATTACTTTGAATAGAAATAAAGTGAATGTGGGGGGTCTATCTTGCATCAGATGGTACAAATTAATCTCAATTCTTTCAATGTTTCATTAGATAGTTGGCTCACCCTAGACACATGTATTCACATTGCATAGTCATTATAGCTAAAGACCTTACTTCTGCCTTTTGCAATATTGTGATGTTCATTGATTTGTTTTACATCAAATGGTTGAGATCTCTTATTGGCATTCCATATAACTAGGCCCATAGGGGACACATGCCACCTTGTGTTGATGTCACATTGGTTAAAATTTGTACATCTTACAATAGAGACAATATGACAACCGTGGATTAGCTTCTAATCTAATGGCTGTGAAGAATCAATTTTCCTTTCTTTATATGGTCCACAAGAGCACATGGTACTTGGTCACTTTCTCGCATTTGTTAAATTGCAAGTATCTTTTCATTATGACAATACGAAACATTGATCTAGGAAAGAACAATGGTGTGCAAGATATTACCTTCATTATGTGGTATGATCCACCTGGGATGCATGTCCTTTTCTCACTTTGTTACTTTAATTTAAAAATGAGCATCTCCTCATAGAGGCTATGTGATATTTGTCAATCTTCAACCTGACCAATGGCTAGAATGATTCTTAAAACCTGCTTAACTTCACTCATAATCAATTCAAAGTGTGACACATGTTTGATGTAGAGCCACACCTTGGAAAACTTAGGAGGAATTAGACACTCAACTGAGTTGCTTCAAGGGGCATCTACAACCTTCAGGATCACACACTAAAATCAGATTCAATTAAAAAAACTTTGAAAATAAATCCGCCCAAAAATTTCTTCTTGCTACCTCCGGATAGACCTGCACTCAGACATGAATAACTTTCGAACCAAAAAATATTTACTCAATCCAACCATTGATATTTGGTGTAACTAGGTTTCAAACAACATATAAAAATTTGAGAGAAATCCAATGGTTCAAACCCAAGATATTGACCCCGCATTAGAGTACATTTTTCTGCAAAACATTGCTAATAGACCTGTGAACAGACATGTATAACTTTTGAACCAGATCAGAACTCTTCGATCCCTCTAGTGAAGATGGGCATAATTAGGCCTATAATAACATATCCAAAGCTCATGAAAATCCAACAATGCATTTGGGAAATATTACCCATGCACTAAGATTAATTTTTTGCAAACATACTGAATTCAACCCAAAACTAAAACTTTTTAATCTTCTGTAAACTATCAACTTGTTTCCCGTGAGAAGGTAAGAAAAATCAAGAGGAAAACTCAAGAGGAATCAGTCACTCAACTGAGTTTCTTCAAGGGGCATCTACAACCTTCAGGATCACACACTAAAATCAGATTCAAAACTCAGACCATCGAAAACTTGCACAAAGACAAAAATGAAAAAACATTCCATATCTCTCCAAATTCGATTCTTGTCTTACATAGCCGACTGGCTCACCCTTAAAATTGACTTTCTTTTTCCTATTAAAGAATGTGAAACATTTTCTTCTTATTTTAGAAAAGAAGAATGTCTTCTATCCAAAAAAAAGATAAGAATCTGAAACATTTTTTCTACCAATATTAGACAGTCATTTTTTAAGTCAGGAATATTCCAAAAACTGCCTACTACCTATTATTGGATTCTAAAAATCATTAAACACTCCACCTATGAACTAAAAAAAAACTATTCTAATTTAAGATCCACACACCTAGTCCTAGGTGGCTATATCTAGAGAGCTTATCGAACTGCTATTCTAGGTATGCCACCACATGTAGGACATGTAAGGAAACTTGGCAATTAAAAATATAACCGTTTCCACATAACCCATAATAGATCTAAAATAAACATGAAATTAAAATCCACATGCAAGAAAATAGAAAACATACCCACAAAATGTGACACAAGATATACCCTAGGAAACCCTCATTGAGGGAAAAACCCAACCTCCAAAAGCATCCATCACCATGTATTATTCAAAAAAAATACCATTGCCATACAACCAGGGAAGCCTTCATGGCCATAGCCACAACCAAGCAAACTATGTGAACAAGCATGAATCCACACATCCCATGCCATGCTTTCAACCTTCACAAATGCTCCCTTGGCTAACCTGTCAAGCCTTGTCCTGCTCGACTCTTGCCTTTTGTCTTCTCCTTGTCACTCCCTCTCTCTCTACAACAACTACCCTTGTGGCTGCTTATATAGTAGCAAGTCCCACAAAACCACCAAGTGGTATTACATAAACCATGTGCTAAAACCATGTGCTACCTAACTCGCTGACCCCACATTTAATATTGGGCATTTAATTCTTTTCCCCAATATTAAATAATTACATGAAATATTTTCACAATGTTACAATACAACTTATCAAGAATATTCTATGGGAATCTTTACATATTGCACATCCATCTAGGCACAACATTACATAATAAAATAAAATAATAAAATAACAATATTATGCAATGTGTGCAACACCCATTATCTCAACAATCTCCCACTTGTTGTATACATTGCATAGGGTCAATCCGTAGCCACATAAATGAACAAGGGAATAATCCCTCCCAGCACATCCACCATCATGGATCAAAATACACCAAGTGCTCTATCTTGGTACCCACAACAAAATCAAAGTATCCAGCATCTCGAACATGAATGATCTCACCTCCTATTATGCCACTCCCACTAGACATACATAGAAGCCATCCAAAGAGAAAACCACCCAACCTGTTGCATTAGAAGATCATAAAATCTTGTACCAACTGAAATTCCAAGCACAAAAAACCTGATCCAAAGGTAATCACATGTATACGTAGTTGTCAAAATATCCATAGCTGAAATAGCACCCACAGCAAAGTGCCAAACCCATCCAACTATCCATACCTCAAAGGTATAACAAGTGAATCTCATATCACTGACATATCCAATCTATAACTTGCAATCACAAGCCTCAAGAGCAATACCTGCCACATATATACCAAGAAGCTCCCACTGCAAAAGATAATGTCAAATCTATAACCAATTCACTCAACACATCTCAAAGAAGTGAATCCATGTTGTATCAAGGACATCCACAATACATAAACTAATATCCCGCAAGAATAACTCTCATAAAAAGTCTTCAACAGTCTCCCAAATTCTCCACAACCAACAAAGGAAAGAGAAAGAAATAACCATGTCATCTCTCACATGACATACATGAGCACAAACCAGTGATCACAATCTCCAACCAATCTCAAATCCAATGTAGGAAAAACTGAACATCCAAGAAGATAACCAAGACCGGAGAAACCATGCAAATCATAACATGTATCATGTCCTTCTACACACACCTCTAGATGTAAACTGTGCAGGTATGATCTCCTCCATAAAACCCCAACAAGAAGCCTCAACAACACCCAAACCATACCATATAACTAATCATGGATGTAAGCCTCTCACAAGAAGATCAAACTCATTAAACCATTCCTAAACCAAGGAATAACCATTCCTAATCCAAAGAATATGCCCAATATAAAACCATCTCCCAAACTCAACCAGCATAACAACATATGCACATGGAGATAACCAATGCTAAACCATCTCTCAAATGAACCCTCCAGAACTAACTCATGTACCATAGCTCAAGATCCATATCCATGAAAGACAAGCATAAATATAATGCAACTGAGAGAAAATAATGGGCTATACCTCTCAAGTAGCAAACCGCCGAGTAGACCAAGAGTGGGGAATGAGAATGCTCATCAAGATATCCAAGTCTCCAACCAAGACTCATCTAAGAACAATCTCCTCTCAAGTCTATATCAGGTGACTGCCCCTCAGACTTCCTGCTGAAACCATCAATTGTCTCAACAAATACTTCTCTAATCCAAGAGAAATCAGCGTCACCACTGTCTCTAAGTATCCATGAGCACCTGTAACCAATCAATCCATGCCAACTCCAAATGAAACATAGCAATATCATGAAGTATCCAGCTTATGATTAGTGTACTCAATACCAAGAAACTAAACCAAGATCAATGTCAAAGTTCCAACCATGGCCTCAGGAACATAAACATGACAACATGATCTAACCATCTCAACTAAAGAGATAACATGCTCCATATGAACACACCATAATATGTCACAACTCTAAACGTGTATCAAGAGTATACCATGACATAAAAATGAAACCATCCTCATACCAAGGATAACATGCCAAATAAAAGCATAAACCACACCTTTGCCAAGAACCCTGTGAGTCCTCAAGATGCAACCATCTCCACACACCATGAAGAAAACCATCTCCACATACCAGGAAGAACCATCTCCACATACCATGAAGATAACCAAGAACTCCATGAGTCCTCAAGATCTAACCATCTTCACACACCATGAAGATAAAAAGTGCACCATGCAAATGTCAAAGACGCTTCTGCAGCAACAGGATCTAAGACAAACCTCCAACATCTGCAAACACTCAATAAATATATCAATGCCAACAACTCCCACTCAACTGTGGTACCAAGTCACCTATGGCATTATAAAATCCATCCTCTCCAAACCAAGAAGATATAAACCAAACCAGGAACTAATCCTGGACTGTCACCCCATCACTGTCACAAGCTCCCACTAAACTGTGTATCCAAGCTATCCATGACATCATGATGAAAAACCATCCTCTAACCATGAGAATCAACCAAGGCATCAAACCATCAAAGAACTCAAAGTGCACATCATGAGCTCCTCAAAAGAAACTAAATAACTATGATCCTCAACCAAGAAGATATACCACCATAACCAAATCAGAAATCCAAGCTAATGAACATCAAGGATGTACCTGTATAACCAATCATGTCATGCCAAAATTCATGACACCATGATCACATCCATGAACTGAGCATCTGGCTCTCAAAGTGTCCAACCTGTCAACATAGTTAACCACAATCCTCTGTCATGACTGTACCTGGTAACAACATCTCATCCCTTCTACATGAAGATAAAATCATAAAATCATGTGACTTAGGGCATAGACAACCCAAATTCAAGCCACCAATCTGAATATGCATCAATAATGAAAGATCAATGGGCAAAGACAACCCATAACCAAGCTATAAATGCAACCTGTAAGTATAGACCGCTTACAACACTACACAACTTGTAGACCCAACAAGTCATCATGCATATCCAAACCAAACACTGATAACCATATCATCACGAGACCAATCTGAAATATGAACTGAGTATACAATGACATCAAATCTTAAATCTCCAATGCCATAAACTCACAATGTTACCATAGTCAAAATATACCTATAAACTATTCAGATCAATATATTACCAAATAAATCATGCCAAACTTGCACCAAATCTTTCCGTTGACTACTCGAAGTCCAAAATCTGACTCTGTATGCCCAAGTTATGCCCTAATCCTTTCTCAAAATAAACAAAATATGACTTTAGGGCTCTCAAAACCTAACAAAATTTTAAAATCATAGAACCAAACCTACACCATGTTGTAGTGCTCTGAATTAGCTTTCCAACACTTGTAAGAACTCTGAAATTCGATATTCTGAGAGAAAGTTATGGCCATTTTACTAAGACAGTCTTTTTACCATTTTCAGTACTATTTTTCATTTTTAATTTTTTTTCAGTGACAAAAAATTCCGACGGGATTAAATTTGACGACCATCATGGGCTGAAACCAAAAAACTCTTCCATTTCCTCTGAACATGGCCAAACTAGGGCATATTATATATCAAAATTTATGGAAACGTTGACCCGGATCCAATTGTGAGGTCTGTTTTTACTCAGGATGTCATTTTTGCAAGCTACCCCCAAAACCCTCATTTTAAATGAAACATCCAAAAAAATCTTTTTCTCCAACAATTTCACATGCCCAAATCTTTTAACATCCCATCATAACAGCAAACCCAAAACTCTCAGATCTGCAATAAATTATTCATATATCTTGCCCTTTCTTTTATCCTCTCATGCATTCCCATGGATTCAATCTAGGGTTACAATAATAAAACCATAGCTCTGATACCACTTGTAAGGAAACTTGGCAATTAAAAATATAACCGTTTCCACATAACCCATAATAGATCTAAAATAAACATGAAATTAAAATCCACATGCAAGAGAATAGAAAACATACCCACAAAATGTGACATAAGATATACCCTAGGAAACCCTCATTCAGGGAAAAACCCAACCTCCAAAAGCATCCATCACCATGTATTATTCAGAAAAAATACCATTGCCATACAACCATGGAAGCCTTCATGGCCATAGCCACAACCAAGCAAACTATGTGAACAAGCATGAATCCACACATCCCATGCCATGCTTTCAACCTTCACAAATGCTCCCTTGGCTAACCTGTCAAGCCTTGTCCTGCTCGACTCCTGCCTTTTGTCTTCTCCTTGTCACTCCCTCTCTCTCTACAACAACTACCCTTGTGGCTGCTTATATAGTAGCAAGTCCCACAAAACCACCAAGTGGTATTACATAAACCATGTGCTAAAACCATGTGCTACCTAACTCGTTGAGCCCACATTTAATATTGGGCATTTAATTCTTTTCCCCAATATTAAATAATTACATGAAATATTTTCACAATGTTACAATACAACTTATCAAGAATATTCTATGGGAATCTTTACATATTGCACATCCATCTAGGCACAACATTACATAATAAAATAAAATAATAAAATAACAATATTATCCAATGTGTGCAACACCCATTATCTCAACAGGACGTTATTACAAACTTCAAAAACTAAAAGCATTTAAAACATAACATTAAATTTCCTATTACATTTTCAACAATGTTGCCTCCTATAGCATTTCTCTTCTCTGCCACTGCAACATACTCCCCTGTAGAATGAATCTCAAGTCCTCTTGAGATGATGTGTTGTAGAAATGAATCTCATTCTTCTTTCAAACTTTCCAATTTCTTTGAACTAGGATGAGCATATCTACAAGAAAAACAAAAACAATATCCAACTTCTCCACCTTGTAGCTTTGATTCTTTAATGCTGTAAATGTCACAGAAAATTCTCCAGCATGATTCACTATACATGAAATCTGCATTCCTGCATAAACATTATTAGAAGAAAACATATCATCAGCATTAAGATTATTTGAGTTCTCTTTTTGAATATGAGCTTCCTTATACACCATGTAATGTGCATCATATCTATCTTCATCAATAGTAACCATAAACTTATCTGCTTCTTGACTATCAACCAGTTTCACATCTTGAATCTTAAGAATCGTATTTATCTCTTCTTCCTTTATTAAACATTTATCATCATCTTGATCTTCTGTAGTAATCTCACTTTCAAATATCTCTTTCTTATTACAACTTTGCTCAAGAACAATAACAGTATTGCACTCTTTCCTTTCTTCTTCAAGCTGAGTTTCCGTACTACCGCCATGCCTTTTCCATTCTCCCATAATGGCTGCAAATTTTTTCCATAAATTAGATTCTTCTTTAGAACTTTCTGTTACACATTCCTTAGCTTCATCTTCATGCCATTCCTCTTGACATTTTTCTTCATTATGCATATTTAAGGCTTCATCAGTTGCCTCCAAAATCTTTTCCATAGGAGTACCTTCCAACATTGTACTCTTTTCTATTTTCAAAGGACATGTTACAGTTCCAACCACAGATTGTTTGCATTCAAATCCAATAGGGCTTGTCTTGTTACTACTCTCATCAAGAGATACTTGTTGCACTTCTTTCAACTTAGCTTTATTCTCTTTCAATTTAGCATCATTCTCCTCAAGTCTCCTTCTCAAATTGTTTATCTCCTCTTCTATCTTGCTTAGCTCTTCTCTTTGTTTTCTCCTTTCTTCTTTCTCTCTTTTCTTCTTTTCCTCTATCTCCTTCTGTTTAGAATCCTTTCTCTGTTGATACCTTCTAAAAAGATACAATAAAGCTGCTTCTTGTTGTCCCATCATTCCTCAGCTAGGTTATTTTCTTCTTATCTAGTCTCCTAGACTTCTTCTCAGGCTCTTCTCTCAATCTTTCACAAACAACAATTTTCTTTACCCAGATCTTTTACTATGCTCTGATACCAAAAATGATGCAGAGCCACACCTTGGAAAACTCAGGAGGAATCAGACACTCAACTGAGTTGCTTCAAGGGGCATCTACAACCTTCAGGATCACACACTAAAATCAGATTCAAAACTCAGACCATCGAAAACTTGCACAAAGACAAAAATGAAAAAACATTCCATATCTCTCCAAATTCGATTATTATCTTACATAGCTGACTGGCTCACCCTTAAAACTGACTTTCTTTTTCCTATTAAAGAATGTGAAACATTTTCTTCTTATTTTAGAAAAGAAGAATGTCTTCTATCCAAAAAAAGGATAAGAATCTGAAACGTTTTTTCTACCAATATTAGACAGTCATTTTCTAAGTTAGGAATATTCCAAAAACTGCCTACTACCTATTATTGGATTCTAAAAATCATTAAACACTCCACCTACGAACTAAAAAAAAACTATTCTAATTTAAGATCCACACACCTGGTCCTAGGTGGCTATATCTAGAGAGCTTATCGAACTGTTATTCTAGGTATGCCACCACATGTAGGAGGTTATTACAAACTTCAAAAACTAAAAGCATTTAAAACATAACATTAAATTTCCTATTACATTTTCAACAATGTTGCCTCCTATAGCGTTTCTCTTCTCTACCACTACAGCAATGTTGACCTTTGATGATGTCATCATTTTTAAAACTCGCAATCCATATGGCCCCACTAGTCATGTGTCATGTTCTCACTTTGTCACATTGGTTAAAAACCTTGCACTTTTGAACAATGAAAAAATGATGACCTTCGATTAGATTTTGATCTAATGGTTGTCAAAACACTCCACATCAATGGTCCATCATATGAAAAACATAATAAGAAATTAAAATCAAAGGGTCTGCCAAAATTAACTAATGACAATGGGGACATAAAGCACAAAAAAATTAGGATAAAATGATTTTTATAAGATTAACCTTTATCAAAGAAGACCCAAAAATAAAAGGTTCAAAGGACAAAAATATTTTTTTATTGGCTAGGGTTTATAACAACAATTTCCCACCCTAAGATTTATTTTAAAATGAAATTCTTGCCAACCAGATTTCAAACTTAAACTATTTGAAAAGGTGCAACTCCAAGATGGGTTAACAGGGGATTTAATTTGTTTTTTTGCACTTGCTCATCATTGTATTGTTTTCTCATCCAAAAACATGTATATAAGAAGAGTTGGAGGCTTCATTTTCATATCTCATTGATTCATGCACTCAAGTAATCCAAGCTCTTGCTCTTAAGTGAATATTTCTTCCTTTTACATTCAAGGAGTTCAAGTATTTAGGATTTTCAAAATTTTAAGAAAGGAGATTTCTATCTAACGTTAAAGGATCCTTTATGAGCATTTCCTCTTCAAGATCTAGTTTATTGTTGGTTATCAAAGGAGGAGATCTATATTAAAGTATTCATCATCTTCCTCATTGATGTACTTTAATATCCATGGTATCATGATGGGATTATTGTAGATCTATTGCAAAGTGTGAAGATGTCCCACATTCCTAGTTCAATATCTACAACATATTTACGTACAAAATCCTTATTAATAAGGGCTTCAAGCAAGGTAAATCTTAACTTTTATCGTCTTTCAATCATTTACATTTCTCATTTACAATTAATTCTATAATGTAGGGCTTGACCAAGACAAGCCCTCATCAAACCCCAAAAACTCTTTTTTGTGTTGATTTGTAGGATACTAGTGAAAGGTTTGTGGATCTAGAACCTATATTTTGGTATTTTTCTGGAGAAGTTAGTTTTAGCTCATCAAACTAAGTCGACCTAGTTCTAGGACATATTCTCAAGTTGACCTAGTTTGTTAGTCTTTGTTTTCCAAGAGATTTCTAGGTTTTTTTTCTTTCGTCTTTTTATTTTGAGATTTTCAAATGGATATTCAAAAATAGTTCAAATTTGTGTGTTTTGGACCTAAAATACATCTTCCTCTATGCATTTAAAGGTGGGTCTTTTATGTTTTATTTTATTTCATATCTTTACCCTATATCTATATCTTAATTGGTCTAAGTATACTCACATAATATCTATATTTACATTATTTAAGCAATTAGTTTAATTTTACATTTGCATTATCTTATTAAGGGCCAAAGAATACATTTCATTGTATTGCATTCCCCTTTATAATTTAAATTATGTATTCGCACCCTTTTTCCTTTGGGTCCTAAATAATCTAATTTGGATAATAAGTGGGAAAATATTTTAAAATTCTCCACTTTCCCTCATACATATATTTGAATGGCTTAGTGGACACAAAAAAAGTGGATATCTATAGTCCTATTAAAGTGTCTCTCTTTTCCCCCTAAACATTTTGGTGAACCCAATTTATGCCCCTTTCTTTTTGGAATTAGATTGGTTATTTTTAGGTGGTTACCTTCTTACCCTCTTTATTGGAGTTAGATATTCCTCTTTTGGAAATCTCTCTTCTTTGACATAGATTTATTATTTTAGGTGTTTACCTTCTTTTTGGTGGACCCCTTTATCTTTCTCATAGAGTTAGATTTATCTATCTTGTGTTTGGTTAGATCTCTCCTTTATTCTCTTTCTTACACTTTTATGGTTAGATCTCATTAGGTTTTCCTTTTATGATCTCCTCTATTATGAGCTTAATCGCACGAAGTCCATTCTATAGCATTTTTGCTAGGAGAAGTCATAGAATCATGGGCTCCTTTGATCATGATTCTTCTTTTCTACCTAGGACTCATGATGACACTCATATATTTTCTCATTCTATAATGGATAATAACTCTTCTCATGCATCCCATGATGAAGATGAATCTTTAAGATTTCCTCCTTCACAAGTTTATAAGATTTCTAATGAAGTTTATAAATTGGAAGCTTGTTTTGATCAAGAAAATTAGAATCCTAATAGTGTTTATACTATTGAAGCCCTTAAAAATATTGTTAATAATGATGAAAGTAACATTTCTATCTTGTGTGGTATATCTTGCCTCATTAATACTCATGCTAAGTCTTTGACAAAATATTCTCTAGAGTTAGGATATCCTCCTCCTTCGACAATCGTTGAACCTTCTATCCTAATTTCTACCACTCTTTCTATTATACCTACATATGCTCTTCCCCTTATAAGTAATTCTAAATAAATTTCCACTACTTTAAGTATTGGTCTTCCTTGCCTTTCACTTCCTATGAGTGTTCCTCCTACTTCTATTCATTCTTCATTACCATCATATAATGTGGTTCCTTTTATTGATTCAAACCATTTACCTCTTCCATCTAATCCTTCACTAACATCCTTTGGTATTCCACCTGCTTCTTATAACATTCCTTATCCATCTAGAATACCTATGCCTATTAGTGTTTCTTCTAATCCTAGCATTAGTACCTTGGTTGAAACTATTACTTCTTTACAACAACTACTTTCTCAATTAACTCAATCTAAGTACAATATTCCTACATTTTATGTTTCTAATCCCATTTCCTTAGATATCCTTCATGTTGTTATCCTGTAACATATTGATGTAGCTCATCTTGAGATTTACAATGGTAATGGAGATCTTTCAATTCATGTTAAAACTTTCCAAACTATATGTAGTGATTTTTCTCATGACTATAGGATTATGGCTAAGTTATTTCTACATACTATTACGGATTGAGCCTTGTAATGTTGTTTATCTCTACCTCCTTATTCTATTGATTATTTTCAAAGTCTTGCTAATTCTATCATTCAATAGTTTCAGAATAATATTAGTCTACAAATTTCTTTAACTAATTTAATAAATTGTAAGAAGACTGTTAAATAGAAAGTTACTAAATTTATTTGTAGATTTAAACATTTGTATGCTCATATTTCTTATCCTATGTCTAATCATGATAGTCAACATATGTTTATTTCTAATCTACAAAAATAGATTAGGGATAAGATTCTCCTTGCTGAGTATACCTCATTTTACATCTATGTATGGTGCTTCACCATTACCAATTACAAGTGAGTCAACTCAAGAGCTCTACTCTGATGGTTCTTGTTTCTAGTGATAAGAGTGGTGTTGCAAGAAACTCAAATAAGTTCTCTAAACCTGCCAATTTCATCAAAATCAAGCCTACAAGTACAATTGTTGATCGAGTGGCTACTACATCTAGAGGTATAGATACTTTTTCCTCTATATTTCATCCTAATAATTAGTATAATCTATTATCTAAACCTTTTTCTGAGGTTATGACTAAGTTGATTCATGCTCACATTCACAACATGCCTCGTGTTGGTCCTATTGATCCTAGTAAAATTCTACCCAAATCTTTTGATTCAAATGCTTTATTCGATCAATAGCATCATTATATAGGTCATGATACTCAAAAGTCTTATGGTTTGAAAAAATTTATTCAGACCCTTATTTATTCTAAGACTATATATGTTGATGCTCAAGCTAATAAAAAAAATAATTTTGTTGTGCCACCTAATCAAAATACACAGATTTGCACTAATCATTTACCTTTCCACTCATCAAATGTTATTAATCAACCTCCTTCTAATCACCATATTAGTTATGATGACAATATATAAGATGCAAATCATTTGGTTAATCATGTTGAGTTAGCACCTCGACCTTTGATTTCTCCTTCACCTAAATCTGAACAAGCACCTATTATTAGCTTTAGTCAGTCTGATATGTTTAAGGCACCTAATTGATGCAAGGAGGAATGAGATAGACTAGGGCCAAAGGCACACCTAGCTATCCAAACTACCTTGCAAGAGTTAACACAGCGAAAAGACAATACAAAGAACAAAAACCCAAGGAGGAAGAAGAGAATTAATTTATCAATTCATCAAATAATCATCATACATGCCTAGCTATAAGGGCTTCTAGGTTATGGCTAGATATAATCTAATTACAGTCTTCGATGATCCAACTTTGCATTTTGCTTATTATTCATTCTAAGTTCCCCTTAAAATTCAATCCTAGACCTCCTTAAATACTTGTGCATCCATAGGTTGGCCTTTCACAAAATTTAATCTTATATTAAATGCATGCACAGCCACAAGTTGACTCACATCAAATATTAACTACCCATAACAAAATAAAATGTGTACAAGGTCAACCCAAACTGGAACTAGACATAGACAACTTGGAAAATGAAGGTTCCACAAAATACTAACGCTTGACATCCACATGAACACTCGGCAATCACATGAACTCAACAACCAAAGATCACTCAGCAACCACATGAACTCAGCAACCAAAGGGTGACTTGGTAGCAACTATGAATGTGGCATCAACCATGAAGCCTGGCATCCACTAAATTTTTGGCATCCATTGAGAACTTGGCAACAACTAGAACTTAACAATAACTAAAAATTGGCACTTGCCAATAACTAGAACTTGCTATCAACTGGCAGAATGAACAAAAAGTGCAAGATTACAAGGAAACCCAAGATGCTCCTACATCAGACAACCAAGGTTGGAGAATTGATGCTCTTGAATCATGCAAGTGTCACAACCTGAGCTAAATTCAACTTAGCTTGAGAAATCCATATAGCATCTTCAACTGGTTTATTCTTCCATTTCACCAAATGCTCAAAGTAATCTTTTCCTCTTGTGCTCTTTCCAACTCTTTGATCTGATAACTTTTCAGGTTCTTTAATCTATTTCTTGGGATAATCATCTGATACAATAACTTCATCATCTGACTCATGATACTTATATAAATTAGCAACATTGAATATAGGAGATACATCCATGTCATCTTATAACTCAACTTCATAAGCATTACCACTGTCAAACTTCTTCAAGATCTTACAAGGTCCAAACTTCTCCATCCTCAACTTACTATATGTTCCAACATGAAATCTTCCTTTCTTCAAATGAACCATCACCTCATCACAAAATTCAAAATTATGATGTCTTCTAGACTTATCAGCATTCTCTTTATACTTCTTATTACTTTGTTCCAACCTCAACTTCACTTCCTTATGCAAAGATTCCATAAAATCAGCAAATTCTTCTCCTACAACACTTCTCTTTTCTTCACTGAAAAATTTGATACTCATCTAGGCTGCATTCTAGTAACAATCTCAAAAAGTGTCTTTCATGTATTCCTATTCATAGAATTATTATATGCAAACTCAGCTTGTGCTAATACCATCTCCCAATTACCTGACTTATCTCCAACTAGACATCTCAGCAAATTACCCAAGCTTCTATTCACAACCTCTATCTATCCATCTATCTATGGACGGAATGTAGAACTAAATTTTAATTCAATACCCATCTTCTTCCACAAAATCTTCTAAAAATAACCAATAAATTTACTGTCTCTATCAAAAATAATACTTCTTGGTACTCCATGCAATCTCACAATCTCTTTGAAGAAAAGTTCAGCAATATGCTTAGTACCTGATGTCTTCTTACATGGTATGAAATGAGCCATCTTAAAAAATCTATCCACAACAACAAATATAGAATCATACCTCTTCACTGTCTTAGGCAATCCAAGAACAAAATCTATATTAATGTCACTCCAAGATTTCTTAGGAATAGCAATAGGTGTATACAAACCAGTATTCTAACTTACTCCTTTTGCAACTTCTTCACAAATTTATAAATATCCTTATACATTTGTAGCCAATAATACTTATCCTTCAGCAAACTCAATGTCTTATCAATTCCAAAACGTCTAGCCAATCCACCACTATGATATTCTTTAACCAAATTAACTCTCATAGAACTTCTAGGAATACACAACTGAATTCCTTTAAATAACATACCTTCTTAAATAAAATATTCATCATACTTACTTATGTGATCTATTAAATTTGTTAAATTTGGTGCTCTACACTCTCTTCATGCCTTAGAAAAATTAAGATTAGTTTCATACAACTCTTTCATTTCATCAAAACCAAGAACTTCAACCTTCATCTCAGTCAATAAGGAACGTCTTCTATTCAATGCATCAACAACTCTGTTAGTAAATTCACTCTTATGTTTGATAATAAATATAAAATTCTACAAATACTCAACCCACTACACATGTCTTTGATTCAATTTATGTTGACTTCCCAAGTACTATAAAGCTTTATGATCAATACACAACACAAACTCCTTAGGAATCAAATAATGTCTCCACTTCTTCAAGGCTTGAACAATAGCATAAAATTCTTGATCATACACATAATACTTCCTTTTAGCATCATTAAAATTCTCACTTAAGAAAGCAACAAATTAACCCTCTTGACTTAATACAGCTCCTATTGCATTATCACTTGCATCACATTCAACTTGAAATACCTTATTAAAATCAAGCAAAGCCAATACAGGTAAATTAGCAAGCTTTTGTTTCAAAGTCTCAAAACTCTTATCATCTCCATGTGTCCACTTGAATTCCTTTTTATCTCCTCTTATTGTCTCAGTCATAGCATTACAAACAGAACTAAAATTCCTTATAAACTTCCTATAAAAACTAGCCAAACCATGAAATGATCTTCCCTCACCCACATTCTTAGGTGTAGGCCATTCCAAAATTTCTTTAACCTTCTTAGGATCCATCTTCAAACCATAAGCTAAAATCACAAATCCCAAATATACAATCTCTTCTTGCATAAAAGAACACTTTTTCATATTGATGATCAACTTCTCCTCTTTCAATCTTTGCAGTACTTGTCTAACATGCTCAAGATGTTTTTCGTTAGTCCTACTGAATATCAAAATGTTATCCAAATAAAAAATCACAAACTTACTCAAAAATATTTTTAAAACTTCATTCATCAATCTCATGAAAGTAGTAGGTGCATTAGTCAAACCAAAAGGCATAACCAGCCATTCATACAAACCATATTTTGTCTTAAAAGCAATCTTCCACTCATCATCTTCTCTAATTCTAATCTAATAATAACCAGTCTTCGATCAATCTTTGTAAAAATACTTTTCTCCACTCAAGCAATCCATTATGTCATCCATCCTCAGCATAGCAAACCTATATTTCATTGTGAACTTGTTAATAGCTTTGGAATCAGTACACTTTCTCTATTCTTAATTCATTTTAGGTGCTAATACAATAGGTATAGCACATGGACTCAAGCTTTCTCTAATCAAACCTTTCTACAAAAACTCATGCACTTTTCTATTAATTTCTTCATTCTCTGTAGGTGTTAATCTATATGGTGCTTTCTTTGGAAAACTAGCTCCAGGGATCAAATCCATACAATGACTTATACATCTTACTAGAGGTAAACCATCTAGTATATTTTCTACAACACTCCCTTTATATTTATTCATCAATTCAATAATTTCTTATGGTACACAATCGCCATTATCAACTATCACTTAGTTACCACTAATTGGCACTTAGTTAACACTATTTTCTGGCACTCAGTTACCATTGACACAACTTAGTTTTCTAGGAATTATAGCAAAAAAAACTTGGTTCCTTTTTATTTTCTTTTCAAATTGTTTCCCATTAACCATGCAAATTCTCACATTAGTACAATTAACCTCATATGGACCCTTAATCAAAGGTATCAACATTTGTGTCTTCTCATTCACCCAAAGAGTATATTGATTCAATCTTCCATCATGTATAGCATATCTATCATAGTGCCAAGGACTACCCAATAGAATATGACAACAATCCATAAGCATAATATCACACAAAACTTCATGAAAATAATGTCTAATCTTGAACTTCAAAAGGCATTGCTCACTTACCAATTTCTTATGCTCATCTTTGATCCATAAAACATAAAATGGTTTAGGATGCTTCAACCTCTATAAGTACAACTTTGTAACCAGCTCTTCTAATGCCAAGTTTCTAGAACTTCCACTGTCAATGATCATTTTGCAGCATTTTCTAGCCATCTTACATCTTTTCTTGAAAATACTTCTCTTTAAAACAAGTTCCTTATCACTTTCTTTATTACATAAGGTTCTTCTCACCATCAAATTTTCTCTAGCCTCAGGTCCACTTGGTGAACCCTCATAATCTCCTTGAATCATAGCATTTATGTTACCTTGCCCACTTTCAGAAGATCTATATTCAAAAGACCTATTCCCTTCTTTACCACATCTGGAATAAGAATTACCTCTTCCTCAATAAGAACTAGTACATCCTCAGTATGAGCTACCTCCTTTCCACCTAGTCTTTCCTTTTTCATCATTCTTCCATTAATATTTCCCTTAGTCTTATATAGAACTATCAGATCTTCCACCTTCCCCATAAGATCTACCTCTACCTATCTAGAATCTACC
This sequence comes from Cupressus sempervirens, assembly GCA_028749045.1. Taxonomy (NCBI): domain Eukaryota; kingdom Viridiplantae; phylum Streptophyta; class Pinopsida; order Cupressales; family Cupressaceae; genus Cupressus; species Cupressus sempervirens. The sequence goes on along the minus strand of CM053793.1, from coordinate 243,611,204 downwards.
ACCTCTATCTCTTTTTCTTTGTTCAAGATTCTTTGTCAAGATCTCCTCAACTTTCAAGGCATACTGATATGCTTCTTCCACCCTTTCCAATTTCACAAAAAATATTTCATCTTGAATCCTAGATCTCAATCCATTTGTGTACCTTGCAAATTTCTCAACATCATCATCCACATGTCCAGATCTGATGTCCAATCTATAGAATTCCTTAGTATACTCCTTCATAGTCTATTGGAAATATAAGAGGAGTAACTGAGAGGGAAGGGAGGAATCAATTACTACTAAAATAAATCATAGATCCCTTAGATATCAGTATGAAATGTAAACTAAAAACTAAATACTACTAAAGCTCAGTAAACACTTAACATATAAACTTTTAGATTTTGTCTGTAATTACCATTACTTTAACTGAGTTGCAAAGATATAAAAGAAAATAACATGAACACAGTAGACACCAAAATTTAACATGGAAACCCAATTTGGAAAAAATCACCAATTGCAACTAGTTACTATTTTTCACTCTTTTGAAGTGAGCCCTATTAGGAGCCCACCCTATTAAAGGTTACAAAACACACCGTTAGATGTGAACCTGTTAGAGGATTTAATCACCCTATTAGGAGTGGCTTTGTCAAAGGTCTTGAGATAATTCAATAGAATTGGCACCTTTTAAGAGAATTTGCAAATAGCTATTAAACCAATGTTGTTAGGAGATTTAAATCACTACTACAATGGTTAGAGAGTAACAATGAGATGACCTAATTTAAATGCAAATAATTTCTTGATTAAAAATCTCTATTCTAGCTTGTACTTGATCCTTCTTGATCGAATATAGATTTTCTACTCCACAATGATATTTTTCTTATCCTTCAAATTTTCTTCCTCTTATAATCACTAAATCTTCAATAAAATCTTCATGCCTTGTTACATATTTTGAAATTACAACTTGACCTTATACTTATATCTTCCACTTTGTCAAGTTAGCTCAAATACAACTTAGAATAATTAATATTCATCACCTTAGTCAGTTGGAATAAATAGATAAATCAATTAAGCTTAATATGCCAAAATAAGAAAATCCTTTGTTAGTCAACCCAGCTTAGTAGAAACTAACTCAAAAATAATTTCCTGTGTTAACCAACAGAAGCTCAATTAACACTACAAACTCATGAAAATCCTTTTGCAGCTAAGTGAGATCAGTTAGCACTAGTTCCATCCAACTTTCTTTCATTAACTGAGTGAGCTCGGTTAACACTCACTTTCTACATCATTTCCTTTGATGCTTGAGTGAACTCAGTAGACACTGCTTTTTAAACTAGGAAAACATAGAAGTGCTCAGTAGACACATAAAACTATCTTCACTACCCAAGTGAGTGTTAGAGTAAATAATTAATTGTTAATTATTTATTCTATTTACTTAAGCTTACTTAGGTAAATGCATTTTATTTATTAGTTGTAGTCTAAGAGTTTGTTATAAGTTGTTGACAATACAAGAGTTTGTTCTCTCCTAAGTCATACCTATCCTCTCACATTGTTCGAGGACTTTCCACCTTATGTGGATGTATGCTTAGTTGCCACACTTATCTCCAAGCATCTTCTAGCTTGTTCTAGAAGATTCTTGGAGCTCTTTATATTCGGGCTCCCTCATTGTATTTTATTATCACATATCATTTCTTGCATATTGTAAATACAATTTTTTTTGTGTTTCAATATCTTGTGGTATCTCATGTCCATTTAGGGTTTTTCCTTTGCTTCATGCTCTTCTCTCCTTGGCTTCTCTTTTACAAGTTTTCACGTGCAGCTGGTCTTGGGTGTCTTCGAAGTTGGCTTTCATCAAGTCCAACATGGTATCAGAGCCTTCCTGCTGCAACTTTGTTGAAGGATTTTTGAAGCTGTGATTTGGAGTCACAAACCCTAGTTTGGTTGTGCATTTTTTCTTCAAATCAAGGTATCAGCAAATTTTTAGAGCACTGTTAGCCCAAACGGACATTGCCATTGGATCCAAAAGGCCATTTGCAGTTAGGATTCATATAAAACTTTTCAATTTTGGAGACAGAGCTCCAGGAGGCAAAAAAAAAATTTAGCAGGAGGTTTCGTACGACTATACGGATGATTTTGGCATTAAAAAATTTTTAAAATATATTTTTAGGCCGCGCCACCATGGCACTGCCCAGCGGCCACCATGGGGCCGCTCACACATAGCCTGCATGCCACCCACCACCGGCAATCACCGCTGAAGGATAGCTCCACTAAAGCTCCCCCCGGGAACCACCCTTCCTCAGCTCCTCTGCCGCGGAGCCACTTGAGATCTCAGCTTCACCTAGGTTTCACTACTTGCGCTCAGACAGCACTGCTCTACCTCTGCTTGTCCCAGTCAGCTACCGACTTAGCTACTATTTCAGCATTATGAAGCACAGTCAGCCTTTTGACTAACACTTGGGCATTTTTTTAGCCAATGCAGGGGTGACACGTGGCCTAGGTGCCACGTGGACCTGCCACGTCAACCTACTATGAGGTGTCCACATGGCACTTCCACATGGCTTCTTTTTTGCTGCGATGGCTGATAGGCCATCAAATTTAACCTCGAGAAATGCTGATGTCAGCATGATGTCAACACTGCATCATCAAGCCTCTTGCACATCTCCTAGGGTCATTTTAGACATACTTGTGGTTTTTTGGCCATAACTTGAGCATACGGATGTATTTTTTTGATTCGAAAGAAGTGTCTGAAAGTTGGTTCCAAGACAAAGACGTTGGCATAGGTATTTTTAATTTTAATGCTTTTTTATTGCCTTTTTTAGTCAAAGTCCAAAGTCCTATTTTTGACTCTAGCATGCATATCTTTTGCGTCACATGCTCATTTTTTGAAAACTTAAAATTTTTGGAAAGCTGGTTCTGTCACCTTTTCAGAAATGTGGTCATTTTTTTTAGTTTTTGGTCCATGCTCTTTTTATCATAATTTTGGCATTTTTTCTATATGGTGGATATCTTGAGTGTTTTAGGCCTGAGGATTGTTTTCCTGCCATGGTTTCCTTTGTTTTGAGTTGTACTTTATTTTGTTTCAGCTTGTGTTTAGTTTTGATCATTGTAGCTATCATTTTGAACCACTTTTATGTATTACACTGAGATAAAGTGCCACTTTTGCATTCTGAGGGTCATGAACGTTGTTTTGAGTTAGTTGTACTTGCACTATTTTCATAAAGCACCATAGAGGGATAGTTCTTTGTTGTTTTAGGCCTTCTCTCTTTGTCAAGTGAGTGTCCCTTCCATGACATTAGCCCCATGCAGAGTTAGTTTGACCGTGTCTTTATAGGTGTCTGTACCTCTTTCCCTCTCTCGTCATTCTTGGTTCGTCTGCAGGAGACTTTAGCCCACCTTCTCAGTTGCCTATCATCTCACCCTGTCTGCATTAAGAGAGGGTTATGCTATTTTTCTAATGCATCTGTGGTTCAATGGTTTGATAGTGTGAACTATGTATTCAGTGGTTGATCCTATGTACAAGGCGATTGTAGTGGCTAGCTACCTATGCATTTAGGTGAGATGGATCATCTACCATATAGACATGCTCGGTTCATGCCTTCTTCTTCCATGGAGGTTCTTCAAATTAGTAGTTTGGCAGATTTGTAGCTTCTTCATGCTTCAGTGATGCTCTTGATGATCACTCCTTGTTCTTGTTTTAGGGGACATTCCCCTAGTTGGAGGTTTCTTCAATTCTTCACTAGGTTTTTACCTCTTTTTGGGGGAGGGTTTTTCCCATGTGATTTTCTCTCTTTCCCCATTTACAGAGGTTGCATTTTTGCATTGTACATGGGTACCTAACATGGCCTCATTATCGGGACCCATTCTGCATTTCATCTTAGTTTTGTGAGCTTAAGACATTTTCATAAGTTGCACTTAAGGGGGGTGTTAGAGTAAATAATTAATGGTTAATTATTTATTCTATTTACTTAAGCTTACTTAAGTAAATGCATTTTATTTATTAGTTGTAGTCTAGGAGTTTTTTATAAGTTGTTGACAATATGGGATTTTGTTCTCTCCTAAGTCATACTTATCCTCTCACATTGTTCGAAGACTTTCCACCTTATGTGGATGTATGCTTAGTTGTCACACTTATGTCCTAGCATCTTCTAGCTTGTTCTAGAAGATTCTTGGAGCTCTTTATATTCGGGCTCCCTGATTATATTTTCTTATCACATATCACTTCTTGCATATTGTAAATATATTTTCTCTTGTGTTTCAATATATTGTGGTCTCTCATGTCCGTTTAGGGTTTTTTCCTTGCTCCATGCTCTTCTCTCCTTGGCTTCTCTTTGACAATTTTTGGCATGCAGGTGATCTTGGGCGTCTTCGAAGTTGGCTTTCATCAACTCCAACAATGAGCTCAACATATATTGATTGATAATGATTATGACATTTGTGTAACATCAAAGAATACACAATTAATCAATTGTATCCAACAATCTCCCTCTTTGGCATTGATGGCAACACAACATGTCATAGCATAATAAAATTTTAGATTTAGACTTGAGAACTCCCTCTGTCAATATGAGCTCTTCCTTTCACTAGATTTTCTCTGCAACAACTGCTACCAAGTTCATTTAGAACTTTCTCCTTCTTCTACCAAACTTCTTCTTTGGAAAACTTCTCCCTCTTTGACAACATATGCCAAAGACAATAATTCTATAAATACCAATGTACCTTAAGTACTAATTCATTTGCAATATGCCATTTGCTAATTTTGTACCAACTAATTAATCTTCAATACGTTCTGGTTGATGCATCACTAAACTTTATTTAATGAATTTCAAATAGGGGAATGATCCCTAGCTTACCTCTTAAATACAAGAATACATCCTTAGGTAATGGTTTAGTTAATATGCCTACAATCTGTTCTTTTGTATTCACATATTCCAATATGACTTCTTTATCCTGCACTAATTCTCTTAAGAAGTGATATTTTATAGCAATGTGCTTTGTTTTAGAATGTATTACTGGATTCTTTGATATATTGATTACACTGGTGTTATCATAATATGTGACTATTGGATCTTTGATCATAACCTTCATTCCATCCAATAGTTGTTCGAACCAAACAATGTTAGAATAATTTACTATTGCTATGACATATTCTGCCTCTACTATGGATTGAGATGTACAATTTTGTTTCTTACTTGTCCAAGATACCAATCATTTACCAAGAAAGAATGATCCTCCACTAACGCTTTTTTCTATCATCAAGACTTCCTACCCAATCAGCACTAGTAAACACTTTTAAGTCTAGATTACCTCCAAGTTTATACCATAAACCATAGTCATTAGTACCTTTTAGATATCTCATGATTCTCTTGATTGCCATCATGTGATTCTCTTTGGGATTTGTTGAGAATTTTGCCACTATTCCAACTGCTAGGGCAATATCAGGCCTCATGTGTACTACATATTGCAATTTTCCAATCATTGATCTATATGTGGTCTGATCTACTTCTTTGGAATCATCATTTTTGAAGAGTTTATGTCCAATAGACATAGGGGTTCAAACTAGTCTTGAATCTTCCATTCCAAATTTCTTCAGTATCTCTGTGATATACTTAGATTAGTGATGTAGATACCATTTTTGTTATGTTGTATCTACCATCTAACAAAGAATTTTATCTCACCAAACATGGACATCTCAAATTCTATACTCGTTTCTTCTAAAAATGCTTTGCACAAGTCATCATTTCCTATGAATAAAGTATCATCAACAAATATTTCTACCAACACAATCTTCTTGTCTAGTCCTTCCTTGATATATAGACTAATGTTATCATTTGTCCTATAAAAGCCTATTTGTACCAAATAATTATAAAATCTTTCATACTTAGCTCTAGAAGCTTGCTTGAGACCATATAATGCTTTGTGTAACTTGCAAACTATGTCTCTTCTGCTAGGATCTACAAAACCTTCTAGTTGTTCAATGTAGACTTTTTCATCAAGAATGAAAATTTGACATCCATTTGATATACTATAAATCCTCTATGTGCTTCATATGCTAGTAAGGTTCTAACACCTTCTATTCTTGCCATAGGAGCAGAAGTCTCACCATAGTCAATACCTTCTTCTTGAGAATAACCTTTTGGTGCAAGAGCACTCCCACATGGAATGATAAAATAAGGGTGTTTGGGTCATTTATGACCATGTCCAAAATTTATTTTCCATGTTTTCAATAATACATTCATCCTAAACTCTTAGGTTCACCTTTAACCCTTTTGTGTGGCCCATTAGCAATTTGGGTGTATTATAAACTTATTGCGCAATGACATCACAAGGGCACAATTTATGTAATGTGAATGCATATACTTATAATATAGGTTATAGTAGTTGTATTGACTCAATTAAGACTCATTTGGGTAGTTATAAATGTCTTTTAGGATCTAAAATGTAAAAAATGCATAAAAGTGCAAAAGTTGTTATGCAACTTTGTAACTTTTTACATAACTAAGCAAAACTATTTCTAATCTTTCCTCCAACAATCAAAACCTTTCAAATTTGGTTGGATCAATTGGGGAAGACTTTATTATAGCCATTTCAGGTAGGTGGAAGGTACAAGGTAACATTTTGGCATTGAAATCAATAAAAACAACCTTGTTTTCTACATTTTCAGTGAGTTTTATGGATGGTACAGACATGTACGGATGCCTAGGGATTTGTGCTTGGTATGGTTGGATAGATTCTTGAATCATATTTTTAATGCAACTATTATAAGGTTTTGAAACTTTGTAGAACTCAAGATATTCCTATTTTTGTGCAACCAGCCCAAATTTTGAGGGTTTGTAGGGTTTCCAAGGAAATTGGGTTATAAATCCAAATTCCACCATAGAAAAATTATGGCCTTTGGTGGAATCCTTGTACTACTAATGTGATTTGATTTTATTCTGGTTTTAGTTGTTTATCTGTAGGGGGAAGGAAGAAATATGATGCCCTAGATGCATATATCTTGTATGCATCAACTCACAAACTTGTTGTATTAGCATTTTAAGGCCTCAAAACTCCATATTTTGGTCTGTAACTTGGTCGCCAAAATATTTGGGACATTCCTCAACTAACCTAATTGATCTCATGTTTTTAGTACATGTATAAATGGTATCTCCTTTGTAAATGTGGCCTAATTAGCCCTTTTGTCTAAATGTTGTCCCCATGAGTTAGGATAGTCTTCTTGCACTTAGGACCTCTACACTTTGGGATCTATTAGTATATCATAAATAGAAATTTTTCTTGATGATTTGGTTTTTATTTCCATTCAAAAGATACAACTTGTAGTCCAAAATCCCATTCCTTGGGCTATTAGGAAACCAAGCACTTAATGAAGGAACTATGCATTCTCTTTGTTTTGGGGTCTCCAAATCCAGGTACTATACCCATGATGATGTAAGAACAACATCCCTTGTGTCTAGTGTCATGATTCCATGTCTAGTGTAGGTTTCATGTATTAAGTCATTTTAGTGATTAAGGTGCAAGTCTGGGGTCTCGAGCCCTGTTTGGGCTTTCAAACCTTGTTAAAGTGTCCTTGTGGGTTGTACTCTTCCCCACCTACCTTGTTAGTACCCTACCACTTGAATCAAGTGGTATCAAAGCCCATTTAGATCTTTAGGCTTCAAAAATTTTGACAAAATTTTAGATGGAGAGAATGATGGATTGCCATCCAAGATGTCTAATGCAGACATAGTGAAGTATTTGAAGGAGCAGAAGATAAAGGAAGATGCACAAAGGAACAAAGATGAACTAAGAAACATTGAGATGCAACAAATGAGAGATGAGTTGAAAAGGCTTAGAGAAGAGCTTGCCAAAGCCAAGAACTTTGAAGAATTTGATGAAGGGAGTGATGAAGAAACCCCTTTGGAGGAAGAAGAACAAATACATCTAGATCAGAGGTTGCTTGTGAGTACTCTTAAGTCCATGGAAAGAAGAACCATGGATGCCAAACTAGACCTACTAGCTTATGATGGGAAAATGAACCTTGATGTTGCAGTTGATTGGGTGGATGCCCTAAATAGTTTCTTTGAATGTGATGAGATTCTTGAGAACCAAAGGACAAAGATAGCCAAGTCCAAGTTGAAAGGCACTGCTCTTACATGTGGAATATCACCCAGGGTGATAGAGTAAAGAATGACAAAGGTCTAATAACCACATGGACCAAGATGGAGAAGTTATTCAGGAAGGCCTATGTTCCTGAAGACTATGAAGTTCAAATTCATAGAAGAAGAATGAATCTAAGGAAAAAAGACATGACGGTTTCAGCATACACTAATGAGTTTCAAACATTAGTGCTGAGGAAACAAGAGGTTGAATCTGAAAGTATCAAGTTGGCAAGATACTTACAAGGCCTTAAAATATCTATCCAAGATGAGTTGAGTCTAACAAAAATAACCATTATTCAATAATGTGTGCAACTTTCACTAAAGGTGGAATAAAAGTTCAAGAGAAGGAGTGAAAATTCTAATAGAGGAAGAGGCAAACATGATAGGGGCAAAACCAACTCTTGGAAAAGAGGACAATCATCAAGTGAAGACAAATCCATGGAGCAAACAAACAAAGACCATGGTGAATCCAGTTAAAGAGGAAGCTCTAGAGGAGGAAGATCTTTTAATAGAGGAAGAGGGAGATCTAATGGACCTCCTAAATTTTTTTTATGCAATCAAATAGGACACTATCCAAACAAGTGCCTTGAAAAACCAAACAGAGACAATCAAGGAGAAAGAAGGACCCAATCGGTGCAAGAAGAAAGAGACTTAAAGGCTGAAGAAGGTAAGGTGTTGATGATGAAACAAGCATTCCTACAAGTACCTCATACTCAAGAACCAGCCCAAAGGAAGAACCTATTTAGGACAAGGATCAAATGCAAAGAATTGGTATGTAATCTTCTAATTGATTCAGGATCAATATAAAATCTAGTTTCTAAAGAAATGGTTCAAAAGTTAGAACTATAAACAATTCCTCATCCATATCCTTATAATGTTTCTTGGTAAACTAAAGGGTAGCAAACACTTGTAACTGAACAAGCTATGGTAGATTTTTGTTTAGGTGATTTCAAAGATAAATTTTTATGTGATATTGTAGAAATGGATGCTTGCCACCTTCTTTTAGGAAGGCCATTGCAATATGATATGGATGCCATGTATAATTGTAGAAAAAATGTATACACCATTGTAAGGGATGGAAAAACTTATAATTTCAAGCCTCTATCTAAACCTAAAAAGGAAAGAGAACCTTTGGTTGTTATAGTGGGAGAAAAAGAAATGCTAAAAGCAATAAAAGAAGAAAAAGAGGGATATGCATAATTCTAAAACCAAAGGATGAACCATCACCAAAAAAATATAAATCAGCCCCAAAAGAAATTCAAAAGCTTCTTGGAGAATACAAGGAGGTAGTTGCTAAAGACTTACCCTCATCCCTCCCACCCATCAGAGACATTAGCCACCAAATAGACTTCATCCCTAGAGCATCTGTTGCCCAACAAAGCCCCATACAAACCCACTCCTACCCAAAATGCTGAAATAACCAAACAAGTTGCAAAATTTTTGGACAAAGGACTTATTCAAAAGAGCCTTAGCCCATGTGATGTCCCTTTATTTTTCACTCCCAAGAAGGATGGTAAATGGAGACTATGCACTGATAGCAGAGCCATTAACAAAATCACTATCAAATACAGATTTTCAATCCCAAGGATTGAAGACCTCCTAGACCAATTAGGTAATGCATCATACTTCTCTAAAATTGATCTAAAACTTGGTTATTGTCAAATACAAATCAAACTAGGTGATCAATGGAAGATTTCCTTCAAAATAACTAAAGGTCTCTATGAATGGCTCGTAATGCCATTTGGTTTAAGGAATGCTCCCTCTACCTTCATGAGGCTAATTAATGAAATATTATATGATTACAATGGCAAGCTTTTGGTTATTTATCTTGATGACATACTAATCTTCAGTTACAGCTTGGAGGAACACCTTGAACACATTGAATAAGTTCTTAAAAGGTTAAAAGTGCATCAACTAATGATCAACCTTGAGAAATGCTCATTCTTGCAGAAAGAACTCATCTTCTTGGGATTTGTGATCTCGCAAGGAACACTAAAAATGGATCTAGAAAAGGTAGAAGCAATCATTAATTGGCCTCCTCCAAAGAATGTAGGTGATGTAAGAAGCTTTCATGGTTTAGCAAAATTTTGTAGAAAGTTCATTAAGAAATTCAGCCATGTACATGCACCTATGTTAGATACAATAAAGGGAGGTAAAAAGATAAAGTTTGTTTGGACTAAATTAGAAAATGATGCATTTGAATATCTAAAATCAAGAGTGGCACAATATCGAATGCTCACTCTTCCTGATTTTAATAAAAAAATTACTGTTGAGATAGATGCAAGGAACCTAGCAATTGGGGCAGTCCTTAGCCAAGACAATAAACATGTGGCTTTCTTTTCTAAAAAACTAATGAGCCTAAAAAGAAGTACTCAACTTATGATTTAGAAATTTATGCTATGGTTCAAGCCCTCAAGAAATGGAGGCATTATTTATTACCCAAATAATTTGTGGTTTTTACAAACAACCATGCACTAAGTTACCTAAATTCTCAAGACAAGTTGAGTGTGAAACATATCAAGTGGATGGAACAATTACAAGCCTATTCATTCACTATAAAATGTAAAAAAGGTCAAGAAAATAAAGTTTTTGATGCTCTAAGTAGGAGGATCATTTTGCTGTAGGAAATCCAATTTGAAAGCATTGGCATTAAAGCATTAAAGGGCCTCTACAAAGATGATGGAGATTTTGGTAAAATATATCAGGTTTGCACTACTCTCATGGATAGATATCATACAAATTTTACTAAATTTCTTATTCAAGATGGACTAGTTTTTAAGGGTTGCCAACTTTGTATTCCAAAATTCTCTATGAGAGACAATATAGTAAAGGAAAAACATTGTGGAGGAATGAGTGGTCACTTTGGTATTGATAAAACATTAGAGGCTATTACGAGACATTATCATTGGCCAAAAATGCAGCATGATGTCAAGAAATATGTAAAGTCATGTGTTATATGCCAACAAGCAAAGGGTACTACAACTAACCAAGGGTTATATCAACCTCTACCAATCCCTTGTAGACCTTGGGAAGCAATATCTATGGACTTTGTAATGGGTTTACCAAGAAAAAAATAGGGATATGATATTATATTTGTGGTTGTAGACCATTTCAGCAACATGGCACACTTTATCCCTTGTAAAAGAATTCATGATGCCTCTCATATTACCCATCTCTTCTTTAGGGAGATTGTAAGAATTCATGGTTTGCCTAACTCCATTGTTTCAGATAGAGACATTAAATTCCAAGGACACTTTTGGAGAACTTTGCACAAGAAATAAGGCACTAATTTGCAATTTATTTCTACCTACCATCCCCAAACAGATGGTCAAACTAAAGTTGTGAATAGATCTCTTGGAAACCTCCATATATGCCTCACCAAGCAATATGCACAAAATTGGGATCTACTTCTTCCACAAGCTGAATTTTCCTTTAAAGATTCATTCAATAGGTCTATAGAAAAAACACCATTTCAAATATTTTATGGCTATCATCCAAAGGGACGTCTAGAACTTAGAGAGTTACCAAAAGACATCAAGGTTAGTGCACAAGAAGAAGAATTGGCTGACCTTATCAAAAAAGTACAAAAAAAGGTGAAAGATACCTTGGAACAAACTTCACAAAAATACAAAGCACAGGTAGACAAGAAGAGGAAAGATTTTCAATTCCAAGAAGGTGAAAAAGTATGGGCATATCTAAGAAAGGAAAGACTCCCTAAAGGTCATAATACCAAACTCCAAATGAAGAAGATAAGACCTTGTACAATCTTGCATAAGTTTGGTCCTAATGCCTATGAAATTTCCTTATCACCTACTATTGCTATCTCACCAATTTTCAATGTGGCTGATCTCACTATTTTCAAGGGCATTTCTAATATTGCAAGTAGATCTACAATAGATTTACATGCACACTAGTTCAAGGATCTACCGCTTTCTCAACCCTTAGAGTTGGAAGCAATATTGGAAACCAAAACTGTCAAAAATACAAGGAATCAAACATATTATCAATACTTGGCCAAATGGAAGGGGCTACCTACTATTGATGCCACCTAGATGATTAAAGATCAGATTCAGCAACATGGATACAATCTTGATCAACTTACCTCAAGTGGCAGCATGGTGCAAGAGCACTTCCACATGGAATGATGAAATAAAGGTGTTTGGGTCATTTATGACCTTGTCCAAAGTTTATTTTCTATGTTTTCAATAAAAATTTTATCCTAGACTCTTAGGTTCACCTTTAACCCTTTTGTGTGGCCCATTAGCAATTTGGGTGTATTATAAACTCATTACTCAATGAGGTCACAAGGGCACAATTTATGTAATGTGAATGCATATACTTATAATCTAGGGTCTAGTAGTTGTATTGAGTCAATTAAGACTCATTTGGGTAGTTAAAAATGCCTTTTAGGCTCTAAAATGTAAAAAATGCATAAAAGTGTAAAAGTTGCTATACAACTTTGCAACTTTTTGCATAACTAAGCAAGAATCCTTTTAATCTTTCCTCCAATGATCACAACCTTTCAAATTTGGTTGTGTCAATTGGGGAAGACCTTCATATAGCCCTTTCAGGTGGGTGGAAGGTACAAGGTAACATTTTGGCATTGAAATCAATAAAAACAACCCTATTTTTTGCATTTTCAGTGAGTTTTCTGGATGGTATGGATGTGTACAAATGCCTAGGGATCTGTACTTGGTATGGTTGGATAGATTCTTGAATCACCTTTCTAATGCAACTATTTTGAGATTTCAAAACTCTATACAACTCAAGATATTCCTATTTGTGTACAAGCATCCCAGATTTTGAGGGTTTGTAGGGTTTTGAAGGAAATTGAGTTATAAATCCAGATTCCACCATAGAAAAATTATGGATTTTGGTGGAATCCTTTTACTACTAATGTTCTTTGATTTTATTGTGATTTCATTTTTTTATCTGTGGGGAGAAGGAAGAAATATGATGCCCTAGATGCATATATCTTGTATGCATCAACTCACAAACCTGTTGTATCAGCATTTTAAGGCCTCAAAACTCCATATTATGGTTTTTAACTTGGTAACTAGCATATTTGAGACATTCCTCAATTGATCTAATTGGTCTCATGTTTTAGCATGTATCTAAATGGTATCTCCTTTGTAAATGTGAGCCCTTTTGTCTAAATGTTGTCCCCACAGGTTAGGACAATATTCTTGCTCTTAGTGACTTTTGCACTTTGGGATCTATTAGAATATCAAAAATAGTAATTTTTCTTGATGGTTTGGTTTTTATTTCCATTCAAAAGATAAAACTTGTAGGCCAAAATCCCATTCCTTAGGCTACTAGGAAACAAGGCACTTAATGAAGGAACTATGCATTCTCTTTATTTTGGGGTCTCCAAATCTAGTTAGTATACCCATGATGATGTAAGAAAAAATCCCTAGTTTCTATTTTCATGATTCCATGTCTGGTGTAGGTTTCATGTATTAAGTCATTTTAGTGATTAAGGTGCAAGTCTGGGGTCTTGAGCCTTATTCGGGCTTTCAAACTTTGTTAAAGTGTTCTTGTGGGTTGTACTCTCCCTCACCTACCTTTTTAGTACCCTACCACTTACATCAGCTTTGCACACCAATCTTTCTTTGTTTCTTGAAACTTTTTCATCTTCATTTAGCTTATTTCTGTATACCCACTTTGTGCCAATTACATTTTTATCCTTGGGTCTAGGAACAAGAGTCCAACTTTTGTTCTTTTCTATCTGTTCTATTTCTTCATTCATTTCTTTAATCCAACTTTCATTTTCTAGAGCATCCTTAACAATTCTAAGTTCAAATTCAACAAGTAAATACCTTTTAGTTTACCTCTTGTCATTATTCCATTAGATTTGTCTCCAATGATTTGATCAGGTGCATGATGCCTTCTAACATATCTTTCTAACATAGGCTCTTTGGTTTTTAAATGAGTTCTACCATCTTCATCATGAATTTTAGTTTCAAGCTTAGGTCCTTCTGTCTATGACTCAGATCCACTAGGCTCAATTTGAACTAGTTTGGTAGCCTCTGATTGTGACTGGAGTCCTTCAAGATGTAACTCAGGTTGCACCATCTACAACTTGGTAACTATTGGGTACTAAGGAGGTAAAGCTTCCTTTCTTTCAGATAGATTTGGTAGGGTATTAGGTTCATAGTAAACAAATCTTTTGTAATCTTCTAGTTCCTTATTGCTTTCTTCTTCACTCTTTTCTAAAAACTCATCAATTCTAACATGTGCACTTTCTATGATTTTGTGAGTAGACAAATTCAAACATTTCTATGCTTTACTTCTGCAGGAGTATCCTAGAAATATGCCCTCATCACCTTTTACATTAAAATTACCTTTTCTAGATTCTTTCAAGATATAACATTTATTGCCAAATACTTTCAAGTAACTTGCATTAAATTTGTAGCCATACCATAGCTAATATGATGTTTTGTTTGAATATTTCTTCAATTAAACTCTATTCAAGGTATGAACTGCAATGTCAATAGCTTCCTTCTAGTATCTGATAGCAACCTTCTTTTCAATCATCAAGATTTTTTGCACAATCCATGATAGATCTGTTTCTTCTTTCAGCTATACCATTCTATTGTGGTATACTAGGGGTTGATATTTATCTTTAAATTCCTCTTTCAATGCAAAAATTATTGAATTCATGGGAGATGAATTCACCACCTCTATTTGATCTTAAGCATTTCAAAATCTTTCCAGATTCTTTTTCTACTCTTGCCAGATACCACTTGAATTTTTTCAAGGCTTCTAATTTTTCTTTTAGATACATTATTGTCATCATTCTAGAATAGTCATCAACAAAAAGAATGAAAAAATTTCTCCACTATAACTTTCTATTCCAATAGGTCCACATAAATCTATATGAACAATTTCCAAGACTTCTTTTGACTGGTAGTTTTTACTTTTGAAGCTAGTCTTTTCCATCTTACCAATTTGGCAATTCTTGCATAGACCCATGTCAGGTTTCTTCAAAAAACGAATACCTCTTACTCTTCTATGCTTTCTTATCTTTACTAGATTATCAAAGTTTACATGACATATCCTTTTGTTCCATAACCATATTTTTTCTACTTGAGCAATAAAATATGAACAATCACTAAGATTAAGATAAAATAGATTACCTTTTGTTTGCTTGCTAGATCCAACCAGGTTTCCTTTTCCATCTAGTAGTTTGGCTTGTTCATTCATGAATTCTACCTTGAATCCAATGTTATTCAATTATGCCACACTTAATATATTATGCCTTAATCCTTCAACTTAATAAGCATTGCCACATATAAGTTCTTTAGTCAATGAAATACATTATTTTCCTTGTATGTTACAAGGTTCATTGTTTCCAAACCCCACACTACCTCCATCATAATATTTCATGTGCTCAAATTTTGTTTTGTCACTAGTCATATGATGTGAGCAACCACTATCAATAATCCATATATCATTTTTTCTAACATGAGAGATAAGTTTCATCTTATCTCCTTCATCATTAGATTCATCTTTCACAGCAATATATACCATTTCATCTTTAATGTTATCAAAATCTTTATCTATAAAATAAGATTTCTTACCTTTGTCTTTGAATTTATTTTAGTTCTTGGAGTCCTTCTTGCCTTTATTCTTATTGCTTTTCTTCTCATCCTTGATTTCCTTATTTGGACACCTAGTAGCAATGTGACCAACTTCTTCACAAAAAAAATAGATTAGGTGAACTTTACCTTTGTACTTTCCTCTTCCTTTGGAATACTTTCTTGCAAGTAGGGCTTCAACAACTTCAAGATCACTGTCTAAAATTTCTTCTAATGTTCTATCTTCTTTACTTCTTGATTGACTACACTTTGATTTCTTACCCTTTACTTTGAGTGAGGGTTTAGCTTTAAATGCAGATTCAATATTCATTGAAGTAGGAACATAGTTATAATAGTTGTCTATTTCAAAAGTTGTTAATCTTCCTACTAGGGCATCCAAGCCTAATTTTTTATTTGGATCACATCTCATTTCTTGAATAGAAAACACTCTAATTTCATAAATAGGAAGAAGAGTTCTGAGCACTTTACTTACAACAATTTCCTCCATAATGTCTCCTCCAGAAGCTTTAATTGCATTTACACAAGCCTTGATTCTTTCTATATATTTTGCAATGTTTTCATCTTCTTTCATTTGCATTTGATCAAATTATCCTCTAAGACTTTCTACTTTGGCTATTCTTACATTGTCATCTCCTCCATAGATATCTTTCAAGTTGGTCCACATTTCATGAACAATTTTGCAATCCTTTACCTCATCAAATTCAACATAACTGAGAGAAGATGCAATACCAATCATCATGATGTTATGATTTTTCTTTTTAGTAATATCTTCAAAAAATAATGTTCCAGTGGGAGTTTTGTATTCAGCATCAAGATATTTGCAACCTAAATCACTAATAATAGCTAGATGTAACCTCATAAGTCCTTGTCATGTTGCAAAATTGTCTTTCTTCAGTTTGGGAATCTCTCTTTTGTAAGACATCCTAATCTTTAGCTTAGGTCCTTAAAACCTTCTCTACAAGCACCAAAAGCTCTAATACCGATTGTTGAAAATATAAGAGGAGTAACTGAGAGGGGAGGGGTGAATCAGTTACTACTAAAATAAATTCTAGATCCCTTAGATGTCAGTACAAAAATGCAAACTGAAAACTGAATATTGTTGAAGCTTGGTGAACACACATAAAATATTCTAATTCAGTAATAACTGAATTAGCTCAATAAATGCTTGACATATAAACTATTAGATGTTTTCTATGATTACCATTACTTTAATTAATTCACAAACATATAAAAGAAAATAAAATGAACACATTAGACACCAAGATTTAATGTGGAAACCCAATTTGGGAAAAACCTTCAATTATAACTAGTTATTGTTTTCCACTCTTCTAAAGTGAGCCCTGTTAGAAGCCAACTTGTTAAAGGTTACAAAACACACTATTATGTGAGACCCTGTTAGATGATTTAATCACTCTATTAGGAGTAGCCTTGTTAGAGGTCTTGAGACATTTCAATAGAACTACCACCTTGTTAGAGGATTTGCAAATGGCTGTTAAGCCAACTTTGTTAGGAGATTTAAATCACTGCTACAATGGTTAGAGAGTAACAATGAGATGACCTAATTTGAATGCAACTAATTTTTTGATTACAAATCTCTATTATGGCTTGTACTTGATCCTCCATGATTGAATATAGCTTTGTTGCTCCACAAAGATATCTTGCTTATCCTTCAAATTTGCTTCCTCTTCTCATCACTAAATCTTCAATAACATCTTCATGCCTTGTTACACATTTTGAAATCACAACTTGACCTTATACTTATATATTTCACTTTATTAAGTCAACTCAAATACAACTTAGAATAATTAATATTCATCACCTTAGTCAGTTGGAATCAATAGATAAATCAATTAAGCTTAATATGCTAAAATAAGAAAATCCTTTGTTAGCTGACCCAGCTTAGTAGAAACTAACTCAAAAACAATTTCCTGTGTTAACCAATAGAAGCTTGGTTGACACTACAAACTTACAAAAATCTTTTAGCAACTGAGTGAGCTTGGTTAGCACTAGTTCCATCCAACTTTCCTTCATTAACTGAGTGAGTTTGGTTAACACTCACTTTCTACATCATTTCCTTTGACACCCAAGTAAACTCGGTAAACACTACCTTCTGAACCAGATAAACACAGGAGTGCTCAATAAACATAAAAAGTTGTCTTCACTGCTTGAGTGAGCTCAAGATATACTGATTAATAATTATTATGACATTTGTGTAACATCAAAGATAATACACAATTAATTAATTGTATCCAACAATAATCATGTCTCTTTGCCTCAAATTTTGCATCTTTCTCAACAAGTTAACTTGGTAATTAGCAAGAAGGAATTTGTTCTTTAGCTTGTTCACCATCTTCACCCAAGTTCTAATCTTCTTCTTTCCTCTCTTTTGTGTATCATTTTGCAAATGTTCCCTCCATAGTGAAACATGTCCTTTTAATCTTGTAATTGCAATTTTCACCTTCCTATTATCAAGAGTATTTTCATACTCATAGAACTTCTCCATTGTAGAGATCCAATCCAATACAACATTGGTATCCAATTTTCTATCATAGGGAACAACTTCTATAGCAAGATTTGAATTTTCCCTAAACAACACTCTCAACAACCTTGCTTCATCTTGATCATCTTCAAGTTTTGGATTAGGGTTTGGTACTATCGGTTCATCATCACTTATATCATTAAGATGTGCTCATCTCCTCTAGGTTGTCTCTACAGCATCTAATTTGGCTACAATTTATCTCAATGTATCCAATATTGCATTATCAATATTTCTTCTACCTCAAACCATCTTTGTGAATCAAGTTCCTGCAAGATTGTAACCCTCTACAAGTCATAGGTCAAATCCTCAAATCTACTACCCCACAACCAAATTCTCTTAGGGTTCTACACAATCCACAATCCAATCTGCACAAGGATGAACCTCAAGCTGTTATACCACCTGAAGCAAGCAGGAATGAGAATAGAGTAGGGCTAAAGGCACACCCAACTATCCAAACCACCTTGCAAGATTTAACACAGTGAAAACACAATACAAAAAAAACAACCCAAGGAGGAAGAAGAGAAAACATTTATTGATTCATCAAATAATCATCATACATGCCTAGCTGTAAGGCATTCTAGGTTACGGCTAGCTATAGTCTAGATATAGTCTTTGATGATCCAACTTCACATTCTACTTCTTATTCATTCTAAGCTCCCCCTTAAAACTCAATCCTAGACCTCCTTAAATAATTATGCACCCACAGGTTAGCCTATCAGAAAATTTAATCTTACATTAAATGCATACACAACCACAAGGCAGCTTACATCAAATATTAACTACCCAAAATGAAATTAAATGCATGTGGGATCAACCCAAACTGGGACCGAACATAAACAAGTTGACAAACAAAGGCTTCATGAAATACTAACACTTGGAAATCACACCAACTTGGCAACCAAAAATTATTTGACAACCACACAAACTCGGCAGCCAAAGAACACTTGGCATCCACTAAATGCTTAGCATCCACTAAGAACTCAGCAACAACTGTAACTCAACAATAACTGAAAACTAGCGCTCAACAATAACTAGAACTCGGTAGCAACTGGCAGAATGAACAAAAAGTGCAAAATTACAAGGAAACCTAGGATACTCCTACATCACTAATGGTCCTCATTACATCACTACTAGAGTTTCATATATACCTTCCATTGGTACTTTGGTTGATTCTTCCTTTGTTGTAAATGAATACATTTTTAACAAAGGTTTGCATAGAGCTACTTATGATACTACTCTTGTGTAGATTCAAACTTGTAATGGTTTTCTTTGTTGTCCTCAAGGCTCTATATGTTTAACTATTACTCTATCAAGGAAAGTGGTTTTTAATAACTTTTTTTTATTCCTACTTTTGATCAATTTCAAGTAAGGCTTGGTATTCCATGGCTTTCTTCAATGCAAGTTGTAGCTTCTTCTATTCACAAATTTCTTAAATTTTCTCATGATGGAAACATTATTACTATTAATCATTCTCTCTATAAACCATCACATCATAGAGATTGAGCTGAGATTGATTACTATTGGCCATCTCATCTTAAACAACCACCTACTCATCTTGATCATCTTTATAGAAACTATCAATAGTATAAAGTAGCCAAGATCATGCAAGTGAGTCTTCCTAAGGGTTATTGACTTGTGCCTATCCTTCTTATTACATCTACTCCTTGTACTTCTGAACTAGTTCCTTCAACGACTATACTTGAACCCATTGATGTTCCTTCCTCAAAACCTATGGTAGTTGATCCTAATCCATCTATTGTGTCTCATAAGACTATTCATAACCAACATGCTCATTAACATCACAAAATCTATCAAGGTAAAGCTTGTCCTCTTGCTTCTTAGCCTACATCTTCTTCTCAACCCTTTCCTTTCTTTGATCAAACCATGTATGAGTGTTTGGAGGAAGCTAAACAAGGAAACACTTTTCATATGGATAAACATGACGATTTTGTTCATAATTTAGATTCTATTAATCTAGATGTGGAAGATACTTTAGATGATAAAAATGTTAGTAGTGATGAAGAAATAATTGATATGAATAATGATTTTCACCTAACATGCTTTCTACATAGTTTACACTCACTTCTAGTATTCAGCATGGTGATTCCCAAAGTCATTCTTAGAACTCATTATGATTCCTAGTATAATGGATGTTGTTCCTCTTGTGATTCATCATCCTTCTGCTAGCATTTTGGACTCAAGTGGTGGGGTATGTGGAATGCTTGATGTGAACTTCATTCATTATTGTAGTCTTTGTGTTCTTGTGTTGTGTTTTTGTTTTATGTTTTATTTTGATTGCATTGGACAATCCTTGTTTCTTTGTTGATCTCAAGAGGACAAAATAATCACCCTATTGTATGAATTCTTCAATTTGTATCTCTTTCTTCTATGTGTTGTTATGTCTTATGTTGTATTTGTGCTATTGTTTGTACCAATGATATTGTATAGTCTTCTTGGTTGCTTATGATATGGTAGCACTGACTATTTTTGGTCTCCATGTTATTGGCCCAAAAAGACTCTTCTTTGTAGCTCTTCTATGTCTTTTCATCCATTTTTTCATAGTTCTACTTTTTTTGGGGAAAGTTGATATTTTCATACTTGATATAGTATTACATGTTATTGTATGATCTTACTAACCCCAAAGTTAGTAGATCCCTTTGTGGTCTTTATTTTTGTCATGAGTTCATTTCAGTTGATTTGTTTCTCTTTTGGAGTGAATTTCATAGTAGAAACGTTATTCAGAAGATGTATGTATGTTTTTGTTAAATTCATTTCTCTCATTAAGGTTTAATGTGGGGGCATACACTCTACTCATCTTTTGTCCATCAAATAGAAATACACATTGTGTGTCTAAATTGAAGTACTTCAAACTTTAGTGCTTGGTATGATTTCTAAGGTATACCCAAATCTATGCATTGTTATTTCATGTTTACCTCTCTCTCACTTTCTCCTTCTAGTTTCTAAGAACTGTTGATAGCTTCTAGGGTCTTGGTCTCTTTTGGATCTCTCTCTAAAGTATTGATAGTTTGGGAGGTGTAATCCTTGTGTTGACCCCTCTTTTGACTACTAACAGTCTAGGAAGTCTAGCCTTATTTTGATCCCTTAAGGACACACACATCCTTATGCTTAGGTCACTTTTTAATTCTTCTTTTTTGGGACATGGAATTCCCATGAAATTGAATCCCTTAATGGACTAACTAGCATGCCATGTACACTTGCTAGACTATTTGGTTCAATTTTGATGGGTTGACTAGCATGCCACAGACACTTGCTAGACCATTCAATGTCATCCCCTTTTCTTTTGTAGATACCTTACCCTCTTTTTTATTTTCTTGTGTGCTTCACAATAAGGAACACAAACCTTATTGGGAACATAACTACACCCCTTCATGTAGTTCTTAACTCTCTAATTTATTATTCTATATGTGATAAAGACTCAAGTCTATTAGGGGCTTGATGCTTTTTTTCCTTCAAAAATCATGATAAGATTTTCTCTTTTTCTCTTGATCTAGTTTACCATAAGTTTGAGGAAACTCATACTCCCTCTAAAGTTGGGGATAATTGTATCATCTTAAAATTGATGCACCTTCCTTTTAAGACCTTTTATCTCCCTCTTCATAATGCCTTCTTCAAACCATGGATATGCATGTGCTTGATCTCATTTTCTCTCTTCTTCTTCCTCTTTCCATCCTATTCCTTCTAGCATCTACCCTTTCTTTTTGTGGCTTTTTGGACCTAATATCTAAGACTAGTTTGACTCAAGTTGACCTATTGTAGACCAAGTCAACTCAAGCTAACTTATTCTAGACTAGGTCAAACCAGATTGACCTAGTCCTAGGAGGTTTCAAGGCTTGGGGCCCAAAAGGCCCCAAGGGTTTTAATTTTTTCTGGTGCTCTCTTGTCTTCTTGTGTTATTTTCTTGCCCCAAAAACTCACATATAAGAAGACTTGGATTCCACATTTTCATATCTCATTCATTCATGCATTCAAGTAATCTAAGCTCTTTCTCTCAAATGAATATTTCTTCCTTTTACATTCAAGGAGTTCAAGAGTTCAAGATTTTCAATCATTTAAGCAAGGATATTTCTAGCTAACGTTGAAGGATCCTTTGTGAGAATTTCCTATTCAAGAACTAACTTATTGTTGGCCATTAGTGGAGGAAATCTACATTAAAGCATTCATCATCTTCTAAATTCATGCACTTTTATATCTATGACACCATGATGGGATTATGGTAGATATATTGCAAAGCGTGGAGATGCCCTACATTCCTAGTTCTAGATGTTACAACACATTTACATATAAAATCATTATTATCAAGGTTTCATAAAAGGAAAATCCTAAATTTTATCTTGTCTTTCAGTCATTTATATTCACATTTCTCATTTAAGGTTAATTCCTAAATAGGGTAAAAATAGGACCTATCCTCAACCCTAATTTCCAATAAAAATTATCCACATTGATTAAGCACAAGAAAGTGATCAATCTAGAACTTGATCATGTAATGGAAAATAAGGAGAAAAGAGGTCATATTATCTTCCTATTTGAGAATTATATGCTTAAATATTGAAATAGATAAAAGAAAAATACTAACCTTTAAGTACGATAAACCTGGAAAATGTTGATTTTTGGTGTCTATGTACAATTTCGAGGATCTCTACAACATATTCTGGACTAGAAATATTGAGACCAAAAAAACCTAGAAAAATTGTGTCCTTCTAAAGGGAGATTGACCTTGACCCTGATTGTGAGGCACAATCTTACCCTGAGGCACAATTGTAACCTAAGAAGTCAACCTTGACCTACACTACTCTAACAAAATATTTATTTGTGGATCTCGCAAGTTCAATGAAAAAGGTATCCAAATCTGCTCTTCAATTTATTTATTCCACACCTATATCTGGAAGGAAAATGGTTTTGTTGTTTGGATGGGGGGTTTTCCTTGGTCAAACCCTAATTTGGAATTAACCTTAAAATTGAATTGCAATTGCAATATGTATAAACAAAGTGAATGGAACTATTCACCTTACTTATATTAAAATCCTTGTGGAGGATTTGAATCCTTGAATCCACAATTATAGATGTTCCAAATTAATATAGAAATGTATGTAGGATGTCTCAAATCAATGGTGTTAGAGCTTTAACACCAATCTTGAATGTATCTTTACATAGAAGAAGTCTTGAATGAATGTGGATGGAAAAATCTTCAACAAGAGGGGTCCATAGAGATTGAATCCTTCAATGGCTAACAATGGACCTCCTTGATGAATTGGATGCTTGAACACTTGAATGATGAATACTAGTAGATATTCACTTCATAGAATAATGGATGTATAAAAGTAATAATTCAACCAATATCACCATGTGTTTTATGAAAAATTAGATGTCAAAATGAGGGAAGAAGGCTTCCTTATATAGAGATCTAGTGCACAAACTCATAGAGAAGGTTGATTTGGGAGAATTATATCCCAATTAACCTTAACTACTAGGAATAGAATTTGATTAAATATAATTTAAGAGTACCATTCTAAAACTTAAAATAGCCAAACTAGAAGTAGGAAAAAGTAACTTTCTAAAGCATGATGTCCTAAAACCTCCAAAACTTAAAAAATGGACCTGGTGAAGGATGAGGTTGACCCTACCCTAGGTCTGGGTCAAGGTCATCCTTAACCTAGGTCAGGGTTGAGGTTGACCTTGACCTAAAAGGTCATCCTTGACATAGAAAGTCAAAGTCCTCAGTTTCACAAAGAAAGTTGTTAGAAATAGGCAAAAAATAGAGAGTAAGAGAAGCAGATTAGGGGGAAAATAGTCAAATCCATGCAAAGACCCACTCAAGGTACTTGACATGACCCTAGACCACTTACTAGGAGGGCTAAACACACTTAACATAAAAGTGCTTCCATTTTCATATGATACATTTATTAGAATATATAGTCCACTAATATAACTGAGGGGGTGGGTGAATCAGTTATCTAACTATTATCACAATCATTAACTTTAAAAAAACATAACCATATGAGTAATATTAACTAGAACCACAATAAGATACTCATACACAATTAACACTAGATATGTTAACTAGGGAAACCCTTGATCAGAGAGAAAACTCCAGTGGGGATGGTACCCACAAGATGATGTACTAATATAAATATTCCTTGTTAAAGGATAGACCATGTTAGGAGTCTATTACAACATTTAGTACATATGAGTCCCTATTAGGAGACTTTGAATCCCTATTAGGAGTTGTGGAAGATAGTTGGACCCACTGCCCAAAAAACTTCAAGGTTAAGATCAAAGAACCCACTGTCCAAATTATCTTTGTATTATTCCTTACAAAATAAAAGAACTAAAATGTACTTTCTTCCTTTGTCTTTGTCCTATAAACTAGACTTCTAATCCTTCAAATCTTGTAACGAGATCTCATACTACACATCCAATGATCCCTTTGATCACTTACACAAATTCAGTAAGCATTTTGCTCCTTTTCGCACTACACACTAATACTTCACATTCCACTTGATTCTCTAATCCAAGTTCCACATCACAAGAAAGGAAAAAAACTTTCCTTTATAATGCATCTTCATAATAATTCCTTGAGTTGGCCTTGAGGCTTTCCCAATTAATTAAAAATAAGATAATTAATTAATTCACAATTACAATAGTACTGTCAGCTCACATTATATACAAAACTTCACACATATGAAACCACATCTTGTGCATATGTTGGCATCATCATATGACTATTCTCTATCAACATGTAATTTTGCATCTCTTCATTACATCTCAGATGAAAGATAGTGACAGATCATTAGAACTTTGTTTTTTAGTACTCTATTTCTGTATTGCTTCCAATAAATCAAGTGTAACTTTTGTACACCATTGACTTAGACTTAATCATCTTAACCACATCATTAGGGTAACCTCAGGAACATGTCCTCCATTGTGCATCATCTAAAACTTCCTCAGCTTATGTGCATACTAAGATTACTAACTATTATTCTTCCAGTCTTAATAGAATTATGCTATGTTGACATCAATAAAAAATGCAGTCATGAGTGCAACATATCAATACTCTTCAATGCTTAGGATACTCCCTAAAATTTAGTGTTGTCAAAATTCATACTAATAATCTCCCCCTTTGGCATTGATGGAAACATAGATGAAAAACATCTAAGTTCCAACAATACCAAACTGTACTTTGTTGTTGTTGTTGTTGTCATCTTCTCAAATCCTCTTCATTAGTCTAAAATATTTTGGCTACTAGTCATGAGTTGTTCATGGTGAACAACTTACAACACTTTTCTAACTTTCTCATAGAGATATCCTTCTATGTACTACCATATTCTTCTATGCACTAATATAAATCTTTCTAAATCTCCCTAAAGAGATAACACTCCCCCATTGACATCTCAACAAGTGCCTTTTTCATATTTTCTCCCCCCATTGCCTAGGAGATGTTTTTCATGTACACATTCTCTCCCCCATTGATATCAATATCAATGGTATCAATACAAGTACATAATAATTCTTCCAACTCTTTCAATCAGCTCAAGTGTTTAAAGACACCATTTAATACAAAAGTACCAAGAGTCCTCAGTGACTCGATACATACTAGATACTCCCCCATTCAGGAAGCATCAACATTCAATCTAGTCTAACCATAGTGCTCTATACCACTGGATTGATACATTCCTTGCATCATTTAATCTAAAGTAGGTAAGGGCATAACCCCTAGCATACCTCTTAGATACTCAAAAGTATCTTTAGGCAAAGGCTTCATAAAGATATCTACAATATGATCTTTAGTACTTATATAATCCAACTTTATCTCTTTCTTTGTTGTCTTCTCTCTCAAAACATGATACTTTATGGATATGTGCTTTGTCTTAGAATGCAATATTGGACTCTTAGACATACTTATTGTATTTATGTATCACAGTAAATGATAACAGGTTATGTAAACTCAATCCCAATATCCTTCAACATTTGTTTCATCCATATAACTTGATTACAATTATTTATTGTGGAAACATACTCTGCCTCAGTTGTACTCTAAGATATACAATCCTATTTCTTGCTCAACCAAGAAACCAATATTCCTTCAAGAAAGAATGCTCTGCCACTAGTGTTATTTCTGTCATCTATACTACCTACCCAATCTGCATCAGTATATGTGAACAAGGTGAAATCATTTGATCTATCATACCAAATTCCATAATTAGATGTTCCCTTCAAATATTTGAATATCCTCTTTATTGTTGCACAATGATACTCTTTAGGATCATCTTGAAGTCTTTCTACAATTCCAACTTCATTTTTTATATCTAGTCTGGTGTGAGTCAGATATTGCAATCCTCTAGTCATAAATCTATGCATTTTTTGCTCAATTGTTGGTGTTTCACCTTTACTAGATAACTTGTGGCCAATTATCATGGGTGTACCAATAGGTTTGCAACTTTCCAAACCAAATATTTTCAACAAATCTTTTAGATACTTATTTTGTGAAACAAATATCCCATCTTTGTTCTAGACAATCTACAATCCTAGGAAAAACTTTATTTCTCCTATCATGCTCAATTCAAATTCATTTTTCATCTCTTCATCAAACTTATCACTTTCTTTATCATTTCCTCTATATATTATGTCATCCACAAATATTAAAATGATAAATAAACCATCATCAATTTTCCTCAAATAAAAATTACCTTCTATTGTACCTTTAATACAACCAAGCTTAGACAAATACATGTCCAACCTTGCATACCAAGTTCTATGTGCTTGCTTCAGACCATACAATGATTTCTTTAATTTGCATATAAATTCTTTTTCTTCTATTAGAGGGAATCTATCAGATTGCTCAATGTAGACTTCTTCTTCAAGTTCTCCATTTAGAAAAGTTGACTTGACATCCATTTGATAAGCCTTGAAATTTTTGCTTGCTGCATAATTTAAGAACATCCTTACTACTTCCATTCTTTCCATAGGTGCATATGTCTCTTCATAATCTATGCCTTCTATTGGATAAAATTGATTAATTGTGTGTTGTCTTTGATGTTACACAAATGTCATATCAGTTGTTAGTTAGTGTTTACCGAGCTCACTTAGATAGAAAGATAGTTTTCCTTGTCTACCAAGCATTCCTGAAGTTTACTCTATGAAGATAGTGTCTATCGAGCTCACTCGAGCGCCAAAGGAATTCAGGCAAGAAACAGTGTTAACCAAGTTTACATGGTTAACAAAGGAAAGTTGGTTAGAGTTAGTACTAACTGAGTTCACTCGGTTACCAAAGGATTTTTGCAAGTTTGCAGTGTTAACCAAGATTCTATTGGTTAACATAAGAAATCATCTCAAAACCAATGTTTACTGAGTAGGGTCAGCCAACGAAGGATTTTTTTGTTTTGGCATAAGAAGATTAATTATTTTAAGTATTGTTTCTAGCTAACTATGTGATGATTATTGGTTATTATAATTTGAATTTGGGTTGACTTGACAATTTGGATGGTATAAATGAAAGGTCAAGTTGAGATTTCTAGTGTTTGTGTGTGTGTGCAAGAGTGTTGATTGAATTAAGAAGGAAGAGTGAAAGCGAACTTGAAGGATAAGCAGATATCCTTGTAGAGAAAAAAGAGTTATTTGATTAGGAAGGATCAAGTATGAAGCAGAATAGAGATCTGTAATCAGCAATCCAGTTGCATCACAATCAAGTCATTTCATTATTACTCTCTAACCATTGTAGCAATGATCTAAAATCTCTTAACATAGTTGGTTTAACAACTAGTTGTAAATCCTCTAACAAGGTGATAGTTCCATTGAATTTTTTTAAGACCTCTTGCAAGGCCACTCCTAACAGGGTGATTAAATCCTCTCACAAGGTTACACCTAATAGTGTGTTTTGTAACCTTTAACCAAGTTGGCTCCTAACAAGGCTCACTTCAAAAGAGTGAAAAATAGTAACTAGTTACATTGATGGTTTTTTCCATATTGGGTTTCCATGTTAAATCCTGGTGTCTCATGTGTTAATGTTATTTCTATTATGCTTACAAATTAATTATTGTTAATGTTTTAAGATCAATTAAATGTAATTCACACTCTACATTTACCAAGTAATAGCAACAATCAATTTTCTCAGTCCAAATTTTATTGTTGACATCTAAGAGATCTGGAAATTATTTTAGTGGTAACTAATTCACCCCCCCCACCCCCCCCCCCCCCCCCCCTCAATTACTCCTTCTATATTTCCAAAAATTAGTATCAGAGCTTTTGGTTCTTGTAGGAAAGGTTTCAAAGACCTAAGATAAAGATTAAGATGTCTTACAAGAGAGAGATTCCAAAGCTAAATAGAGAACTTTTCAGCATGGCAAGGACTCATGAGACTTCATTTGGCCATCATTAGTGATTCAAGCTTGAAATACCTTGATGAAAAGAATACACAACCCCTACTAGTACATTATCTGTTGGAGATCTTGTTGAGAAAAAGAACCATAACATCATAATGATTGATATTGCATCTACTCATAGCTATGATGAATTTGATGAGATCAAAGACTGCAAAACTGCTTTTGATATGTAGAACATGCTAAAGGACATCTATGGTGGTGATGAAAATGTAAGAAGAGCCAAAGTAGAAAGCCTTGGAGGATAGTTTGATCAGATGAGAATGAGAGAAGATGAAAATGTTGCCAAATATGTGGAAAGAATCAAAGCTAGAGTCCTTGCAATTAGAGCTTCTGGAGGAGAAATCAAGGATGAAACCATTCTAAGTAAATTTCTCAAAACATTGCTTCCTATCTATGCAATTAGAGTATCTTCTATTCAAGAAAAGAGGTTTGAGCCAAATCACAAGTTAAGTTTGGATGCCTTAGTAGGAATATTGATAGCTTTTGAGCTAGACAACTTTGACGATTATGTTCCAGCTTCCAAAAATATTGAATATGCATTTGAGGCCAAACTTTCACTCAAAGAGAAAGGTAAGAAAATAAAGTTATTTGATTAGGAAGGATCAAGTATGAAGTAGAATAGAGATCTATAATTAGCAATTCAGTTGGATCACAATTAGGTCATTTCATTGTTACTCTCTAACCATTGTAGCAGTGATCTAAAATCTCTTAACAGAGTTGGTTTAACAGCATGAATTGTTTTAAGACATCTTGCAAGGCCACTCCTAATAGGGTGATTAAAGCTTCTAACAAGGTCACACCTAATAGTGTGTTTTGTAACCTTTAACTAGGTTAGCTCCTAACAAGGTTCACTTCAGAAGAGTGAAAAATAGTAACTAGTTACATTGGTGGTTTTTCCCATATTGGGTTTCCACATTAAATCTGGATGTCTCATGTGTTCATGTTATTTCTCTCATTCTTGCAAATTAATCACTATTAATGTTTTAAGATAAGCTAAATGTAATTCATGCTACATTTACTGAGTAATAGCAACAATTAATTTTCTCAGTCTTATTGTTGACATCTAGGGGATCTAAGATTTATTTTAGTGGTAACTAATTCACCCCCCTCTCAGTTACTCCTATATTTCCAACACCTTCTTGTTGCGAGTAACCTTTGCAAACAAGTTTGTCCTTGTTTCTCACAACCTCTCCTTGCTCATTCATCTTATTTTTAAATACCCACTTGGTTCCTATAACATTTTTGTCTTTAGGTCTATGAACTAATTCCCATGACTCATTCTTCACAATCTAATCTAGTTCATCTTTCATTGCTTGCATCAAATGATCATCCTTACATGCCTCATCTATTCTCTTAGGTTCCACTTGAGAAATTAGACACAATTCCTCATTCACTCTATTCCTTTTCATCACACATTATTGTTTCTTCCAATTATCTGCTATGGAGGGTATTTTTTGTCATGTTTCTACTTAGGAGTTGACATCTCAACTCTAATCTCTTCTTTAGGTTCAGATCTTTCTTCTTCTCTATGCTCAACATATACATCATTTTGCAAGTCATTATTAGTCTCAAAAATAGCTTCATCATTCTATCTAAAAATTTCAAAATTATCCTCTTTTTCATCAAAATTGTAATCTACCATCTTCTCTTTAGTACCAAACTTTTCATCAATCCTTACATTTACACACTCAACTATTGTCTTAGTTCTATAGTTGAAACATCTATATGCTTTACCTTTCAATGAGTAACCAAGAAACATACCTTCATCACTTCTAGGATCAAACTTACTAATATCATCATCTCTCTTAATGTAACACTTATTTTCAAATATTTTGAAATACTTGACTGATGGTGAATGACCAAACCATAACTCATGAGGTGTCTTACTCATACCTTTTATGATCTATACTTTGTTCAAAGTATATACTATAGTGTTAACTACTTCTCTCCAAAATATCTTTGAGACATCATTCTCAAATAACATCACTCTTGTTGCCTTTTCTATTGACTTATTCCTTCTTTCAATAATCCCATTATGTTCAAGTGTTCCAGGTGAAGATAATTTTCTTTTGATTTCAATCCCTTCATAGAACATGTTGAACTCTCTAGAGGTGAACTCTCCTCTATCTGATCTCAAACACTAAATCTTGACACCAGATTCATTTTCAACTTTATTCTTAAAATCTTGAATTTCTCAAAAGCTTCAAACTTCTCTTTAAGAAATGCTACCCATATCATCCTAGTGAAATCATCAACAAAAATCATAAAGTACCTTTCACCATAGAATCCTCTAGTTCTTGTAGGACCACTCAGATCTGTGCGAATAATCTCTAGTTTCTCTATAGTACTAGTAGAGAGCTTCTTACTAGGAAAAGGCACTTTCCTTTGCTTAGCCAAAATGCATTCCTTGCAGACAACATTAGTACGCTTAATAATCTTAGGCAAATCTCTCACTCCAAATGTACTAATAACCTTCACAATGTTATCAAAATTTATATGATAGAACCTTCTATGCCATAACCAACTATTGTCAACCTTTGAAACCAAACATGTTATTTCAGTAGGATTCAACTAAAATACATTACCTTTGGATCTAGTTCTAGTACCAATCAACTTACCATCTTTGTCTTTGATTATGCAAGTCTTCTTTGTGAACTGTAGTAGATATCCCTTGTCTACCAATTGTCCAACACTTAACAAATTATGTTTCAAACCATCAACAAAGTAAACATCATCAATGTTAGTTTTACTATCAAGAGTAATAGATCCAATCCCTATGATATGATAGGTTGCATTGTTACCAACTCTAACAATACCTCCATCATGATTTCTAAACTTGACAAATTTTTTCATATCACCATTCATGTGATGTGAACATCCACTATCAATTATCCAATCTAATTTCTTCTTAACTTAGGTAACTAGAGCTCTCTCTCTTCTCTAATTTCTCTATCAAAATTATCTTCCTTAATAGCCACAAATCATAATTCATCATCACTTTCACTCTGATCTTTTTCATCGAATTCTTTGTTCTCATTAGCATATAAAAAAATTCTATCCTTGTCTCTTCTAGGCTTAAATTTTCTTCTAAACTTCTTCTCTCTTTTAGGACATTTAGATGCATAATGACCATATTCATCACAACTCCAAAATTCAAAGATTTTCTTACCATATTTCTCTCTTCTTACTAGAAGGGCTATTCCTTGTTCAATATTTATATCTTCTTTAGATATGGTACTACTGGCAAAGTCTCCTCTTGTGCTTGTACTTCTTTACATATTAGGTCGAATGTTCAAAGCACTAAAAGTTATCTCAATGCTGGCTAGTTCTCTCGACTATCTCATTTCTACTTCTACAGATTCTAATCTTCCAAGAAATGTTTCCTTTGTGAAATCTTTCATGTAGGGCATTACTAGATGAATCATCTGAGTTGTTTTCTTGAATGGTGGTGATAAACTTTATAAGATCTTCCATATAACCTCATCATCTTGTTTAGTTCCACCAAGAGATCAAATACCTGCAACAATTTTTGATATTCTACCAACATAACTTCTTATGGATTCATCTTCCATCATCTTATCATCTTGAAATGTGAAAATCCAATTTTGTAATTTTATTATTTTTGCATGATCAACACCTTCAAAAGTAAATTCTAATGCTTTCCAAATTTCATGAGAAGTTTGAAATGTCTTTAGATGATTGTATTCATTCTCTAGAAGAGCTTTCAGTGGGGCTTCTCTGGCTCTCATGTTACACATGAACAAGTCTCTTTCTCCCTCACTACATTCCTCTAGCTTTGAGTTTTCAACAATTGCTTCTTAGCTTTCATCAAAAGCTAATATACTAGGCCCATGCATAGCAGATGAATCTTCATCTTTTCCTTCCAACTATCATAATTGGCCCCATCAAATCTTGGACTATCCTTCCTAAACATATTCACCATTGACCTCCCAAAGTTGTTAAGCCTTATCCTCGGGGACCCAATGCTTTGATACCAATTGTTAGAATATATAGTCCACTGATATAACTGAGAGGTGGGGGGTGAACCTATTATCCAACTATTATCACAATAATTAACCTTAGAAAAAACTTAACCATATAAGTAATGTTAATTGAAACCACAACAAGATAATCATATGCAACTAACACCAAATATATTAACTAGGGAAAACCTTGATCAAAGGGAAGACCTCGACGAGGATGGTACCCACAAGATGATGTACTAATATAAATATTCCATGTTAGAGGATAAACCTTGTTAGGAGTCTATTACAACATTTAGTACATATAAGTCCCTATTAGGAGACTTTGAATCCCTGTTAGGAGATTCTAACCTTGTTAGGAGTTGTGCCAACCCTATTAGGAGTTGTAGAAGATAGCTAGATCCACTACCCAAATAGCTTCAAGGTTAAGATCAAAGAACCCACTATTCAAATGATATCTATATTATTCCTTGTAGAATAATAGAACTAAACACTTCTTTCCTTTTTCTCTATCCTATCAGTCAGACTTCTGCTCCTTCAGATCTTGTAACCAGATCTCATATTGCACATCCAATGATCTCTTGGATTGCTTACACACATTCAATAAGCATTATGCTCCTTTCACACTGCACACTAATACTTCACACTTCACTTGATCCTCTAATCCAAGTTCCACATCACATGCAAAGAAAACAACTTTCCTTTATACCATATCTTCATAATAATTCCTTGAGTTGTCCTTGAGGCTTTCCCAATTAATTAAAAATAAGATAATTAATTAATTCATAATTACAATAGTACTATCAATTCACAGTCTATACAAAACTTCACACATGTGAAACCACGTCTTGGGCACACACTGGCATCATCATATGACTATCCTCTATCACTTTATAACTATGCATCTCTTCATTACATCTCAAATAAAAGATAGTGATTGATCATCAAAACTTTTTTTTAGTACTCTATTTTTGTACTACTTCCAATAAATCAAGTGTAACTTTCATACACCATTAACTCAGACTTAGCCCTCTTAACCACATCATCAAGACAACCTCAAGAACATGTCCTCCACTGTGCATCATCTAAAACTTTTTCAGCTTCTACACATACTAAGATTATTGATTGTTATTCTTCCAATCTTAACAAAATTACTACTATATTGACATCAATGACGGGTGAACCCACAATAGTGGGTTACACTTTTTCGGAGGAAGAAATTCTTCCAAACAAGCGCGGGTCCAAAAAATTACCCGTATAGTTTCGATAGAAGCTCTTTTTCAAAGTTTCGATCGAAACTAATTACTTTCGATAGAAAGTAACTGTCGATCGAAACTAACCGCGCCGAATAGTTTCGATCGAAACTTAAGTAAAGTTTCGATCAAAACTTGGAACGCGGGTTTCCTCGCGGTTTTAAAGTTTCGATCGAAACTTTACTTAAGTTTCGATCGAAACTATGAAACCCGCTAGCATAAATAGCGGCGCAGTTGGATTCTCTCCTCATTATTTCGATCGAAAGTTGGAGAGAGACTGGCATCCGCTTTATCGACCGTCTGAAAAAGGTATGAAACATTTGTTTTTTCCTTTTTTCTATTGTTTTAGTTAAAATTTATATATTTTATTATTTTTTATATATGTTTCTTTGTATATTTTATTTTACTATGCATGCTTAAGCCTCTAATGTTATTATGAATCTCTAAATGCACAAATAAGATTTTTTTAAAGATAATTTTCATCTATATTAGATCTAAGTATATAATATTGTCTTTTAATTTAAAGTTTATTTAAAAATTTATTATTTTAGATGCTTTGAAATGTATTTAATTTATGTATTTATTACAATGTTGAATGATTAGATTAAATGTAAATTTATTGTTTAAGTTACATGTAATTTTACAAATAAATATAATTTTGACTTAGAACCATATAACCTTGACCTAGAACCATATAACCTTGACCTAAAACCATATAACCTCAACCTAAATTCATTATTTAAACTATAATCATGACCTAACCATATAGTTATGTACAATAAAACCCTAAACATATATAAGTAAGTACTTAATCACATAACAACTCGCCAAGGGATCCAAACAAAAAACTTCTAATACTATTTAAAATAATTTTACTTAAATTGTATTGTACTTTGTTTCATGGATTGAAAATGGATGATGTAAACTATTTTATAAATGTATATTCTTTCAGCCTTTCATACCCTATGACATGTACAGTGGATGATTGTGCATTCCGAATTAATTTGCCAAGTGGCATTCAGAACAAATGTATATAAATTATTTAAATGGATTGAACTGAAGTCTAGTTAATATTATTTCATGTGGATGTGTAAAAATGAAATGTAAATGTGCTCATTAAGGAATTTTCAATCTCTTATGTTTTTAATAATTGTAAATTATTGTATGTATGTTATTGTTTGCTTAGTAAAACTTTTGATTAGTTCTTTGGATCCCTTGGCTAGGCCTAATTTAGAATTAACTATAATGTCAGTTTGTAAATTGAATTTAAAAATAATCTAAGTATATAATTAACTATATTATAATTCAATCACATGTCTTAACTTGGGTCCAGATCCTAAATTAAATACATATATAAGAATGTCAGAGATTAATTTACATCTAGGTAAGAATATAACATACATATACATACATACTTGAAACATATATAACTTAGAATGTGTATGACCTAAAGAATACATGTTACAACCTTTAATTAATAAAAGTTAATTATAAGAACATAACTTGATTAAATAATATACAAGTTACATAAAAAAATGTACATCATATAATCTAATGTTCATGTAAAGATTAAATATATTTAACTTAAATTTTAAGTCTTAAGTTCCTTAATGCTAAACAGTAGCCCTAAATTATACTAAACCTGGTCATAATCCTAATTGCAAAACCCTTTAATCATAAATTATAACCCCTAATCTTAGATGCACACTTGAAACCATAAAACTTTTCTAAATCTCAATTTGAATCGTAGAGGTCTAAATGATAAACCCCAACATTAAATAGTAAATCATATTAATACTTGATCCTAACTTTAATTATATAAATTTATTTAAACTATGTGTTAAAACCATAATCAAAATTTTTATTGCTAATACAAATCCTAACCGTCAGAATCATACTTCTAGTTCAACATGATGTAAACCCATACCCTAACCCTCTAACCATACTTCTAGCAATGATCATGTACAAACCTATAAGCTACAATTGAATAAATGTTAAACCATGACCCTAAATTATACTAAACCCTAGAATCAAGATGTATGTACACTAAGATCCTAAAATTTGTTAAATTTAAATGCTAAACTCTAATTTTAAAAGCTAGCTAGATATAAACTAATTTAAGTACTAAAGCATTATTCTAACCCTAATCATAAATTATAATGGTAAGTTCCCTTATACTAGATGATAAGCCCCAACCCTTATCCTAAATTATAAGCCCTAATCATAATCCTAGATCCATAAATTTAAACCCTGATGTACAAACCATAACCCTAAAAATAATACTAATACCAATGTCAACCCATATCCTAACCCTATAAATAGTACTAATAGAAATGTAAACCCAATGTACCCTAACCCTAGAATCATAACTATAACCCTAAATCCTAAATGCTAACTTGCCTACTTTACTAACCCTAATTGATCTAGACTATAATTTCTACTCAGGTACTTGGGACCTCCGACCACATGATCCTAACCCTTTAATCGTGGTCTCAATCCTAAATCATAGCCCTAACCATAATTCTAACTCTAACCCTAAACCTAAAACTAAAATTTAATTATCCAAACCCTAACCCTAACCTCAAGATCTTAAAATTTAATTTCTAAACCCTTATATTATAAATGATAATTTACGGGCTAAATCATAAGATTATATATATATATATAATCCATGCATATCATATCAAAAGAATCATATAGAAATGTCATTTATGACATGTCCATCATATCAAAATATCAAAAAATGAGTGATATCATAATTTAGCATTATATCTTAATATTTAACACTAAAATAAACTAACCCCTGGGTCTTGACCTTAAACCAAATTGAATATATCAAACTAGATTGAAAGGTAACCCTGGCCCTTAACTAATTAATATTATACTTATAAACCAAATTGAATTAAACCATGATCATAAACAAGTAATTATATATCCCAAGTTAATAGTAGAAACCTTGAATTTAACCTTAAATCCTTTCCCCAACCATTAACAAAATTGAACCGTTACCCTAAGATTGAATTGAAACGTTAATTCAATTTATTAACTCTTGTCCTAATTGAAACCTAAGCATGTAAACCTAATCAAATAGTACAAACCAAATTGAACCCTAATCCTAAAACTAATTAAACATTGATATCAAGGTCTCAAAATGATACATCAATGTTATATATATGTACACAAATAGATCTATATATGCATATGTGTCATGATATATATATATATATATATATATATATATATATATATATATATATATATATTTGAACATATCATGTGCACGTGTATATATATATGCACACGTATGCATGTATATATACACATGTGCATGATAGATCTATATGTGCAAATATACATATCATGTACATGTATATACACATATATCTATATATACATATATATGCACATATTTAAACTTCGTGGACCTAAATTACATCTGACAAGTTTATGTGCACACATATGTCTAAAACCTTTGAACATTCAATCTAACTTAGATAGATATATAACTTGCACACATGTAGTTCTTAAAAGGTCCCTAAGTTACAAACATTATATATATAACAACATATGTGTTTTAAAATTTAGTTTTCTTTTAAGGTATATGTTCATTTAAGTTTTAGGACTTTTATATATATGTAGACATGTACGTGCATGTTTAATTTTATTAAAACAATTTAGATACAAGTTTTTTAATTTTGTCAAATTGTACATACATATATGTTAATATAAATTTCAAGTTTATTAAATGTCATACATTTTAATTTTAATTTTTAGGTTTACACATTATACACGCACCTACATACATTGACATGGCTGATCAACAACCTTCTATCCCCCCCCCGAGCAGCCTGTCCCCCTCGAGCAGCCTATACTCGGGCCCGAGCAGCCTATCCTGGGCCCTGAGTAGCAGCCTATACCCAGGCCCGAGCAGCCTATCCCAGGCTCTGAGCAGTAGCCTATCCCCCCTGAGCAGCATCATGTCCCCCGTGATCAACTACCTATCCCACCTCAGGAGCTCTATGATCGCACTAACCAGGAGATTCATAGACTCTAGGAATCCTTGACTAGTGGCACATGCTCCAGTGTTTATAGTGGTACATGCCAAACTATCTTACGTAGGCTAAAATTTATTCGAGATGAGATTCATGGCACTGCCCCATATTCTGCACATACTATATAGGTTGTCCTTGACAGTAAGAGACGATAGGTCTCCTCTGGTCTTTCACTCCAGGAGGTGCAGGGCTTGGTGCCCAAAGATGTCCTGAAGAGGGAATGTTTCCCTCATTATCTTTCACAAAAGTATGTGAAGGGGTATTCTCCCCTTAAGTGTATAGATCCACAGATGGCTACATTGATATACCCACGCTTCCTTGCTGCCCATGGTCGTTATCCAAATAATGACCAAATTCTACTCTATTTTGCCCGACAGCTTTATGCAGAGGTTCGCTTACGTAGGGCGATGAACTACACAGATTTACCAGGACATTTAGGACAGGGGCATGGTAGATTGGCTGATAGGCAGCCAGGTCATCCCCCACTGGCACATAGATCGATTTTCAGAGAGAGGGCACCTGCTATTTCCCCTGTGTTAGGTCCATCAACTGATGAGGCCATGCATACCACTCAATTACGTGGGGTCCTTCAGGGAGTTGGAGAGATTGCAGCAGCTGTCAGATCTATTTTGAGTGATGAGGTTCGTTAGTATTTGATGTCTCGTCGGCATTCCAGATCATCATCCTATGCTTCATCTTTAGGAGACTTGTACAGTGCAGCAAGCATCCCTTCAGTGGCTAGCTTAGAAGGTCTCACTGGAGTGTTGGCACGAGATACTATGATTGGTTTGGCTGAGGATTTATTAGATACATATAGATTTGTATCATAGCATCTTGGCATACCCATATCAGATGTTTGAGGTCGTGTCCATGGTAGTACTAGGACACATCCTCAGCCATATTCCTCTCATCGATCAGGTAGTGGTCATGGTGGTAGTGCACATGATGATCCATCTACTGACCACTCTTTTGCTCCATAGAGACATATACATACCACAGACCCTTCAGCCAGTGTTACAGTGCAGGCTCAGAGTTCAGATGTGGGCCTTGATGATGTTGATTTGAGCTTGTCGACCACAGGGTGGATGGACTTGTTGACACATGATGATTCTACTTCTATGCCATCTCATGTACATAGTCCACTTGGCTCATCATTATTAGGACATGTGCCAGTCACCAGCCATGGGGCCCACGTAGATGTAGAGATTGAGCTTGATGCAACGCAACAAAATCTGGATGCATTAGTGGACACGATCGATGCTAGGCAGTCCGAGTATTATCAGATGCCACCATCTACACAGGTAAAAAAAAATTCAAGTTCATGTTAAAATTTCAATCATTTCAAACTAATTTAATTTAGACATGTGCATGTGTGCACATGTACATGTATATCATGCACGTAGATTCAAATGTAATCATGTAGAGAAATTTTAATTTGATGTGTTGCCCGTGCACGTGTACAGTGTAGGGGGACGTGCCTATTTTTACTCCAGCTTTGATGCCAGATCATGTACGTCGTCGAGACTCATTGGATGATGTCAGTATTGGACAGGTAATGTTTA
Organism: Cupressus sempervirens; assembly: GCA_028749045.1. NCBI lineage: Eukaryota > Viridiplantae > Streptophyta > Pinopsida > Cupressales > Cupressaceae > Cupressus > Cupressus sempervirens. The sequence continues at coordinate 243,571,706 of CM053793.1, read as the reverse complement.
TTTATGTTTTGATTAAATACATGTACATGTATTTCAATATCACTTTCTCTTGATTAAATGTATGTATTATTGATATCACTTTCTCTTGAATTTATATATAGGGGTCAGCACATCCTAGTGAGCACCTTGATACTAGTCAGTCTTCAGAGCGCATTGTGAGGAGGCGTGGCAATGATAGTCCTGTACGTGATGATCTATAGTTTTTTTTATCTAGATGATTTTTTGTAGACTTTCATCCAGAGAGACATTCATATATGTTAGATAGACACTTTATATACACACATGATGCAGGTTATATTTATATTTGATTTGATATAGATGTACCTGGATTTACATGTCTACATGTGTGCACACTATATTTATATTTGATATTATCTTCTGATAGATCTCTAGATAGATACATGTTTTTGTTATTTGTTCTCGAGATGATTGATACATGTTGCATTATGTTGTGGAATCTAATGTACATACTAGATCTAGATCTAGTATATTATAAATTGTTTCTATCTAAGATATGTAAGTAATTTATTTAGATATGTACGTGCATGTTTAATATATTGATTAAATTTAGATATATATATATATATATATATATATATATATATATATATATATATATATATATATATATATATATATATATATATATATATATATATATATATATATATATATATATATATATATATATATATATATATAGTTCATGTAATTTAAATGTTTGGTAATATATTGAACATGTATTAAATGTTAAAGTATCAAGTAATTAGTTGTACATAATTCCTAACTCGAGTAAATCTATAGAACTCATCCCTTTTATTTGTACACATATCCTAGAATTTTATCCCCTTAAGCCCAATGTTGTAAAATTCAAGTCCAACTTAAAACATGTACATGTTCAAAATTTAGTTTAAACAAATTGCAATTTGAACTTGAAAGCTCACATGTCAAGTAATTAGTTAAATCGAAAGCTCACATGTCCTAAAATTGAAAGCACATGTCCTAATTAGTTAAATTGAAAGTGTACATGTGTTCTAAAATTGACAAGTTAAATGAATTCTCGCATTGAGTTAAAAATGAAAGAGTAAACGTTCAATTTAGAAAATTAGTTATTGGACACCAAATTTCAAATTGTTCAACACAATTTGAAATAGTTTGAACCAAATTTCAAATTGTTCTTGAGTTACATTTCAAATTTTAATCATAGTGAAATTTTAATTCAAGTGCACACATGTATCCTAGGATTTTATCCCCTTAAGCCCAATGTTCTAATTCAAGTCCAACTTAAAACATGTACATGTTCAAAATTTAGTTAAACAAATCGCAATTTGAACTTGAAAGCTCATATGTCCTAAAATTGAAAGCTCACATGTCAGGTAATTAGTTAAATTGAAAGCTCACATGTCCTGAAATTGAAAGCACATGTCCTAATTAGTTAAATTGAAAGCGTACATGTGTCCAAAAATTGACAAGTTAAGTGAAATAGAAAGTTCAATATAATTAATTTTACAAACTCCTAATTTCATCCTCTTAAGACAAGTGGTGTTCGAATTTCTTTCCCTCAAGGTGCATATGTCAGGTAATTAGTGTACACACATATACATATAAGTTCATAATTTCTATAATTAGTTACTTTAGAAAATTCAAAATGAAAGAGTAAAAGTTCAATTTAGAAAATTAGTTATTCCACGAAATTTCAAATTGATCAAATGATTGTTCAACCAAATTTCAAATTGTTCTTGAGTTACATTTCAAATTAGGAGTTGTTTCTATCTCATATCAAGTGGATCAACTCGTTCTTGGATAAAATTTAATATTTTCTCATGATCATCAATATGGAGCCTCCACTTACGTATTCCAGGTCCTTTGACTGGATGAAGAGTTAGACTAGTGGCAATAACATGGTTACTATATTGATATACCTTATTGTTAGGTTGATAATCAATGAAATGAATCCCACTTTTAAGTACTTTTATTTGTTTCAAATATGTTCCTTGTACAACAACAGAACCTGCACATGTACACATTTAAAAAATACATCAATCTTGAATTTAAGTCAAAGAATTTGAATTCATTAAAAATATAGATACTTGACATACATATAGACATAATTCAACTATATACTAACCTGTGGGAAAAACAATTTCATCACTTATTTCAGTCTTTGTTAGCTTCTCTCTTTCCATGGTGCAACGTAATAAATAATAGCTAGCACCTTCTACATTTTCCGATTCTGCTATGACTGCAAAAACATTTCCTACACAAACTTATATATGTCAAAATTCTGGATACACGTCATTTACATAAGTACATATATATAATAAAAATTAACCAAAATTATGAAAAATGTATACATGTACATGATCCAGGTATATAGTTCATACATACCAACTCTGATCAATCCTGAAATATGGTTATAATCACTAGAAATCAATGGAATATCATCATAGTTTTCGTCCTCAAACTCATTCGTATTAATAACATCTAGTGGCACCAAAGTCCATTCACCCACATATCCACGTTCTTGATTAATGCAACCACCATAGTCTTCATCAATACAATTAGGACAAAAACATGAGTATTCTCTTGTATAAAATGACCACACATTACTATTTGTACTCATGACTGAATGCAAAGATCGTGTCTTCTCTACCCTCTTGCATGCATGCATTGATCTTCTATCAACACCTGAATGTGCACACAAGGTCCATAATTTAGTTAGAGATCATCTAAGGTAACATATTAAATATAAATTTAAGATTCAATTTTAAAATATGAACAAATTAATTTATATATACCTGATACCTCCCAAAACACTCTAAATGGTATGACTCGATCCGCTTCTGATGATGTGTTATCTATATTTGTTGGCACCGAAAAATGTGTTTTGCACCACTCAACCACATCATGAGCATTATTAATGTGATATCCTTTATAGTCCATTTGATACTTTCTTAAAGCATGTTTGATACAAGCTCCTACACCATCATGCTCACCTTTTCCATGTCCACTCTCAAGAAAACTCCAAATGTGTGGTATATTAAGGTATCGATGATATCTACATAATGCATAAAATGCTCTAGCTGATTTAAATTGTGTTGCACATCCATCTGACCATACCAAATGTTTTTCTATTTTAATGTTTTTGTTTTTCAAATATTCAAAAAATGTCTTAAAACAATGTTCCACAAAATGTGTGTCATGTTCTTTGTCATCACTAATATAAAAGTGATACTCTTTTTTAATGACTCGTGCTTGATTTGTACTTTCCACACCATTCAGATCAATTTGTGCATGTCGATAAGACACTTGAACCATAATAGTAACCTGCTCTGTATAGTAGTATTCTACTTGAAGTTGTTTTTGAGATACGAAGGAGTAATTCTCTGCAAAGTCAACAACAGATAGAATTGTTCCAAGTAGGAAAGCTTCTCTTAGTGTTTGAAATTGTTCTGCTTGCCACTTAGCAAAAAATGCATGGCGTATATATGGTTGAATCAATTTACGAAAATTTGACATAAATTCTCCAGCCGATATCTCATCCTCTACATATTCTAACCTTGTTGATTCTTTTCCAGCTTTTGTTTCTGACTTTATGTACTTATATCTCTTACATTTTACCATCCTTGTCGTATTAGTATCTTCTTCTCTCAAAGGAAATTTAGTCAAGTTACCACATGTTTCACAAGTTCCTCTTATGCAATCTATTTCACGGACACAGTCATTTGGTTTGTCACATAAGATTGATGTTATGAACTGACTCGGTCGTTTAGGAAAAGTATTTTGAGAAGTTTCACCACTTTCTTCTATCATCTTTCGAAACCCTTCATAGTACAGATCAAATTCAACATGATATCGACAACATGTTTCAAAAGATTTATTTATCTTCAAAAAATAGGACTTCAATCTTTCAAACATTGTTTTTCCAATCTTTATGTTAGGATTTAAATTACAAAATGAGAGATACAATTCATGTTGAGTGACATCCAACCAATGTTTTGCGTGTTGAATATATTCCTTGGGCCCAATCCTTTGCTTGATGATATCTCTTCTATTTGGTGAAGGACGAGTATTATCAATCCAAAATTGAATAACTAAGTTCTTAACTATTTCCCCAATCATGTCAGATCGAGGAGCTCTACACATTAGTGCCCAACTGCCTTCTAATGTACTATCATTCAAATTGTTTCTCTTTTTTAGATAATGTAGTACTGTCTTCTGACTATACCTGAAATGAGATGATAATGAAGAGATATGTCTATTTTGGGATGTTTTCTTATTTAAAATAGATGTTAGTATCACTCTTTGTGCAATGGATTTATCTGCAGATCTAGTTTTTTCCCCAATGGAATGTAACCCTTCCTTAACACTTTCAACAATATCTTTTTCTCGTTTAGAAGTCCTCATCTTTTTTATACTTCTATCTATACCCAATAGTCTCAGTGGCTCTTTTAATTCATCTTTGAGAAGTGAAATTGATAATAGTTTAGTTTTCTCCACTGTTGATAGATTCTCAAATTGTGCAATTATGTCTTTAGACTTTTTATTCAATTTCCTCTTCATAGTATGTGTAGGTTGATTAGCATATTCTCTCAATGTTTCCACATCCATTTCAATTAAATGATCTATGTTTCTATGATTAATTTTTCTCTTCAATCTTTGAGCTAAATTAACATTCTCATTTGTTGTTTGATCTCGAGCTGCACAAGAAAAAATGAAACAAAGTCTTAAGATACAATCTAGATTTAGGGGACATATATGTATACATATATACATGTTTAACTCAAGAGTGAAATATTATGTACTTGATTAAATTATCTAACCTTCATATGGTCCTTCTTCAATATCCATTGCTTCATCTTCAATTTCCTCATGTCCAACATTTTCATCATCTACTAGAATTGCATGTGCACGATATAACAAATAAAATCAAGTAAGTTTATAAGGGGAAATATTGCTCACTAAATTTAAAAATTAAAGATATAAAGTTTGATAGAGACCTAGAATTCTAGAAAGATCTATATTATATACTTGCAAGAGATGCACATGTACCTGTTTGAACTTGGGATGAACCTTCTCCAATGTCGATAGGTTGTCCTAGTTGACTACGTCCTAAATAAATTCATTTATTTAATTTTAATCATAATCTAATAAACCTTAATGGACTATAAATTATTAACATAATTGAATAAACAAGGTAATTCCCATGCTAAATAATTCATAATTTAAATTTATTCATAATGTAATATTCACCCTAAGGACTAATATGGACATAATTGGATAAACCCTAATGGCCTAAATATGAACATAATTTCAAATAAACTCTTAATATTAATTTAATCTAGTAATGCTAATTTAAGATAAATATGATATTCCTAATTGGATTTAAACCCTAATCCTAACTAAATAAACTAATTAAATACATTGGAAAAAAGATTGTGCATGTGTACCTGATCTAAGATAGTATCTTGCTAGCATTTTTTGACGATTTTCATCTTCTTGTTCCTTAGTTCTTCTTCGTGCATATTTACTTTGTCTTTTATCTTTATTGCCCATGTCGTAAATTCTTCCTCCAAAATTTGAAAATAGGTTGAAGTTTGCCAAATATTTCTTTCTACCCAATTCAAAAGCCAATAACTTGATTTCACATAAATGCAAATTGTAAAAAATGAAACTCATATTTATATACAAATTTTTTTTTTAAAAAAACCTCTTTATTAGCCGACTAGACAAAAATCCTAAGGAGCTGACTAGAAAAACACCCCTATGGTCTACTTCTAAGGGGTTAACCCGCTTTCCTAGTGAACAAATACAGTCATGAGTGCAACATATCAGTACTCTTTAATGCTTAGGATACTCCCCCAAATGTAGTATCATTAGCATTCATGCTAACAACATTTAGCCTCAACTTTAGCAAGAGTATTAACTCGATGAAAACTCTTGGTAAAGTAGATCATAATGAAAATATAATCTAATTAAAATCAAAGGGACAAATAAATCCTCAAGGCCCTAGAGACTTAAGTCTTCATCAACTCTAAGATTACAATAAGAGCGACATCTCTAGCAAAAGAGAAAAAGAAAAAAGAGTGTGATTATCTTGTCCAATGAGAACTTATGTCTCATTGTGAACCACACAAGGAAACTGCACAACTAGAAAGATGGAATTGAACCACCTAGTGAATGTGGCTACTCACTATTCAACCCATCAAGGATTCACTCTTAAGAATATTCTATTCTATAAGAGTAAAACTAAAAAGGAAAAGAGATTCAATCTTAAGGAAACATTCGACCTCAAGGGATAAAAAATATTTGAAACTGGAGGGATCAAGAGATCCTAAAATATAAATCCATGCTTTAAGGATTAGTCATTGATCCAAAAAGGGAGAAAAAGTATCCTAAAAAATAATATATGTATTAAAAAGTGTGTGTGTGTGCAATAGGTGGGAAGAGTGCATGCCCCCATATTAAATTCATTGCTAACACTTTAACAAGAGAAATGGCTTTAACAAAAATATAATTAACTCCACCAATTGTGTTTCCACTATGAGATGCCCCCAGATGAAGACAAATCAAGGGAAATACTATAGAAACATACAGAAAACATAGAAGGGATCTACCTACTATGGGGTTAGTATGACCATAAGATTATATATATATATATGACATAACATAAAACAACATATGTAATAATAGAGATACATATAGAATAATAATACAATAGGTTTGATTTTTTTATCACTTTGTACTTAAAAAGAAACAAAGATCACATAAAAGACTCTAACAACATTTAGAAAACACATCACGGGAGAAATATAGTACAATAGACAAACACACAACAAAGGCTACCATGAGAGATTAGCCAATCAAGCGCACTACCTACTCTCCCCATCTCATTGTATATCATTTAGGGAAGGTGGGTAACTCACAAGAGGGACTATATCCAACACAATAGGAATGATAGCTAGTTCCAAACAAGGATTCTCTTGAGAATCAAAATGTTCAATAATAGGTGTAAGTGTCAATTGTGATGAAAGCATATTAGGTAAATCAATGTCAATGTCAATAGTTTCATATTCATCATTAATCTCATCAACATCATTAAGAGTATCTTCTTCATCTAGATTAATCAACATAGGATCTAAGATGTGAATAGAATCATCAGAATCATGTAGCTTAACATCATTATTAGCAACAACTTCTTCTAACACATCCATAGTTGTATCCAAAGAAGGTAAAGATTTTTGAAGAATAGAATTATGAGCTTATTGATTAAATTTTACCTTGCTTGAAATATGTTGAGAACTAGGAGGAACAATTATAGGATCCTTCACAAGTTCTATAGGAGGATTAATAGGATTATTGAAGACTAACAAGCAAAAGGAGCTTGATTAATAGATGTAGAAACCATAGATAAATGAGGTGTGGAAGTTGTTGGAAAAAGACCATGGTTAAGTCCCTAGGAGGTAAACTTAACTCAAGAATCTTATGATAGTTATAGGCTTGATATGAGCAAAAAAGATGATTAGGTCGAAAAGGACATGAATTAGGTAATGAAGGCCAAAAGAAGTCAATTATAACAGAATCCATGGGCCTAGAAGTGTGATATAAGCTATGATTAGTTGTCTTCACTTCATCATTATAAACAAACTTAATACATTTATGAATAGGCGAAGCAAAAACATGCATGGAATTTAACCATGGTAAAACAAGCTTAACATGAAATTGATCAGAAGTAGGAACAACAACAAAGGTAGTGTTCACAATTTTTCCACAAAGTTAAACTGATAAATGAATAGAATCAAATGATGGATAAAGAAAACCATTACAATTTTGAATCCACACATCCAATGTGTCATAAAAACACATTGCAAACCTTTCATAAAAAGACTTTCTTCTGTAATAACATTAACTAAGGAGTGTTGCACAAAGTTGTTGAAAAGAAGTAAGTTCAGTAAGTAGAATCTTATCTCTAATATCCTTTTACAAATTTGAAATAAACACACATTGAATACCAATATCAAGAATGGGATAGGAAATCTGAGCATGAAAATGCTTAAATCTACCAATAAATTTAGTCAAATTTTCTTTAGAGTTTTGTTTACAATGCATCAAATCAGTCAAGACACTTGTGAACCAATGTTGTTTTGAAATTGTTGAATAAAAGCATTTGCAAGTTAAGGAAATGAAGCAATAGAATAAGGAGTCAAGGAACAAAATCATTGTAAGGCCTTGTCACAAAAAGTTCAAGAAAATAACTTAGCTAAAATCCTATGATCATGAGCATAATCACTACAAAGGATTTGAAATATTTTAACATGATGAACAGGGTCTCCCTTACCATTATAATTCTCAAGACGAGGCATATCGGCTTGCTAAGGAATAGGAGTACGAATAATATCTTGGGACAAAGGACTTCCCATGTCACATGTAGGACTACTAAACTTGTTTTGAGTCAAGGATGCAAGTTTTTATTGTAAAGATGACACAGTTTGAGCCAAACTGATAATTTTTGAATCATGAGAAGAAATAGGAGAACTAGCAACATTAGAAATACTAGGAAAAGTGTATGAAGCTATAGGAATAAAAGACGCAATTGGAGGAACACTAGGAACTAAAGTTGGCATAGGAGTAGAATAAGTAAAAGAAACATTATGATACAAAGGTTGTGATGTAGGAAGGGACACAGGAGGAACACTAATAGTGATAGAAGGAATCATTGTAGTCACCAAAGGAGTATAAATAGGAACACTAGGAAGATGAAGAAAATAAGGTTCTACACTAGTGATAGGAGGAAACAACCCTAAATCTTGAGTTTCTTGAGCTAAAGTTTTAACACTGGAATACACAAGATGAGTAATACCATGCAAGAGATTAACACCTTGGTCACTATTGCAAAGAACTTTCTTGAGAGCCTCAATAGCTTGAATACAATCTTGATTATGGTTTTTTTGAAGAAGCCAATTACCCATTTTATGAAGTTCATTTGAAATTTTTTGGACTTGTATAGGAGGAACTCTTAAAGCATCATCCTCATCATGAGATGAGCAAGAAGAGTTTTGCTCCATAATAGGATTAGAATCAAGAAGAATCAAAGTCTCATTCATAATCCTAAGGAAAGCAGAGAAGACTTGGGCTTAAAAGTACCCATAAGTCTATGACTGTGTCTAACCCTAAGATTAGAAGTAGGACTAGAAGTAATAAAGCTCATAAACCAATGCAATGTAAATGAACTAAACTAAGAAAACATAAAGCATAAATATTTTTGTATTTTAAAAGAAATTTTGTTTTTTTTGTATTTTTGAATTTTAAAATGCAAGAGCATAAACTAAATCTAATCTTAATGCAAGAAAAGACTTAACAAATATGAAATGAAATATGACACAAGAAAACACAAAAAGGCATCTAATTCCACAAAAGAAAAGAGGGTAAGTGTGTCAGGTTCACCAAAATAAATAGGGTGAAAATAGGACCTATCCCCAACCCTAATTTCCAATAGAAATGATCCAAATTGATTAAACACAAGAAAGAGATCAATGTAGATATGGACCATGTAATGGAAAATAAGGAGAAAAGAGGTCCTATGATCTTCCTACTTGAGAAGTATATGCTTAAATCTTGAAAGAGATAAAAGAAAAATACTAACCTCGAAGTAGGATAAATCTAGAAAATGTCAATGTCTAGTGTCTATGTATAGTTTCAGGGATCTCTACAACCTGTTCTGGACTAGAAATGTCAAGATGGAGAAACTCAAAAAAAAAATTGTCCTTTGGAAGGGAGGTTGACCTTGACGTTGATAGTGGGGCACAATCTTACCCTAGAGTACAATTGTACCTTGAAAATTCAACCTTGACCTACACTACTTTGACAAAATTTCTGTTTGCATATTTTGTAAGTTCAATGAAAAGGGTATCCAAATTTGTTGTTCAATTCATTGTTCTACACCTATATTTGCAAGAAAAATGGTCTTGTTGTTTGGATAGGGGGGTTTCATTGGTCAAACCCCAGTTTGAAATTAACCTTGAAATTGAATTGAGATTGTAATATGTATAAACAAAGTAAATGGAACTATTCACCTTGCTTATATTATATCATTGTGGAGGATTCAAATTCTTGAATCCACAATTATAGATGCTCCAAATGAATGTAGAAATGTATGTATGATATCTCAAATCAATGGCATTAGATTTTCAACACCAATCTTGAATGTATCTTTGTTTAGAAGAGGAATTAAATGAATGTGGATGGAGAAATCTTCAATGAGAGGGCTCCATAGAGATTGAATCCTTCAATGGCTAATAATGGACCTCCTTGATGAATTGGATGCTTGAACACTTGAATGATTAAATGCTATTAGATCTTCACTTCATAGAATAATAGATGTAGAAAGGTAATAGTTCGTCCAATATCACCATGCATCTCAAGAAAAAGTAGATGTCAAAATGAGGCAAGAAGGCTTCCTTATATAGAGATCTAGGGCACAAACTCCTAGAGAAGGCTGACATGGGAGCATTAAATCTCGATTAACCTTGACCCCTAGGAATAGACCTAGATTAAATATAATTTAAGAGTCTGCCATTTTGAAACCCAAAACAACCAACCTAGAAGCAGGAAAAAGAAACTTTCTGAAGCCTAATGTCCTGAAACCTCTACAAATTAAAAATTGGACCTGGGGTCAGGGACGAGGTCAACCATGTGCTAGGTCAAGGTAAAGTTCATCCTTGCCCTAGAAATTCAAATTCCTTAGTTTCATAGAGAAATTTGTTAGAAATAGGCTAGAGAGAGAGAGAGAGAGAGAGAGAGAGAGAGAGAGAGAGAGAGAGAGAGAGAGAGAGAAGTAGAATAGGGGGAAAATAGAAAATCCATGCAAAGACCCATTTAAAGCATTTGACATGACCCCAGACCATGTACTTGGAGGGCTAAACACTCTTAACATAGAAATTCTTCCATTTTAAGATAATACAATTTCTTAAACTAGGTCTTAACTAAGGCAAGCCCTCATCAAACCCTAACCCCAAAACCTCTCTTTTTTGTGTTGATTTGTAGGATATCAACAAAAGGTTTACAAATCTGGAACCTATTTTTTGGGAGTGTTTTGGAGAAATTAGTTTCAAGTCATTGGACTATGTCAACATGGTTATAGGATGTCTTCCCAAGTCAATCTAGTCCATCACTCTACATTTTGGGGAGATTTATGGGTTTTGTTCCTTTTATCTTGTTATTTTAAGATTCATAGATTAATATTTAAAAATAGTTTAGATCTGCGAGTTTTGGAGCTAAAATACATCTTCCTCTATGCATTTCAAGGTGACTCTTTTATGTTTTATTTCCTTTCATATCTTTAGATACCCTAGATCTATATCTTAATTGGGCTAATTATACTCACACAACATCTAGATTTATATTATTTAATAAATTAGTTCAATTTCACATTTGTATTATGGACTATCAAGGGCCAAAGAGTACATTTCCTTGTATTGCATTCCCCTTTATAATTTAAATTTAGTATTAGCAACATTTTTTCTTTGGGTCCTCACTAATCTAGTTTGGATTATAAGTGGAATTATATTTGGAAATTCCCCTCTTTCCCTCACACACATATTTGAATGGCTTAGTGGACCCAAAAAAGAAAAGATCTATAGTCTTATAAAGGTGTCTCCTTTTTCCCCTAAACACTCATTATTGACAAGTGGTGTAAGGTAGGTGTTTCATATAGAATAGGTGACTATTATGGTTGTGATATTGTGGAAGTTTATATGTGTAATTTGTCATTGGTTTAGCATTTTGAAATTGCATATCTCTTTGGTATTAGTGATGGTTTTTGAAACCATGGACTCTTTCCTCTTGTGTCAACCTCTATAAATATGTAGCTCCTTAGTGCATTTTGCATGGTTATTTGGATATCTTCTAAGGAGCATTTGTGTGCCAGATATTCTCTATAATTATTTGTTGTTGTAATTTCTCTCTATGAGCATAGGCTTGAGGATTGTATTGTAACTATGTTGTTGTTGATAATACAATTGAGTCTAGCTTTTGGAGGGTTGTGTTATGAATTTATTTTCTTAAATATTATTGTGTATATTTTTATCTAGTTTGTAATAGTTGAAGGGTTTGTAATAATTTTTGAACGTCATTTATCATGTCAGATTTAGCATTTGGAAGCATTTCTACACTTTGGTTTCCTTTTAAGATCCAATAGATGAACAAAATCTAATAGCTATTATAGTTGTACATGAAAATTTGACATGTTGTTATCTCTTACATCAACACTAGTCAACTAGTCTTAATTTTCAAAAACATCTAGAACAAAAGACCCAATAGACTACTCTAATACTTGCTAAGGCTATTCACAATAATAGTTCTTTTTTTGTAATTTTGAATTTAGCACCAATTTATCAATTAATTCACAAAATGTGTAGGGGAGAGTGTTAGAGGGATTTAGAATAACTACTTAAGGGGGGTGAATCAGTTATCCTTAGGTCTTGATGTACCATTAAATACTTTAGATATAAAAATTCAATAGCTTAATCTCTATAGTAGATAATCAGTAATGTAAACTTATAGTCCATTTTCCTAATAGTAAAAAACTTGTAGAATGTAAAACATTAATAGTAAAACATCTCAAATGGCATCCACACAAGCACCAAGATTTAATGTGGAAACCCAATTTGGGTAAAAACCACCAATACCATGTCACCTATTTTTTACTCTTCTAAAGTGAGCTCTATTAGGAGCCAACCCTGTTAAAGGTTACAAAATACATTATTAAATGTGACCTGTTAGTCTCATATTAGTTTTGATAATTGAGTGTCAACACACTTAACCAATTCTCAAGATGATACCAAGTATAATACGGAATCCAACCTATAGTTTGTGTCAAGCTAGAGAATTCAACAGGTGCCGAGTGAACTTCAAGTGCTAAGTAAAGCTCAAGGGCTAAGTGATAAGTGATGTTGAGTCACTATAGATGCCAAGCAAAGTATAGATATTGAGTGAAACAGAATTGCTATAGGAGCTGAGTGAGATAGAATTCCTATATGTGTTGAGCATCAACAACTAGTAAGTGTCAAATAACACAGAATTAGCATATGATTTTGTGCCTTCACAAACTCAAATGTAAACCATTTTTGAAGCTAAAATAGAATGAATCTTGAAGGATCTTGAAGATAAGATCGAATCTTTTGTATTAAATATGTAATCAGTATGTAGCCAATAAGAAAAATGGAGAAGACATGCAACCAATGAGAAAAATGCAAGAATTGAGCAGGAAATGAAGAGTAAATTTTGATCATAGATTCATACCTAACCCTAAGTCTTCAAAATATTTAAAAGGAGGATGAAACACCATTGTATGCATGCAAGAAGTGGATGTGAGAAGTGTATGGGTGAGTTATAGTGAAGTATAGAAGGATGTAAAGACTTACAAAAGAGTAGAATAGCATTGCAGAATCTAGTTGATTGAGAACAGAGTATCAGAATTGCAAAAAGTGACATATCAGATTAAGCAAGGATCAAAGCAGACAGAGTTGAACAAGGATCTGGAATCAACAATTGAGGATTGTAAGTCATCAGGTGAAGACATTATACCATAATTTCTAATCATTTTATTATGAGAATGGAAATCCTATGTTGATAGGTTGGTTTAGCAGCCATATTGTAGATCCTTAACAGGATTGTAAATCCTTTCGTAGGGTAGCATTCCAAGTGAATGTTTGTAAATCCTTTCACCAGGTCACTTTTAACAGGGTGTTAAGTCTTTAATAGGATAGGCCTTTCATAGGGCAGACCATTGGAAGTGGTCAAACTTTATAACCTTAAACAGTTACATATTGTTGTAGTGATACTTTGTTGGTGTCATCCCCACCCCAGTTTTATCTACTCATTTTGGAGGGTTTTTGGGTTACCAAATCTTGAGTTATCTATTTTCATGCATGACTTTACTTTTATGTTTACTAGATGAATTAGATGCATGTGAATGTTTTTAGCTAAAAGGTTTTGAAAAAGTTAAAGTTAGTTACTTCTGATTCATCCTACCCCCCTCTCAGAAGTAAATCTTCCCACTTGCAAATTCAAACAACTGGTATCAGAGCCAAGTTCTCACAAGGAGGAGCCTTATAGCTTGGAGAAAAGATCTGGAAATGGAAGTCTACAAACTTGGGAAGATCATAGAGAATCGAGCAATTGACATACAACTTGCTTTACATGCTTTGGAAGAAGCTAGAGAGGAATTGAGAAAATCCTTAAAGAGAAGAAGAGAGATAGCCATAACTGAGAATGATACATAGTACAAGGAGATTGACACCTCAAAGTTATTTTTAAATGGATATTCCAAGGAGTTTGATACATCAATAGTAGACCTAATGGAGAAGAATAGAGCTCAAGTAGAAGAAATCAGAACACTCAAGCTTGAACAAGAATCACAAGCCATGATGCTTTGTGAAGTAACTGAACAGAAAAAAAGAGCCATTGAAGACAAGGCTATGCTAGAAGAAGAAAAGAGAAATCTTGCCAAAAAACTAGAAGAAAAGTTAATTGAGTTTGCAAGAATCTCAAACATGCAGCTAGACACCCTAAGCTAAATGATGAATACACATCATGAACTGAATGTCAAAGATATTGAGATCTCTACATCAAAGATGCAAATTCAACAACTATAAAATGACCTACAAAGAGAGAAGGAGATTGTAGAGAGCTTAAACAAACCCAATGAGGCCATCAAGTACTTTGAGAAACTACTAAAATCACCAAGGGCTAGCTATGATACTTCAGGACTAGGTTACATCAGCACTAAACAAGGAGAGTCATCCAAGACTGAAGAAGAAAGGAGTAGCAAAGGTAAGAACACTAAACCTACTTGTCATTCCTATGGCAAAAAGGAACATACCTCTAATGTATGGAGGACCAAGAATGCTCATCAACATGACAAACCTAAGAATGTGAGTCATTGTCACAAGTGCAAAAAGAAAGGACATCAAGCACATGATTGTAGGACTAGGACCATCAGGACATCAAGATTTGAAGGTCACTACTAAAATTGCAAGAAGTATAGACATAGAGCTTTGGAGTGCAGATCAAAACCTATGTGGTCACCTAATTAGCTAGCAAGGGGAAATAACCATGGTCATCACTACAATTGGGACTATAACACCAAGTATAGCTATCATTATTGTAAGGAATATGGACACATTCTTGAAAATTTCATAAGAACACATTTTAGTGAAAACTACAGTAGATGGTTGAGCCAAACCACATGTTTTAGTTACTTAAAGACTGGTCATATCAACAGGAATTTCCCAACAAGGTCAAAGGCACCTAACTCAAAGAATGACAAAGATAAAGAGAAGGTAGATGTTGAACACATCAAAGGAGAAATGAATAATACATGGAAGAAGAAAGATGGGTGTAGCACATCAAATGAAGGGGTCACTTCACCTAAAAGGTCAAGTGGTCACACTTCATCAAACTAAGCAAAGAGAAGGCATGAGGAACTTATTTACAAAGCTTTATCATACATTAGTTCCTAAAACAAGCAAGTACTAAAAATAAGATATTAGAATGAACATAGATATAAAGTTAAAATTTCAAATTTTTTAAGTGTTGCCGAGTTGCCCTCAGAGGCCGAGTAAAATTCCATTACATGTTGAGTTGATTGTCAAAATAGTAGAAGTTGAATGATCAATTGCAACCAAGTTGGTAGTAGAAGATGAGTAAAGAGGAAAATTTAGTTGAAGCCGAGTGGATAATACTCCTATGGATGCTAAGTGGATGAAAATCTATGGAAGCTGAGTAATGTGGAAATCCTTCAGAAGTTGAGTAGATAGCTATAAATGCACTAAGCATTAAATGCAATGAAAATAGGGTATATTATCACATTTTCAATCATTTTTCTTCCTTGTGAATGAAGAGAAAAGACGAAAAAGAGTGTAGAGTGACCTCACAATAGAGCATCCAATGTTTGAGAAAATTCCAATAGCATTTCAACATGATCTCATTGATTTCGAGGTATTTATGTTTGATTCAAGCTATCCAGTTTCATATTTTCTTTGCATACAAACCCTAGATTGCAAAAATGGCTTCTAGCTCTAGGAAAACTCAGGAGAAGGAACCTTTCAAAGTCCAGCTAATGTTCAATGAAGTGAAACAACCTAACTTCCATCCAATCCCTAAAGTGGCATATAAAAATGACCTAGCTAAAGCCCTATCTATCATACCCCCTAAGGTAGTCATGGTTCAAGATGTTAGAAGATGCTATAATTGCAAGATTGGAGCCATAGGAGACATGGAAATGAGGGAAATCTATGAGAGATTGTGTGAGAACAGAGTGTTGAAGGAAGAATACCAGATTATTGAGAAGAAGGGTTTAACACATGCCCTAGAATCACCCACCATTTTCAAGACTGAATGGATCAGGCTAGTGCTTAGTAGAATACATGATGGAAGCTTATGGTTGGAGGATGGCCCTATGAAAATCACAAAGAGAATTGTGCATAAAGTGATAGGGTACCCAACCCTAGATTGGCCAAAGACCCTTAGGAGTGATTTTAAGGAGGCAATTGAGAAAAATATAGGTGCCAAGTGGAACAAGAGAGGGATGATAATTGATACCATTCAAGATTTTCTTGTTGACTTTGTTGTTTATGTCATTGCACACAAAGTCTACCAATGTAGTAGACTCAATAGTGTGCCTTGCATTTCAGTGGATGTAGGCTACAAATTGGTGAAAAAAGATCATACTTATGATCTTATAGAACTGCAATTGCAACATATAATTTAGCAGCAATCAAGAGAACAAAGGGAGCTCAATAAAAATTTGGTGCCATTTTGATTTGTATATTATTTTATGTACACAATGGGTTTCCTTCTTTTGGCAAAGTTGCATGGAAAACTAATAGGTCAATAATAGCTCAAGTAAATGAGTATATTGAGTAGATGGGAGCTAATTTTGAGACCTTAATGACTAGCTATTTTGAAGACTTTAAGAAGTCAATGAAGCAAAGGCTAAGAATACCAGTTTCCTTAGTAGAAAAAAATGTAAATGATCTATGCTTTCTTGTAGATATTGACTATACATACATTCAAGCTACCATACCAAGAGTTAGATGGTTAAGACCTCTTGGCTATGAAATAAATATAGATGAAGCATCAAAAACAATAACTACATTATTAGCTAAGGAAGTAGACAAAAGTGCACCACATTTTGGAACCTATGATGTGATGAGATCAAAAGTGGATATGGAATTGAAGACTACCTCCACATTGAAAAAGAAGGATAAACTTTTCAAGAAATTAAAAGCCAAACTTGGTGAGGATATTGTAGAAGCAGAAGAAGAAGAAGGTGAAGAAGCCGAGGATGATGAAGAGGAACAAAGTCAAGGACCATTTGCTTTAACCTAAAGGATGGGGGGGGATGTTGAAGAGGAGGAAAGTATTGAGTAGGAAGCACCCAAGGCTCAGCCAAAGAAAAGAAAAGCTCAAAAATAGCTAGTTGCATAGCCAAAGGGAAAGAAGAAAAAGGCAAAAAAGCCAACCCTAGCCAAGCCAACTACAAGGGCAAATACTAGGGCTACAACTCAGGTAGCAAAAGAATAGGAGAAGCAAAAGGCAACAAAGCAAGGAGGGCCTGCAAAACCAAAGAAGAGAAGTATGTTGCACCTCCTGAATCAGACAAAGAAAGGAAAGGGTTTGATGAAGATCAATTTAGATTGGTAAGACATTTTACCACATCTAAATTGGAAAGTGTTTGTTATAACATTAGAGATAATGTTGATTTAACTAGCTTGAAGACCATTGATTTCAATCAGTTGTCAAAGGAACAACAAAACATAGTGGAAGAATCTATCTACACTATGATGGCTAAGTTCAAGGCTACCCCACTTGAACTAGACAATTCAATGCCTAAGGAGCTAAGCTCATTAGTTGAGAATAAATGGCATTATTGCCTAAAAATGGAAAAGGAAATAAGGGAGTCAACATTGGCTCATGTAATGCCTGACCTAACTAAAGGTCAAATAACTAAGGCTAGAAAGAAACATGGGAGAAAATTTGCACCCAAATATAGAGCCTTTAGAATTTTGCAAAATCAAATTGAAGATGTTGTGCAAAAGTCCACACAAATGTGGAAACCAATATATGGATTAACAACAGTAAAAGAAGGGCAAGAAGACCCATTTGAGGGGAGAAATGATGAAGAAGAAGAAGAAAATGAGAAAGAGGAAGAGATAGAGAAAGAAAAAGAAGAGGAAACAATGGAGAAGACAGAGGGTAAAGAGGCAACAAATGATGAGCAGCAGCGAGAATAGAGTGTCCAAGACACCCAATTGCCGCCACCAAGTCCTCCACATACAACACTTGCATAAATAGTAATTGTAAAGGATGTTCCTAACACTTCAGGTCAGAACATCAATCCACTCACTACAGAGGATCTCAAAAAAATCCTTCACCAAACTACATTACAATCACAACCATGCACTAATCCAGTTTTGGTGAGTGTGGAAGAATTACAAAAGGTTGTAGCAGAAATCACAAGGGAGAAGAAAAATACACAAGAGCCACCTTCACAACCTCCCATAGCTACAACAAATCAACCTAAAAAGCAAGAAGCACAAGATAAAACTGCTAAGGTTGATAATGCAGTCACAACAACAACAACTACTGAGGAGCCAGCAAAGGAACAAACGGGACAAGATGTTCCTATAGCACAAATCCAAGGTGCACCTCCTCAAATCATCATCATTGATCAGGGTAGTAGAGAAGATAAGAAAGAAGAGGAGAAAACCCCTAAAGAGTAGGAGGCAATACAGACATTGGTGCACTTTCCTACCTCAGGGACTCCTACCAAAAATTCAAGCATCGATGCAGTACCATTGTAGATTTTAGCACCAAGCTCAAGCTCCACCAAGGTTGCAAGGGTACTTCACGATGGAGACCCTACACTTGATGAAGAAATATTCATACCTAGCTATGACTCTAGAACAATGAATTTAGCATAGATAAATGGAGTGCAAGAGGCACTTGAGAGAAGGAAGAAGCAAGAGATACTCAAAAATGAGTATAGGCAGAAGCAAGCACTTGTGGAAATCAAAGATATATTTCTTGATGCATTCGGCTTGCCAGTACCTGATGAAACCCAACCCATCATGGAGCAATTGTCCAACATTGTGGACTAGGTATAGAATGAAGACCTTGATACAAATGTCAAATTATTAGAATGGTCTGAAAAGAAGTTTCAAATGAAAGTTAATGAGAAAATATCTAGTAAGATAGCACTTTTACAAGTTGAATTGGCTAAGAAGGTTGAAAAGGAAAAAATAGTACTTGGGAATGTATTCTCATTGTACTCCAAATTGTGTGACTCATCATATTTCACATAAGAAACTAGCCAAAGGATTATGAGCTTGGAATGAAATGTCAAAATTTCTAGCACACTGCTACCCAAAGATCTAGCTCAAAGTGAGAAGCATTTTGCAATGATGCTTCACACCCAAAAAAAGTTAGGTGTACTAACAGAAAAAGAGGCCAATATTAAGGCCAAATTGGTACAAATTCAATCCTCCATTACTCCACATCTAGAAGTCCTACATAAGGAGCAAGCCTATGCAAAACATGTTTTGAAGAAAGAACCAAATCTTTATACTTTAGAAGGCCTAACACAAATCACTGGAAATTTCTTTAGATAATTGGGATGCTTCTCTGGAGATGATTATGGAGGTAAATAAAACTTTTTTAGCTAAATATTCCATTTCTTCTTAGAACCCTTTGACATAAGTGTCAAAAAGAGGGAAATATTTATTATTGCATGGGGGAAGATGTAAATAAGAATGGGTAGATAATACATTCTTTGATGGAAGTAATAAAGAATATCCAAAGGGGGAGATATTAAAATTCACCTTTTGAGGAAGTAATAAGGAGATACAGTCAAAAGGATGAAAAATTGCAACAAGATGTAAAAAGGGGAGAAAAAACATAGGCAGTATACAATCAAAGCAGAAACAGGGTGCACAGAAACAGAGGCAAAAGAATGATAAGGCAGACAAGGCAAAGAGTATCAGATACATCAGGATGAGAAAAATTCAACACAAGAGTTTTGGTTACAAATTTGGCACATCAGCTCAGGGGGAGTTACAAGATTTTGAGGTATACAAAATTTTTGAACAAGTTTTTGAAGTCTTGTACATATGCTGAACAGAATGTGTAGTATACTCATATAGATCAGATTCATAATGTTTAGTTAAGTGTTTTTGTCACTCATGTCAAAGGGCGAGATTGTTAGTCTTAGATTGGTTTTGACAAATGAGTGCCAACACACTTAACCAATTCTCAAGATGATGCCAAGTATAATACAAAAGCCGAGCTACAGTATGTGCCGAGCTAGAGAATTCAATAGGTGCCAAGTGAACTTCAAGTGCCTAGTGATCTTCAGGTGCTGAGTGAAGTTCAAGTGCCAAGTGATAAGTGATGTTGAGTCACTATAGATGCCAAGCAGAGTATAGATACTAAGTGAAAAAAAATTGCTATAGGATCTGAGTGAGATAGAATTCCTATATGTGCTGAGCATCAACAACTAGTAAGTGTCGAGTAACACAGAATCAACATATGAGTTTGTGCCTTCACAAACTTGAATGTAAACCATTTTTGAAGCCAACATAAAATGAATCTTGAAGGATCTTGAAGATAAGATCAAATCTTTTGAATTACCTATGTAATCAACATGCAACCAATAAGAAAAATGGAGAAGGCATGCAACTAATAAGAAAAGTGCAAGAATTGAGAGGGAAATGAAGAGTAAATATTGATCGTAGATTCGTACCTAATCATAAGTCTTTGAAATCTTTAAAAGGAGGATGAAACCCCATTGTATGCGTACGAGAAGTGGATGTGAGAAGTGTATGGATGAATTATAGCAAAGTACAGAAGGATGTAAAGACTTAGAAAAGAGCAGAGCAACATTGTAGAATCCAGTTGATTGAGAACAGAGTATCAAAATTGTGAAAAGTGACATATCAGATTAAGCAAGGATCAGAATAAACAAAGCTGAACAAGGATCTAGAATTAGTAATTGAGGATTGCAAGTCATCAAGTCAAGACATTCTACCATACTTTCTAATCATTGTATTGTGAGAATGAAAAGCCTATGTCGATAGGTTGGCTTAGTAGCTATATTGGTTTAGTAGAAATATTGTAGATCCTTAACAGGATTGTAAATCCTTTAGCAAGGTAGCATTCCAAGTGAATGGTTGTAAATCCTTTCACCAGGTCACTTTTAATAGGTTGTAAAGTCTTTAATAGGACAGGCCTTTCATAGGCTAGACCATTGGAAGTGGTCAAACTTTGTAACCTTAAATAGTTACATATTGTTGCAGTTATAATTTGTGGGTGTCATCCCCGCCCCAGTTTTACCTTCTCATTTTGGAGGATTTTTGGGTTACCAAAGCTTGATTTATCTATTTTCATGCATGGCTTTACTTTTATGTTTACTAGATGAATTAGATGCATGTGAATGTTTTCAGCTAAAAGGTTTTGAAAAGGTTAAAGTTAGTTATTTCTGATTGACCCCTCCACCTCTTAGAAGTAAATCTTCCCACTTGCAAATTCCAACATGACCTTGTTAAAGGATTTAATCATCCTATTAGAAGTGGCCTTGTTAGAGGGCTTAAGAACATTCAATTAGAATGCCACCTTGATTAAAGGATTTCAATACTAATACAATGATTAGAAAGTAACAGCAGGTTGATATGACAAATACAACTCACTTTATAAATTCATATCACAATTTGGTTCATATGATGATCCATTGATTGGCCTCCATTGTTATCCTTGTCTCTGATATGCCTGGCAACCCTTCAAGCAATCAAACTTCAATTCTTCACAACTCTTCTCAGCCTCCCGCTCAAGTTCACTAATCAATAGCAACAACAACAGCTCCAACCTCACTAAGTTGGCCCTTACACCTCCTTAAATAGGTAATTTTGATATTTTTCCTTGTAAAAATCACTATAGATATTAGGGTTTGGTCAAACTCATCAAATGCTTCCATCATTTCATCTCCTCTTTTCTCTTCTAGAAACTTCTCCAAACTTATCCTTGAATTCTTGCATAGAAACACTCGAACATGGTTTCCCTTGAAGTAAACATAGACCAACATTAGTTAATTAGTTTAACTTTTAAAAAAATAGGGTAGATGATCCGATAGATAGGCATAATCTAGTAGTTGCTATGGTTATACAATATAGTGACCTTTTTTCAACTCACATCAACACCAACCACTAGTCCAACTTTCAATAACATTTAGAAGAAAAGACCCAATAGATAAACACAATAGATGAATGAAAGATAAATTTAGCAAAACAATAACTTTTTCAATTTTAAATTTAGCACCAATCAATTGATTAACTTCCAAAAAACACATGGGAGAGAATACAGTAGATGAGTGCAATGTAATTGGTTCTATGGTTGTCCATAACAATGACCTTCCTCTTTTACATTGACTTGCTACTTGTAAATTTAAGCACAAATCATCATTATATATATGAATGAAAAATGGATTCAAAAGCTCATTTTCATGAGTTATGTCAAAGAAACAAACAACTGCATAGTGAAACATAAAGAGAAGATTCAATAGAAGAACATATAATTGTTTTTGTATGGTTGTGCACAACAATGACCACCATCTTTTAATTTGACCTATTACTCGTAAAGTTAAGCATTAGTAGTCATTATATTAGTAAATGTAAAGTAGACCCAGAAATATACATTTTCACAAATTATGTGAAAGAATCAAATCCATTTTCTAATAACAAACAAGATGACTGATTTATATTTGAATACAATTTTTAGGTGTTCTTGAACAACTCAACAAAGATGCAAATAATATAAACCTAGAAACCAACATGGTAGCTTTGAACTCACACCTCATCCATAAAACCAATTTTAAAACCAATTTTAAATTTCCACAACAATTCAAGAAACATTTAGAAACATACAAGATCCAAAATGAAGAAAATAATTGATAATAAAACACAATTCAAAAGTTATGACTCCGTGATTCACAAATTTTTTTCAATGTTTTGACAAGAAACCAATCATGAAGTGGTGGAAGACCAAACCTCATTTTTCTTCAATCAAATTCTATATTAGGCATTAATCCACGAGAACACGCTTTGTTTGTATAGTAAATGAATAAAGAAATGGGTTTTAATAGTTGTTAGAGCCTGTGAATCAAATAAATAAATTAACACATGATCTCCGAGATTCTTCTGATTGCGATATTTTTAAGACATATTAACTTCCAATTTTAGCATAGGAAATGGCAATTTTTCTAGCATAAGGATATGAAATTTGGGATCTTTGATTAATATCCAATAACATTGACGGTTGGCATACATAATTTCTACTTTATTTGGCACTAAAATATGACAATATAAATTAGCTTCCATCATTTCATCTCCTCTTTTCTCTTCTAGAAACTTCTCTAAACTTATCCTTGAATTCTTGCATAGAAACACTCAAACATGGGTTCCCTTGAATTAAATGCTTCATGGTATCCATCCTTATCTTCAACATGCTTTACATATTCCAAGAAATCAACTATGTCATCTAGAAATCATGATTTTCTCATAATATGTCAAGTGTTATCCCTCAACTAACATTGTGTTTTGACACTCGGGCATCACTAGATTACTTAGTCACCACTAACTTTTCTATTTGACACATATACTGATGCTCGATCAATATTAATCCTCTCTCAACACTATATTTGCTCAGCTTATATCGGTGCTCAATCGACACTAGCATCACTTGACATAAACTTTAAATTTCTTAATCTTTCACTCTTTTGCTTGGTCAAGCCTATTCATTTGGTTATTATTTGATCACTTCTTCTAGACTTTAGTACAACTATCTTCTTCACTTAGGTTATGATTAAACAATCACTTTATCTTGTCAAACTCTAACTAATCAAGTGCTCATTATAGTTTCTCATAACTCAACCTTTCCTCTAGGTCCTTTTATTATGTCCTCAAATCCTCTTCATCAATCATCTTGATAAGGCACTCAACTTACCTAGCAAACTATCTTACCAGCAAAGTTTGACATCATGAAAACATAATAATTGTCTCAGTTGTAGTTTCCAATAGAGATGACACAAAAAATGAACACCCTATAATTGTTGTTGTGGTTGTGCACAACAATGACTCGTACTTTTTTACTTTGACCTATTACTTGTAAAGTTAAGTATTGGTAGTCATTATATATCTATAAGTAAACATAGACCAACATCAGTTAATTAGTTTAACTTCTAAAAAATTAGGGCAAATGATTTAATAGATAGGCACAATCTAGTAGTTGCTATAGTTGTACAATATAGTGACCTTTTTTCTATTAGATTAGGTGAAAAACTAATCTCCCAAGAACACTTACATGCATAATCCTGTCACATGGAAAAAGAAAAGAACAGAAGCAAGAAAAAATCATGGAGGCCAAAAGGCTAGAGACATCTTATGGACATGCAAAGAGAAATCTCTATATTGATCCAATAAGTGAATGAAAAAATACAAAGAGGTGAATCCTTATAAAAGGAATCACGAAATCCTAACTAAGTTTGCGCATTATAATTAATATAAAATATTAATTATATGCACCTAAAAGCAAGCTTAAGAACTAGAGTAATAAACCACTTAATTAACTAAATCAAGATGATCTAATTAATAAGTGAAACAAAATAATTACTCTAACACCCCCCCTTAAGCGAAGCTCGGGAGGAAGCTGACCTAGCAAAGCTATGAAAGTAGGAAAATGGGTCCTGGCAACAAGGCCTGATCAGGTACCCAATACAAGGAAATCTTTATAAACTAGAGACAAAGGAGAAAACCCAATGGGAAAAACCCCTCTCCAAAAAGAGATAGCAAAGAAAGGAACAAGAAAGAGCATGAAGCATCTCTAAAGCATGAAGCTACAAACATTGTCAGAAGAAACTGTTGGAACCCCCACTGAAATAGTGCATGACCAGGTAGAGAAGACAAAGTCTGAAGAGCTGATCAATCGAAGAGGTGACCTCCAAAAGTAGGAATGAATGAGTGTCTATATAGTAGATGAACCATCTCACTGAAATGCATAGGTGCCTAGCCACTGCATCCGCCTAGTACATAGGAACAAAAATTGAATGTACGTAGATCACTCAACCGAACCAAGGAAGCAATAGAGCCAACAAGTGAACCCCTCCATAATGCTGAACAGGGAGAGGGGTGACAGGAACACTAAAATGCAATGCTAGACACATCTGCAAGAAGAAGAATCAGGAACACCAACAGTGCAAAAGAAGTACAAGCATAGGATAAAGGGCGGTGTCACCGACACACAGCATGGGCTAATGTCGTGGAAGAAACATTCACTTAACAAAGGTGGATGAGCACAAAACGGGAAAACATCATGACCCCCCATGGCACTTTATAACTGAGTGCGAGTACAAAAAAATACAAGGTGTACAAGATTCCAGATATGCAAAAGCAGACACTTTATCTCAGTGCATTTACAAAAAAAAGAATGCAATAGAAGAGAAGCATACAATGCTCAGAAGTCAAAAAGAAGAGTGAGCCAAAAGAACAGAAGAAGAGATCCCAGGACCTGTAGAATCCAAGTAATCTGCAAGAGTGCGAAAGTGCAAAACTCGGAGGAGAAAGAACTTGGAGCAGAATCTAGACAAAAGACCTCTACAACTGAATAACTCACAGAACCAGCTTTCCAACAATATCTGGTGAGCCCAAAAAAGAGACTGGATGCTCAAGATACGCCTCCCGAAGTGCAAAACAGAACATCCAGCTTTGACTGCCAAAATAGGCAACCAAACTACATCAAAACCCAAAAAAACTATACCATCATCTTTGTCTCGGAACCAACTTTTTGATACATTTTTCGGATAAAAAAAATATGTCCGTATGCTCAAGTTACAGAAGAAAAACTGATACGGCTTCTGAAAAAGCATGAAAATTTATTTTTTTTTTAATAAAAAAATTTAAAAACTGCACAAAAATTCCCCACTGCAATGAGCTATGGCTGAGCGACGCAGGGGCAGAGCTTCAGGTGGCCGCAGTGGTGGGCGGGAGGCGCCACCGGTGGCGAGGCCGTTGAGCGGCGGTGGTCACCAGAGCCACTACGATCAGTGGACCGTTGACGGTTTTAACGTAGGCAGTTACCGCTAACCGCTAGCGGTTGCGGTGACCGCAGGTGGTTTTTTAAACCGCTGCGGGAAAAAAAAGCCATTTTAAATTTTTTTAATTTTAATTTTTAGCAATTTTTCGCCTCAATCCGCATGCCAGGGGCCGTACGGCCCTGTCGGACAAATTTTTTTTGCCTCCCAGATCAACGTTGTTCAAAATGGACAAGCTTTATATGGATTCTAGGGTTTTTGGGCGCTCTAAACGTAGCGATGATGTCCGTTTGAGCCCAAAGTGACCAAAAAAAAGGCCCCCCCTAAATCCACATAAAAAAATTTTGAAACCCTTGAAAAACTCCTGAAACACTTCAACAAAACACGAACAACAAGTAGCAAGATGGCTCTAATACCATGTTAGATTAGGTGAAAAACTAATCTCCCAAGAACACTTGCATGCATAATCCTATCACATGGAAAAAGAAAAGAACAGAAGCAAGAAAAAATCATGGAGGCCAAAAGGCCAGAGACATCTTATGGACATGCAAAGAGCAATCTCTATATTGATCCAATAAGTGAATGAAAAAATACAAAGAGGTGAATCCTTATAAAAGGAATCACAAAACCCTAACTAAGTTTGCACATTATAATTAATATAAAATATTAATTATATGCACCTAAAAGCAAGCTTAAGAACTAGATTAATAAACCACTTAATTAACTAAATCAAGATGATCTAATTAATAAGTGAAACAAAATAATTACTCTAACATTTTCAACTCACATCAACACCAACCATTAGTCCAACTTTCAATAGATGAATGCAAGATAATTTTAGCAAAACAATAGATTTTTCAATTTTAAATTTAGCACCAATCAATTGATTAACACCCAAAAAACACATGGGAAAGAATACAATAGAGTGCAATGCAATTGGTTTTATGGTTGTCCACAACAACGACCTTCCTCTTTTACATTGACTTGCTACTTGTAAATTTAAGCACAAATCATCATTATATCCATGAATGAAAAATGGATTCAAAAGCTCATTTTCATGAGTTATGTCAAAAAAACAAACAACTAAACAATGAGAAATAAAGAGAGGATTCAATAGAAGAACATATAATTATTTTTGTACGGTTGTGCACAACAATGACCACCATCGTTTACTTTGATCTATTACTCATAAAGTTAAGCATTGATAGTCATTATATCATGTTATTGCTATCACGATTTAACTATGATTTTTGAGTCAAACTCATTGACCTACAAACATACATTTACACAAATTATGTCAAAGAATCAATCCATTTTTTAATAACAAACAAGATGATTGATTTATATTTGAATACAATTTTAGGTGTTCTTGAACAACTCAACAAAGATGAACTCACACCTCCCCCATAGAACCAATTTAAAATGTTCACAACAATTCAATAAACATTTAGAAACATACAAGATCCAAAATGAAGAAAATAATTGTTAATAAAATACAATTTAAAATATTATGACTCCGTGATTCACAAAATTTGTTTCAATGTTTTGACAAGAAACCAATCATGAAGTGGTGGAAGACCAAACCTCATTTTTCTCTTCAATCAAATTCTATATTGGGCGTTAATCCACGAGAACGCGCTTTGTCTGTATAGTAAACGAATAAAGAAATGGGTTTTAATAGCTGTTAGAGCCTGTGAATCAAATAAATAAATTAACACGTGATCTCCGAGATTCTTCTGATTGCGATATTTTTAAGACGTATTAACTTCCAATTTTAGCATAGGAAATGGCGATTTTTCTAGCGTGAGGATATGAAATTTGGGATCTTTGATTAATATCCATTAACATTGACGGCTGGCATACGTAATTTCTACGTTATTTGGCACTAAAATATGACAATATAAATTAGCTTCTCCAGATTTGGTGACCAAACAATCTCCTGGCTAGTTTTGACCAAGTTTAGATTATAATCTTTTATGCCCATTTGGAAGTCTCTCTAACCTTTTTAGTTCTCCTCCACATTTGGCGCAGTTTCTTTAGCCATGCATTAAATCTTCTTGTTATACTCTGGAATTATTTTTATTCCTGCCAGATATTGCCAAATTTTCAAGCCTCTGCTTAGTTTAGAGGGGATTCCTGAAAAGATCATTTACATATTCTATCAGTATTATATTCAACACGTGTTTAGCCAAATCCAGTATACGTAGATCAATAGCAAAAGGCCACCAGAAAGATCCTTTTAAATTAAATCCTAATTATCTCCATGTTCACTAATATTGTTTTTATATAATCTAGAAAAGTAAGCAATAGTTTAAAATAAATAAAATTATATAAACATGAAAAGCACAAATGTGGTGTTTTGTATTAAAAGGTAGTTGTTCAATTGATTGAGAAATGATGGTATATATATTAAAGTTTGGATTTTCAATAATTTTTATGTATCTAATGAGATTAAACATATAAATATCTAACATAAATAATCAATATCACAATTAAATTATAATAGCAATATCACAATGCTGTGGAAAAATATCTTCTACTGATCAATAAATTCAAGCAATAATTTTATATTTTAACTCTTCGTGAGAATGCTTTTATATAATTTAACAAAATTGAAATCAATTTAACTACATCTTTGATCCTAACAATTTAATTCTCTTTCTACATACAAAAACTTATGAAATATAAAATATAAAATCATATGTATAGAACAAATACTTTCAAATCTTTGATTTTGAACATAAATGATGTCATCTTATAATTCTCATATCAAATTATAAAATTAAAACCTAAAATTAAGCTACAACACCTCAATAAACCAAATACATCTAATGAGAAATGTAAATCTTGGCTTCATTATTGTTGAGGAGAATTGGAAAGGTCACTTATGTCAAAATCAAATATAGTTCTTCATTCATTTGAAGTAGAGTAATTACACTCCTTACAATATCTTTGGTATTTTTTTCTTCACATGTTATGTCAATGAGTCAAAAGTCAAAAGAAGAATATTGGTCATTTGACAAACTTAAGAATCCATTATACTTTTTTGAGCATTGTTTCCATTTCAAGAATGGTCAAGCACTAAATTTGGAAAGTGATAACACACTAAAGAATTTTCTTCATCTTCCTTTGAAAGGACTAGATTATTTCAAATATGTTGGATTATTTTGAATATGTTGCATCACAACAATACTAGTGTAACATATAAATCCTTTCCATATTATGAAAAATAAAAGTCATTTACTTATCATGGCTTAGTCGTAATACTTTTTCATTAATCTTTCCAAATTTCTTACTTAATTTTTCATATAATGATTGAGTTGTGTATTGCTATGATCAGTTTTGTTTCTAAATATAGTAGTGACCGAAAATTTTAGAACACAATTATAAATATATTAAATTAATAAATTAGAATGAATTAGTTATATTTTAATAATATTTATGCAAAAAAATATTTTATATAAGAGTGAATAGGTGCTCTTTTTCAATTACATATAAGAATATTCTTCTATTATTGTTTTCAAAATTAATTATTAGTAGTTCTTGTGTTTACACAGATTCATTCTTGTAAGGCACAACAAAGAAACAATTAGTCATAAACTAAACATAGTCCAATCAATAATAAATGTCTTGATGTATATGTTTCAATCTAACTCTTTGTAGGGGTGTGTTTGGACAACTCAACATATACTATACATAGGGTAGATGATAATACATCTTGATACTAGTATTTCCATGTAATCTTCTATATGAGTTTTCTTAGACAACCCAACAAAGATAAAGGCGATATAGCTACATCATTGAACTAGGAATCTGAAATAATAAATTTATATTATTTATTCATTTGTGGTATAGCATTTTTGGACAAAACAAATATAAATTTAATATAACTACATTTTTTATACTAAGAGTCCTAAACAATAACCTTATAGAATGATTTTAGACTAAGCTCAATATCAAGTATATGTAGGACACTCAATAATATGTGTCTTGATATAGATGTTTCAATCTAACATTTTGTGGGAATGTTTGTAGACAACCCGATAAAAATGAAGCCAATATAACTGCACCATTGAGCTAAGAATCTCAAAACATGTCTTTATATCCTTAACTCATGTGAGAATTTTATTGGACAACTTAACAAAGATAAAACCCAATAGAAACTACATCATTGATACTAAGAGTCTAAAACAATAACCTTATGGATTGTTGTTGGACAACCCAAAAAAGATAAAGCCAATGTGACAACATCATTGAACTAATAATTTCGAAAAAAAACTGTATGATCTTAACCCATTTGCGAGATTGTTTAAGGACAACTCAACATGTACTACACAAAAGACAATCTACAAAGCATATCTTGGTATGAATGTTGTGATATAGCTTTTTTGTACTCGTGTCTTTAGACACTTTAATACAAAAAGTTAATATAGCTACATCACCAAACTAAGAATCTCAAACAATAATATAGCATTCTTAACTCATTTGCATGAATATTTTTGACAACCCAACAAAGATAAAGTCAATATAGCTACATCAATGAACTAAGAATTCCAAAGGATGCCTTTGTATTCTTAACACATTTGAGGGAGTGTTTGCTAATAACCCATCAAAGATTAAAAAATAATCAATATAATTAAATCATTAATATTAAAGAAGAAAGGAAATGTGTTTTCATAATTAACAATATTACTCACCTTATTTTTGGTCTGCAAATGATCATGTACCTCTTATAGGAGGCACTTAAGTATGCTACAAATGAGACATAAATATCTTATTTTCTATAGACTTTGAACTTGTTTATAGCAATATGAGATGATCGTGTACCTCATGTAGAAGGCACTTAAGTATGCTACAAACAAAACGTAGGTACCTTACCTCCAATAGACTTTGAATTTATGATCTCTAATTCAAAAACATAAATTCTCCAATTCTTCACCAGCAAAATTCCCAAACAATAACTTAATATTTTTAGCTCACCTTCAAAAACAAATTAAATATCCCACCAGCAAAATTCCCAAACAATAACTTAATATTTTTAACTCACCTTCAAAAACAAATTAAATATCTCACAAAAACTTTTAATTTGGAAATCTTCTCTCCGCACTAAGCCATCATGCCCATTGCATAAGTATTGCGTTACTCACATGGCCACAAGGGGCGCATTACTTTCCCACAAGAAGCCTATCATCAAGTACAATATGGACCCATCTCTTCCCCCACACAGAGTAGAGGCGTTTTCAAGCAGTCTCTAAAACTAGAGAACGACCACTAGTTGCATTAATACGGTAAGCTTTTGTTTTCACGCATCAGCTTTTACTTTAGAGTTATGATGGAAGGGGACAGAAGGTCCTATGGTGGGACTGGGGGCAGACATTTTCCGCTATTTTGACCTTTTAGAAGGGGCCCCGCCCATACGACCGGGCTCTTATGTTTGGGAAGCTTTGAACATTAAAAAAACAATTCCTTGTATTCGTCTTAATTGCTTTATCCAATACACAGAAGAAAAACTTGATTCATCTGGTCGGCTTAGCTTCCAGCCAAAAGTGAAGAAGCTCAGAAGAAACTCCCCACAGGATGGGAAGTTTATAGCCCCTGCCCGTACATTCTAATTGACAGAAAACCCTTCAATTTTTTAACGGACCATGTGCTGTGCAATGGTTACTTACTGAGTCAAACTATGTGAACTGAAAAGTAGCCGGCAAAACAGATGCGTGTACTTACCTTTACATTTCTGTTAAAACTATAGACCGTCCTTTCATCTTTTCCTTTTGTCTTTTTACCAATCGCCCCATTCCTCCCCATAGAGTCACTGTCCTTTGCAAGCCTAACAAAACAATACCAAAATCAAATCAAAACAATAAATAGAGATGGTAGGGGAATTGTATTAGTAGTTGTAATCACATATATAAGAATTCGACAATTCTTCTTTATGTCATTATGTCTTTCTATCAATCGGCTAATTCTTTGCCCATTGCAAATTTAACAAGGCTAACCAAATCGAAAAATAACAACAGACCTTTGATTCGCTCTTACAGATCGTGATGATAGATCTAAAATATTGATGCAAAAATACTTATAGTGAAATTCAAAAATAGCTTGCAACAATAAGAAACCTAATTATTCAGATATCTTAAACAGTATAACTAAATTGGACAATCTTTCTTTACTGTTATCATTATTTAGTTTGGCTTTCTGCTGGTCACCCAACTTCTTTGGAGTGCCAGTGTCCATTAAAAATGTTATAAGACAAAAATCAAATCAAAAAGTAACAAGAAAAGTTTAGCTCTTTATTGCTGATCTTGATAATGGATCAGAGAATGTGATCTGAAATGTTGATACAATAATACTTACACAATTTTCATGATTTACATTACCACTATGTTACTGGAAATGAGAAACAGAAAACAAATCGAGAATGACAATGGGACAAGCCAAGAACAGTTATTAAGAAATTTATCAATAGAAAAATTGAAGATACGGTGTAGAGTGGCTCTGTTATTGCTTTCCGGTGGCTGTAATACAGTTTGTGGTATGAGACAACTTTTCCGGTGATGAAAATTGAAGATGTGATTGCAACAATTTAATAAAAATGAGATATAATCATGATTCGAAATGTTTCCTTAAAAACTTTTACTTTTCCCTGGAATAATTTTGTTGGTTCTATTGTCAATAAAGAAGGAATTTTATATGTTGTGAAGAGGAAAGTATGGAATTACGGTAAGGAACTAATTTTACCATGTGCTTAGGGTTTATGGAATCCAACTATGCGAGTCAACATCCATCACTAGTTCCATTAAAGAATGGGTCCATCTCTAAATGGCCATTCAAACATCATTGTTCAGTTTACTTTGGAAGAAATTGATATTCCATGGGACGGAGTGTTGTGTTGTACCATTAGGCCGTTCATTGAAGTGGCTCGAGTACGCACTTGTTGCCAAAAGTGTCCTGCAGTACTTACACCATAAGAGATTCTTGTTTGCATACATTAAAAGTGGCGCAAATATCTGATGCACGGGAGTGAACTATTTGAAAGTAATTTTCAACCAAGAATTTGTAACAAATTAATTAAGAACTTGTGGACTTTCTTTGTTTAAATCTGGATTACACTCCCAAGTCAAATAAAAATGATGGGTTCGTGAGGGCATGGATTTAACAATAGGTTTAGGGTTTTTTGGAATTGGATTTTTTTTTAAACTAGTGATTTTATTGGGGCTGGGGCAGTAGAAGACAAAACAAGCTCCCCATAACAAAGTGAGGAAGGATAGCAATTAAATAATAAGTCAAGACATAGGGATGTGTATGCAACAGGCTAAATAAAAGACATGCTAGTTGGATTTGAGGCCCTAGTGCATTAGAATAGCAGATTTTCCCGAGATCCGTATGATTATCTGGT
Source organism: Cupressus sempervirens (assembly GCA_028749045.1). Classification (NCBI taxonomy): domain Eukaryota; kingdom Viridiplantae; phylum Streptophyta; class Pinopsida; order Cupressales; family Cupressaceae; genus Cupressus; species Cupressus sempervirens. The sequence goes on along the minus strand of CM053793.1, from coordinate 243,538,173 downwards.
GGCATTTTTCGTGGACTAGGTGTAGTTGCCAACAGTGTGCATTAATGTCATTTCCCTTTGCTGAGCTTATGATGAAGCACCAAAGCTATCCTTGGAAGAAAGGCTACCAGTATTGTCTTTAGTGTGACCACTTCGAACTTTCAAGCACGTTAACTAGTGTACTTACTTAATGGACACGAATATGAAACAATAAGAGAGAGAGAGGGGACAAAAATGAAACAATTCCTTCCATTCACCATGAGTGAGATGTACAAGCATATCATATGAGATTTTCCAACATGGAAGATGGAAATGAAATTTGTGCAAAATAGATTGAATTTTTTTTAAGGGTTACGTCGAGCACAATTGTGCATTGTCAATGCCTTTTTCTCTACATCTATGGTACAAATGAGTTTCCCTCTGTGATTTCTTTGGGGAAAAACTCCCATTAACGTAAAACTCTACACTTCTCGTCGTTGCAAAAGATTTATACATTTTTCCCTTCTCTTCTTGGGTCTTCTAAATAAAATTTCTTTCTTTCCTTTTCAAGATCCTTTTGTCAAAAGTATAAAATTAATGAGCCCCCTGTCTCTACCGTGCAATGTCCGACTTGGGAGAATAACCCAACTGTTCGATCTCCCAGCTCAATTTGGAAGCCACTCGATCATGTCTTGGGACGTAGTCCTAAAAAAAAATGATCCAAATCTTATTAGAGCCAACATAAATGCATCTAAAAAATGATCCGAATCTGATTAGAACCGACATAAATTGATCACCTAATTACAATGTTGCCATCAGGAATGAATTTGGAATTTTACATTCTTAACAATACAATACACCTACAAAAGCTATCAGTATTCTAATGAAGCATTCTTCAGCAAAATTGGTCTCATAACACGTTTTCAAGGCGTCCGTACCAATAAAAGAGAAATAGTCTTGTCACATTTTCCTTGCTTTTAATTCTTTAAGCAAAATTTGTATTTCAATATCGATTTCTCACCTCTAATTTCCTCACGAGCTCTTTGGCCGTGGGAGCAGATACAATTATATGGCGGGCGGTGGGGTTGATGAAACCTTCTTCAACGGCCTTGTCGATGAAAGATAACAGAGAGTTGTAGTAACCTTCGACGTTCAACAACCCAACCTGAAAAGTAAAGCATTTCGGCAACTTAGGAAAAAATTGACATCCTACAATCATTAATGGTGTTCAATTCGATTCAGGCAACATAGGGAGTAGAAAAATTACTGGCTTGTCGTGTATGCCGAGCTGAGCCCACGTTATCACCTCCAGTAATTCTTCCAAAGTTCCATAGCCACCTGTCAGTAGCACATTTTTCACTGCTTCCATTAAAAAAACTGTGATCTAGATTAGGAATAATTGACTTACTGCATTTTATGTTTTTAACTCACCTGGTAAGGCAATGAAAGCATCGGATTGACGGGCCATCTCAGCCTTTCTTTGATGCATGTCTGCCACAGCTTTCACTTCACCTACTGGTTCCCCGGTAATCTGTAGAAAGTTCAAGAAAAACAAAATGCAAAGATAAGATAAAAAATGATTGCATCTTTCCGGTACAATCTACCGGCAATTGAATTTTTTAATATTAAAAAGTTATAATTTGAAGTAATGATTGACATTTCTTGTCCAATATGCATGGAGGGAGCTCTGTATTTACCTCTCGAGGCATTAGCGTTTTGGGAATAACCCTGAAAATGAATAGAACCGGAATTAGTGCAGGGGATGGACTTAAGAAGCTCTGAAAGAACAAATTGATAATCTGTAATGTTAAAATTTCAAATAAACAATTCAAAGACTTCGATTAATGGTTGAGAAAATTTACCCTAAAACATGGCGACCCCCTTCGTGCACGGCTTGTGAAACTAGTCCCATCAGTCCCACGCTGCCTCCGCCATAAACTAGATCTATGTTTCTTGAAACCTGAGAGGGAAATAACATCTGGCTTTAGAAATCGCGTAGATTTGACCCGACTCCCAGCAAATTAGAGTCGAAAAATGCCATTAAAAGGAATTTGCTTAACTAGATTTTCTCATTCTCTGTTTCTGAAGTTAAATAATGTCAATATAATCCAAAAATGGAAAACACATCAAATCCTTGTAAGAATGCGTTGTGAATGTGCGAAATATCATGAAATTCCGGAAAACTTTGCACCTAAATGAATAAATTCACTCATTCGCTGTTTTATGAAGTTCAGTGATGTCAATTTCACGCAGAAACGGATAAAAAACACGGAATCCTGGCGGATAAAAAGGCCTGATTATGCTTTGCGAAGTATAATTCAAGAAAAAGTACTTTCTTAATGGATGGATGTGGAACTGGAGTATAAACAGCTCTCACCTAGCAAGCTTTCCTAAAGCAACGAGAGTACAGAATTCGTGAAATAGATTGACATCACGCTTCTAGCCACTCAAATTTCGGAATTTCATCAAAGCCAGAGCATAACTTCACTATAGCTAAACTCTGCGACAATGGAGACTTCTTCCATGTCAAATGGAGGGCATCCTACAGCAAAATCTTGCAAGGGGAAATGGAGGAAACCAGAGCTTCAGCCGTGAAATTCATCTAAACCGACAATTAAGTCGAATTCGCAAAAAGCAGGATGCTAAAGTCACAACTTCATCTCCTTCAAGATTTCTCTTCATAATGAGGCATCTCAAACATCATTCGATGCACCGTATTCAATGTCCATGTACTAACTATCTCCAGAAGCAAAGCCAAAATAATATTTACCAATAGACCGAACAAGAAAAGGCACTTCGCTGACACAATTTTTTTCAGAGCCTTTAATCCCAAAACCTTCAAGTACACAACAAAATATCCACAATCTCAGGAATCCCCCGTCCATAGTACCTAGTTTCACAAAAAACAACACCTCAACCTATCGAACCAGATCAGAGTACATTATTCTCTGATCCGCAATCAAAACTTTTGAGCAATTACAGTACAAAACCCCCGGCAAATCATCCTTTAAAACACCAGGCAAAAACCAAGAGACACACAAATTCCCCGCCTCCCCCCACCGTCAAATCCCAACCGCACGACTACACAGATTCAAATTCCAAAGCACACAAACACACACACACACATACGCATACGCATCCTACATTCAAAACCAGAAAACAAATTAATGGCGGATCGATTTGATGATTTACCAGCTCCTTCCCAAGCTCAACGGCTGCATCCTGATAACTACTCTTCTTCCCAGGACTGCTTCCGCAAAACACACACACCCTCTTAAACCTCGACCTTCCATTAATCATCTCCACTGTTTCCATCGCCATGATACTCTTTCAAATCCCTCCTCCTCTTCCCCCCTTCCCTTCTCGCTTAGCAATTTCCCCCTCCTCGCCCTTCACCTAAATAAGTAGATACGCATTGTATATATCATCTATCTCACTTGCGCTTGGTCTTCCTCGCCCCTGCCCCGCAACTGGTCCTCCTCGGGATATATTTAATTCCAATTAAATAAAGCCAAAAAACCCTACAAATAAATATATCCATACGCTCCACGCATAGGCGAAATACTAATATATTCCCCGACACTCCATCGTATTTCCAAATTACTATTATTATTAACACACTCGCCCCATCAAGCATGCCGCCACGCCCCATTTTCACTAATCACTAACCTTTACACGCTTCTAAATAAAAACCCAATTAAAATTATAATCCCCCCCGCAGTAATAATGGTGCGTTAAAATATTAATAATAATAATAATAATTGCGCTCTTCCCAGGCCTTGTCATGTCCTTGATTGGAATCGCCTCCAACTGCCAATTATTTCTCCCCGATTAAAATAACCAAAATAATTCCTCGTTATCTTCCCTCCATCTTTTATTAAAGTCTGTTTTGCGTTGCTGTTGGGTTTACGACGGACACTGACTCTCAGACAGGCGACACATCCGGAAGCAGCCATTGGTAACTAGAGTTTTTTCTAACAGAATCGTAAAACATAAGTAAATATTAACACACGCCTCTCTGCTCTTGTCCTTTAGAATACCACTCCGTTACGAGTTCATGTCAGTTGACGGGACATGAGTGTCTTTGTACTTGTACGGTGAACCCCCCTTAAGGCTGTTCCTTCAGTACCCCTCCCTGCCCCCCTCATATTAATCATGGCTACAAGGATGAAGAGTGTGGGGTACCAATAAGGTGTAATGATTTTTGCATTTTGGGTATTATGTTTCGTTGTGTTTCTAAGAGATGGAAGCTTCTTTTTCCATTCTATCACAATTCAACAATATAGTTCTTGAGTTGGTTTTGCTTGCTCCTGTTTTGGGTATAATGGTTTGGAAGAGCACATTCACTCATTCATTGTATGGATGGTGGTCTAGTCAGCACTCATTGTATCTAGGTTTGTAATTAAGATTTGTAGGAAATCATCTACCACAACACTACTCTAGTTATGTAAGGAGTCCTCTAACTCAAGCGCAATTAACTAGAGTGTTAAGCTGCCCTAACTTATTATTACACGATTCCCAAAACCTTCACTCAATGTTTGTTGTTTCTTTCAAATTGTTCATGATCAAGCATCTTGATTCCTTTAACCATGAAGTTTCTTTTAAGATCAAGCCCACTTAGCTTGCTACCCAACCCCTTTAGTGTGGGGTAACAATTGGGAATAACTCATTAGTCATTAGTATGAATGGTGGTATAATCAACATTTGTGGCATCTTGGGGATGATGCTTTAAATCAAGGCTTTCCAAGAAGGAAATGACTTTCTAACCTCTATGATACACCAAAACATCCATTATGGTGTATACAGGGCATGTATTCCTTGTTGCATTGTAGGGGTTAGATAATCATTCCCTTTTAAGAAGTCATCTATCTCAAAGCTACTCTAACTAAAGTGCAGTTAGCTATAGAGTTGCTCATAAAGTCAATCTCACTTAGCTTGCTACTACCCATAAATGTTTGTTGTTCCTTATGGATCATTCATGATCAAGATCTCTAACAATTTAACCATAAATACTCTTCTAAGATCAAGCCTAGTTAGTTGGTTATCCATCCCATTTGCCAAACATTTAGCAAGGATCGTACCTTATGACCATTCATAACAAAGCTTCTTTAACTCCTTTACTTTGCAATTTTTCCTAGAGCAAGCCCACTTAGCTTGTTAATCCATTTGAAAAATCTTTGACAAGTTTGTGTCTTACAAACCATTAATTATAGAGATCATTTGTTCCTTGCCTTTGTAGTTTGCCTCAATTCTCAAAATGCTTAAGTCTTCTATCTTATGAGTCATTCATTATAGAAGCCTTTAACTCCTTGAGTATATAGTTTCCCTAAAGATCAACTCGTCTTGGCTTGTTATTTGATGTACAAAACCTTCCATAGTTAAATATCTTATCAACCATTCACGATGGAGCTCTTTAGCTCCTTATCAATGTTCAAATCCGCATAGCTTGTTAGCCTAATTACAAAATGTTTAACAAGAGTCACGTCTTATGAACCATAATTTATTATAGAGATCCTTTGCTCCATAACTATTTAATTCCCCTCAAGATCAAGTCTACTTAGTTTGTAACTCAATATACAAAACATTTGGTAGTTTTGAATATTAATAGTCAACAATGATAAAACTCTTTAGCACATTAATCATTCTCAAACCTAGTTAGCTTGTTAACCACTTTTGTTAAACCTCTAGCAACAATCATGCCTTATAGATAATTCAATATATAAATCATTAGCTCCTTGAGTGTTTAGTTTTCCTCAAGATAAAATTCACCTAGCTTGTCAGCTAATTTACAAAACTTTTAGTAGTTTTCTATCTTGCAAACAATTCGTGATAGAGCTCATTGGCTCCTTAACCATGTTCAATCCCACTTAGCTCCTGTTAGCTAATTTACAAAACTTTTAGTAGTTTTGTATCTTGTAAATACTCTTTAACTCCTTAGCCATGATCTAACCCACTTAGCTTGCTATCCCACTTACAAAATCTCTAACAAGTGTTATTAATGTCAATAGGCATTCTACAATGGCAAAAAGGGTGGAGTGTGATGGTGTGAGCATGTTAATGTTAATAATTACCTTGTTAGCTTAAATTTGACAACCATTTGCATGTCAAAATTTTAATATTTATTATAAATGTAATATACTTTTACAAATAATTTAATAAATACCACATATAAAATAAAAATATAATTTGTGAAAATTATAAGCTTTGAAGAAATAAATAATCATTTTTTTTAGAAATAAAATAAAAACTTAAGCCAGTCCAAAAAAAAAAATATAGATACAATGAAATATTAATGTTTTTGGGTGTAATAAATAAAAATCTAAGTATATTATAATTGATATCTATCAGCATTTCTTTAGATAGATTTATTTAAAATATCTATACTAGTGGCGTATTCATTATAATCCTTAATACTAGACTTAAAGTAACATTGAGAAAAGCTTCAATCCTCACTCATACGAACATCATAAGAACATCAATTAGATACATGATATTATAAGCCAATCTTATATATGAAAGAGTCTAATTATCTACTCACAAAATATAAATTATTATGAAAATACCACATAATTAAATTTTGAATAAGACATCTTTTGATTTTATAAAAAGGAGAATGGAATCCCTAAGTATTAACCTCCCCCAACTTTGATAAAAAGACAACTTACCCTAAACCATAGTGCCCTAGGTGGGACACAAGGTGTTGGGGTTATAGGACCCTTGGAAGGGTCAAAATGTTGGGAAAATGCGTGGAAACTAGGTCCTCATCTGCTCCCCTTCCACGACTAAAAAGATAAAGCTGATTGGATGAAAGTAAAAGTTTACGAAGTGTTGGGGAAGCTTCGAAGGCGATAATTATTTTTTTTACCACTTTTACCCCCGGCAAGAGAATATGCTTAGCGTGTTGGATAATTGGTTTAATTTTTTAATATTTCGTTATCGTAAATATTAGACAACAGTCTTCTTGTTGAGTAGATTCTGGGCGTGATGACTACGATAGGCAGGGAAAACACATTTGATGACACACATGTGAAGTTAAAATAGGGGGATATTTCATAGGGGCACTAAATAAATAAATAAATATCTTGCCATAAAGAGTACCATGTTAATATTATCAAGTTGAGTTTGTCATAATTTTATTTTATTTTGCTTGAAGTTGGTTTAATGGTGAAGAATTTGTGAGTTTGAAAGGAGATTGTAAATACGATGTAACATATATGTACCATTATTCAATGGAAGTATAAAAGACTTCCACTATTTAACACTAGTTAGGGGTGCATATATGTTGCCTCGTAACCACTAGGTAAATGTGAATGTGAAGAGGATATGTACATTTCGTTACGAAATCTTATATTTGAAGTACATATTAGTTTAATATTTATTATAAAAGAATATTTCATTTTCGTTCTTTCTATAATTTATGTTGTGGCCATTTTTTACTTGTAATTCTAGTTTATAGAAATAATAAGATATTATGTTTCTAAATAGGATTCTTGAGTTTTTATGGTATTTCATTATTAGAAATTAATTTGATTTATATAAGGAAATAACTTAGATTTTAAGAGTATGAAAATTATAACGATTTATTTAATTTAATTTAATTTAATTTAGAGTTGTAGTAGGTTATGTTTAACAATTTCAAATATTAAAAATTTAAAAAATGAAAATATTTAGTTTAGATTTGTTATCATTTGCTTAGTAAAAGGTCTAAGCCACAATTGTTTGTTTCCTATTTTATCATATTCAACATCATATTTTCAATAATAACATTAAAATACCTATCTACTACAACTATGTAGCTTAAACATTGTTGTTTAGTTGTTTAGGTGTCTCTGTCCTTATTAGTTTTCTTGGTTTGCTACACCTAGTGCACTTGGATATTTATTAAGTCATACTGTTTTCCTTCATCTGGAATTTTTTCTTGAGCAGAACATGTTTAGAAAAGGGACTATACCAAATGAAAATCTTCATATATTAGACTAAGAAGTTTATAGATGGTGGTAATAAGATTTTGAAATCATGTATTAATCCTTATGATAAAGTAAAAACTCATGAATTGGTTAAGGAAAGTGAGGAAGAACTAGCAAGTAAAGAAAAGGCTTTTGATTTATCAAAGAGGTTTTCTTCTAAAATCATAAGTGAGGTAGTGAAATTGCATGAAAATTTCGAATCTTTGGAGAAATCAAAGAGGAGAGGAGAGTATTTGGGAGGTTTTTTGAGTTGAGAAACCTTGTCATTCCTTAGATGTTCTTCATATAATCTTAGAAGAAGTCATTACTTTGAGTAACTCACCGTCAACACTACAAATTATGCATGTAGGAGACAACTTAAATATTGTATGTAAGATTTAAATTTGGGCAATATAATGAAGACATGGATTATGGATATCAACTCACTAAGGAACAACTATTCTGGTGTATTTAAGATAATGTAAGAATTTTTTATCAACACACACACACACACACAAAACAAACATTGACATTTTTTTGATTGTCTTCTGGCATGTTCGCAATGGTGACAACTGTTGGAAATATAAGAGGAGTAACTAAGAGGGGAGGGGTGAATCAATCACCACTAAAATAAATCCTAGATCCCTTAGATGTCAACACAGAACACAAACTTCACTAAAAATAATGATGCTAAAAAAACACATAGGCACTCAGTTTACACTAGTAAATGTTGTAACTCAGAAAGGATTGAAATGACAATAGTAACTCGGTAAATGCTTAACATACAAGTCTTAAGATGTTTTCTATGATTTACCTTAATTAACTTAGCTGGATACACATAAAAGAAATAGCATGAACACAAGTGACACCAATTGCAACTAGTTACTGATTTTCACTCCTCTGAGGTGAACCGTATTAGGAGTCAACCTTGTTAAAGGTTACAAAACACACTATTAGGTGGGATCCTATTAGAGGATTTAATCAACCTATTAGGAGTGGCCTTGTTAGAGGTTTTTAGACACTTCAATCTAGAAATACCACCTTGTTAGAGGATTTACAAATAGTTGAAGCCAACCCCATTAAGAGATTTAGATCACTACTACAATGGTTAGAGAATAACAATGAGATGACCTCATTTCTAATTCAATGGAATTTCTTATTACAGATCACAATTATGGCTTGAATACTTGATCCTTTATGATTGAATGTATCTTTGCAGCTTCACAAGGTTATTTTTCTTATCCTTCTAATTCACTTCCTGTAAGTATCTTCTATTCTTCCATATACTCTCACACATTCAATCCTTGACTTGACCTTATATTTATACTTTATGCATTGTCAAGTTGACTTGAATATAACTTAGAATAATTAATATCGATCTCCTTAGTCAGCTAGAACCAACAAGCAAATCTATTAAACTTATTATGCCAAAACAAGAGAATCCCTCATTAGCTGACCTTACTTGGTAGACACTAACTCAAAAATAATTTTCCCGTGTTAACCAAGTGAACTCAGTTAACACTGTATCTTCACAAACTTTCTTTGGTAACCAAGTGAGTTCGATTAACACTAGTTCCATCCGACTTTCCCTTTTTTACCTAAGTAAACTCGGTTAACACTCAACTTCTACAATTTTTTCTTCAACGCTTGAGTGAAATTGGTAGTCACTACCTTCTAAACTTGACAAACTTTGGATTGCTCAGTAGACACAAGAAACTATCTTCAATGCCCGAGTGAGCTTGACATACACTGACTAGTAAAGATATGACATTTAGTGTAACATCAAAGATAATACACAATTTACCAATTATATTCAATCATGTTGTTCACTCTCCTGAACTTTCTTTCTTATTTCCTCTTCTAAACTTTTAAGCTCATCTATGTCTTCTGCATTGTCCATCTCTATCTGGCATGATGTGTCTTCATCTTGATTTTCATCTTTTTCTAGCATTAATCCAAAAATCACTTTCCAAATCAAAGTGCTTTGTTCTACAAATTCTTCAATTTTATTTTTCAATATAGAGAATGCTCTATATTTGGGAACAAATTTGTTGATGTATTTTTCAGTAAAATTTTCCCTCTTCTTTGGTGTTAGTTCAAGCATTACTTGGGCTAAAGTCCCTTCCCTTATTTTCTTTTTAGTAGTTATTACAGATTTCCATCATTCATTAACTTTATTATACAACTCCTCAGGCATGAGATTTCCAATTTCTATTGGAGTCATCTTGAAATTTCCCATCATTTCTATTATTGCTTCTTCTATGTATACTTTATCAATTTTAATCAATTTCTCATACTTTATGAATTTGAACCCTGACAAACTTGCACTACTTTTAATGTTCTAGTAATTTTCATCCACATTAGTTAGATGCCTATGTATAGCCACTTTTAATTACTTGACATCATCAGAGTTAGTCTTTTCTTCATCTTCTTCTTCATTTTTCAAAACTAACCTTCTCTTCAGCTTCTTAGAAAGTTGACTTGGCTTAGTCTTTTTTTGAGCTTTTTTTCTTTCTCCTAAGCTAGCCACTTTTTCCTATTGTTTCTTCTTTTGTGGCATGACTAAATTTGTAACCATTGTAGCCCTTGTTCTTGGTCTATTACTAGGAGGGGTAGGCTTCTTCAAGCTCTCATTCATTGATTGCTCAACAATAGTAATAATATTTGGTTTCTTTTCCTTCTGCTCGACCACTACTATCTCTTTACCTTTCTTATTTGCAACTTCTTCTTCATCCTTGCTTTCCTCCTCATCACTAGATCGGTCCTCACCTTGATCTTGTGTAATATGTAGTAGTGTACTCTTCTTGTAACGCCCCGCTCGGGAACCCAAGAGAATTAAACCTAACATGTTACAATGTTTACTGAACTATTTTTTTTTTTTAAAGTTTAAACAACATCAAGATAACATTAATGCGGAAGCAATATGAACATACACAACAAATACACATTTGCAATTACAGATATAGTTTCAATTCCTCAAGAGTTCCTTTACGTTGAGTCACATTTAATGTTTTTAAATTAATTAGTTTAAGTTCCAAGTACAATGTCTCAAGATCATAAAGGAATAACAGATACATAATCGCATAAGAAAATGCATAAGTATAAAAAATACAATGAAAGTACATCCACTAAATAACATCCACTGCACATGTCGCAGGGTATGTGAAAATAGATATTGTACAACAGAATACATGATAGCATATATACATCATCTGAAAAGAAGTCTGTAAGATAAGAAATAAGAATGATAAAGGTACATCTTCTGCAACGAACATCCAACAGCTGGCAATGTGAAGGGGGAACCCAAATGGTAAGAAGACACTACCTCCCGACCACGTGGTTACCTAGTCAGGCTTCCACTCCCACCGTGCAGGGAAGATAATGAACGATCCACATACAGCTATCAAACATAAAAAATTCCTAGGCAAGGTACCCCTAATAGCCAAAACTACCTCAAAGGTAACACATGCTACTCAAGAAGATAAAATAATCCAAAAGTAAGAAGACTCAATCCAATACCGACACCACATAACCAAACATCATACACGAACCAAGTATAAACCAAATACCAAGATCACAAGATAAAGTCAACAAAAGATAATCCTCCTCAAGTCAAAAGCCACATGTCAAAAGTACAACATCCATGAATCACCAATCATCCTCAATGAAAGTAAATATCCATAATAAACACATCCGAAAATAATAAGTACACCACATCCAACAAAAAGTACAGCACCAGAGGTACACAAAATCCACAAAGATCTATAGAGGAGACTCAGGCTACATACTAGGGAGTGTCATCACATGGCTGCTTGAGTTACCCTGGACTGATCTCTTAATAGACCCCGAACCCTCAAGCATTGAGTTACCCTGGACTGGTTACTATGAACCCCGGACCCTCAACATCACACATATGGAAAACTAGAAAGCCCTCTCAAGAAGACGAGGCACTCTTCTCATTCCCATCCTTAGTCTATACAAGCACTCAAGGCATGGGTAAATCAAAAATCTCTAACTTATCTTTTTAGTGTGTTTTCCCCCCCCCATAAATTTTAATTACTAGATTATCACTTATTACACAACTTGCATTAGGTTACCCTGGTACTGACCACTTTGGGTCCCGGACCCCTATGCAAGCCACTCCCAAGTCACATACCTAGACAACCTCTCCTAAGCACATAAAAACATAGTTGTGTCCCATACCACAACACCCAGAAAGATCAAACTCGGTTCCTTAACACGCAACCTGATAACAAGATGGATCAAACTAAATCCAAATACACATAAATGCTCACAAAACAAATCTCATAAGTATAAACTCCAATTTGAATCACAAGAATCATCATAACATCTAGCCACATAATAGTATCCAAGAAATCTCACAAAACCTCTAGTGTACATCCTAGACTGGTCGACATCTAAACAACGCGAAAATCCAAAAGCATAGACCATACAAGCAAAAAAATACAGTTTTATAGTTGGGTTTGATTTGAAAAGACATATAGAGTCAAAAATAATGTCTTCAATTTGCATTTCAATGAACGTTTAAGTGTATAAGATTCTCAGTTTATCCTTATAATTTAACCCGATTATTTATTCGAATAAAGTATAGAATTACCCCTAATCGATTCAAATCAATTTTTAGTAATAATTTAGCATAACTATTTACCAATATTATTAAAGCAATATCTATTGATCTTTGAGTAAAACAATTGTGATTTTATTAAAAATCAATGTCATTAATTAATAATAAAATCAATTCACTTCTTCTTAAATAATTTCCATTATTTAACAATCTCAAATAAAATAGTAATTATATTACTATCATTAATTAATTATTAAATTATTAAATGTTAATAAGATTTATCAATAAAAATTATTAACAAATAATAATTTAAATTTAACATAATCTAAACTTAACAATTTAAATTTAATAATTTATAAATTTTATTTTTATATGATTCAATTTTAACGATTTAAAAAAATTATTTAAAAATCATTTAATAAATTAAAAATTAATATAATATAAATTTAATAATTAATAATTTTAATTTAATTAAAAATTAATAATAAAAAAATTATAATAAAAAAATTTTAAAAAAAACACTATATACATTAATAAGGCCGCTGGCTTATATAGCCATGCGGTCAACCTTAAAAAGGTTGCCGCAAGCTTTTATAAGCCAACCGTGCGGCAGTTTATATAACGCTGCCCCAAATCGCAGGCAGGTACGCTGCAATATGCAGGTACCCACAGGTAAGTGGTAACTTATTAACTTTGTTTAATGTTATTTTATTTTACTTTTTTTTTAATGTAATTTTATTTAAAAATTAATTTGAATTATGTATTATTATATGTGAAATTTAAGAATTCTATTATAAATTTATAATTTTTATTTTATTTACAATTTATGAAATACATTTCAATAATTCTATAATTCTATATATAATATTTACATTATTACCCCGACAAGAAAACTAAGTCTGACCTATCAAATTTCAAATATCTAATTTTAAATCTTTCTTTTCCTTTAAACCCTACGTGATTTAAATTAATTTCCTCTATGATTCTTTTGTATAAACAATGAGAAACTAATTTTAACCAATCAGATCTTGAAACAATCGAGATGATAAACATAATTTCAATCACCCGACAATCATGAAGCAAACATATATTTCCAATTAAAATTGCATTCACGGGATTTCAAACCCTACCTCGTACTGATGCTAAACTTTGACAATAAGATGAAAATTCCTACACAAATTCCTTCAAGCCATGAGAAATTCCTCTCTTTCGCAAACCCTTTGAGTTGCTCTCCAAAACCCTGTGTGTGCCCTGAAACCTGTGTCCCCAATAATGACTCGAAAACCCTCTAATAAAGAATCTAGTTACTCTTTAGGTTTCTATCACTACCAGTCTAAAATAATAATTACTTTATTTAATTAATTAATTCATGCACAATTAATTTTCTTTTAATTAAAATATTCTTTTATTATTCCTTCATGCACTTTAAGTGAATTATTAAATTACTTTATTTAACTTTCCACTTTACTTTACTTTAAATTAATTTAATAACCTTTTAAAATCTCATGCACACTTTCTTAGAATATCTTTATTAAGTTCACATGTTTTTTATCTTTTAAATTAATCTCTTATATTTAAAACTCATTCATGCGAACTTAAATCTTTTCCATAAATTAATATCTTTTTCCTTTTTAATATATTTTTGAACGTTTAATTTGATAAATATTTATTAACTTAAATAACAATAATATTTAGCATTTATTTAAAAATGAACTCTAAATATATTATTATTAAATTAAATAAATATTATCATGTTCTAAATTTAATCTTAAAACTTTTATCTTCCAATTCAATTCTTTATATTTAATTAATTTCTCAATTAATTAAATATAATTAAATATTCAAAAAGTCATAATAATTCTTCATTAAATTAAATTATTAATTTAATCTATTAATTAGACTTAATTAATAGAAATTCATCAAAGACTCACAAAACAACATACGCACAAAAGACTCATGGATTTTAAAAAGGGTAGACAGTCTGTTACGAGTCCTCCTTGCAGGACAAGTATTATAGGCTTATGGCTAGGATTGGACCTGATCATTATCTTCCCATTCTCACCATTTGAGTATTTGTAATAGGGCACGCTCATTCTGGCAATTCAGGGAAGTCGATGCCCGGTATCTACATCCTGCATAAAAGACGAGCATGTACATGTATATAATATATCTAAACTAAACAGACAATGGCGGGGAGTGGTTCATCGTGTAGATCCTGACTAGCAGGTGACTACGACTCCCTCCCTTAACCACATCAAACACGTCAGACAGAAAGATAAAATAAACACGTGCACCATACACATGCAAGTATGGGGTAAGTATCGTAAAAATCACAAGTCTAACATCAAATGCGTACATATAACAATGCATCTCTATCAATACAACATAATCGTCATTAAAGACATCATGTTAACATTTTTATGAAAGAAACCACATTTACTAACTAGGATCATTAAAATATCATTAACAACACATGAATGAAATCAACTAAGCAATAATAACTAATACATTTGTAATCAAAATCATGAAATAATATCATAGTATTGTAAATCCAATATCTCTAAACTAATCAAAGCATGAAATCAACCTAAAAGAATTTGACAATGATAACAGAAATGCGATCTAGGGGCAGGCACTACACTTCTCATCACCTTGACCTAAGGTCTTCTCAATATTTTTCATCATTTTCTTCTCTAGGATGGTAGTCTTCAAACCAATGGTAATTTGTGTTTTGGCTTCTTCAAAATTACCAAACACTTTGGATTTCTCTTCTAACTTTTTTGCCAGTAATGTTGTGATAGCTATAGATGTTTCATCAATGTTTACTTTATAAGGCAATGATCTTAGCTATTGTACCCTTGGTATTACAACTTGCACATAAGTATAATTAGTGTCAACAAGAAAACAAACATCATCATAACATTACTCAATGAGAGATATAGGAATTCTTCTTTTCTTCACCATCTTTTACTTAAATTCATAAAAATAACTACGCATCACACCATCCAATTTTTCTCCTAGTTATTGAATAAAATCACCTATCAGCTATGTCATAGGTTAGTCTATACTCTAGACAACATCTCCAAAAGTAGGAAAATTGTTTTGTACATAAAAGTATGCACACATAAGAAGTGAGCCAAACTTACATGAAGTATTTTTGACCTTCTAAATTTCTCCAAGATTTTTAGATAGCTTTTGTAGTTGTAACTCGGCAAGGTCATAGCTATGGCATTTTTCACAATCTTGTAACCTAGGTCCACTTCTATATAGGGCACACTATTTAGTCAACTCAGTTGGTAGAACTTGTGAGCTATCATACAAACCATAAATTGAATAATAGGATCTTTAATGTTATTAATCAACAATCCTTAACCTTTCCACTTGACCTTCTTTTGTTCTTTAATGAGGTTTTTGGCTTAACAATGCATGGTTTTCACCCGATCTAGGGTCTAGGATACCCTATCACTCAATGGGTGATTTCCTTGGTAATCTTAATTGGTCTATACTCCAACCATAGTTTCATGTCGTGTATTTGGCTCAAAACTATCTTTATCCATTCATTTTGAAATCCCAAGGAAAGTCCAAGGCACAAACTAACCCTTTGTCAACAAGAATTTTGTATTCATCCTAATACTCTATTTTCACACAACTTGTATGTTTCCCTCAACTCATAATCTCCAATTTCACCAATTTTTCATGTAAAACATAATCTTACATCATGAATCATAAGTACCTTTGATGGAGTCAATGAAAAGGCACCTAATGGATCTCCCTTTAATACAATCTTTGGTATAGCTTGAAATTTTAGGGGTGGACAAGCTTTGTTAGTCACCAATTGAAAGTTTTTAATTTCCTTTTCTACCTTCTTCATGTCAAAAAATGTGCTCGCTTCCATATCTTCTAACTAGAGTTTTAAAAAAAGTCAAAATTTGGGTGGCTTGGCAACAATAATACCTTTAGTGCTTCATTGAATTTTGTTGAAGGCATATTGACAAATCTTCACACAAGTCACTATGGTTAATCACCTGAATCACTTGTAAGTTTTTTGATTGATATTAGAGGAAAAAATAGACTTTGAAATTAGATATATACCCTTAAAAGATCAAAATAGGTTTTCGATAAATGCTCCATACATGGGTAGGTGCATTACAACTAGGTCGGTCATTACACAAAACATTATTCTCAATGCCTTCTTTCCATTGCTTGGTTTTGACCACCTCTTAGTCTCCATTACCATTTACATGCTTAGCATATCAACTTGGATTGTATAGGAGCTCAGTTTGTATAGTGATACTCGATCACTATAGACACTAATACTACTACTCAACATTAATCATGCATATGTTTTATTGACTCAATTCTTTCCTCAAATCTATCCTAATGCATCTTAATTCATCTAGATATGGACTTTGACATATTTTATGTTAGGAACTAGTATAAGATGTAGCAATTGAATGTATAGTCCCTTAAATACCTTATTTTCTTAGTTACAGATGGTGTGATCCTTTGATCCATTGGATTGGGTGACGTCAACTTCACTGGTTCCAGTACTTCCAACTTCTACCTTATTTCTCCAATTTTGGTTCATCTTTTTCTTTGTTTGCTCATCCTCAACTTTTATTTTTTATTTGATGTGTTCATTGTTTGGTGTTGGTTCTTAGGTCTTGGATTTCTTACTTACATGTCCAATCTTGTGACAACTATAGAAATCTAAGCTTCCATTCACCCAACTCTTGGGTTTTCCTCTAAAATGTCCTCTAATACAATTTTCTCCAATGTGACCATATTCTCTACAATAATGAAAACTATACTGCGTATTCTAATCCCAGTTATAGAAGTTACCTTTCTTGGATGCATATGTTTTCCTATTGGTTGTCCAATTGGATTTTTCTTTTGATTTGCATTCCTGAGCTCTATGTCCATATTTTTTTATAGTTGTAGCAATGACCTTCAAATCTAGGTGCAGCTTGTGTATTTCTAGTCTTTGATCTCCATTCATGTTCTTGGTTTCCTTTATTCCTGTAGTTAAACTAGTGTCTATTAAATTTAGCCTTAGTATTTTGCTTACCATTCTTGCTTCTGCAAATATTGATTGTATGTCCATCTTTCCCACTATGATGACATGTAGGTTTTTTGTGCTTTGGCTTTGTATTCCTCTACTCTCCACTCTTTGATGACTCTTCTTATTCTATGGATAATAGGTTCTTGAAATATCCAAGTCTAGAGGTGTCACTAGGTGTTCTTGGTGATCTCATCAGTTCTTCAAACTATCTCATAGCTTCATTAGGTTTTCTCATCCTTTCCACTAGTTCCTTTTCATATCTTAACTCATTCCTTAGTCAATCATTTTGTGATTTAGATTTGCAATCTCCATACCTTTTATATTCAAATCCTAATCTTCAAACATTAGTTGATTCACCATGTCCAGCTAATTATTTGTGAGATTTTGCACATCATATGTCCTTTCATCAAGTCTAGTAGCCATTGGTCTCTTTTCTTCTTCTTCCATAATTTTGTCTTTCTTAGCTTTATTTTTCTGTTCAGTCACTTCACATAGCCTTACTGATTAGATTTCATGTTTTCTCTTCAATCCTATGGCTTCTTCATTTAGAATATTGTTTTTTATCCAATAGGTCTACTCTAGTTGTATCACTTTCACTGAAATTGCAATTGTCAAATAGTCCTTTAGTGTCTCCTTCTTGATAAAGTTTATCATTTTGTTGAATAGCCAACTCTGTCCTTTTCTTTAAGGATCTCTTTAACTCCTCTCTCCATGCTTCAAGCTACTGAAGTATGATCTAGATGGAAATTTTCTATTTCTTAATGATTTTTCCTAATTTGTAAACCACCATCTCCAAGATCTTAACTCTCAAGTTGTTAGACTTCTTCTAAGAGAACTACCTACTCTAATACTAATTATTGGAAGCCTTATTGGGAAGTAAAATACTGATAGGGGGTGAATCACGATCTATAAAAAAAAATTAACTTCTTGAAACAAATAGAAAATCAATTGCATTCACCATTGACCCATCTCATATCTAGATCATCAACTTTATAACAATAAAATTTTATGTTGAAATAGATCTAAGTGTGCACCACATCCATAAACAAGAAAGTATATGTAAACACATAACACACAAGATTTGGTTACCTAGAAACCCTCCAAGGTGAAGGTTAAACATGGATGGGGATGACACCCACAAATCTTCACTACTAAAGTGATAAAGTGTTCCTATTAAGACTACAATGTTTAATCACTTCTGGTGATCTACCCTATGAGGTGTCTTCCCTATTAGAAGCTTATAAGACTTATTCAATCTACCTTGATTAAATGATTGAAAATTACAACTAAGTAAGAACTCCATTAGGATATTTGAATAGGCATGTTAAAACCACTCTATTAAGAGATTTATCTTGGTACACTAGTTAGAATGTCTCAATACCTAATCCTTTGGTTAGCACTCTGCTACTAGGTTACGAATCTTCTCTTTCCAATTCTGATTTAATCTCCTTATCAAATATTCTTTGTTCTACTTTTTCAATGCTAGGTTGCATTGTCTAGTATCTCTTTTTCTAACACAAAAATAACCTTCACATAGCCTTCCTTCACTATCACTCTGTTTCTGCTTGCATCCTTATGATTTAAGGTTTGGTTCCTTCTTAAATAAACAACTGATGGACCTTCAAGATCAATATCAATGATCTAGATTCATCAATTTTTTCATTTAGTCATTCCATTTTTATGATTGGTTGATCACCTTACATAGGGATCAATGATCTCTAAGAAAATGTCTAGTTATCTCCTAACCCATCTCTACAATTTACAAATTAAGTATAGAATTTGGTTTAAAATGGTTTACATAAGTGTTTGGGACATCACAAAAACATATGCCAAAACTACTTTACTCGTCACTTGAATATCATAATGCTCGATCAATATTAATATTCATGTTGTCCCTTGGCTTCAAAATGCTCGGCACATACTGTGTGACTTGGCATGAACTTATCATTTTTTAGCTCAATGTTGACTATTTCACTTAGCATAAAATGTCAATTAGTCCAAACTAGGGTGCTTGATAACCTAAGAATTTCTCGGCTTGCATTGGAATATAAACAAGTCTTACATTGTTTGGCCTTCATTGGTTGTCTTGGTCACAATGATGAAGGACCGAGTATGTGTTGAAAATGACTAAGTGTTTGTCATTGATAGTTAACACAACATGGAGATGAACAATTTATATGTATAAATAAATATAAATATAAATATTCTTGTATATATTGTTGGAAATATAAGAGTAACTGAGAGGGAGGGGTGAATCAACTACCACTAAAATAAATCCTTAATCCCTTAGAAGTCAACACAGAATACAAACTTCGCTGAAAATACTAATGCTTGGCATACACATAGGCACTTGGTTTACACTAGTAATTGTTGTAACTCCATAAGCACTAAAATAACAATTATGACTCAATAAATGCTTTACATATAAATCATAAGATATTATTAGTGATTAACCTTACTTAAATTAGTTTCATACACATGAAATAAATAGCATGAACACAAGTGACACCAAGATTTAACATGGAAACCTAATTTGGGAGAAACCGCTAATTGCAACTAATTTTCACTCTTTTGAAGTGAGCCCTATTAGGAGCCAACCATGTTAAAGGTTATAAAATACACTATTAGGTGTGACATTGTTAGAGGATTTAATCACCCTATTAGGAGTGGCCTTGGTAGAGGTCTTTAGACACTTCAAACTAGAAATGCCACCTTGTTAGAGGATTTGCAAATAGTTGTTAAGCCAACTATATTAAGAGATTTAGATCACTACTATGATGGTTAAAGAGTAACAATGAGATGACTTGATTTTTGATGCAACTTAATTGTTGATTACAGATCTCAATTTTGGCTTGTATACTTGATCCTTTTTGATTGAATGTATCTTTGTATCTCAACAAGGATATTATGCTTATCCTTCTAATTCACTTCCTCTAAGCATCTTTAAATCTTCTATTTATTTCCACACATTCAATACTCAATTTGACCTTATATTTATATCATACATATTGTTAGGTCAGCTTGAATACAACTTATAATACTTAATATTCATCTCCTTAGTGGGCTGGAACCAACAAACATATCTATTGAACTTAATATGCCAAAACAAGAAAATCCTTTGTTAAATTGTGATGTGGAGCCTAATTAGACTTGGAGGTTTATTTGGCATGATTTTCTCCCCATATTATTTCTATGGAGGTTAAGGGAAGTGCCCCCAAGATGGGGTCAAGGGGCAACACCCCAAGTGCGCTCCCTATTGCAGTTCAAGTTGGGGCAAGGGGTTATGCCCTTGTGGGGGTTTTCAGGGGTAGCACCCTTAAAGCCAAAAATGACCCTATATTATAAAAGGAATTGGCTACTATTTTCTTATTGGATGACTTAATCTATCCCTAATTGTGTAAGTAGTAAAAAGCTTAGGGCTAGGGATTTCATAATGTAATGGTGATATTGTAGCTTCTTGCAACAATATTGAGCTATAAGGGATTGCAAATTGTAATTATTGGATAATAATAATATTAGACTTGTTGTTAGTGGAAGTAGCCCAGGGATTGGGTGAACCATGTTAAATCCTAGTGTCTTGTGTTCTCTTTTGTGTGATCTATTATCTTCTAATATTGTTTATATTTTCATGTAACTATTATTTCTATTTGACATTAATCTTGACAAGTGGTATCAGAGCTAGATAGTCATCATTTTAAAAAAAAATCTAGACCATCATCATTTTTTTAGCAATCCTCTGCATGAAGGTCTCACAGTTGAGTGGGAGTCTTACAGTTGAGTGGGAGTGATGGCAGATGTGGGTATGCTAAAGGTGGAGAAGTTTAATGGGTAGAACTTTCAGTCATGGAAAATACAAATAGAGGACTATCTTTATCAGAAGGACTTATGGAAGCCATTGGAAGGAAAATCCATGAAATAGACAACTATGAGAGCTTTTAGATAGAAAGGCACTTGGAAGCATTCGATTATGCTTGACACAATCAATGAAATTTAACAATACAAAAGTGAAGATGAAAAAAGAATTGATACAAACCCTAGTGAAACTCTATAAAAAGCCCTCCACTTCAAACAAGGTATTTCTCATGCAACGTTTATGTAATATGAGGATGACAAAAGGTGGATCTATTACAAATCATTTAAATGAGTTTAATACTATTACTAGTCACTTATCTTCTATGGATATTAATTTTGATGAAGAAATTAGGGCTCTCTTGATTTTGTGTTCATTGTCTAAAAGCTAGAATGACTTGGTAATGGCTATGAGTAATTTTCTTTCTAGATCTAATACCCTAAAACCTTAGGTTATGTGATTGGTGTTATTTTGAGTGAGAAAACTCATAAGAAAACCTCAGGTGGATCTACATCAGGAAGTGCTTTGAATGCACAAAGTAGAGGTAGAATGATTGAGAGAGAAAATAATTTTAGAAATTGTGGGAAATCAAGAGGAAAGTCAAAGGGAAAGAGGTCTCAATCTAGAGTATGAAGAGATTGCTAGTACTGTGGTAAACTAAGGCACAAGAAGAAAGATTGTTGGACTCGAAAGAACAATGAACAAGATAAACCAAAAGGGAACAAGAATGCAAATGTGCTAAGTAACAAATCCAAAGAGGATGATTCTCTTCTTTCTTTAGAAAGTATTGATGATTCATGGGTTTTATATTCTAGTGCTTTAGTTCGTGCTACACCCCATAGAGGTTATTTTATTATGTCTAAGGGGATTTATGGCTTGTTTATTTGGGGGATAATGAACCTTGTGAGATTGTTGGAAAGGGAAATTTAAGATTAAGTTGCAGAATGGGAATCATTGGCTACTATATGAGGTAAGACATGTTTCAAGACTGAGTAGGAATTTATTTTTAGCAAGGCAACTTGGTGATGAGGGTTGTGTAGTTACTTTTAATGATAAAAATTGGAAGGTTTCAAAAGGTTCCCTTGTAGTAGCAAAGGTGTGAAAGTAGGCACCTTATATCTTTGTATAGGTCATAATGTTCCTTCTACTTTGATTGTTTCAAAGAAAAATGAATATTTAGGCACAATTGTTGTATTTGAGTAGGGAGAACAAACTATTACTATATATTCTAATACAATGCTATGGCACCAATGACTTGGGCACATGAGTGAGAAATGTATGAAAGTACTTCATTCAAAGAAAGTTTTACCAAGTCTGAAATGTGTTAATATGGATTTCTATGAAAGTTATGTGTATGGAAAACAAAAGAGTGAGTTTTTTGAAGACTGGGAATGAAAAGAAAAGTGAGAGATTAGAGCTTGTGCATATAGATGTATGGGGACTAGCTCAGGTATCTTTCCTTAGTGGCTTTCATTATTATGTTACATGTATTGATGATGCAACCTTTATTTCCTTAAATAGAAATCTGATGTATTTCAAAAGTTTAAGAAATGAAAATGCTTGGTTGAAAATGAGACTAGAAAGAAATTAAAACGTCTCATAATTGATAATAGTGATGAGTATTGCAGTCATGAATTTGAAGATTATTGCTCCGCTAATGTTATTTATAGATATAAAATTGTTCCAAGGATTTCAGAGGAAAATGGAGTGGCTGAACGCATGAATAGGACTATAATGGAGCATATAAGGAGCATGAGGTTGCATGCAGGGTTGCCCTTAAAAATGTGGGCATAGGCTGCCAATACTGTTGTATATTTGATTAATATACATCCCTCTACTCCTTTGGGTCATGGTATTTTAGAGGAAGCATGGACTAGTAAAAAGGCGAGTTATCATTTTCTTAAAACCTTCAACTGTGAAGTATTTGCTCATATATATTCTAAAAATAGAACCAAGCTGGAAGCTAAGTCAAAGAAATGTGTATTTGTTGGATATGACATTGATGAATTTGGTTAGGATTTTGAAAATCAGAAAATCAAGAAGTAGGGATGTCATATTCAATGAGGAAGTGTTGTATAAATATCTATTGCAACAACTGCAACAACAAATAAAACACATCCTAGTGAATGTTAGATGGTCAACAAGGCTAAGCAAACCTCTAGAAAGATTTTATGCTTCTTTATACTCTATTTTACTTACTGATGTTGTTGAACTTGAATGTTATGATGAAGCTATATAGGTGGATAAAAAGATTCACTAAGAGTCTGAACTGAAAGAAGAAATTGACTCTTTGATGAAAAACAAGACATGAGATTTATGTAAGTTATCTACATGTAAAAGGGCTTTATAGAATAAATCAATTTATAGGTTTAAAGAAGAGGATGGAGGTAAGAAATCATTTAAAGACAGGTTAGTGGTAAAAATATTTGTACACAAAAAGGGCATTGATTTTGATGAGATATTTTCTCCCCTTATTAAAATGACTTTTATTCATGCTATTTTAAGCATTGTGGCTACTGAAGATTTGTATTTGAAGCAGCTTGATGTTAAAACAACCTTTCTTTATGGTGATTTGAATGAAGAGATAAATATGGAACAACCACAAGGATTTGAGGTCAAAGGTAAGGAGAACTTAGTGTGTAAATTGAAGAAAAGTTTATATGGCTTGAAGCAAGCACCTCAACAATGGTATTTGAAATTTACCAAGTTTATACATGAGCATGGATGTAGTAGGTGTCATTTAGATCATCATGCTTATTTTAAGAAGTTGGGTGATGAAAAATACATTATTTTATGTTTATATGTTGATGATATGCTTGTAGCTAGGTCTAACATGGATTGCATTATAGAGCTGAAACGTTAGTTAGCACATTCATTTGCTATGAAGGATTTGGGGGCAGAAAAAAAAATCCTTGGTATTAAGATTTGTAGAGATAGGAAGAAAAGGAAACTAAAATGATCTTAGGTTGATTATATTGTGAAGGTGTTGCAACATTTCTCTATGGAGAATGCTAAAGTTGTCAACACACCTTTACCTGGCCATTTGAAGTTGACTAAGGAGTTGTGTCCTAAGACACAAGAAGAGGAGGATAAGATGTCTAAGGTACATTATGCTTCATCTATAGGAAGCTTTATTTATGTTATGGTATGTATGAGGCCTGATATTGCACATGGAGTGGGAGTCATTAGCAGGTATATGAGTCATCCAAGAATTGAGCATTGGAATGCAGTTAAATGAATTCTTATACATTTGAGAGGAACATCTAGTAAGTGTTTACATTTTGGGAGTTTTACTACTAATTTACAAGGCTTTTTTGACTCAGATTTGGTAGGAGATATTGATACCAGTTAGAGTACTATAGGTTATGTATTTACTATTGGTGGAGCAATAGTGAGCTGGGTTTCTAGATTGCAGAAGGTTAATGCTTTATCCACTATAGAGGAAGAGTATGTTGCTACTACAATGGTAGCCAAGGAGATGATATGGATTCAATTCTTCATGGAAATATTGGTACACCATTAGAAGGATAATCATTTGTTCATAGATAGCTAGAGTGTCATTCATCTTGCAAAGAGTTCAATTCTACATTCAAATACAAAACACATACAGTTGTGGTACCATTTCATTAGGCCAATTTTGGATGATGGAAAATTAAAGCTAGAGAAGATATATATAGATGATAATCCAATAGATATGTTTACAAAGGTGGTAACAAAGGAGAAGCTAAACTACTCTTTAGCTTAGGTTGGTCTTCTAGATTGAACAAAATAAAAGAACAATAGAGTCTAGTATGGTTTGATATATTCTAGTGGAAGCTACAAGTTTAGTAGTGCTATGATTAGTCTCCAAGTGAGAGATTGTTGTGATGTGGAGCCTAATCAGACTCAGAGGTTTATTCAACATGATTTTCTCCCCATATTATTTCTATGGGGGTTTGGGGGCAGTGCCCTTGTGGAGTCTTGGGGTAGCGCCCCAAGTGTGCTCCCTATTGCAGTATAGGGTGGGGTTGAGGGGCAATGCCCTTGCAGGGGTTCTCAGGGGCAATGCCCCCAAAGCCAAAAATGACCTTATATTGTAAAAGATTTTGGCTACTATTTTCTTATTAGATGACTTATTCTAGCCCTAATTGTGTAAGTAGTAAAAAGCTTGTATAAAAAGGCTTAGGGTTACAAATTTCATAATACAATGGTGATATTGTAGCTTCTTGTAGCGGTATTGAGTTGTAAGGGATTGTTGATTCTAATCACTAAATAATAATAATATTGGAATTGTTGTTGGTGGATGTACCCAGGGATTGGGTGAACCACATTAAATCTTGGTGTCTTATGTTCTCTTCTATGTGATCTATTATTTTTTGATATTGTTTATATTTGCATGTAATTTTTGTTTCTATTTGAGGTTAATCCTGACATGTTAGCTAACTCTGCTTAGTAAATACTAACTCAGAAATGATTTTTCTATGTTAACCAAATGAACTTAGTTAATACTACATTTTCACAAAGTTCCTTTGGTAACTGAGTGAGCTTGGTTAACACTAGTTCCATCAATATTTCCTTCATTAACCTAGTGAGCTCAGTTAATACACAACCTTTTGTGAACTTCTCTGTGTCACCTGAGTGAACTCGATAGACACTATCTTCTAAACTAGGCAAGATCTAGAATGATCAGTAGACATATGAAGCTATGTTCATCATCCAAGTGAGTTTGACATACACTGACTGACAATGATATGAAAATTTGTCTAACATCAAAGATAATACATAATTAACCAATTATTTTCAACAACCTCCCTCTTTGGCACTGATGACAACACAACATGTCATAATACAATAAAATTTTAGAGCAAGAATAAAGCAAGGAACAAATCCTTAGTTTCATTCTGATTCTCATCCATAAGAACTCCCTCTATTAGTGTGAACTCCCTTTTCCTTTAGTTTCTCCCTCCATCTGCAAACCCTACCTCTTTAAAAAAAATTTATGCGAAATGAATGCTCTCCCTCTTTAGAAAATTTTTGTAATATGACAAAAAACTCTCCCTCTTTTACATCTTATGCCAAATACAATATTCAGAGAATATCATCGTACGTCATGTACTAATTTATATGCAATATGCTCTTTTCAATACTACATCATCTAATTGATCTTCAAAATGCTCTTGTTGATGCATCACTAAAATTTAGCTAGTGAGCTTTATATAGGGGAATGACCCTTAACTTACCTCTGAGATACAAAAATGCATCCTTAGGTAATGGCTTAGTGAATATGTCTGTAATTTGTTCTTAATATTCACATATTCCAATATTACCTCTTTATTGTGTACCAATTCTCTTTGAAAATGATATTTTATAGCAATGTGCTCGGTTTTGGTATGCATCACAAGATTCTTTGATATATTAATTGCATTGGAGTTTTCATAGAAGATAATCATTAGATCCTTGATTTCTATATTCATACCTACCAACAGTTGCTTGAACCAAATAATATTGGAACAATTAACTACTATCACCACATATTCTGCCTCTATTGTAGATTGAGAAATACAATTTTCTTTCTTTCTTGTCTAAGACACTAATCTTTTACCAAGAAAGAACACTCCACCACTAGTATTCTTCTTGTCATCAACACTTCCTGCCATAACCAACTTTCTTCTACTTGAGTAATGAAAAATGAAACTTCACTAAGATCTGGGTAGATTAGGTTAAATCAATATACTATTGTAAATTATGATATATATGTATGAATATTTGATTAAATTTTTGTATGAATATATTCCATGGTTGTCTATGATGAAGTCTTTGTGTGGAAGTCATGTTTATATAAAAATGGTAGGAATTGAATCCCTTCATTAGGGATGGTTATGGGGTTTTTTATTAGAAATAGGTATTACTGAGAGGGGTGGGGGGATGAATTAGTAATCTACAAACTTTAGTCACCAACTAGATATTATTACTTACTTTAAACCATGCATAACAAAGCAATAAAGTAATGCTGAATAGTAATAATAACAATGCACAAAGATAACTCATAACACCATATTTTGTTACTAGGGAAACCCTTGCCAAGGGAAAACCCCAATGGGGATGATACCCACTAGATAATATACTGATATATAAGTTCCTTTTTAGAGGATGGACCTTGTTAGGAGTAAATGAGAAAATTTAGTATTAGTAGTCCTTGTTAGGAGACTTTGAATCCCTATTAATAGATACCAACCCTATTAGGAGTTGTATTATAATGTATGCAAGAAGAGCCCACTACCCAAAGATGCAATTTCAACTACAAGAAGAGCCCACTACTCAAACAAGTAATTTATTATTATTTTCCTTCCTTGATTGATCTCTAATCTTTAGTTTGATGTCAAATCACTAGATAACACATATAAAACTTTGCATATATCACTTTTACAAAAGTTTGCTCACTTCGCATAACTTCACAATTACATAATCTCACAAGTTCTCATGCTTCTTATCTCAATAAGTCCTTTGCATAAATACCATGCCTTTACATAAAATACTACTAGGTAAACTAAGACCACAATTCACTTTTCCAAGTTAGAGTAAACATCTAGGATGTCAGCCCTAATTTGACAAGTAATAGTTTTGTAAACAAAATAATTCTTTCCTTTAATTCCACTATTCTGCTTCATCAAAACATGATTAGTTTTGTTCCATACAATCCGTGCAAACTTTTGATGTTATACATTTCATCACCAACATCTGTACCATCTCCATGTAACTTTGCTTGTCATAATATGATGTCTGCAACATGTTATAAACAAAACAATACAACATTGTAACCCAAATTCTATACTTAGACAATTTTCATATTACCAAAGATTAAGAATCTTATTTCAGAGGTTTCCTATCAACATTTACATCGTGTGTTTCTATTAATGACAAAAGTTACATATCTCTATTAGCCAATTGTCAACAGTCTCCCCCTTTGGCATTGATGGCAACAAAATAAGAAAAATTGGCTAAGTGACAAAAAATTAACTATCAAAATAAACATTAGATATATTACAACTTTACATATATGTTCCCCCTTACAATATACTTTACATTTGTTACAATCTTCACATGTATCTCTCCCCTTTGTATCTCTCCCAACAATGACATGTATACAATTTTCACATCTCTTCCCCTTTGACATCAATAACAAAGGTCAAAATGTTATGATACTGTCCAAAAACTATCAAAATTGTTGTCCTTGCCCTAAGCTGAAATAATCTTAATACAATCATCAAAAATAGCCTTCAAACTATTCATACCTTTGTTCCATGTCTCTTTGGTAGAGTTAGTTGATGAGAGAATTGCACATAATGCATATGATGCAAACTCAATTGCATTGATATCTAAATACAAAAAGTTTGTATATGTGTCCTTGGCCTTGACACATTGCTCTAGCTACTTCTCAACAATAGATAACTTTAGAGAAATGGATTCTTTGAAATCAAATGTTCACTTCAATATCTGCTCTTTCTGAAGTTCTAGTTTCTTAATCTCACTGTGAACACTGGCAACTTGATTCTCAAATTCATCAACTTTGCTAGATGGGTGTTGTATCTATCTGGATAAAGCCTCTCGCTCCCTCATATTTGCCTCTAACTAAATATCCAAATTGTTAGTTAGTTTATATGATAAGTTACACTTAACATACAAAGCTTTCGTTTCTTGTTGACATTTCCAAAGTACTTTTATGCATGTATCAAGATTGACTAAGTCATTCTTGATATTCTGCTAGATGGTGCTAAACAAATTAGCATCATAGGAAACTTGAGCCTTCACCTTTTCAACATTCAATAAATTAGTGAACTCTTCATTGAAAGAGTTTAGCACTACCTATGCTCTTTGTTTGGGGTACTGTGCAATCTGTCAGTCACTTCCATTAGTGATCTTTGTAAACTCGACACTATTTTATTCTTCTGTAATTTTTTTTGATAAGGATGAAATTAGATTAGTCTAATCATCATCATCAATAGCAAAACTTGCAAGAGAGAGTGGAGTAGATGAACTAGATGGTTTAGTCTCATCCTCCCTCTATTTCTTTGCTGCTTCTTTAGCTTTCCTCTCTTCCTCTTCTTTCCTTTCCTTTTCCTCTCTTTCTTTCTTCTCTTTTGATCTTTTCTTTTCTTCTTCCTTAGTTTTCCTTTTCCTTTCTTCTTTTGCAATTCTTCTATTATCTTCATCTTCCTTAAGAAATTGTTGCTCGGCTTCCTCTATCTTCTTCTTTTCAACTTCTATTAGCCTCTTCTCTTCCTCAATTTGTTTCAACTTTTCTTCAACATCTTTGGTGTCTAGTACATTTTCTTTAGATCCACCAAATGGATTGGTATCATTGATGCAAGGTAGGCTAGGAGTAATTAAGGCCAAGAGGCACACTCAGCTACCCAAACCACCATGTAGAAGTTAACACAATAGAAGCAAACACAAAAGAGAACAACACCATAGAGAGAGAACACTATTCTTTATTGATTCATAAAAATATCATTATACATGCCTAGCTATAAGGCCTTCTAGGTTATGGCTAGATACAAATACATTCATGACCTAAGATCCAGCTTCAAATTTGCACTTTCCAATTCTACTTCCCAATCCTCTCTAAAACTACCCTAGCTTTAAGCCTAAACACTCTCTTTATACTAGAAAAAATGGCTTATAGATATTTCTAGAACATAGAGAAGACACAATTTGGATCTTAGCAAATATTAAATACCCATCATGAAAATAAACCTAACATTAAATACTTGAAGAGCCACAAGTTGGCCTACATCATCAATTAAATGCCCAGAAATTGATGTCTAAGAAAAATCATAATATCTCCTAGCTATGATTGAATTATAACATGCACTTCAAACTATGGGTAGTATTTTAGGTCCTTTACAACCCATTAAGTGCACAAAGGCTGATTCACCAAGGATAAGTCTGCATCCATCTTGAAAGTCAAGCACAAAAAACTATCACGTAGAACTGCTAGAAATCAATACTCTAGGAGAATTTCCAAATCTCTTATGAGGAATTAGAACTTGTGCCTTTGACAAAAATAATTACTCTAGGCTATATTCAATCCTTGAAGTGTGCATCCTCTCATTCATTGTGAAAAATTAGTTACACAGTCTACAAAAAGCACCTAGAAACTAGAAAAACATAGTTTCAGCAGCAAGGTAAAAACTGAAAACATGCAGGATAATAGTGTAACCCAGGATGCTCCTACATCAATCATCAATGTTAAGATTAACATTGGTTTTATTAATCTTCATAGTTTCACCACTTATTGAAACTTATGAGGTTCTTGGAGTTGGAGGAGATGTTGTATGTGATTCTGACAATATCTAACTGATAGCTGCTACTATCTCCGTTCTCAACTTATTATTCTCATCAACCATGAACAAAATGGCCTCAATTTGTTCCTCAAGTATGGAGAAAGGTTATTAAAAAATCTCTTAATCTCATCTTCATCATCAATCTTTCATATTTTCCTTAGGATAGACTTTTCAAGTTCAAGGTCTTCTTCTCTTGCTAGAGTCTTCTTCTCTATGAGTCTCTCATAGACTTTCTAGATCACTACTCCTTTGATATCCTTCATACTTAGATCATTTACAATGATATGTGTTAGAGTAGATATATCAATCTAATCCTTCTTGAAATTATTATATATATCATAAAACTTGTTCATCTAAACAAAGTTTCCCTCATTTGCAATAGTTGTGCTAATCTTCTCAATCTTTGGCTTCCACAGTTGTCGAGCTTTGCCTGCTACTTGTTTAGGTGGAGTCATCTTTTCTACTTGTTTGGTTTCCTATTCCTCACCCTCTTCATCATCACTAGATTTAGTTGTCAAAAATGCTTTCTACCTCTTGCCAGGTCCTATAGCCATCTATTTGACTCATTTTTCCTTTGTAGTCACTACTTCAACTCATCTCTCTAATTTTCTTTTCTACTCACTAGACTAAACATCAAACATTGTCACATATGGAATGCTCTGTTCTGAAGATGTCTTAGCAACTGAAACTGACAATGGTTGTATGTTTAGTACACCTTGTTTCATTTTCTATCTCACGGCCTCATATTTACTCTCTGACATTTTGACCTCAGATAATTCCTTCTTCATGATTGACTTAACCTTCTTGTGAGATGCTTTGTTTAAGGTTGCTTGATGAGAATGTTGTGTAATCTAATCAAATGTGTCAAATTTGTATTCAACTTTATCTTTGTCTGAATTCAACAACAAATCAATGTATCCAACTGCAACATCATCACTCAACTCATAGCTCAAAAGATCCAAAAAATGTCCTGAGGTTCAACTGCTTGAATGTATGTATAATTTGTATCAACTAGAATACAAATGTCCTCCTTGAATCTATCCACAATTGCTGGTGAAATCCTAAAGCTTTGTTTCAACTCAATTTGGAATATTTTCATTATCAAATTACCACTATCCAATACTTTGTTTGCAAGGTGCCTTTTGCATACTTGTGTAATTTTTTCCATAGTGCATCTATCACTACTCATTATATCTGTTATTAATAAGTATGGAAATCTCTTTAGCACATGAAAGAATATGTGATTTATCAATAATTGGAATCTAAGCACACCATTCTTTGTTCTCTTAATCTTTTCAATTTTTTTAAGAGTTGCATTCTCAAAATTTCACTTAGGTTTATCTATTCTTTCTCAACACATATCTTACAAGCTAAATAAATAAATCTTGCTAAAAGTTCATATATCTTAGAACTTGCACAAACTAAATAAGTAATAATTCTGCTAAGAAATATCACATCATCCTACTTGATAGAGTTTATTACCATAGCCTTTCCATTGTATACTACCTTAGTATAACTTTCCACTTTCTTCTTAACCATCTTTTATCCTATGGGTACATTGCCTTGTTTGCTAAGACCAGTTATCTCATGTATAAGGTTGGCAAAAATGTTTACTATATTATCTTGCATCCATAGTTTACCATTATGTGTCCTAATTAGTATAATCTGTGTCCATTCATCTATATCTAACTTGTGATAGAAATGATACTTAAACAAGTCTAATTCCCTTAAATGTTCAAATCTAGCCTTCATTGTCATGTCATGGTTAAAGATCAATTCCATATCCTTATTCATATATTCACTACTAATTGACTCAAACTTGCAATTCAAATAACTTACTATATCTTCAAGGTAAATTGCATTGTTTGGAGTGATAGACAATGCAAAGTTAGGATTTCCTTCATTAGGTTTTACAAAAACTATCTTAAACTTGGGTCTATCCTCATTCTCAACACTATGAACAACTGACATATCCATGATTCTTATCAATAATATCTTTTACCAAACAAATTTGTATAAAAATGATAAAATAACTCTTTCATAAAAATAGGGTTTCTTGTGAAATCACTCTAACAAGTCACTTCTAAATGTTCTTTGCTTTGAACGTGTTCACAATGAAGTAAAATCAATTATGTTCTCCATTTATCCATCAAATTGAGCTTGCATTAATTAAGTACTTCAAAAATATGAAAAAAGTTGTCAATTACATTCTATAATTAGATAATTGCTCAAAATAATCTATCTAATCTTTAGATGTAGCAAAAGGTTTACTATAGCCTCCTTCCATCATGACAAATATCCTCAAAACTTCATATCACAAAATTCTTTGCAAAATCATATTTTTCATCTTCTATTACAGAATCAACCTTCACTGTAATACCAGTAACTTTGAATTTCATCATAACTTCTTAAGATAAGCTCCAAATCACACGTGAGCTTAGGTATCATCTAAAGATAATTGGATACACCTTTTCCCAACTTCGCTACCTCTAATTTGGTCTCTAAATTAAGTTCTCAAATATTGATGCTGTGAACAAGCTTAATTCAACTTAATTGAATCAAATTCAACAACTGCCTCCAATCTTTCTATCTCATCATCATCTAACTTTTCTTTGAGATATCTATTCCTTTCACAAATGGTTCATTAATTTCTTCTCAAAGTTCACTTACAATTTTTCTTTGTTCTTCATTGCATGTTCTAGAATTTCATTCATGGTTCCTTCTATCATTCCTTCTGTTCCTGAAGTTTCTTCCATTGTTCCTTTTGTCTCTAAATTTTCAATCCATTCTGCAATACTTTAGTATGTGTAAAGTTGTTGCATAACTGACATATAGGTGCTTTGTTGTAGGATTCTACTGATCATCAAGTGCATGACAATTCTAAGCAATGTATCCTAAGTTGTTACACTTATAACACATGATCTATCTTCTATCATCATAAGATATTCTTTCACTTGTTGTCCTTTCATTAGATCTTCTTCTATCTATAGGGTTAGTATTTCTAGAAATTCTACTATTTCTTCTATCATTATCATACATAGGTTTCCTAAAATCATTTAATTATGACCCATACCATGAAAATTATGACAATAAAAGTCTTTAACATGATCAAAATGACATTAGTACAATCTTTTTTCATATGACCTATTTCATTACATTAAAATCACTTACCTGGAAATTCATACTTAGTTGTCTTAGGAGTTTCCACTTGCTTTAGTACATCCGGGATTTCAACTTCTTTGTTTTGCTCAACTTCTCTTGGTTTCTCAGAAGTTTGACTAGATTCAATCTTATCATTAGATTTGTCTTTTTCTTTCATATCTAATCTTATCTTAGGTTTCTTCATAGACATGTTAATCAGATATCCAAGACCAGTCTTATCATAAGTAGGTCTCTATATAGACATTGAATCATCAAGCTTTTCTCTGCTAGAATAAAGCT
The DNA here is from genome assembly GCA_028749045.1 of Cupressus sempervirens. Taxonomy (NCBI): domain Eukaryota; kingdom Viridiplantae; phylum Streptophyta; class Pinopsida; order Cupressales; family Cupressaceae; genus Cupressus; species Cupressus sempervirens. The sequence goes on along the minus strand of CM053793.1, from coordinate 243,504,008 downwards.
TCTCAAGATGTTGTTTGCACTGCATCAATTCACCTTTCAATTCTTCATGATCTTTTTTCAATGTTTCAAACTCAGATGTTTTCTTTGCCAAACTTTCTCACAGATCTGCATTTTTAGTCTTCAAATTAGATTCAATTTCACTAAGATCATTTCTAAAAGTCAACTTCAGATTTGTAATCTTCAACTTATGCTTCAAGATCTTGTACTTTGTCTTCAACTTTGAATAGTCATCATCATTAGTTCCAAATTTAGTAGATTTAGGATTTGATTTCAGATGTTTAATATTTTCCTTCAACTGACCAATGTATACTTTGGAGTCTTCATATCTATCCTTCAGCCTATCTCTTTCTTCAGTAAGGAGATCAATTTGTTCAAGAGCTTCTTAGAGGTTCTTCATCAACTTTTCCATATCCATAGGGATCTTACTTAAGTTGCAAAGTAACTATGCTCTAATACCAATTGTTAGATATAGGGATTATCGAGTGGGGGTGGGTGAATTAGTAATCTAAAAACTTTAGTCACCAACTAGATATTATTACTTACTTTAAACCATGCATAGCAAAGCAATAAAGTAATGTTGAATAGTAATAGTAACAATGCACAAAGATAATTCATGACACCATATTTGTTAACTAGGGGAACCCTGGTGGGGATGATACCCACTAGATAATATACTAATATATAAGTTCCTTGTTAGAGGAGAAACCCTATTAGGAGTCAATGAGAAAATTTAGTATAAGCAGTCCCTATTAGGAGACTTTGAATCCCTGTTAGAAGTTGTAGTATAATATATGCAAGAAGAGCCCACTTCCCAAACATGCAATTTCAACTATAAGAAGAGCTCACTTCTCAAAAAGTAATTTACTATTATTTTTCTTCCTTGATTGATCTTTGATCTTCGATCAATCTTGGATCACTAGATTGCTCATATAAAACTTTCATTAGTAAATTTGGACCCAATTTTTGACCAATTTTGGTTGAAATTTTGACCCAGCTTCGTTAATATTTTTCTCGTCAAAATTTTGACCAAATTGCAAGTTAGTTGAAATTTTAACAAATAAATTCATTGAATGTTTTTGTTTTGACCAAAACAAAAACATTTCAATGAATCTATTCATCAAAATTTTGACCAACCTACAATTTGGTTGAAATTTTGACAAGAAAAATAGTGATGAACCTAGGTCAAAATTTTGACCAAAATTTGGATCCAAATTTACTAGTGTTCATATATCACTTTCACAAAAGTTCTCTCACTTCACATAACTTCACAATTACATAATCTCACAAGTCTGCACACTTCTTATCTCAAGAATTCCTTTACATAAATACCATTCCTTTACATAAAATACTACTGGGTTGGCTAAGACCACAATTCACTTTTCCCAAGTTAGAGTAAACATCTAGTATGTCAGCCCTAATTGGACAAGTAATTGTTTTGTAAACTAAAAATATATTTCCTTCAATTCCATTGTTCTATTTCATCAAAACACAATTATCTCTATTTTGCATAGTCCATACAAACTTCTGAGGTTATACACATCATCACCAACATGTATACTATCTCCATGTAACTTTTCTTGTCATAATATGATAGTTGCAACATGTTATAAACAAAACAATAAACTGTTGTAAACCAAATTCTATACTTAGACAAATTTCTAATTACCAAACACTATGTATCTTATTTCTGACATTTCCTATCAATATGTACATCATGTGTTTCCATTAATGACAACAATTACATATTAGTATTAGCCAATTATCAATAGTTTTCAGCCTAGGATTTCAGCCAAGGTGGTACTAAAAAACCTTCCTACATCTTAGCAAATCTAGGAATTTAATTCATAACTTTCTTTATATTTTTCAATTCTCTTGAATGAATGCAGAGGAAGAGTGCACATATGTGCATTCATACTAAGAATATGTACACCCCTACATTTAACCCCTTTTGTCCACCTATCAATAGAAATGTTCCACTTTTCCTAATAAATACACAATTATATTAAACAAATGCACAATTATATTAAATAAATGCATAGTTATTCTTTATGTATGTGTGTCAACATTGAGTGGATGCATGATTATATTGAAGACATTCACATCAGCATTGAATGGATGCGTGATTACATTTAGCAAAAGAACAACAACATTGAATGGATGCATGGTTATACGAAATAGATGCACAATTTTATTGTTTTCTTAGTTTTGTGGCTCAGTATTTAATATCCTATCATCATTTTTCTCTATTGGTTGATCCTATTGGCTTTGTTTATATTACATGAATGTTTTGAGATTCCTTAACTTGTGTAATTCTAAATGGATTGTATATTGGATTTGGGGTAGGGTAGGAAACCCTAGGTGAATGGCTCACCATAGGTATTAGGGCCTAGAAGTGGCTACTGGAGGATCCCATGCCTAGAGACTAGTACCCTACATAGGCTATCTATATAAGTTAGTTGGATAATAAATAATAACATAATAAAATGAATGGGTTGGGAATAGATTTTACACAATAATAAAGATTAAGTTTGAGTATTGTTGGAGTACTTAGAGAGGGAAAATCTGTGTAGGTCTATGACTCAAGGGAAGGATGCAAACATTAATAGGCCATGCATATCTTGTTGGAGAACTCACAAAAATGACATTCTATGTGGCATGATGATCCTTGGCTCAGGGGAATGATCCCAACATTTTGGGAATGTATGATAACATTCACCTAGATGCAGATGAATCCCTCCCTTTGCTTATGGCTCTAATTGTCCATTTTCTTTATGATTTAATTTTGGGCTTTATACTTTTATGTGGCTTATGTTACCATTGTACTTGATTTTGGGTATAAGACTTATACTACCTTAGAGCCTAGGTCGATTATGGTTTTGTCTCCTAGATTTGAGGAGTGGTTCCTTATGGATCTACATGGTTGAGTGAAAAAAAAAGAGGGTTGTTTGTGGCTTACATCAGAGTTCTTTCTTGCAGATATGCTTGAATGATTTTTAAATATTCTTAAGGATGCTCATGTTACTTGCATTAATATAAATGATGGCATCTAATGAATCATAAAAAGACAATTTAGATTGATACATTTTAAGGAAAAAAACATGTATAAGGGTTAGGAAAATAAGAAAGAGGTTTGGTTCTTGAAAAGTAAATGTATGAAATTTGTATCTCTTTTATAAAATTCATCTTGGTATATATGTTTGATAGTGATTACTTATGTTATCAACTTTATTTATGTATATCTTGTTATAGTTGTTGTTCTTGATTATCCTCATTGTAAGATAAGATCACTCAATTATAATGATGCTATGGTATTTGTATTTTATATTTAAGAACTATATAAACTTCATGACAATTACACTAATTCATGGAATAACTTAAGTAGTAGCGAATGAATGTTAAGGGAAATGAAATAGGACTTTACATCTATGATTAATGCATTTAACAAGAAAATGATGTTCAAATTTTTTTTAATACTCTTCAAACTTATCAAATTTTACCTATTCTTCTAGCTTCCCTTTTGAGGGGCATTACATTTGGTATTAGATCCCTAGGATGCAATGAGAATATGAGGGTACCTCTATTGGAGGAAAACTAGATCCCTACAAATAACCACACAATGGAAACATAATAAGAATGCAAGATCTAATACCAAATCACAACTTTTTATTCATAACATAACTAATTACATGTAATATGCCCAATTGTGAGGCCTTTTTGGTTAGGGCCACATACAAAAACAATTACAAAATAGTTCTACAAGATCCAACTCACAATTACTAATCCTAACTAGTCTAGATCCACACTTTGGTAGAAACCTCCAAGGAAATCTTAACTTGTGCTTGCAAGCCCACCAAGCAATCTCCTAGTTTTTAAGCCACGGCTACTAGCCCTTCAAAGTTTGCATCCTCTTCTCCAAGATGAATGATCATAATTACTAAAGACTCCAAAAGACCCCCTACTTTACCCAACTAAGCCACAAGTAAGCCCAATTAATTAAAAATTAAATTAAAACCCTTACAGTAAATATATGTTGGGCCATAAGTTGGCTACAATACAAATTAAATTCCCAAAGTCAGCTCATAGACAACTCGACACCTATAGGAACCAAGACCAAATTGAGTGTTAAGGAAACCAAGGTGAGCATCAGCCAAACCATAAGCATCGTTGAGCTCCCAATACATGTCAAGCTCCCAGTGCATCCCAAGCTCCTAGTGTATGTTGAGCTCCCAATGCATGCTGAGAAACCAACACATATTGAGCACTCTAGTGAATGTTGAGCAAATTGTATCTGCCAAGCTCCTTCAATGACCAAGTTCCTCAGCTAGAACTACACCCTTCAGTGACTGAGGACCACTATTTGGTGACCGAGTCTACAACTCCTAGCCAAAATACCTCCAACATGCAAGATTGCTAAAAACCCTAGGATGCTCCTGCATCACCTAGGTTGCTACACTAGGAGCTCTAGGACCTATTGTGCTTTGGAAAATAAAAGAGAGAGGAAAAACATGAATAGTGTATGATTGGTTCTTAGTAATCTTTAGGATGCCTCCTAAGGCATGAATGGATGTAGGCAATTATAAAGATCTTCCCAAAATTTTCAACAAGAAATTTCTCAACATGATTAAGTAAAATAGATCAACCTGGCAATGGCTAGCTTTGAGAAATAATTTAAAACTATGAGATAGGTATAACATAAATATTTTTGTGATAAATACTTCATCCTCATGGTGACAAGAAGAGAAGAGTTTGCAAGGAATTCTAGAAAATTTATACTTTATTCGTGCATGTCTCAAGTATTGGGTTAATCTCACTTGATTAATGAATATCCCACCATTAACTATTCACAATGAAATTATATTTCAAAATATTAATGTTAGGAACCATAGGACAAGAAAACGTATTTTAAAAAATCCAAAATTTTTGAAAATATTAATGTTTGGAACCTTAGGACAAGAAAACTTATTTTAAAAATATCCAAAAATTTTCAAAATATTAATGTTTGGAACCTTAGGACAAGAAAACTTGGTTAAAAAATCTCTAGAAATTTTCAAATATTACTAAAATTACCAAAATTTTAAAACACCTTCCTAAACTCATTTTGGAACACAAAATATCTTAGGTTGAAACTCATAGGATACTATACCTTCTCGGGTAATGATTATGAAACATGAATGCTTGGTGTACTTAATTGAGAAACATGGTAATACCACTTATTAGATAACCTTCCCTTATTGTTACATAAAGGTCAAGAGATAATAAGAATATAATTCTTAGAGAACCATATATTGCAAGGCTAATGGTTGTAAGAAGAAAGGATTATAAAATGTATATTAAGGTATGCATGTGCTATACCCCTACTTCTAATGAAAATATTCTTGTAGGAACAAATTAAAATTTTAGACAAAAGAAGTGGTAGATAGATTGTGTCCTTGTTTAAGTCTAGAAGTTGGATGAACTCTTAGAATAGATACTTTTTTTTTTTGTTACCCAAAACTTTATAAAGGATCAAAATTTGGGGTAATGCTATAGAGAGTAAGAAGTTGCTAAATGATTGAGTGTTTATTATATGGAAAATAATCACTCCACTCATAATAAAAAGTTGAATAAATCAAAAAATAAGTATAAGTATTATCCTTATTAGTATGTTAGTGGTAAGAAATGGTTCTTAAGAACTAACTAAGTCCTATATGGAAATATAATAAAAATAGTTATGAGAAAACAATTAATGAGATTGGTGATATCAATAAAATTAGTTGTTGAGCATAAGTGTTATAATTGTAGAATATAGCTAGATATTCCAAAGCTATTTTGAGTTTAGAAAAAGTAAAGTTATCTAGATATCACATTAAAATGTGAACTAGAATTTTGGATATAACTAAGAAGAAAGGATTTTTCAACCCTAGAATATTCTAGGTAAATTAGAAAACTAATTCATAGAGATAAACTAAGAAACCTTGCCTCCTAATAAAGGAATGCATTAAGGATTATGACAACTTCTGGAAGGAAGTGGAATCTTAGGAGTGGAGGATGTAATGTCATCCTAGTGACATTATTTGATATCTATTTTGAGACACTAGATTTTATTCTAATGCTTTATGATTAAGGTAGGAGGTTAGATGATACTTTACATGACATGTTTAAGATAGACTTCTTATGATACATTTCATATGCTTTCAAATAAGAATTATGGAATTATAGATTCTAAACCTACTAACCCATCTAAAAGCTATATTACTATTGATATGATTCTATATTATTACTATAGGTGTTTGTAGGACCAAGTACTAAAGCTTCTATATTATCTCTCAATTTGGAGATGAAACCATGGTCCAAATAGGTACCTTGAACCTAGAAGTCTTACTAGGGGACTCAATTATCCAGATTGGGAACTTGGGGATTTTTATTCTTGTTTGGTTTAATGATATTTTACTTATGTCCTTGTTTTTATTATAGTTCAAAATGGTTGGAAGTCTTAATATATGTTTATCCAAGTATATATGGGTGCACACATATATACCTGGAAGTGTGTATGTGTTTTGGTGCTTGGATGTAGTTTCTTGCATAATTATATTGTGATCTTTTATAATAATTAAAATGAAAGTGGAAATAAACAAAAAGGATTAATAGAAAGATTAAAATGTTTTAGAGATCATAATGTAGAACATTCCACCTTTGAATCTCACCCTCAACCAACCCACCTATGTAGTTCTTAGTGGAGCATAAAATGGAAAGTATATTTTAACCCATATTTATTAAAACCATGATATAGTAAAAGGTCTCAAGAATTGAACTCTTGACCTCTTGAAAAGGATTGTAGAGACAACTATTGTGCCATGAGAATCTTTTGAATAAGGACTTCTTTACAATCTAGATAACCCAATAATGGTTAGGGATTTAAATTAAATTAAATCATTAATCAAAAATCTGATTTATTTAATCAAACCTTAGCAACCCTACTACATCAATGGATGCAACCGTCTGTAAATTAAAATTTCTCTTTATAAATAAGGGGTTCCCCAACAAATAGAAATACAAAAAAAGCAAAGAAAAACTATAATAAAAGGTATATTTTGAATATCATTAGCTATGCAAACTTAGAAAAAACTAGGACTAAGGTTGGGAAGGATAAAAACACTAGGTTCGAGGTTGGAAGCTTTTACCAATCACAAACTCAAGATCCAATCCCCTACTAACACAAGAAACCAAGTAGGCCTTGTTACCCCATTCTATTTGGAATATTTTATAACTGAAGATAAGATAGATCAAATCAATATACTATTAAAGATTATGCAATATATCTTTGAATGGTGTGATTAAATTTTTGGATGAATGTATTCCATGGATGCATGGTTATATTGAACAAATGCACAATTATATTGAATAAATGTGCATCAGCATTGAATAGATGTAGAGTTATATTGAAACTTTTCACAACAACATTGAATAGATGTGAGGTTATATTTAAAAAATGTGCAACAACATTGAATTGATGTGGGGTTATAAGAAACAAATACATGATTTTACCATTTTCTTGGTTTTGTGGCTCACTATTCGATATCTTGTTGTCAATTTTCTTTGTTGGTTGATTCTATTGGCTATGTTTCTATTACATAATTTTTCTAAGATGCCTAGACTTGTGTAACTCTTAATGGCTTGTATATTGGATTTGGAGTAGGGCAGGAAGCCCTAGGTGAGTGGCTCATGATAGGTGCTAGGACCCAAAAGTAGCTACTAGAGGATCCTATGCCTAGAGACCAGTGCCCTCTACATGTTGGCTCTATAAGTGAGCTAGATAATAAGTGATAACATTATTAATGTATGGATTGGGTAGGAGTTTCACACATTAACAAATATTAAGTTTGAGTATTATTGGAGTACTTAGAGGTGAGATAATCCATGCAAAACATGGTTACTAACTCAAGGGAAGGATCTCAACATTACTAGGCCATGCATATCATGTTTGAGTACTTGGGGGAAAGCCATTCTATGTGGAAGGATGGTCCTTGGCTTGGTGGAATGATCCCAACATTGTGCGAATGTACAATGGCACTCAGCTAGATGTGGTTGAATCCCTCACTCTTCTTATGCCTCTAGTTGTCCATTTTCTTTGTAATTTCCTTTTGATATTTATGATATTTTGTGGCTTATGTTACCCTTTTACTTAATTTTGGGTAGAAGACTTAGGCCACCTTAGAGCCTAGGTGGGTCATGGTTTTATCTCCTATCTTGGGGGTGTGGTTCCTTATGGATCCACATGGTTGGGTGGAAAAACAAGAGAATTGTTCATGGCTTGCATTGGAGTTATTTGATGGAGATATGCTTGGATGATGCTCAAAGATGCTTAAGGATGTTCATGTTACTTACATTAATATAAATGATGAAATTTGATGCAATCTGATGAATCATAAAAAAGGGATTTAGATTGATACATTTTAAGAAAAAGACATGTATAAGAGTTTGGTAAATAAGAAAGAGGTTTGGTTCTTGAAAAGTAAATATATCAAAACTATATCTCTATTATAAAATTCAACTTGGTATAAATGTCAGATGGTGATTACTTATGTTATCAACTTTATTTATGTAAATTATGATGTATATATTGTTATAGTTTTTGTTCTTGTTCTTGATTATCCACATCATAAGATTAGATCAGTCAATTATACTAATGCTATGAAATTTGAATTTTGCATTCAAGAACTACATAAACTTAATGATAATAACACTAATGAATGGAATAACTTAATGTTAGCATGAATGCTTATGGTATTCCTTTGGGGGAGTATTCAAATTATTGCTAGAAGTATGTAGGAAATTGTTAGCATGATTGACATGTTGCATTCATGACTAGGTTTTTCATTGATGTCAACATAGCAGTGTTTCCATGAAGATTGGAAGAGTAGCGAACAAAGAAAATTATTGTACAAATAGAGTACTGATGATTAGGTGAAGTAAAGTTAAGGACATATTCTACATGATGTCTCAATGATGTGTTTAAGTGTGCATCAATAAAGTCAAAGATATGTAGAAGTTATGGTTGATTTATAAAGAACAATATATAGACAGAATTCTTGAAAAGTAGTTTTTGGTTTTTGGATTATATCTCCTAACAAAGATTGAATCATGATATGTGAGGTTAGACAGTGATAACAAACATCCTAATGATGATGTCAACAAGTGCACAAGGTTTGAGGTCACATGTGTAGGAAATTGTAAAGATCATAAGCCATAGTGTTGTGTAATTGTAAAATAATTGATTATCTTAAAGGGGTCCTATTATACTTAATTGGGAAAGCCTCAAGGCTGACTTGAGGAATTATTTTGAGGATGTGGTATGAAGGAAGATTATTTTCCATTTGGTGAAATGTGTATCAAGTGTAGATTGTGTGAACAAGAGTAGAGTATTTTTTATATGTGAGTAAGCAATCCAAGGGATTATTAGATGTGAAATTTATGATCTAGTATAGAGATCATAAGAGGATAAGTTTAGTTGAAAGTATAGAGGTAGTACAAGTACAACTCATTTCTATTATTTTTTAGGGAATAATACATAGACTAGTTAGATAGTGAGTTCGATGGTCTTTCTCTTGAAATTGTTTGGATAGTGGGTCTATCTACCTTCTAAAACACCTAACAAGGTTGGCATATCTCCTAACATGTCTTGATATGTACTAAGTTATTTCATTGACTCCTAATAGGGTCCATCCTCTAACAAGGAACATTTATATTAGTACATCATTTTGCAGGTACCATCCCCACCAAGATTATCCCTCTAATCAAGGGTTTCCCTAGTTAACATATCTAGTGTTATTGTGTATGAGTATTTTGTTATGGTTGTTGATCATATTATTTACATGCATAAAGGTTAATAATGTTGATAAGTGTTTTAGTAGTTGGATAATTGATTCATGCCCCCTCCCCCCCTCTCAGTTATATTGGTGGACTTTACTTTGTAACAATTACTATCAGAGCATGAGGTCCTTGAAGAGAAGTCTTAATAGCTTTGGGAGATCTATGGTGGGTCACTTCAGAAAAGAAAGTCCTAATTTTGATGGAGTTAACTATGACAATTGGAAGGAGAAGATGAAGACTTGTTTTATATGTATGTGTGCAAGATATTGGCTTTTGACAAAGAATGAAAAAAAATTGTGGAAGAAAATAAGCTTGAGGAATGTAGTGAAGCTAAAAGAGATAGGTTTATGTATAATCTATGAGCCAGAGAAGCATTGCTAACAACTATTTTTGAAAATGAATATAGTCAAGTAAGATCTTTAGTAACATTTCATAAAATTTGGAAGGCTCTAGAAATACTTTTAAGGAGACAAGCATGCTAAAAGAGTAATACTAAAAAATTGGATATATTTGTTTTAAGATGCTAAAATGGTGAAAAATGAACCTGTAAGAAGCTATATTGGTAGGATATCTAAGATTGTTTTAGGAATTAAGTCTTGTGAAGAATCTGAATAGGAAGATGAGATTATTTGGAAGATTCTAAAAACCTTAACATCACCATTCAAGCAAGTAGAACAAATGATTGAGCTTTTGATACCTTGTACTAAAAAATTCACCAAGGAGACTTTGCTTGGAAGATTAGAAGTAATAGAATCAACTTTAAGGAAATCTAGAGGATTGACCAGAGTGGAGATAGCCTTTAGTGCATTAAGTTTTTGTCCTTCTTTTACAAGATGTGCATGCACCAATGGAGACTATGCTAGGAATAGCCCTGCTTGTGAGAAGGGATCTAGATTGTAAGAAAGAAATTTAATGTTGGACTTGTTATGAATTTGGTCATTGTGCTTCTAACCATCCTAAAAGAGAGAAAAAGTATAAGAGAAATTTCAAGCCTAGAAAACCTAGAAATTGTTTGTATGCAAATGAAGATAATGAATCTGAGGAAAAAGTCTAGAGTGAAAGTGATGATGAGTTAGGATTTGTGGCTATAAAAGAAGAGAGTTCTAAACTTGAAATTAGAGAAGAAAAATAACTAGTTTCTCAAGTTGAAAAGAAATCTGATTAGAATATAGACAATGGATGTTCACATCATATGACTAGAGATATGAATAAATTTGTTAAGTTCATAAATTATGATGGAGGAATTGTTAGAGTTGGTAACAATGCAATTTGTCACATCATAGAGATAGGATCTATTACTCTCGATGGAAATACTAACACTACGGATGTTTATTTTGTTGATGGATTAGAGCATAACATGTTGAGTGTTGGAAGATTTTTTGATAAAGTTTTCTAGTTTTAGTTCATAGAGAAGACTTGCATTGTCAAAAATAAGGATGGTAAGCTTATTCGAACATGTACAAGATCCAAAGATAACATGTTTCAATTAAACCCCACTAAGATGACTTATTTGGTTATGAAAGTGGATAATAGGTTGTTATGGCATAAAAGATTTTGTCATATAAAATTTGATAATATTGTGAGGGCTAGTAGTAAATTTGTAGTCAAATATTTTCCTAGAATCATTAAGCCAACTAATATTGATTACAAAGAATGTATCGTGGATGATAAGAAGAAGGTTTCATTTCCCAGTAAGAAGTTCACTACCATAGATAAGTTGGATATTTTTCATACAAACTTGAGTGGTCCCACCAGAAAAAGAGGATTCTATGGTGAAAGGTATTTTATGATTTTTGTTGAAGATTTTGCTAAAATGATGTGGGTAACATTTGTTAAATAAAAATATGAGGCTTTTGAAAAGTTTAACTTATTTAAGAATAGAGTTGAGAATGCATCTAGTGTAAAGATTAAATATTTGAGATCTGATCAAGGTGTAGAGTTTACTTCTAGAGAGTTTATCATGTTTTGTGAAGATAATGGAATTAAGAGACAGTTATAATCACCCAAGACACCTGAGAAAAATAGGATAGGAGAAAGAAGGAAGAGATCTATATTAGAGTCAGCAAGAAAAATGATGATTGAGAATGATGTATCCAAGAAATTTTGAAGGGAAGCAATCAATACAACAATATACACCATTAACAGAGTGTAGATCAGAAAAGGTAAAACCAAGAATCCTTATGAATTGTAGTTTGGTCCTACACCTTTAGTAAATTATTTTAGAATATTTAGAAGTGTTACATAAAGATAGATGATGATGTTGGTAATTTTATTCTAGGAATAGATAAAGGTATGATCCTTAGTTATTCATTGAAAATAAACTCTTGTAGATGTTTTAATCAAATAACTAAAAAAATTGTTGAAAATGCAAATGTAAAGATAGATAAAAAGTTTGGAGTTAAAGAGAGAATGTTGGATTATAACTCTAATGAAGAAGAAGATAATCCTAGATTTTTTAGACATGATATTGAAGTTTTCTTTGAGACTAACAATGATTTGCAAAATGATGTACAAATTGTTGAGCAAAGAGGAGAATGGTGAATAGAACCAAGATAAGAGATAAGAGTTGAGATAACAAATCCTACACCAAACAAGAATCTAGCAAAGAATCACCATGCTAAATAGATTATTGAAAGTAAAGAAAAAGAAATTATGACAAGAAACAAAGTACATGAGGAATTATGTTTGATTTATCAAGTTGAACCTAAGTCTACAAATGAGGCATGTAAGGATGATCATTGAATTCAAGAAATCAAGGAAGAATTAGATTAGATTGTGAAGAATGAGATATAGGAATCATTTCCTAGGCCTAAAGATAAGAATGTTATAGGAAATGAATGGGTATTCAAAAATAAGATGAATCAACAAGGTGAAGTTGTAAGGAATAAAGCTAGATTGGTATGAAAAGGATAATTATAACAAGAATTTATAGACTACAAAGAGACATTTTCCCCTATAGCCAGAATGGAAGTAGTAAGAATGTTCTTGCCTTATGCAACAAATAAGAAGTTTAAAGTGTATCAGATGGATGTAAAGTCAACATTTCTTAATGGAGAACTTGAATAAGAGGTCTACATCAAGAATCCTAAAGGATTAACTTTGACAAAAGAAAAGGATATGGTATGGCAATTGAAGAAATATTTGTATGGTCTAAATCAAACACCTAGAACTTGGTATGCAAGATTAGATAAATATTTGGCAAAACTTGGATTTTATAAAGTTAAAACAAATAGAAATTTTTATTTGAAAGAAATTAAGAATGGATTATTGATCATTGTGATATTTTTTGATGACATAATCTTTGGAGGAAATGATGAAGCAACTGATAAGTTTTCTCATGAAATAAATAATGAATTGGAGATGAGTATGATTCACGAGATGTATTTTTTATTGGGTTTATAGCTTGTGAAAAATAGAGATGGTATTTTCATATCACAAGCTAAGTACTTAAAAGACTTTTAGAATATATTTGGTTTGGAAAGTTGTAAGCAGGTTGGTACACCTATAGTAACTAGTCATAAGTTATCTAGAAAAGATGAGACACCTACAATTGAGAACAAGAAGTATGGATCTATGACTGGAGGTTTTCCATATCCAACTCACATGAGACATAATATAGAAAATGTAGTTGGGATAGTAGCAATATTTCAAGCTAATCCTAAGGAATATCATTATGCAATAGTAAAGAGGATATTCAGATATCTAAAGGCTCCATCTAATTTTAGATTATAGTATGATAGATCAAGTAATTTTACTTTGTGTGCATATACTGATGCAAATTGGGCATGCAATTTGGATGACATAAAGAGCACTAGTGGTGGACCATTTTTTCTTCAAGGAAGATTGGTTTCTTTGCTAACCAAGAAACACAATTATATTTCTCAAAGTATAGCTAAAGTAGAGTATGTAGTAGCAGGAAATAATTGTAATCAGATCATGTGGATGAAACAAATGCTAAAGGATATCGAGATAGAATTTTCAAAAAAAAAAAAAAACATTGTAATAACACTAGTAAATTGAGTATGTCTACGAATCTTGTGCTTCATTGTAACACTATGTATATATCTTTTAAGAATCATGTTTTAAGAGAGAAAGTTATAGAGAAAGATATCAGATTGGAGTATGTAAGTACTAAAGACAAGATTGTAGACATCTTTACAAAGCCCTTTCCTAAAGATAAATTTGAGTATTTGTGAGGTATGCTTGGGGTTATGTCCCTACATACTTCTGAGTAGATGATGCAAAGATTTCATTTGTCTAGTGGTATAGAGAACTATTGTTTGACTCAACTAAATGTTGATGCTTCCTGTATGGAGGAGTATCTAGAATGAAAAGAGTCATCAAGGACCCTTGATAGTTAGTTTGAAACAGTGTCCTTGGACACTCAAACTAGTTGAAGACTTGGAGAAGATGATTGACATAATGAATCCTTTTTCATTAATGTCAATGGGGGAGAGATTTCTTGAAAATCATATGCCATGAATGGGGAGAGAGAAGTACCATGAATGGGGCAAAAGATCCTCTAATGGGGGAATGAGAATAATTGATGTCAATGGGGAAAAATATTGAATTAAGAGAAGTTTTGAACAATTGATTGTCATCCGTGTAAGAATGAGAAAGTGTAGATAGAGCAATGTTATATAGGATTTGAAAAGAAGAAAGCACCAACAACAAAAACAAAGTTTGATTTGGTATTCTTAGAACTTAGATGTTTTTCATCTATATTTCCATTAATTTCAAAGGAGGATATTGTTAGCATGAATTCTAATGGTAATCCTTTTGGGGATTATCCTAAACATTGCTAGAGTATGTGGGAAATTGTTAGCATGATTGACATGATGTATTCATGACTATGTTTGTAGAAACATAGTATTGATGATTAGGTGAAACATAGTTAAGGATGTGTTCTACATGATGTCCTAATGACATGAGTGAGTGTTCATCAAGAAAGTTAAAGATATGGTTGATTTATAGAGAACAATATATAGATAGAGTTTCTAAAAAAATAGTTTCTGGTGTCTTGATTATTTCTCTTAACAAAGATATAATCATGATATGTAAGGTTAGATAATAAGAATAGAAATCTTGAAGACGAACAAAATAGCAAACAAAGAACAAGGTTCTATGGATAGAGTATTGATGATCAGGTGAAACAAAGTTAAGCACATAAGTATGCATCAAGAAAGTCAAAGATATGGTTGATTTATAGAATACAATATATAGACAAAGTTCCTAAAAAGAAGTTTCTAGTGTTTATATTATATCTCCTAACAAAGATAGAATCATGATATGCAAGGTTAGACAATGACAACATACATACTGATGATGATGTTAGCGAGTGTGTTGTGAGAAGTTGTAAAGACTATGAGCTAAGAGTGTTGTGTAATTATAGAATAAATAATTATCTTAAAGTGGCCCTGTTATAATTAATTGGGAAATCCTCAAGGCAAACTCAAGGAATTTTTTTGAGGATGTGGTATAAAGGAAGGCTATTTTCCTTTAAGTGAAATATGTATCAAGTGTGGATTGTGCGAACAAGAGCACATATTATTTGGTAAATGCAAGTAAGAAATCCAAGGGATTATTGGATGCAAAATTGGTGTTCTA
The DNA here is from genome assembly GCA_028749045.1 of Cupressus sempervirens. NCBI lineage: Eukaryota > Viridiplantae > Streptophyta > Pinopsida > Cupressales > Cupressaceae > Cupressus > Cupressus sempervirens. The sequence goes on along the minus strand of CM053793.1, from coordinate 243,488,552 downwards.
GTATTGAGATTAGAAGAGGATAAGTTTGGTTGATAGGACAGAGGAAGTACAAGTATAGTTCATTTCTATTATTTTGTAAGGAATAATATAGAGACTAGTTGGACAGTGAGTTCGGTGGTCTTTCTCCTGATAGGGACTGATATGTATTGGATGTATTTCATTAACTCCTAATAGGTTCCACCCTCTAACAATGAACATTTATATTAGTACATCATTTTGTGGTACCATGCCCACTAGAGTTTTTCCTCTGACCAAGGGTTTCCCTAGTTAACATATCTAGTGTTATTGTGTATGAGTATCTTGTTATGGTTGTCAATTATATTTTTCATAGCCATAAAGGTAAATAAGGTTAGTAAGTGTTTTGATAGTTGGATAAATGATTCACCCCCCCCCCCGCAAACTACCCTGCTCCCCTCTCAGTTATATTGGTGGACTTTTCTTTCTAACACGTAAGTAGTAAAAAATGAATGTTAAGGGAACCATAATAGGACTTTACATCTATTATTAATGAGTTTATTAGGAAGAGGATATTAAAAAAAAATTACTTATCAGCTTTCGCCTATTCATTTGGGTTCCCTTTGGAGGGGCATTACACTTTAGAATATGGATGTACGCATGCTCAACATCCTTTTATACTTTCTTCTTCTACTTTCCACTCTATTTCTTTTAGTATCTCTCTCTTCTTTCTATGCACCCTAGAAATGATCTCTAGGACCATGTCAACTTAGGTTGACCTATTTTAGACTAGGTTGACCTAGTCAACCTATTCTTGACTACGTTGACCTAGTCAACCTAGTCCCCATTGATTTTGGGGCTCAAGGCTCAAAAAGCCTTGGGAGTTTAATTAGTTTGATTACACTCTCTTGTCATCTTGTATGGCTTTCCTTCTTGAAAGATCATATATAAGAAGACTTGAAAGGATTTATTTACATATCACACACTCAAGTAATCTAAGCTCTTTCTCTCAATTCAATATTTATTCCTTTTGAATTCAAATATTTCAAGTATTTCAAGACAATCAAGAATTTTCAAACATTCAAGTAAGGATATTTATATATAGAATTGAAGCATTCTGTGTGAGCATTTTCTCTTCAATATCTAGCTTATAGTTGGCCATCAAGGGATGAGATCCTCATTAAATCTTCTTCATATTCTTCATTGATGCACACTTTCATCTATTGAACTAGATGAGATTATGGTAGACTTGTTGTGAATTGTGGAGATACCCTACATTCCTAATTCAAGATCTACAACACATTTACATACAAAATCCTTATTTAAAACATTTATAAGAAAGGTAACCCTAGCATTTATCTTGTTTTCAGTCATTTACATTTATATTTCTCATTCACAATTAATTCCTTAACCTAAGGCTTGGCCAAGGAAAGCCCTCATCCAACCCAACAACAAAAACCATTCTTTTCTATGTGTAGAAACAAGATATTAGCTTGGAGCATACAAATCTTGAACCTACTCTGTGAGAGCTTTCTGGAGAATTTTTTTTACTATCATCAAACTATATCAACCATTTTATAAGAAGTCATTCCAATGGATCAACCTAGTCCTTTTTACCTCCTTTCTAAATGATTTTAGGGTTATGTTCCTTTCATCATTCCATTCTAGGATCCATGGTTAGATAGTCAAAAAAAGGGTTCAGATTAATGACTTCTAAACATAAAATACATCTTCCTTTATGTGTTTCAATATTATACTTTCATATATTATTTCCTTTCATATCTTTACCCTAGATCTATTTATTCATTGGGCTAGTTGTATACACATTTCATCTAGATTTACATTATTTAAGCAATTGGTTCTCTTTTACATACACATTATACTGTAAGAGCCAAATAGTGTTTTTCCTTGTAGTGCATTCCCCTTTATAATTCAAATTTGGTATTAGAGCCCTTCTTGCTTTGGAGTCTAGCTAATTTGATGTGGATTATAAGTGGAATCATATTTGGGAATTCCCCTCTTTCCCTCACATACATATTTGAATGGCATAGTGGTCAAGAAAACCAAATTTTTCAACTAGGGAAACCCTTGATTAGAGGAAGAACCTCAATGGGGATCGTACCCACAAAATGTACTAATATATAGATTCCTTACAAGAGGATTGAACTTATTAGAACTCAATGAAATACATTTAGCACATTGCTGAAATCTGATTGAAATCTGATCATTGATTAGAAAGATTTTTATAAGGGAGATTATTATGTGTTTCAATCATTGTTTTGTCATTGATGTCAAACCTACTATTTTCTGATAAGACAATTTCTTATATGTTTCAAGTACTATCACTTAGTTGATTGATGAGGAGGATTTGATCAACAAAATGTAACAAAAGCACCTAGAGAAAACGTTGAGTTATGATTATATAATGAAGTACAAGGATAAGTTAAGATAGTGATGACATGATGTATTGATGATCTACTTAAGGTTACAAAATGGCTAGCTACACTTAGAAAGTTTAGAAGAATAAGTTAAACAAAGTTTATCTACCAAGCTTGACTAAGTGGATAGTAGGTGCTGAGCAAAGTTAGTGCAAGCTGAGTAGAAAGTCCATTGGAGCTGAGTGAAAGAAAGTTCTAGTGGATGCTAAGCAAGATAATAGATGCTAAGTGAATTTTTGTTAATATTGAGCATCACTAAACTTTAGTTGATGCTGAGTGATTTCATAGTTGATACCAAGTGATGTAGTATGTGCCAAGCATCAGAAGATTGATAATGCTGAGCTGTTGCATTATGAAAAGATCAAGGATTCACTAAATAAAGGCTAACAAGTTCATTTTCTTGAAACTTGTGAACTAGTAGAAAGATAAGATTGATGAGCTGGTGGCACAAAATTTTATGTAAACTATTTTAGAGGAAAATTCAAATGGATTATAAGGGAAGTCTCTAGAGAAGACAAGATATGGAGTAGATACATTGTATCCTACATAATCCATCCAAAACACTAATTTAGATGATGATTAATGAGCAGGAAAATATTCTAATTTCCTTTATATAGGAATGTCTGGTCATGAAGAAAAAGAATTAGAGAGATTGGTGTTATGTGCGAGAACCTAAGGAGGAGAAGGAATTAAGGATTTTGCTTCATCAAGTGATCCAAGAGAAGTGTCTGCAATGGTGTACTAAGCAAGAAGGCTTAAGGGGATTAATGCTTGAAGGATGAACAAGTTGTTAAGCTACAAATTATAAAAGTCAAGTAGAATTGAAGAGTGAATAGAGATCTAGAATCTGCAAGTGAACGTGTAAGTTATATCAGATCAAAGCTCTACTATTACTCTCTAACAATTGTATCAGTCTAGGGTAAATCTTTTGGAGTAATGTTGACTTAAGAGTCATTGGAAAATCCTTTAATAGGGTGGTATTCTAAGTGAATTTCCTAAATTCCTCTAACAAGGCTCACTTTTAACAAGGTGATTGAAATCCCTTAATTGGGTCACATTTAGTAGTGTGCATTATAACCTTTAACAGGGTTGGCCTTTCATAGGGCATCACTTCAAAAGAGTGAAGAAGAATTGCATGTTACTGGTGGTTTTTCCCAAATTGGGTTTCCACATTAAATCATTGTGTCAAATGTGCTAATGAATGTGTTGCGTTTCATGCTTTACATTTCTGTAATTTGATTAGACAGTAACCTGCAAGTTTCAAGTATTCACATATTCATTTGGATGCATGTACGAATATGAATGTTATATGTGTTCACTAAGTTAAGAAAATTTTTATTTATACATCTGGACCTTAAATAACTAATTAACCCTCACCCCCCCCCTCCCCCCCTCCTCAGTTATTATAAAAGATTTGCAACAACTAGTATTAGAGCCATCTACTTAAGAGGAATAGTTTAAGGTACTAGAAGCACAAAGATCAAGATATCTAAAAGGGAAGTACCCAAGCTCAATAGAGATAACTTTCCTGCATGGAAAATTTTGATGAAGCTACACCTTGGAGAACTTGGAGACCATGCATGATCTTCCATTATAGTGGAACATATTGATCCAACACAAGACCTAACTACTGAGGATATGAAGAAAAAGAAAGAACAAAATTAGGTGATGTTGGAGATTGCCTCTGCCCTAAGCTATGCCAAATTTGATGATACCAAAGGATGTGACTCTGCAAAGAAGATGTGGGATGCCCTAATTACCATCTATGGAGGAGACAAAAATGTTCAACGAGCTAAGTCTGAGAGCCTCAGAGGCAAGTTTGATGACATGAGAATTGAAGAAGGTGAGAATATTACTCAATATGTTGCTAGGATAAAAGAAATTCTTAGTGCAATAAAAAGTGCTACTAGTCAAATAGATGATGATACTATGTTAACTAAAGTCTTGAGGACATTGCTACCTATTTATGATATTAGAGTTTTTACAATCCAAGAGTTAAGATGTATACTAGGAAATAACCTAACCCTTGAAGGTCTAATAGGTAGACTCACTACTTTTGAGCTATCTAATTTTGACAATTACAAACAAAGAAGTCTTGAATCTTCTTTCAAAGCTAAATTGTTATTGAGGGATTCTGAAGAAGCAAAGTAGAAGAAGAAGAAGAAGAAGAAGAGAAAGAGAAAGGATGCATCTAGTGATAGTGATATAGATGAGGAAGACATTGAACAATTGGAAGCACTACTAGAAAGAAGATTTTATAGAGGTAAATACAAGTTCAAAGGTAAGTTACCCATCATTTGTTTCAACTACAATGAAATTGGTCATATTGTTGCAAGATGTACACAAAGAAAAGAACTACAAAGAAGGAAACAAGCACAAAAATAGAAGAGAAGATGATGGCAGAGACTATAAAGACAAAGGCGAGAAGTCATGCTACATTGCTGATGAACATGACTCTGATGAACATGATGATCAAGTGGTATATGTTGCAATGAAGTATGAAGCTAATGAGGATGAGGCAACTGTACTTGTGACTTGAGTGAACAAGAATGATAAATGGATCATTGTTAGTGGATGCTCAGATCACATGACTGGAAACAAAAGTAAGTTAATTACCTTAACTTGTTATGATGGAAATAGTGTAAGGTTTGGTAACGATGCACCATGTTTGATAACAGGAGAAGGGTCTATCAAACTCAAAGACAAAATTTCATGTGACAATGCTTACTATGTTGAAGGATTAAATTATAACTTGTTAAGTGTGTCACAATTGTATAATTTGGGATATAAAGTTGAATTTGAAAATAAAACTACCAAGATATAGGACACAAATGGGAAGCTGATTGGAAAAGGTGATCAAACTAGAAGCAATCTATTTTATCTAGATATAGAGGATGCTAGTTGTCTTATTGCAAAATTTGATGGTTTATAGCTTTGGCACAAGAGATTATGTCATGTTAATTTTGATAATTTGGTTAGTATCAGTAACATGAAAAGAGTTAGAGGTTTGCCTAAGTTGAAGAAACTAGATAATATAAGTTGCAAACAATGTCAGTTAGGCAAAATAAAAAAGTCAATCTTTAAGAGTAAAGCTTATACTTCTAAGGAAATACTAGAAATTGTTCATACTAACTTGTGTGGACCTATTGAAATGCAAAGCTACAGAGGAGATAAGTATGTAATGCTATTTTTTGATGATTACTCTAGGATGATGGCAGTCATGTTTCTAAAACAAAATTTTGATGCTTTTCAAATGTTTAAGTGGTACTTGGCAAGAGTTGAAAAAGAAACAGGTAAAAGTTTGAAATGCTTGAGATCAGATAGAGGAGGAAAATTCACTTCAAATGAGTTTGAGATGTTTTGTAATAATAGAGGAATCAAAAGATAGACATCTACACCTAGGACCCCTCCACAAAATGGAATTGCTAAAAGAAGAAATAGGTCTATAATGGACTATGCTAGAACACTTATGATGGAGAAAAATGTTGCTCTAAAATATTGGAGAGAAGTTGTAAGTACTGTTGTATATACCTTAAACCGTGTGCAAATAAAAAAAGGTACACATTCAACACCTTTTGAATTATGGTATGGATATCCACCTAATGTGAAATACTTTAAGGTATTTGGAAGCAAATTTTATATTCTTAAAGATGTTAGGAATGGAAAACTTGATACAAAAGGTGAAGAAGGAACATTCCTTTGTTGCTCCACAAGAAGTAAAGCTTACAAGTATTTAAATACTAACAATAACAAAATTGTGGAAAGTGCAAATGTGAATTTTGATGAATTTATAGAAGTACATGAGGCTGAACCTATAAAAGAACCAAAAGAATACAAATCGTTTGTATAATTCTATGAAGGAATGCCTACTGAAGAAGATGCTACAAATCAAGTTGCAAACCAACAACAAGTCTTAATAACTATCAAGTCACAACCTATGAATGTTGAGTTGTATTTAGGGACTAGGCTACATTCAGATGCTGAGTTGTAGAATGAACAAAATGCACATTCTAATTCTGAGGTCAGTACACATGTAAGAGATGCTAAAATACCTAACAAAGAAGTACTCAGTGACACTAAAGGTGAGAGACAAAATCTACTTACAAGAACTAAGCCAAGACTATCCAAATATGTCAAAATACATCATCCTATAGATCAAATCATTGGAAACAAAGATGCAAGGTTAATGACAAGAAATAGATTGAGCTTTGAATCATGTTAAGCATGAAGGAACCTAAGACAATAAAAGATGCATTAGAAGATAATGATTGGTACAAGGCTATGGAAGAAGAGATTCAATAGATAGAGAAGAACAAACTATGCAGTCTAGTTCCTAAAGTAGAAGACAAGAATGTGATTGGCACCAAGTGGGCATTCAGAAACAAGCTAGATGAGAATGGTGAAGTGAAAAGAAACAAATCAAGATTAGTTTGCAAAGGATATGCACAAGAAGAGGGAATTGAATATGGTGAGACATTTTCCTGTGTTGCAAGAATGGAAGGAGTGAGAATTCTAGTTGCTTATGCTATATACAAAGGTTTCAAAGTTTATTAGATGGATGTTAAATCTATATTTCTAAATGGCATACTAGAAGAGAAAGTCTACATAGAAAAACTAGAAGGATTTTGAAATGTCCCTTTACTGATTTTATATGATATTTCAAGCCTCTAATCAGATCTTTAAGATCAAACAACCAATCTTTCAAAGATCCACCAATTTCTCAAGAAACCCCAAATCGGGTATGCCGAAAATAGTGCCAAAAACTTCACAGCTTCACATGTTATCACTAAATCTGAAAGTGGAAATTTTTATAAAAATTTCAGCAGCATAACAGCCTACAAAATGAAATTTTCAGATTTGTATAACATGCACACAATAGCTCCCAAACAAAGGACAAAAACAATGCTCATCGGCTCCCGAAAATAGCACAAAATAGCTGAGAATCACCACAAAAACTTAGTAATCTATCACAGAAATATAATCATATCCAAATACATATATTCAGCTCTATTTTAAAATTTTAAAGTCTGATATACAGCAGCAACCCAAACTGATATGAAATACTCAACCAGAAACACTAAACTCTTACAAAAAAACACACCCGAAAAACCACAAATCTGCACTGTTCAACACAAAGGAAAACTCTGCATGAGCATGCACATGGAATGGCTTCAAAATACTATCCTTAGCCTTCCTAGAAACCTGCAAACTCCCATTCTTGGGTCTCCCTGGAAACTTGCAAACCCCCGTTCTTGGGTCTCCTTCTCCACAGGTTTGGCAGCCTCTGAAGAATAACAAAGAAATGAGCAAAAATCAAGTTCTGGAATCAGCCCAAAATGCCTCCAAACCCCTTAAAAGAGGGAATAACCCTAACTCACGTCCAAGAGGGGTTAATAAAACATATTTTAATAATAATCTTCATTTATTAGTCCATTAGCTTCCAAAGATTATCCCCTTTTGTTGAAACTTCGCCTTTTTGGGCATGCCTGCCTTAGCAAAGATTATTATTTTTTAATTATTTGAAAAGGGGACATGAAAAGTCCTCCCCTCCCAAATATTTCTTGTCCTCAAGAAATGGCTGAACAATCAATCAATCAATCCACCTGGATCCCAAATGTAGTCATGAACTATACTACTACCAATTAACACAGGCTCCCGCAATATCCTCTGCAATATGACCAAGAGGAATCCATAACCAAACTGACAATTATAGCTCAACCAAACTCCAAAATCACCATTTCCACAGTTAGAAACCCACGAGACACAAACTCTTAGAACATCAGAACCCAAGTAAAGTGGACAAATCAAATTGCCAACATAGTAAATACCATCAACGCATCCCACTAGCCTATATGGAATGTACAATCCAACTTTGCAACAATGGTGAACGCTCTCGAATGAAACTATACCAAGTATGGAGAATCCACACATTGTACAACTCCTACAATCAACACAACTCTGCAAATCACTGGCCACTATCTCATAACCATAACTCCCATGCACTGTTGATGGTGAAAAGACATTACAAGATAAACAACAAGAATTGGAACCCAAACCAAATTTTCCTGCCATCAAATCCTCAACACAAGGATCAAATGCTAACTGATGTACATACCTTGCAATATAATGTTGATAAAAAAAACCAACCTCAGTCAACAACTCACCATGAACAAGTGATACAACCCATTGTGACTGATCACCAGCTAAGTTAGGAGATGTCATAGCCAAAGGAGTAGAATCAATAACAACACCCGCTAAAGAATCACTCCAAAACTCCTACTCTAAGTCATGTATTATCAAGCTGTCAACTGCAGAACCTATCGCCATGTCGTGCCCAACACAACTCTCATCCCAAGGCGTTAAACTATCCCATAACTGATGATAAGCACTAGGAACCAAAGTACATCTCTATATCATCCTCTCATCAACATGGTCATCAAAGGTAAATTGATGAGCATACCTCATAGTGTAGTGCTGATAGAATGCACCAATCTTAGTCAGTGGCTCATACTGCAATCCAAATGAAACTAACTGCAATCGATCACTAACCAAGTTGGAATTGACTACTACCTCTAAAGACATCGCCAAGGGAGTAGTATTACTAGCAGGAACCATGGCAACTATCGGCTCACCAACATCACACATGGTCTTTGATACAACATCTCTAGTCTTCGTGCCATTAGTGCTAGAGGTCACCACCATGTCAGGCATACCACAACAATTTGCTGCAGCACCCAACTCAACTGAACCTGACTCTAGTGGGGATGAACCTGATATGCCAATGTTAGTATCAAGGATGGATGCATCCCCATCTCCACTATCTTTGAAAATCTTGACCATGGACATCCTCGGATCATCAGACACCATAGCTTGTGACTGTACATAATCTAGTAAAGACTGTAGTTGCTCTAACTCCATGGTCACCTTAGCCAAATGAAATTGTGACTCCTTGAAAGCCAACTGTGTACTCTCAAGAATCTTAGAAGTCACCTCAAGCTGCTCAGTAAGCTCACTCACCTTGTCTTCCTTGGCCAACAATGCATCATATGTTGTACTGCCCCACTCCATAAGATAATCTCTATCGGATACCAACTGCATATAATTTTGTCTCAAAATCCGAATAGCCTCCCGTAAAGAGTGGATCTCTGTCAAGGAAAGATAACTGCCTTCTTTCTCATCACTAGTAGGAGAACCCCATCCATAAATTGTTGGGTGATGCGACACACTCCCCTGCCCACAGGTGGTTAATTATGTGGTGTTCCATGTTCACTAACAGTCATGGCTTTTGGTGCAACGACAAATGGGCCCTACAATTGGTATCAGAGCCTGGTTTTGGCCTGGTCATGGGTTCAAATCTCCCCAGTACCTTCCCGACCTGCATAAGCACCTGGTATGCGCGTCGAGGGGGAGATTGTTGGGTGATGCGATGCACTCCCTTGCCCACAGGTGGTTAATTATGTGGTGTTCCATGTTCACTAATAGTCATGGCTTTTGGTGCAACGGCAAATGGGCCCTACAATACTTGTTAGGATAAACCACGGACAGAAATAAAAACTACATGCAAATATAACCAATAACAGAAAATAATAGAACACACAAAAATGAACACAAGGCACCAAGATTGAATGTGGTTCAGCCAATCCCTGGGCTACATCCACCAAACAGCAAGTTCGATCTTATTACAATCTAGTGATTACAACCTGATTACAATCCGTAATCCCTTATAGCTCAATACTGCCGCAAGAACCAATTTTGTATCACAACATTATGAAAAATACCCAACCCTAAGCCCTTTTATACAACTATTAAACTGCTTTAGGGTTATAACATGTCGGCCATATGTCGGCCATAATATGTCGGCTACCATGTCGGCTACAACCCAAAGAAAATTTTTTTGAGGCGATGCCTCAAACCCCACTATTTATGAAGTATGTACAGTACTTTCCTGATCAGTCACCACAATCTAACAATCTCCCACTTGGGGACTAATCAAGCTCCACACTAAACAACAATCTCCCACTTGGAGACTGATCCTGTAACAATACCACTACCACATGGGGCTCCCACTGGATCAAACCATCCTGGACTCTACTATTCGTTTATTCATGTTCAGTGTAAAAGACCAACCGAAGCTGAAGAGGAGTTCAACTTCTCCCTTGTTACAACCTTTGTCAACATATTTGCTAGATTGTCATTGGTATGTATCTTCTCCAGCTTTAATTGTCCATCCTCCAAAACTGACCGAATGAAATGGTACCGCAATTGTATGTGTTTGGTCTTAGAATGCAGAGCTGAATTCTTAGCAAGATGAATGGCACTCTGACTATCTGTGAACAAATAATTATCCTTCTGAGGATGTCCCAATTCTTCCAAGAAGAACTGAAGCCATATCATCTCTTTGGCTGCCTCTATAGCAGCAACATACTCTGCCTCTGTAGTGGAGAGAGCATTAATCTTCTGTAACCTAGAAACCCAGCTCACGGCTGCCCCACCAACAGTAAAGACATAACCTGTAGTACTCCGCCTGGTATCAATATCCCTAGCCAAATCTAAGTCAACATAGCCCTGTAAATTAGTAGTAGAGCCCCCAAAGTGTAAACACTTATTGGATGTTCCTCTCAAATATCTGAGAATCCACTTGACAGCATTCCAATGCTCAAATCCTGGATGACTCATATACCTGCTAACGACTCCCACTGCATGTGAAATATCTAGCCTAGTGCATACCATATCATACATCAAACTTCCTACAGCTGAAGCATAGGGTACCTTGGACATCTTATCCTCCTCTTCCTGTTTCTAAGGACACATCTCCTTAGTCAATTTCAAATGACCAGGTAAAGGTGTGCTGACAGCTTTAGCATTCTCCATAGAGAAACGTTGCAACACCGTCTCAACATAATCAGCTTGAGATAGCGTCAATGTTCTGTTCTTCCTATCTCTACAAATCTTCATACCAAGGATTTGTTTTGCTACCCCCAAATCCTTCATAGCAAATGCATGTGCTAATTGGTGGTTCAACCCCTTAATATGATTCATGTTAGACCCAGCTACAAGCATATCATCAACATATAAACATAAAATAATGTAGCTATCATCATCCAACCTCTTAACATAAACATAGTAATCTGAATGACACCTATTATATCCATGCTCATGCATAAAACTGTCAAATTTCAGATACCATTGCCGAGGTGCTTGCTTCAAGCCATATAAACTTTTCTTCAATTTGCACACTAAGTTCTCCTTATCTTTGACCTCAAAACCCTGTGGCTGAGCCATATATATTTCTTCATCCAAATCACCATGAAGAAAGGCTGTTTTAACATCCATCTGCTCTAAATGCAAATCTTCAGTAGCCACAAGACTTAAAATAGTACGAATAGAAGTCATTTTAACAACAGGAAAAAATATCTCATCAAAATCAATTCCCTTTTTCTGTGCAAATCCTTTTACAACTAACCTGGCCTTAAATCTTTTCTTACCTCCTTCCTCTTCTTTCAACCTGTAAACCCATTTATTCTATAAAGCCTTTTTACCTGCAGGCAACTTACACAAATCCCATGTCTTATTTTTCAGCAAAGAGTCCATTTCATCTTTCATTGCAGACTCCCACTGAATCTTAGTATCCACCTGCACAGCTTCATCATAACTTTTAGGTTCACCAGCATCAGTAAGTAAAATAGAATACAAAGAGGGAGAAAACCTTTGTGGAGGTCTAATTTGCCTTGTTGACCGTCTAACATTCACTGGTGTGTGTGGTATTTGTTGTTGCAGTTGTTGCACATCATGAGGAATGGCTGGAACATCAGCTTTTGGAGTATCATCCAGCACTACATAATCATCTTCTTTCTTCTCATGTTACTGCAACAGATCTTTGTACAACACTTTCTCATTGAATATGACATCCAAACTTCTAATAATTTTAAGATTTTCAAAATCCCAAAGCCTATAACCAAATTCATTAATGCCATATCCAACAAAGACACATTTCTTTGATTTAGCTTCTAGCTTGGTTCTATTTTCAGAGTCTATATGAGCAAAAGCTTCACAACCGAAGGTCTTGAGAAAAGAATAACTCACCTTCTTACCAGTCTATGCTTCCTTTGGAATACCACAGCCCAAAGGAGTAGAGGGACCTCTATTAATCAAATATACTACAGTATTGACAGCCTTCGCCCACATGTGTAAGGGCAACCCAACATGCAACCTCATGCTCCTTGCGTGCTCCATTATAGTCCTATTCATGCGTTTAGCCACTCTATTTTCCTGTGGAGTCCTTGGAACAATTTTTTGTCTATGAATACCATTAATGGAGCAATAATCTTCAAATTCATGACTACAATACTCACCACCATTATCAGATCCGAGACATTTTAATTTCTTACTAGTCTCATTTTCAACCAACCATTTCCATTTCTTAAAAGTTTGAAATACATCAAATTTTTGTCTAAGGAAATAAACCCATACTTTTCTAGTTGCATCATCAATAAATGTAACATAATAATGAGAGCCACAAAGGGAAGATACCTGAGCTGGTCCCCATACATCTGTATGCACAAGCTCTAATTTCTCCTTTTTGTTTTCCTTCCCTGTCTTTACAAAACTCACTCTCTTTTGTTTTCCATACACAACTTTCACAGAAATCCATATTCATACATATTAGACCTAGTAAAACTTTCCTTGAATGAAGTACTTTCATACCTTTCTCACTCATGTGCCCAAGTCTATTGTGCCACAGTGCTGTATCAGAATCTACAGTAGCTATTTGTTCTCCCTGCTCAACTACAGTAATTGTTCCTGAATATTCATTTTTCTCTGAAACAATCAAAGTAGAAGGAACAATATGACCTGTACAAAGATATAAGGTGCCTACTTTCACACCTTTTGCTACTACAAGGGAACCTTTTGAAACCTTCCAATTTTTATCATTAAAAGTAACTACACAACCCTCATCACCGAGTTGCCCTACTGAAATTAAATTTCTACTGAGTTTTGGAACATGTCTTACCTCATGTAGTAGCCAATGATTCCCATTCTGCAACTTAATCTTAATTTTTCCCTTTCCAAAAATTTGACAGGGTTCATTATCCCCCAAATAAACAAGCCCAAAATCCCCTTGGACATAATCAATGAAATAACCTCTATGAGGTGTAGCATGAAATGAAGCACCAGAATCTAAAACCCATGAATCATCAACACTCTCTAAAGATAGAAGCAAAGCATCCTCATCAGATTTGTTACTTACCACATTTTCCTCCTTGTCTCCATCTGATTTATCTCCTTCATTTTTCTTTCGATTCCAGCAATGTTTCTTTTTGTGCCCTGGTTTCCCACAGTACCAGCAATCATTTGGTCCTCTCGATTGAGACCTCCTCCCCTTTGACTTTCCTCTTGATTTCCCATGATTTCCAGAGTTACTTCCTCTTTCAATTGTTCTGCCCCTGCTTTGTGCATTTAAAGCACTTCCTGATGTAGATCCACCTAAGGATTTTCTACGAGTTTCCTCACTTAAAATAACATCGATCACATCATCATATTTTAGGGTACTAGATCTAGGAATAGAATTACTCACCGCCATTACCAAGCCATTCTAGCTTTCAGGCAAAGAACACAAAATCAAGAGAGCCCTAATTTCTTCATCAAAATTGATACCCACAGATGATAATTGACTAGTAATAGTATTAAACTCATTTAAATGATCTGCAACAGATCCACCTTCTGCCATTTTCATATTAAATAAACGCTTCATGAGAAATACCTTATTTGAAGTGAAGAGCTTTTCATACAGTGTCGCTAGGGCTTTCATCAAATCTTCTGTCGTCTTTGCTTTTGTAATATTAAATGCCACCGATGGTGCCAAGCATAACCGAATGCTTCCGAGTGCCTTTCTGTCCAAAAGATCCCATTCAACCTCTGACATAGTTCCCTGATTCTTGGCTTTTCCTTCCAACAGCTTCCATAAATCCTTCTAATATAAATAGTCTTCCATTTGCATCTTGCATAACTGGAAGTTCTGCCCATTAAACTTGTCAACCCTCAACTTACCCTCATCTGCCATTGCTTCCACTCAACTGTGAGACTCCCACTTAACCGTGAGACTTTCCTACAGAGGATAACTGAAAGACAACCTTGCTCTGATACCACTTGTTAGGATAAACCATAGATAGAAATAAAAACTACATGCAAATATAACCAATAACAGAAAATAATAGAACACACAGAAATGAAGACAAGGCACCAAGATTTAACGTGGTTCACCTAATCCCTGGGCTATGTCCACCAAACAGCAAGTCCAATCATATTACAATCCAGTGATTACAACCTGATTACAATCTATAATCCCTTACAGCTCAATACCGCCGCAAGAACCAATTTCGTATCACAACATTATGAAAAATACCCAACCCTAAGCCATTTTATACAACTATTAAACCACTTTAGGGTTATAACATGTCGACCATATGTCGGCCATAATATGTCGGCTACCATGTCGGCTACTACCCAAATTTTTTTTTTGTATAGTACTTTCCTGATTAGTCACCACAATCTAACAATCTCCCACTTGGGGACTGATCAGGCTCCACACTAAACAACATAAATTGCTAACAATTGACGAGCAACATCAAAATGCTAGCAAGTGATAGCAATGTCTCGGTCACTAACTCTCAACTGATTAGACACATGATGGCACTGGCTTGATTGTCTCCTAAAAACCTCCTCTGATGCACTGTCTAAAGGAGTATCCTCAAAGTTACTAGTGTATATGAGCAATGTTAGTATGCTAATAGAAACCAAATTTAAATAAAGCTTCTACAAACTAAACAAAATTCATAAACTTCAAGATAGACTAAGATGAACTCTCAATTGAGAATATGAGCCATTAATGGACTCTCTCAATAAGAAGCTCTCTTGTTGAGTAGCTTTATCTAAATGGATAGGATGTATGCTCAATATGCTTCCAAAGGCTTCAATGGATGATTGTGGATTTTTAGTGTGGATAAATGGCTTTAGTATGGATTTGGCTCTCAAAATAGCATTATAACTTTACTTCATGGATTGTGTTAAAATGGCTTGGGAGAGGATTCCTTAAATAGGCAAAGGGCTTGAGGGATCAAGGGCTAGGATGCAAGGATGGGAAAAAGCTCATGGAGGGCTTAGATTGCATGAGAGGAGAGCACATGGATTGTGCTTCCTTACAACCAATGAGGGAGTGACACATGTCACAGGGTGAGAGGATGGAGAAAAGGGCAAGGATGAGTAAAAAAAGGAGGCTCAAGAGATAAAATCTTCATAAAGACCCTTCATAAGTGCTTTGTAAGAACATTTATGACTTTGTGGGCTTTATAAAGTTTTGTGGTTGAAGATATTTGTGAGAGATACCATAAAATTCAAATTTGGGGGTTTAGGGAGGTCTTAAGCTTGCTTAGGGTTGTAAAAATGATTAGAGGAAGGGTTAGAGATGGCTTAGGACTAGGCAAGTGGATGGCAAGTGGATTGCAATTAATGAGGGTGGGTGAAGGAGGAGATATTTGTTAACTTTGGCTTGAGTTAGCAAGTCTTAACCCATGTTTAGGGAATGTGACAAGGTTAGGAGGGGATTAGGATTAGGGTTAAAGACATCTTCTAGAAGAGTCTAGGCTTTGGATGAGGATGAAGACTTTCTAGAAGAGTCTAGAACTTTCTAGGATAAGATGATGACTTTCTAGAAGAGTCTAGAACTTCTTAGGATGAGGATAAATTAGATTTTTAGGAAATAAATAAAGTTTTATTTATTTCAAGGGTTTGGGTTGAGAAGATATTTATTAAAACTTTTTTAATAAACATGAGGATTAATATTTAATCTTAATTAAATATTTTGAGTTGGGATTAGGGGTAGGAAATGATGGGATTAGCCTTTAATAAAAATTAAAGAAGGATTAGAAGATTTTGGAAGAGGTTATTGGTCATAAGGAAATTGGCCAAGTTTTGGGCAAAAAATAAATAAATTATTTATTTTGGGATTTTTGGTCAATTTATTAATTAAATAATTAATAAATAAAGAAATGATGTTTAAATAAGATTTAAACATTTTTGGGAGGGATTTCTTAATTAAATATTTTTAATTAAGATAAAGGGATTTAATGGCATAAAAATAAATAAATAAATTAAATAATTAATTAATTAATTAATGATGATGTCATCAGGACTTTTTCAGAAAACAAAAATACTTTATTTTCTGAAAGTTTTTAGGTGTCTACATTTTGCCCCTCTTTGATGTGATGCTGCAAGTGGCATGGCATCAAAGATAAGAAAATAAGATGCCCAAGGCTAGAGCAGAAGAGGAGAGAATGGACTGTGAGATGCCTCCTCAAGAACGCAGTAGGGAGAGAAAGCGAGGCTCGGTGGCTTCTTGAAAAATACAAGAATCTGGGATAATCAAGGAGACTCAGATT
This sequence comes from Cupressus sempervirens, assembly GCA_028749045.1. Taxonomy (NCBI): domain Eukaryota; kingdom Viridiplantae; phylum Streptophyta; class Pinopsida; order Cupressales; family Cupressaceae; genus Cupressus; species Cupressus sempervirens. Next base: position 243,471,724 of record CM053793.1, on the reverse strand, counting down.
GGATTAAGAGAAGAGGTTTAGCTAGCTCAAACTCTCACTACGGGAGAATGATAAAGGGAGAATCAGAGGCACAAGAGGAAGCAAGCTTAAGATCTCAGGGATTGCAGAGGATGAAGGAGCGAAGCGCTATAAAAGGAATCCAGGATGGGGAGATGGGTGAGGGGATTATGAAGCTGATGCAATAGGATTTCAAAGAGTCAGATTGGTGGCAGATGGGTTTCAGAGATCCCTAGGACTAGGATTGTGGATCTCGAAAGATGAGGCTTGGTGGATTGATTTGGATTGGTGGATCCCTAAGACTAGGATTGTGGATCCCTAAAGCTAAAGGTGAGGAGTGATTCAAAGAGATATTGATGCATAAGCTGGGGTAGGAGAGACAAATGCTGGATATGGATGGGGGACAATGGAGATGAAGGAAAACCATTGAAGCTTTTTGAGTGGGGGGATACTTCAAAGAGAAGTACCACCATGTAGTTGAGCACTAGATTTGCTATAGGACTGTTGGTTAATTGCCAAGGTTACCAAGAACATCAAGGCCTTTTCACCAACTATCCAGAGGACTGACGGACTAACTTAAAACAAACACACAAGGATTGCCCCAGCATCACACATGAATCTCGAAAGAATCAGAGTGGAACCGACACTGGGTAACCCACAAGCAGAAAAGAAAAACAAACAAAAGACATGATCAAGACCTTACGCTCTGATTGCCCCATTCATAGTATACCATGATATGGAAGATTGTGGAAACCTTGAGGAGGGAACAAGGAGATTTCTTGGAAAAGATATTTCAAGACCCAACAGGGAAGAGTCCAAATCAAAAGAAAGCGAAAATCCAAAAGAGAACCGTTTGCCAACGAGATGGGTAGGACGAGGTGCTAACGGACCAAGATCAAACATGAGGAAAGCTATATCCTACAAGGACCTATCAGAGAGAACCTAAGCTGGTGGATTTGGATGAGTGATGCGTCTGGCAAGCTGAACTAAGAAAGATAACACTTTGGTGATAGGAAATCTAGCTGAAGGATGCATTGGAATAGCTAACCAAGATGTGCGATGGGTGCAAGATGCTGATCAAGGACAAACTGACATGAACACTGGATAGATACAATGGTACTAAGCTAAAGAGGATGTACAAGCTGACAGACCAAGATATTTACAAGCGGGCTAATCAAGATATGGTGCAAGCTAACAGACCAATGATATGTATGATACAGATGGATAAAAGCTCAAGATGAGAGGATAGCGGGATAGCTCAATTTTTTGTAAGATGTAGAAACTAAGGATGAGGAGATAGCATAAGATATAGATTTGGAAGGATGCATCCAATGATGATGATAGATGTGTGACCAAGGATGGGGACAATGCTAAGGTTGGTGGTAGCTGAGCTGATAGATAGTGCTAGAGTGAATGGCTAATGAGAGGATGACATTGGATTTGCTTGAGGATAGCCTAGAGCGAGGTACCAATGACAAGGGAGGATGGACAAGACAAGATCTCCAAGGAATATAGTGCCCCCAATCAGAAGATAACATGCGAAAGGAGGTCTTATGATGGATGTGATAGGATTGAAGCTAGGATGGAAAAAGCTGAAGGGGCTAGGGAGATGGATGATAGCTGAGATGATTGGCTGAAGCTGCATAAGATTAGTGGATGGTGTGAGATGGAAGCTGGAGGATGGAGGATAGGTGGATAGATTGGAAGATGGAGTTGGATGTCAAGAGATGACCAAAAGCATGAAGGTGATAGGCTAAGCTGGGGATGGCGGGATTACGCATGACGCTTGTTTGCCAAGTTTTCATCATGGTACTTGTCCAAGGCACTTGAATTGCCAAGTTTTCACCAGTGGATGCTTTATTTTTCTTTTCTTTTTTGAATTTTTGACTTTGGACTTAGCTGGAATGATTTTGGCTTTCTTCAGCTATTTTGGCTTTTTTGGGATTTTTCACTAGCTGTTGGAATGTTCAATTTTGTTGCTAGTTGTTGGTACACCGGATGTGTGATTTATGCAATAGATTGGATTAGATGGGATTGATGGTAAGAGATGGAGGGATGAAAAGGTTGGAAAGGAGCATGAGATGGGGATGCTTGCAAGAGCAACATTGACACATGTTGGAACGGGTGTGAAAAGAGCATATGGGGGATAGATGGTAGATGCGGGCATGATGGAGGATTTATGGAAGCGTGCTTGGGGATATAGGCACCCAAGATGGAGTTAGGAGATGGGGGAAATGAGTCACTAGATGGGGGATTAGCAATGGTGGATGCCATTATGCATTGGGTTTCAACTTTTTTCTTGGGGATCCACATGGTTTTGGATTTTCTTTTCATAGGCTTTTGCATTGTTTTGCATTCTTTGATTGGATTTTTCCTTTTTGGAGTATGTCTTTTAGAATAGACATATGATTGCCTAGGATGTGGATTTTTAGCTTTATGCATTTTGAAGTTGGCATTCACATTGGTGTGGTAAGCTTTGGGAAGATGGTTAGGAGAAGCTTTGTGAGATGGAGAGGATATGAAAGAGCATGTAGGGGGATGATGATGGATGATGTGCCTTGATATGTGCCTTTGTTGATCTTGCATAGGAATGGATGGAATAGGATTTTTATGATGGCTAATAGGAGGATGGAGGATGGTATATTTTGGGACATAGGGATCCAAAATGGATTTAGCGGATGAAGGGGGGATATGGTAGGTTGTTTTGGGTTGCAAAGATGGTGGAGGGCGGATGACATAAGATTTCTTGAAGGAGTGATGGGAGGCTGGCATGGTGGGCTTGGAGATAGGCTTGGTTTGGGGGTGTGGTGTACCAACACCTTTAGATGGTGAGCCTTTGGATACATATCCAAGACCATGAAATCCTAGATTTTTTTGTGCAATAATAGGCTCTCTGATTCCTTGCTCTTGTGGTCCTAAACCTTGACCTTGATAATGCCATTGATTGAGCATTTGAACAAGCTGAGGAAACTTTTTGCTTGCAGAAAATGGTAGAAGTGATTTATTAGATGTATTGCAATGGGGAGATACTGTTCTTAATTCTTCTGCTGAGAGAGGGCCACTGTGGATGAATGTAAGTGAACCAAGAGGGTAGATTATAGATGGTGGAATAGCTTGGATAGGTGGTAAGATGGAAGCATGGAGCGAGGGAGATGGAAGGATAGGATCTTGATGTAGCTGGTGGGATGACAAGATATCTTGTAGTGGAGGAGATATGGCTTGAGGTTCTGGAGATGGAGGAGATGGTGACTGCACTATGGATGGAAGACATGGTACAATGATATCTTCATTTATGCTTTGGGGGATGTCAACATGCTTTTGGGCAGGATCTTGATAGGATTGGTTTGGAGTGGATGGTGCGATAGGAGGTGAAGGGATGGATTCTTCAAAGGCAGTGGATGGATAGATGGGGGATTCAGTAGTGGAGATGGGTGAGTAGAAGATGGATGCATAAGGGCCATTACGAGAGATTTGGGAAATGCTTGGAGGCGATGTGGATAGGATTTGGAGGGATTTGATAGGTGGTGGGATTTTGATGCTTGCGGGAAGTGGAAGAATTTTAAGCAATTTGATGGATGGTATGGGGATGATAGCTATGGGAGATGGAGGTGATATTATAGATGGGGAAGCTTCATCACTGACTACTTCACATGGTTGGATTAGATGACATGGCTTATCGACTGTTGGAGGAAACTTTTCTTGTATTTCCTCTAGGAGATTCCTTGGAGACTCATGTGTTGAAGGTGGAGGTGGATTGACAGGAATAGCTAGTGTGATGGGGGTGGAAGATTGGAAGCTTGGTTGATGGGGTGATGGAGGGGAAGCTGGAATATCAGATGGCATGACTAGATAGTTTGGAATAACTCTTGGATTTTGGGGGATGCTTGGGGGAATGTTTCCAAGGCTTTCAATATACTCGTCATAGTCAACAAGATTTTCATCATCATTGGAATAGGAGGTGGCAAGAGCAAGGACAATGCGACCAAACACATCATGATAGGATTGGTACTTCATGCTTTGATTGTGACTTTGATGGGGATGGGGTCTTGTATATGGATGAACATGGAAGCTCATGGTTGGATTTGGATTAAGCACAGATTTTGGATTGGCTGATGAAATATTTCCTAGGGAGAGTCAAAGTTGCATGACAGACTGTGAAGAACCTCCTTATAGCAATATCGTGAGAATGCTCGAAATAACTGGTGAGCTGTTGGGAGTGTAGGGAAGGAGCACTGGAGGTGCCTGACCATAGACTGCTTCATATGGAGTCATTTTAGAGGCAGTGTGGTAAGAGGTATTGTACCACCATTCAGCTAAAGGGAGCCACTTGGCCCACTGATGTTGCTGTTCGGAAGTGAAGCAACGAAGATAAGTTTCCAAGCATTTATTGACAAATTCAGTTTGACCATCAGTTTGTGGGTGATAGCCCGAACTCATCTTCAGTTTGGTGCCAGTTTTCTGAAGCAGTTCAGTCCAAAAATGACTGGTAAAAGTTGCATCACAATCAGAGACAATGGAAGAAGGGAGTCCATGAAGACGAAATATCTGGTCCATGAAGATTTGTGCAACAGAGGAGGCAGTATAGGGGTGGCTGAGGGCACAAAAATGACTATATTTCGAGAGACGATCAACCACAACCAAGATCACTGTCTTGCCACCAGATTTAGGAAGCCCTTCAATGAAATCCATAGAAATATCAGTCCAAATCCGTGTAGGGATGGGCAATGGTTCGAGCAAGCCAGGAAGGAGGGTCGTTTCACCCTTGTGGCGTTGGCAAGTATCACATTCAGCCACCATCTGTTGAATCGTCTGTTTCATCCCTTTCCAAAAGAAGTTTCTCCTTGCTCGCTCATAAGTTTTGAGGAAGCCTGAGTGCCCTGCTGAAGGAGAAGCATGGAGTTCATAAAAAATAGCCTGATGTAGAGCTGGGTTCTGAGGAAGCACTAGCCGACCCTTGTATCGAAGAGAAGCACCATCCCAAGAGTAATGTGGTATAGTAGAAGGATTATTGGCTAGCTGGTGAATGATTTGAGATAAAGAAGAGTCACTGTCATAGCCCTGCTGAACAGACGCTAACCAATTGGGAATGGGCATAGAAATAGCGGAAAGGGAAGCTTGATTATCAAATGTGCGAGAAAGAGCATTTGCCACAATATTCTCCTTACCCTTCTTGTAGGTGATCTCATAATCATACCCCATGAGTTTGCTGACCCATTTCTGTTGTGTAGGAGAGGATACCCGTTGTTCCGGGAAGTATTTCAGACTTTGGTGATCGGTTCTGATGCAAAAATGACTCCCTAAGAGGTATGGCCGCCACTTCTGTACAGCGTGCAAAATAGCCATCATTTCTTTTTCATAAGTAGAGAGGGCTAGATTCTTACCAAAGAGGGCTTTGCTAGTGAACGCAATAGGATGGTCATCTTGCAGGAGAACAGCACCCAATCCATTGCCGCAAGCATCACTCTCGATAGTGAAGGGTTTGGAAAAATCTGGCATCGCGAGAACAGGTGTACTGCACATAGCCTGTTTCAGTTGTTCAAATGTAGTCTCAGCAACAGGGGTCCAGGAGAAGGCATCCTTTTTTAACAGAGCTGTCAATGGTGCTGCAATTTTCCCGTAATCTTTGACAAACTTGCGGTAGTAGCCAGTCAACCCCAAAAAACCCCGAAGGCTCTTGAGAGTTTTAGGATGCGGCCAAGTTTTCATGGCATCTATTTTTGTAGGATCCACCCGCACTCCATGGTGTGCAACAATATGCCCGAGATACTCCACTTCCTCCTGGCCAAACACACATTTAGATAGTTTTGCACAGAGTTGATGATCAGAGAGAAGTTGCAAGACAAGCTCCAGATGATGGAGATGCTCAGCCCAAGTTTTGCTATATATGAGGATATCATCAAAGAAGACCAGAATGAATTTCCGGAGGTATGGTCGAAATATGTTATTCATCACTGCCTGAAATGTTGAAGGAGCATTCGTGAGGCCAAAGGGCATGACTAAAAATTCATAGTGACCATCATGTGTGCGAAAGGCAGTTTTAGGTATATCCTCCTCATTAACCCGAATTTGATGATACCCAGAACGAAGATCTAACTTGGAGAAAAAATGAGCCCCATGAAGTTCATCAAGAAGTTCATCAACAACTGGAATGGGAAACTTGTCCTTTATAGTGAGATGATTAAGTGCTCGGAAATCAATGCAGAGTCGCCATGACCCATCTTTTTTGCGAACAAGCAGAACTGGAGAAGAAAAGGAACTGGTACTAGGGCGAATAATACCTTGCTTCAGTAAGTCACGGACAAGTATCTCGATTTCGGTCTTCTGATGAAATGGGTAGCGGTAGGGCCTGATGTTGGGCGAAACACTGCCAGGAAGGAGCTGAATACGGTGGTCCTCTGGACGAGAAGGAGGTAATCCCACAGGTTCAACAAATACACCAGAATACTTGTCCAAAATGTGTTGGAGATCGGCAGGAGTGCTAGAGACTGCTGATGGCTGCATCTGAATGGAATGGAGCTGAGCGATGACACCATGTGAATTCTTCTTAAGAAGTTTTTCCATACGGTGTGAACTGATGATGCTGAGAGACCCTGGTTGTAAGCCTTTCAAAGTGTGTTGGTGCCCCTCGGCTGAAAACTGCATCCAAAGTTCAGCAAAATCCCAGAGAATGGGGCCAAGAGTGCGTAACCATTGGGCACCCAAAACCACATCACAGCCACCTAAGGGTAAGGCAAACATGTCAGAGCGCATGTTATAATCTCCAATAGAGAGAAGCACATTGCGACATTTCCCTTTACAAGGTAAAGTGCCCCCATTGGCAATCATGACTTCAAAGCTAGAGCAGGGATGGATAAAGCAATCAGCCTGTTTGGCTATTCGTGGGTCAATGAAGTTATGAGTGCTACCAGAATCAATGAGTATAGTAAGAGGGATCTTCTTGAAGAAACCCTGGACCCGCATGGTTTGTGGAGTAGTGACTCCTGCCAAAGCATGGACAGATATCTCTGGTGGAGCTTCTGGTGAAGGAGGTTCAGGCTGGTGAGGCTCAACCTCATCATCCACTGTTTCCTGAGCATCTACATATTCTTCCAGTTCCGGTGGAGAATCCACATCCAAGAGATAGAGCTTTTGCTGAACACATCTATGGCCCCGAGACCATTTCTCATCACAATTATAACAAAGCCCTTTGTCTCGCCTGACTCGCATCTCTGTTTCAGACAAGTGCTTGATCAGAGTAGTTCTGGGAGCTGGTATGACTGGAGGGTTGTGAGAACCTGTATTTCTGAATGTAACAAAATTAGATCTGGAGCGTTGTAGAGCACTAATCTTGTCTTCCGCTAACTTAGCCAACCCAAGGGCTTCCATCATTGTAGTAGGTCGAAACATTTTGACTTCTGAGCAAAGTGCATCCTTCAGACCACTGACAAAACAACTACAGAAGAATTCATCAGACAAGCCCTCTGTGTAATTAGCTAATTTTTCAAACTCTGTCTGGTATTCTCTTACAGTGCCTGTTTGACGCAGTTTAGTGAGTGCTCCTGTGAAATCATCAAAGGAACTAGGGCCAAAGCGTTCCAAAATGAGGGTGCACAATTCTCTCCACGTTGGGCCTACATTAGCCTTGATGTACCAACGGAACCATTGAAGAGCTTCGTGTTCCAAATGAAAAGGTGCAAGGGAGACTTTGTGGTTATCCAAAGTATTATGCAAGCTGAAATACTGCTCTGCCCTATAGATCCATCCAGTCGGATCAGAACCATCGAAGCGTGGAAAATCAAGCTTTGGTCCACGGAAATTGCCAGAAGAGGACCCAGTATCTCCTGAATGGTTTCGGCTCATGGCTGACTGCTGAAAGTTAAGACCCAAAATTTTTTCATCCAGATCTTGAAGTTTGGTTTTGAGGGATGCAATTTCCTCTTCCATGATTTTTGCTCCTGTACGTGTAACAACCATAAAGCAAGGTTTTTTTTTTTTTTTTTTTTTTTTTTTTTTGGAATGGGTAGAAGATGAGAAACAAAAACTTTTTTAGTTACGGCAAACTTGGATTTGGGTAAAACTCATATAGGAAATGGGTGTTCGACGGGTGGTGGGAGACTATCTAGGGACAAGGGAAAAAGAAAAATGAGGGTTTCAAGGGTAGGGAGGCGAAATGAGGCGAACAGTCCAAGAGGGATAAGGGAGCAAAATGAGGAATTGAATCTTGTGGCTCAAATTGGTGGCGATTGGATGAGAGGTGAAAAAGATAGGGCAAACCCTAAAATTAGATAAGTGAGGGATTTAGGGCTTTGATATGTAAAATTTGGGGTTGGGTTGCCAAGGAAGGAAGTATGCGAAATGATATTGCAGACGTTCTGCGAAAGTATGAGCAGAAACAGAAAGCAAACAAGGAAGCTACGACTAAAAAATAGAAAAAATTCACTTAGAACAGTCGACTTAGAAAAATTCACTCACAGATAGAACAACTGAAAAGAGTTATTGCAATAACAAGAGATATTAGAAGTGAGAGGAACCTGAAGGCCACGACAGAAAAAAAATATTTGATGTAATTTCCACCCAGCGAGCCCAAGAGAGTGCTCTGATACCAGATGTGAAGAACCTCCTTATAGCAATATCGTGAGAATGCTCGAAATAACAGAATACAAAGTGATAGCAGAACTCAGAATGAATCTACTGATCGCAGGCCACTTCGAGGGGGTAACCTCCTTTGAGCAAGCTCAATACAATAAATTCGTCCGTGCCCATCAAGGGCCTCAACCTATTCTTATATACTGAGTACGATCTAGAAAAGTAATACTACCTATGCATGTGGGATAATAAAATATACTCACGAGACGACTTACAAAGCATATGCGTCCAACAACACTACTCTAACAACATAAACAGAAGGAACACACAGGTTCCTAACACAGACCTAAGGAGGATTGGCTGGAGATTTTTGGCTTTCCTGTGGATGGAAGACTTCAAGGGCATGTTATCAAAAAGTGAGAGTTTTACTTTCCTATGTGCAGGATTCATGGTGATTGTGTCAACTTAAGGATAGACTAGTGATCCTATGGCATGACATGAGATTGACCACTTGTGGATCCCAACCTTTAGCTCAAGCTGATGAGGGATACAAGTGACAAAGCTGGATTACCCTAGACAATGCTCTGTCAAAGGGATAACCTTGGTGAGATTAGTTGATTGGTAGGATTGACTGGATAGAAAACTCTGGCAGAGTAACAACAACTCTTTAAAGGCTTGGGTGATTTTGGATTGGGTTGCTAGCTGGCTGGGGGGATGATTGTGATGGACTTTGGATTTGTGGTTGTTCTAAGGAAAAGAACTAGATAGATTCGGTTGCATCGGGGGATCTTGGATGATTTTTTGATAAGGCAGTGACTACGCTAAGTATTCCTTGAGTTGGGAGATTTCTGCTTTTTTGGAATTTCGACCAAAATTGGCAAACATTCATTCAAAAGCTATGAACAAACAAGTAGACAAAAGTTTTGAGCAAGCACGTCAAACACACCAACATCTTAGGAAGCTTTCTACAAGGATGAAATTTGGTTTAGCTAGGGAGTCCTCGATATATACAAGGTACGTGAGGCCCAAATCCGTAGATGAAACTAAAAAGATGTCACACAACCGAGAGGAGCCGTAACCCACTTCTCCTCTTTCACTTCTCAAGGGTATAAAGTTCCTTGAGGCTTAGCCCGAGTGACAAAATTTTGATCCCAAGAGAGGTGTCTTTGGATTCACCTCCCGATCTTTATACTCCGTCGGAACGCTGGAGTTGAGGTCATCCCAAGGGGTGATGAAATCCCCAAGCAGGCCTCCTAAAAAGTGTAAAACAAGACCACATACATGATCTTGGGCTTTAAAAGACACGCGTTCATTCCAATTGATGATTTAAATTTTGTAAGCTATGATTGAAGACACTTGTTATTATGGCATACAATGTTCATTCCAATTTGACAGCGTCATTAGCATAATGAAAGTCGAGAGATCGTCAACATAAGAAATGCGAGCACCATTGAAAATGCGTCAAAATCATGCAATGTTCATTGATTTTTAGGCATTCAAGATTGATTGTAAGTTTATTTTAAGCTCAAAACAAAGATGTGTGAAACTCGATTGCCAAGCGCGCGCCCGGAGGCCCTCCACGTCAATAGTTGTTCAATTTTAGTACCCAAATGAAGTGTGAGTGAGATTAATGTGCATTCAAGGAATTTTCTAACTTAGAAAAACCACTAAAAACCCAAGTGAGTGGAGTTTGATTTGCGTGGAGCACTTAACACCCTCTTAGGTGGACCCATCCCCATAGATGGCACTGAGATTTCAACCAATGGTTAAATTGATGGGTGATTAAAGAGGGTGAGTCCAACGAAAAACTCACTCAAAGCATTTTTATTTGTTTTTATAACTTAAAAGATTACAAAAATGTAGATTCTTTTTATACTCCAAAAGATGATTATTTGATCTATGGCATTCAAGATTGGATTTGTTGTTTTAATCATGCATTCATAAAAAAACAAACTTTGATTTTAATCCATGGCACTCAAGAGTGATTTTAGCAACATGCATTCAGAGACAAGTGATTAAACATTCAAGTTTTTTCCTTTGAGCATTCAAGATTGAGATTTTGTGTGTTGTTTTAAGAACTTTGAAGTTCTTTGTTTTAACCTTAGCTCATTCAAGATTGTTTTTGGATTCAAAAGTGAAAATGACTCTTTGGACTTTGCTTTTCATTCAAGATTTTGTGTTCTAGTTTGCATGTTTTAAGCCCAAAAAATGATATTCCTAGATTGTTTTGATGCATGAAAAGCCTAAGAAACATTCAAGATTTTGCAACAAGACATTTGTTTGGAACAAATAACAAAGCTTTTTAGGACAATTTTGGCAACCATTTAGGACTCTTAGTTTTCATGAGATTTTTAAAAGAACTTTAACATATTTGCAAATGAGGTTCATTTTATCCTTGGTTGATGCTTTTGAGTTTGATTTAGATTTTAGTGTGCACTTAGTGTTGATTTTGAACCTTTTGAAATGAAAACTTGAAGTTCTTTTTAAATTCCAAAAAATGAAGTGTTCCTAACTTTGCATGAATGCATCTAAAACCTTGATGTTGCAAGGATGCAAATGATTAGATTGGTTTAGTTTCACTTGTTAAAAGATTTTTTCTTTTTTGAAAATTTATAATTTTTTAATGAATTTAAGTATGATTTGGGGGTTCATTTTAAGCACTAAAAAGAAGTGTGTATGATTTTGCTTCCTTAAAAAAAAATGGCCAAGATCTCCCACAAGAAGAAGAAGAAGAAGTAGATGGAATAAGAAGAATATAGACAAGAAGAGGAAGAAGAATTCCAAGTGCTTTGTCCACCTATAAGCTTGAAAAATCTGCAAATACTATGAGATAGACTATGAGTTTCTTTGTCTTCTTCATGCTCATGTGGACCTACAAAACCAATTTATACAATCCTACCAATCACAAAAACAAGAAAAATTAGCCAAAATCAGCAAATGACATACAAAACTTGACTAAAAAAGCTAATGAAGATGACCCATGCGGGGTCCCACCGGGCGTGCCAAAATGTATATGAGCAATGTTAGTATGCTAATATAAACCAAATTTAAATAAAGCTTCTACAAACTAAAAAAAATTCATAAACTTCAAGATAGACTAAGATGAGCTCTCAATTGAGAATATGAGCCATTAATGGACTCTCTTAATAAGAAGCTCTCTTGTTGAGTAGCTTTATCTAAATGGATAGGATGTATGCTCAATATGCTTCCAAAGGCTTCAATGGATGATTGTGGATTTTTAGTGTGGATAGATGGCTTTAGTATGGATTTGGCTCTCAAAATAGCATTATAACATTACTTCATGGATTGTGTTAAAATGGCTTGGGAGAGGATTCCTTAAATAGGCAAAGGGCTTGAGGGATCAAGGGCTAGGATGCAAGGATGGAAAAAAGCTCATGGAGGGCTTAGATTGCATGAGAAGAGAGCACATGAATTGTGCTTCCTTACAACCAATGAGGGAGTGACACATGTCACAGGTGAGAGGATGGAGGAAAGGGCAAGGATGAGTCAACAAAGGAGGCTCAAGAGATAAAATCTTCATAAAGACCCTTCATAAGTGCTTTGTAAGAACATTTATGACTTTGTGGGCTTTATAACGTTTTATGGTTGAAGATATTTGTGAGAGATACCATGAAATTCGAATTTGGGGGTTTAGGGAGGTTTTAAGCTTGCTTAGGGTTGTAAAAATGATTAGAGGAAGGGTTAGAGATGGCTTAGGACTAGGCAAGTGGATGGCAAGTGGATTGCAATTAATGAGGGTGGGTGAAGGAGGAGATATTTGTTAACTTTGGCTTGAGTTAGCAAGTCTTAACCCATGTTTAGGGAATGTGACAAGGTTAGGAGGGGATTAGGATTAGGGTTAAAGACATCTTCTAGAAGAGTCTAGGCTTTGGATGAGGATGAAGACTTTCTAGAAGAGTCTAGAACTTCCTAGGATAAGATGAAGACTTTCTAGAAGAGTCTAGAACTTCTTAGGATGAGGATAAATTAGATTTTTAGGAAATAAATAAAGTTTTATTTATTTCAAGGGTTTGGGTTGAGGAGATATTTATTAAAACTTTTTTAATAAACATGAGGATTAATATTTAATCTTAATTAAATATTTTGAGTTGGGATTAGGGGTAGGAAATCATGGGATTAGCCTTTAATCAAAATTAAAGAAGGATTAGAAGATTTTGGAAGAGGTTATTGGTCATAAGGAAATTGGCCAATTTTTGGGCAAAAAATAAATAAATTATTTATTTTGGGATTTTTGGTCAATTTATTAATTAAATAATTAATAAATAAGGAAATAATGTTTAAATAAGATTTAAACATTTTTGGGAGGGATTTCTTAATTAAATATTTTTAATTAAGATAAAGGGATTTAATGGCATAAAAATAAATAAATTAATTAAATAATTAATTAATTAATAAATGATGATGTCATGAGGACATTTTCAGAAAATAAAAATACTTTATTTTCTAAAGGTTTTTAGGTGTCTACAACTAGTCTCTAGAGTATTACCATCCATATCCTGTGAATCAAATCTAAAGCTCATATCAACATACAGAGTGTCAAAAACATTAGCATTGCTATCCAACTCTCTATACCCAAGGAAACTAAGTCTTCAAAACTGCCCACTACATCCTCCTGGATGTCATCAATGCCAATATGATCCTGGGACTCATCTGTACACACTGCCAAATATGAAATATCATCAACACATTCCAGCAAGTATGGTCAACTAGATATATGAACAAAGCCCAACACTAGTGTATAAAAACTAATACCAACATCGGATAAGCTCCTGGCACAAGAAAATACAACACCGTGCAATCTGCTAATCAAATCCATGATATCACCCAAACAATCACTACTACCAAAAAGTGTTAAAGATTTCCAGTCAACTGAATCCCAAATGCCAATTTAACAATCTCAAGTCCATATCCATAAACTATAATCAGCTGGTAACTCAAGAAAAATCCTCACCTGAGTAATATGACCAATACCAACTAATTCCACATACCTGTCTGACATTATCCCTATATCATGGATGTGAATGCAAGATGAACTCGCAACATTATCAATGTCCACATATGATCTACCATTCACAGAAAGCTGAGTATTAGGAGTGCAAGATGAAACTAAACTCAATTCCATGCCATGCTTATCCCCATGTCTCTCCTAGTCTTGTAATGCCAATGGAGTATTCACCAAAGAAGCTCGAGTGTCCTCAAGCTCGTGAGAAAGTCTGTCAACTTCCTCCTCCTTCCTCCTCAAGGCATCTGAATAGTCTCCAACAAGGCTAAGAAGATGGTCACGATCTGATAGAAGATGTAAATAACTCAACTTCATCGTTCCCATTCCTTCCCTAATTGCTTGTAAGTCAACACAAGGAGACTTTGCCTGAACTCCCTTATGTCTACCCTGTAAATGAATCATCTGAATGTGATCCTCTATCATACCCCACATCCTGTCATGATGAGATAATGAAGTCACAATACTATCTTTGTTCACCTTCAGCTGGCTGGACAAATCATGTGAAGTACTACCTGCCTCAACCTCATGTGATGAAGCATCTAACTGTGCCTGGTACTCTTTCTCAGCAAAGTCATGAATGCTCAATGTCTGCTCATCTCTACCAGGTATCTCACCATCATGCACAACAACATCCTCATAATCATCATCTAAACCCACTACCTCCTATGGCAAAGTAGAATCTGAGACCTTTGCCTAGCTATAAGCTAGTTTCTCAAACTCCTCATGCAAGTTCTTGGTAATTGTGTCATCTACCCTGTGAGAAAATCTGCCAAATAGAAATTCAGTCAACATATCCACCTTAGCTAGGTCAGACAACATGTCATTCATCATACGGTGGTGCTCAACCAACTATTCAGACATGTCATGGCTTATTTTCATAAGTTTATCTCGGATGTCTAAATAACCATCCTTTCTATTGTTTTGACTCTGGATATCAATTGTCCAAGATCGTGTCCTCTGAGACTCTGTACTATACCTGTCCATTCTAGATAAAGTAGAGTGTAACCCCAATAGGATATAACTTCTTCAAACACCAAGAACTAACATGCAAATGATTAGAAGTAGCATGCAACCATAGATTTTAACATGCAATTGATTAGAAGCAACATGCAACCACCAAATTCACCAAGAACTAACATGCAAATGATTAGAAGTAGCATGCAACCATAAATTTTGACATGCAGCTAATTAGAAGCAACATGAAATCATAAATTATGACATTCAAGATCTGGGTAGTTGTCAAAATCGACATGCAAGATCTGGGTAGTTGTCAAAACTGACATGCAAGATCTGGGTAGTTGTCAAAACTAACATGCAAGATCTGGGTAGTTGTCAAAACTAACATGCAAACTTCTACAAACCCTCAGGCTGGCAAGATCATAGCTCTGATACCACTAAAATTTCCCTTTACTGATTTTATATGATATTTCAAGCCTCTAATAAGATCTTTAAGATCAAACAACCAATCTTTCAAAGATCCACCAATTTCTCAAGAAACCCCAAATCGAGTATGCCGGAAATAGTGCCAAAAACTTCACAGCTTCACATATTATCAGTAAATCTAAAAGTGGAAATTTTTATAAAAATTTCAGCAGCATAACAGCCTACAAAATGATATTTTTAGATCTGTATAACATGCACACAATAGCTCCCAAACAGAGGACAAAAACAATGCTCATCGGCTCCCGAAAATAGCACAAAATAGCTCGAAATCACCACAAAAGCTTAGTAATCTATCACAGAAGTATAATCGTATACAAATACATATATTCAGCTCTATTTTAAAATTTTAAAGTCTGATATACAGCAGCAACCCAAACTGATATGAAATACTCAACCGGAAACACTAAACTCTTACAAAAAAACACACCCAAAAAACCACAAATCTGCACTGTTCAGCACAAAGGCAAACTCTGCATGAGCATGCACATGGAATGGCTTCAAAATACTATCCTTAGCCTTCTTGGAAACCTGCAAACTCCCATTCTTGGGTCTCCCTGTAAACTTGCAAACTCCCATTCTTGGGTCTCCTTCTCCACAGGTTTGGCAGCCTCTGAAGAATAACAAAGAAATGAGCAAAAATCAAGTTCTGGAATCAGCCCAAAATGCCTCCAAACCCCTTAAAAGAGGGCATAACCCTAACTCATGTCCAAGAGGAGTTAATAAAACATATTTTAATAATAATCTTCATTTATTAGTCCATTAGCTTCCAAAGATTATCCCCTTTTGTTGAAACTTCACCTTTTTGGGCCTGCCTGCCTTAGCAAAGATTATTATTTTTTAATTATTTGAAAAGGGGACATGACAGATTTGTTGATGAAAATAATAAAATCATGGTATGTAGACTACACAAAGTCCTATATGGATTGAAGCAAGCACCAAGAGCACGGTATGAAAGACTTCATACATATCTTGTGAAGATTGGATTTAAAAGAACTAATGATAATAGCAATCTATACATGAAGATAGAAAAGGAAAAAGGTATACTATCATCTGAAATATTTGTTGATGATATCATATTTGGAGGACACGATGCTTTCTATAAAGACTTTTTAAATCAGATTAAGAAAGAATTTGAAATGTCTATGTTTGGAGAGATCAAATTCTTTGTGGGATTACAAGTATATAATATGAGGTATGGTATATATGACTTAGTCAAAGTACATCAAAGAGATATTGAAGACATTTGGATTAGAAGATTCCAAAATAGTAAGTACACCTTTGGTGATAGGACTTAAGCTATCAAAGAATGATGATTCAACTGAAGTGAATCAAACATTATATTTATCCATGATTAGAAAATTGCAATATGTAGTACATAGTAGAGATAATATTGCATTGTCTATAGGGATAGTTTCAAGATCCTCTACAAATACCAAAGAGAATCACTTGATGGATGTGAAGAGAATAATGAGATACTTAAAGGGAACTGAAGAGTTTGGTTTATACTATAAGAAGAATGAAAAGTTTGAACTAAGAGCCTACACTAGTGCTGATTGGGATAGAAACATTAATGATAGAAAGAGCACCAATGGAGGAGCATTCTTCTTAGGCAAAAGGCTAGTTACATGGACTAGTAAGAAGCAAAGTTGTACTCCCGAATCTATTATTGAAGCAAAATATGTTGTTTCTACTATCAATTGCACAAACATTGTATGGATGAAATAGTTACTTAAGGGAATGAAGGAAGAGATCAAGGAACTAGTGATACTTTACTGTGATAATTCAAGTGCTATCAATATATCAAAGAATCTAGTAATGCATACAAATACAAAGCACATTGCAATCAAGTATTATTATGTAAGAGAATTGGTTCAAGATAAATAGGTGAAGATGGAATATGTTAACACAAAGGAGCAAATTGCTGATATATTCACAAAAGCATTACCTAAGGATGCTTATCAATATCTAATAGGTAAACTAGGGGTGATACCCCTATCAAGGGCTATGTAAGAGACAGAGGGAGTGCCCTACATCAAATAAGTTGATGTTCATATAATACAAATTGATGCAATGAATCTTACTTTAGGAATCGCCTAAAGTAATCATAGAGTCAAAAACTTCAAATCAATCACAAGCAAGGTGACAAATGGAGGAATTGAAGAACCTATAAAATCTTATATCTACATATATTAAAGATGTCAAGTGTTTGGTATATGTCTTTGGCATTTTTTTCAAAGAGGAAGAAATAGAAAAAATTGATCAAAAGGTCAAAGAGGGAGAATGTAATCAGAGAAAGGATTAAAACAAAGAGGGAGACATTGATCAGAGAATTGGAAGGATCATTATCAGAGTGAGTCATATTTTGTAACCTAATTAGAAGATGGAAGTTTTTTATAGAGAGAGAGAAACTTCAATACAAGTTTTCTTTTTGGTATTGTCTTACTATTTTAACCTAGTTAGTTTGGTTGAACAAGATGTTCATCATTTGATTGACTTGGTTGATCAATTTGGTTTGCCATCAATGCCAGAGAGGGAGATTGTTGAAATCTAATCATTGATTAGAAATATTGTTACAAGGGAGATTGTTATGTGTTTCAATCATTGTTTTATCACTGATGTCAAACCTGTTATCTACTAGTAAGAAAATTGCTTATATATTTCAAGTACTATCACTTAGTTCATTGATGAGTAGGATTTGATCAACAAGATGTAACAAAAGAACCTAGAGAAAAGGTTGAGTTATGATTATGTAATGAAGTACTATGATCAATTAAGATAGTGATGACATGATGTATTGATGATTGACTTAAGGTTACAAAATGGTTGGCTACACTTAGAAAGTTTAGAAGAATAAGTTGAACAAATTTTTTCTGCCAAGCTTGACCGAGTGGATAGTAGGTGCCAAAAAAAGTTAGTGGAAGCCAAGAAAAAAGATAGTTGGAGCTGAGTGAAAGAAAATTCTAGTGGATGCCGACTGAATTTTAGTTGATGTTGAGCATCAGTAAACTTTAGTTGACGTCGAGTGATGTCATATGTGATGAGCATCAAAAGATTGATAATGCCAAGTTGCTACATTATGACAAAGATCAAAGATTCACCAAATAAAAGTTGACAAGTTTGTTTTCTTAAAACTTGTGAATTAGGAGGAAAATAACATTAATGAGCTAGTGGAATAGAATTTTATGTAAACCATTTTAGAGGTGAATTCAAATGGATTCTAAGAGAAGTTTCTAGAAGACAAGATATGGGGTAGATACATTGTATTCTACCTAATCCATCCAAAAACCTAATTTAGATGATGGATAATGAGTGAGAAAATATTCTAATTTCCTTTATATAGGAATGTATGGTCATGAGGAAAAAGAGCTAGAGAGATTGGTTTCATGTGCTAGAACCTAAGGAGGAGAAGGAATTAAGGCTTTTGCTTCATCAAGTGATCCAAGAGAAGTGTCTGCAATGGCGTACTAAACAAGAAGGCTTAAGGAGATGAATGATTGAAGGGTGAACAAGTTGTTAGAGCTACAAAGTATGAAAGCCAAGTAGAATTGAGGACTGAACAAATATTTTTAATCTACAAGTGAAGATGTAAGTTGTATCAGATTAAAGCTCTACTATTACTCTCTAATAATTGTATCAGTCTAGGGAAAATCCTTTGGAGTAAGGTTGACTTAACAGTCATTGGAAAATCCTTTGATAGTGTGGCATTCCAAGTGAATGGCCTAAAGTCCTCTAACAAGGCTCACTTTTAACAAGTTGATTGAAATGCTATAAGCAGGTCACATTTAATAGTGTGCACAGTAACCTTTAGTAGGGTTGGCCTTTCATAGAGCATCACTTCAGAAGAGTGAAAAGGAGTAGCATGTTACTAGTGGTTTTTCCCAAATTGGGTTTTCATATTAAATCATTGTGTCAAATGTGTTGATGAATGTGTTTTTTTTCATGCTTTACATTTCTTCAATTTGATTTGACAATAACCTGCAAGTTTCAAGTATTCACATATTCATTTGGATGCATGTATGAATATGAATGTTATATGGGCTCACTAAGTTAAGAAAAGTTTTATTTGTATATCTGGACCTTGAATAACTAATTCACATCCCCCCCCACTCTCAGTTATTCTAAATTATTTCCAACATTACATATTAGTCCCTATTATTAGAATTTGAATCCCTATGAGCATATTCCAACCATATTAGGAGTTGTGTCAATCTTGTTAGGAGTTGTGGAAGGTAGAAGGACCCACTGTCCAAATAGCTTGATAGGAAAGATCATTGAACTCATTGTCCAAATAGCCTTAGTAATATTCCTTTCATAATAGTACCAAATGATCAATTGCCTACTAGGACTCTCTTCCAAATATAATGACTTCACTCTTTCACTATGCCTTTGTTGTACCAAACACTTCTCTAATTTCAATAAAGGATCCACATACTTGCATAACATAAAATAACTTAGACCACTTACTCACTTGTTATTTGAAATCCTCACTTAAAATTAACAATTACTTTTCATCCATTCATACTTAACCACAAGGAAAACAAGTGAGTAAGCGATCTAAGTGATTGACAAATTTCTCTTATACAAAGTCCTTAATAAATTACTAGGTTGGTCTTGAGGCTTTCTCAAATTACAATTCCAATAAGACCAAATAAAGATAATATAATACATGTTACATTACATATTTTCATATTTTTATAATTACATAATACTATCATCTCAGAGTCTTCACAAATATTTACACGTGCAACCTTAGACTTTACACAATCAACCACACCATTATCATCATGTCTTATTCCTTTATTTATCTACGCATCACTAGATTATATATCTGTTAGGAGATATAATCCAATTGCTAGAAATCATATCTTAGGAGCTCTATTAGAACTCTATCTTCAATAAGTCTCAAATAATCTTCACCAGTCTTTGACTTTCTACATGCACACTTAACCACGCCATCATCATATTCTATAGAAATCTCCACCAACTATGCTTGACCTCATCTTTAATCCTTGAATCTCACTATCTAAATCTTTTTCTTCTACTATGTCAGTCTTCATGGAATAAATAGTATGCTTCTATCAATGACAAACACTTCCATGAATACAACATATAATCATACTAATAGTCTCCCAAATGTTCCAACAATTCTAGGATACTCCCCCATAGGAGTATAATCAGAATTCATGCTAAAAATTTCCCCCTTTGTCATTGATGACAACATTGATAAAAAACATTTATGTTCCATGAATACCAAACATATATCTCTATTGTTGTACTCTTTCTTTTCAAATCCTCTTCATCAATCAACTATGAATCTTAGGAATAACTCTCTTGTAGTACTATTTCCCTATAGATACGCTTCCATGTTAACATCAATACTCTCTCCATCTTCTCCCTTGTAGCATGATATATTTTTCATGTGCATCTCTTACCCATTGACATCAATGAAAAATGCATCATTATGTTAATTTTTTTACAAATAAATCTCTAATAAGCTCAAGAGTCTAAAGATATTATTAAGTACTAGCTACCAAGAGTCTTACATGACTCAACTCAAGGGATAAGTTTAACTCCTCTTTATCTTTGGTTGGTATTCTAGACCAAAAATAATAGAAGAACATCAAAGTCTTAGGAACATAAATCCAATGGAAGCTTTAAGTGAGGCAATGTGGCTACATGACCAGCTTTCAAGTTGGATGAAATTTGGTGTAGAACCTGATTAGTCACTAAATAGGAGATTGTTAGTCTATGATAACTAATTAGGCAAGTACTGTACACTTTTCATAAGGCATGGGCATTAAAACAAGCTAAATTATTTTTTTGGGTTAACTTGTTAAGAATTTTAATAATTTTTTCATTAACCATTTCCCAAGGTTGATTCATCAATTATGTTTATGGTTAACATGTTAAGTTGACATAAGTCTTGTAATTGTCTTAGGGTTATGGTTTTCTAAAGAGAATATATGGCTTCTTGTGATAGTGTTTAGTGGTAGGAGATTGAATATTTTAAAAAGGTTAAAGTTACTTGAAAATAATATTGGACTCTTTGTTTGGTGATAGCCCAAAATTGGTTGAACCACAATTAGTCTTTGTGTCTTCTATTCTATTTGTGTGTAATTTTTTCCTTTGTGTTATTGGTTATATTTGTATTTAATTGTTTTTTTTTTTTTTTTGAAATGATCCTAACCCAATCTCTTTTAAAAGGAATTTTTACTTTAACAAGAACAATTTCACTAAATACATCATATTTGACTCCTAATAGGGTCACATCCCTTTACACAAAACTTGCAGATTAGTACAATATCTAGTAGATGTCATCACCATCAGGATGTTTCCCCTTGATCAAGATTTTCCCTTGAGAACTAAAATTATTGTACTATGATGTATGGTTTCTTGTTATGTTTGTTGATCATATGGCAAGATATATTGTCAATTAGTGAAAAACCATATAGGCTATCCAGGAATGTTGGTAAATACTAAAATGAAGCTTTCCTTCAATAAGAACATTTTAGTGTAGCTCGAGCAGATGATAGATATACTATGTTAATTGAGCCAGCAATATAAAACAAGTTACATAAGTTCATAGTGGAGACCAAAGTTCCCAGTGTGAACTGAGTTCACAGTGTTAGTTGAGTTCTCTATTTGAATTAAGATAACTAGTTCAAGTCAAATTACTCCTGTATCACCTAAGTGTCATAGTGTTATCCAAGAATCCAATGATAAGAAAATAATAGTGTCACAAGAGCTTAGTGTATTGCTCGAGCATCAAAAGAACATCAAATACACAGTATTGCTTGAGCATCACCATTTGGGCTAACCTAGAGGTAGAGTTTGATTATTATGAAGATAACTCTTATGTGAGCTAACTTGGTATGAATTTATTGATTAAAGGCTATATAAGGAAGAAATTTTTTTTTTTCTAAGATATAATTTTTGGGATAAAATATGTATATGAAGAAAAGGAGAAAATATGGAGTAGATTAAGTAAGTAGGCTACAAGGCAGTATAAAGAGTAGAGCAGAGACTCGTCCATCATAGTTAGGTGATCAAGTTATTCAAAGGATCTATTTTAGAAAATCAAGTTGAAAAGAAGAGATCATATTGATGATTCATCCTAATAGGTCCATAATTCAAATACTCTAAAAAGGTGGACCTAACAGTTCTTTGTTGAATCTCTTAACATAGTACATATTTCATTATATTGTAAAATCCAAAGACAACCTAATAGTCCTTCATACTCCTAATAGAGTAGATAACTAAAAGTGATCAATTGTAGTACCTAACATGCCAACTTTATTACTGCAGTAGTGAAGCATTGTGGGTGTCATCCCCACCCTAGTTTTACCTTCTGCTTTGAGGGTTTTTGGGTTACTGAATCTTGTGTCAAAGTGTAATGATGTTGATTTCTTTGTTACTTTATGTTCATGCATGAAATTAGAGTAGTCAATCTAAAGAATTAAGGTAGAAGTAATCTAAGCGGAAAAGTTTAATTAATTCCTAATTCACCCCCTCCCCCCCCCCCCCCCCCCCCCCTCTCAATAAATTTATTGTCACTATACTTCCAACAATTGGTATAATGTAGGGGAATCTGATGTTCCTAAAGATTTATAATTTTTT
The DNA here is from genome assembly GCA_028749045.1 of Cupressus sempervirens. Taxonomy (NCBI): domain Eukaryota; kingdom Viridiplantae; phylum Streptophyta; class Pinopsida; order Cupressales; family Cupressaceae; genus Cupressus; species Cupressus sempervirens. The sequence goes on along the minus strand of CM053793.1, from coordinate 243,449,079 downwards.
ATGAAAAGATGGAGGTGCTTGGTCATCAGTTGGAGGCTTGACTGAATGGGCTTGGTGGATAAGCGTGGTGCTCAGTTGAAGAAGAAAGAGTGTTGCTTAGTCATTGAAGGGGCCTTGTTTATTTTTGGAGCTCAACATCTTGTAGTTCTTAACATCTATGTGCTTGACTTGTATTGGTTTCTCAACATGTATTGGCTACTCGACATGTGTTGTGATTTGCCTGATTCTCAACTTGATTGCTCTGACACTCAGCTTAGTCTTGTTTCTTGTGGTATTGAGTTGTTAGTGAGCCAACTTGGGGTATTTAATTTTTTTTGTAACTAACTTTGGGTATTTAATTTTTGTTGTAGCCATCTTGTGGCTCAACATGTATTTAATGAAATAGATTTAATTTAATTCATAATGAACTGGGCTGACCAATGGCTTAGTTGGGTATAAGTAGGGGGTCTTGTGGAGTCATTAGTGATTAATTAATTCATTCAAAGGGATGGATCCTAATTTCAGCATCAAGGTAGGTGAAGGATAATTTTTCCTAATTTTTTGGATAGAGTATTGAATGTGAAGCAGTTTACAACAAGATTGTAGTGGAGTTGTGTGTTTATGAGTAAGGCTAGTAGCTTAGGTTTGAGAAGTAGAGGATTACTTGGTGGACCTTAGGGTACAAGACTACAAGTGTATATTCTTCTTGGTGTTCTTATCCATTTGTGGATCTGGACTAGCAAGGATTTTCATTGCATCTTGAGGGATCTTGTAGAACTATTACTTGCTTTGTAATTGGTCGTAATCGAGAAGGACTTCTAGAAAAAATATTGTATGTAATCATTTATTTTATGAATAAAGAGTTGTGATTTGGTATCAGATCTTTCTTCATTGTTATGTTTCCTCTATGTGTCCATTTTTTGGGGGCTAGGACATCTCCTTAGGGGATTATCCTACCTTGCACTATATCAGGTGGTATTAGAGCATAGTTGTTCCTAATTGTATAGACTAATCACCTAATTTGAGGCAGTTTGCACTAGGACCTTGGGTTGACAGAATTTGATCTAAGAAGATCTTGATTTGGTGGTGTATTTTTCTTTTTGGAGTACTAGATCTCTTTTTTTTGAGGTGGAAAATCATGGTTTTGTTTTGCAATTGAAGAGGGCTTGTAGATGGATCGATGGATGAAAAAATGGAAGTTTGATCATGTTGGGGTATGATTGCAAAAAGTTTGTGTGATGTTGCAAATCTGTGATTTAGACGATTTGAGTTTGTCACAAGGTGCATGAGAAAGATTTTTTGCAAAGGGTTTGAGAACATCTTGGGAGATGGATCTGAGAGGATTGGACCTTAGGATGATTATGAATCTCCATAATGTGGTAGAGAGGAGGCCTTTTGAGATGTTTTCTCAATTTGAAGCTAGTTTGGTTGATCAAACTAAGGAGGTATCTGCTCAGCTCGAAGCTAGTTTGGTTGATCAAGTTAATGAAGGGATGAGGAATGAATTTCATAGATGTTTGTGGAGTTGGAGTCTACCAATCTAGAAGAATTTTTTTTGGCTGGTTAGAAGACTTGTTTGAGAGAGAAGATGACACAACAAGGTCAAGATGGAAGAGTTTGCTTTTGTTGATAAGTTTTTGGAGTCTGATATAGAACTTGTTGAGCAATTGGAGGTTGTTGCTAAGGATATTCCTAACCTTATTGATGCTAGGATGGAGGTTTGTTTTCATGATTAGTTAATTGAGACTGACATGGAGATTATAGAGCACTTGGTCATGGATGATTTTGTTGTTGTTGGTGGTGAGGTGTATGTTGTAGAATATCTTATTGTGAGCAATGAGATGGTTGGTGTTATGCATTTGGAATGTGTTGATGGAGATCTACATATTGTTGCTAATGTGGAGTTTGTTCCTAATAGTGTGGATTCATTCATTGCTGATGCTAATGAGGTTTGTTGATGAAGCATTATGTTTAGTTTTTTCCTAGGAGTGAGCATGTTGATTAGATGGTTGAGATTCTAGTGTTTAAGAGAATGATGAAGATGTAGATGATTTACATGTTGGTTTTCTTGTCCCTATTGGAGTGGAAGCCTTCAGTAAAGATGAAGATGGTTTTTTATTTTTCATTGGGCATCAAAGTATAGGACACACTTTTTTTTGTACCCTAGGAGTCTGATGTAGAGGCATTTGGGGTTCTTGAAGATTTGGGAAATTTTTTATGGAAAGTTGGAGATGCTCGGTCATCTCTATGGTGTTTCTCAATTAGAGGCTTGACTGATTGGCTTGGTGGATAAATTGGTGCTTGGTCAAAGAAGGAGTGGTGCTCCATTGCTACTGGATGTGGCTTTGGTTGATGTGCTCATTCATTGAAGGGGGCTTAGTCATTATTGTAGCTCGACATCTTTTGTAGCTCAATATCTTCTATGTGCTCAACATGTATTGGTTGCTCAACATGTGTTGGTTTCTTGGAAAATATTGTGGCTTGGCTGATGCGTGGCTTGATTTTTGTGACACTCAACTTGGTCTTGGTTCCTATGGTGTCTAGTTTTTAGTGAGCTAACTTTGGGTATTTAATTTTTGTTGTAGTTGACTTGTGGCTCAACATGTATTTAATGTGAGGTATTTAATTTAATTTGTAATAAATTGGGCTGACCTGTGGCTTAATTGGGTATAATTAGGGGGTCTTGTGGAGTCTTTAGTGATTAATTCATTCATTTGGAGGATGGATCCTGAGATCAACATTAGGGTAGCTAAAAGGTGAGATTTCTTAAGTTTTTGGATAGAGCACCGAATGTGAGGTCATTTACAGTAGGATTGTAGTGGAGTTGTGCATTTGTGAGTAGGGCTAGTAGCTTAGGGTACAAGTGTAGATTCTTCTTGGTGTTCTTATCTAGTTGTGGATCTAGAATAGCTAAGGTTTGGATTTGATCTTTAGGGATCTTGCTAAACTATTACTTGCTTTGTAATTGGTCGTAATTGGGAAGGCCTTACCGCTTGACACATTACATGTAATCAGTTATTTTATGAATAAAAAGTTGTGATTTGGTATCAAATCTTGCTTTGTTGTTGTGTTTCTATTGTGTTGTGATTTACTGGGGGCTAGGACATCTCCTCTAGGGATTCTCCTACCTTGCACTACATCATGGTATCAGAGAAAGGTTCTTTGATTAGAGGCTTAACAACTTGAGAGTAAAAGATTAAAGGAGATGTAAGTGTAAAAGTTAGAGAAAGCTATTGAAAATGAAAAACTAAATCTACACATGGCTATGGAGAAAGTCAAGAAACTAAAGAAACAACTCACTCACTCTGTATAAAGAAGAAAAAAATTGACTATACATATGAATGGAAATCTATACATTGAATGAATAATAGAAGAACTATGCAAATAAAAAAGTTTAGAAGAAGTAGACGAAATAATAAATGATCTACTAGTAAGGAATGCCACTCTACAAAAAGTAATAAAATTGAAAAGAGAATGAGAAAGTCACTATGTTAGGCTATTGGAATAATAAAGAAATGGAAAATGAAGACTTACAACTACTTGCTACAAGACTAGAGGAAAAGACAAATGAAGTTCAAGAATTATCTCAACATTAGGAAGATCTAGAAAATCAGTTAGTTGATGACAATCAAGGAATCACCAATCTAAGAGTGGAAAATGAGAGACTCCATAATGAAGTAAGATATGAAAAGGAACCCAATGAAAGAAGATTGAGATCACAAGAAAGTGTGAATCAATTGTATGAGAAAACTCTGAATAGACCCAGAGACACTACTAGCTTAGGGTATACTAATCAAGGAGAGTCATCACAACAAGGAGCACAAAAGAATAAAAGGCCTACATGCAACACTTGTGGAAAGGTAGGTCATACATCAAATGTTTTTTGGAGCAATGTTATGCAACCCAAGTTCAAGGATCATTATTACAATTGCAACAAGTATGGTCACAAGGAAAATGAATGCATAACCAAAGAAAAGTTTGAAGGGAATTGCTTTACATGTCACAAAAAAGATCACAAATCTTTAGAGTGAAGGTCAAGCATTTAGAATAATGGAACTAGACAAAGAGAAATTATTTTTTGGGACTAAAATACATGGGGAAGATTTCAACATTGTGGAGAATATGGACACATTGGAGTAAATTGTGTAGAAACTCACTTCAAAAAAAGAATACCAATATAAGATGTTATGTATGCAAAAAGATAGGTCACTTAGAAAGAAATTGTATGAATAGAGGTATCACAAATAATGGTGAATAAAACAAAGGGAAGTCAAAGATTGAAGAGATCAAAACTTAGAGGAATTAGAAATGGGTAAGGAAATCAAAGATCAGCACAAGGAAAGAAAATGAAGATATTATCATCCAATCCAATGAGTTGGGTGAAGCATCCACATCTAATTGGGAAGTAAAGAAGATGATTGGAATTGAGAAGCTAAGAAGATCTTACACTAGTTCCAAATGTGGAAAAAGAACATTAATCAGCATAGTTAGATGCACAAGGTCAAGTAAAAGAGTTATTCTTTATCCAAGTTACAACTTAGTTGTAATCGAGTTTATTATTATCTATGAGCAAAGACAAGTTAGAATTTAGTTCTAACCAAGCTATGTGATGATCAATTCATGTAAAGCTTGCAATTCAATGACTTTATTGAGCTATCTCACCCTACCACTATACGATGCATTTAAGAGGGCCTAATTTTTTTAAATTTTTCATAAAAGGTGAAATTGAGGGTTTATTCCTTACCTTGCATTCATATTTCAAAGCAATTTCGAGCCCCCAAGCAATCAAAGAGAGAATTGGTGTTGAAGCAAAGTTGTAGGAAAGATCATCTATTATTACAAATTTATCTTTCACCTAGTAGTATGGCATTGACATCCAATTTGAAGGTGAAGAAGGATTAAGAGATGTTGGTAAATAATGCAGTTCACAATGCACCCAAATTCAAACTCTATCCTATAATCATTGAGTAGAAGGACCCAATGGGAGTGCACTCAGCCATATGTCCAAAGGTACTATTAATCCATGATATAAAATCATTCTATCAGTGCACTATTTAGGAATTAGCTTCTTTTGAGATGAACAAAGCTTATAATGGACTATGCAAGAATGGAGTACTAAAGCTCAAGCATAAACACTTGGAAGTCAAGGGTTTAACCCATGTCCTATATATACCACACAACTTTCAAGTGAAGTGGATTAGACATATTATGAGGAGGGTACATGACATGTATTTCAAGTTAGAAAAACCTATAAATATCACCAAGAAGATGGTTCACTGAGTTACAAGCTATCTTATGTTAGACAAATCCAAAATGACTAAAACCCTAACTCATGGTGAATTAGCCAAGAATAACCTAACACAATGGAATGATAGAGGAATGAATTTGAACAACATCACTAACATGGAAATCAAATTTGGTATTCATGTTATAGCACACAAAATCTATAACTCAAGCATGCCAAATAGTGTTCCCTATGAAGCAGTTGACTTGGCTTACAAGGTGGTGAAGAATAATCAATCCTTTGACCTTGTTGAGTTACAACTGAGCCAACTAGGAAAAAAAATGGAAAGAATTTAGGCATCAAAGAGTAATATATGTAAGTTTGGATCTCTTCTTGTATTTTTATTTTTCTATGTTTAAAAGTTCTTTCCATCCAAAGGCAATGTGGTCTGGAGTAAGGATAGACTAATTATCTATCAGATCAATGATTTCATAGAAGAGTTGGGAGAAAATTTTGATGGTTTCATGGATGCATACTTTGATAATTTTAAGGAGAAAATACATAATAGGTATATGATACCTCAACAATTGGTTAAGCAATATGATCAAGATATATGTTTCTTAGTTGATTGTGATAATACTTACATTCAAGCAGTTATACCTAGCACTACATGCATAATGTGAACATAGATGATACAAAGGATATCATAGAATGTCTTCTAAATGAGCATGCTCACCCCAAGACAACATATTTTGGTAATTATGATAAAGCCAAGACTAGGATATCTCTAGAGATAGATATTGCTCATGTTTTTAAAAGAGGTTAGAAGAGGATGGAAACCTTGAAGAAGAAATTAGACAAGAAAGATTACCCTCTGATGCTCATAGAAGGAAACAGAGATAATGAAGAAGAAGAAGAGGAAGAATAGGAAGATGAAAATGATCCACCAAAGGAAAAGGGGAAAAAAATCATAATGATAAGAACACCCAAGAAAGATACACCCAAAAAGGTAGCTACCCCTATGATCACAACTACAAGGAAGTCAAAAAGGAAGATAAAACTTCAGGATGATGATAATGGTGAAGAAGAAGAAAACACTCCTATCATTTAGCTGAAGAAGCCCCCACTAACCTTTGAGAAACTAGTGAAAAGATTAAGAGAAGGAAGTGGTATGTTAGGATTCAAATACATCAAGTATGATTACATAGCCAAAGAGGAACAACACAAAATAAAGGATGCTCTTGTATAAAAGATGGCCAAATGTAAATATGACCCAAATGAGCTAAAAGGTCAAGCCCCTGATGTCCTATTAAAGGAAGTTACACAAAGATGGAAATTAGAGAGAAAAAATTGAAAATCATCATGCCTACCTTATCAAATGAAGAAATAAAGGAGGCCATAAAAAAATATGAGAAAATGAAGACTCCTTGGTTGAAGGCATTTTAAATTTTGACTAATAATATTGTAGATGTTGTACAATACACAAAAAGTTATGGAAAACTATTTTGGATGAGGAAGGTAAAGTAAAGATCGATAAAGAGTGAGAGGTGTAGTATATAGAAGAGTTTGATACACAAATGATGGTAGCTATTGTGATTGTATCTACCCTCTATTCTAAGCCAAGCTATTACTACACCAAGTGTAAGTAAATTAGAAAAGAAGGAGAAAAAGCTTCCATCCACCCAAGTATGAACTGAGTTGTAGACTTTGTGTACCTCTGGGACAACTTTAACTAAGCAAAAACCAAAGGATGTAGACAAGGTTGACAAAGGAGGCAAAGAAGAAACTAAGAGTCAACTAAGTGGAGAAGAGAAGAAGGATGAGGAAAAATATAAACCCTCATAGTTTATCCCAGTGAAAAGGGAAAGGAGAAGGAAAAGATATCTAATGAGATTGACCTTGATACTAAGATTGTGATTCCAAATTGGGTTCAATCCAATCTCATTGCTGATTAGATGGAGACCATGGAAGATCTATGTATAAAAATAACACAACAGAGAAAGATGAGAGAAGAAAGGGATGGAGGAAAGGTTCTTGAAGACATCAAGGATATATTTTTGGACATTATGCAATTTGAGGTAAACAATAAAGCCCCCATAATTGAGAAATTAGTTGATATTGTACATAAATTCAATAAGGATATAGATGCCCAGGAAAAACTTCTACAAAGGGCAGAAAGGAAATTTGAAAATAAAGTTTTGGAGAATGTAGAAAAGAAAATTGTTATTGATCAAGTGGAACTATCCACTCTTACTAGAGATCTAGAAGGAGTTTTAAATAATGTTGTCTGCCTATTTACAAATTTAAGTGATACTTCAATTTTTAGTAATGAAATAAAAGAAAAATTGACCAAAATTGACGAAAACTTGAAGAACTGTACTAGTCAGTTAGCACTTAACCTGAGTTCTAGCTCAAATCATTTTGTAAAGGTTAGATTTTTGACATATCTATAGGAAAAATTATTGAGGGAGGAAGCTGAATTAAGGGAAATAATATTAGATATCCAAAGTATGATACTTCTTCACATGGATGCAATACAAAAACACCTCACTCATGAAAATACATTAGAACATGAAAACAACTCCTCAATTACATATCTCATGATGGAGTTACCACCTAAACTTTAGATTGAACTACACATCTTGAAGGTACTTCAAGAAAATTAGGATAAAACTATGTCTTTAATTTTAAAAGTGCATAATGATTTCCTCACACATTTTGGTATTACCTTGTAAGTATATGTTTTGGCATTTGTAACAAAAAGAATGGGGGAAATACACATGTAAAAGGGAAAATACATATGCAATCAAGGGGGAAATATGTATAAAAGAGAAATATATAGAGAACATACATGCATACATGCATACATACATACATACATACATACATATACATATATGATCAAATGTATAGGAAAACAAAAACAATTTATGAAAAATTAAAATCCATTTAGTTGTAAAGAAGCCACAGAGTTTTCCAATTCAAAACAAGCTACAATGCCAAGCACATGCAAAGCAGGAGTTTACCAAAAATTATTGTTGATCAAGAAATTTTTAATTACTAATAAAACTACTCAAGATAAATGTTTTTTTCACTAATGCCAAAGGGGGAGATTGTTGATCCTAGGGCAACACATATTGTCAATTAGAGACAAACCAATTAAGCTACCCAAGAAGCTTAGTTAATACTGCAACCAAGCTTTCCTCTAGTAAGAAGATTTTAGTGTAGCTTGAGAAGATGAAGGATATACTATGTTAAAAGAGCTCATAGTGTAAACCAACTTACCCAACCAAAGTTTCAAGTGTGAACTGAGTTCATAGTGTTAGTCGAGTTCTCTATTTGAACCGAGCTGACTAGTTCAAGTCATATTGTTCCTCTATCACCTAAGTGTCACAGTGTCATCTGAGCATCTGATGCTAACAAAATAATAGTGTCACCCTCTTGGAAATTTGTTGAGCGCTCCCCTCGAGATTCGTGACAAGGGCTTAACCACCTCCTGTGTACTATAATTTGAGTGGTTGTATTAGGCATTGATAGATTGATCTTTTGGTGCAATAGCAACCCCACTCTAACAAGTGGTATCAGAGCTTGGTCACAAGTTCAAATCCTCAGACCCTCGGGTAATGTTGAGTGGGAGATTGTTGGAAAAATTTTCAATGCTATCGTCGGGGTTTTTGACAAGGGCTTAATTGCCCCCTATGTACTATAATTTGAGTGGTTGTATTGGGCATTAATAGATTGATCTTTTGGTATGACGGAAACCCCATGGAAACCCCACTCTAACATACCCAAGCTCATTGTATTACCTGAGCATCAACATAACATCAAATGCATAGTATTGTTAGATCAATATTTGGGTTGACCTAAAGGTATAGTTTGATTATTATAAAGATAACTCTTATGCCAGTTGACTTAGTATGAAGTTATTGATTGAAGAGTATATAACAAAGACAAATTAGTTTTTCTAAGATATAAGTTGTGAAATAAAAGATGTATATGAAAAAAATGAGTGAATATGGAGAAAATTAAGTAAGCAGGCTACAAGGCAATATAAAGGGAAGAATAGAGACTCATCCATCACACTCAGGTGATCATATTATTCAAAGGATTTATTTTAGAAAATAAAGTTACAAAGAAGAGATCATCTTGTTGATTCATCCTAATAAGTGCATCAATCAAATCATCTAAAAAGTGGACCTTATAGTCCTTTGGTGAATCTTTTAACAAAGTACACACTTCATTGTATTGTAAAATCCTTTTACAAGGTGGACCTAAAAGTCCTTCATACTCCTAATAGAGTAGATCACGAGAACTAATCAATTGTAATCCCTAATAGGCCAACTTTATTACTACAGTAGTGAAGCATTGTGGGTGCCATCCCTACCCCAGTTTTACCTTCTCCTTGGAGGGTTTTTGGGTTACCAAATCTTGTATCAAAGTGTAATGGTGTTGATTTCTTTATTACTTTATGTTCATGCATAAAATTAGAGTAGTAAATCTAAAGAATTAAGGTAGAAGTAATCTAAGTGAAAAAGTTGAATTGGTTCTCGATTTAGCCTACCACCCCCTCTCAGTCACTTGCTTTTCATTACATTTCCAACAATGGTGCATTAGTTATTTTTTGTTGGTGACTAATTTTAAATTTTTTTCATTAATTATGTTTATGCACAATTGATTCACATCCCTTCCCCCCATTTTTTAGTTGTGGACTTTACTTCTTAACATCCTCCATAATTGATAATTTGTTCTTACGTCTCTAAGAACAATGCATATAAAATGTGTAAATTGTACTACTGTGTCTTCATGTCCATGGTGTTGCATCTAATATGATTGAGGTTTTCAGGTCAATGATGATTTGGTTTTCCATTAGAATTGGCTTGAGAAATGGTCAACAATTCAATGCATTGATGTTTTAATTATTGTGGTTTGAAGGATATTTTTATAATTCCAATGATTTTTTTTATTTATATTTTTATAAACATTTTTTCTATAGGCATTGATACTAATAACGTTTTTTTTATTTGATCACTAAAATGAATTTATTCTATCAAATACATGGTTTCAATTTGATTATAAAGTAAGAAAAAGAAAGAACGATTTGAGATTCCGTTGGTTAAATTGATTCTATTAGATAAATTATTTTGGTTTGATCCTAAAGAAATGAGGATTTAAGAGGCTTTAGGATGTTTAAGGAACATCTTCATGTATTTTGAATGTAATTGGTCTCAAATGTGTATTTTAAGGTACTTGCTCTAGTCTAGTAGACAACATGTGTTCTTTATTTTGCAATGGATTCTTGGTTGTCATTTCCTTAGTTTCATTTTTTTTTTCATTACCTATAGATCCATATTGGGCTTGTTCATTTGGAAGATATATTTTAGGCTCAGTCTTGGTGTGTTTCTTAGTGTATGTACATGTCAAAATATTCTCAATCTTGGTATATGTGTGCTATAGAGAAATTACTTTCAAATAAATGAAAGATGTGTTGAGATGTTTTAGGTCATCTCTATCTTTTAGTTTGGACTACCTTCACCACAATTATGCTTTTGTGGGTTGGCTTGATAGGACCTATGATTTTCCTCTACTTTGACTGACCTAATTGATGAAATGTTTGCAATAAATATGATGGTATATATAGAAGATCAAATTGATGATATAAAGTTTGTGGATAAGATGGAATAGTGAAAAAGAAGTAAAATATTAAATATTATGGGTGGGGATGAGATTATGAAGTTAATTGCTTGAGGAGAATATTAAAGGACAACTATATGTTTGGAGAATCACTAGTGGTAGCATGCTAAATGCTTTTTCATCTTGATTCATATATTCATCTACCTTGCTTGAATATAGTTTGTCTTCCTTTCAAGTCTTGTACCTTTCCTTGAGGTATTACATCTTAGTTTGCAAGCTTTAGTGTGCTTCCTTGACAAGAAGCCTAAAAGAAACATTACAATACTCATTTCAAATATTGTGACATAAATTTCATCATGGTTTTTGGTTTCTTGGGTTTTATATGTAAATATGATGTTCTCTTGTGCATGATACTTATTAATTTATCTTCTTTATGCTTCTACACACATATTCTTTATGCTTCTACACACAATAAGGATTAGTTCTCTTTCAAAATTACATTAAGAATTAAAGAGTTTTGTTTTAATATGCATTCACCTTCTTTCTCCACCCTCTTAGTATTAAATTTTGTTCAACAAAGGAATTTGTCTTTCCTTTTGAAGGACTTAATTAACAACTCAATTGATAGACTTGCTTACCTCCTTTTTTCTATCTCTAGAATTAGTAGTTCATAACACTTTTAATTATTTAATTTTGTTTCAAGAATAATGGATCTCTTTCATTGAATTTTAGTTCTTTTTGTGTAGTCTTGCATTGTTTTGTTTCAATCTAAACATTCATTTTATTCATATCCATTTATTTGATTAAATGATGAAATATCTTTATAAGCTTTTATATTTTGATGCTAAGAGAAATAATATATATACTATAGATTTAGCATTATTATTTTATTATCTTATTTAATCTTTAAATAGCTAATTTTCCATTCACATTTTTTTATTGAATATAATATTATTATTCTTTTGTGACACTCTCTTCTATACCTTACCTTTTCATAGGATCATACAACAATCTAATTAAATCTTCAAAAATATATACAACATTCAATAATATTAATAAATATAAAATCTCCAAAGTTTATAATAATGTGGAAACCATTTTTTCCAAAATATATAGTTTACTTACATTTCACTCTAGAAATGCTATTATAATTATTTTAAATATCCATTAGTGATAAATTAATTTACAAACTATATATGGCAACTACAACTAATAATATTATAATACATTGAAATAAAAAGGTCATGTTTTTAAAATAGTAATCTTAAGACTTGCTGAAAAAGCTATCACAAACCTTCTAGACTTGTCCAACTTGCTTTTTACACTTGTTTTAAATTAAATATCATGTGGCTATGATGAAAAAACGTAGACCTATCCATTTGACAAATACTATGGAATAACTTTGCATAGTTATGTCGAATCAGGCATCTCTAGAATGTGCCCAAGCCATAGACCATAATGATTTTGCATGTTACCTATAATTATATTTTAATCTTTGTAATGAAAGATAGAAAGTGATACATAGTAAGCATGTGACACAAACATCCTAATGCATTTGGCTACTAATATATTATAAAATAAAATAAAAGTATTGTTGTTGACAAATTTGGTGAATCATTCAATGACTAAATTTGAACATTTTAGTAAGGAATGGTTGATTCATGGTGTCAGCATTGCATCTCTAAAAGATGAACATGAGGCAGTGGATTCAGACATGTTTACATAGATCAATAGTTTTGTCCTTATTAAAGAAGGACCACATATATGTTCACATGTGTAAACTATTTATAATTATGTATTTTATCTATGTACATGTTTAGGGAACAATATTTATGTTAATGAAAGTTAAATTTAGTTTAGAGGATTGTAAATATCTAATGAAAAATGAAAAATAAGAAATTTATATGTAAAAAGAGTTATATTTATCAATATTTTACAAATTTAGTGGTTCATATTTTATCAGTATTAGTTTACAACAATTTATTTCTCATAAACATAAGGGGTCCATTAAACATATATTGTACTTAGATTGTTCATATTAGATGAAACACTATGATTTATTAGGAAGTTATTCATCTCAATAACACATTTAATTATTACTTTTTCCCAAAAACCATATTCAATCAACTTTATATATTACCTCAAAATAAACAAAAATTGAACTACTGCTTTCAAAATGGCAAACAATCTCACATATGAATAAATCAAACAATCTCATATACGAAAAAATGTGTTATAAACCCACTTCCTCCTTTATCTTTAAAATTGAAACCAAAAAATAAAATAATACCCAAAATTCAATATATTGTGCAACATAAGAAAGTGATATATAACTACCCAAACATTGCACAAATCCACATGAAAAAGTAAAAGAAAAATCTAATAAACCTCCGACATTAGGCATTTGAGGGAAGGGAGTAAAGTATAAAGGTATAAAAGAAGACTTTCACTCTCACATAGAAGACATGTAATTATAGTTAGTTGGTTCCAATGTTTTGACTATAAACTAATAATTAAGTGCTCGAAGACTAAAATTAATCATGGCGATGAAAGGATGATGTAGATCGACGAGAAAGTGTTTATTTAATGATTAAAAATATACGAGCAAATTAATTATTTTGCTTTTTCATCCTTGGCGAGAAAAGACTCAAGCATTAAACTAGGAATATAAATCAACATGATAGACCACTTGGCACTTTTGACCAAGGAAATGCATGATTTTTTTAATCCAACCTCCCACTAGGCCCATGACAACACATGCAAAAGTTTTGGGTGGTTGCATGGCCAATGCAATTGTGACTACTTTTTAAAGTAATTTCAACATAGTCCAGTCTAAAATTAGTTGTAAATATTGTGGGTCAGATTAATGTTTGCCATTTTTATAATATCTCATGTTTTATCTTTTATAATTATGTTGGAACTCTTTTGATATTTGATCTATGTATTATTATGTTGATTTTCTTATCAAATGTGGATTGGAGTTTAAAAGTTTACTTGTATGGATTAATAATGAATTGTTGATTTGGAGCATTTGAAGTGTATTTGGTTTTTTAAGGGACACATATACATTTTAGAAGTATAAATGATAATTAGTAGTTGTGGATTAATTTTTGAGATGTGGAAATAGATGTTTATATGGTATTATTTTTGGTTTAGAAGCTTGTTTATTTCTAAAAAAAATCTATTATTGAAATTTTGACTTTTGACTTTTGACTTTTGATTTGGAGCATTTGAGATGTATTCAATTTCTTTAAAGGATGGGGACATATTTGAGAGGTATAAGACATAGTTAGTGGTTGTGGACTAATTTTCAAGATGTGGAAATATATGTTGATATGATACTATTTTTGGTTTAGAAGCTTACATCTCTCAAAAAATGTTATCTATTATTGAAATTTTTGACTTTTGACTTGGATGGTCTAGTGTAGAGGGAGATTTTTCAGATGGAGATCTAAAACTAGATTGATGTAGCTGGCCAAACTCAACTCATAGAGAAATTTAAAAATTCATAACAAAACATAATACCTATGCAAACTCTCAATTCTTCATTCCTCCAAAACTGCTTCTACATGGATCTCTCACTCCATTAAATAACAACTACTACCAAAAACAAGAAATTTCCAAATTTGGCAAATTTCGATAATAGGAAAAAAATGCCATTTTGGTAACTTCTAAAAAACCTCAGAAAGAAAATTTTAAGTTTCCTAAATCTACCCTTTAATCTAAAAAGGCGAATTGCCAACTAATCTCTGAAATTTAGAAAGAAATTTTGAAAAAAAAAACCCAGAAAAATCTAAGAAAACCTAATTTCGAGTCAAAAGTTATAACTTTTTGAACTCCCTGCATCATAGATCTATCATAGGAAGCAACAATGCCTTTTTAGTGTTTGATGGTAGACACGATTTATAATTTTTATCTACTTTAGATTGGGTAGACTTGATACAAGAACCAAAGGTGGTCTATAATAATTTTCACCAAATCAAACATTTTTTGAAGTGATGGGATTCTTAAAGTTTAGCACATGTATGTTTTGGACAACAATTATTGAACTATGGTTAGAGGACCATATGCATCTTTGAGGCACATTTAAAATTTTAATTTTCTACACTGGACAACATGTTTTTGCTGGGACATATAGGGATTGTTGAATACCATGAATGGCACAATGTAGATACAAAACCACATACATGAGTGTATATAGTTACCATGCTTTGTAGTGTAGTTAGTTGGATGAGAAACAGATAGGTTGGGGTGTCTTTTATGCACACACTTTTGTAGGTATAGTATATGAAAATTACACAAGCTTGTTACAAAGATATCTTTCTTCAAGAGCATGTATGAATATTAAGTTGGAAGCACAATTCAATGTGATGAATATGTTGGAAATGTAAGAGTGTAACTGAGAGGGGAAGGGTGAATCAATTACCACAAAAACAATTCCCTAGCCCTAGATGTCAATCCAAAATTTCCACTGATCATGGAATGTTGTCCAACATGATTAACCTAGAATATTATTGTCACTTATTTAACAAAGAAATCTTATGATTATTAATCTATTCTAACCTTTAGTAACTTAGTTGCAAAAACATAAAGTATAAGAAAATAACATGAACATGGATGATACCAAGATTTAACATAGAAACCCAATTTGAGAAAACCACCATGCAACTAGTTACAATATTTTTCACTCTTTTGAAGTGAGCCCTATTAGAAGCCAACCCTATCAATATTTTTCAAGATGTGGAAATATATGTTGATATGATACTGTTTTTGGTTTAGAAGCTTACTATCTCTCAAAAAATGTTATCTATTATTGAAATTTTTGACTTTTGACTTGGATGGTCTGGTGTAGAGGGAGATTTTTTAGATGGAGATCAAGAAATAGATCTATCATAAGAAGCAACAATTCCTTTTTAGTGTTTGAAGGTAGACATGATTTATAATTTTTATCTACTCTAGATAGGGTAGATTGGATACAAGAACCAAATGTGTTGTATAATAATTTGCACCAAATCAAACATTTTTTGAAGTGATGGGATTCTTAAAGTTTAGCACGTGTATATTTTGGACAAAAATTATTGAACTATGGTTAAAGGACTGTATGCATCTTTGAGGCACATTTAAAATTTTAATTTCCTACACTGGACAATGTGTTTTTGCTAGGACATATAGGGATTGTTGAATACCATGAGTGGTACAATGTAGTTACAAAACCACATACATGAGCATATATAGTTACCACGCTTTGTAGTGTAGTTAGTTGGATGAGAAATGAATAGGTTGGGGTGTCTTTTATGCACACACTTTTGTAGGTATAGTATATGAAAATTACACAAGCCTATTATAGAGATATCTTTCTTTAAGAGCATGTATGAATATTAAGTTTTGAGCACAATTTAATGTGATGAATATGTTGGAAATGTAAGAGTGTAACTGAGAGGGGAGGGGTGAGTCAATTACCACAAAAATAATTCCCTATCCCTAGATGTCAATCCAAACTTTCCACTAATCATGGAATATTGTCCAACATGATTTACCTAGAACATTACTATCACTCATTTAACAAAAAAATCTTATGATTATTAATCTATTCTAACCTTTAGTAACTTAGTTGAAAAACATAAAGCATAAGAAAATAACATGAACATGGATGATACCAAGATTTAACATAGAAACCCAATTTGAGAAAACCACCATGCAACTAGTCACAATATTTTTCACTCTTTTGAAGTGAGCCCTATTAGAAGCCAACCCTGTCAAAGGTTACAATATATACTACTAAGTATAACCTTGTTAGAGGATCTTGATCACCTTGTTAGGAGTGGCCTAGTTAGAGGTTTTCAAACACTTCAATCTTGAAATGTCACCTTGTTAAAGGATTTACAATATGACTATTAAGTCAACTCTGTTAAGAGATTTCTTTGCTGCTACAATATTAAGAAGGTAACAACAATTTGACTTGATTTATGAAGCAACTAACTTTGCAGATTTAGATCTTTGTTCCGGCTTGACATCTAGATACTTCCTAATCAGAGATTTTTGTAGCTTATCTTCCACACTTTCCTTCTCTACCTTTTCCTTTGCTCACATATCTATCTTATTTCATATTCCACTTGTACATCTTATCCTCACAACTTGACCTTTTTTATATATCATAACCTAGGAAATTTTGGATTGAATACCCTTCAAAATAATTAATAACCATCAAAATAATTGGCCTCAATCAATCAATTATTAGACACTTGCATTATGTTGTCACTTGATCAATACTAAGGTTGAATGTGTGATTAATACTGTGAGTCCTTTGATGCCCAACCACTCAGTCAATGCTGCAAATAGGATACCCTTCTTTAACCATCTACTCGGTTAATACTGGAAGTTCTTCTTTACTCAGTTGCTCAATTAATACTGAGATATGAAAGGTTAATATTGCAACTCTTCATTGCTCAATTAAAACAAACATTTGTGTAACATCAATGACAACATGCAATTGAAGAATTATTTCCAACAAACTCCCTCTTTGGCATTGATGGTAACACAACATGTCAACATAAACTAATAAAAATATGAGCAATTGTATAATATCCTTAGTTTCATTCTAATTCTCATCCATATCAACTCCCTCTAAGATTCTTCTTGGATTTGTCTTAGCTTCTTCCATTGTCAACACTTTGTTGTGAACTATTGTCATTTTCTCCCTCTTTTTTGTACATTCTCTCATCTAAATATGTTCCTTCTAAGATACAAAACTCTCCCTCTTTTTCTTTGACACTAAACTCTCCTTCACTCTTCCTTGTCTCACTCTTTCTTGTTGACACTAAACTCTCCCTCTTTGACATCAAATGCCAAAGGATACCAACTTTGAAGTTACTATTTATCTTTGTATTGATTCATATGCAATATGCTCTACATTTCACACCCGAAGTGTGTCAATCTACATCAACTTGTTTGATCTTCAATGAAGCTTGGTTAATGACTCACTATCTTTTTCTTTAGTGAGCATCAAATAGGGGAATAACCCCAATTTTATCTCTTAGATACATAAATGCATCATTATGTAAATCCTTAGTAAATATATTTACTATTTTCTCCCTGGTGTTCACATATTCCAATATCACCTCTCTATCTTGAACAAATTCCCTTAAGAAATGATACTTGATTGCAATGTGTTTTGTCTTTGTGTGCATCATAGGACTTTTGTATATATTGATTGCACTTGTGTTATAACAATACATAACCTTTGGTTCCTTGATTTCCTCCTTCATACCTAACAATAGTTTCTTGATCTATATTATGTTAGAACAATTGACTGTTGCAGAAACATAACTTTCCTCTATTGTGGATTGAGAAATAAAATTATCCTTTTTCTTGTCCAAGATGCTAACTATTAATCTCATATTGGTTTTGAAATATGACTGACTACACAGTCAATCATATTCCAAAAAGTGCATGCCAAGTAAGTAGTGTATGCCAAGCATAAATTGTCAAGTAATGCATGCCGAGAAAAATACGTTGTATGTGTCGAGCACTAGTATGTGTTGAGTAGACAATTTGTATCAAGGAGACAGTTAGTGTTGAGTCATTCCAGTGACGAGAAAGTTAGTATATGTCAAGTGATTCAGATGCCAAGTCATTCAAAAGACAAGTTACAACATTGAAGATATAGTAGATGTTGAGCATCGAAGGTTTTAAGTGTTGAGTAAACAATTTTGGACATAGTTGTTTGTAATGTCACAAACTCCTATGTAAATCATTTTTTAGTTGACTTAAGGATTTTTTTGCAATTCTAGATGATTAGAACAAATCTATATTGAGAATCCCTATTCAATACATGTAACCAATTAGATTGATGGATGTTCTAAGTGGAAAGATGGGTGAATCACAATCATTTATTCTTACCTACCCCTAAGTCACCTAGGTCTTCTTAAGGAAGGAAAACCTTAAAGAGTTAGTAAAAGAGAAAAAAGAAAAGTTTTCATGGACATACAAAGCATTCATGGTGACTAAGGAGTTGTAAATTGAGATGTGAATTGTAGAATCAGTTAGAGAGAACATAGGAAAGCAAAGAGAGGACAAAAATGACATATCTGATTAGAGAGGATCAAGTACACATTAGAAAAGAGGTGATTTTTCATATAGAAATGAAATGCTAACCAAAGGATCAAGGTTGAAACATTCATATAGGTGAATCAATAAATTCTCTTAACAAAGTAACCTTAACAGGTTTCAAGTTCTAGCAAACTCTTGTATAAATCTCTAAACTATGTGCTTACTTCATTATAAGTTGAAGTCCTTTAACAAGGCACACTTCTAACAAGATGTTGAAATCCTTTAACAAGGTAAGATCTAACAATCTTTGCAAGCCTTTAACATGGCAGACCTTTCATAGGGTAGATCATAGTTTATGATCAAACATTGTAACCTTCATTGGATACACCTTACAACTGTAGTAGTGAAGATTTTTGGGTGTCATGCCCACCCTAGTTTTACCTTCTCATAAGAGGGTTTTGTTCGAATTATGTTCAAATAGATTTCTTGATAGTTGTCATTTATGGAAACATACATTTAAAAGTTTATTTATGCATTTAGAGTTAGAAATTGTCTAGGTGTTAGACTATTTACAGTAGCACATCGAACAAATATTAAGCGTACAGACAACTCATTGAGAGTTATCTCATGCATAATTGAGGGAAGCTTCATGATAGTATTGTGATGACATATACCAATGCACAAGTGTGTATGGATGGTACAACATGAAATATGGTTAAAATACCAGTGAGGGTATTTAATAGTGTAGAATAGAGCATAGTAGAGAATTGGATTGTATGGCCTTAGGAATTATTTTGGTTATGAAAAAATTACTAATTTAGGATGAGCTGACTTTGTTGATATTATTCCATAAGTTATTTTATATTATGTCAAGCATGTGAACACATAAAGGCCAACTGAGCATAGTTTTGATATTATGCAAGGTATAATTAAAGATCTTATCTTGTGAAGATAAGTGTTCTATCTATGATAGACAGGTAAGTCTTATGTGATACAAACTATTGTACAGAGAGCTTGAAACAATTTCGAGCCTTATGTGATGTGAATTTTGATGTATGATTAAAGCAAGTGTGAAGTACAATAGACAACAAGTATTGTATGTATACCTATGAATTGTATTATTACATGTTAGGGCAGTGGGCTCTTCTTGCATATATTGTATTTGTTCTACCAACTTCTAACATGGTTGAAGCAACTCCTAATAGGGTTAAGGATTCTAACAAGGCCTAGTCTCCTAACAAGGATTTAAGACACTAAATGTGGTTCATGGACTTCTAATATGGTCAATATCCTTAACAGGATCTTATTGTTTAGTGAATCATCTAGGGGGTATAACCCCCACTAGGGTTTTCACTTGGCTGGGGTTTCCCTAGTTAACAAATAATGGTGTTATTAGTTATCTATCTGCATGGTTATATCTACTATTCAACATTGTTGGTTTACTTTCATATGCAAGTTATAAAGTAATTAACAATATTCAATTGTGGTAAAAAGTTTGTAGAATACTGATTCACCCCTCCCTCTCTGTAATATCTATTTCTAACAATTGGTATCTAAGCATAGTTACTTTAAAGAATTTTAACAACTTAAGTAAGATCCATAAAGATATGGAACAATTGAAGAAAAACCTTCAAGAAGCTCTTGCACAGATTGATCTTCTTACTAAAGAAAGAGATAACTTGAAAGATAGATATGAAGATGGGAAATTTTTCATTGGCAAGTTAAAACACAAGATTGATTATTTAAAATCTGGAAAAAAATCAATTACACAGACTAGTGATAATGATGAAGTAGGAGATCTTCACAAGGAAAATGTGATATTATAACATGAATTGAAAATCATTGAACTTCAATTGAGTCTTAAGAGAAATGGTTGTAAGAATGAACCATAACTAAAAATTGAGAATGAAGATCTTAGATCTTAGTTAAGTCAAGTTACATCTGAATTAGATACTATCAAGATTGAGCATCCTAAGTTAGAGAAGTACACCACTATTGTGAAAGGAGAATTGACACAAGCTAAGCAATAGTTAGAGAAACTTTATTCCAGTAGTGAAAAGATAGATCGAAAGATATTTCATCAGAGACCTTCTTATGAAAAGACCTGACTTGGACATCTGATTGGAGAGAAATCAACCAAGAAAGTTGAAATCAGAAGAGAACCAGATCTAGTTATTGAATCCACAAAGGAATCAAATCTAACAAAGGTAGAGTCAATTATATATACTAAAGTATCAAAGGAAGCTAAGTTAATTAATTTGTTAGCTAAACCTAATGAACCTAAGAAAATAAAGCAAGATGATAAACCTAAGCAAGATGAACCATCCAATGAAGTAAGATGTGAGTTCAGAGGTAGATGCTTTATATGTAATGAAGTTGGACACATGAAAAGAGATTGCATAGGTAAGCCTTTTAAACCCATTACTAATTTCTATTGTTATAATTGTCAAGATTATGGACATAAGCCAATAGAAAGTAATTAAGAAACCTAAGTTTGATGGGAATAATGAAAATTGTAGAATATCAAGGAATACTAAACATATGGGTAATGAAAGAAGAAGTTCATAGAATAGATGCAGTGATGGAGAGAAAGCTAATGGAGAGAAGAACCAGTTTGTGTGTTACAAGGGTAACAACCCTCAACACAATGCAAAGAATTGTAGAGCAACTAAGAATCATAATGGAATTAATTAGAGGAGATGTAGTGCTTGCCCCTAGGTCGCATTTTTGTTATCATTGTCAAACTCTTTTAGGGCTAGTTTTATGTTGATGGTTAGTAGCATTGTTTTGAGACTATCAGATATTGTGCTATGGATTTAGTTGATATGTGATGAGATTACTTAGACTCTACATTTCATGTATGCATGATGATTATTACATTATTTTTAGTTATTGATTAGTTAGATGGTTTATTATCACATGTGTTTTCTTATGGATACTTACCCCATACTTGCATGTGTATGGTGTGCGTGTTTGTTTCTTATGTATGGCATTTCTGATGTGGTTAAAGAAGGGAGTCATAGTCACCTGCTAGTCGGGATCTACATGATGCACCACTTCCTACCATTTCTTGTTTAGCATATATATATATATATAGTATGTACATGCATGGTTTTTATGTAGGTTGCAGGTACCGGATATCAACTTTCCTAAATTGCCAGGATAAGTGTACCCTATCGCATTATCTCAATGGTAAGAGAGGGGAGATAAATTCTCAAGTCCAAATCCCAACCCTTTAAGCCATTTATCCTAATTGGAAATTAGGACAAGTATCTGAGTTGAGTACCCTCTGAATGCGTTAGATGACGTAATTTGTGATATTAACCCTTTTTTGTTTGATTTTGTATGTGTTTTGCTATAGTAGGTTTTTCGTATTTTATTTTATGAGTCTTGGGTGT
Organism: Cupressus sempervirens; assembly: GCA_028749045.1. Lineage (NCBI taxonomy): Eukaryota > Viridiplantae > Streptophyta > Pinopsida > Cupressales > Cupressaceae > Cupressus > Cupressus sempervirens. The sequence goes on along the minus strand of CM053793.1, from coordinate 243,426,798 downwards.
ATTTTCTATTAATTAAGCCTAATTAAAAGATTTAATTAATGGTTTAATTAATGAAAAATTAATATGGTATTTTAATATTTATTTTATTTAATTAATTAGAAAATTAATTAAATAAAATAATTAAATTTGAAGATAAAAGTTATAATTTTAAAGTTGGAATGTGATAATATTTATTTAAGTTAATAAATATTTTAGCAATTAAGTTTCGAAAATGAATTTAAAAGTGGAAAAGATATTAAAATTATTAAAATATTATAGGTTGTATAATGTGTGCATGTGATTAAAATATAAATATATTAAGATAAAACAAGTGGAGTTATTAAAGTGAGTGCATGGGATTTAAAAATTAATAAATTAATAATAATAATAAAGTTAATATTAAATAAATTAATGTGCACTATATTTATTCACATAGGAGTTTGCAAATTCTTAGGAGTTGTCATGTAGACAACACAACAGTTTGCACTCTAATCATGCACGTGTTGTCAACAACAGAGAAGTTGACACACAAATTAAGCACATGGTGTCTACAACCTTATGACTCATGCTTAGTTGTCAACACCTTCTGGTTGTTTCTAGAGACATTCTAGGTGCTTCCTGATAGTTCTTTATATTCAGGCACTCCTAGAAACTTAGGGAGAGTGTTTGGAGCATGGATGGAGGACCAGGAATGTGGGAGAAGGAAGGAGCTTGCTCTACAGATTCTAAGGAGAAGTGATTTAGCATCAATGTTCGGGTAGACACTTGTGACTTTGCTTATATTATTTTCGCTTCTTGCACTTCCTATTTTCTTCGTGTCTTCTGAATACTTTCTAAAGATTTTCATATCTTGATTGTATGCATTTTGTTGTGGGTAGTTAAATTCTATATAAGAAATTTTCATATGCGTAGATCTAAGAAAATTATGGGGCTAGGGTTTTTAGATGCCTATGGACAACCTATTAGAAGGATCAATTAGGTAAATCGAGAGAACGGTCATTAAAGAGAAAATTCTTAATTTATAAAATTGAAAAGCCCTAATTGTTAAAAAAAATATGTTATATTTGCAAGTGTTATTGTAAATGTTTTCCTTGTTAAAATTATATATATGTGTGTGTGTGTGTGTGTGTGTGTGTGTGTGTGTGTGTACACATTTTTTTATACACACACACACACACACACACACACACACACACACATATGTTTATTATTTAAATGTTGTTGTGCATAAAAAAAAATAATATAGTACTTAATAGCGATCTGCATGTATATATATATATAAAAATGACGCTTAATAAAATCGCATTAAAATCGTAGTGAGAAACATTATTTAAATCCGAATTGCATAAAACATTTTTGGAAAAATGTTATTGAAAAGTTTTTATTAAATTTTTTTTTTTAAAGAATGGGAGGGCAGGTGTTTTTTCCCCACCCCACCCCTGCCGTATATTATTAAGCTGGCCCATGGCCTGCTGACGCAGTCATACCTGCGACTGCGGCAATAGCCGTCAGTGCACGACTCTGCACCCAACAAAGAGGAAATCCGTATTCGAGTATATACAATATGTTTCATTTAAAAAAAAAGGTTTATGTTAATCGATTTTTACATTGCATTTTTTTAAATGTTTTTTAAAAGTTATTATTATTAAATGTTTATAATCATATATGTGTGTGTGTGAATATGTAAATATGTTTTTGATAATTGATAATTATTATATTTGATAAAAGTTTTAATAACATTATTAAGGTTGATAATATTATTGTTTAGGTTGTGTAATGTGACATTATTATTTAAGGTTTTATTATTACTATTATAGTTACTCTTCAATGGAAATATATTGTTAAATATGAAATATCGATTTAATAATAATTTGTCAATTATTGTTAATCGAAAAGGGATATTGAATTATTAATTTGAATATGAAGGGATTAGAAAATGGTTGACTTTTAATATTAATTTTATTTAATGTATATTAAATACTATTTAATATATATTAAATAATTAAGAGATGGTAATTTATATTATGTTAGTAAAAGATGTTTAATGGTGATTATTATGATGATTTAAATTAAGAGACTTTAATGATATTGGATTAAGATTTAATTGACAAGGAGTCATTGTTATATTATAAAATTGTTATAACATTGCTACGATTTGAATTATTATGTTATTATTAATACGTTATGAATTATTAAATAAATTATTGATATACCCTAATTGTGTTAAGAGTTAGTTAAATATTAACTAATGCAGTTTATGTAAGGTTTCTATAGATCGATTAATAATAGTTTTGATGAGTTTATTATTTATTAATGTTTATTGGGTCTAGCAAACTATTAAGTAAATAATAGTGTAAATGGTTTAGATAGTTATTAATTAATCCGATTAAAGTAAATTTAGTTGAGATTAATTAATGATTGAAGTTTTGAAAAAATTATTAATCAATTTGAATTGGTTAATAATCGAAGGAGTATTAATTAATGGATTTATTAATCAACGTATATAGAAGGAATTTATTTGAGATATTAATACTTGGTATTGGGGATTTGTTAGAACTTGTTATTATTAAAGTATTAATTTGAACATTCATGGAATGAAACATAATTGACTCTTAATGTATGAAATTATCATCAGCTGTTAATCATGTAGTTATTGACATAGCTACTAGTTAATTTAATCGTAGAATTAATTAAATTTAATTGATAATAGAGTTTTAATTGTTTAGTCGATAATAACAAATTCAGGAAAATTGTGGGTCACTTAATTGAAGGTGATAAGTCTTAATCTTAAAATTTAAATATTTAGAAATGCTTCAGAAAAATTGATTGTTGACATTAATTTTGAGGAAGAATGCAAATGTTATAGACAAGTATTTATCTTCGAATTATTTTAAGAAATTGTTTTAGAATAATAGAGGGATAATTCTATGCTTAATTCAAAGAGATAAATGGGTCAACTATTAGATTAAATGTAGAATCTTATACATTTGAAATATACTTGAAAAGAAAACTGAGATCTCCACACTTAATTCAACTATGTGATTTTAGTAAACCAAAACACGTGCTTGCATTGTGTTTTCTCTATGCTATCTGTTTTGGGTTTTTTGGGTTTACTAGTGTTGACCAGTTATAGGACGTCTACCAGAGGCTCGGGGGTTATGATTGTGATGTTATGATGATGGCTTGATTTCTATTCTTTATAAACCCAACCATGGTAATGTGATGGTATGCTTTATGAGATGTTTGTATTTACTGATTGTTATTGCTTTCCAGTCTTTTTGTGTGAAGCTGAGATGTATGTACATGAAACACTTGAACTAATCATTTTTGAGTCATTGATCAGTTATCCTTGGATTACTTTCCAGTCACCTTGATGGGACAGAAGTGTTTGATGTAATTCTTGATGTTGTCATGTTGTGATAGGTTTTGACTCAACCATTTTGGAGTCTTCGATCAGTATTATTTTGAGAAGTTTTTTTGGTTGCTTATTGAGAACCAATGTTTATTGTAATTATCAGGGATACCTTCAGTTGCCAATAGAGAAATTTTGTGGTCATGATTATCTATGGATGCTTTTCATGTGCTCATGGAGATTTAATACTCTTATTATGGATTATTCTTTTGGTATTTTTCTAGTTGCTTGTATAGGACTGCGGTGATTTTGTGATTTATGATTCCATGAGCTTAGGGTAGGTTATCTACTTGTAGTGTCGAGAAGTGGCTTGCAATGGGGGTCGGGCCTCTAAGTGGTTACTAGGGTAACTCATTATAAGTTTTTTTAATAAGTGAAAATATTTACACTAAATGGGGATTAAATGAACCTAATAAGATAATTGTTTTGTTCTCACCCATGCCTCGAGTGCTTGTATAGACTAGGATGGGAGTAGAGAGAATACTTGGTTGCGACCTTGCATTCCATAGTATGCCTCATCTATATGAGAGGATACTAGTGGCCACACAGGGATCACTAGGGGGTCGAGGTCTATTGAGAGACTGCCAGGGTAACTCTAGTGTGATCCGTACGATGACACTTTCCCGCTTGCATAGTAGGTTTCCTACATGTCTTTGTGTGCCTCTGGGATTAGATGTCAGTTTGTGATTGGAACCTTTGAGTTAGTATACTTTTAGGATTCCTAGTCTAGAAAGTATTTATGCTATGTGATTTTGATAGCCTATTTGGGACTTAAGACTATCTCCTTAGCACGGTGGGAGTGGACCATTTAGGTTCCATGTGGTCGGGTGGTAGTGCCTTATCACTCTTATCATTTGAGATCCGTCTGAGACACCATGGCTGATGTATTCTTTGATTATGATGATGGACATGTATCCTCACATTGATGATTTGTATATGTTAGATGATGTTATCTTATGCTTTACTTTGCATGTTAGATTACTTTCTGCGTATGATGTAGTATGATTTAGGAGTGACATTCCTACTATGTCAATACCGATGATCTCTTCGGTGATTTGGAATGTTATGCACAGAGGGATGGCTAGGATCCATGATGGTCTAATGATGCTATTTACGGTTGGGAGGAACCATGCACTTAGTTAATTATGTTTGTAATTTATGGTTATCTCTTATGATGATGTATCATGTATGATTAGTGGTTTCATTTATGTTATTGTATCATGGATTAGAATAGGATAATGAAGTACTTAATTTCACTTATGTATATTCTTTTAAACCTTTCATACCCTATGGCATGTATAGTGGATGATTGAGCAATCAGAAATGTAATTTAAGAATGTTGGACTTTTCAGTATTATATCATGTGGATGTAGTATTAGATGGAAATATTAATAGTTGATTTAAATATAATTCAACATTAAGGGATTTTTAAAGAATGTAACATGTTATGTATGTTTATGTTTACTTTCACTTGAATTGTTTCTATTTCTTCCATTATCATGTTTATGATGTAGATGGGTTTATCTTTCATGTTTTAAAAAAAAAATGTTACTAAACTTAGTGAAACTTTAGGTTAATTCTTTAGATCCCTTGGTGAGGCATTACAAGAGAAATACATCTTCATGTCAGTTATGTAATAAGTTTGGACACACAACAAGATATTGTAGAATGGACAGAAGGGACATTAACAAAAATCAAGATAACAAAAGGAACAACAATAGAAATGATAGAAGGAAGCAATTAAGGAACATGTTGATGAATTCAAAGAAGCATATGTGATAGCTAAAGATCCATAAAGCTCTTTTATAGTTTTGGAGGAATAAATTTTTAATGCACCTGATAAGACATGAAGTCACAAATTATTTGTGACTCATCCTACCTAAATTAAGCAATTTTAGTTGTGGAACGACATTAGTTGGCCAGATTTGATGTTAGAGAGAGAGTTGGAAGTTGTGTAGTTAACAGGAGGTTAAGGACTTATAGAGAAGGCTATGGTCAAGTGTGCAAGTCTTGATATTATTGTAGTGAGCAAGAATTGATAAATCAAGGTTATTGTTTTTGATAAGGTAAACAGGTTTTAAGGGGTCCTGAAACCCATAAGTTTAACAACAAGAAAGGCTGAAAATAAGCAAAAAAACGCCCAGCCAAAACATAAGCCTTACGGCTGAAAATAAGCCCAAAGGCCTAGCCCGAAACAACTGCCCACTAAAAAGGCCAGAGAACCAACCAGAAAAACAGAGACCAGACAAAAAGCCAAAGCCAGGAGAAACAAAAACCAAAGGACATAGACCCAACCTAGCAGACTACTTCTCCATCTCGAGCATGGTCTGGGCAGCTTCGGCACACTCTTGTTGCTCTTCTGCCTTATGATCCTGGGCGTTCGTCAAATCCTGCTCCATAGTGCTATCCTTGGCTTTATCCACATCCAGCCTATCTTTGTCTCTGTTCTGTTTATCATCTTCCTCCATCTGGTTCCTGTCTTTGAGATTTTCCAAGAGAGAGAGGATGTTGTCGTTGATCAAAGCGAGGAGGGAGATCATTTGACTTGCCAGGTTGTGATTGTAGTTCTCAATATTTTTTACTCTCCTCTCCATCAGAGTCTCCCAGCTGTTTTGGTCGCCTTGGCTTTCTGCACCTGTCTTGCTCTTGATTTTTTCCATTTGGGAAACCCTATCTCTGACATCCTCAAGCTCATGGAAAAGCCATTTAATTGATCTGAAGTTGTCGATCATGCTATTGCAGGCATTGTTCAATAGATTCATGCCCGTTTCTCTTGCATTATCAGAAATAGCCACCATAGCCAGGTCAATTAGCTCATTGAGTCTAGGCTTCTCGAGGTCATCCACCAGGAGTTGGGGGTTCATCGCCTCTCTGTAGATTCCCATAGTGGCCGTTCTCACATTGAAGTTCTTCCAAGCCTTCCTTTTGTTATTAACTTGCACTTCCCCCTCAATCTGTCCAGAGTTGTCATTTTCCTCCAAAGGAGGCTGAGGATATATAGGGGAGAGGGGAATGGGCAGAGAATCCTTTCCCTGACTACTGGAGTGCTCCATGCTCTCTCTCTCCCTCTTCTATCTTTTTCTCAGCTTCTCCTCATCCAGCTCCTCCTTCGAAACCTTGTCAAAATCATCAATATCCATTTCCTCCTCCACCTCAACAGAGCCAGTTTTAGCTGGGGTATGACCTCTAGGGCTCTTTCTACTGGGTAATTTGATAGAGGGGTAATCCTTCTTATGGCTTTTAGTCTTCTTACATGAATGCTCAAAAACCTCATCAGAGCTAATGCTCTCGACATCGTCGAAATCTGAGGAAAAACTAGAGCTGCTCTTGTCAACATCCGCCCCCTGGATAGGGTTTTTGCTAATGGTTTGAGCGTGGAAATGCTCATGAATCAGAAGCAAAAGACCCTCATGCAGTGTTGGGTTGACGGTAGCTTTCTTTTTAAAAATAGAAATGGCCTTGTTCATCGAGTTAAAAAGATAATACGGGAAGGAGATCTTAATACCATGGCGAAAATGATTCAGAATCACAAAATGGTGAGTCCTAACCCTATCAAACCTGGGGTCTAGGGTTATATATTCAATGACAGCGTAGAGAACATACCTCCAGAGCTTCTTTATAGTATCGGTTACAAAAAACGTCTCTTTCTTGCCTAGCTTGTTCAGCTCTTCAGTTTTTTTCACAAAATCCTTGATTGCATTAGAAGTCATCTTCTTGTCTCTGAAGAATTTATGCCCCTCCATTGGAATCCCCGTGACTTCAGCAACCACATCCTCAGTAATTTGAAAGTAGACCCCGTTCACCTTAACCTTACCATTATTCCACGAATTCACCATGTTGTTAGTGATCTCAGGATCCGAGCCATGAAGTTTCTCGAAGAAATTAGTAACCCCACCCTTTTCCAGCTCTCTCCAAACTTTGGCCTTGTTCTTCCACTTCTGAACTTCCCCCACCAGCTCCTTTCTGCTCCTCTCACCCGTCATGTTTACCTGATCAACTTCCACAATTCTCATGAACTCTGAACTGTGCAAGTTATTTGCATTCAAAAAAATGGTGATGTTTCTTTTATGATACCCATGAATATACCCCTTTCTGAAAATAATGGTATCGTCCTTTCGAACGTGTCAAAATGTCAGAGGAAACCCCTTTTGCTGGTGAAAACCACGATGCCAATAATGGCACTTACCATTTATTAAGCAATATTTATTATCCATAATTGCATTGGATTTGAGCCGTCCTTCCCAAGATTTTATCTTGGTCGATAAGCAACTTTGCTCCGCCGAAAAATCTTTTTCGGCATGCCAGGTCAGATTATTGGTGGCGTTAACCCCTTTATTAGCAAACCAATCAGCGACTGGGTTTGCCTCTCTGTAAACATGAGTGACGTGGACCTTATCGAACTTTGTGAGAGTGGCGCAAGTCTCAGCAATTATGTTCGCAATCGTCCACGAGGGAGGGGAAATACCATTAATGGTATTAATAATGTTTTTGGAGTCCCCCTCAAGCCAGAGTTTAGTAATCTCGGCTTCAAAAGCCAACTTGACCACCTTACTTGCAGCTCTTGCTTCAGCCAGATAACTAGTCTGGATTCCCAGCGGGGAAGCAAAGGCAGCTATTCCCTCCCCATAGCTATTTCTTATGATTCCACCGCAACCTGAAGGGCCTGGGTTACCCTTAGAAGCCCCATCAAAGTTGGCTTTTGACCAACCATCTGGGGGGAGAAGCCAGCTAGCATCCTGCCTTTTGAGGTTCCTGTCTTTTTCTTTAGCTATCTTTCTGTCGCCTTCTTCTTCTTCTTCCTCCTTCAGCACTTGGAGATTTTCCTTTATATTCTTCGAGACCTTCCTGCCAAGGATTATAGCCGGCTCCTCTCTGTCTCTAAATATTCTATTATTCCTTTCCTTCCAAATTCCACAGCAAAAATGGGGTAAAATCCAGTCCGAGTGATCCTGCCGACCAGCAATCTTACAAAGACCTTTCCACTAATGGAAAAAATCCATGAGATTATCCGGTTTGCACCAGAGGGTTTCATTATCATGTGTGATGACATTCCACACCTCCCTGGCATAGTCACATAAGATGAAAATGTGATTTCCGGTCTCAGCCTGATTCTTACACAAGGGACATCTACTGGGCATAACATGTCCTCGCTTCATGAGATTGTCATGAGTAAGGATTTTGTTCTGAAGAGCCAACCAGTAAAAAATGTTGATCTTTGGAGTGAGACCCAGAATCCAAGCCTCCGCCCAAGGGGCCTTCTCTTTTAAGCTCCAAAGGGAATTATAGCCTGAGGCAACAGAGTATCTTCCATTGGGATTATCCCTCCAGACCAGCTCATCCCTCAAATTGATAGGAATCATGGAATTGAGCATAAGCATTATAGGAGTCAAGTCCTCAGAGATGAGGAATAGGTCACTCCATTCCTGGCCATTCCAATAATCACAAACTTTGGACCCAATTTGATCAATACAAGCTTGCATCCATCTCTCAAAAACAGGGTTATTGATAAGTGGATCTTGGGAAAGCCATCTATCCGACCAGAACTGGATGTCCTTCCCATTTCCCAATTTCCGTGATATCCTGGCCTTAGCCAGGTCCCTGGCTTTCATGATCCCATTCCAAATGTTCGATCCTTTTGGGATATCTTCATTAAAAAGGGTGAAAAGAAGAGTGGGTCTTCTAAGGTACTTGTTTACTAGGGTGTCCCTCCATTCACCGGTGCTACTGAAGATCCGCCATATTTGTTTAGCTAGGAGAGCCTTATTGAGGTGGGTGATCTTTCTAATGCCCAGACCTTCATACCTCTTAGGGAGGCAAACCTTCTCCCAACCAACAAGAGGGTATCTTTTCTTCCCTTCATTACCATTCCAAAGGAAGTCTCTCTGGATTTTCTCCATTCTTTCAGCTATTTTCCCCGAAATTCCAAAGAGGCTCAGGGCGTAGATTGGCAGATTTTGAAGAGAAGATTTGACTAAGAGGCATTTCCCCACTTGACTAAGAGAGACCCCTTTCCAACCAGCCATCTTCCTGTTGAATCTGTCCAAAATACCATTCCAAAAAGACTCCGAGGGTGAGGATCCCAAAGGGAGACCAAGATAGGAAGAGGGGAAAGAGCCTACCCCACAACCCAGAATCCTGGCGATTTTTCTTTGTCTAAACTCAGAGGTGTTGATGAAAAAGAGCGAGCTTTTGTTCCAATTAATCAGCTGACCCATCCCACTAGAGTAAGTATCAAGAATCTTCTTCAGGGCTCTGGCCTCTTTGATAGAAGCTTCCCCCCCCAAGATAGTATCGTCAACAAATTGCTGATGAGTGAAGGGAACGCAATTAGAGGAGGGAATGATCCATTTGATACAAGCCTCACGCTTTCTACAGTCTATAATCCTTCCTAAGCATTCAGCTAAAATGATGAACAAAATGGGCGAAAGGGGGTCTCCTTATCTGAGGCCTCTGGAAGGTTTGAAAAAATTAGAAGGGACTCCATTAACCAGAACAGCCAAGGAGGAGGTGGACACCAATTGAGAGATAATTTTGCAAACTTTACTGTCAAAGCCAAAAGTTGAGAGGACCTTCCCAAGGAGAGACCAGTCCACCCTATCATAAGCTTTAGAAAGATCCAGTTTGAGAAACATACCTTCCTGTTTGGATGCCTCAAGAGAGTGGATGACTTCGTGCACCATCTGGACAGAATCCAAAATTTGTCTCCCTGGAACAAAACCCGATTGATGCTGCGAGATTATCATGGGCAAGATCTTGAGCATTCTTAAAGTGAGAACTTTAGAGATGATCTTGTAGAGTGAGTTGCACAGACTAATAGGTCTAAAGTTTTCCAACGAGTCTGCCCCAGGGGATTTAGGAATGAGAACCACAAAAGTCGATTTTAGCTCCTTGAGAATAGATTTGGCTCCAAAGAATTCCTGGACAGCCTGAACAACCTCTCCCATGATCACCGGCTAGAACCTTTGGAAGAAAAAAGTGGGAAAATCGTCCGGGCCTGGAGCCTTGTCAGCAGGCAGAGAAAAGAGAGCCTCTCTAACTTCTGAAGTATTAGGAATAGCACAGAGCTGTTTATTATGGATAGGTTGAATGAGCTAAGGGATACAGTGTAACAAATCCTCCTGGTCCAAATTGGAAAGCATTGGGTCCTCAGAGAGAAGGCTAGAGAAAAAGGAAACAGCTTCTTTCGAGATGGCAGATTCTTCAGTTAACAGCTCCTGCCCCTTTCTGATACCATAGATCCTGTTACTAGCACGGTGCTTGAGGGTGGTTAGGTGAAAAAACATAGTGTTCCGATCTCCTTCCTTTAGCCAGGTGATCCTCGATCTTTGCCTCCAAAATTTTTCTTCCTTATTAATAATGTTATGAATTTCAGACAGAGTCTTGAGCTCCAAAACCCTGTTGGTCTCAGTGTAACCTTCCTTCTGAATGCAATCTTGGATAATAGTTAGATTATCAAATAACTCTTTCTTTTCATGGAAGATATGACCAAAATCAGACTTGTTCCAAATTTTAATCATCCTCTTCACATTGCTAAGTTTTCTGGTGACTCTGAACATGGCTGAGCCCTCCACCTCTATCCCCCACCATTTCTTGATATTATCCAGGAGGTCAGGGTGAGAGGTCCACATTTTCTCAAACTTGAAAGGATGGTATCTCCTGTGGACCAGAGGGGAAACTAAAAGAGAAATGGAAGAGTGGTCCGAACCAATTCTGGGAAGCAGAGATAGTCTGCAGCTAAAGGATTGAAGCCAGTCCGAAGATATAAGAGCTCTATCCAGCCTAACCTGAATGCAATCATGGCCTTTTCTCTTGTTTGACCAGGTAAAGGATCCGCCCTTAAGCTCTACGTCCATAAGGGCCAGATTATTTATGAAGTTAGAAAGATCCTATTTACTTTCCCAATCCGGGGGCATACCTCCCTTTTTCTCTTTATCTTCTAGCGGTGTGTTAAAGTCTCCCATGATTATACCTTTCTTAATGTCACAATCTTGCACCATATTACCAACTTTGGTCCAAAAGTTTTTTCTATCTCTCTTATTATTGGGGGCGTAAATATTCACTAAAAACCAGGAATCATTGGTGTGCAAATGTTGAACTCTGCAGAAAAGAATGTTATCTTCATCATACTCAGCTACTATATTGAAATACTTATCATTGAAAAGTAACAGCAGTCCTCCAGACGCTCCTTCAGAGTTAGAGGCTATGCCCTTCATGCTATTGTTGAACTTAATATTTTCCATCCTTTCCTTCTTCATTTTAGTTTCCTGGATTAGAAACACATCAGGCCTTTGGTCCCTTATCATATTTCTAATAACTTCTTGCTTGTGGATTCCATTGAGTCCACGAATATTCCAAGATAAGATCTTCATGATTTAACTACTGAACATGCTTCCTGGATGGTGCACTGTGTACCATCCTTAATGTTTCTTCTGGCTTCCTCTTTCCTGATTTCATTCTTGTTTTTCCTTCCCACTAGGTTAGATTTGTGGCCGAGATCAGCCTTGGCCATGCTTCTAGTAGAAGGGGGAGATACCGGAGAAGGGTCCCTGCTATTCTTCTTCTTTCTACTCCTGACTTTTGTCCAGGGATTCTCTTCTCCCTCTAGTCCTTAGTCCAGCCAAGCATCAATTCTCACCAAATCTTCCATTGTCGATGCAGACAGCCTCTCTATGATTCTGTTTACTATTGAAGGGGGGGGACAACACACTGGGTTAGGGTCCTGGGACATGGGTTCCCCCTCCTTTAGTTCTTCCATGGATTTCGGGACAAAGGATAGTTTCAAGTCATCCTCCTGAGAATACAAAGGGGGAAGAGTCATATTTTCACCTGTCTCCTCAGGTTTCTTCTCAGATTCCTTCGCATTGGGGAGAGGTGTTGAATCGTCTTTCACTCCTTTCTCTTCTCCCCCTCCTACGTTTCCAGTCGCCCGAGGAGGCCCTGATTCCTCTTGGGGCACATTAGGAGCAGTATTTGTTTTTCCTTCTGCCTCTCCATTTGCCTTGACTTGCGATGCTTTTTTCCTCCATTCTTTTTTGGGATCTAGAGAATCTTTTATCCCCCCTTATGGACGAGCCTTTCCCACCGTACTCTTTCTTTTGAAAAGTGGGCATGATCCAGCCTTGTGGCCAGCCTTCTTACAATGGAAACAAGCAAAAGGCACACTTTCATAGTCAATCTTTTGAGATCTGTTTCCCAGACAAGATTGTAGTTCTAAAACTTGAGGCATGTCCTGGCCTTCGATGACTCCTACACAGATTCTTGCATAGTTCAATCTTTTCTTAGCTGCTGTGACAGGGTCAATGGAGAGGAGCTCTCCAAAGGTCCTGGCTATGCCATCAAAGACATCCTCATGCAAATATTCCAAAGGAAGTTCCGGAAGTCTTAACCAAACTGGAACCTGAGATTGGAAATCATTGTTCAAATCCAAGTTCGATGTCCATTTCTGCAATATTAGGTTGGATCTGCCCAAAGACCAGTTCCCAACACATAGTATACGAGAAAAATCTTCCGAGCAAGAGAACTCGAAAGACATGAAGCCTTTGGCCATAGCAGTCACTTCTACATGCCCTTTAAGGTCCCATTTTCTCCTGGTAAATGTCCTCACTACATCAATATTAGGTCTGGGCCCTACAAATTTTCCTACTAGAGTGTTCGCCATGCTTAGGATATTGTGGTCAATAATTTCCCTAGGGATTTCCAGAGCAAAAATACCTTTCTCCTTATCAGATTTGTCAATGAATTTTGGGAAAGACGATTTACCTGATGGTTTTATCCCGAATAGATTCGACCAGCGTCCCCATGCCCCAGACGGCCCACTGCCCACATGGGGGGGAGGGGGAATCTTCTCACCTGGATGGGGCATCATAACCCGTGGGTCCCCATCCTTTGAGGCATCCTCATCTTTCCCCTCCGTTTCCTGCCCTGCGCTTGCTGCATGCCTTGCTGCATGCCCTCCTGCAGACGTGCTCTCCTGTCTCCCGCCTTTCTCCAAATTCGAAACAACGTGATTCGAATTGCAGTTCCCACCCGCTCCATCCCTCTCTCTCATCGTGCCCATCCCTCGCTCTCGTGTTGAGACTAATTCAAATCAAGGTTATTGTTATACAAAGACAATATTTCAATATATGGTAGATACACATTTAATGCGTAGTGCAATTTGAAATGATTTCAAGATTGCAAGCAAGATTGTATGTACCATTTATTCATGCAAAATGTCTTGAGAAAATTGAAGAGTGATTTGACAATGAATTAAAGTGCAAAGTGCATTTTGAGAAGAAGAAAGTTGTAGAAGCCCTAAATCATGTTTTTAAGGTATTTTTGTGAAGCTTAATTCTAGTTTTTTTAGTACTTTCAGTTACAGTTCAAATGGAAAGTCAAAATCTATATGATGTAAGTGAAAGACCTTGATATGAGTTTAAGAAACATCTATTTATTTCTTTATTGGACAATCCATTGGGTGCATTTTTGCAAAATCTAGAAATGTCTTACATGTCAAGGATATCATAACCTATATTCATTGTAAGATTGAGAGCATAGGTGATGAAGAGATTCATGAGGAATTGGGAAAGATGTGTAATAGTGATCTATCCTTGAAGTCTGAGTATGCACAATTAGAGAATTTGAATCTAGTGAAGTATATGTTTTATACAAAGTTCGACAATCATGAGTGGACCTAAATCATTTTGAGTAGGATACATGATGATATGTTTGGTTAGGAGATGAAAAGATTTTTATTAACAATGACCTAATTCACTAGGTCACAAGATTAAGTAATGAAGGCTACAATCCTATCAATGAGAAAAATATCAAGAAGATGGTTGAAAAAAATCTGAATATGAAGTTTGATAGAAGAAGCATGAGGGTAGACTCCATTTAGGATAGAGGAGTAAATTTGTTAACCAAGATATTAGGGTACAAGTTGAACCATGGATATCAAGGGTTAACTTAGTACCAATAATATTTTTGCATGCAACTTATGTAATGGCCATGCAAGAAAGAAAGGTTAATTTATGCTAGATTATCAGATTGCAACTATTGGACAACATTGCAAACATTAAGAAGACAAAGAATGCAATTTTTAGATTTTAGTCCTTTTTGACTCATATATTCTTTTATGATACAAGGAAGTTTCCTAGATTGATAAGTTGGGATAGTAGCTAGTGCCCAATAAAGTTGGTTACTCAATGCTACAAGTCTAAACCTTTAAATGTTAGAGATGATGACATTGATAGGATGACGAATAAATTTTAGATTGAGATGAAATAGAGGTACATGATACCTTCCTCTATGGAGAGAAGTACAAGGAAGAGATATGCTTCATGGTGGAAACTAACAACACTTGCATGGAAACTGTGATTCCTAGAGTTAAATTTATAGAGCCTATGGGATATAAGAATAGCGCAGAGCTCATAGAAGGGTATATGAAAATTATTCTCGAATATGAGAAGGATATAGAGTGCCTTAGATGGGGTAATTATTAGGAAAAGATGACAATAGTTCATTCAAAACTATAGAATTAAGAAATTAAGAAAAAGGTTGAGAAAGAGATAGATTCCATTCTTAAGGGATTGGGCATGACAAGGGGAGAATTTGATGAGATTAAAGGTATTGTGCTAGAGATGAAGGCTAGTGGGAAAACTTAAGTGTTGGTAAAAAATCTCATTACATTTGCAGGACCTTCAAAGGGTGTGACAATTGCACAACCATATTTTCAAGCCCCAATTACACTAGTACAACCAAACAGATCAAGGAGTGATCAACCAAGAAGTCAACTAGAGGTTGAATCATCTATTGTGCAAAGGAAATAAGAGAGATTAGTGAAGATAAACAATGAACCTACACTAGAAACCAAGAAAAGGGTCAAGAAAACCACCAGTGGACCTGGAAAGATAAGAAGAACAATGTAATTTAGTGATTCAAAGGAATTAGAGGATAGCACTGAAGATAGACTAGTAATCCTAGATGCACAAGAAGGAAGAATAACAACTAGAAAGAAAGCATGGAACCTAAAGGTAGAAAACCTTAACATGAAAATTATTAATGATGACAACTTTGTACAGTTGAAAGAATATCATGATTTGTATAGTAATATGGATAGAAGGTAGTTAGAAAATTATATTATAAGGAACATGATTTTGAGGAACAAAATATTTGAGCATATATAGAATAAGATACCAATGGATCTATATAATAGGCTTGTAAATAGGAAAAGGAGGATATCAAAGGAAGATATCCAAATGAGAATCACAATGATCAATAAACTATGTAAAGTTAATTCTAAAGAGGAATTAGATAGAATTTTGAAGTGTATTGAGCCCTTGTTGAGAAACAAAAGAAGATCAATTCTTCTGATGGGTGGAACTATGAAGATTTTAGGAAAGAAACTGAGGAGGCAATTGTAAAGTACATGACTACAGTGCCTAAGGTGAGTGTGCAATCTAGACCTAAGACTCTAATATATGTACAAGTACATAAACCCTCGAAGAAAGAGGAAGAAGCAAAGGAAACATAGCAGACACCCTCACCACCTCACATTATTATGGGTACTAATTCCATGCAAGTGGATAAACACACATAATTGTGGATACAAAGGGTCCTTTTGCAACATTTTTCCAATCCATTGCTAGAAATATTACTACTTATTCTAGCTCTGATGATGAGGAAGAAGTAAAGAAGAAATAAAAAGAGAAAAACAAGAAGAAATTAGAAGAGGAACAAAAAAAGAGAGAAGAAGAAGATAAGAAAATAGATGAGGATGAATAAAGGAAAGAAGCAAAAAGGTTGGCTGTAGAAATGAAAAAGGCAGAGGAAGAGAAGAAGAGCATAGAACTAAGAGCAGTTCCACTCTTTCCTATAGAAGCTCCAGTGACAATAGCAAAAAAAAAAATAGCCAATCTATTAATGGAAGTAGTAGTGACATTAGATGATGAAGATCAGAAAGGCTTGACAAGCACATTGAGTAAATCGTTTGAGAAAAACAAATCAGTAAAATCATTGGAGAAGACATTAACTAAAGTCTTGGTCAAAATGAAGATGATAGTTACTATAAATGTAGCTATTCCATACTTGTATTCAAATGCCATGAAGTTGGTGAAAACCTTTGATAAGGAATTCACAACTTTAGCAGAAGTAGCTTCAACACAAGCTCAGGTAAAACATGATGCAACACTATTTAACACAATGTGCAAGAATGTACAAAATGATGTGAAGGCACTTGATGGAAACATCAAGGGATTGAGAAAATATATTGATGAAGGGAAAATATTGTATGGATAATGTACATAGTCACACAAGTACCTTATAGACTTTAAGAGTCATATTAAAGGTAAGTTAAGTGAACTTGAAATACTTTTTGTCAAGTTACAACTCCCAGAATCTAGAATTGAAGACTATGGAGTAGAAGTGGAGAAGATACATGATATGATTAGAAACTTGGAATTTAATAAAGAGAAAGAAACAAGAAGATTCTCTAATCTTAGAGAAATTTTGTCCTCTAAAGTTAGCATTTTGTAAAAGCAACTTGAGGAATGTCTTACAACTAAGGCTTCATATGACAAGTTTTCCTACACTAACTTGAGTGTAGTTGAAGTGGCATCCTATGTACTTTTTGCACTAATAAATATCTCAAAGATATTAAAGGAAAACTAGAAGAAAGAGATGGAGATACTAAAGGTTGTGTATGCAAATTGTTTCTCTAGATTAACAGGTTGATCAATAGCAAAGCCATTTTTTTGTATACAATTTTGACACCTTTGCCATTGACGTCAAAGGTGGAGTATTATGTTGAATGAAAATTGTATAGATGTATATGCAAAGGGGAGCTTATGTATGTATCAATGTAAAGGAGTGATAAGGAATGTGATGATCCATCAAAACATGAATAAAAATTGTTATGTTTTGTAGGCAATTTTTGTAGTTACTTTTATTTTGTTTTTATTATGTATGACATCATTTTGGGACTTAGCCAATTCTCCCAAATGTTGCCATCAATGCCAAAGGGGAAGATTTTTTGAAATATGGTCAAATATATGTCTTGATGGTTGTCAATTATGGCAACATACATTCAACATTTCATTTATGTATTTAGAGTTAGAAAATTGTCTAAGTGTTAGACACTTTGCAACACCACATTGAACATATGTTAAGTATATAGATGACTCATTGAGAGTTATCTCATGCACAATTAGGGGAAGCTTCATGATAGTATCATGATGATGTATACCAGTGTGTATGGATAGTGTGGCATGGGATATGGCTAAAATACCAGTGTGGGTATTTAACAGTGTCGAAAAAAGCATAATAGAGAATTGGATTGTATGGTCTTAGGAATTATTTTGGTTACAAAATAATTATTAGTCATGATGAGACAACTTTGTGGATATTATTCCATGAGTTATTTTATATTAGGTCAATTATGTGAGCATATGAAGGGTGACTAAGCATAGTTTCATAATTATGCAAGGTATAAGAAAAGATCTTATCTTATGAAGATAAGTGTGCTATCTATGATAGATAAGCAAGTGTTATGTGATTGGAACTGTTGTACAAAGAGATTGAAAGAATTGTGAGCCTTATGTGATGCAAATTTTGATGTATGCTTAGAAAAAGTGTGAAGTAAAATAGACAAAAAGTAATGTGTGTATATCTATTCTTGAAGAAGTGAATTGTATTATTGTATGTTAGGGAAGTGAGCTCTTTTTGCATATATTATATTTGTTCTACCAACTCCTAATAGGGTTGAAGAAACTCATAATATGTTTGAGGCTTCTAACAAGGCCTAGCCTCCTAAGAGGGACTCGAGACACTATATGTACTTCATAAACTCCTAATAGGGTCAATATCCTTAATAGGATCCTATTGTTTAGTGAATCATCTAGGGGGTATTATCCCCACTAGAGTTTTCCCTTGGCCAGGGTTTCCCTAGTTAACTAATAATTGTGTTATGAGTTATCTATGTGCATGGTTATATTTATTGTTCAACATTATTGGTTTACATTAATATGAAAGTTATAAAATAATTAACAATATTCAGTTGTGGGGAAAAGTTTGTAGAATATTGATTCACCCCCCAATCCCAATATTATCTATTTCTAATAGGTTTCTATGTAACTATTGTCACAAAAGTTTGCACCCTTTTCCAAAGTTTATACCTAAGGACAACCTTGTGAAACATGGAAATGACCTCCAAGTTGTAGGACTTGAACTGTGAGATTGAGTTTCCAGAGAAGGTTGACTTGCTTTGCTATCAGGATGCACCTAACTACTCTTGGAGAGGAAAAGGGAGAAGAAATGCATGAAATAAAATCTACCTACTCTAACTTAAGGGCTTGATGCACCAAAATAGAGTGTTTGAACTTATCTCTTCCCATGAATGCATAGTCAACCAGTTATAAACTCAAAGAATACTCATTCATACCTTGCTTAATTCAACAACCACATGTAGATTAGACAAAAAAAGAATGCTATAGGAAGAAACTTCACCTAATATCATTCAAATGTTAAAAGTAGATATAGTCATGCATATTGTAGAATGTAGAAAAAACATTAACCAGAGGCAAGGAACCTTACATAGTGTGTTAATGGATAAAAGAAACTCTAGAGAGGATTTACAGTGGTTCAGTGGCATGAGAAATTATATTAGTACGCATGAAATAAATACTAGTAAATATCAAAGAAAAGATCAACCCTTACAAAAATTACAAAATCTTCCTATATAGGTTAGGCATAACTGAGATTTTCGTAACTGAGTTACTCCACAACTACTATCTTAAATGCTTAGAAAATAATCATACAGTTTTAGAGAAAATCTAGGCTTAGCATAGAATGAAATCCAATGTTTTGCCAAAACAAAGCCTTGAGATGATTGAACAGTGCCATTAAGTTTCTCTAACCAAGTAGATGGATAAAACCAAAGGTGGTGGAGTGTTTTCCTTCATTCACTAGGTCAAAAATAGTAGTACGCATGAAAGAAATACTAGTGAATATTAGAGAAAAGATCAACCCTTACAAAAATTACAAAATCTGCCTATATAGGTCAGGCATAACTGAGATTTTCCTAACTGAGTTACTCCACAACTACTATCTTAAATGCTTAGAGAATAATCATATAGTTTTAGAGAAAATCTAATCTTAGCATAGAATGAAATCCAATGTTTTTCCAAAAAAAAGCCTTGAGATGATTGAACAGTGCCATTAAGTTTCTCTAACCAAGTAGATGGATAAAACCAAAGGTCGTGGAGTGTTTTCCTTCATTCACTAGGCATGGCATTCATTGGGGAGTGGTTGGAATCAATCATGAAGATCATATCATGTAAGAAGAGCATCTCTTCTTCATAGTTGGCTTGACAAACTAGAAAATTCAATAGGTCAACTGAGTCCTACAACCAAGATGAGCCATGTGATCCAATAGTCTTATTTCTTTTTTCCACCCTACAAAATCTCTATGTGTTTGACCATATCACTTTTAACTAATTACACCGCCCTCAAACTTAACTATAGCAGTTCACAAAAAAATGTCAACCCAACTGCCAATGTTAACTATAGTGTTATCCCCTTAAGCCCACAAAGGCACATGTCCTTTGGGTGCTTTCCCAAAATGTCTAGTGATCTCACAATTTCATGATGGGGAAAGCATTGTTTATCGATCTACGATCATCGAAAACCTTTATTGTTACTGCACCTATCGTTTTACTTTTTACGCCCATTGACCACTCAACATCCACCTTAGCATGACCTAGCATCCAACTGACACCAATTTTAACCTTGGTAGCCCACATGGACGGATGGACCAATTAGTCCATATGTCACAATGTCACTTGCCCACATTGTCAGAAAGTCTAACAAAAGACAAAATGTAGGAAAGTGACCACCAATAGAACCCTAGCCATATTCCAACTCATACTACCATATCATCATGGTCAAAAGGGGGACCCACAAGAAATGGGATCCATATGCCACATGGTAGTGAGGTTCTTGCCCACTCTATACAAAGGTCATTCACCTTGAAGAAGCAAGAAAGCACCCACCGTAGATCTATGCAAGATCCAATGACACGAAAAGTTGTGGAAGCCCCAAAAGAAAACTTAAGAGGACATGGAAATACCAAAGGCTCCTTATTTAATTTTTTTTTATTTCCATGGTATTTGAATATTTAAAAAGAATGGGAAGTGGTCGTTTATCATTTAAATTCAAATGTGGTGATTTTGGTGGGAAGGTAAATTTGGCCAACAATTTTGGCGACTCAAAGGGGATGCAAGCTAGCTATGCATAAGACCAATGGTCTAAAGCATCCATTGGGCTATAGAATCATAGAGAATGTAAGAATCCACCCAGAAAAACCCTAAAATTGTAGAAAACATACCTAGGAAACCTCAAAATTGCCTCTCTATAATTGGAACCAAGAACCAAAAACCCTCTGTAACCTCTGCAAAAATCATGTTCTCATGCACTTTTTGGAAAAAAAGAAATAATAAAGGAAACTAACCTAAATTATATACATGAAGTACTCATCTTTTGTTACAAGCAAGACTTAAGATATATTCCATTAACTAGAATAGGAAGAATTTCACCATTAGGCCTGCTTAATTGAAAAGCATTAGCCTATTTGTAATGGATAACCACATAGGGACCACTCCAAAGTGTATCAATTTTTTTATTAGCTCCCTGGTTTTTCCTTGTTTGCATCCCATTTTAATACCAAATCACCTTCTCTAAAGATTCTGACCCTAGCCTTCCTATCAAAACTCTTTTTCACCTATTATTGATGTGTTTCTAGGGTCTACATGGCCTGTTTTCTTTTCTCTTCTAGTTCTATCAGTTCTACCATTCTTAGAATCATAGCATCATTTTCCATTAACTCCAACTGATGAGCCAATTCTTGGGATGGAAACTCTAATGAAATTGGAAGCCTTGCTTCTATGCCATATACCAACATAAAGGGTGAATTTCCTATGGCTTTCTTAGGTGTTATTATATCAGTCCATAGTGTTGTCCTCAACTTTTGATGCCAACACCTCTGGTTGTCCTCTATAGTCCTTTTCATAATCCTAATTAAGTTTTTTTTAGATGACTCATCCAATCCATTTCCTTGAGCCTAGTAGTTTGAAGATAGGCCCAAGTAGATATTATGATAAATCACCCATGCACAAATCTGAGCTCCTACAAAATATTTTGTACTATTTGAAATAATGGTTGAAGGGGCACAAAACCTAGTCACAATTCCATCAAGGAATTAAAAAATAGAAGATTCTATGGCATCCTTTAATGTTATTTCTTCTTTTCATCTAGGAAAGCAATTTGTAGCAGTTAAAATCCATTTTTGACTAGAGTTAGAAGGAGGATTGATAGGGCCTATAAAATCCAATCGCCATTGAGAAAAAGGCTGGTCCACCTAAATGGGATGAAGAGGAAGAGCTGAAAGTATTTTCTCACCACAAAAGAAAGCACATTTTCTCACTTCCTCACATAGTTATGACAATCATAGAACAAGGATGAAAAGTAGTAACTGACCCTCATGATCTTCATTGTAGTTGTCCTTGCTGAAAAGTGGCCACCATCAAGACCATCAGGAAGCTCTTTGACTATTCTTTTGGCTTGGTCTATATCAATGCATCTCATTAGGGCTCCATTAAAATCTCTCCTGAAAAGGATACCATCAACAATGTTATAAGGAATTGACTGTAGCCTATACTGTCTCCTTTTAGTTCCATTCAATCCTTGAGGGTTTCCACTTCTTGTCAAGAAGGTCATCATTTCATCAATCCAACTTTTTGGATTATTGTTTCTTGCTTCTTATTGTTTAGTCAATATCATGGAAACTTCCTCATCTAAATCCTTAGATGAGATCATCTAGTTGCACAATCTCTTCTCTCTTACCAACTTGGTAACCTATATGTCAACATCATATTCCATTACCTTAGTAATCCAACAAGCTCTCTTCTCACTAACATATTTACTAAAAAGAAAGTCCTTCACATTGGCATGGGGTACCAACAAATGGATCTTGTTATGATATAGAAGGTGTCCAAATTTCTTCAAAGCTATGATGATTGCAAGGGCTTGCTTCTCTAGATAACTGTATTTGTTTTTGTATTCCTTAAGTCCTTCACTAAAGAAGGCAATGTGTTGCTCCTAATTCTTATCATTTGTTTGAGTTAAGACAACATAAATACTTGATTCACCACCTAAGACATAAAGGATGAAATCCTTCTCAAAATTTGGATTGATAAGAGTAGGAGTTGAGGCTATGGTTGCTTTGATCTATTCAAAACTTTCCTTCCCTTCCTTGGTCCACAAAAAGAACATATTCTTCTTAAGCATGGTTGTAAGAGGTTTCACCATGGTCACTAAACCAGGGATAAACCTCCTCACAAAATTTAGTCTACCAAGAAAAGTTTGTAGACCTTTCTTATGACTAGGAAGGGAGAGAGTAAGTATCACTTTTTTTTTCTTTTGGATCAATAGTTATACCATCCTTTGATACAATGTGTCCTAATTATTTTCCTTGATTGGTGGTGAAGACACACTTCCTTGTGTTAAGGGATACCCCAAACTCTCCAAACCATATGAACACTTTCCTAAGATGACCAAAATGATCTACCATATTTTTTGAATACATTATGATATCATCAAGGTAAACCAATACAAACTTGTCAATCATGTTTTTGAAGGCCACTTCCATTTCCTTTTGAAATGCAACACTTGCATTAGTTACCCCAAAAGGCATCTTACTATAAGAATAGGTGCCCCACTTGGTGGTGAATGTAGTCTTGTATCTATCAGACTCCTTAACTAGCACTTGATTGTAACCAAAGAATCCATCAAGAAATGAGAACCTCTCTGAGCCACTGACCTTGGACAAAATTTGCTCCATAAAAGGAAGGGGATAGTGATCTTTAAGGGAATCTTGGTTAAGATCCCTAAAACCCACACATAATCTAATTTCTCCATTCTTCTTCCTAATAGGGACAAGGTTTGCTACCCATGATGAGTGCTTGATAGGAAAAAATATATTAGCCTCGATTAACTTGTATAGCTCTTTTCTCATTAATGGCTCAATTTTAGGATTCACTGGCCTCTATTTTTGTCTTACTAGTTTAAAACCATTAATCAAGTCTATGGTATGCTAAAACAAACTTGGGTTGAAACACTTTAAATCATCATATGTCCAAGCAAATATATCATTAAATTATTGACATAGATGAATGAAATTCTCTTGCTCAATTTCAAAACATACCTTCCCCATGTTTAAGGTCTTTCCATTAGAAACCACAACTAGTGTATAATCATCTTTTTTAGTAGATAGGCTGATGCCTCTACCTCTTTCTTGGTTACCAGGGTTGAAGACACTCTCTAAGGTAATGAGACCCTTAGGAAATTTAGTAGAACAAAGATTGATAATCTAATCTCCATACTAGCCATGCAACCTTGATTGATTCCTCTCTGAGAATTCTGCTTCAACAAGAAACTTACAATTTGTGCATCAAATTCAAACACTTGTCAATTGGTGTTGTTGTCAAGAATTGTAGGTCTAACTACCACTCTGATATGCTACTTCTTTTCATCCTCAAGATTCCTTGGCACATCATAAGATGCACCTACTGTTGCAAGTCTATCAGCATGTCTATTCTCCTTTCTAGGGATGCTCTAAATATTAAATGTATTGAAACTTTCAAGGAAATCTCATACTCTATGTTTATAAGACTTGAGCAAGCCATTCTTAGTGATATTCTGATTTCTTACATAATTGACCACCAACTCACTATCTCCATATACACTTAATGCTTGAATTCCTCCTTTTTGAGTTGGTAGAAGACCCTGAATCAAAGACTCATATTCGGCTACATTATTGGTACAACTAAATTGGAGTCTAAAGGAGAAGTAGTATCTCACTTGTGTAGGAGAAGTCAACATCACATCCACCCCTAATCCATTCTTATTCCTTGATCCATCAATATACATACTCCATATTTCACACATATCTTCTTTGGTTTTCACAAAGTTAGGGATGAGAACATCCTTTTCTAACACACAGTATGTACCAAGGCCTATCTCAAGCACTTTTGATATAGGATAAAATTGATATGCATTAGCCATTCATCTAAGAGAAAATTAGGTATCTCTCCTAGAGAAGTGGTAGGCTCATTCACTATGTCATTCTCATCCATTTCCAAGATAGTGCAATTCATATTGATGAGAATAGGGGTGTAGGGATCAATATGATAGAGGGCTAGAGGCTCTTCTCTAATTGAAGCCTTGGTTCCATATCTTTTTCTAAAAAACATATATGACCAATCAAAAGATATGTAACCACCTATTTGGGCAGTGCTTATTGATAGACAAATGGGAAAATGTGGCTTGATTTTAACAACAGATATATCTTGAGTTATGATACAACTAGGGCATGCATGTACAGTCATTTCCACATTCCTAAAAATCCCTACAATCTTGATAGTATTACCATTCAATTGTTATACATCCCTAACAATGGGCTCATATTTCATTTCTAAAGCATCATCAACACACCTAGGCATCAGTGAACTACTAGCCTCTAAATCAATCATGCAATTGTGGACTATCTTATCCCCTATAATTAGAGAAACATAAAAGGGAGGAGGTCTAACTTTTTCACTTGTTTCTACCTACTTTGATGGTTGTACTAGGCTTGTGGCACTTTCCATGTTAGGTGGTTGATCTTTTGGTTCAATATTTTCCAATTCTTTCTATAGTAGCATCTTTTGCATGAGTATAGTAGCAACAACATCCCACATGGAAATATTCATATTTTTCTTTTTCAATTTCTCTACCACATTGAATGAAGCACTAGGTGCTTTGGTAGAAGCCTTGGGAACTACAGGTGTAGGGGTTTGAGTTGGAATAACCTAGGTGCCATTCATATCATCTCTATAATTACTTTGTCTACATTGTTGAGGAGATTTGGGTTGATCATTTTCTACTTGTACATGAGGTGTTGTATTTGATGTTGAAGCCTAGTTTGAAGGAGGAGGGGTAGCATCTTCAACAACTCATATTTTGCTCCTAGTCTTGCAAGCAATGGAATCCTAGTTTACATTACAATATTCTTCCACTTGAAGATTCATGAAGGAGTAATCACCCTATCTTTGCATATGCAAGGCATCCTTGGGTTGGATCTCATTATATGACTATCCTACTACAAGCTCTTGGGTGGTCAAAGCCATATAAGGTTCGGCCTTTTGACACATGTAATAGGCATAGGAGTATTTTGCCCTACGTTGATTTGCATTTGAGGTAGAAGCATGAGTATTTTTCCTTTGATCAAAAGAAGTATTCCCAAAATTGTGATTTGGAGACCTACCATTGTTCAAAGTTTGATATTGTAATTGATGAACATTATTACCTTGAGTTTGTTGCCTCTCCAAAGTCACCACTTTGTTACTCACTTTTTACATTACAAAGAAGCTATCTTCCAACTTCTTTTCTTGACCCTGTAGTCTTTTATCTATGTTCCACATCATAGACTACATCATCTCCATGATTTCATCCATTCCATTTGAAGATGTGGAAGGTTGAGGGACTAGATCAAGGGGTTGTGGTGTGGAAGTTGTAGGAATAGGGGCCATTTCTTGTTGGTGGTTTGGGACATCAAGGAAGAAAGGCATCAGAGGCCTTGGAGCTAACTTTCCTCCTTGTATAAATATGTTTTTCTGCCATTATTCGTATTTCACAAGCATCAAGTAAGGTATCTCCTCCCAGGGTTTGGATTGTAGTAGCAATATCACTATTAAAAGCTCTGAGGTAATGTAAGAAGGCATTACCAGGAGTAGGCTTCACTAAAGTAGGCATTTTATCCCATGTCTACTAAAATTTATAGTTGAAATCAATCATACATTCACGGGGGGGCTCTTTTCATAGTTGTTAGCTATTCTAAAAGTGACAAGTGACCACTTTTGTTTTCAAAGTGTTTACATAGTCTTGCTCCTAACTCATCCCAATCTATTATAGAACCATGCAATAAGCCTCTATACTATTGTAAAGCTTTCCCCTTTTAGAATGAAGCTAAGAGCCTAATAACCACATCACTTTTTGTAACACCATGGATATTGTAAATATTTGCATCCTCTTGAATGTGTTCTAGGGGAGAGATAGCAATTTCACTAGTAAATTCAGGTATACTTCTAAGTGCAGCTGTTGGTATGTCATGTCTTTGGGCCAATAAAAGAGGACTTCAACCATTACAAGTGGAAAAATCATGATCTCTAGCCATATAAGCAAGTAGTCTATTAATATGAGTTGATGGATTTCTAAGTTTAGATCTAATAGTAGGAGGAGTGGAGATTGATCTTGTAGGGGTATGCATTTCTTCTATACTCCTAAGTGGTGATAGAGACAATCTAGTCTTTCTTCCTCTGAGATTTGAAAATGAAAGCTCTTGATACTAAAAATTACCTCTGGAAGATGCTCTTGTTTCAACTTTGGGCATGAATCTTAGCAACTAGGTTTGAAACTAGATGTATTTTAAAGCTTGGAGTCACCAAGTACTTGAAGAATGAGCCTCTTGAAGGCTTGAATACTAAAGCTATTACTATCTCTTTAGCATAGTCATGAAATTTTTATTTTAAATCTTGGAGTCACCAAGTACTTGAAGAATGAGCCTCTTGAAGGCTTGAATACTAAAGCCAATACTATCTCTTTAGCATAGTCATGAAATTTTCTTCTTCTGACACCAGTAGGTTTGGAATCTTCTTGTTATAATGTTCCACCAGGTGTGCCAAAAATTTTTGTCACAAAAGTTTGCACCACTGTCCAAATTATTTACCTAAGGATAACCTTGTGAAACATGGAAACAACTTCCATGCTATGGGACTTGAATTGTTAGCTTGAGTCTCTAGAGAAGGTTGGATTCCTTTGCTATTAGGATGCACCTAACTACCCTTAGAGAGGAAAATGGAGAAGGAATGCATGAAAACAAATATAACTACTCTAACCTAAGGGGGTGAATCACCAAAATAGAGTATTTGAACTTATCTCTACCCATGAATGCACAGTCAACCAGTTATAACCTCAAAGAATATAGATTTAGACCTTACTCAATTCAACAACCACATAAAGATTAGACAAAAAAATAATTCTATAGGAAGAAACTTCATTTAATATCATTAAAATGTCAAAAGTAGATACAATCATGCATATTACAGAACATAGAAAAAATAGAAACCAAAGGCAAGGAACCTTGCATAGTGTGTTAATGGATAAAAGAGGCTTGAAAGAGGATTTACAATGGTTTAGAGGCATGATAAATTATGGTAGTATGTGTGAAAGAAATAATACAGAATCAGAGAAAAGATCAACCCTTAAAAAGATTACAAAATCTTCCTTTATAGCTCAAGCATAACTAATATTTTCCTATCTAAGTTACTCCACAACTACATCTTAAATGCTCAGAGAATAATCATATAGTTCTGGAGAAAATCTGATCTTGGCAAAGAATGAAATCCAATATTTTGCCAAAACAGAGCCTTTAAAAGATAGAATGGTGCCATTAAGTCACTCTAACTAAGTAGATGGATAAAACTAGAGGTGGTGGAGTGTTTTCCTTCATCCACTAGGCACAAAATTCATTGGAAAGTGGTTGCAATTGATCATGAAGATTTGATCGTGCAAGAAAAACATCTCTTCCTCATAGTTGGCTCAAGAAACTAGCAAAGTCAATAGGTCAACTGAGTCTTACAACCAAGATGGGTCATGTGGGCCAATAGTCTTATTTCTTTTTGCCACCCCACAAAGTCTCCATGCATTTGATCATATCACTTTTAACTAACCGTAGCACCCTCAAACTTAACCATGATTGTTAACAAGAAAATGTCAACCCAACTACCAATGTTAACTATAGTGTTATCCCCTTGGGCTTGCAAAGACATGTGTCCTTTGGGAACTTCCCCACAATATCTAAAGTTCTCACAATTCCATGATGCAAGAAAGAGATAATCATCAATCCATGGAAGATAGATGATTGTCGAAATCCTTTATTATTATTTCACCTATCCTTTCACCTTTTAGGCCCACCGACTACTTAGCATCCACCTTAGCACAATCCTACATCCAACTAGCACCACTTTTAACCCTAGCAGCCCACATGGAAGGATGGACCCACTAGTCCATATGTCATAATGTTGCTTTCCCATATTGTCTAAAAGTTTTACAAAAGACAAAATACGGGAAAGTTACTACCAATATAACCCTAGTTGTATTCCAACTCATACTAGCATATCATCATGGTCAAAAAGGTGACCCACAGTAAACAAGATCCATATGTCACATGATAGCGAGGTGCTTGTCCACTCTATATAAAGGATGTTCACTTTTAAGAAGCAAGAAAGTACCTGCCATAGATCTGTGCAAGATTTGACGGTGCAAAAAATTACTAGAGCCCCAAAAAAAAACTTAAGAGGATATGGAAATATTAAATGCTCCTCATTTAATTATTTCATATTTCCATGGTATTTGAATATTTAAAAAGAATGTGAAGTGGTCATTTATCATTTAAATTCAAATGTGGTGATTTTGGCAAGAAGGCAAATTTGGCCAGTAGTAACCAAATATCTTGTGGCATATATGTGTTGAATGTTTATTATTTTCATGCTATGGATGAACATGCCTAGTTTGGTATTTCAATTTACATGCAAATTGTGAGATGGATGTGTTTTGAATGATTTAATGGATAAAGTTTTAAAGGGCTGATTCACTCCACCATCTTCCCTCCCCCCCTCCTCCCCCCTCCCTCTCAAAGTTTAGTTTTCCTATTTTATTTCCAACAATTAGTATCAGATCCTTGTTCTTTGTAAAGAAAAGCTTTGCAACTTTGAGGAAAGTTCTTGAAGATGGAAGTCTACAAGTTGGGAAAAGTCATTAAGAACCAAAATATTGAAATATAGCTTGCCCTACATCAGCTGAATGAAGCAAGAGATGATTTAAGGAACTCATTAAAGAGAAGGAAAGAGATAGTTATTGAGATTAATGGCACACATTACCAAGAGGAAGACATTGCTAAATTGTTTGTAGATGGAAACTCAAGTGAATTTGATGAGTAGTTATAGATGTGATGGAAACCAATGGTGCCCTAAGTGAAGAGGACAAGAATCTTAAGATAGAACAAGAAGTCCACTTAGTATTGTTGTGAGGTGACCAAGCAAAAAAAGAAAGTCAAGGAAGACAAATTCATGGTTGGAGATGACAAAAGGTTACTAACCACCAGACTAGAAGAGAAGATATCAGAGGTACATAGAATTTCTATCATGCAATTAGAAACAATGAATCAAGTGATGATTTCCTTGTCATGAATTAAATGGTAAGGACATTGAGATCACAACCCTAAAGTTACATAATTAACAACTAAGAAATGATCTAAAAAGAGAAAAATAATTTACTGAAAGTTTCAATAGACTTAATGAAGCCATCAAGTACTCTAAGAAATTGGCAAGATCTCCTAGATCTAACAATGATACTACTAGATTAAGATACACTAGTAATGAGGAAGGAGAATCATCTAAAAGTGATGAACAAAGAAGCAATAAAGGTAAGAACTACAAACCCACTTGTCATAATTTTGGAAAGATAGGTCATACAACAAATGTTTATATGAGAAAAAATGCAAATTAGAACCCTAAGAAAAATTTTATGAGTTAATTTCATAAGTGCAACAAGCAAGGACATCAGGCATATGAATAGAGGAATAAGAATACAAGCACACAAAGATTTGAAGGATATTGCCACAATTATCAAAAGTATGGACATAAAACATGTGAATGTAGATCTAATCCCAAGTGGACATCAAACAAGAAGACAAAGGGAAAACACAATGGAAAACCCTACAATTGGGATTACAATACGAGGTATAGTTATCACTATTTAAGAGGATGGAAATTTGTTGAGAATTGCATTAGAACACATTTTAGAAGTGACTATAGTAGATGGTTCAATCAAACTACATGTTTTATTTATTTGAAGACTAGTCATATCAGCAGGAATTGTCCAATAAGTTCAAAAGCATCTAACAGTGAAATAAACAAATGGAAAGGAATGATTGATGTTGGGAATGTCAAAGTGTAGATGAATAGGACATGGAAGGAAAAGGAAGATTGCAACACATCAAGTTTAGATAAGGTCACTTTATTGAATGGATCAGGTGATTGCATCACCTCTAACTAAGCAATCAAAAGGTATGTGGGACTAATATTGCATTGATATATTTTACATTAGTTCCAAGAATCTAAGTTCTAAAAAGAGTATATATGCATGAATTAAGATGCAATGTATTGGTTAGAACTTGGAAGAAATCTATAAGTTTTGTCAGTTTTTGTGTTGTTGTCATGCATGATAAATTTTAGTTGGTGTCGAGCTATTAAAATGATAGTATTGGATGAGCTCATTGTGCTTGTCAAGTGTAAAATAAATCATCTATAAGCTAAGTGAGTTGAAATTGTTATGATAGTCAAGCTTATAGTTTTGTAAGCACTAATCATTTATTACCGGGTTTTAAGGGCTATGTGATTGATTTTTGACTCATTTGCATTCACTTGAGATAAAAGAAAACATGAAGAGAATAAGGTGAATTGAGGTGAAGGATTCAAGAATTTTTGAATTGGATTCATCTGCTATTCATCACTAATCATCAAATTAATAAGGTATTTATTATATGTCGAGTTACATTGTCTAAATTATTACAATTACTAGTTATTTGATATGTCATCTAGTTCTTCTCCTGCTATTAGGAAGGAAGGAAAAGAGGTTTTAAATTTTTAATTGATGAGAAATGAGATTAAAAAACCACCCTTCCAAGCTATTCCTGAGATTTATTACAAGGGAGATCCCAGTAGTGTGTTATCGATGATACCACCATAGGTTTCAATGATACAAGATGTAAGATGTTGCTAAACTTGTATGTTTGAAAGTATTGGAGACATGGAAATTAGAGATTTGTATGGAAAACTATGTGTTGATGAAGTGTTGAAGGAGGAAAACAAGATTGTAGAGAGAAAAGGGTTATCCTATGCCTTAGATTTTCCAAATGTATTCAAGATAGAATGGATTAAGATAATGTTGAGCAATATACATTATCACTTTGTATGGTTAGAAAGTGGCTCTACCAAGATTAGTAGAAGGATCATTCAATGATTAACAAGGTACCCTACCATTGACAAACCAAAGACCATGCATAGTAATGTGAAGTAAGTACTTAAGAAGAATATAGGGGTTGTATGGAACAAAAGAGGGATGACAACTGACACAATTTTAGATCCCCTAATTGCATTCACAGTGATAATTATTGCTCATAAATTCTTTCAATCTTGTAGATTGAACATTGTGTCCTGTATGGCTTTGGATTTAGGCTACAAGAGAGTGAAGAAGGATCGCTCTTATAACCTTTCTAAGTTACAAATCCAATAGTTATCAAAAAACTTGGGAGTCATAAGAAAGACAAAGGGTGCATAATGCAAATTTTGTTCACTACAAGTTTTCATATTCTTCTATGTGTAGAACACATTTCCTTCATTTGGTAAAGTTGCTTGGACAACCAACATGTCAATTGCAATTCAAATTGGAGAGCTCATAGAGAAACTTGGAGACAATTTTTGAGTTATTCATGACAAGTTACTTTAAAGACTTTAAGAAGTCTATGAAACAAATACTAAGGATACCGATGTCACTAGTAGAGAAATATTATGATGATTTTTTTTTTTCTAATGGATGTTGATTTTACATATGTACAAGTAGTTATTCCTAGGGTTAGATGGCTTAGGAATTTGCCCTGTGAATTCAATGTGGATGAGGCATCAACAACGATCACATCTTTACTTGAAGATGAAGTAGACAAGAGTGCAACCTCATTTAGGAACTGATGCAGGAGCATCCAGAGGTATAAGGGCAATCTTGTGTCACCCAAAAAAAATGTACTTAGACTTAGTTTTTGTTTGATGTGTTTTCATTTTTGGATACCCATTTGGGTCAAGTAAAGGTTCCAACTCTCACAGTTCAACTATTAGTGTGCTAGAAAATCTCAAAAAAATAGGAGCGTGCAATTTGGCCATCATTTTGGTGACCTAGAAGGTGTGAATTTTCTAGATGAATGTAATTGTGATTTAGAGCATTCCAGAAAAAGAATCAGGTCAAAAGGCCCCATGATTTGAAAGTTATTACAATTTTTTGGGTTTTGGAGACCTCCTAAGAATGCTTCAAAGTCAGGTTAGGGGCATTAAATGACCTTGAAAAGGGCCAAAAAATGGGGGACGAGTGAAGCTGGTCCATAGGGCTATAGAGCACTTCGAGAGCTTTTTGAAAATGTAAACGGTTCGTCAATCGGAGCTACAGTTCAAAAGTTATGCCTCCTGAAAGTTCGGTTACCATTTCTAGATTCTTCTAGATTTGCACTGACTTCTAACATAGCTTTTGGAACCTTCTATTTGGTCGATGGATGCCTACTAGCACTTTCTAGAATGTAATCCTAGTTCTTGACCCTTCGGGGTCTATTTAAGGAGATTTCTGGCATTGTAAAAGGTAGTTTGGAGTGGAGTTTGAGAGGAGGTACTGAAAGGAGAAATTATCTCCAGATTTATGCTATTGTAAGCCCTTAAGGCATGTCTTGAAGTTTATTTTCTTTGTACTATTTGTATTAGCTTATTTTCTCAGTTAATACAATTTCCCTTTTCTGTTGTGTCCATACTGTTCTTGGGTTGTGTCCCCATCAGGAACTATTAGGAAGCCAAGTCTAGAATCATGATAGATTTGAATAGAACTTTTGTGGTGAGAAAGAAGAAAAAAATTGTGAAGAAGCTTAAAGAAATATTTGGTGAAAGGGGAGAAGATGGAAGAGAAGAAGAAGATGATGAGGAAGAAGAAGAT
The DNA here is from genome assembly GCA_028749045.1 of Cupressus sempervirens. Classification (NCBI taxonomy): domain Eukaryota; kingdom Viridiplantae; phylum Streptophyta; class Pinopsida; order Cupressales; family Cupressaceae; genus Cupressus; species Cupressus sempervirens. Next base: position 243,393,533 of record CM053793.1, on the reverse strand, counting down.
GAGCAACCTACTTAAGCCCCACTTGTACTAACACAAGTTCAAGGAGAGGACCAACAAGAAGAGGAAGTGGAACATGATGAAGGTGCTAAGGGATAAGAAGTCAATGAAGCACCTAAACTTGTAGAGAAGAAGAAGAGAAAATCCAAGGAGCTAATAAAAAAGAAACAAAAGAAGGTTGTGAAGCCAACACAATAAAACCCAGCAATACCTGTCACCAAGGATAGAAAAAGGGCTATTGGGGTAAGTGCACCAAGTTGTGGTGCCAAAAAGATGACACATATTTTTTCTTTTCTAGTTTTGAAAAGTGCATATGCTCTATAGTGCACACATGCTATAGCGCGCACACATTATGGCTTGGGTATCACAAGCCATAGCCTGTACACACTTTTAAAAAAAAAGTATAGAGTGGATGCACTCTATTTAGAATTAAATTTAAAAAGCTTTAAATAACATGCACATGATATAGTGTGTATGCACTATAGCACATATGTGCTTTTCAAAAAAAAATTATAAAGCGCATATGCGCTATTTAGAATTAAATTTAAAAAGCTTTAAATAGCACATACGCACTATAGGGTGCACACACTATATAAAGCTTTGTATTCTACCAAGCCTAAGGTTTGGTTTTGCCTTGGGGATCCAACCCAAAGGTTTGGAGTTTGTAAACTAGTCTAAGATGTGTTTTGCTGCAAACATACAAAAAATGATTGAATTTTGTTGTGTGCTCCCCTTCAAGTTTCCTCATGGTTGAGCATCGATAAAATTAGGTTAATGACATTATAGGTCTATCTATTAGCTATATAACCATATAATTTATTTTTTATTTGAACTATTTCAAGCCTTTCATCTATAATTTCTTTTGAATGTATGTTCATTTTTTGTCAAAAACCAACATGTACTAATTAGGCTGTAGATTTTAGCTCGTTCATCAAATTTTGCAACAACTTAGTTTTTTAGAAACTAAACTCCATTCTACACACATTGATAAAAATAAGTTTTGATTTTAGATTAGTTTTCAGTCATTTCTAGGGGGAGCACACAGATATTTCACATTTTTGGGATGTGTCTAATTAAAAAATTCATTAAAAAAAATATAAATTATAAAATTATCCAAAAAATCTAGAACAAACTACATAATGTTAGGTAAATTTTGACCAGAGTGATTAAAGAATTTCAAAAAAAATTTTAAAATTTTAGGGGGGCCACACTTTGTACTATGTTATGTTTTTTTGGAATAAATAGTATCACTTTCTATGGCCCCCTTTTTTGAGGACCTAAAACTAAATCATTTTGAAAAAAAATTAGTAGTTTAGAAACTAGATTCAAAGGACTACTACTTTTGTTTTCGTCAAATCTTAAAATTTTGAGGTAACTATCTTCAAATTCTTGTTGAAGTTAAAAAATTTCTAATTTCAAAAAAAATGTGTCCACTTATACCCCCATTTTGGCACCACAACTTGGTGCACTTACTCATTGCAAAGAAAACACATGAAGCTATCAAACCCAAAGGAAAAAAATAAACTACTACTATAGAGAAGAATTGGCAAGATCAACCAAAGATTAGAAATTATATAGCTCTAGATGAATTAGATGCAAAGAGGACCGAGTCAAATGGCAACAGTTAATTCCAAGTGGTAATCCATACCCCCTCTTTTGATTTAGAAAACTTGTGTAATAATATTAAGAACAATGCATATTTGTTAGGGTTCACACATGTTGAGTTTAAAAAACTTGGAAAGGTAGAAATGAATAAGGTTGAGGAATTTGTATACAATATGATGGCCACATTCAAGAATAACCCTATTGAGCTTGCCAACTCTCTACCCAAAAGTCTATATGACAGAGTTGAGAAAAGATGGAAATATAGTTTAACTACTGAAATGAATATAAGGGAGACTACTCTAGCTAGGGTAATGCCAAAATTAGACAACTCATCTATGACTAGGACCATTAAAAAATACAAGAGGAGATTTTTTCCCAAATATAGATCCTTCAATATTTTATAGAATAACAATGAGGAAGTTGTCAATCAGAGCACCCAAATATGGAAATTTATCTATGGATTGTAGTTAGAAAATCTATTGAGAAAGCACTTGAGGAGGTAGGTGAGGACAAATATGACCAAGAGGTAGTTGACATTACCAAGAGTGGTTTTATCAAAGATGATCATGAAGGAGGCACTAAGAAAGAAGTAGAGGCAGAGGTAATAGGTGAAGAAGAGAAGAAGAAAGATCAAAATGTACCTAAGATACACATGTCGAGTGCTAGTCCACCTCATGTGGAACTAGCAAGTCAATGAGAAACTATCAAGATGAAGGATGTTTCTGATAACACTATGCATAAACAAGTAGAGGCAGAGGAAATAGCTAAAGAAGAGAAGAAGCATTGAGAAAGAAGTAGAGGTAGAGGTAATAGATGAAGAAGAGAAGAAGCAAGATTAGAATGTACCTAAGGTACACATGCCAAGTGCCAGTCCACCTCATGTGGAACTAGCAAGTCAATAAGGAACTATCAAGATAAAGGATGCTTTCGATAACACTATGTAGAACATCAATCCTTTGATAGATGAATATTTGAAGAGGATTTTATAGGATTTAAAATTAGCTGCTAAAATTTTCACTAATCCTTTATTAATTAGTATATATGAAATTTACAAGGCATCAAAAAGGGAGAAACAGGACACTAACACATCAAGTTTTCCCCTTACACTCACAGAGACAAGAGGTCCAAAAGTATAATAGTGTGTCACCACTAACACTTGTGATCCAATGACCATTGTGGTATACCAAAGAAAGGACACAATGATATCAAATGTTAGCACATTGGTACCAAATGCTTCAATGGAAGCAACTTTAATAATTGAGAAGGATGGGACACAAGTCCAAATAGGTTAGAAAGGTAGTCTTCCACCCAAATCACAAATTCAAGGTGAAGAAACCATGGAGAAGGAGAAAAATAGGACCGAAGAGTCAGATTTGACTATAAAACTAGAGGAATGGATAGCAATCTAGACATTGGTTACCCTACCGAGCTCAGCATCTCCTATTCCTAGTCAAACACTTCAAAGGCCAAGTGTAGATGATACACCATTGTAGTCATCAAGTCGTAGTCCTAATACATCTCAAGTTGGAGAAGGCACATCTTATGGAAATGTCAACTCAAATGAGGTTATTTAACTTCCAAAGTTTGATCTAGCAACAATCACCATAGAATGGATGAGCATATTGCAAGAAGCTCTAGCAAGGAAGAAGAATCAAGAGTTACTCAGGAGCGAGCACAAGCAAAGACAAGTGCTATATGCCATCAAAGACATATTTCATGATGCATTCATTCTCCCAAAACCTAATGCAAATAAACTTATTCTTAAGAAACTAGTGAATTTAGTGGATAAAATTAGTGATGCAGACCTAAACACAAACACAAAACTTTTAGAATGGTCTAAGAAGAGTTTTTTAACAAAGGTAGATGAAAATATTTATAGTTCCATTGTACTCAAATAGGGTGACTTAGCAACCAAAATGGAATATGTGATAAAGGTGTTAGAGAATATATTTTCTCTATACACAAAGCTTTGTGATGTGAACTTGTTCACAAAAGAAGAACAGAGGGCTATTGACTGGATATAGGGAGACTTAAAGACAATAGGTAATATTATTAAGTTGTCTCCTAGTCATAGTCAAACTCACTTTAAAAGGTAATTATCTACTCAAGGTTAGCTAGTTGCATTACAAGAACAAGACACAAATACTAGGGCTACCTTGATAAATATTCAAGCCATGTTGACCCCACATATGGAGGTGTTGTACAAGGAACTAGCCTTGGCAAAAATAATAATGAAGAAACATGCTCAACTTTCTACTAATGAAGGCTTAGTTGACCTTGCTACTAAGCTAGATGTACAAATTCAATCTCTAGAGGTAGAGCACAACAATTGGGATGGAGCACTAAAGATTATAATGGAGGTCCATTAAACATTTTTGGACAAACACACTATTCGTGTACCACTCATGACATAAGTGTCAAAAAAGGGGGAATTAAGAAAAAGGGGGATAGTATGAAGAATAAGGAAAAATTACCCAAAGGGGGAGTAAAAGAAGCAATAGAGTAACCTAGTAGTTGAAGCAAATTTACTCAGTAGGAGTATTAGATTTAGATACAACATAGAACAATCCACTTAGGGGGAGTTATGAAATTTTGAGGTATAATTGATAAGTCATCTGTTTTGCAAAATTTTCAAGTTTTGAAATTTTGTTTGTGAGCTAAGTAAAGATTATAGATTTTTTGAAATATGTTTAAGTATATATATGCATGACAAAGTGTTTTTTCCACTCATGTGAAAGGGAGAGATTGTTAATCTCAGATTGGTCTTGACATATGAGTGATTACATACTTAGTCATATTCCTAAAAGTCCATGTTGAGTAAGTGGTATATATTGAGCATAAATTGTTAGATAATGCAAGCCGAGTAGAATATGAAGTATATATTGAGCACCAATATGTGTTGAGTAGATAGTTAGTCAAAGCTATCAGATTTCCACAATCCATGAATATTGTATATAGTCAAAGCATGTTTTTGCTCTCATTGACTCTTTGGCATCCTAATGATGGATCATGTGGTATGATCCGAAACGTTGATGAAAAAATTCTTACACAATCTTTCCCAGAAATCAATATACAATAGATAGTTAGTGCCAAGTCACTCCACTGACAAGCAATTTAGTATATGTTGAGTGATGTAGATGTCAAGTGAGCAATGGATGCCGAGTCATTTAGGGGAAAAGTTATGACATTGAATATATAGTAGATGTCGAGCATCAAAGGCTTTAAGTGTCAAGTAAAGAATTTTTGACATAGTTGTTTGTAATGGCACAAACTCCTGTGTAAATCATTTTTTAGCTAACTTAAGGATTTTTTTGCAATTCTAGATTATAAGAATTAATATATATTGAGAATCCATATGTAGTACATGCAACCAATTATATTGAGGGCTTTCTAAGTAGCAAAATGGGTGAAACACAATCGTTAATTCTTACCTAGTCCTGAGTCACCTAGGCCTTCTTAAGGAAGGAAAACTCTAAAGAGTTAGTAAGAGAGAAAAGAGAGAAGTTTGAATGAGAAAATAGAGAATGCATGGTGACTAAGGAGTTTTGAATCGAGAAGTGAATTGTAGAGTCCATTAGAGAGAATAGAGGAAAGCAGAGACTCCAGAGAGAGGACAAAAGTGATATCTGATCAGAGAGGATCAAGTACACATAAAGAAAGAGATGATTTATTAAATATTAAAGAAGTTACAACTAAAGGATCGAGGTTGAAACATTCTTATAGGTGAACCAATAAAATATCTTAATAGAGCAGCCTACACAAGATTCAAGTTCTAGCAAACTTTTGTATAAATCTCTTAACCAAATACTTTCTTCATTGTAAGTTGAAGTCCTTTAACCAAGCACACTTCTAACATGGTGTTGAAATTCTTTAAAAAGGTAAGATCTAACAATCTTTGTAAGCCTTTAACAAGGAAAACCTTTCACAACGCAGATCATAGTTCATGATCAAACATTGCAACCTTCATTGGATACACTTTACAACTACAATAGTGAAGATTTGTGGGAGTCATCCCCACCCTAGTTTTACCTTCTCATTAGAGGGTTTTTGGGTAACCAAATATCATTGTTACATATATATGTTGAATATTTTTTTTTTCATGCTATGGATGAAAATGCTTAGTTGGGTATTTCAATTTACATGCAAATTGTGAGATGAATGTGTGGTGAATGATTTAATGGAGAAATTTTTGAAGTACTAATTCAGCCCCCACCCCTCGCCTCTTAGAGTTTACCTTCCCTATTGTATTTTTAACACTAACCTCTTTCCAAGAAAGAATGGTTCCCCACTAGCATTTTTCCTATCATCAATACTTCTTTCCCAATCTACATCAGTAAAGGCTTTAAATTCAAGATTTCCTCTTTTCTTATATCATAGACTATATTCTTTAGTTCCTTTTAGTTACCTTAGAATTTTTTTTTACTACCATCATGTGATTTTCTTTAGGATTCACATAAAATCAATTAATTATGCCAACTACCAATGCAGTATCAGGTCTAATGTGTACCACATACTAAAGTTTCTCAATCATTGATCTATAAGTAATTTAATTTACCTCCTTTTAACCATCATTCTTTGAAATTTTATATCCAGTAGACATAGGATTTCCAATTGGCTTGGGATCTTCCATTCCAAATACTTTCAATGTTTCCTTGATTTACTTTGACTGAGTGATAAATATCTCATCCTTCATTTGATGAACTTATAGACCCACAAAGAATTTAATCTCTCCAAATATAGAAATTTTAAATTCTTTCCTCATTTCTTTAGAAAATGACTTGCATAAAATCTCATGTCCTCCAAATATGATATCATCTACAAATATTTATGCAAGAAATATCTTGTTGTGTGGTCCTTCTTGAATATAGAAATTAATATTATCATTTGTCTTTTCAAAACCAATTCTTACCACATATCTGTGCAGCCTTTTGTACCATGTTCTAAGAGCTTGCTTTAGTCCATATAAAGCTTTGTGAAGTTTACATAACATGTCCCTTTTTCTTGGATCAATGAAACCTTCAGACTGTTCAATGTAAACTTCTTCTTCCAGGACTCCATTCAAGAAAGTTGATTTAACATCCATCTAATAAACTTTGAATCTCTTTTGTGTTGCATATGCTAGAATTATTTTGTCTTGCGATAGGAGAAAATATTTCCCCATAATAAATACCTTATCCTTTTGTATATTATTTGCATACTACTCTTTCCTTGTTCCTTTCTACTTCTCCTTTCTCATTTAACTGAGTTTTGAATATCCATTTTGTACCAATCACATTCTTATCCTTAGGCCTAGGTACAAGAGACTAGGTTTTATTCTTTTCTATTTGCTCAATTTCTTCATTCATTTCCTCTATCCAACCTTCATTTTCTAATGCATTTTTTTTTATAGATGTAGGCTCAAATTCACCAAGAAAACATGTATCTTTTAATTATTTCTTTGTTAGTATTCCTTCTATCTCTCCTCCAATTTTTTGTTCAAGAGCATGATCTCTTTTATCATATTTTGAAAGTCTGGGATCTTTCTTTCGTAACCCTATACTTGGTTCTCCATGATCTTCTATCATTTTCTTTGGCTCTACTAGATGATCTAGTTGTAACTCAAGTTCCTCTAACTATGACTTAGGTTTCACTACCTATGTCTTGGGTTTTGCTACCTATGGCTACAACTCGAGTTCCCTTGTTTCTGACTTAGGTTGTACTACCAGTGAACTGCAAGGTTCACTCTATTGCTGATTCATTCCAATTTTTTATCGTAAACTCTCAAGTTCCTCTGCATAGTAAACAAAAATTTTGTAGTCTTTGGCCTCCTTGTTTCTCTTTTCTTTACTTCTTTTTGCAAACTCATCAATCTTTGCATGTGCACTTTCTATGACTTTGCAAGTAGTAAGATTCAAATATTTGAATGCCTTACTTTTATTGGAGTATCCTGGGAATATACCTTCATCACTTTTTGCATCAAGTTTCTCTTTCCATACATCTTTCAATATATAACATTTTTTTCTAAATACTTTGAGATAACAAGAATTATGCTTTTACCCATACCATAGTTCATAAGGTGTTTTATTTGTAGCTTTCTTAAGTTGAAGTCAGTTAAGTGTATGAACTGTTGTGTTGATTTCTTCTCTCTAGTATTTTGGTACAACATTCTTCTTAGTCATTATTATTCTTGCACATTCTATGATGGATCTATTTCTTCCTTCTAATATTCCATTGTTCTTTGGAGTTCTAGGTGTTGATACCTATCTTTTGATTTCTCTTTCATTGTAGAACTCATTGAATTCATTTGAGATGAATTCTCCTTCTCTATCCAATCTCAGGAATTTTAGATTCTTTCCTGTTTCTTTCTCAGCTCTATCCAAATACCATTTGAATTTTTGAAAAGTATCATATTTATCTTTTAGAAACATTATAGTCACCATCTAAAAGTAATCATCAAAATTTTTTTTGGATACAATTGGTTAATTATGTATTGTCTTTGATGTTATACAATTGTCATATAATTATCAGTCAATATATGTCGAGCTCACTTGGGCAGTGAAGAAAGTGTTCTGTGTCTACCAAGCATACATGTGTTTGCCTAGTTCAAAAGGCAATGTCTATCACATTCACTTGGGCATAAAAGGAAAATATATAAAAGATGAGTGTTAACCAAGCTCACTATGTTAATGAAGGAAAGTCAGATGGAACTAGTGCTGACCGATCTCACTCAGTTGCCAAAGGATTTTCACAAGTTTGCAGTGTTAACCGAGCTTCTATTCATTAACAAAGAAAATTATTTTTGAGTTAGTTTCTACAAAGCTAGGTCGGCTAAAAAAGGATTTTTCTTATTTTGAAATATTAATCTTAATTGATTTATCTATTGATTCCAGTCAACTAAGGTGATGAATATTAATTATACTAAATTGTATTTGAGTTGAATTGACAAAGTGGAAGATATAAGTATAAGGTCAAGTTGTGATTTCAAAGTGTGTGTGGATGGTAAAGTAAGAAGATGTTATTGAAGATTTAATGATGAGAAGAGGAAGTGAATTTGAAGGATAAACATAATATCCTTATGGAGTAACAAAGCTATATTCGATCAGGAAGTATCTAATACAAGCTAGAACAAAGATCTATGATCAGCAAATCAGTTGTATTCAAATCAAATCATCTCATTGTTACTCTGTAACCATTATAGTAGTAATCTAAATCTCTTAATAGAGTCATCTTAATAGCTATTTACAATTCCTCTAACAAGGTGGCAGTTCTATTGAATTGTCTAAAGACCTCTAACAAGGCCACTCCTAACAAGGTGATTAAATCCTTTAATATGGTCATAGCTAACATTTTTTTTTGTAACCTTTAATAGGGTTGGCTCCTAGTAGGGCTCACTTTAGAAGAGTGAAAATAGTAATTAGTTACAAATGGTGATTTTTCCCAAATTGGGTTTCCACATTAAATCCTGGTGTTAAATGTGTTCATGCTATTTTCTTTTATGTGCTTGCAACTCAGTTAAAGTAATAGTAATCATAGGTAACATCTAAATTTTATATGTTAAGAATTTACCAAGATAACTTAGTTATTACCAAGTTAAAACATTTTATGTGTGTTTATCGAGCTTCAATAGTTTTTAGTTTTCAGTTTTGCATTTCTATACTGACATGTAAGGGATCTAGGATTTATTTTAGTAGTCACTGATTCACCCCTCCCCTCTTAGTTACTCCTCTTGTATTTCCAACAATTGGTATCAAAGCTTTTGGTGCTTATAGAAAAGGTTTCAAGGACCTAAGCTAAAGATCAGGATGTCTTACAAAAGAGAGATCTCCAAGCTAAATAGAGACAATTTTGTGGCATGGAAAAAATTTATGAGGTTACACTTGGCTACTATCAGTGACTTAGGATGCAAGTATCTTGATACTGAATACAAGACTCCCAATGGAACATTATCTATTGAATATATTATTAAAAAGAAGAATCATATTATCACAATGATTGATATTGCATCTACTCTTAGTTATGCTGAATTTGATGAAGTAAAAGATTGCAAGATAACTTATGAGATATGGATCAAACTGAAAGATATATATGGAGGAGATGAAAATGTAAGAAGGGCTAAGGTTGAAAGTCTTTGAGGTCATTTTGATCAAATGAAAATTAGAGAAGATGAGAACATTGAAAAAATGCGTGGAAAGGATCAAAGAAAGTGTAAGTACAATCAAAGCATCTGGAGGAGATATTGAAGAGAAAATAGTTGTAAGCAAGTTACTTAGAACTTTTCTTCCTATTTATGCAATTAGAGTATCTGCTATTCAAGAAATGGGATGTGATCCAAATAATAAAATATCTTTGTATGCTCTAGTTGGAAGATTGATGGCTTTTGAGTTAGATAACTTTGATAACTATGTTTCTAGTTCAAAGGTTATTGAATCTGCTTTTAAAGCTAAACTCTCACTCAAAGAAAAGGATAAGAAAGCAAAGTCCAATCAACTAGGATAAGATAACTTTGATAACTATGTTCCTAGTTTAGAGGTTATTGATTCTACTTTTAAAACTAAACTCTCACTCAAAGAAAAGGATAAGAAATCAAAGTCCAATCAACCAAGAAGTGAAGAAGAAGAATTAGAAAAAAGTTCAAACAGTGATCTTGAAGTTTTTGAAGCCCTACTTACAACGAAGTATTCCAAAGGTAGAGGAAAGTAAAAAGGTAAAGTTCCTCTAAACTACTTTTTCTGTGAACAAGTTTGTTGCATTGCTGCAAGGTGTCCAAATAAGGAAAAAAAAAATGAAAAAAAAAGCATCGAGCACAAAGGCAAGAAGGATTCCAAGAACTATAAGAACTATAAGGAAAAAGTTAAGAAATCTTGTTTTATAGCTAAAGATTCTGATAATAGTGAAGATGAAATGGTGTACATTGTTGTAAAAGAAGAATCTAAAGATGAAGGAGATAAGATGGCACTTATCTCTCATGTTTAAAAAAAAGATATATGGATTATTGGTAGTGGATGTTCATATCATATGACTGGAGATAAAACAAAATTTGAGCACATGGAATATTATGAAGGAGGTAGTGTGAGATTTGGAAATAATGAACCTTGTCACATAAAATGAAAAGGGTGTATTTCATTGACTAAAAAACTTGTAAGTGATAATGCTTATTGGGTTGAAGGACTAAAGCATAATCTCCTGAGTGAGGCATAGTTGAATAACATTGGATTCAAGGTAGAACTCATGAATGGATAGGAAAAACTACTAAATGGAAAAGGAAATTTGGTTGGATTTGGCAAGCAAACAAAAGATAATCTATTTTATCATGATCTTAGTGATTGTTCATGTTTTATTGCTCAATTAGAAGAAAGATGGTTATAGCACAAGAGGCTATGTCATGTAAACTTTGATAATATGGTTAAGATAAGAAAACATAGAAGAGTAAGAGGTATTCCTAGTTTGAAGAAGTTTGATATGGGTCTATGCAAGAACTACCAAATTGGTAACATGGGAAAAACTAGTTTCAAAAGGACAAAACTATAAGTCAGAAGAAGTCTTAGAAATTGTTCATACAAATCTATGTGGACCTATTAGAATAGAGAGTTACAGTGGAGAATTTTTTTTCATTCTTTCTATTGATGACTATTCTAGAATGATGATTGTAATGTATCTAAAAGAAAAATCAGAAGCCTTTCAAATGTTCAAGTGGTATCTGGCAAGAGTAGAAAAAGAAACAGGAAAGAAGTTGAAATGTTTAAGATTAGAAAGAGGTGGTGAATTCAACTCCAATGAATATAATAATTTATGCATTGAAAGAGGAATTAGAAGACAAGTATTAGCCCCTAGTACACCACAAAAAAATGGTATAGCTGAAAGAAGAAATAGATCTATAATGGATTATGCAAGAACTGATATTTAAAAAGAATGTTGCTCTCAAATATTGGAAGGAAGATATTAGCACTATAGCTCATACCTTGAATAGATTACAGTTGAAGAAAGATTTGAACAAAACTCCTTATCAACTATGGTATGGCTACAAACCTAATGTAAATTATTTGAAAGTATTTGGTAGCAAATGTTATATCTTGAAAGAGTCTAGAAAAGGAAAATTTGATGTAAAAGGTGATGAAGGTATATTTCAAGGATACTCTTGTAGAAGTAAAGCATACAAATTTTTGAATTTATCTACTCATAAAATTATAGAAAGTGCATGTGTTAGAATTGATGAGTTTGTAGAAAAGAGTGAAGAAGAAAGCAACAAGGAGCCAAAGGACTACATAAGATTTATTTACTATGAACCTAATACCTTTCCAAACCTATTTGAAAGAAAGGAACCTTCATCTCTTGAGCCTCCAAAATCTCCAATAGTTACCAAGTTGTAGACGAACCCAAGTCATAGTCTGAGGGACCCAAGTCACAGTCAGAGGCTACCGAGCTAGTTCAAATCAAGTCTGATGAACCTAGTCATAGATAGAAGAACTTAAGCTTGAAACTAAAGTTCATAGTAAGTACAATGGAACTCATTCAACACCCAAATGTGTTAGCAAGATATGTCAGAAGGCATCATGCACCTAATCAGATCATTATAGACAAATTTGATGGAACAATGATAAGTAGCAAATTAAAAGGTACATGTTTACTTGCTGAATTTGAACCTAGAAATGTTAAAGATGCTCTAGATAATGAAAGTTGGAATGAAGCAATGAATGAAGAGATAAAATAGATAGAACAAAACAAAGCTTAGACTCTTGTTCCTAGACCCAAGGATAAAAATGTAATTGGTACAAAATGGGTATTCAGAAATAAGTTGAATAAGGATGGAAAAGATTCAAGAAACAAGGCAAGACTAGTATGCAAAGGTTATTCTCAAGAAGAAGTATTGATTATGGTGAGACTTCTACTCCTATAGAAACATTAGAAGATGTTAGAACTTTAATAGAATATGCAGCACAGAAAGGATTTAAAATATACCAAATGGATGTTAAATTTGCAATCTTGAATGGAATTCTTGATAAGGAAGTCTACATTATACAACCAGAAGGTTTAGTAGATCCTAGCAAAAGAGACATGGTTTGCGAGTTACACAAAGCATTATATGGTCTAAATCAAGCACCCAAAGCTTGGTATGAAAGACTTCATAATTACTTGGTATAGATTGGCTTTCAAAGAACAAATGATAATTGTAGTTTGTATATTAAGGAAGGACCAAACAAGAAGATTGTGTTGGCAGAAATACTTGTTGATGATACTCTATTTATAGGAAATGATGACTTGTGCAAAGCATTTTTAGATTTGAGATGTCCATGTTGTTGGCATTAAGTTAGTATTCCCATTAGTGACAACACTTATCCATATCAGTATAGCTACCAAGCTCAGCACTCAATTTCTTACACTCACTGAGCTTCATAGTGTCTATCAAATAGTAAGTTTGTGTTATGGAGATTCAGTGTAAATCGAGCATTGGAAGAAGTAGTGTTTACTGAGTAAAGCAAGGTAAACTTAGTGTGTAGTATCTATCGTGTGAAAATACATCTACCGAGTCACCAATGGTTATCGAGTTTAGAACTACATCGAGTGATTAGTATGGACCGAGCGTTCACTTTTATCGAGTGCATGATGATGCTGAGTAATGAAGTGAATGCCAAGTGTCAAAAGGTCACCGAGTCAGTTCAGTGAACACACGTTATTTACTATTGGGCCAACTTTACAATGTATTGTTCATTTGTATTTTGGCTAACCCTGTAGTTTTGTAAATTTGAAAGGTATATATGTAAGATGTATTGTAAGATATCAAGATAGAGAAGTAATGTGAAGTGATTTTTGAGAAGTGCATGTGAAGAATTATCAGCAACGGTTTAAGGAATGCAGCAAGGTCAATAAAGAAGCAAAAATATTATATCCATCACATAAGGTGATTAGTGCATAAAGGATCTTATCAACAATCAGTTGTAAGTAGATCCACTGCTTCATCTTAACAGGTGAATTAGTTTTTAAATCCTTTAACAAGGTAGACTTAATAGTCTTTGTATAAATCTCTTAACCCAATGCATACTTCATTGTATGTTTTGTAAATTCTCTAACAAGGTGGACCTAGCAGTCCTTTGTGCTCCTAATAGGGAAAATCACCAGAAGTGGCCCATGAAAGCCTTAACAGGCCAACTTTATGCTGTAGTATTAAATTTTTGTGGGTATGAATGTTTTATCTTTCAATATTAATGTATGCAGTAGCATAGATGGATTTATGGTGAATTTAAAAGGAAGAATTTTCAAGTTACTGATTCACCCCTCCCCTCTCAGTAACTTGTCATATCTTAAATATTTCCAAAAATTGGTATCAAAGTACTGTGGTTCTTAGGATAAAATTTTGACAGCTTGAGCAAAGATCCAAGGACAAATGGAGATATTCAAACTTGACAAGGCAATTGAAAATGAAAAGCTAGATCTGGAGATGGCCATAGCTCAACTCAAGGAAGAAAAGGAGCATATTTCTCAATCCCTAAAAAGAAGGAAGGAACTTGCAAGAAAAATGAATGACCATCAATATGTTGAAGAGAAGATTGAAGACATTTTCCCATCAAGTAGTTCAGATGAAGCTAATGAGGCAATCAAAGAACTCTTAGCAAAGAATGGCTCTCTGCAAGAAGAAGTAAGGAAACTCAAAAGAGAAAAAGAAATTCAATCAATCAAGCTATGTGAGATTTTGGAACAAAGGAATAAGAAAATGAATAAGAAAATGAAGACTTTAAGCAAAGGAATTAGCATGAAGACCTCATTGATCAAATCACTAGAGAAAATGAAGAAATAAGGATTCTCAAAGCACAAAATGAAAGAATAAGAAGTGATCTAAATTATGAAAGGGAAATTAATGAAAGAATAATAAGAGAACTATGATGTGAAAAGAAAATTGTTGAAAAATTCAAGAATGACCTAAATGCTGAGAAACAAATCAATGAGAGAATGTTGAAATCACAAGAAGACGTGAATCAATTAAGTCAACAAAATGAGTAGATTCTTCATAGACAAAAAGGTAAAGTAGGACTTGGATACAATAAAGAATAGGGTGAATCTTTCAAGCAAGGTGCAAAAAGGAATTAAAAACCCCCATGAAATCATTTTGGGAAAATTGGTCATACATCAAACAAATGTTGGAGCAATGGCAAAGAAAAATTCAATGAAAAGTGCTACAACTGCAATCAGCATGGTCACAAAGCTAACGAATACAAGGAGAAACCAAAATTTGAAGGTAAATGTCACAAATGAAAAAAGCATGATCACAAGGCATCTCAATGCAGATCCAAATCATTCAATCCATCTGAACAACTTGTAAAAGCAATATTTGGATGGGACTATAATACTTGGTGCAGATTTCATTATTGTGGAGAATACAGACACATTGGCATAAATTGTGCAAGTCATCACCTAAGAAAGAAAGATACTATATAAGGTGTTACACATGCACTGAACTTAGTCATATAGCTAAAAACTACATGAATATAGGCAAAGTTGAAGATGAAAAGAAAGAAAGGGTTGACAACATAAGGAAACAAATGAGGCAGCAATAGATTCCTAAATCTATTGAGGATAAAAGCTCAAATCATGTAAGTGAAGTCACTCAAGAAGTGGGTGACTCCATCCCCTCAAAGTAAATTCCTAAGAATGTATTGGAGCTATACTTAGCAAGAAAATCATAAGCAGTTCCAAGAAATATGAGGAATGCAAATGATCCAATCAATATTCCAAATACACTAGGATCACAAAAAGGTTATCCTTTGCTGAGTTGCATCAGACTCCACTAAGGAAATTTGGTTGAAGAACCTACCGAGCAAGGTCGAGAGTAAGAGAAATTTGGTTTATCTATCAAATTGATACTCTTGTCGAGATAGGTTGGTGGATGATAGTTTGTCACGTACTATGTCATTATGGTGCTGAGCATTTATGAAATTATCTCAACAAAAAGGGGCAATTTCAATTTTATTTTTCACTACATTCACAACATTCAAAAAGCAAAGCGATTTGAAAGAGTATTGTAGTGTTTTCAAGAAATTTTGCAGCGAGATCTTCACAAATTTTATAATCTACTGAGCAACAATGGCATCTACCAGTGGAAGCATCACTAAACCAAAGAACGGTTCTAAAATGTTGGTTAAGGGTGTTGAATAGAAAGTGCCAAATTTCAAGATTGTTCTAGCCATTGCTAAATCACTTGATCCTTACGGAGCTCAATCGCAAATCCCACCAAAGGTACTCCTAATTAACAACATAAGAACTCATTTTAAATTTTCTATTCAAGAATTGGGGACATTAGAAATGGATACTACCCTAGCTGAAATGCGTGTTGACAGAGTTTCGAAACCTGAGCATAAACATATGGAAGCTAAAGGATTAACTCATATCCCTCACATGCCTCAAAATTTCCAATTAAAATGGATAAGATGCATATTGAGTTGGTTTCACAATGGTCAATTATGGTTAGAGCAACCCATTCTGATTGCAAAGAAGATGATACACAAGGTTATAGGTATGCCACTACTAAGCAAAGCTAAGACAACCAAAACCCTAGGTTAGGAGGAACTATAGAAGAAAACCCTAGCTGAGTGGGATGGTAGAGGTTTGAAAATAAACAATGTCACTGACATAGAGCTTAGGTTTGGCATCCATATCATTGTACATAAGATCTATAGCTCAAGTCAATCGAACAGTGTTCCCTATGAGGTAGTTGACCTAGCATACAAGGTTATAAAGAAGAACCTTGAATTTGATTTGTCAGATGTATTATAGAAGCAATTAAACAAAAACATTGAAAGTGTGAAGATTTCCAAGAACAATTCCTTCAAGTTTGGTTCATTGCTTACCTATTTATTCTTTTATGTTAAAAAATTCTTTCCATCTAAGAGCATAGTCATATGGAGGAAAGACACCCCTGTCCTTTATTAGATAAATGAATTTATTAAAGAAATGTGTGAAAATTTTGAAAGGGTGTTGGATAATTATTTTGAGGCATTCAAGGAGAAAATGAACAAAAGATTTCGAATCCCACCCAAGATTGTAGAAGACTACAAGGATGACATATGCTTCATGGTGGACTGTGACAGAGTGTACATTCAAGCATTCATATCGAGAGTGGCTTGGGTAAAACCATTGCCTTATGAAATTAACATTGATGAAGCTAGAGACATCATTGAGGCTTTAGTAAATGAGCTAGTCAATCCAAATCTTCTTTCATTTGGCACTTATGAGGAAGCCAAGAAGAGGATAGAGCTTAGCATTAAGATTCCTCAAGCTCTCAATAGAGGCAAGAAGAGAATTGCCAAATTAAAGACAAGTAAAGATCCTCTAATGCTTACCAAGAGTAAGGGTGAAGATGAAGAGGAGGAATATGATGAAGAAGAAGAACAATCAGAGAAAGAGGAACCAACAAGGAAGAAAGGTAAGGTGATTATGACCAAACCTTAGAAGAAACATACTGCAGTGTTCTCCAAGAGAGCAAGGAAAGGTAAAAGTGAACTAGTATTCATTTTCTCTCCACCTACATTTGAGGAAAGGATGAAATGACTAAGAGTTAGAGTAGGAATATGTAACTTCAAAGTTCTCCAATATGAGTCTCAAACTCCAGCTAAGCAAAAAGAGATTGAGGACTTAGTCATGGAAAATATGGGTATTTGGAAATACTCCCCTACACAAATTCAACCCCAAATCCATGCAGATATTTTTTCCATAATCAAAGTCAGACAAACTGTAAAAGACATCTTTGAACAATAGTTGAGATAGTTAGTACCAAATCTGACTAATGTAGAAGTAAAGAAGGCAATAAAAGAACATGAAGACAGAATGATTCTAAAGCTTAACACATGTTTTATATTAATTAATAACATAGAATCAATGATTAAGCATGCCTTAGACATCTAGAGAGATGTATATCATCTCAACAAGCCATCAGATGAAACTGTTGTAGTTAAAGATGATGATAGTGATGATGATGATGATGATGATGACAACACTCCTTCCATCTTAGTTACTGTAGGTGAATTGCATGCTCTAATGGAGGAGAAGGAAGTAGAAGAAATGGATGAAGAAGGAAAGGAGGAAGAAGAAAAAGTGGAAGAAAAGGATGAAGATGATCCGATCAAAATTGTAGCAGAAGAAATTTCATCTCTTCCTCACACTCCACCACATACTGTCACATCTGTGGAGATAGCTTCCACTAGTGAGATTGTGAGCACAATAGTAACATCAATTGCTCAATCTTCACTAGCCACCTCCTAGCTCCAAGTGTCTATAATAGAAGTGTTAAGAACTTCATCTACTAAGCTTACTGTTACTTCTTCAACTACCGAGTTAGCTCCCTCTACTCCTACATCATCAGTAAGTCCATCAATAAGTTCTACAATTTTGTCTTCATCAATTCCTGTAAGCTTTATAGTTTTTTTTTCATCAAGATTGTCTACATAAACTTAGATTCTAGTTAGTTTAGACATTTCTATGGGTATTCTACCATGTTGACTGGCTAACCTTATTTCTTCAATAGTAGCAGTCTCATAGTCAATCTTAGGTATAAGTATGAAATGGGTTAAGAGATTTATACAAAGACTATTAAGTCTACCTTGCTAAAGTATTTAGAAACTTATTCACTTGTTAAGATGAAGTAGTGGATCTACTTACAACTGATTGTTGATAAGATCCTTTATGCACTGATCACCTTATGTGATGAATATAACCTTTCTGCTTCTTTATTGACCTTGCCGCATTTTTTAAACTGTTGCTAATAATTCTTTGCATGCACTTCTCAAAAATCACTTCACATTACTTCTTTATCTCTATATCTTACAATACATCTTACACATATACCCTTCAAATTTAAAAAACTACAATGTTGGCCAAAATACAAATGAACAATACATTACAAAGTCAGCCCAATAGTAAATAACTCAGGTTCACTGAATTGACTCGATGACCTTCTGACACTTGGTGTTCACTGCATTACTCGGCATCATCATGCACTTGGTAGGAGTGAAGGCTCATTCCATACTAATCACTCGATGTAGTTCTAAACTCGATAACCACTGGTGACTAAGTAGATGTATTGTCACATGGTAGATACTACACACTAAGTTTACCTTACTTCACTCAGAAAACACTACTTCTTCCAATGCTTGGTTTACACTGAATCTCCATGACACAAACTTACTGCTCAATAGACACTACTGATCTTCACATTGCCTATATTCACTTGGTAGCCACTATTTACTTGGTGTAAACTATTGAATACTACTAGAATGCTTAGTGAGTGTAGGAAATTAAGTGTTGAGCTCAGTAGCTATACTGATATGGATAAGTGTTTTCACTAATGGAAATAATAACTTAATGCCAACAATCTCCCCCTTTGGCATTAGTGACAAAACACTTATAAGCCAAAACATATGTACATAAATTGACTCACTAAATTTTGGTTTTTCAAAATTGATCTTTGTAAAGTTGTTGCATATACATTTCTACATATGTCTCCTTGATGACACATAATGTATATACAAAGATACTTATGTACATAGCTATACACATACATGCTAACTCTATTGAGTTCTATCTCCCCCTTTCACTTATACTGATATCTCTCCTTATATATGGAGTTTCCTCTTTTGCTTATACTAATATCTCCCCCTTTTTTATAGTAATGCCAAAGGGCTACATATACTATCTATATAGTTACACCAAAATGAGAGAGAAATTCTTGATGTACCTTGAGAATGAGGGTGAATGAGGTATCCCAATTCTCTTGCAAAATTTGACAAGTGGAGAGAGCAATCTGAATTTCTGCTAATAATTTGATCGTTTGATTAGCCACTGAGAAGTTTTGATCCTAGACCAATGTTTTGCAATGAGCAATATGTTTCTACATTGTATCCATTATTGGCAAGATCATGTTCTGAATATCAATCAAGTTTTCTCTTATTCTTGCTTCTTCTCTTAGAAGTTCTGTCTGGACTTCTGCTAGATATTTCACCTTGGTGTGATGAGAGGAGTTGGAAGAGGGGTTAGCCTGCAACTTTGATGCACTATATTTCATTTCAGCATTAATCTTATTTAGCTTCTCCTTTATTTCATTGGTAAACCAGACACATCACAAAGTTTGACAAAAAGTGATGCTGCATTATTAAAAGAATTTTCAAAATTACCCAAAAATGTGGACAACTCAACTTGTTTGATTGCTATCTACTGAGAAATATGCTCTAACACCTTGTTATCAAACTTCCTTTCAACATTATCAATTAGCTTCTCTTGTCCAGAGGATTCCTCATTATTATTTTGTGTAGTCTCTTCTAACTAAATCAAAATATGTTCAGTAGAATCCACTTTAGATTATTTTCATTATATTCTGTGATTATATTCTTGGCATTTTCAATTATTATGTACTCCTTATCCCTTTCAAACCTTAACTACTTCTACATAGCTTTCTTCTCTATGAGTTGACTGGCTAACCTTATTTCTTCAATAGTAGCAGTCTCATATGTTTTGGCTTATAAGTGTTTTGTCACTAATGCCAAAGGGGGAGATTGTTGGCATTAAGTTATTATTTCCATTAGTGAAAACACTTATCCATATCAGTATAGCTACTGAGCTCAACACTTAATTTCCTACACTCACTAAGCATTCTAGTAGTATTCAATAGTTTACACCAAGTAAATAGTGGCTACCAAGTGAATATAGGCAATGTGAAGATCAGTAGTGTCTATTGAGCAGTAAGTTTGTGTCATGGAGATTCAGTGTAAACCAAGCATTGGAAGAAGTAGTGTTTACTGAGTGAAGTAAGGTAAACTTAGTGTGTAGTATCTACCATGTGACAATACATCTACTTAGTCACCAGTGGTTATCGAGTTTAGAACTACATCGAGTGATTAGTATGGAATGAGCCTTCACTCCTACCAAGTGCATGATGATGCCGAGTAATGCAGTGAACACCAAGTGTCAGAAGGTCATCGAGTCAATTCAGTGAACCTGAGTTATTTACTATTGGGCTGACTTTGTAATGTATTGTTCATTTGTATTTTGGCCAACATTGTAGTTTTTTAAATTTGAAGGGTATATGTGTAAGATGTATTGTAAGATATAGAGATAAAGAAGTAATGTGAAGTGATTTTTGAGAAGTGCATGCAAAGAATTATTAGCAACAGTTTAAAAAATGCGGCAAGGTCAATAAAGAAGCAGAAAGGTTATATTCATCACATAAGGTGATCAGTGCATAAAGGATCTTATCAACAATCAGTTGTAAGTAGATCCACTACTTCATCTTAACAAGTGAATAAGTTTCTAAATACTTTAGCAAGGTAGACTTAATAGTCTTTGTATAAATCTCTTAACCCATTTCATACTTCATTGTATGTTTGTAAATCCTCTAACAAGGTGGACCTAGTAGTCCTTTGTGCTCCTAACAGGGCAGATCACCAGAAGTGGCCAATGTAAGCCTTAACAGGCCAACTTTATGCTATAGTATTAAATTTTTGTGGGTACCATCCCCACCCCAATTTTACTTTCTATTTGGAAGGTTTTTGGGTCACCAAAACATTATGTTCTTTAGTGTGATAAATGTTTTATCTTTCAGTATTAATGTATGTAGTAGCATAGATGGATTTATGGTCAATTTAAAAGGAAGAATTTTCAAGTTACTGATTCACCCCTCCCCTCTCAGTAACTTGTCATATCTTGAATATTTTCGATACATGTTTGGTGAGATAAAATTCTTTGTTGGGTTGTAGATATAGTAGAAAAAAAATGGTATCTACATCACTCAATCTAAGTATATCAAGGAGATACTAAAGAAGTTTGGAATGGAAGATTCAAAATAGTTAGAATCCCTATGTCTACTAGACATAAGCTTTCCAAGAATAATGATTCTAAAGAAGTAGATCATACCACATACAAATTAATGATTGGAAAATTGTAGTATGTAGTACATACAAGGCTTGATATTACTCTAGTAGTTAGAATGGTGGCAAGATTCTTAGCAAATCTTAGAGAAAATCACATGATGGCAACCAAGAGAATCATGAGATATTTGAAAGGTACTGAAGAATATGACTTATGGTATAAACTTGGAGGAAATTTGGACTTGAAAGTATTTACTGATGTTGATTGGGTAGGAAGTATTGATGATAGGAAAAGCACAAGTGGTGGAGCATTCTTTCCTAGTAAAAGACTAGTGTCTTGGACAAGCAAGAAGCAAAATTATATATCTCGAACCATAGCAGAGGTAGAAAATGTGGCAGTAGTAGTTAATTATTCTAACATTGTTTGTTTCAAACAACTATTGGAAGGAATGAAGATAGAGATCAAGGATTCAATAGTCATAGACTATGATAACACCAGTGCAATCAATATATCAAATAATCCAATGATGCATACCAAAACAAAGTATATTGCTATAAAATATCAATTCTTAAGAGAGTTGGTATAGGATAAAGAAGTCAGATTGGAATATGTCAATACAAAAGAATAGATTGCAGACATATTCACCAAGCCATTACCTAAGGATGCATTTATGTATCTAAGATGTAAGCTAGGGTTCATTCCCCTATCTAAAGTTCACTAAACAAAGTTTAGTTATGCATCAACTATAGCAAGTTAAAGATCAATTAGTTGGTGCAAAATTGACAAGGGCATATTACAAATGAATAAGTACTTAAGGTACATTGATATTAACAAAGTTGTTTTCTTTGGTATGTGTTGTCAAAGAGGGAGAAGTTTACTTTTACTGTCATATCTGTGAGAAACTATTGTCATTCTAAAGAAGGAGAAATTTGTTGTAAGAGGGAGAAAGTTCTATGAATGAACTTGGCAGAAGTTGTTGTAGACAAAGGGAGAATCCAGTGAAAGGAAGAGCTCATATTGATAGAGGGAGCTCTTAAGAAAAAAATCCAAAATTTTATTATATTATGCCATGTTGTGTTGCCATCAATGCCAAAGAGAGAGATTGTTGGAGACAATTGATTAATTTTATATTATCTTTGAGGTTATACAAATGTCATATCATTATTAGTTAGTATATGTGGAGCTCACTTGGGCAATGAATACAATTTTTTGTGTCTACTGAGCAGTCCTATGGTTGCCTGGTTCAAAAGGTAGTGTCTACCAAGTTTACTTGAGTGTTGAAGGAAAGTATGCAAAAGATGAGTGTTAATTGAGCTCACTCAGTTAATGAAGGAAATTCGGATGGAACCAGTGCTAACTGAGCTCGCTCAGTTGCCAAAAGATCTTTGTGAGTTTGCAGTGTTAACCAAGCATCTGATGGTTAACATAGGAAATCACTTCTAAGTTAGTTTCTACTGAGTTGGGTAAGCTAACAAAGGATTTTCTTATTTTGGCATATTAAGCTCAATTGATTTATCTATTGGTTCTAGCTAACTAAGGTGATGAATATTAATTATTCTAAGGTGTATTTGAGCCAAATTAACAATATGAAAGATATAAGTATAAGGCCAATTTGTGATTTCAAATTGTGCAAGTATGAATATGTTGTGAATGTATTGAAGATGAAAAGAAAAAACAAATTTGAAGGATAAGCAAAATATCCTTATCGAGCAAAAAAGCTATATTCGATTAGTAAGGATCAAGTACAAGCTAGAATAGAGATATGTAATCAGAAATTTAGTTGCATTCAAATCAAGTCATCTCATTGTTACTCTCTAACCATTGTAGCATTGATATAAATCTCTTAAGAAGGTTGGCTTAAACAACTATTTGCAAATCCTCTAACAAGGTGACAATTCTATTGAATTGTCTCAAGACCTCTAACAAGGCTACTCCTAACAGGGTGATTGAATCCTCTAATAGGGTCATACCTAACATTGTTTTTTGTAACCTTTAATAGGGTTAGATCCTAACAGGGCTCACCTCATAAGAATGAAAATAGTAACCAGTTGCAATTGGTGGTTTTTCCCAAATTGGGTTTTCATCTTAAATCTTGGTGTCAAATGTGTTCAACTAATTTAAAGTAATGGTAATAAAAAATAACATCTAAAATTTTTATGTTAGGTATTTACCAAGCAAATTCAATAATTATCGAGTTACAACATTTTATGTATGTTTACCGAGCATTAGCAGTATTTAGTTTTCAAATCGTATTTTTGTACTAACATCTAAGTGATCTAGGATTTATTTTAGTAGTAATTGATTCACCCCTCCCCTCTTAGTTACTCCTCTTTTAATTCCAATAGTAGGTGTGGTAGTAGGAACACAAGTTAGGGTTTTGGTGGGTTTAGGAAATGTTAGGGAGTGATCTTTCTATAATGTGTAGCAGCAGGAACACAAAGGGTATTGATGGTTTGCGAGAATGTGAGGAAAAGGTAAAGCATTAGGGGGAGAGGGAGGGTGATGAAACATGGGTAGAGTATTTTGAAAAGAGAAATTAAAAAGTAACATGAGTTTTATGTGGCTTGAATGCAATGGTAATTGGATGCTTTGGTTTCACGATAGTGACATGCTATTGTGTTGTACATTGGGGAGAAATTTACACCAAAAAACTAGGTGAGGATCGATGCCATTGGTCTTGGGTACCTAGCCAAGCTGCTATATACATGGATGCACATGGCAATGGTGAGAATGTTATGTGAGCACTAGCACAGTAAAACTAGCACCTTCCATTTCTTGATAGGGGAGATGAAATTCACACTAGAGGATGTGTATAGGATTATTTAGCTACTCATGTGGGTTTCTCTAGTGATGGCCAGCAAGGAGGTTGCAGGAGAGGAAGATGTGTAGTGACTAGTGGGACATAGAGCCCAGTTACATATCTAGAGGGTCTAGTTTCCATTAGATTAGCATTTGGATCAAGTGGCAGTGGAGCGAAGGGTATACTTTTATGTGTGTGCGCTAGTCTCAGGGTACATTACCCAAGATACTAGTGGTATAGAAGTGAGTTTGGCACTAATACCAACAATCATTTAGAACATGGATAAAAAAATCCCTGCTACATGGGCTCATTTATGTTAATCGATATTTATCAAGATCTACATTAGATTGTATACCAAGATGTAGGGCACTAGGAGAGGAGTGTGGGTTTCCTAAAATTACTACAGGTGTGGGCTTGGGAGCACATCATGGCATTTAGGCTGGTTGGTCAAAGAGATAGGAAGCCACAAGAGTTAGTGGTATATAGTTGGGGTGATCCTCTTACCTACCACCATACAAAGGAGGTTGACTACTACCAAGTCTAGTTGGATGAGGTGCAAGTTGTCATATGGAAGTCGTGTATGGGTCTTAAGCCATGGGCAAAGGACATGCATCATCTACCCTATATTATTTTTCCATGTCTTATTTATGGGCACCAAGAGTACATTATAGAGCAATATCAACTAGATAGGGCCCTGTGGTAGTTTGGATGGATATAGGTTTCCCCAAGGGATCCAAACTAGTATCTACACATGATGAGGGAGTCAAAGACCATGTCCAAGCTAACATTATAGAGGGATGGTTTTTTGTAGGCATGATAAGATTTAGCACCACGAGACTAGGATTGGTTTGGTGGGGTGGCAAATGATAGCTTGACATAGGAGTATAAAGATTGGTTTGAGTTCCCTATGCCAATAGGTTAGGCCTAGGTGACTAGAGCATTGGTAGTGGTAGGAGAGATCGCCCGAGTAGCAAGGCATGGGAGATTTATAACCAAGGGCCTAATGCAACAAGTGGAGGTGATGGTACAAGAGGAGGTACCATAGAGGTGGTGGTGGAGGGTTATGGTGAAGGCGAGATAGGAGGAGGCTATGCCACAACTGGATAGAGGAGAGGGTAGGCAGAAGGAGGAGAGGTTGTAGTGAGAGGTGTACCCATAGGAGGAGGGTGGACAGGGGCCATAAGTACTAATGGGTGAAGGAGGAGGTTAACGAGGATCATCCTCAAGGGGAGGGGATGATGGAATAGCAAGAATGTACACATATTTTTAAAAAGTACACAAGGCTACTAACAAGCTATTGCAAGATACACAGAAGGAGAGAGACTAGCACTGAGTAGAGTGAGACCAGTTATATCATGAGTGCAATGTGACAAAGGGCTAGGCAAACAAAGAGGAGTTAAAATTGGGCACACTATGGATGGAGTCTAGGCAGTTAGAGGGTAGGTTGGAGGTGATGGCCTTGGAGAGGTAGAGATTGCAAGGGAGGATGGACATAGTCTAGGAGGAGATGGATAGGCTAGTGGTAGAGGTGATTATATTGAGGGTACATATGGCAGTAGGGGGAAGATTGGAGGAGATGAGGTGGTTGAGGGGGAAAGTGGAGGATTTGCAAGAGAGAGTGGGTTTCTACCATGGGAGATATCATAGAATGGTGCTAGAAGATTAGATAGAGCATTATAGATGATTGACACAGTCAGGTACAGTTGGCACAGATAAAAGCTTGTAAGGAGGGGGACAGAGTGGATGGAGCACTGGGGGCTCTCAAAGAACTGGTGGGTCTTAGCACACAAGTCAAAGCTAGAGGCTAGACAAGGGGATAGGTGGGAGGATGGATGAGGCAAAAAGATCAAGGACTAAAGGAGAGCATATGAGGTTGCCACCACCAGTAGCAGTAGCACTGAGTGTAGAGAGGGACCCTGATGAGTCTCATGGCAAGGATGTGATGGATAAGGACAAGCAGGAGTAGTGATATGATAGATTTTTTATAGTATTTTGGATGTATTTTTGTGGTCATAGACCTAATGTATTTGTATGTATATTTGTATTACACTAGATTTGGACTATGATGGACTTTGGTATTCATTCAAGGTTGAGTGATGTATTGTATTTATGTATGTATGTATGTATGTATGTATGTATACAGATACATAGATAGATATAGATGAGAATTCTTTGAGGTGGAATATGCATGTACTGAGTACCATGTCATGGGATATTTTGATGTGGATATTTTATGAGATGTATGAGACAAACTGACATGTTTTATGTAGGATGGGATGTTTGGATGTTATGAAATGCATGATGTTACTAACACTATGTGATGTTTTTATTATAAGATGTATGAAATGTGTGATGTTATTGATGCTTTGTGATGTAAGATGTGATATTTTTATTGTGAGATGTATAAAATGTATGATGTTATTGACGCTTTGTGATGCAAGATGTGATGTGTTCATGGACTATGATTTGACACTCTATGATGTAGGATATGATGTTTTTGATAGCTTGTATGATGTAAAAATGAGAACTAAAAATGAACAAAAGTTTTTTTAAGGATGATGTAAATGGACAACTATAAAATAAGTCAAGCAAATTATGATGATGAAAAATGGTTAACTAAAAGTTTTATGATAATGAAAAATGAATGTTTTAAAACTATGAGGATGAAAAAATGGACAACTAAAAGGTTATGATAATGAAAAATGAACATTTAAAACTATGAGGGTGAAAATGGGACAACTAAAAGTTTTATGATAATGAAGATGGACAACTTATGGTTTTATGATAATGTAAATGGATTTATAACTATGATAATGAAACTTGTACATAAAACTATGATGATAATGGATTTAAAACTACAATAATGAAAAATGGATCTAAAACTATGATAATGAAACTAGACCTAAAACTATGATAATGAAAAATAAATCTAAAACTATGATAATGAAGGTGGGTTTAAAACTACGATAATGAAGGTGGATATAAACTACAATAATTAGGATGGATCTAAACTATGATAATGATGAGTAAAAAGGAACCGTAAATTATTATGATGAAAGTGAGAAGTAGCATGAAACTTAAAGGGTTATGATGATGCAAATGATGACTAATAATGAAAAAAAAATCATGGTAATGTGGTAAGATATGAGTGTAGATGATATGAAATGCAAGTAGAATGATAGTGAAACATATGTAGGGATAGGATCATTAACATATCAATGATCAGCCATAGTATTTGATTGGGAGAGGGGGACAATATACACAACTTTTGGCATAATTCTTGTGGGATAGGAGATTTTTAGGGCGAGGTGATGGTTTCAAGGAATTAGAAAGAAGGGAAGGGGGATAGGCTGTGAGATTAGATCTATGGTGTGTGGTAGGATAGGAGATGTAGGGAGGTTTCTTTAGGAAAGGAAAGTGTGGAGGTAGGTAGGATAGATATTTATGGTAAGAACAAGTAGGATGTGATAATATGGATATGGTAGAAGGGATATGAATGAGAATTTTATTTTCTATTTATGGAATAAGGTAATGGGATGATGGAATGGTGCTTGAAGCTTGAAGGTGGGGTACTTCATAAAGAAGTACCACCATGTAGTTTGAGCACTTAATTTGATATAGAAATATTAGGTATATGCCAAGGTTACTTAAGAACAATCAAGTTTTTTACCCCAATATTACATAGGATTGACTCAAACAAGTATGCAAGGATTGCCCTAGCAATACACATGAATCCCATAGGAATCAAAGTGGAAATGATACTAGGTGATCCACAAAAAAATGATATTTACCAATTGCATGGTGTGATCATGAAAGAAAACATGTTTGGAAAATGCAAGGGTTATATTCAACTAACTCACAAGCAAAAAAGACCTAATCAAAACCTTGCTCTCTAATTGCCCCATTCATAGCACACCATGATATAAAAGATCATGGAAACCTCGAGGAGGGAACAACCAAATCACTTGGAGAAGATACATTTTAAGAACCAAAAAATGACATCCAATATCAAGAGAGCAAGAATAAATCCATGAAAAAATAACATTTTCCCAAAGAGATTGGTGTGACTAGATATTGATGGGCCATGGTTTTAGACATGAGGATGGATACATCCTACAAGAACCTATCAATAATATTCTGGGACTAGGAAATTTTTTGGCAACTATACCCTTCTTGAAGACAACTCTTTGATGATATGGGATTTCTCTATGGGGTTCAAAAAAAAGACTTTCTTTACAAGTGTTACTATACACACTTTCAAGATGTTTTACAAATTTGGCATGATATGTGAATGGGTTTTTATATAATGGGAGAAGCTCAAGATGAGGATGTAGTGTGACGTGATCAGATATAATACAATGCTTTTACAAGGGTATGATACACAAACCTATTATAGGAGATAAAATACAACTATGATACATGTGGTAAGGTATAGGGATATGAGAGATGTGTGAACCATGGTAGAATACATTGTTCTAACAAGAATTCCAAGTTAAGGGATAAGGATAGTATGTCATGATTTATGATAGTGCCATGATGGAATCTTTGGAACACCTTTGGAAAATGGGAAGATGGGTGATGAGATGTGGAGGATGGTGTGGGAGGCATAGATCACTGATAGATAATGAATAGGCCAAGTACACATGGTGCCTATTTGCTAGTTTTTCACCTAGGTACCTATCCAAGGCACTTGAATTGCCAAGTTTTCACCATTGGATGATTACTTTCCTTTATTATTTGCATCATTTTTAAGGACCTTTTTCTTCAAAAATTGGTTTTTTCCATAGGATTAGTGGGATACATTGAGAATCTTAGGCATATAATTTTTTGGGGTGAATGATGTTGGTGGGATAATTCAATGTTTCTCCTTCAAGTGTTGATAGCTAATATACCCTTGAGCCAAAAGATGTTGTGACAACATATAGACCAAGCCATGTGGGCTAAAACTTTTCCTTCTTTTCTTGGTCTTCTTAGACCTTCATGTTTTCCTTGAGGCCATCTCACCTACTTAAAATTGGTGTGGATGAACCTTCCTATTGAAGTTTCACTTTAGGCCATTTTGATAAGCCATTAGATGGTCATAGGCCTATTTCCTTTATTCATCAAGTATATCAAGTTTGGTGAGTCTAGCTACTCTGTAATCCTCATATGATATCTTCCCTAAGAAAGAAATGTGCAAGGATGGGTGTTCAACCTCAATAGGCAATACTTCTTTGACACCATAGATCAAGGAGTATGGGGTTGTGCATGTGGATGTATGGAATGAAATGTGACAGGCCCATAGGGTAGGGTTTATTTGCAAATTCCAATCATGGTTGGAATCATTGAAAACTTTCTTTTGGGTTTTGAGTAAGGTTTTGTTAGTTTCCTCAAACTAACCATTACCTTGTGGGAAGTAGGGGCTACAAAAATGATGATGGATATAAAGACAAGTGCACAATTCTTCCATATTGAGGTTTTCAAAGTTACCTCCATCATTAGTGAAAATGGTAGTTGGGATGTTGAAGTGACATATGATATGATAAAGGATAAACTTCAAAACTTGAACCCCTATGGCAGTGATAAGTGGGATTTCTTTGACCTACTTAGTGAAATAATTAATCATAGTGATTATCCACTTGTGTCCTTCTAAACATAGGGGTGCTATAATGCCAACAAGGTCAAACCCCCAGCATGTAAATGACCATGGAAATTCAATAGGTTTAAGATTCCGAGTTGGAGCTTGGATTAGATTTGCATGCTATTGACAGGGTAGACACCTTTTGAAAAAGTCATAAGCATTAAGCTCTAAAGTAAGCCAATAATATCCATCCCTAAGTATTTTCTTATCTAATACTATATTGCTCATGTGAGCACCAAAAATTCTAGCATGTACCTCTTTGAGAGCCATTGAAACCTCGTTTTGGTCTAAACACTAAGAGAGAGTTTCATGATAACCACAAAGATATAGGGAGTTATCTATGATAGTGTAGCAGGATGCTTTGTGAATGAGGTTTTGGCATTTTGTTCTTATGAGATGGCAAGATATGATACCATTTAGTAGGTAAGCATAAATGTTTTAGTACCATGGGGATTGGGGACCAACCAAGATGCATACCTGAGTTGATTCATCACTCATATATGGGTTAATATAGCTGCTCAACTAAGAATTCATTTGTGTAGTCTCCTGAAGGATCTCCAAAAGTGAAACAATAGTAGCCATTGCATCTACAACCTTATTTTGCAATCTAGGCACTTGTATAAATTTGATCTAAGTTGCTTCAATTGGTCTACCAATTCTTTGTAAGCCTAAAGCTTATCATCCTTGTCAAGGACTTGCTTGATAATAAGTTGTGAATTTCTAAAGACCTATAGCCCAATGGTGTTCCAACCAACTACTATTTTGAGCCCTATAATAAGAGCTTCATACTCTAAGATGTTGTCGATACACTAGAACTAGAGCTAGAACTAGAGTTTGAATGACTTAGGAATGTAGTCACCTTGAGGAGTGACCACTAGTATGCTAGCTTTGGAACCATCAGATGTGTAAGATCCATAAAAGTATAATTTCCAAGATGGTTGTTCTTCTATTAGGTAGAGATATTCATCTAGGAAATCCATAATGAGAGGGTGATCAGTGACTAAGGGTGCATCAACCAAGTGATCTACTATAGCTTGACCTTTCATAATTTTTTTGTCAGCATGTTAGATGTCAAACTCATTAAGAAGCATGACCCATTTTGGTAGGTGCCACATGAGTACTATGTGTGACAACATATATTTCAATGGATCAATCTTGGATATTAATTGCATTGTATGACTCAACATGTAATGATAGAGCTTTTGAGTGGCAAAAACAACAACTAAGAAAGCCATTCCCATGGATGTGTAATTAAGTTCATACCTGACTAGAGTGTGATTGATGTAGGAAATAGCCCTCTCTTTTCCTTCATCATCAAGTTGTGCTAGAAGAGTGCCTATTGTTGTTGGGGTAGCTATGATGTATAATATGATTGGTCTTCTTGTAACTGGCAAAACCAAGATAGGTGGATTAGCCAAGTATTGCTTGATCAACTAAAAGTTACATTGGCAAATAGGATGCCACCAAAAATTTTAATACTTTTTGAGTGTGTAAATGGTTGACACTTATCAGCTAGTTGGGAGATGAACCTTTTGACTAATTATAGATTATCCTAGAGAGAACAAGGTTGTATGAGTGTCTTAGAAGGAGTCATATCCATGATGGCCTTCACCTTTTTAGGGTTGATCTCAATACTGTGACATGATACAATGAACCCTAAGAGCTTTCTAAATATGACATTGAAGACATATTTCTTGGGGTTGAGCATAAGATGGTACTTAGCTAGCTAATCAAACACTTCCTTGAGGTGAGAAAACTGATTAAGGGAATTAAGAGACTTGACTGGAATATCATCCACTTAATCATCAAGTGTTTTTTGGATGAGGTAATGGAAGATGACCTTCATGGCTTGTTGATAGGTTGCCCCAACATTTCTCAACTCAAATGGCATCTTGTTGTAACAAAAAGTCCCCTAAGGGGTGGTAAATGTTGTCTTATGCTGATCTTCCTCTACTATCTAAATCTAATTGTATCTTGAGAAACCATCCATGAGTGATAAGAACTCATGGCTAGTGGCGAGATCAACAATCATGTCTATATTTGGCAATGGGAAATAATTCTTTGGACAAGCGTTGTTGATGTCTCTAAAGTCTGTGGAAATCTTGATATCACCAGAAGGCTTTGTGATAGGTACCATATTGGAGATCCAATCTGAATAGTCAATTGGGTGAATGTTATTTTCATCTAGCACTTTTTCCAACTTTACTTTGATCAATAAGGTAGCTTTGGGATGCATCTTATAGAGTTTTTGCTTGACTAGTCTAGCCTTTGGATCTACGACCAAGTGGTGTAGCACTAAGTTGGGGTCTAAGCCCAATATCTATTGGTAGGACCATGCAAAGTGAAAAATATTTTCTTGAAGGAACTTGATGAGGAGTTATGCTTGTTTAGGTGGTAGAGATGCATCAATGTATGTGATATTTGGTATCTCCATTAAACTAATATTTATTGGTCTAGTTTCCTCTGTTAGGACTGATGATATTATAGGCCTATGATCTTGCAAGGGAGTATGAAATCTCCATCCTTAGGTGCCTCAGAAAGGTTTTCACCATTGGACGTATCCTTTATTTTCTTTTCATTTTTTGAGTGATTAGATGGTGCTCTAGAAGAGTTTTCAATAGGGAATACTTTTTCTTTTCTTTTCTCATTTTTGTGACTAGAGATATTCTCCTCCCTAAAGTAACCCTTTGGATCCAACTTGTAGACATAAGCTAATGGTGGAGGTTGTTTCTTGTGTGGTGTTTTAGCTCCCATGAATCTAAGGAGTGAATGCTCAATGAAGAAATTATCAATACAGATAACACTTGGTTGGTCCCAATCAATGAGTTTGGGATGAGTGAGTGGTAAGTCTATGAGGTTCATGGAAATTTCACAGTGCAAAAAGGCTCCTAACATAAGTCTATCAAGGAAAATATCATCATAGGCTTTCTTTTCAACTTCCTCAAGAATGTCTTCAACCTCAATGAGATTGTTTTGGATGTTTATAAAAGCATGACCATATTTTGTGGCACACCCAATTGTGGGGAGCCCATAACCTAGGCCTTTATTTTTTTTCTTCTTTGTAGGAATCTATAGGTTGTCCAATGCCTAACTTTTCATGACCTAGACCACGTCCTTGATAATCCCATTACTTGATAGCAAGGTGATATGACTATGGATATTTCTTTTTTAAATAGTCAAGGAGTTCTTCACCTTTGGGAAGTGGATCTTTGTATAACCATGTGCTAATATCAAGAGTTGTTTCCTCTTCACCAAAGATCCTATTAGCAACAAATGTGGTGTTCCCAATTTTTGTGACCTAGGGGGCTGTGTCAAGCTTTGGACCCTAGTAGATCAGGTACCCTCTAGTATGTGGATCAAGTGGTAAAACACTAACAACAAAATCAACTAAAAGATTGTATTCTTCGCAACCTTGGTAGTTGATTTTAACTATAGAAAGAGTTCTGGAGGCTAAAATGGTGTTTGGATCATGGCAAGTGCCAAAGGAGCTAGCCATTGTGTTGCTGATCTTGATTCTAGGATAATGGTTGATATATGAAGCTTTTACCACATTGCAATAGGAAAAGGGTTCATAATCAATGTGGATGGTTATCTCATTGCAATTATGTGGAAATTTTATGCACTAATGATATATGGATTGAATGGACTTCATGGTGTGAATTCATTGTCAACCGAGGAGGATTTTGTATGGAAGGTTAAGATCAACTACATGAAAAATTGTTTCTTGAGTGGCCAAGCCAACTCTAATAGGTAGTAGGATAGTTCCTTCAATGGTCTATTCTAGATTTTCGTATGATTTGATAGTGATGAAATCATTTAGGAT
This sequence comes from Cupressus sempervirens, assembly GCA_028749045.1. Classification (NCBI taxonomy): domain Eukaryota; kingdom Viridiplantae; phylum Streptophyta; class Pinopsida; order Cupressales; family Cupressaceae; genus Cupressus; species Cupressus sempervirens. Next base: position 243,359,864 of record CM053793.1, on the reverse strand, counting down.
ATCTTCCTTAATGTATCCCAATTGGTTGATGAATTTTAAAGTGCATAGATTCAATTTTGATCCATTATCTATCATGACCCATTTGACAAAAAAGTCAAAAGCCATGACAACTATGTGAAGTGGAAGTATATGATCAAGCTCAACAACTAGGTTGTCTAAAGTTTTGAAAGATAATGCATAGGAGATAGATAGATGGCCTACTAGGTTGCAAAATTTAGTGGCATTGATGTCAGTAGGGACACCTGACTCATGAAGAGTATTGTGAAGGATTTCTTGATAAAGTGAGCTTATGTGTAAGAGAACTAAAATGGATATTTCAACTGGCATATTTCCAAGGTGTTCCAATATGTTATATTGTGGTCTCAATGGGCGTAGTCTTGATGAAGGGGGCCTTGATGGGGTAGATACAGATGGTCCAGTTATGTTAAGTCGAGCTCTTCTAGTGGTGACTGCGCATCGAGAATCTAGGCCTTTGATATTTATAACATTTATAGAAGGCCCAACCTATTATGTGCATTTGATCAGGTTTCCATTGTCCATGTAGGCTAACATATAATTCTGAGACTTGTCTCAGTTATTACCTTATTTCTTTTATGCATTGTTGGGTTTGTTGGTGATAGGATTGTTTATAGGGGCTTTGCCTATGTTTTTGTTTTGTGGAGGAAAATCATTTTGATAGATCAATAATCTTGTGTTTGGTGAGGATTGTGCCCCCATTGTGATATCCTTTTGGTCAATAAGATCTTGGACATAGTCCTTGAGTTGCATGCATTGAAGGGTGGTATGCCCCTTAATGTGATGAAATTTGTAGAACTTATTTTCTTTATACCACGATACCCTCAACTGATTGTGTTCTATTTGTTGTGCTTGTGGGTGGCAAATAAGGTTATCCTTGGCCAATTTCTCAAAAATAACATCAATTGGTTCACCCAATGGGGTATATACATGAGGTTTCCTTTGAACACATGATTTGGTCTAGCTAAGAGTGTAATAGTGTTGGTATGATTTTGAGGATGTTGATTGTTTTGTTTAGGTGGCTATTGGTAAATTGGTTTTTGCTGTTAATAGGATTGTTGTTGATAAAATGTGTTGGTTTTGTTAGATGCTAACCCTACTACATGAACATGTTGAGTGTCTATGGCTCCATTAGTAACTATATTTTTATTTTTTGTTTGAGTACCATGGTTTGTCATTGTATCAACCTTGATCTTGGGTCTTTTTCTTGTAAATCTTAATGACACCATCTTTAATAAGTCCTTGTTCAAGTCTCATTCCTTTTTCCTTGATTTCTTCATATGTTTAGAGAAAATTCATGACCATGTGATGTGAAAGACTAGGATGGACCTTATTGATGAATATTTTAACAAGGTGACAGTCTTAGATACTGCAAGAAATTTATGTTGTGAGAGTTTTCCATCTTTTCAAGTAGTCAACAAGGCTTTATCCTCCCTTTTTTTTGGTGTATACTAAGTCAACAATGGATAATTCAATTTCAACTAGGTGAGCATATTGGGCTACAAAGGCCTCTGATAGTTCGATGAGTATGAGAAACAATATAGCATCACAACCTTTGGGAATCAAACATAATTGCCAAGTAAGATTTCTCGATCATGTTATAACTCATCTCATATGAGATCAGTGTGTGACTGAGATAATAGATAGCCTATTCCTTTTTATTGTTGTCTTCTTGAGCCGGTAAAATACCCAGAGATGAATTTTTCATAAAGATGTACAAGATGAGAGGCTTCCCATAAATAGGAGGCATCCGGACTGGTAGATTAGAAAGATACTACTTGATTTGTGTGAAGCTCTTTTCACAATCTACACTCCTATCATATTTCGTACCTTTATGAAAATTTATATTGAAAGGTTGTGATTTGGAAACTAACTATTGGATGAATTGGAGAATGGATTGGAGCCTTCCTTACAGTCCTCTCATTTGAATAATGTTTCAAGGTGGAGGCATTTCTATTATAGCTTGAACCTTTTCCAAGTCCACCTCAATTCCTTTAGCTGATATTATATAGCCAAGTAATTTTCCTAATGTGACACCAAAAGCACATTTCTTTGGATTCAATCTGAGATTGAATTTCTCCATACGATCTAGGATAGGTCCCAAATCTTTTAGATGAGTAGTTCATTGTATCCTTTTTACCAAGGTGTCATCAACATATTCCTCAATTCTTTTATGCATCATATCATGGAAGATTTTCATTACTTCTCATTAATATGTAGCACCAACATTCTTTAGCACAAATGGCATTACATTCTAGCAAAATATACCCCATGTGTAGGTGAAAGCAATTTTTTCCTAATCTTCTAGAACCATGTTTATTTCGTTGTAACTAGAAAAATTGTCCTTTAGGGAATACATTGCATATCCTATCATCATGTCCACTATCATATCAATGTTTGGAAGTGGAAAGTCATCCTTGGGACATGCTTTTTTCAGATCTCAAAAATCCCTACATATTTGGATAGATTTGTCATATTTGGAGACTTGAAATATATTGGAGACCTATTTGGAATAATCAATAGCATAGATAAAACCCAATTAGAGGATCTTTTATAACTCAACTTTGACAAGTAATGCTACATGAGGGTGCATTTTCTTGACTTTTTTCTTGACAAGTTTCACTCCTAGTGCTATAAATAAATGATGCATTATGAGATTAAGGTCTAAGCCTGGCATGTCTTAGTAGGTCTATGCAAAATTGATCTTCTTTTCTTCGAAGAAGACAACAAAATCCTCTTTTGCCTCTTAGGATGAGGATTGTGCAAGATGTATCATCTGAGATTTTTCTACAGTTCCTAAACCGATTGACTGTGTTGGTTCAATCAACACTAGTAATGTTTCCTGGAAGTAACTTGGAAGCACATAAAAAATCTCATCCTTAGGTGCCTCAAAGAGGATTTCACCTTTAGATACATCTCTTATTTTGACTATTATTGGTTCTGATAGTGCCACAATATGGTTTTCACCATGAGATTTTCTATTCTTTTTCATTTTTATTGGATGACTGAGATATTTGATATCTGCTTTAGTCATGCTGACACTATGTCCCTTGGTGGAAGATGTTATAGGTTCAACAATGTGTAAATAACAAGTGAGAGCATAGTCATTCTAGAACATAGGGACTTTAGTAGATTTCATATTGGAGTTCCACTCTATTAACTCAAGATAGGTGAGTGAAAGAGAAGTTGTGGGTTTGATGGCATTCATAGTATAGTCATCAAATGCATGGACAAGTAATTCAAAACCTAAAGATATTTTGTCCAATGGTATGTTTGAATCCCTTTGAGTTCTAACCACATTACTTTAATACTCATCAAAATTAGAAGGATTTGACTCATTTGACCCAACCCTAGAAGGCTTTCCTACTTTGAGTTGACTTTCATAGGTGTGTACTTGATCTATATCCTTGTCAAAAGTTGCCTCAAATAGAGAATCAAATTCATATTCTCTAGAGTCTATGCAACACAAAGTTAGATCATAGAACTATCCAAAAGTTATGGGAGCCCATTCTCCACTCTCATTATCATCCTTACAAAGTCATTCCTCGATCATAGTATGACTAGATTCACCTTGTTCCTACTGACTTTGAGAAGCATTAGATGTATCATCGGAGGAATCACTGTCAGCATTGGCAACACTAACACATGGTACAAATTTGTATGGTTCTATAAATAATGCAACAAGATCTAGCAGAATAGGATGGGAAAATTTATCCTCATGATCAGAGCTCTCTACTTAATTATATTATTCATCTTGTGATTCATGTTCAGATGAACTATCAAACTCTGGCACGAATCTGTTGATCCCTAGATGAAAGGGAATTTTCTTGTAGCCTAGGCCTATTGTGTCATGAGGCTTTTTGAATATAACTTTGATTGGCTCAATCAAACCATTGTTGTATCCTATAGGACCTTTTCCTTTATAACTAAGGTTTAATCAATTTCAGACCTAGTCCATATTTGTCAAGAGTCAATTCACAAGTCTAGTATGTAAGATCAGCTGGAACTTCCTCTTTATATAGCCATACAAAAATAGCTTTATTTTTGTCCTTGTCTTCCAAGGGTACCATAGCTTTGACAAAGGACCCATTAAAATTAGTCTTGGGTGAACCCAAAAAAGGTCTCTTTGCTTCAAATAGTCGCCCGTAATGATGGGGAGATTTTGGAAGAGATGTAAAAGATAAGACAGGTTGAATGTGATACCCTCCCATGCCTATTTCTATCACCTTTAGAGTCTTCTCTATTTCTTGCATTTTAGTAACCTGGCTATTTGTAGACTCTTTTTTGGTAGGAAGAGACAAGACTATTAGTGGATTTTAGCATGTTGCAAGTATAACTAGTATTAGCAGGTATAGTAACTTTAGCTACTTGGAAGGGAAATTTGACACATTGGTGATATGTTGAAGGTACTTCTTGCATTTCATGAATTCATGGTCTCCCTAATAGAATGTTGTATGCTAAGGGGATATCAAGGACTTGACAAGTAATGTCTCTCTCTATAGGATTGACTCAGAGAGGTAACACAACAAGACCTAAAAGGATTTGCATTCTACTTTTTTATAGGCTTTGATGGTTATTTTATGGTAGGGATTGATAGACTCTTCCTTATAGCCTAGTTATTTATGAAAAGGTTGTTGAATAGATGTTAAGACTAGCCTCATTGTCTATTAGGACATGGTGAACACATTTTTGGTGTATCATGACCCTGATGTGCAATGGTTGGTTATACAAATGACTTAAATAATTATCACCCTCTTCAAAGAAGGACAAATAATGAGGTGAGGTCAAGTGACCTACCATATATTGGAACCTATCAAGATCAAGATCTTGAGTATGTTTGCCTCATTGAGGACTTTGTGAAGAATCTGCTTATGAGTAGGTGAGATTTTAAGTAGTTCAAAGATTAAAACTTGAGAATTTGTCTATTGCAGTTGCTTGAGGAGATTGTAACTTGTAGCCATGGAGGATGATGTAATTTTCATGTTTCTATAGGAAGGACTAGCAATGGGATTGTCTCTTTGTCATTCTTGCTTAGAATCATCATTGGTATATGTATAGTTGACCTTATTAATTCTCTTTTGTTTAGAGTTTTCTCCTTTTTCATAAGGTAAAAAGGGTTCTTTAAATGCTTTATGATTTGAGTTCTTCCCGTTTCCATCTACAACTATGTCACCATTATCAATAAGGTCTTGGGCTTTATGATGTAGATTGATTAAATTGCTAGTTTTGTGACCCTTGTTTGGATGGTATTCACAATATGCACTCTCGTTCCACTAGGTGGGTCAAGGTTGTGGATCGTAAGGTTGAGAATTTTCTAGTGGAGTAATAAGACAATTTTGATGTAAGGTCTTATAGACCATTTCTAGAGGTTCACCTAGAGGTGTGTATTCATGTGGTGTTTGAGTAACCCAAGATGAATTCTCTGCTTTATTTCTAAATGTTTTGTTACTTATAGTAACATGTTCAGTAGTTTTAGATAGCTTAAGTTATTCGTGTGGTTGAATATTTTTTTATTGGTTTAGGAGTAATGCTATTGACCACTCCATCATGAACTACCTCTCAATTCCTATTAACAAATATAGGTTTATCTTAGATAGAGGTATGCCCCTATTTAGCATCTTTTTGAAGGATTAATACACCCTTCTTGACCATGAACTCTTTGATTTAGATGTTCTATGTAATCATGTCTGCAAAAGTATGTGGACCCTGAAGTTGTATTCTATACCCAAATTGAGGTGAAATTATCCATGAATATATCAATCTTTTTAGCTTCAAGGATCTTCTAAGAGTATTTGGTATACAACTATTTCCATCTTTGGATAAAAAATAGAAAAGGTTCTCCAATACATTGTTTAAGGTTACACAAGTGTCTTCTATTAACTAGATGTTGTATGCTGTGAGAGTATTGTTGAACAAACATGTTTGGAATCTCATTCAATGTCTTGATCCTAGTAGGTAATCTTGAGAACCATTCCATGGCTTGAACCCCAAGACCTTATGGGAATAAACACATTAGATATCTTTGAAAGTGTATGAATTCCATTGATAAATCACCGAGTTCCCTCAAGTGATCTTTGGGGTTAGATGCTCCTAGGTATTTGTCATACTTTGACATCTCAACTCCTATAGGAAGAGGAGCCATATATAGATCCTTATTGAAAGGAAAAGGACAGATGGCCTCTAACATGTATTGTTGAACATGTTTTTATTTTTCCTTCATCATTTGGGCCAATTTCTTTTGTATGACCTAAAGTTTTTCCTATAATTTTAGTTTCCTCTTCTTGTGTGACAATGGTCTCGACATTGAAGTTAATAGGAAATTTCACTCCTTCATGAGTGAGTTTAAAGAAGTATTTTTCCTTTTCATCTTTAAGTAGTATTTCCATAATTTTCTAGAAAATTTTGTCTTGGCAATATTTCTCTATGTGTGCTAGGTGCATATCTATGGCATCCCCATAGTCTTGAGTATAAAGGGGATAATTCTTGATCCTTTCAGTTCATTAGAATTCTTCCTAGTTTCCTCATCTACTATTGTCACCAATTTCTTGATTTTCTTCTACCTTCATATGGATGGGAGAGCTTTCAGATTGTTCAGATCTAGGTGAAGTTTTAGCAAAATGTTCACTTATCCTCTTAGTAGGTGTCAAGTCAAGGTCTAAGCTTCTTTGAAACAATAGATTCCTAACTTATTGCAAGTTTATAGAGAATCTTTCTCAAGTATTATGTAGATTGATAAGTGAACAAGATTGTAAGGACCTACCCCTATACTTAGATTGAGTGTGAATTCTACCACAAGTTCTACCTCTGCCTCTATGTTTTCTTGGTCTATGAGGAGGAAACATGTTTCCACTCCTAGTTGTCATAGTCATAGACAATGACTAATGATAGAGATTGGACATGGACCACACTAGAACTTTGTCCCAAAGTAAGAAAATTAGTGTATTGTATACCTATGTATGAGTAGTTAGTGAAATGGCTAGAATAGTTGACAATCTTTTGACTATCATGACCCAAAATATGATGAACACAATACAACAGATAGGATTACAAAGTAATGAGACTAGTCTCTATGTAGATCACAAGAAACAAAATAAGAAAATGTCTGACTTTTAGACTATTGTAGACAGAGGAATGAATTAATGTATCTAGCCAAACACTAGATTTGGATTAATTTTTGATGAGGGAGCTCATAATAGCTTGCTATTTTTGGAAAAGTTTTGATAGAATCCAGCAAGGAATTTCATCTAGGGTGAGTAAATGCAACTAAATAGGTTAGAAAAATCCTATGATAGACAAAATTTAGAAAATTTTGACAATTTTCTAGCATAATGTTGTGCGAGGATTCACACAAAGCCACGTGAGGAAGTATAAAGAACCAAGAGAAGATTCAAAATAATATTTTTACAGGTAGTTTCTCATGTGAGGATTCTTGGTAAACTATGTGAGGAAGTGATAGATCGGGTGATTTCTCACATGAAGTTTCAAAAAATTGTAGGTGAGGAAAGGATAGTTTGATAAGATTTGGACTAACAAGTTTAGATTTTTTAATAGATTCAAATAATTTTGATAGTTTCCAAACTAATTTTGATAGTGTTTTTAGTTTTTTGTTAACCAAGAATCTTGCTTTCAAACTTTGGACACCATCTTGGATTTTGAGAAAACAATTGATTTCCAAACAAGGGGACACAAATAGTAGTTGTAAACAATCCAACTAAGGAAAAAGTAACTTGGAGGAATGAGGGAGTCTAGATCTTTTTGTTTGAATAGTTTGGATAGATTTAAGACTAAAAACAAACACTTCTTTATCCCTATAACCAAAAATGACTTAGTAATTAAAATCCTTGCCCACACTAAGTATCTCACAAGAATTGACATGCTAGGGGATGAGTGAACCTCAAGTTCAAAGAAACCCCATGCATGTTTGTATTATGTGGAGTACAGATGGTGAGGGTAAATTCTTCAAGCAACCCATGTAAGTCCACTTGGATTGATCCCTACACAAGGATTGTGAAACTTTTAGAGGTGAATTGGGTAGAATATTGTCTATGAAGTTTTTAATAGGCTTTTGTTCACATTAATCATTAGTGACCTTGTAAATGAGGTAAAGGCTTGTAGCCCACACCAAAAACTAAAAGTATGCACACTTGACTAGCAAGACTAGGGGTGGTGCCACCTAGTGCAACAGATAGAGCCTCCTCTTGATATAAATATTAGAATAAGGAAGAAGAAATTAACATGGCTTTGGAGCTTTTGGCTCAACAAATAATTCTTTATTATAGTGAGATGGAATCACGGATATTAGGTGTGTGCTCACTTGGGTCATTCCCAGAGCCCTCTAAAGGTTGACTTGGGCTGTAGCTTGGATTCAAGGATCTACGTTTCTAATTTTCCCAAAGGGAAAAGAACATACTACTCTACCTCTTCACCTTACTCAAATATGTAGAACAAGTTTATCACCGAGCTAGCTTATCAATCCCAACTTATATCACTCTAGAATTTTGATTTTCTTGAAAGGAAAAGAGCATCATCACTTCATTAAAGACTTGTTATGAGAACCACTACCTTTCTTATCTCCCTTGGGAACCATCTTCCAAATGTGTCTATTGGCCAAATTTTCCTTCCTGCAAAAATCACCACATTTGAATTTAAAAGATAAACAATCACTTTCCATGCTTTTTAATTTTTAAATACAATGGAAATAAAATATCATGAGGTTAGTAATTGGAAGTCAAGGGCCTATGATGCTATGAAATTTTATAAGATCGCATGAGGAAAGTATGGAGTTTTGCGATGTTATGGTGGTCATAAGATTGGGTATCCCAAATTATAAAGGTAAGATGCTATGACAAGGGGTCCACTATAAGATTGTAATATCAAAATGATATCAAAGGTCATCGTAATATCATAAAATAAAAGGTAAGGTCCTCTAATATTATGATGTGGCATAGAATCAGGGATGTGAAACATAAGGTTTATGATGTTACGCCAGACTTTTAAGATCAAGGAGTCATAAGATCGAGGAATCATAAGATCAAGAGAACAAAGAGAAAGGCTTAAGATTCTATGTCAACTGAGTGGTTAGAGGCCTTAAAGGTCTCATTTTCAATGTTACAATAGAGGCCTTAACCATAGCATTGAGAGGGAGAAATGTTGGTGATACGATGCTACAAAAGTCAGAGGATATCATAAGATCGGGGAATCATAGGATCATAAGGCTAAAAATGAAGACATGAGATATTATGAAGCTATCAAATTTTGTGAGATTGTAAAGGGAAATTTTCTTGATTTCAATCTTACACTTGAGAGACACATATCTGAGGAGATATCACTATAGTTGGCATTGGAAATTGGGTTGACATATTTGTTAGCCATTGCAGTTAAGACTGAAGGAGGTGTGGTTAGTTAAAGTGATATGGTCAATTGCATGGAGACTTTGTTGAGGTGGCAAAACAAAATATGATTATTAGTCCACATGGCCCATCTTGGTTGTAGGATTCAATTGACCTATTAACTATGTTGGTCTGTCAAGCCAACTATGAAGAAGAGATTTTTTTGCACAATCTAATCTTCATGATCACTTTCAACCACTCTCCAATAAATGACATGCCTAGTGAATGATAGAAAACACTCCACCATCTCCAGTTTTATCCATCTACTTGGTCAGAATGACTTAATGGCATCGTTATGTCTTCTCAAGCCTCTATTTTGGCAAAATATTGGATTTTATTGTATTTAAATTTGTACCAGGCTAAGATTTTCCCCAAAATTGTATGATTATTCTCTAAAGCATTTAAGACAGTGGTTGAGGAGTAACTCTAGTTATAAATGTATCAGTTATGCCTGAGCTATAAAGGAAGATTTTGTAATCTTTGTAAGAGTTGATCTTTTTCTAATTCTCTAGTATTGCTTTAATGTGTACTATTGTAATTTCTCATGCCTCTAAACCATTGTAATTCTCTACTAAGTCTCTTTTATTCATTAACACACTATGCAAGGTTCTTTGCCTTTGGTTAATGTTTTACTCTATGTTCTACAATTTGCATGATTGTATCTACTTTTGACATTCAAATGATATTAAGTGGAGTTTCTTCCTATAGCATTCTTTTTTTGTCTGATCTACATGAAATTGTTGAATCAAACAAGGCCTGAATTTGTAATCTTTAAGGTTACAACTAGTTGATTATGCATTTATGGGTAGAGATAAGTTCAAACACTCTATTTTGGTGGACCATCCCTTTAGGTTAGAGCAGGTGGATTTTCTTTCATGCATCTCTTCTCTCTTTTCCTCTGCAAGAGTAGTTAGGTGCATCTTGGTAGCAAAGGAAGCCAACCTACTCTGAAGATTCAATCTCGCAGTTCAAGTCCCACAGCTTGGAGCTTGTTTCCATGCTTTATGAGGTTTTCCATAGGTAAAATATTTGGACACGGGTGCAAACTTTTGTGACAACAATATCTAAGTTTCTAATTTTCCCTTGGGAATCACTTTGAAGTAGTGAAGAGCATAATCTCCTATTCCTTGGTCTATAGCCCTACAAAGTTCACAAGCACGTTAAATTGTGTTGAGAGAATTTAAAATAGACACACTTGTTTTTTTGAATATTCTTTGACATGTGTCTTGCAATTAAACCATTAGCATTATCCTTTTCAAGATCTTTGATAATCATCCTACAATTAAGGTGTTAGATTTGTTTATTTTAAAATCTTTGGCAAGCATCCTACAAACAACTATTATTCTATTCTAAAAATTAGAGATTAATAATAAATGCTCAGTAATATTGATTAGAATGAAGAAATTTCACAAAAATAGACTTCAAAATGTAGCCTTTAATTTTTCTAACAACGAGCCTTGTGTGAGACTTTGCACTATGTCGTGCGAGGAAATTCCCTAAACCACATGAGAAAGAACTTCTTCACATGAGAATGTGAAATCTTGTTTGTAGGATGCAAGTAAATGTTATTTTTGTACGGACAACAAGCTAAAAATAAGTAGAATAGAGGCTAAAAATTTGAATTTTTGAGCCCCATGGTGAGTGCTAGAGATGTGGGTCTTAAATATGGACCTCTTGATTCACATACACTTCAACATTATCATTATTGATGAATAGCATATTAAGAATGAACATGAGGTTGTTCATTTGACATGTAGACTCAAGGCAATTTGTTTCCTTCTTACTAGACAAGGTTCACTAAGTGCTCTTAGGATTGGAAGTCCAACAACCAAACCAAGCTAGGATGAAGGATTTAAATGGAGATATGAATGCATTGATCTAGATGATATGCATAGTATGCTAATAATGAGATAACCAAAACGAGCTAGAATAAATGCAAAAACCTTAGACGGTGAGCATATGGATGCAATGCAGATTTGAATGTGAATGATGTATAAATTTCAACAAAACTTCAATACCTAATTCTCCTCCTTTCTTCCTCAAAGGGCCTTGTATTTATAATTTTCCCATAACCAGCTAGTGTGGGGTTTGGACAAATCATGGTGAGGTTGAGTTTGAATAAACAATTCATAGTGGAGATCCCTTAGAATAAACAATGCAAAGTAGAGATCCCACAAGAATAAAAAACTTATGGGGGAGATCCCACCATGATTAAATAAGCAATATCCTTGGACCCCATAATGAATAGAATATTATTTTAACAGACAGGGGGTCCTTTTTCAATATAAAATTGATTTCAAGGATAATGACTCATTTCTATTTATTTTGTAATTGATATTCATGTGTTCATTTTCAAATGGGTTCATATTAATTAATTTTTTGGATTTAATTGATTTGAGTGATTCAATTAATTCATTTTGAACCTTCACCTTAGGATGTAATTCTGTATTTAGAGATGTGGCCAATTTTGTATAATTACAATGGGTGCATTAGAGTAAATTGTGTAAATAATCACTTCAGAAAAAGAAATACCGATGTAAGATGTTATGTATGCAAAATGATAGCTCATTTGGAAAGAAATTATATGAATAGAGCCACAACAAATTGTGGTGAATAAAATAAAGGAGAGTCCAAGGTTGAAGAGATCAAGACTCGGATGAATCATAAAGGGGTAAGGAAATTAGAGTAAAATACAAGGCAGGAAAATGAGGCTATGCTCATCAAATACAATGAATTGGGTGAAGCATCCACATCCAAGTAAGCAGTCCAGGAGATGACTGGAACTAAGAATTTAAGGAGGATCCTATATCAATTCCAGGTATGGAAGAAAAAATAATCCAGATCTCCATATTTAGGTGCACAAGATTAAGCCAAGGAGATACATTCTAACCAAGTTACAATCAAGTTGTAGCTAAGCTATTTATTATCTCTAAGAAAATGCAAGTTAGAATTTAGTTCTAATTGAGTTATGCGATGATCAATTCAAGCTGAGTTTATGACTCAAAGATATCTTTTATTTGTTCCACCATAAAGTAAAAGGCCCTAAATTTTTGAATTTTTTCATAAAAGGAAAAATTGAGGGTTTACTTCTTACCTTGCATTCAGAACTCAAAGTGATTTTGAGGCCCTTAGTGATTAAGAGTGAAGTATTGAAGAGCAAAGTTGCAAGAAGAGTTATCGATTGTTGTGAATTCATCTATCATCGAGAATTATGGCATGTAGTTCCAGTTTGGAGGAAAAGAAGAGCAATAAAAAATAGAGAATGCTTTAGTGGAGAAGATGGCCAAATGGAAGTATGATCTGAATGAGCTAAAAGGCCAAGCTCTTGATGTCTTATTATAGGTAGTTACACAGAGATGGACCAATGTTGTGAAAATGGAAAGGGACATCAAAGAGAAAACCTTGAAGAGCATTATGCCTAACTTCTCAAATGAAGAAATCAAGGAGGCCATGGAAAAATATTAAAATAGAAAAACTCCAAGATTGAAGGCATTTCAAATTTTGTCAAGTAACATTGAAGAGTTGTTCAGTCCACAACAAAGTTGTGGAAAACTATTTTTGAGGAAGAAGGTAAAATAGAAAAAGATGAAGAACAAGATGTATAGACTATAGAATAGTCTGATACAAAAATAATGGCAACTACTGTGATTGCCTCGCTACCCTCCACTCTAAGCCAAGTCATTGGTACATCAAGTGTAAAGAAATCAATGAAGAAAAAACAAAGTCCTCCATCCACCCAAGTAGTAACTGAATAGAAGACTCAATCTACCTCTAGGATAGGCTTAACTAAGCTAAAATTAAATATGGGTGAGGATAAGGTTGACAAAGAAAATAAAGAAGAATCCAAGAGTCAACTGAGTGGAGAAGAAAAGAAGGATGAAGATAAAGGCAAAGCAATCATAGTTTATCCTAGTGCCAAAGGAAAGCAAAAGATCTCTGATGAGATTGACCATGATATAGAGATTGTGATTCCAAATTGGGATCAATCCAACCTCACTACTGAATAGATGGATATCCTAAGTGATCTATGGAGAAAAAGATCATAGTAGAGGAAATTGAAGGAAGAAAGAGATAGAAGAAAAGTTCTTGAAGACAACAAGGACATATTTTTGGACATTATGTAAATTGAGGTAAATAATAAGGCTCCCATTATTGAGAAATTAGTTGATATTGTACATAAATTCAATAAGGACATAGATATCCAAGAAAAACTTTTAAAAAGGGTAGAAAGAAAATTTGAAAATAAAGTATTTGGAGAATTTAGAAAAGAAAATTTCTATTGATCAAGTGGAATTGTCCACTCTTATTGGAACTCTAGAAGGAGTTGTAAATAATGTTGTTTCCATATTTACAAAATTGTGTGATACTTCAATTTTCACTAAGGAAGTAAAAGATAAACTGAAAAATTTTGATGAAGACTTGAAGAATAGTATAGTCAATTAACACTTGACCCGAGTTCCATCTCCAATCATCTTGTAAAGGTTAGATATTTTACATATTTGCAAGTAGAATTGTTGTAGGAGGAAGCTAGAATATGGGCAAATATATCAAATATTAAGAGTATAATACTTCCTCACATGAACATGATGTAGAAAGATCTTTCACATGCAAAGATATTAGTTCATGATACAAACTTCTTAGTTGATGATCTCATGATGAAGTTATTAGATAAACTTAAGATTGAACTATACATTTTAAAGGTACTGCAAGAAAATTGGGATAAAACTATATCTTTAATTTTGAAAGTGCATAATGATTTTTTCGCATATTTTAGTTTAACCTTGTAAAGATATATTTTTGGCATTTGTAGCAAAAACAAGGGCAAAAATATGGAATAAAATGTACAAGGGGGAAAGTATAATATGTAAACAAGGAGGAAATATATAGTAGAAATGTATAGAGGAATATGTATATGAAGCAGATGATAAAATAATCAAATAAATAAAAATAATTTTGAAAAATAGAAATTTAGATAATAGTTTTCAATTCAAACTGAGTTGTAGAACAAAACATATGGAAAGGGGGAGTTTGACAAAGACTTCTTAGTCAATAAATTTTTATCATTGATAGAACTACTCAAGATAAGTGTCTTGGTCGCTAATGCCAAAGGGGGAGATTTTTAACCCTATGGCAAGACATATTGTTAATTAGTGACAAATCACAAAAGCTATCTAAGAAGGTTAGTTAATAATCCAACTAAGCTTTCCATCAATAAAAAGATTTTAGTGTAGCCTAAGTAGATGAAGGATGCACTATGTTAACCAATATCATAGTATAAACTAAGTTTTCAGTGGAAACCAAGTTCCCAGTGTGAACTAAGCTCAAAGTTCTAACCGATCATTCTGTATGAACTAAGATAACTAGTACAAGTTAGATTGTTTTAGTATTACCCAATTGATAAAATATTACCCAAGAATCTAGTGCTACCTAAGTGCCATAGTATCACCTAAGCTCACTATATTTCTCAAGCATCAGTAGAATAGCAAATGCACAGTATTGTCTGAGCATCAACATTTGGGTCGACTTGAAGGTATAACTTGATTATTATGAAGGTATCTCTTGTGTGAGCTGACTTGGCATAAATTTATTGATTAATGGGTATATAAGGAAGGAAGATTTATTTGTCTAAGGTATGAAGAAGATGTAACGAGATGAAATACATAGAAGAGATGAATATTTGAAGACAAGAAGAAAATATGGAGCAGACTACAAAGTTGTACTCATAGTCATGTGGTCATATTATTCAAAGGATCTACATCAAAAAATAAATTTTCCTAGCAGAGATCAACTTATTGATTCATCTTAACAAGTGCATTAGTTAAATCCTCTAATTAGGTGGACCTAACAATCCATTATTGAATCCCTTAATAGAGTACATACTTCATTTTATTGTAAAATCCTTTCACGAGGTGGACCTAATAGTCCTTCATACTCCTAAAAGAGTAGATCACCAATAGTGATCAATTGTAAGCCGTAATAAGCTAGCTTTATTACTGCAGTAGTGAAATATTGTGGGTGTCATCCCCACCCTAGTTTTACCTTCTCTTTGGAAGGTTTATGAGTTACCAAATACTATGTCAAAGTGTTGATAGTGTTGATTTATTTATTTCTTTATGTTCATGCATGAAAGTATATTAGATAATCTAAAGAAGTAAAAGGAGAAGTAATCTAAGTGGGAAATTTTTTTAAGTGATTCCTGATTCACCCACCTCCCCCCCCCCTCTTAGTCACTTGCTTGTCATTAAATTTCCAATAATATCATGATTATTCATGGATTTATTGAGGATTTGTGGTGTACAATGTTTCTATAAAAACTTTAGGATCACCTTTGAAGACCTTAAAGACCTCATATGGGCTCTGAAATAACATTGATTAGAGCTTGCACAAGTTAGGCCATTTAGATCAAAAGTTGAGGATTCAAAAAAGTGGTAATAATAGACAATCAGAGAAAAAGTTTGAAAGTTATGGATTTCCAAAGATGGTTTGACAAAAATTTCCAAATTAAGTTTCAAAGGTGTATCTGGCCATTGTATATGTAATTCTAGAGTTAGTTAATCTCAAGGGTTAGGTTTTGATGTCTAGAAACTTCCTAGGTAGTGTAAAAATGCCTATTTAGGGAATGCCCATACATTCTCTAGGACAACTCTAGGTGATAGTTCACAACTTTGTGTTGCAAATTATTGTAAGGAAGGCACCCATGTGGGTTTGCATATTGTATTTAAAAATTCCATAATTATGTATTTGTAGCAATAATAAGAAGCCCATATTTTATTATTGACAATTGTTGTTATTTCTTTATTTCTATTATGTTTTTTGGTATTAAGGGGAGCACTCTTCATTGTCTTCTATAATTATAATACAACTACTTGAAAGATGCTTGACTATGGGAAACCAAAGAAAGATGACATAAAACTAACACTCGTGTATAGAAGAAAGAAAGAGAAATATTATCTCTACAAAGATTATCATCATATACTAGACGTTGAGATAATCATTACCCAGGTATATGAATACCACTAGATGATGCAATACTACAACACCATTATACCCTAAAGAACCAAATACATTCTAAACAATATTTTTATTAAACTTAATATGAAAAAGTTCTAGTTAGGATCATTATTAGCAAGGTCATTAATAGACCAATGTTCATTTGGTTGATCCAAAAGAACTTCCCCTTTACAAAGTTTTTTTATGAATTCTCTATCCATAGAATTTATATTACTTTTTCATTATCATATATTCCTCATCTTAGGATTAAGTCTCATCTCCATACCACTTAAAGTTAAAGTCTCATCCAAAAAACTTAAAAACTCAATCCATAAATAAAACATCCTTAATTCAATGACCATGCATGATCTCATATTTTTGAGTTGATATGTACCTACATTAAGATAAATAATTTTTTTTGGAACTTTCCCTTTTACTAAGCATTGTCAAGGATAGCTCATTCCTTCATCATTTCCACATAATCTTAGTATGGTGGTTGTGTTATGTTGACTAATCATGTAGGAAATTTATGTTTTCCTAAGTTGACCATCACATCCATTAGAATTAATCCTAGGTACCTTCTAACTTGTAATTAACTATTAAGTAATCCCTTAGGTCTTAGGTAATCACCTATATTACTATTAGGATTGAAGAATACTAAGAGGGAGGGTGAATTGGTATAATAGCTCTTTTAATACCTTGAAAATGATTGCACAAATACCATGTAAATAATAGAATAAATAAATAAACACATAACACAAAGAAAATTAAAGAACTCATAACACCATATTTTATTTTTAAATGAAAAACCCTAGTAGAAATGGTACCCACAATGACCTCACCATCACAGTAATATGTGACTTGTTAAAGGAATAAGTAGAATATGAAAGTTTGAGAATGTATTTTAATTCAAGAACTTTCCTGGAGCTCACTTCTCAAATATAAAATAGACCCAACCCTCAATCAGTTTTGCCAATATTGAATTAAAAAATAAGGTTGGACTTATTGTCCTTTACCAAACTGACTGGTACTATTTATGCTTAAATAGTTTTGATGAACTGCTGGTTAATATTCGATGTCAAATAAAATATATGATCTCATAATTTTCATTTACACATAATATTAGTTAATCATTCATCATCTATATCCTTTGCAATCAAAACTCAATCTCAAATATGATATCCTAATGTAGAAATATAGTTTTTTTAGCTCCCAAAATGAAATGCATGTATACTATTCAACTATAATATTAAATTTATACTAGCTGACCATGATTAAATTACTCTGATGTTGGCTCTACAAGAAAATAGCATTTACCAAGACTAGTTTTTGATCAACTCATCACCCCAATGAATCATTACTAAACTATCATGATCTTCTTAAAAACTCTCAACTTGATAAGTAGGAGATGATTTCCACAGCTAGTCAAATTGTGATGTTCACATCACAATTTGACTAGCTGTGGAAATCATCTCCTACTTATCAATTAAATCCTGATATTCACATCACAATTTGACTAGCTGTGGAAATCATCTCCTACTTATCAATTGATGAGCTTAAGGGGCTTTCTAATGAATGGTTCATAAGGCACAACACTTGGTGAAGGTTTTGCAAATGGGGTTGCAAGCTTTGGGTTTAACTGTGGAGGAAACTTTGTAGTTAAGCACGCTCAAGCTGGAGTAGTACTGGGATGGGTGACCTCCCGGGAAGTCCCGGTGCTTCACCCCTGTGAGCATCACCTAGATCCAATGAGTGCTAAGTGTTCCATTTATTCTCATGAGAGATGGATTCATGTTGAATCACTACTCATGAAACATGGGTCATCGAGTTTGACTCAAAAATCACACAGTTAAATCCTGATATTCACATCACAATTTGACTAGCTGTGGAAATCATCTCCTACTTATCAATTGATGAGCTTAAGGGGCTTTCTAATGAATGGTTCATAAGGCACAACACTTGGTGAAGGTTTTGCAAATGGGGTTGCAAGCTTTGGGTTTAACTGTTGAGGAAACTTTGTAGTTAAGCACGCTCAAGCTGGAGTAGTACTGGGATGGGTGACCTCCCGGGAAGTCCCGGTGCTTCACCCCTGTGAGCATCACCTAGATCCAATGAGTGCTAAGTGTTCCATTTATTCTCATGAGAGATGGATTCATGTTGAATCACTACTCATGAAACATGGGTCATTGAGTTTGACTCAAAAATCACACAGTTAAATCCTGATATTCACATCACAACTCTCAACTTGATACGTATAAATGAATATCTCCATAATGTAATTAATTCAAGCCTTGTGATGATCAAATTATACATAATCCTATGTCTACTTCCATTCTCTAAATTTATTTTCTCTAACTACTCCAAATCTTTTCATACTAAATTGATTAATTTGACTGACTAAACTCTTCTTTTGGTAAATTGAATAGTTTCTATGTACCAAATCTTCTAGTAAAATCATATAAACAAATCCCCCTTTGGTGTTGATGGAAACATAGTAAAAAATGGCTATGTTCCAATCCCAAAATATTCCAAGTCGACAAAAATGCTAACCACCTATCAACTTTATGTCATTTTATACATACTTTTTTCCTCTTTGACATCAACAGAAAAGGAAGGAAAAAAATCCTATACTATCTACATGTGTACACACACTAACACAAACCTATATATACATATATATACACACACACATATATGTTGAAAATAATTGGTTAATTGTGAATTGTCTTTGATGTTATACAAAATGTCATATCATTTCTAGTCAGTGTATGTCAAGCTCACTTGAGTGATGAAGACAATTTCTTGTGTCTGCTGAGCATTCCAAAGTTTGCCTAGTTCAGAAGATAGTGTCTACTTAATTCACTTAAGGTAGGTTGAGTGTTAACCAAGATCACTTGGTTAATGAAGAAAATATTGATGGAACAAGTGTTAACCAAGCTCACTCAGTTACCAAAGGAATTTTGTGGCAATGTAATATTAACTATGTGCACTTGGTTAACATATGAAAATTGTTTCTAAGTTACTGTCTACTAAGCAAGGTCAGCTAATGAAGGATTTTCTTGTTTTGGCATACTGAGTTCAATAGATTTTTTTTTTGGTTCTATCTGACTAAGGAGATGAATATTGAGTATTCTAAGTTGTATTCAAACTGACTTGACAATATGTATGATATAAATATAAGGTTAAGTTGAGGATTGAATGTGTGAAAATAAATAAAATATGTGAAGATGCCTAGAGGAAGCAAATTAGAAGGATAATCAGAATACCATTGTTGAGCTACAAAGATACATTCGATTAGAAAGGATCAAGTATACAATGCCAGAATTGAGATCTGTAATCAATAATTTATTTGCATTATAAATTAGGTCATCTCATTGTTACTCTCTAACCATTATAGTAGTGATCTAAATCTATTAATAGAGTTTTCTCAACAACTATTTTTAAATCCTCTAATAAGGTCACATTTCTAGATTTAATTATGTAAATACCTCTAACAAGGCTACTCCTAATAGGTTGATTAAACCCTCTAATAGGAGATCACACCTAACAGAGTGTTTTGTAACCTTTAACAAGGTTGGCTCCTAACAAGATTCACTTCAAAAGAGTGAAAATCAATAACTAATTGCAATTGGTGGTTTTTCTCAAATTGGGTTTCCACATTAAATCTTGGTGTCACTTGTGTTCATGCTATTTCTTTCATGTGTATGCAAATAATTTAAGTAAGTTTAATCACTGATAATATATTAATATTTACATGTTAAGAATTTTTTGAGTTAAAGTTTCTATTTTAGTGCTTACCAAGTTACAACAATTACTAGTATAAATCAAGTGCCTATGTTTTTGTTGAGCATCAATATTATTAGTGAAGTTTTTGTTCTATGTTGACAGGTAAGGGATCTAAGATTTATTTTAGTGGCAATTGATTCACCCCTCCCCTCATAGTTGCTCCTCTTATATTTCCAACAATTAGTATCAAGCTTCTTGGTGCTTGCAGAGAAGATTTCAAGTACCTAAGATAAAGATTAGGATGTCTTACAAAAGGGAGATCCCCAAGATGAACAGAGATAACTCTAAGGCGTGGTAGGAACTCATGAGGCTACACTTAACAACCACTAGAGATTTAGGGCTAAAGTATTTAGACATCAAATACTCAACACCTATTGGAACTATGACTATTGAAGAAATTGTAGAGAAGAAGAGTCATAACATCATCATGATTGATATTTCTTCATCTCTCAACTATGCTGAATTTGATGAGGTCAAAGACTGTGGAGTTACTTATGAAATGTGGATCAAGGTAAAAGTCATCTATGGAGGAGATGATAATGTAAGAAGAGCTAAAGTTGAAAGTCTTAGAGGAAAATTTGATCAAATAAAGATGAGATAAGATGAGAACATTGTAAAGTACAATGACAGAATCAAAGCCATTATTTGTGCTATCAAAGCTTCAAAAGGAAAGATTGAAGATGAAATAATGGTAAGTAAATTTCTTAGAAAGCTTCTTCCTATATATGCAATCAGAGTATCAACAATTCAAGAATTGAGATGCAATCCAAAGAAAATATAACATTGGATGTAGTAGTTGGAAGATTGACAATATTTGAGCTAGATAACTATGATAATTATGTTCCTAGTTATAGCAATCTTGAGTCTACATTTGAGGCTAAGTTGTCACTCACAAAAAAATCCAAAAATTTGAAAGCCGAACAATCTAAAATTGAAGAGGAAGATAGTTTTGAAAGTGATCTTGAAATTATTGAGGTACTACTTGTAAGAAGGTATCCCAAAGGCAAAGGATAGTACAAGGGTAAAATCCCTTTGATTTTTTTTATCTTGTGAAGAAGTTGGACACATTATTGTAATATGTCCAAATAGAGAAGACAAAGATGAAAATAAGCACAACAAGAACAAAGGTAAGAAGGATTTCAAGAGCTACAAAGACTACAAGCACAAAGGTAAGAAATCTTGTTTTATGGGTAAAAGATTCAAATAGTAGTGAAGATGATGAAATGGTATATATTGTTGTAAAAAAAAAAATATGATGATGAAAGAGATAAAATGACACTTATCTCTCATGTTAGTAGAAATGACACATGGATTATTGATAGTGGCTTCTCACATCATATGACTAGTGACAAAACAAAGTTTGAACATATGGAACATTATGATGATGGAAGTGTGAGATTTGGAAACAATGAGCCATGTTGCATAAAGGGAAAAGGTTATATATCACTAACCAAAAAACTTAGATGTGATAATGCTTATTGGGTTTAGGAACTAAATTTTAATCTAGTGATTGTGGCATAGTTGAATAACATTGGATTCAAGGTAGAATTCATGAATGGGAAGGTCAAACTACTAGATGGAAAAGGAAATTTGGTTGGGTCTGGAAAACAAACAAAAGGCAATCTTTCATATCTTGAGTTATACATTAATCCAAATACAATGGGGTAATGAGGCATACTTGGTTTCTAGTACCAATAGGGGATTGGAGCTTGAGTGTTTGATTCTTGAAAGTTTTCAACTTCTAACCTAGTGTTTGCATCCTTCCCATCCTAATTCTTGGTTTCCTCTAAGTTTACACAATGGTATTTGAAAAATACCTTTTACTTTAATTTTTATCTTCCTTCTTCTATATTTCTATTTTCCAGGAAGCCCCTTATTATGGGGAGAAATTTTAATTTATGGATGGTTACATCCATTGTAGTTGACTTGCTAAGGTTTGATTAAATAAATCAAACCTTTAATTAATGGTTTATTTTAATTTACATCCCTAACCATTATTGGTTATCTATGTTGATATCTAAGCCTACATTAACTATTAGTCTCTAACACTTAGTCATTTCCAAGGTAGTGTTGGATAGTCATCACTACGATCGAGCCATCCAAAGAAGGCTAAGCTACCAGGGACTTGTGTACATTTCATCATAATAAAAGAAAGTCAGAGGTTGTTGGACACCCCAATAGAGACTGGGTCAACATACAAGCCATGTAATAAAGAAGAGACCAAGCATTTGGGAAGTTAGTTAATGTTGAGTGAGTTAGTATATGCTGAGTAATAGGATGAATGATAGTTATGACCAAGTGTCATAACATTCAAGTGTTGAGTAAACCAGTTTTGACATATGAGTTTTTAATTGTACAAACAATTATGCACATTATTTTAGCCAACTTCTACATAATATTTAACCATTGTAGAGACAATTAAGGAGAAGGTTACATATTTCTTTAGAAGGCATTAATCCCTAGGAAAGAAGATTAACCGATTAGAAAATTAGATGGGTTAAACAAAAAAAGGATGAAATAAGGATCGTTGATCCTAATCTAGAACTTTCGATGATTATCTATTGAAGAAGGGTTCCTACCCTAGGAGTCTAAAGGAAGGATGGGTCTGAAAGTAGTTCAGATAGAGAAACTAGAGTAGTGAAATACAAAATAAAGATATCAAATAAGGAGATTAGATTGATATTTTTGAGACAAGATTTGTAATATGCTTTTAGAGAAAATTAAAGGGCCAGGTGCTAAATCAATTTTAATACATTAACGTAGGGAAAATATCTTAATGGAGTGGTTCTAACAAACTTTATTTAAATCTACTACTAAATTTCTTACTCTATTGTAAGTGTAACATTCTTTAATAGGGTAAGACCTAATAGTCTTTAAAAAATTTAGTAGAAAAGACTCCTCACAGGTTAGATCATCTGATATGATTAAATTGTAGCCCTAATAGGATTTTTCTTTTTTACAGTAGTAAAAATTTGTGAGTTTCATCCCCACCCCAATTTTACCTTCAACTTGAAGCATTTATGGGTTACCAAAATGATTGTGTTATGTGTTGATTTTTTACATGGATGTCATGCTTATATAGATTTCATTTTAGCATTACATATTTATGTTTCTATGGTATAAGATCTAAGATATGAGATGGATTAGGTGTGAATATAGTTAATTATTTTATCATAGAAAAGTTTTAGAGATGTTGATTCACCCCTACTCTTAGTATCTTGTTTCCCATTAAGATTTCCAACAATTGGTATTAGTGATTACTTCTCTTGAATGAAGCCTATAATCTTAAGGGCAAAATATCTTGAAATGGAGGAATAAAAAATGGGAAAAATCATTGAGAGCTAGATGATTGAAATCCAAGTCATATTGGAACAACTTGAGGGAGCAAAAGATTAGTTAGGGATATCATTAAAGAAAAGGAAAGATATGGTCATTCAATAGAATGAAAAACTGTACAAGTTAATACACAAGGATTTTTTAACAGTGGGAATATTAATGATAGTGATGTAGAAATAGAAAATCTACTTGAGAAGAACAACATTCTGAATAAAGAAGTCAAAGAACACAAGAGAGAACAAGAAATTTAATTAGTAAGATTATGTGAAGTGATTGAACAAAAGAAAAAAGTTGAAGAAGACAAAATTATGGCTAAAGAAGAAAAATGAAAAATTTCTACTCGACTTGAAGAAATGGCATTTGATGTGCAAAATCTTATAAGCAATTAGTTAGACATAATTAGCTAGTTGTTAATTGCAAATTGGGAGTTGAATAGAAAGGACATGGAGATATCAAATCTAAGATTACAATGTGACAAACTAAGAAATGAATTGAGATCTAAGATAGAACTTCTAGAAAGAATGAACAAACCTAGTGAAGCTATCAAATACTTTGAAGAACTAATGAGACCACCAAGGTCATCCAATGATACTTTTACTGTAGGACATGTCAAGCATACTTCATCTACTAAAGAAGGAGAATTATTAAAGAGTGGTGAGAAAAGAAATGAAAAATCCAAAGATAAACCTACTTGTCATCATTGTGGTAAACTTGGGCACACTGCTAACATATACACAAGCAATAATGGTATTAAAAAATCTAAACCCACGTTTACTGGTAATTGTTTTAATTGCAAGAAATAACGCCACAAAGAACCTGAATGCAAGTCAAAGAAAAGTGATACACCTAGATTTGACGGATACTATTATAACTATCAGAAATATGGACATAGAGCTCATGAATGTAAAACCAAGGAAAGATCTAACTAGACATATAATAAGAAAACACATGCACCTAAGTAAGGTAACTCTTACAATTAGGATCACAACATATGGTATAATTGTAATAATTGTGAAGGGTATGAGTACACTCTAAAGAATTTTATTAAGATACATTTAATAAGTAACTATAAGAAATGGTTGAATGGAAAACTAATTTGTTTCAATTGTCTCAAGCTTGGACATATTAGTAAGAGCTTCAGGGCCTAAGCACCAACACCAAATACTAAAAGAAATAAAGGAAAAAGGAAAGCTGAGATGATCAAAACATCAAAAGAGATAGTAGAAACTATAAGCAGTGGAGAAATAAAAGATATGATCACCCAAATCCAATGGATTAGGTGATCACACCACATCCAACTAAGAAAAATAGTTATATAAGGGACTGTATACTAAAATGTAAGATCATACATGATTTCCTAACAAGAAAAATGGTTTAAAGTCCATATCAACATGCATTAAGATGCATTAGGACAAATCTGAGAGAAGTATTAGGTTGTTTGAGTATGTTTTACTATCAAGTATCAAGAATTATTAATATAGTCTATATTTATTGGGCATTGCAATATAGACTAGGAGCTTACATCGACCAAGATGATATATTTCTTAAGAAAATTGATAATGACTGAGCAAGGTGGTAGTAATCGAGTAGTTGAATGAAAAGAGGTTTGGAAGGCTAAGACAAACTTTGTGCACCTATAAGTACAAATGCATTTATTATAGACCTAATTGGATAGATTTAAGGTATTTATCAAATTTTGACATTCATTTTCATCTTACCAAGTGGTTTTTAGAGCTTGAGTGATTCAAAGGTGATTTGAGTGATATAGCAAGTGAATCACATTGTGCGCACTAGAAAATTGAGAAATCACAGTAAGTCAATTTTTTAGTGCTGAGTAAGTTGTTTATGAAGTGATTTGAAGAAAAATTGTGTCAACCCTAGTACAAAGAAGAAATCATCTACATTTGTATCTACAAAATAAATGTTGAAGGAGAGAAATGCATAGATTGTGAGGAATGACTAGTGTCCCCCACAAAATTTTAAAGAGTATTAGAACATTGCATTAAATGGTGTTGAATTTAGCACCTTGTCATAAATTCCACCAAGCATACTAATGGTTGATGATGTACAATCATGTTATATGTGTAATGTGGGAGAGATTAGAGATTATGAACTTTGTGCAACATAAGATAAATTATGGGATAATGGAGTATTGAAGGATGGACACAAGATAGTTGTTGAGAAATGGCTAACCCATGCCCTAGCCTTTCTGAAGGTTTTCAAAGTCGAGTGGATAAACATTATGTTAAGCCATGTGCATGATATGAATATATGGTTAGAAGGTGGGAAAATTAAGATCAACAAGGCTATCATACACCAAGTCAATAGTTATCCTACTTTGGATAGATCTAAGTTAATAAGAAGTGTTGCAAGGAAAATTATTGAGAATATTAGAGAGATAAGGAAATCAAGAATACCTCATGTAAGTTTGGTTCCCTACTCATATGTATATTTTTATATGTACAAAATTTATTCCCTACAGCAAGAAAAATTTCATGGGATAACTATTTTGAAGAATTCAAGAATAAAATGAAGAACCCAATGAGGATACCTAAGTCAATTGTGGATAATTATTTTGATGATATGCTACATGGTAGACACATATTTTAGATATGCACAAGAAGTAATACTGAGGGTTGCATGGTTGGGGTCGATGTAGTATGAAGTTAATATTGATTAAGTGACTAAATTAGTGATTGTACTTCTATCTAAAGAAATTGATGTAAATGTTAATCCATTAGGTACATATGACATTGCCAAGTGAAGAATGACTTTAGAAACAAAAGTGTCTAAAATAGATAAGAAAAGGAAGAAGGATCTTGAGAGAAAACTTGGCAAAGGACAACTTTAGATTACTAAAGGAAAAGGTGAGGATGAGGTATCTGAAGAAGAAGCCCAAGCCAAGTCATCTAAGGAAAAGTAGCTAGCTATTGCAAAGCCCAAGGCAACAAAGAAAAATAAAATATTTATTGTAGATCAAAAATTCAAAGAGAATCTTAAGAAGGATTTGAAGAGAGTTGTCACAACACCTAAGCTAGAGCCAAAATGAATTTCAAGGTCAAAGGTAGCTTAGTCCCCACTAATGAAAGAGAACGGTAGTCCAACATAGAGTAAGTCTACCAAAACACCAAAGGAAAATCTACCTAAGAGGCCAAGGAGAAAACTGGTTATGACATAGGAGGAGGATAATGATGAAGAAATAGAGTATGATGACCTGGGCAAACTTTAGATCACACCTATATCACCTCCAATGACTATGGATAAGGTATGTCAAGAGATTAGTAAATTAGCAAGTTTGGCAGGATTTAGATACATTGATTTTGATTTTTTAAGTTAAAAAGACAAAGAGAAACTTGAAAAATCTATGATTTACATTATGATACAATTCACATCTACACCTATAGAGTTAGGTAAAGACATTCTTGAAATTTTTTATGATAAATTTGATGCTAAGTGGAAGTTGGCATTATCCAATGGAAGAAAGATTAGGGAGACCACGTTAGCACAAATAATGACATAATTAGGGAAGACACATATGTCTATAGTCTTGAAAGATTTTGTGAAGAAATTTATGTCTAAGGAGAGGGATTATAAAATTATGATGAATAAAGATCATGAAGTTGAGCAAGAGAACATAAGTATATGGAAGGAATCATTTGGTTTCTTATTCCATCAATTGACAAAGACGAATAAGAAAGAGGCAAAGAAGTCAAGGAAGATGAAGATGATGTAGTAGAAGTTGTAAAACTTGTAGAGGAAAAAAAGTAGTTGGTAGAAGGGTGTGAACAACAAGATGTTTTCATAATTGAGGACATTCCAAAGTCATCCCCATAGAATCAGAATGTGTTGATTGAGGAAGATCTAAAATATGTTGAATTAGATCCATCTATATCATGCACCAATCTAATATTACTATAAGTATAGGATTATCCAAGGATTGAGAGTGCAAGTACTAAAGGTTTCAATTTTATATCTGTTACAATGGTGTCTAAAATGAGTGTTGAGAAAAAATGGCAAGGCTCTAATTATGTTTCCACAATTGACCCATGTCATTGATCTCAAACTATATTAGAATAAGGTAGAAAAGGAGAAAGAGATGGCACATAAAGGACAAGAGGCTATCCAAGCTCTTATTCAACTATTGAGTGCCATACCTATAGAGACCTTAAATTTTATACATGTACAATAGGTTAAATCAACTCAATAGAAGAAGTCACCTAGATCGAGTACAAAGGGAAAATAATTAAATAGATATCATTACCTAGTGATAGAACCACTTGATATTAGATAAAGGCACATACAGAGGATATAATAGAGGAAATAATAAGTTTAGATGAAGTCATCACATTTCCTATCTATGACTTGAACAACATGACATTGTAGTAGATGGAAAAATTATAAACCTTGCTACATCCCAAGACAAAGAAAGATCAGTTAAGGAGATAACACAAAAGGAAATAGGTATTGTATAGTATAAAAGTTATTTTTGTTGATGCATTTGAGATTGTTGATGTTAATATACAACATCCAATTCTATATCAGTTAGTATGTATCTTTGATAAAGTTTAGACTGAGGATATAGAGACCAATGATAAATTGAAGAGATGGTCTGAGAAGAAGTTTGAGCATAAAAATTTTTGCAAAAAGTTTCAATTAAACTTGCAATTAGGAAGGTTGAACTTTCTAACCTTGCCAATTAGTTGGAAGGAATTTTTAAAATAATTCATTTTGTGAACATGAAACTTTATGATGTTGAGTTCTTCACATTGGAGAACCAACTATCTATTGATATGATTCAAGAAGATATGGAAGCATGCACACATTCATTGAGTAAGAACACAAGTTCAAGCTCACCTTCATATAATAAGTTGACATTTGATCAACAGAGGCTAGCCGAGTTAATGGCTAGAGAAGAGAATATGGAACAAACTGGTTTCAATTTAATTCATGCTACTATCACATTTGGAGACAATTAAGAGGGAATTATCTATAGATTAGAATTTAGCAAAGAAAAATACACATCTTTCAACTAAAGAGAGCTTGATTGATCTAGCTTCTTAGCTAGAGATAAATATTCAAGTTATGGAATCTACAACAAATAGATGAAATAAAGGACTTGAATAAATTATGGCAATTCATCAAACATTTTTAGATAAATACAAGTTAATCCCATCTAACCCCAAGCCATACATAACATAACAAGGGGGGAATATCTAAAAGGAAGAATGGGAAATGTCCATCATGACATAAGTGAAAGAGGAAATATGAGAAGATGACACAAAGGGAGATGACATAAACCACATGAATCAACATTAGAGATTATAGACATATATACTATATAGTAGAGATAAAGTTTTAACGACCAAATTATAGTCTTATGGGGAGTATTTTTTTTGCATGGAAAGCTAAGTCATGACAAAGTGTTTTTGCCACTAATGTCAAAGCGAGATATTGTTGATCTCTAAGCCTAAGTTGACTATTAGTGTCTAACACTTAGTCATTTCCAAGGCAGTGTTGGATAGTCATCATTACAACTGAGCCATCCAAAGAAGGCCAAGCTACAAAGGACTTGTCTACATTTCACCATAAGCTAAGAAAGTCAAAGGTTTCCAAGAATCCCAATAGAGATTGAATCAACATAAAAAATAAGGAACACAAAATATACCAAGTGTTTGGGAAGTTATTTAATGCCAAGTGAGTTAGTATATGCTGAATGACAAAATGAATGTTAGTTATGACCAAGTGTTAGGACATTCAAGTGTCGAGTAAACCAATTTTGACATATGAGTTTTGTAATTACACAAAAATTTATGTACACCATTTTAGGTGGCTTCTAAATAATATTTAAAGATTTTAGAGGAAATTAAGGAGAAGATTACACATTTCTTTAGAAGGCATTAACCCTTAGAGAAGAAGATTACCCCATCAAAGAATTAGATGGGTAAAATGACAAAAGTATGAAATAAGGATCATTAATCCTCATTTAGAATTTTCTATGATTATCTATTTAAGAAGGGTTCCTATCCTAGGATCAATGTGTGTGTGTGTGTGTGTGTGTGTGTGTGTGTGTGTGTGTGTGTGTGTGTGTGAGAGAGAGAGAGAGAGAGAGAGAGAGAGAGAGAGAGAGAGAGAGAGAGAGAGAGAGAGAGAGAGAGAGAGAGAGGAGTGAAGGAATGACTTAGATAAACATATATTGAGACTTCCAATCATAAAACTAAAATTATAATAAGGATGCAAATAAAATATCATTAAACCAAACAAGAATAAAAATCCTCAAGTTCCCTATTTGGATAGTTGACTTCCCTAACAAGAATTCTAGGTTCAAGGTGCCAATATGGACCATGGTTTCATCTCTAAATCAATAGATAATATAGAGGCTTTAGTGCATGTTCCTACACACACCTCCATCACTAACCAATCAATATGAATATCTACAAATAACATTGTAATAATATAGAATCAAATCAATAGTAATATAGATGTTAGATGTATTAGTAAGTTTAGATATCCATAGAAATCCATAATTCTTATTTGAAAGCATATAAAATGTATCATAAGAAGTCTATCTAAAACACATCATGTAAAGTATCATCTAACCTCCTAGATTAATCATAAAGCATAACAATAAAATCTAGTATCTCAAAATAGAATTCAAATCATTTCATCTACAAAACAATGGTAAACTAAATCAAAATAAAAAAGATAATCTTATCATGATCTAGGAAGAAAAGAAATCATCAAGTCCCCAAGAGACTTGAGTCTTTGTAAAAAATAAAACCATAATAAGAGAAATAAGCACAATAAGAGAGATATGCACTATAAAGGGATGTAGTTACTTTCCCAATAACATTTGTGTGCCTTATTGTGAACTACACAAGGAAAGGAAAAGGTGAAAAATGACTCTGTAAGAGGGGATGGCATTGAATGGTCTAGTTGTTGGAATACTTTAGAATAACTAAGAGGGAGGTGAATTAGTTATACAAGTTCCAAATGTATAGATAAAACTTTTTAGTACTTAACAAACACATGTGCATGCATTGATCATCCAATATCTCAAACCATAGTATATCACTATCCTAAGTCAAATGAACTTTGCAGAAATATAAATATGAAATACCAAAAAATCATTAACACAATTTAACACAAGGATTTTACACAGAAATCCAATTTGGGAAAAACTACTAGTAACATGCTACCAATTTTGACTCTTCTAAAGTGAGCTCTATGAGGAGCCAACCCTGTTAAAGGTTACAATGCGCACTGTTAAATGTGACCTAGATTAAAGGATTTTAATCATGCTATTAGGAGTGATTCTTGTTAGAAGAATTTAGAACATTCCATTAAAATTTCACCCTATTAAAGGATTTACTTGTGACTATTAGGTCAACCTTAATCTAAAGGATTTATCCAAACTAACACAATTGTTAGAAAGTAAGAGTAGGACTTGATATGACAACAAAATAGCTCACTTGTAAATTACAGATCTCTTATTCAATCCTCCATACTACTTGACATTCGATCTCCTTTGTCTCTAACAACTTGTTCACACTTCAAGCCTTCACCATCTTAAGCCTTCTTGCTTAGTATGCAAATTGAAGGTTCATCCCTTCAGCCACCAAATGAAGCAACACCTCAATACTTCTTACTTCTCTTTGGTTTATACTATGACACTTTGTGTCTAGCCTATTATCTCCTTATATAGAGAATTTAGATCTTTTCCCACTTAACCACAATCGTACATCTTAGGGTTAGGTTAGATTCATCGAATCTATCCTCTTTTCCATTTTGATTCTTCTAGAAACTTCTCTTAAAATCCTCTTCAAATTCATCTCAAAATTTAAGAAATTAGGAAATCAAATTTGTCAACTCAGATTCATCAAATCATCAATCAGACTCATTTTATTAGCACTCGGCAATAACATGTTGTTTTCTTGGCAATAACTGTCTTTTGATGCATGATCAATAGTAGGTTTTTTGGCATACACTAAGTCTTATTGGTGCTCAGCACACACTAAACTTCATTTTCTTAGCATCTACTAGATTTTTTTTTGCTTGACACATATTGAATTTCCTTCACTTGGCTTCAACTAACTTTCTGCTTGGCCTACACTAACTTGCTTAGCTTCCACTATTTACTTGGTCAAGCTTGGTAGACACATTTCTTTTCTTAGCCTTCTTTTTGTCTTTTCTCTAGTATAATTTCATTGTAGCATTAAGTAGATAAACAATACACTATATCATCAAAGTCTTACTTTGTCTTAGTGCTTCTTTTATTCACCATATAACTCAATCTTTCTATATGTACTCTTTTTATCCTTTCTTTCAAATCCTCTTCATCAATCAATCAAATGATAGCATTCATATAAAATTAGCAATTTTCTCACAAACAAGTAGTAGGTTTGACATCAATGACAAAATAGTGATTGTTCCATGAGAGGTTTCATCAATCTTTGTCATTTCTATGCTTCAATAACCTTCTTTATTTTAACAATCTCCCTCTTTGACATTGATGGAAAACTGATACCAACAACACTACCAAAAAGAAACTTCATAGCTTGTATTGAAATATCTCCCTCTATTAGTATATATCCTTCTTCTGTATATGCTACAATCTCTCTTCTTCTTTAGATATTTAATGTAACTTTCTCTCTTTCTCTTTCAAATCTTTCTAATAAAACTCTATGTATATTATCCCTCAATATATTCTCCCTCTTGACAATAATACCAAATAATTAACACCTTCTCATGTAGATCTTAGAAATTTAGGTTCCCCCTCTATCACCTTGAATGTGACTTTAAATCTTTTATTTAAGCTCTTTCCTTACTTTATGCAGTTTCTAAAGTAAGATCCACTACATTAAGTTATAAAGTGTGCCATTGAACTTAGTTGATGCACAACACTACTCTTGCTTCTTAAGCATCTTTGGATAGGGGTATCACCCCTAGCCTACCTCTAAGATATTCATGTGCATCCTTAGGTAAAGCTTTTATGAATATATCAGCTATCTATTCCTTTGTATTCACATATTCCATTCTTGTTTCCTTGTCTTGGACCAACTCTCTCAAGTAATCATACTTGATTACAATATGCTTTATCTTAGTATTGTCATAGTAAATTACCATAGGTTCATTGATTTCTTCAATCATTCCTTTGAGTAACTGTTTGATCCACACCACATTTGTACAATTCACTATAGCAACCACATATTCAGCTTCACTAGTTGATTGTAAAATACATTTTTGTTTCTTGCTAGTCTAGGTAACCAATCTTTTTACTAAGAAAAATGCTCCTCCACTTGTACTTTTTCTATCATCAATGTTTCTAGCCCAAGTAACATCTATATAGGCTCTCAATTTAATCTTGTCATTTTTCTTGTAGTATAGACCATAGTCTTTTGTACCTTTCAAGTATCTCATAATCCTTTTAATAGTCACTAAGTGATTCTCCTTAGGATTTGCAAAAAATATTGCAACAATCCCAACAACTAGTGCAATATCAAGTTTGCTATGAACTACATGTACAATGTTTGATTTACTTCAGAAGAATCACTACTCTTAGATAGTTTATGTTCGATTACCTTAGGAGTACTAACTGGTCTTGAATCTTCCAGACCAAAAGTTTTCAAACTTTCCTTTACATACATGGACTAAGTAATGTAAATATATTTCATCTGATAAACTTATAATCCAACAAAGAATTTTATTTCTCTAAAAATAGACATCTCAAATTCTTTCATCATTTCATTTGCAAATGTCTTACACAATGCATTTTTTCCTCCAAATATGATATCATCAACAAATATTTCGGCTTGTAAAATTCCTTTACCTCCTTCTATCTTCAAGTATAGATTGTTGTTTTTATTAGTCTTCTCAAAATGAAGCTTCACAAGATAGTTGTGCAGTCTTTCATACCATGCTCTAAGAGCTTGATTTAAACCATATAAAGCTTTGTGCAATCTACATGCCATGTTCTTATTGTTTGGACCAACAAATCCTTTAGGTTGCTCAATGTAAACCTCCTCTTCTAGTATACCATTCACAAATGTTGACTTAACATCCATTTGATAAAATTTGAATCCTTTATAGGAAAAAAAAGCTAGAGTTCTTAATCATTCCAATCTTGCAACTGGGGAAAATATCTCTCCATAGTTAATTCCCTCTTCTTTTGCATAACCATTGTAGACCAACCTTTCCATATTCCTTGTTACTTCATCATTATCATCCAATTTTTTTTTGTACACCACTTGGTTCCAATAACATTCTTGTCCTCTGGTCTTGGAACTAATGTCCATATTTTCTTCTTCTCAATCTAATCAATTTCTACTTTCATGACTTGACTCTAGTCTTCATTCCTTAAGGTATCCTTCACTGATTTAGGTTCATGTATACTTAAAAAGAATGTCTCATTCCTTAATCTATTTCTCTTCATTGGTCCAACCTCTTTCTCTCTAATGACTTGTTCAATAGGATGATGTCTTTTGACATATTTTGATAATCATGGCTATGTTCTTCTTTCAATAATAGGTTGTTCATGAAGTTCAATCTCAAGTTCAATAAGTACTTCTCTATCAGGTAACTCAACATTCCTTTTATGTAAACTGATCTTGACATTAGAATGTACCTTGTTTTTTTTTATTGTAACTTGGATTCTAAATGCAACTCGACATCAATTGTATGTGACTTGACAGTCATTGATTCTTGTTGATTGGTAGCCATGTATCATCAACACTAGAAAACATCCCTTCATAGTAGTACATAAAGGTTTTGTAATTCTCAGGTTCATTCTTTTGTTAATCTTCATGTATTTCTATATATTCATCAAATTTTACATTTGCACTTTCCACAACTTGGTTAATGTTAGTATTTAAACACTTATAAGCTTTAATTCTTGTGGAATATACCCTTTTCACTTTTTGCATCAATTTTACCATTTTAAAATTGTTGTCTTTAAGAATGTAACACTTGCTTCCAAATACCTTAAAATTTTTGACACTGGGTGAGTATCCATACCATAATTCATAAGGTGTGAAATTTGTACCTTTCTTGGCTTGTACTCAGTTCAAGGTATAGAATGTTGCAATGATATCTTCTCTCTATTATTTTAAAGAAACATTCTTTTCCATCACATATTTGTTCCTCCTTTTAGCTATCCCATTTTGTAGAGAGATCCTAGGCGTAGAAGTTTTTCTTTTCATTCCTCTATCATTGCAAAATTTATTGAATTTTGTTTGATGTAAACTCTCCACCTATATTAGATCTTAGACATTTCAAAAGCATTAGACCTTTGTCTCAAAATTTTTTGAAAAGCATCATACCTTTGTCTCAAAAACATAACTGTTATCATTCTTGAGTAATCATCAACAAATAGAATAAAATACTTGTCACCTTTGTATCTTTACAAATCAATTGGTCCACATAGATCAATATGAACTAATTCAAAAATTTATTTTGAAGTATGAGTCTTACTCTTAAAACTAGACCTTTTCATCTTGACTAACTTACACTATTTGCAAATTACATTATCAAGTTTCTTCAATTAAACCTCTGATTCTTTTCGTCTTACTGATACTAACCAAGTTGTCAAAATTTACATGACATAATATTTTTTTCCATAGCCACACATCATCAAATTGTACAACAAGACAAGCAACTTCATTCATTCCAAAATAAAACATATATAATCTTGTCTAATCTTCACTTCCAATGAGTTCTCCATCAACATCATAGATCTTAGCCTTCTTGTGTTCAAACTCAACCTTGTATCTTGAGCTATTCAATTAGGACATACTCAACATATTATAGTTAAGTCCTTATACATAGTAAGCATTGTCGTAGATAATATTTTTTTTTAGTCTTATTGATCATTTACCTTTCAATGGATCATGTGCATCATTACCAAATCTAACACTATTTCCACTATAATTCTCAAGGGTAATGAACTTACTTTTGTCACTAGTCATGTGATGAGAATATCCACTGCCAATGATCCATCTTTCAATGAGAACATCCATCTTCCATATTTCATATTTCCTTAATAAAATTCATTAGCAGGAATATTTTAAATCCTTAGGATTGGTTAGG
The DNA here is from genome assembly GCA_028749045.1 of Cupressus sempervirens. Taxonomy (NCBI): domain Eukaryota; kingdom Viridiplantae; phylum Streptophyta; class Pinopsida; order Cupressales; family Cupressaceae; genus Cupressus; species Cupressus sempervirens. Next base: position 243,324,267 of record CM053793.1, on the reverse strand, counting down.
ATCATTGGCTATTCATATTGACCCATTTGTGAGACCTGGTTCCAAGATTGGCACACTATAAGCCCTTGGTAAACTATGATCAAAGGTTTAAAATGGCATGGAATATTAAGATAGATTATTTTTTAATGGTTTAACATGTTTTGATCCATGTTGGATTGGTTAGAAACAAATTTGGTTGTTATAGGAAAAAGTTGCATTAAAATTGTAAAGTTGTTAAAAAGTTGTCAAGCAACTTTTGGCAACCTTTTGCAAAAGTTGTAAATTGAAATCCCAATGGCCATATTTTGTTCAAATGGTTATTATAACCATTATAAGATTATATATATCCCTTAAAAGTGGTTGGTGGACACACAATGTGTAATTTTTCTTTTCAATCAATAAAATACTGAAGTTTTATGCCAATTATAGTGTTGTAGCAAGTTGTATGGACGCCCTTTGACACATACATATAGAACTATGACATGGTTGGATATCTTGGTGAATAAAATTTCATTTTCAGTTGGAATGAGATCCTAACTCCTTATAGAACTCCAGATATCTTAAATTTACTTATTGTTATCCTAGTTTTGCATCTCTACCTAGGGTTCATCAATTCTCTCTAATATCTTGAGATTCCATCATGGGAATTTAATGATCCTAGGTGGAATTGGAGTTAAAAAAATTTATTTTAGGAATATTTTCATTTAAGGACAAGAGAGGTAGATAGGAGAGAGGAACTTGATGCCCTAGCTATGCAACATCCATGTGCATACTAGGAATCCATAGCAACATCTCCCATAACTCAACATAGAAATGGTTTCAAGGCCTGGGATTTAGTTTGTGATCATTTCATGTGAACCCCCTCATGTTTCAATAGTTGAGGTAATATTTTTTTCATGGATTAGATTACTTCCTTTGTATTGGAAGCCTAATTACCTAATTACACGAAGCAAGATTTCAAGTGGTACTTGTTGTATTCTCATCTTGGGATTCTAGCACCTTGGCATGTTATATGAAACCCAAAAAAATATCTAAATCTATGAATCATTTCATGGTTTTGTGTATATTGCTATATTTAAATCAAGTTTTTATTTTTGTAAGGGTTGCAAGCCGTGCCTTAAGTTTGTGAAGCAACTATTCAATAAATGTTGCATAGTTTGAATCTAATGTTTGATTCATGTGTTGGAATTCAAAAGTGGGAAGGATACTTTTGAGGGTGGGGAGGTGTGAATCAAAAGTACCAAACTTTAACATCTAAAATTATTTAACTAAAATCAATCACATGCATCTAACACATCTAATTAACATGAAGGAAAAGACATTCATGAAAATAGATAACACAAGATTTGATCACCCAGAAACCCTCCAAAATGATAAGGTAAAACTGGGGTGGGGATGACACACACAACTTATCACTATAGTAATATGTAACTTGTCAAGGTTACAAAGGTTGACCATCATCAATGGTCTACCCTATGAGAGACCTACCCTATTAAAGGCTCTACACCCTATTAAAATTGACTTGTCTAAAAGATTTACAAACATTTGCAAACATTCATTTGGAATGTCACCCTATTAAAGGATTTAAAATATGGCTGCTAAACCAACCTATCTTCATAGGATTTTCATTCTTCTAATACAATGGCTAGAAAGTATAGTAGAATGTGTTGACCTAATAACTTAGAATCTTCAATTGTTGATTTTAGATCCTTGTTCTGCCCAATCTAATTTGATTCTTCTTGATCTGATATAACTTTGTTTGAAGTGCTAATACTCTATTCTAATCAACTTGATTCTATAATATTGTTCAGGTCTTCTAATTCTTCACACTCCTTTCACTTCCTTCAAAACTTTTCTAGCTTTCTCTCATGCATTCCCATACTCTTCCATGCATACTAAATTGTGGGGTTTCAACCTCCTTAAAAAGGTTTCAAGACTTAGGGTTAGGTATGAATCTACGATTGAAATTCATCTATCTTTCCTACTCAATTCTTTCTATTTTTCTAATTGGTTGTATGTTTATTACATAGGGAATGTAATAGATTTGATCTTATCTTTTAGATCCGCCGAGATTCATCTTGAGTTAGCTCAAAAATGGTTTACATCTAAGTTTGTGAGGGAACAAATTCTTATGCTAATTTTGTGTTACTCAACACTTACTAATTGCTAATGCTCAACACATATAGGAATTTTCTCTTGCTAAAATCTTAAAGTTTACTCAACACATATACTGGCTCAACATCAATTGTCACTTGGCACTTGAGACTTGCTTGGCACTATCTGTCTGCTCAACATCTGAATAACTTGACACCTATTGAATTTCTGGCTTGGTACATACTGTAGTTCAACATCTATATTATACTTGACATCAACTTAGAAATTTCTTAAGTGTGTTGACACTTAATTGTCAAAACCAATTTTAGACCAACAATCTCCCCCTTTGACATGAGTGTCAAAAACACTTAACTAAATGCTATGAATTTGATCTCTATGAGTTTAATATACATCTTGTTTAGAATATGCACAAAATTTCAAAAACTTGTTCAAAATTTTGTAGAAGACTATATACCTCAAAACTTGTAACTCCCCCTAAGCTAATATGCCATTTTTGTATCCAAAACTCCTTATGCTCAATTTGTCTTATGTTTATTATTCTAATACTCTTTATCTTTTCCTTGTCATTCCTTCCCTTGTCTGCCCTATTTGTGTCTGCTCTATTTTTACTCCCCCTTTTGTACATCTTCCCTTCTAGTTTTTGCAACCTTTTTGCATTATCTCCTTATCTCTCCCTTAGTTTTATCTTGTCAGAAATCAAAATTTTATTATCTCCCCCTTCTTGACACTTATGTTAAAGGGTTCTATGCATTAATTGAATACTTAGCCAAAAAGGATTTTTTTACCTCCATTATGATCTTCAAAGCAACATCCCAATTGTCTAATGCAATTTCCAATGCTTTAAGCTAGATGGATGTTTTTGCTGCAAGGTGAACTGGACCTTTTAGTGTAGAAAGATTGGTGTCTTTCTTTAGAACATTCTCAGCATAGGCCAGTTCCTTCTACAAAAATTCCATGTGAGGGTGATAGAATATTGGAGATGTATCAATTTGGCCTTTATGTTTTCCTCATCTACTGTAAGTACAGCTAGTTCCTTTTGAGTGTGAAGCATATTAGCAAAATGCTTCTAACTCTAACCTAGATTATTGGGTAGCTGCATGCTTGATATTTTCAAGTTCCTCTCCAAGCTCATTATCTTTTGGCTGGTCTCTTTGTGAAAATTGATGGATCCCACAATTTGGAGTACAATGAGAATATGTTCTCAAGTATTGCTTTTACCTTTTCAACCTTCTCTGCTAGGTCCACCTAAGACAGTGCTATCTCACTTGATGTTCATTCATTTACTTTTATTTGGAACTTCTTTTCAGACCATTCTAGCAATTTTGCATTTGTGTCTAGGTCTTCATTTTTTACTTGGTCCACTATACTAGCTAATTGCTCCATTATGGGCTTGGTTTCATTAAGTACCTGCAAGGTAAATGCATCTAAAAAGATGTCTTTAATTTCAATCAAAGCTTGCCTTTGTTTATACTCATTTTTGAGTATCTCTTGTTTCTTCTTCTTCTCTAGTCCCTCTTGCACTTCACTAATCTATCTATGTTCATAGTTTTATAGTCATACCTTGGAATGACTATCTCCTCATCAAGAGCAAGGTCTCCATAGTGAAGTACCCTTGCAACCTTGGTAGAGCTCAAGCCTAGTGTTCATATGTGAAGTGGTACTGCATTAGTGCTTGACTATTGTGTTGTTTCTATGGGAGTCCCTATTGTAGGCAAATTGATTAGTGTTTGAATTGACTCTTGTTCCTTCTTCTTTGGACACTCCTTGTCCACTTCAATTCTACCTTGATCAATAAGTGTGATCTAATGTGGTGCACCTTGTCCTTGTGTTGTAGTGATAGAGGTATCCTTCTATCCTATTTGATCCTTTCTTGGCTCCTCGATAGTTGAAGTCACTATGCCTATGGAATCAACCTTAGCTGATGCATCTTGTGTTGCTTTCTCTTGTGGTTATCCACTTGTAGCTATTGGAGTATGTGAAGGTGGTTCTTGTGGATTCAACTTTTCTTTTGTAATCTTAGCTACAAATTTTTGAAGTTCCTTCACACTCACCAAGATTGGATTGGTACATAGCTATGATTGTAAAGTAGTATGGTGAAGGATCTTCCTAAGATCCTCTGCAGCTAGTAGGTTTATGTTCTAACCAGAAATGTCAGTAACATCCTTTAGAATTACTATTTCTGCAAGTGTGGGAGTTACATGTGGAGGACTTGGTGGTGACATTTGTGTGTCTTGCACACTCTATTCCTATTGCTGCTCCTTAATAGTTTCCATATCAACCTTTTGTGTTTCCTTCTCCACTATAACATTTTACTTTACTTTTTCTCCTTCTACTTCCTTATCATTTTCCTCTTCTTCTTCATCATTGTTTCTTCCTCAAAGGGATCTTCTTGTCCTTCCACATTAGAGTGGACATCTTCACAACATTCTCAATTTTATTCTACAATATATTGAAGGCTCTATACTTGGGTAAAAATTTGCTCCCATGCTTCTTATTTTCCTTGCTTATTTGGCCTTTTGTGAGTTTAGGCATTACACGAGCCAATGTTGACTATGTTATTTCCTTTTCCATGTTTAGGCAATAATGCCATTTATTTTTTGCAATAGAGTATAACTCCTTAGGCATTGTATTATGAAGTTAAAGTGGAGTGTTCTTGAGCTTGGCTATCATAGTGTAAACTAATTCTTCCACTATGTTTTGTTCTTCTCTAGTCAATACTTTTTAACCCAGACAAGTCTAGATTATCTCTTATGTTGTCACATATATTCTCTAGATCAGACTTAGTGGTGTGACTTACCACTTTGAATTGTCCATTGTCATTAGAATTTGTCCTCTCCTCATCTGATTTAGGAGGTGCCACATACTTTCTTCTTTTCTTCTTCTCTGGTATTCCTCCCTACTTTGTGGCTTTCTTCTTTTCTTATTCCTTGGCCAATTTTGTTGTAGCCCTTGTATCTACCCTAGTGGTAGGTTTTGTTAGGCTTGGCTTAGCTTTCTTCTTGCCTTTAGGCTGAGTAGCAAGTTGTTTTTGTGCTTTCCTCTTCCTAGGCTCTACCTTAGGTGCTTTCTCTTCTTCCTCGACACCTTCTTGTTCATCAACATATTCGTCCATGCCTTGAGTTAGTGCTAGTGGCTCTTGGCCCTATTCTTCTTCTTCTTCATCTTCATCTTCTTCTTCCTTTGCTTCTACAATACCTTGACCAAATTTCGCCTTAAGCTTCTTCACTAATTTGTCCTTTTTCTTCAGTGTTGAAGTGGTTTTCAATTCCATATCCACGTTAGATCTTACAACATCATATGTGCCAAAGTGTTGGGCACTCTTCTCTACTTCTTCTGCAGGCAGTGTTGTTATTGCTATAGATACCTCATTAGTATTTATCTCATAACCAAGTGGCCTAAGCCATCTTACCCTTGGTATGGCTGCTTGGATGTAGCTGTAACAATATCAACAAGAAAACATATATCATTTATGTGCTACTTGACTAATGAAATAGGTGTCCTCAGTCTCTGTTTCATGGACTTCTTGAAGTCTTCAAAGTAGCTAGTCATAATAATCTCAAAATTAGATCCCATTTGTTCTATGTATTCATTCACCTCAACTACTATAGACCTGTTTGTCTTCCAGCTTACCTTTCCAAAAGAGGGGAATTCATTCCAAACATAGAGAAATGTGCATATCAAAATTGTTCCAAATTTACATTAAGCTCCTTTTGTTCTTCTTATAGCTCAAAAATTCCTCATAATCTATTGTAATTGTAATTCAACTAGATCATAAGTATGATCCTTTTTGACAAGTTTGTAACTAGTGTCCACTAGAATACAAGGAACACTATTGAGTCAGCTTGATTGGTAAAATTTTTGGGATATGACTCTGACTACAAAATTCACAAGAGGATCCTTAACAGTATCAATGGTCATGCCTCTCTTGTTCCACTTAGCTCCAATATTTTTCTCAGTTGCTTCTTTTAAATCACTCCTTAGTGTTTTGGGCCATTCTAGGGTTGGATACCCTGTCACCCTATGAATAATTGTTTTTGAGATTTTGACTAGTCCATCTTCCAACTACAAACTACCATCATGTATCCTAATTAACGCAATTCTAGTCCATTCGGTCTTAAACACTGTAGGAAAATCTAGGGCACAAGTTAAGCCATTCTTTTCAATGATTTGGAACTCCTCCTTCAAAAATCCATTCTCACACAATTTATTGTATGCATCCCTAATTTCCATGTCTCTAATAGCACACATTTTGTAGTTGTAACATCTCCTAACATCTTGCATCATTACCACTTAAGGAGGAATAATGGATATGGCTTCGAAAAGGTCATTTTTGTATGCAACTTTAGGAATAGGTCAAAAATTGGGCTATTTGACTTCATTTGATACTAACTGGACTTCAAACAACTCTTTTTCATGGTGTTTTCTAGAGCTAGAGGCCATTTGTGCAATCTATGTTTTCAACACAAAGAAATTTTGAAACTGCATAGCTCAACACAAGTAAAAAACCTTGAATCATTGAAACTGTGTTGAATCTATGTTGAAATTTGCTCAAATGCTTGATTCTCTGCTTTGAAATCCTTGTTGCACTCTTCTCATTCATTTTTTTTTCTCATGATGGTGAAAGATGATTCAAAATGCGATCATATACACTTATTTCATATCATTTAATCCTTAATACATTTACAGCTGTCCACTCAGCTTCTTAAGCAATTTTGCTTTACTCATCTTCCATTGTCTATCCAACACTCATCATACACTAGAGATTTACCTACTTAGCTTCAATACAAATTCCCCTTTACTCACCATCCACTACTAACTTGATTGCAACTAATCACTCAGCTTCTACTAACTTTGGCAAATAACTTGACATGTACTAAGTCTTTACTTGGCATCTAAGGACAACTTTTCTTACTCGGAAACACTTATGAAAACTTGATGTTTTAACTTAACATCTTACCTCATGCTGATCTATCCTTTTCAATACTTACTTGTCTTGGAACTAATATATGATAACGCATTTAAATATCAGTCCCACATACCTTCTTTTGCTTAGTTGGATGAAGTGTGACCACTTGACCTTTTGGGTGAAGTGATCCATCCATTAGATGTGCTGCCTCCATCTCTCTTCTTCCATGTTTTATTCATTTCTCCTCTGATGTGTTCAACATTGGCTTTTCCTTTTCCTTTGTTGAACTTGGAGTTAGGTGCCTTTGACCTTGTTGGGAAATTCTTTCTGATGTGACTACTCTTCAAACAACTGAAGCATGTAGTTTGGCTCAACCATCTATTGTAGCTTCCACTGAAATGTGTTCTAATGCAATTTTCAAGGATGTGTCCATATTCTTGATAGTAGTGATAGCTTTTCCTAGTGTTGTAGTCCCAATTGTAGTTATGTTCATGACTTTTGGTCTTATTGGTTGATTAGGTGTCCGCATAGGCTTTGATCTACACTCAAATGCTCTATATCCATACTTCTTGCAATTGTAGTAGTGACCTTCAAATCTTGGTGTTCTAATGGTTCTAGTCCTACAATCATGTGCCTGTAGTCCTTGCTTGTTGCACTTGTGATAGTGACCCATGTTTTTAGGTTTGTCATATTGATTAGCAATCTTTCTCTTGCACATATTAGAGTTATGTCCCTTTTTACCACAAAAATGACAAGTGGGTTTAGTGTTCTTACCTTTGCAACTTCTTTCTTCTACAGTCTTGGATGACACTCCTTTTTTAGTACTAATGTATCCTAATCTTGAAGTGTCATTGCTAGATCATTGTGATTTCAGAAGTTGGTCAAAGTATTTGATGGATTCGTTAGGTTTGTTGAAGCTTTCTAAATTTTCCTTCTCTCTTCTCAAGTGATTTTTTAGTTGTTCATTTTGCATCCTTAATGTGGATATCTCAATGTCCTTAACATTCAGCTCATGATGTGCATTCATCATCTGGTTTAGGGTGTCTGGCTGCATACATTAGAAATTCTTGCAAACTCAAATAACCTTTCCTCTAATCTACTAGCAAGGTTTCTCTTGTCATCTTCTATCATAGCCTTATCTTCAATGGCTCTTTTGATCTATTCAGTCACTTCACAAAGCATTATGGCTTGTGATTCTTGTTCAATCTTGAGAGTTCTAGTCTCTTTTACTTGAGCTATATTCTTCTCCATCAGGTCTACTATTATTGCATCAAACTCCTTGGAATCTCCATTTGCAAACACTTTTGAGGTGTCAATCTCCTTGTACTATGTATTGTTCTTAGCTATGGCAATCTCTCTTCTTCTCTTTAAGGATTTCCTTAATGCTTCCCTAGCTTCTTCCAAAGAATGTAGAGTGAGATGTATCTAAATCTCCTGGTTCTCTATGATATTCCCAAGTTTGTAGACTTCCCTTTATAAATCTTTTTCTCCAAGCCATAAGGATTCTCCTTATAAGAACTTAGCTCTGATACCAATTGTTGGATTCAAAAGTGGGAAGGATACTTCTGAGAGGGGGGAGGGGGGGGGGGGGGTGAATTAGAAGTACCAAACTTTAACCTCTAAAACTATTTAACTAAAATAAATCACATGCATCTAATACATATAATTAACATGAAGGTAAAGACATGCATGAAAATAGATAACACAAGATTTGATCACCCAGAAACCCTCCAAAATGAGAAGGTAAAACTGGGGTGGGGATGACACCCACAACTTATCACTGTAGCAATATGTAATGTGTCAAGGTTACAAAGGTTGACCATCATCAATAGTCTTCTGTATGAAAGGCCTGCCTTGTTAAAGGCTCTACAACCTATTAAAAGTGACTTGTCTAAAGGATTTACAAACATTCACTTGAAATGTCACCCTGTTAAAGGAATAGGGTTAGGTATGAATCTATGATTGAGATTCATCTATCTTTCCCACTCAATTCTTTCCATTTTTCTAATTTTTTGCATGTTGATTACATAGGGAATGTAATAGATTTGATATTATCTTTTAGATCCTTCGAGATTCATCTTGAGTTAGCTCGAAAATGGTTTACATTTGAGTTTATGCTTGGCACATATAGGAATTCTATCTCACTCGAAATCTATGGGATTATGTCTTGCTCAGCTCCTATAGTTTACTCGACACATATACTAGCTTGGCATCAATTGTCACTCAACACTTGAAACTTGATTGATACTATCTATTTTCTTGCAATCTAAATAACTTGACACCTATTGAATTTCTAGCTCAACACATACTATAGCTCAGCATCTGTATTATACTCGACATCAACTTAGAAATTTCTTACGTGTGTTGGAACTCAATTATCAAAACCAATCTAAGACCAACAATCTCCCCCTTTGACATGAGTGTCAAAAAAACTTAACTAAACATTATGAATTTGATCTATATGAGTTTAATATACATCTTGTTTGGAATATGCACAAAATTTCACAAATTTGTTCAAAATTTTGTAGAAGACTATATACCTCAAAACTTGTAACTCCCCCTAAGCTAATGTGCCATTTTTGTATCCAAAACTCCTTATGCTGGATTTGTCTCACGCTAATCATTTTGATATTCTTTATCTATATCTTGTCATTCCTTCCATTTTCTACACTATTTCTGTCTGCTCTATTTTTACTCCCCCTTTTGTACATCTTCCCTTCCAATTTTTGCAACCTTTTGGCTTTATCTCCTTATCTCTCCCTTACTTTTATCTTCTCAAAACTCAAAATTTTATTATCTCCCCCAATTTATTATATCTCCCCCTTTGGGTCTCCTAATTTATTATCTCCCCCTTTTTGACACTTATGTCAAAGGGTTGTATGCATTAATTGAATACTTAGCCAAAAAGGATTTGTTTACCTCCATTATGATCTTTAGAAAAACATCCCATTTGTCTAATGCAATTTCCAATGCTTTAAGTTGGATGGCTATCTCTATTGCAAGGTGAACTAGGCCTTCCAATGTAGAAAGATTGGGGTCTTTCTTTAAAACATTTTCAACATAGGCCAGTTCCTTTGGAAAAACTTCCATGTGAGGGGTGATAGTAGATTGTAGATTTATCAATTTGGCCTTTATGTTTGCCTCATCTTTTGTTACAATAGCTAGGTCCTTTTGAGTGTGAAGCATAGTAGCAAAATGCTTCTCACTTTGAGCTAGATTCTTGGGTAGCTGCATGCTTGATATTTTCAAGTTCCTCTCCAAGCTCATTATCTTTTGGCTGGTCTCTTGTTGTTGGAAATGAGAATAGAGTAACTAAGAGGGGGAGGAGGTGAATTAGTTACAACAAAAACTTTCCACAGTCCCTAAGATGTCTGAATATACCTTTGATTTGATTAATAAAATGTTGAAACTTGATAATGCAGCAAATGATAAATATTAAGAACTGATATGATATCATGCACAAAGTAATTTAGCAATTAAGAACACAAGAGACACCAAATTTAACGTGGAAACCCAATATGGGAAAAACCACCAATGTAACTTTTTCACTCTTCTGAAGTGAGCCCTATTAGGAGCCAGCCCTGTTAAAGGTTACAAAAACACACTGTTAGGTGTGATCTTGTTAAAGAATTTAATCACCCTATTAGGAGTGACCTTGCTAGAGGTCTTTAGAACAATTCAACTGAACTGTCACCTTGTTAGAGGATTTATTGAATGGTTATTAAACCAACTCTGTTAAGAGATTTTGAATACATTGTTACAATGGTTAGAAAGAAACAATGAAATGACCTGATATAATGTGCAACTTATCTTTGCTATTTGCAGATCTCTGTTATGCTTAACTAGATCCTTACTGATGAAATACAATGTTGCAACTTCTTTAACATATCTGATCCTCCATCCGACTTTTGTCAACATTCGCCTCTTCATACTATAATTCACATTCATAACTTTTTCAAAATCACACACTTTAATTCATAACTTGAATGACCATATATACCTTTCAGATTATCTTAGTCAGCTCAAATCACTGACTAAAATAAACAATTACAACAGTTGGCTGAAAGTAATTAATTGGCAAATCCCTATACTGGTCAACCCTGCACGGTGAACTTTGTTCAAAAAATAATTCCCGTGTTAACCGACTGAGCTTGGTTGATACAGTGAACTTCGTGACAAACCATCAATTGCTGGGAGAACTCGGTAATTACTGAGTCTCTTGGGATAACCGAGTGAGCTCAGTGGAAACTAACCTTTGGAGACCAAGTGAAGCTCGGTTAACACTGAATTTTCCATAATTCATTTGATGACCGAGTGAGCTCAGTGGAAACTAACCTTTGGAGACCGAGTGAAACTTGGTTAACACTGACTTTTCCATAATTCATTTGATGACTGAGTGAGCTCAGTTGAAACTAACCTTTGGAGATCGAGTGAAGCTCGGTTAACACTGAATTTTCCATAATTCATTTGATGACCGAGTGAGCTCGGTTGAAACTAACCTTTGGAGACTGAGTGAATCTCGATTAACACTAGCTTTTCCCATTTCCTTCGTTGATCGAGTTAGCTCGGTTAACACTGTCTTCCACATTTCCTTTGATGACCGAGTGAGCTCGGTTGGTACTGTAAATTGCATTGCAGACTGTCTGAGCTTGGTGAACTTGAGACTAATGACTGATATGACATTTGTGTGACATCAAGGACAACATTATCCAACAATCTCCCTCTTTGGCATTGATGGCAACACAACATGTCATAACAGAAATGAAATTTTGAAAACAAGTTCAACAAGATAACAAACTTCTCCCTCTTTCAATAGTCTCCCTCTGTTAAGGGACTTCATGAAAAACTTTTCAAAACTTCACAAATTTTAGAAGGATATGACAGTAAAATCTCTCCCTCTTTGACAACATATGCCAAAGACAATAGAAGTTAAGTGATTTATAATGTACCTTTAGTACTGATTCATATGCAATAATTTATGATGAAATTGCATCAACAGATAGATCTTCAATCCTGTATTCGTTGATGCATTACTAGAACTTATTTCTAGTGGACTTCAGATAGGGGAATGACCCCTAACTTACCTCTGAGATACAAAAATGCATCCTTAGGTAAAGGCTTTGTGAATATGTCAGCAATTTGTTCTTTTGTATGGACATATTCCAATCTGATCTCCTTGTCTTGTACCAACTCTCTGACAAAATGATATTTTATTGCAATATGCTTGGTCTTGGAATGCATCATTGGATTCTTAGATATGTTGATTGCACTAGTATTGTCACAGAACATGACAATTGGTTCTTTGATTTCCATCTTCATTCCTTGCAATAACTACTTAAACCAAACAATATTTGAACACTTTACTGCTACAGCAACATACTCTGCCTCTACTGTAGATTGGGATGTACAATTCTACTTTTTGCTTGTCCAGGAAACCAATCTTTTTCCAAGAAAGAATGCTCCTCCACTTGTGCTTTTTCTTTCATCAAGGTTTCTTGCCCAATCAGCATCAGTAAACACTTTCAAATCCAAATTACCTCCAAATTTGTACCATAATCCATAATCTTTAGTTCTTTTTAAATATCTCATTATTCTTTTGATTGTCATCAAGTGAGTTTCTCTTGGCTTTACTAAAAATATTGCAACAATACCAACTGCAAGGGCAATATCTGGCCTGGTATGAACTACATATTGCAATTTTCCAATCATAGATCTATACAATGTTTGATCTACCTCTTTGGATTCATCATCTTTGGTAAGTTTCAATCTAGTACACACTGGAGTTCCAACAGGTTTACAATCCTCCATACCAAACTTTTTCAATATCTCCTTGATGTATTTTGATTGAGTGATGTAGATGCCATTCTTATTTTTTTGAATTTGAAGACCAACAAAGAATTTTATTTCACCAAACATAGACATTTCAAATTCCTTGTTCATTTGTTCTAAAAATTCTTTGCAAAGATCATCTTGCCCTATGAAAACAGTATCATCTACAAATATTTCTGCCAAGACAATCTTATTATCTGGTCCTTCCTTTATATAAAAGCTACTATTATCATTAGTTCTTTGAAAAAAAATCTGAATAAGATAGTTATGCAATCTTTCATACCATGCTCTAGGGGTTTGTTTCAGGCCATACAGTGCCTTGTGTAATTTGCAGACCATGTCCCTTTTATTTGGATCAACAAAGCCTTCAGGTTGTTCAATGTAAACCTCTTCATCCAATATTCCATTGAGGAATGCTGACTTGACATCCATCTGATAAACTTTGAATCCTTTGTGAGCAACATATGCAAGTAAGGTTATGACTCCTTCCAATCTTGCAACAGGAGCAAAGGTTTCTCCATAATCTATGCCTTCTTCTTGAGAGTATCCTTTGCATACCAATCTGACTTTGTTTCTGGATACTTTACCATCTTCAGTCAACTTGTTTATGAATATCCACTTGGTCCCAATTACATTCTTATTTTTAGGCCTGGGTACTAGAGTCCATGTCTTGTTCTTCTCTATCTATTCTATTTTCTCATTCATTGCCTCAATCCAACTATCATTTGTTAATGCATCTTTAATGCTTCTAGGTTCAAAATCAGCAAGTAAACAAGTATTTTTCAGTTTGCTTCTTGTCAAAGTTCCTTCAGACTTGTCTCCAATGATCTGATCTGGTGCATGATGCCTTATGACATATTTAGCTAATATAGGTTCTTTGCCTCTTAAATGTGTTTCATTGCTATCTCCTTGTGCTTCAATTTCATGTTCAAGCTGTTCTAGTTCAGTAAGAATTGGCTCAAGTGCTTCAAACTTGGTAGATACTTGCTCAGTAGTGTTTGAATGTTGTTGAGGCTTGGTTTGAACTTTTTGCAGCTTGGTTGCTGATGAATCGGGGGTTGAGGATTCTTGAGTGAACGATATGCTTGGTATAGTATCTGGTTCAATGTAAACAATCTTCTGTAATCTTCAGGTACCCTTTTTTTTTCTTTTTTAGATTTGTCTGCAAACTCATCAACTTTCACATGTGCACTTTCTATAACTTTGTGAGTGGATAGATTTAAACATCTATATGCTTTGCTTTTGAAAGAATATCCTAAAAAATTTCCTTCATCGCCTTTTACATCAAATTTTCCTTTTCTAGATTCTTTCAAAATATAACATTTGCTTCCAAATACTTTTAGATAACTTACATTGGGTTTGTAGCCATACCATAATTCATAGGGAGTTTTGAATGAGTCCTTCAATTGTACTCGGTTTAAGGTATGAACTGTAGTGCTAATGGCTTCCTTCTAGTATTTGATAGCAACCTTATTTTCTATCATCAAGGTTCTTGCACAATCCATGATGGATCTGTTTCTTCTTTCAACTATTCCATTTTGTTCAAGAGTTCCTGGTGCTGAGACCCGTCTTTTAATACCTTTTTCAATGCAGAAGTTGTTGAATTCATGTGAGATGAATTCATCACCTCGATCTGACCTTAAGCATTTTAGTCTTTTTCCTATTTCTTTTTCCACTCTTGCTAAATACCATTTGAATTTCTCAAATGCTTCTGATTTGTTCCTTAGATACATGACAGTCATCATTCTTGAGTAGTCATCAAAAAAAAGAATGAAAAACTTTTCTGCAGTATAGCTTTCTATTCCAATGGGTCCACATAAATCAGTATGCACAATTTCCAATATATCTTCAGACTAATAGTTCTTACTTTTAAAACTAGTCTTGCCCATTTTACCAATCTGACAATTCTTGCATAGTCCAACCTCAGGTTTCTTAATGTTAGGAATGCCTCTTACTTTCTTGAATTTTCTTATTTTTACAAGGTTATCAAAATTGAAATAACACAACCTTTTATGCCATAACCAACTTTTTTCAATTTGAGCAATAAAACATGAGCATTCACCAAGTTCTAGATAGAACAAGTTACCTTTAGTTTGGGTGCCAGATCCTATCAGCTTTCCTTGCTCATTCAATAGTCTTGCTTTTCCATGCATGAATTCCACCTTGAATCCAGTATTGAGTAACTGTGCCAAACTTAGCAAATTATGTTTAAGACAGTCAACCCAATAGGCATTATTACATACAAGTTCTTTGGTTAGACAGGTTCTTCCTCTTCCTTTTATGAAACAAGGTTCATTATTACCAAACCTTACACTGCCACCATCATAGTCTTCAAACTGATAAAACTTAGTTTTATCACTAGTCATATGATGTGAGAAACCACTGTCTATAATCCATGTATCATTCTTACTTACATGAGAGACAAGTGCCATTTTATCTTCCTCATCACTGTTAGAATCATCTTTAATGGCAATATAAACAATTTCATCCTCACTATTATCAAAATCTTTAGAATTTTCAGCCATGAAGCATGATTTCTTACCTTTGTTCTTGGATGTTTTGAAGTCTTTCTTGCCATTCCATTTGTAATCTTTCTTTTCATCATTGTTTTTCTTGTTTGGACACCTTGCTACAATATGACCAATTTCTTCACAAGAAAAATAGATTAGAGGAACTTTACCTTTGTATTTTCCTCTGCTTCTAGAGTGTTTTCTTGCTAGTAGAGCTTCAATCACTTCAAGATAACTATCTGAACTTTGGCTTGATTCATCTTCACTTTCTGACTGAGATTCCTTCTCCTTTTTTTTTTCCCTTTGAGTGAGAGCTTGGCTTGAAATGCTGATTCAATGTTTTTGGAGGCTGGAACATAGTTGTCAAAGTTATCTAGTTCAAATGTAGTTAGTCTTCCAACTATGGCCTCAAGATTTATCTGATGATTTGCTTCACACCTTCTTTCCTGAATTGCAGAAACTTTGATTGCATAAATAGGAAGCAAGGTTCTGAGAACTTTGCTTATAACTGTTTCTCCTTTGATATCACCTCCAGATGCTCTAATTGCACTCACACATGCTTTAACTCTTTCAACATATTTTGCAATGTTTTCATCCTCTTAGACTTTCTTCTTTTTCTCTTCTTACATTATCATCTCCTCCATAGATTTCTTTTAGCTTGTTCCACATCTCAAAGGTAGTTGTGCAGTCCTTAATGTCATTAAATTCTTCATAACTGAGAGTGGATGCTATGTCTATCATCATATTGTTGTGAGTCTTCTTTTCAGCAATGTCATTGACAGACAATGCCCCAGGAGGTTCTTCATATTTTTCTTCAAGGTATTTTAGTCTAGTATCACCAACAGTAGCTAGATGAAGTCTCATCAATCCTTGCCATGCAGAGAAGTTATCTTTGTTGAGTTTTGGAATTTCTCTTTTGTAAGACATCTTGATCTTAGGCTTAGATCCTTGAAATCTTTTTTTGTAAGCACCAAAAGCTCTGATACCAATTATTGGAAATGAGAATAGAGTAACTGAGAGGGGGAGGGGGTGAATCAGTTACAAAAAAAACTTTCCACAGTCCCTAAGATGTCTGAATATACCTTTGATCTGATTAATAAAATGTTGAAACTTGATAATGCAGCAAATGATAAATATTAAGAACCGATATGATATCATGCACAAAGTAATTTAGTAATTAAGAACACAAGAGACACCAGATTTAATGTGGAAACCCAATATGGAAAAAACCACCAATGTAAATTTTTCACTCTTCTCAAGTGAGCCCTATTAGGAGCCAACCCTGTTAAAAGTTACAAAAACACACTGTTAGGTGTGACCCTGTTAAAGGATTTAATCACCCTGTTAGGAGTGGCCTTGCTAGAGGTCTTTAGAACAATTCAACTAAACTATCACCTTGTTAGAGGATTTATTGAATGGCTATTAAACCAACTCTGTTAAGAGATTTTGAATACACTATTACAATGGTTAGAAAGAAACAATGAAATGACCTGATATAATGTGCAACTTATCTTTGCTATTTGTAGATCTCTGTTATGCTTGACTGGATCCTTACTGATCAAATAAAATATTGTAGCTTCTTTAACACATCTGATCCTCCATCATACTTTTCTCAACATTCGCCTCTTCATACTATAATTCGCATTCATAACTTTTTCAAAATCAAACACTTTAATTCATAACTTGAATGACCATATATACCTTTCAAATTATCTTAGTCGGCTCAAATCACTGACTAAAACAAACAATTACAACGGTTGGCTAAAAGTAATTAATTAGAAAATCCCTATACTGGCTAACAACACATGGTGAACTTTGTTCAGAAAATAATTCCTATGTTAACCGACTGAGCTTGGTTGATACAGCAAACTTCATGACAAACCATCAATCACCGAGAGAACTCGGTAATTATTGAGTTTCCTGAGATAACCGAGTGAGCTCAGTGGAAACTAACCTTTGGAGACCAAGTGAAGCTCGGTTAACGTTGACTTTTCCATAATTCTTTTGATGACCGAGTGAGCTCAGTGGAAACTAACATTTTGAGACCGAGTGAAACTTGGTTAACACTAACTTTTCCATAATTCATTTGATGACCGAGTGAGCTTGGTGGAAACTAACCTTTGGAGACCGAGTGAAGCTTGGTTAACACTAAATTTTCCATAATTCATTTGATGACCGAGTGAGCTCGGTGGAAACTAACCTTTGGAGATCGAGTGAATCTTAGTTAACATTGGCTTTTCACATTTTCTTCATTGATCAAGTTAGCTCGGTTAACACTGTCTTCCACATTTCCTTTGATGAACGAGTGAGCTCAGTTGGTACTGTAAATTGCATTGCAGACTATCTGAGCTTGGTGAACTTGAGACTAATGGCTGATATGACATTTGTGTGACATCAAGGACAACATTATCCAACACTTTTGTGAACATTGATGGATCACACAATTTGGAGTACAATGAGAATATGTTCTCAGGTACTAATTTTAACTTTTTAACCTTCTTTGCTAGGTCCACCTAAGATAGTTCTATCTCACTTGATATTCATTCATTTAATTTCATTTGGAACTTCTTTTCAGACCATTATAGCAATTTTGCATTTGTGTCTAGGTCTTCATTTTGTACCTAGTCCACTATATTGGCTAATTGCTTCATTATGGGCTTGGTTCCATTAGGTACTTGCAAGCTGAATGCATCTAAAAAGATGTCTTTAATTTCAACCAATTGGGACATCATATAGGAAGATTCCCTAAGAAAAGAAATAACAATAATAAAGGTGAAAGGAAAGCACAATTGATCCAATAAGACTATTCTAAACTTGGACCTGAAGAAGGAGTAGTCTTGATGATGAGGCAAACTTTCTTGTAGGTTCCACATACTCAAGAGCCACACCAAATGAAGAACT
Source organism: Cupressus sempervirens (assembly GCA_028749045.1). Lineage (NCBI taxonomy): Eukaryota > Viridiplantae > Streptophyta > Pinopsida > Cupressales > Cupressaceae > Cupressus > Cupressus sempervirens. Next base: position 243,306,027 of record CM053793.1, on the reverse strand, counting down.
TTTTTAGAACAAGGGTAAAATGTGAAGGAAAGGTATATAATGTTCTCAAAAATTCTCATTCCATAGAGAATTTAGTTTCTAAAGAAATGCTGCAAAAGCTAGGATTAAAGAAAATACCACATCATTTTCCTTATAATGTATCCTGGCTTATTAAAGGGCAACAAACCTTAGTGATTGAACAAACCATAGTATAATTTTCATTTGGGGACTTCAAAGACAAAATCTTGTGTGACAAATTGGAAATGGATGCTCACCTTCTCTTCCTAGGAAGACCATGGTAGTATGATGTGGATGCTATCAATAGTGGTAGGAAAAACACATATACAATCTTCAAAGATGGAAGAACCTTCACCATGAAACCATAAAACCACTACTTGGCCAAAAATAAAAAAAGATAAGAAAACCATAGAGATTTGTATAGGGGAGAAGGAAATGATGAAAACCATAGATGAATAAGAAGAAGGAGGTTTGAGACTGATTATGAAGCCTAAGGATAGTGATAAATCTAATAAGGAATCACATATACTAATAGAAGTCCAAGGATTACTGGAAAAATATAGTGATGTCATTGCAAGTGATATGCCCTCTTTCCTCCCTCCCCTCAGAGACATTACTCATCAAATTGATCTCATACCTAGATTGTCTTTGCCAAATAACGCACCATACAAAATGACTCCAAATTGGAATGCAAAGATTGCAAAACAGATCAAGGAAATACTTGCCAAAGGTCTAATTCAGAAAATTTTATGCCCTTCTATCGTACCTTCTATCCTTACACCTAAAAAGGATGGAACTTGGAGGCTATGCACTAACAGTAGAGTTATTAACAAAATCACTATTAGGTATAGGTTTCCTATGCCTAGGATTAAAGACCTACTTGACCAACTTGGAAATGGTTGCTATTTTTCCAAAATAGACTTGAAAATAGGATATCACCAAATAATGATCAGACCTAGAGATGAGTGGAAGAATACCTTTAAAACAACAGAAGTACTATTTGAGTGGCTTTTAATACCATTTGGACTAAATAATGCTCCAAGTAATTCATGAGGCTCATGAATGAAATCTTTATTCACTTTATTATTAAATTTATTGTTGTGTATCTTGATGGAATTCTCATCTTTAGTAGTAGTAGGGAAGAACACTTGAACCATTTAGAGTAGGTCTTGAGAAGAATTCATGAGCACAAGCTAATCATCAATTTGGAGAAATGCACATTCATTGAGCACAAGCTAATAATCAATTTTTTATATCTCAAGGAACTCTAAAGATGGAGCAAAGGAAAGTAGAAGCAATCATCAATTGGCTACCTCCTAAAAATTAAGGTGATGTGAAGATTTTTCATGGTTTGCCACATTTTATACAAATTCATAAAGAAATCTAGTCATATATGCACTCCTATGCTTGATACAATCCAAGGAGGTAAAAAGACTAAATTTTTGTGGACTAATGAGGCTAAAAATTCTTATGAGTACTTGAAGAATAGAGTGGCTCAATATCCCATTCTAACCTTGCCTAATCTTAGGAAGGTGTTTACAATTGAAATTCATGCTATTACCTTAGCCATTGGTGTTGTTATAAGGCCAAGAGGAAAAACCTATTATTTTCTTCCCTGGAAAGATAAATGATGCAAAGAAAATATACTCAACTTATGACCTTGAATTGTATACAATAGCGCAAGCTCTTAATAAGTGGAGGTGTTATCTTTTACCAAAGGAATTTTTGTTTACATTGATAATCATGCCTTAAGTTTTTTGAATTCTTAGGAAAAATTAAGTGTTAATCATATCAAATGGATGGAGCAATTGCAAGTATACAAATTCACATTGAAGCAAAAGAAAGGTCAAGAAAATAACGTGGTTTATACCCTCAGTAGAAGTCCAACTATAGAGCATTGGCGTTGATGCACTCAAACATCTCTATGTAGGAGATCCATAATTTGGAGAAGCATTTAAGGTTTTTATTGAACTTATAGGGAAATATCACTCTGATTTCTTTGAATACATCATTGAAAATGATCTGTTGTTTAAAGGTTCTTGACTTTGTATTCCAAGGTGTTCTATGAGACTGAACATCATCAAGGAGAAGCACTATGGTGGAATGGTAGGCCATTTTGGCATTGATAAAATGTCTGAACAGATTAAGAGGATTTTTTATTGGCCTAAAATGTCTAATGACATCAAGAAATTTGTGGAAGGTTGCACTATATGTTACCCAACTAAAGGTGTATCTACACATCAGGGGTTGTACAAACCTTCACCAATACCTACTAGACCATGGGAGTCCATTTCAATGGATTTTGTAATGGGATTACCTAGAAGAAAACAAGGCTTTAATAGTGTATCTATTTTTGTTGATAGGTTTAGTAAAATGGTAGAATTTGTAAAATTTTAAAGTTCCAAGGTTATTTTTGGGATACACTTTATAAGAAATTGGGCACAAATCTAACATACAACTCTACATATCACCCTCAAACTGATGGCCAATCAGAAGTGATGAATAGGTCACTTGGGAATCTTCTTAGGTGCATAACCAAGTAATAAAATTAGATTTGGGATGTCATACTCCCTCAAGCATAATTTTATTTTAATAACTCCTTAAATAGATCCATTGGAAAAACACCATTTCAAATAGTCTATAGTCTACACCCTAGAGGTCCACTAGACCTGATAGACCTACCATTAGCTTTAAGGTAAGTTCTCAATGAAAAAACTTGGAAAAAATCATCAACCAAGTTCAAGAAGAGGTAAAGAATAGACTGGAGAAAAATAGTCAACAATATAAGGAACATGTAGACAAAAGAAGGAGAGAAGTTCACTTTCAGATTGGAGACAAAGTTTGGGCATACCTCAGGAAGGAAAGACTACCAAAAGGCAGATATTCTAAGATTCACATGAAGAAAATTGTCCCATGCATAGTGTTGCACAAAATGGGAGAAAGTGCTTATGAAATAACCTTTTCCCCCTACCTTGTATATTTCCCCAATCTTTAATGTTTCTAACCTAACTCTCTACAAAGGTGATGTAGGTTATGATATTGCAAGTACCTCTACAAATTTAGATAATGCTGATACATCAAATTTTGTAAGAAATATTCCTCCTAGAAAACCAATATAATTGGGAAGAATCTAAATTCCTTAGGAATGCTAGGACAAAAATATACTTGCAATACCTTGTTAGATGGAAAAGAAATACCTGGTATAGATTCTACTTGAATGATTGAGGAATAGATCCTTCAACATGGCACTACAAATGTTCAACTTGACTCAAGTGGAAACTTGATCTCTAAATTTAATGGGGAGTATGGTGTAGAGGCACCCTAATAAAATGCATTAATAGGACTCTTTTGAATTCTTTTGAATCCTTAGGATTAGTTAGTATCATTGGCTATTCATATTGACCCATTTGTGAGACCTAGTTCCAAGACTAGCGCCCTATAATTCTTTGGTCAAGTATGGTCAAAGCTGTCAAATGGACTAGTATATTAAAATAGATTATTTTCCATGTTTTAATATGTTTTTATCCATGTCAGATGGGTTAGAAACCAATTTGGTTGTTATAGGCAAAAGTTGCATTAAAATTGCAAATTTGCTAAAATGTTGTCAAGCAACTTTTTGCAAAATTTTTAAATTGAACTCCCAATGGCCATATTTTTTTCAAATTATTTTTATAACCATTGAGAGATTATACATAGCTATTTTATGCTGGTGGTAGACACACAATGTGTAATATTTCTTTTCAATCAATAAAATACTAAAGTTTTCTACCAATTCTAGTGTTATAGCAAGTTGTACGGACTCCCTCTGACACATACATATGAATATCTGACATAGTTAGATATATTGGTGAATAAAATTTCATTTTAACTTGAAATAAGATCCTAACTCCTTGTTTAACTCTAGATATCTTAAATTTACTGACTGCTAGCCTAGTTTTGCATCTCTACCTAGGGTTTCATCATTTCTCTCTAATATCTTGACATTCTTCCATGGGAATCTAATGGCCCTTGGTGGAATCCAAGTTAAGAAAATTTATCTTAGGATTCTTTTAGTTTTAGGACAAGAGAGACAGATAGGAGAGAGAAACTTGATGCCTTAGGTATGCAAGATCCATGAGCATGCTAGGAATTTGTAGTAGCATCTCCCATAACTCGACACAAAAATGGTTTCAAGGCTTGGGATTTAGCCTGTGATTGTTTAATATGAGCCTCCTCATATTAAAATAATTGAATTGGTATTTTTTCAAGTATTAGAGAACTTCCTTTGTTATTGGAGGCCTAATTACCTAATTACACAAAGCAATATTTCAACTGTTACTTGTTGCATTCTCATCTTATGATCCTAGTGCCTTGGAATGTTATATGAAACCTAAAAGGGTATCTAAATCTATGATTCATTTCATGGTTGTGTGGAGATTTCTTGATTTAAATCAAGTTTTCATCTTTGTAAGGGCTACAAGCCTTACCTTAGGTTTGTGAAGCAACTATTCAATAAATGTTGCATATTTTGAATCTAATATTTGATTCATGTTTTGTAGGACCTAAATTGACCATGAATATTTTTTAGAGTCACCCTTTGTCCTTACATATGTTTGGAGAGTATTGTGTCAAATTATGCCTTGTGATGCCCTTAAGAGAAACTAGTGATTAGTTGTCTTTATGACATGTTTTCCTTGTGATTGAGATTGCCTAGAAGTGGTCTTGGGTTGTGAGAACCTATTCCATCTTGTTGAATACTTGTCATAAGTGTTTGGGGTATTTTATCTTTGTGAAGACACCTATTATGTCATAACTTTCAATGAAAAGGATTCTAGGAACCTTTTTCAAACCCGCTACTATTTCCATTGCATCAAGATGGTACCCACAAGATGATGTACTAATATAAATATTCCTTTTTAGAGGATGGATCTTGTTAGGAGTTGTGGAAGACAACTAGACCTATAGCCAAAACAACTTCAAGGTTAATACCAATGAACCCACTATCCAAATGATCTATGTATTATTCCTTGCAAAATAATAGAAATGAATAATACTTCCTTTCTCTTTCCTATCAACCAGACTTTTGGTCCTTCTGATCTTGTAACCAAATCACAAAACTCACATCCAATAATCCCTTGGATTTCTTACTCACATTCAATACACACTTAGCTTCTTTTCACACTTCACACTTCATACAACTATCACAATACATTACAAAAAGGGAAAATATATTTTCTTTATACAATATCTTCAAAATAATTCCTCGAGTCAGCCTTGGGGATTTCCCAATTAATTATAATAAGATAATTAATTAATTATAATTACAATAAAATTTTTGGGTCAAAGTCTATGCAAAACTTCACACGTGTGATACTAGGGCTTGTGCATCCATTGACATTGCCATTTGACTATCCTCTGTCATTGGCTGATTGCACATCTTCATATTGCATCTCAGATGAAAAATATAATACAAACATCATAAATTGATTTCCAAGCACTCTATCTCTATACTACTCTCACTAAATTAGGTACAATTTTCATATTTCTTTGACTTACATGTTGCACATTGAACCACATCATCTGGGCACTCTACTAAATATGTCCATGACTGTGCATCACTAGACAAGAGAAATCGTGTACATACAACTAAGATCTTTATCTCCTACTCTACTAGTCTTCATAGACTTGCTGCTATGTTGACATCAATGATAAACACAATCATGAATGCAAAATATCAATACTCCATTTCTTAGTATACTACCCCAATGTTGTATCATTAGCATTCATGCTAACAATCTCCCCCTTTGGCATTGATGGAAACATACATGAAAAATATTAAGTTCTACAAATACCAAAACAATACTCTTTTTCTACTATTGTTGTAGTCATCTTCTCAAATCCTCTTCATTAATCAAATCTAAAATCCTTTGGAACACTACTCCATTCTTCTTGTTCTTTAGGATTAGAAATAGTTTTTCACAATAAACAACTTGCAATACATATCTCCCCCATAGAGATATTCCTCCTCCTTTTACATGAATATTTCTCAATCTCCCTAATAAAGTAGATATTTCCATGCACTCTCCCCATACATACTTAGGAGATATTTTTTTCTCCCCCATTTCTTAGGGGATGGTTTTCATGCATATTCTCTCCCCTATTGACATCAATGACAAATTCCTCATTATGTCACTTCACTGCTCCAAGTCTTTAACCTGCTCAAGTGTCCAAAGACATTGTTCAAGACCAAATACCAAGAGTCCTCAAATGACTCATCTCATCATAGATACACCCCCATATGGGAAGCATCAACATTCAGTCTAGTCTAACAATAGTGCTCTATACCACTAGATTGATGCAATCTCTACATCATCTACTCAAAAGCAGGTACGGGTATAACCCCAAACATACCTCTTAGGTACTCAAATGTATCTTTAGGTAAGGTCTTTCTAAACATATTTGCAATCTATTTTTTAGTACCAACACACTCCAGTCTAATTTCCTTTTCTGAATCTTCTATCTCTCAAAACATGACATTTAATTGATATATGCTTAGTTTTAGAATGCAATACATGATTCTCATATATACTCATTTTTCTTTTTTTATCACATTAAATGGTAATAGGTTTTACAAACTCAATTCTGATATACTTCAGCATCTATTTCATCCACATCACCTGATTAGAATTATTTGTTGTTGCATCATATTTTTCCTTAGATATACTCTGAGAAATACAATCTTGTTTCTTTCTTAGCCAAGAAACTAATCTTCCTTGAAGGAAAACTACTCCAGCACTTGTGTTCTTTATGTCATCCATATTGCTTGCCCAATTTGCATCAGTATATGCACATAGAGTGAAATCACTTGATCTATCATACCAAATACCATAGTCATATGTTCCTTTCAAATATCTATATATCCTCTTTACTATTGCATAATTATAATCCTTAGGATCATCTTGAAATATAGCCGCAATCTCAACTACATTTTCCATACCTAGTCTTGTGTGATTCAAATATTGCTAACCTCCAATCATAGATCTATACTTCTTCTACTCAATTGTAGGTGTCTAATCCTTGCTATATAAATTGTGACCAGTTATCATAGGTGTACCAACATGCTAAAAAATTTCCAATTCAAATCTCTTCAACAAGTCTTTCAAGTACTAAGCTTCTGAAATGAAAATACAATCACTATTATGTACAATCTGCAATCCTAGGAAAAACTTGATTTCTCCTATGATGCTAATTTTAAATTCATTCTTCATTTCATCAGAAAACTTATCACTTGCTTCATTATTACCTCCAAATATGATGTCATCAACAAATATTACTATTATCAGTGAACCATTCTAAATTTCTTTCAAATACAAGTTACTATCTTCCTTACCTTTAACAAATCCACATTTTTCTAAATAGTTGTCCAACCTTGCATATCATGTTTTAGGTTCTTGCTTTAGACCATATGGAGATTTTTTTATTCTACATACCATATCTTTGTCTTCTATTAGAGGAAATCCTTCAAGCTGCTCAACATATAATTCTTCTTCAAGTTCTCCATTTAGGAAGGTTGATTTAACATCTATCTTATATACTTTTAACTTCTTATTTGCTACATAAGTCAACCACATTCTTACTACTTCCATTTTGGCTATAGGGGCATATGTATCCTTATAGTCTATGCCTTCTTGCTATGAATATCCCTCACATAGAAGTGTAGCCTTGTTCCTCACAACTTTTCCTTGCTCATCCATCTTTATTTTTAATGCCCATTTGGTTCCTATCACATTTTTATCTTTAGGTCTAGGATATAACTCCCATATTTCATTCTTCACAATCTGATCTAATTCTTCCTTCATTGCTTGAATCCAATGATCATCTTTCCATTCTTCATCTGCACTTTTAGGTTCAACTTGAGAAATCAAACATATCTCTTCATTAACTATGTTTCTTGTCATCACACCTTTGTCTTTGCTTCCAATTATTTTCTTTGGAGGGTGATTCTTTTTCAGATTCCTATTAGGGGTGAGAGTTGACTACTTAACTCTTATCTCATCTCTAGATTCAAATCTTTCTCCTCTTTTCTCAACAATTTGCAAATCATTATGTAGATCATTATTAGTCTCAAAGAAAACTTCTAGATTCTCTCTAACAACTTTTAGAATTAATTTCTTCTTCATCTAAATTATAGTCTAACATATTTTCCTTAGTTCTAAAATTTTTATCAATCTTTACATTTGCACACTCAACTATTATCTTAGTTCTATGATTAAAAAATTTGTATGTCTTGATTTTCAATGAATATCCAAGAAACATACCTTCATCACTTTTTGTATCAAACTTACCAACAACATCATCTCTCTTAATACAACACTTTCCTTCAAAAATTCTAAAAAACTTAACTAATGGTGAATGGCCAAACCATACTTAATCAGGTGTCTTGCTCATATCTTTTCTTATATGTACTATGTTCATAGTGGACACTATTGTATTGACCACTTCTCTTCAAAATGTCTTGGATACATCATTCTCAAAGAACGTCACTCTTGCTACCTCTACTATTGATATGTTTCTTCTTTCCAAAATCCCATTATGTTCAGGTGTCCTAGGTGAAGATAACTATCTTTTGATTTCATTTTCTTCACAAAACATGTTAAACTCTATAGAGGTAAATTCTTCTACTATATTTGATCTCAAACACTTTATCTTAGAAACCTCTTGTTCTAGAGGGACCACTCAGATCTATGTGAACAATCTCCAACTTCTCTGTGGTAGTGAACTTTTTGTTGGGAAAAGATAATTTCTTTTGCTTAGCCAAAATACATTCTTTGCAAATCACATTAGTAGGCTTGATAATCTTAGGCAAATCTATAACTGCATACATGCTACTAACTTTCACAATATTGTAAAAGTTTATATGACAGATCTCATATGCCATAACTAACTATTATCCACTTTAGCAACCACACAAGTTATTTCAATGGGATTCAATTGAAATACATTACCTTTGGGCCCTAGTTCTAGTTCCAAACATCTTACCATCCATATCCTTGATAGTGCAAGTCTTTTCTATGAATTGCAATTGATACCCTTTGTCCACCAACTATCCAAAACTCAACAAATTATGCCTCAATCCATCAACAAAATAAAAAAATTTAGTGTTAGCTCTTCCATCTAAAGTAATGGATACAATCCTTATAATATGACAGGCTACATTATTACCTACTCTAACAATACCTCCATCATAGTTTCTGAATTTAACAAACTTATTCATATCACTAGTCATGTAATGTGAACAACCATTGTCTATTATCCAATTAGATTTCTTTTCAACTTAGGAAACTAGATCCTTTTTTACTCTAATTTCCCTATCAAGATCATCCTCCTTAATAGCTACAAATCCTAGCTCATCATCACTTTCACTTTGATCTCTTTCATTAGATTCCACATCTTCATTAGACTATAAAAAATTTCTATCTCTACTAAACTTAAACTTTCCCTTATACTTTTTCTCTCTTTTAGGACATTTAGATGCATAATGACCAAACTCATTACATGTCCAACTTTCAAAGATATTCTTACTATATTTTTCACTTCTCACAAGGAGTTTTATACCTTCCTCAATCTTCTTGTCTTCATTAGATCTGGTTCTTCTACTACCACCAAAATCTCCATGTGTGCATGTGCTTCTAGACAGACTTGGTTGAACATTCAAGACATTGAAAACTATCTCTTCTCTTGTTACTTCTCCTAATTGTCTCAAGTCCACTTTTGCTACTTCCATTCTTCCAAGTAATGTTTCCCTAGTAAACTCCTTAGTGTAGGGTATTAAAATTTGAATCATCTAAGCGACTTGCTTGAATGATGGTGTCAAAGTTTACAAGATCTTCCACACAACCTCATCTTCTTCCTTAGTTGAAAAATGTGACTTGATTCCTACCAAAATATGTGATATCCCACCAATATAGTTTCTTATAGATTCATCTTCCATCATTTTAGCATCTTGAAATGCACATATCTAATTCTACAATCTTACTCTCTTTATATGTGTGTCACCTTCAAAAGTAGATTCTAATGCTTTGTAAATTTTATGAGATGTTTGAAGTGACTTTACCTAACTATGTTCATTCTCTAGAAGAGATGATAGTAAATATTCTCTATCTCTCATGTTGCACATGAACAAATCTCTCTCTAATTCACTAGATTCTTCAAGTTTCCCTTCTTTGACAATTATCATTTCACTCTTTGTCAACAGCCAATAACCCAAACTCATGCTGTTGGATAAAATTTTTAATTGTTTATTGTCTTTGATGTTACACAAATGTCATATCATCCATCAGATAGAGTCTACCGAGCTCAGACGGTCAGCAAAGCAATTTATAGTGACTACCGAGCATTCCTGAACATTACATAGAAAGTTAGCTCTTACCGAGCTCACTCAGGCATCAAAGGATTTTGTAGCAAAAATTTAATGTTAACTGAGCTCCCAAGGTTAACAAAGGGAAAGTCAATAACTACTGAGTTCACTCGATCATTGAAGAGAAAGTTAGCTTTTATCGAGCTCACTCGGTAAGCGAAGGAAGGTTAGTGTTTACCGAGTTAACTCAATCTTCAAAGGAAGTTGCAAGGTTTGTAGTGTTTACCAAGCTTCACTTAGTTAACACTGGGGAAACTATTATGGAGCAGTGGTCATCGAGCTGGGTTAGGTAGTGAAGAACTTTATGGTGAACTTTATGGTTCTAAAGAATCAAGTTTAATTATTTTATGTAATGTTTGTAGCCGACTGATTTAATGTTTTTCAGTTGTTGTAACTTGTAATTGAGCTGACTTGACAATCTGTAAGGTATATATGAAAGGTCAAATTGTGAATTCATAAGTAGTAAGAGTTTGGATGCATAAGAGTGTGAATATATGGATATGGAATGAGTGAATATTGAATATATGAGTGAATGTTGAAGAAGGATTAGATGTGCTTATGGAGCTGCAAAGTTGTATTCGATCAGTGAGGATCTAGTGAAGCAGAACAAAGATCTGTATTCAGCAAAGATAAGTTGCATATATTTCAAATTACTTCATTGTTGCTTTCTAATAATTGTAACAGTGATTCAAAATCTGTTAACAGAGTTGGTTTAACAACCATTTTGTAAATCCTCTAACAAGGTGACAATTCAGTTGAATTGTTCTAAAGACCTCTGAAAAGGCCACTTCTAACAGGGTGATTAAATCCTCTAATGGGGTCACACCTAATAGTGTGTTTTGTAACCTTTAACAGGGTTGGCTCCTAACAGGGCTCACTTCAAAAGAGTGAAAATTGGTAACTAGTTACTTGGTGGTTTTTTCCAAATTGAGTTTCCACGTTAAATTTGGTGTCTCTTGTGTTCATGTTATTTCTTTATGCATGTATGTTAATCACTTTAAATGCTTAATAAGTTAAACAGAACACCTATCAAGTTTCAACATTTATTTGTGTGGTTACCGAGTATAAGTAGCAACTATATTTTAAGACATCTAAGGATCTATGGATTTATTTTTGTGATAACTGATTCACCCCTCCCCTCTCAGTTATTTCATCTCTATTTCCAACAATTGGTATCAGAGCTCTTGGTGCTTACAGGATAATATTTCAACGATCTAAGCTAAAGATCAAGATGTCTTATAAGAGGGAAATTCCAAGACTTAATAGGGACAACTTCTCAGCATGGCAAGGGTTGATGAGACTTCATCTAGCTTCTATTGGAGATACATGACTAAAATACCTTGATGAAAAATATGCAGAACCAGCTGGTACACTATCTGTCAATGATATTGCTGAAAAGAAGACCCACAATATTATGATGATATATATAGCATCTATTCTGAGTTATGAAGAATTTGATGATATCAAGGACTACAAATCTGCTTTTGAAATATGGGAAAAGCTGAAAGAGATCTATGAAGGAGATGATAATGTTAGAAGAGCCAAAGCAAAAAGTCTGAGAGCACAATTTGATCAAATGAGGATGAGAGAGGATGAAAACATTGCAAAATATGTTGAAAGAGTCAAAGCATGTGTCAGTGCAATCAAAGCATCTGGAGGAGATATCGAGGAAGAGACAGTTATAAGTAAAGTTCTCAGAACTCTACTTCCCATTTATGCAATCAGAGTTTCTGCAATTCAAGAAAGAAGATTTGAAGCAAATCATAAGATAAATCTAGAGGCTATAGTTGGAAGATTGACTGCATTTGAACTAGACAAGTTTGATAACTATGTTCCAGCTTACAAGAACATTGAATCAACATTTGAAGCCAAACTTTCACTCAAGGAGAGAGGCAATAACAAATCCCAGTCAGAAAGTGAAGATGAATCAAACCAAAGTTTAGACAGTGATCTTGAAGTAATTGAAGCCCTTCTAGCAAGGAAATATTCTAGAGGCAGAGGAAAATACAAAGGTCAAGTACCCCTAATCTATTTTTCATGTGAAGAAGTTGGTAACATTGCTGCTAGGTGTCCAAACAAGCAGAATAAAGATGAGAAGAAAGATCACAAATGGAATGGCAAGAAAAATTTCAAATCATTCAAGGATAAAGGTAAGAAAACATGTTTTATGGCTAAAGATTCTAATGATTCTAATGATGAAGAAGAAGATGAAATCATCTACATTGCTATGAAAGATGAATCTGATAATGATGAGGAAATGACACTCATTTCTCATATGAGCAAAAATGATACATGGATCATAGATAGTGGTTGTTCTCATCACATGACTGGTGACAAAAAAAAGTTTGAATACTTTGAAGACTACGATGGTGGCAGTGTAAGATTTGGTAACAATGAACCTTGTTGTATAAAAGGAAGAGGAAGAATCTCTCTAACCAAGGAACTTATATGTGATAATACCTATTGGGTAGAAGGACTAAAGCATAATTTATTAAGTGTGGCACAACTACTCAATAATGGATTCAAAGTAGAATTCATGCATGGTAAAGCAAGATTGTTGGATGGCAAAGGAAAGCTGATTGGATTAGGTACTCAAACTAAAGGTAACTTGTTCTATCTTGAACTAGGTGAATGTTCATGTCTCATTGCTCAAGTAGAAGAAAGTTGGTTATTACATAAAAGGTTGTGTCATGTTAACTTTGATAATCTGGTAAAGATCAAAAAATTCAAGAAAGTAAGAGGCATTCCTAACATAAAGAAACCTGAGGCCGGTCTATGTAAAAATTGTTAGATTGAAAAAATGGGAAAGACTAGTTTTAAAACTAAAAACTATCACTCTGAAGATATATTAGAAATTATGCATACTGATTTATGTGGACCCATTGGAATTGAAAGCTATACTGGAGAAAAGTTCTTCATTTTTTTTGTTGATGATTACTCAAGAATGATGACAGTCATGTATCTAAGAAACAAATCAGAAGCATTTGAAAAGTTCAAATGGTATTTGGCCAGAGTAGAAAAGGAAATAGGGAAAAGAAGGAATAGATCCATCATGGATTGTGCAAAGAACTTTAATGATTGAAAAGAGCATTGCTATCAAATACTGGAAGGAAGCTATCAGCACTGCAGTTTACACCCTGAATCGAGTACATCTGAAGAAAGACTCATTCAAAACCCCCTATGAGTTATGGTATGGCTATAAACCTAATGTAAGTTACCTTAAAGTATTTGGAAGTAAATGTTACATTTTGAAAGAATCTAGAAAAGGAAAATTTGATGTGAAAGGTGATGAAGGTATATTCTTTGGATACTCATACAAAAGTAAGGCATATAGATGTTTGAACTTGTCTACTCACAAAGTCATAGAAAGTGCGCATCTGAAAGTTGATGAGTTTGCAGAAAGGACTGAAGAAGAAAGCAAAAGGGAACCAGAAGATTATAGAAGGTTTGTCTTCATTGAACCTGATACAGTACCAGTTACATCAGAGAATCAGGAATCTTCTACTCCCGAGTCATCTGTAATCGAGTTATAGGAAGTTCAAATCGAGCCATAGCAAACCAAGTTAAATTTAGTGTCTACTGAGCAAGTGTCCACCGAGTCTGAAGGACCCGAGCCAACATCTACTAAGCAAATATCTACTGAGCCAGAACAGACATAACCTAAGTTGAAATGCAGGAGGATAATAATGAAATCCATTCAAAAGGCAAAGAACCTGTATTAGCTAAATATGTCAGGAGACATCATTCAGGAGACATCATTTAGTAGATCAAATCATTGGAGACAAATCTGAAAGACCCATGACAAGAAGAAGGTTGAAAGGTACTTGTTTACTTGCTGATTTTGAACCTAGAAATATCAAAGATGCTTTAGAAAATAATAGTTGGATTGAGGCTATGAATGAAGAAATAGAGCAAATAGAGAAAAACAAGACATGGACTCTTGTACCTAGGCCTAAAGATAAAAATTTGATTGGAACCAAGCGGGTATTTAGAAAAAAGTTGGATGAAGATGGTAAGGTATCAAGAAACAAAGCTAGACTAGTATGCAAAGGATATGCTCAAGAAGAAGGAATAGACAATGGAGAAAGTTTTGCTCCTATTGCAAGATTGGAAGGAGTCAGAACCTTACTAGCATATGCTGCTCATAAAGGATTCAAATTTTATTAGATGGATGTCAAGTTAGCATTCCTTAATGGTATCCTAGATGAAGAGGTTTACATTGAACAACCTAAAGGTTTTGTTGATCCAGATAAGAAGAACATGGTATGCAAATTACACAAGGTATTGTATGGTCTGAAACAAGCTCCTAGAGCATGGTATGAAAGATTGCATAACTATCTTATTCAGATTGGTTTTCAAAGAACTAATGATAATAGTAGCTTGTATATTAAGGAAGGACCAGATAATAAGATTGTCTTGGCATAAATATTTGTAGATGATACTATTTTCATAAGGAATGATGATCTGTGCAAAGAATTCTCAGAACAAATGAACAAGGAATTTGAAATGTCTATGTTTGGTGAGATCAAATTCTTTTTTGGTCTTCAAATTCAATAGAATAAAAATGGTATCTACATCACTCAATTAAAATACATCAAGGAGATATTGAAAAAGTTTGGAATGGAAGATTGTAAACCAGTTGGGACTCCTATGTGCACTGGATTAAAACTTACCAAGGAAGATGAATCAAAAGAAGTAGATCAAACATTGTATAGATCTATGATTGGAAAGTTGCAGAATGTAGTTCATACTAGGCCAAATATTGCCCTTGCAGTTGGTATTGTAGCAAGATTTTTAGAAAAACCAAGAGAAAATCACATTATGGCAATCAAAAGAATAATGAGATATTTGAAAGGAACTGAAGAGGATGGTTTATGGTATAAGTTTGGAGGTAATTTGGATTTGAAAGTGTTTACTGATGCTGATTGGGCAGGAAACCTTGATGACAGGAAAAGTACAAGTGGAGGTGCATTCTTTCTTGGAAAGAGGTTGGTTTCTTGGACAAGAAAAAAGTAAAATTGTACATCTCAATCTACAGCAGAGGCAGAGTATGTTGTTGCAGCAGTAAACTGTTCTAATATTGTTTGGTTTAAACAGTTGTTGGAAGGCATGAAGATGGAAATCAAAGAACTAGTTTTTATGTTCTGTGATAATACAAGTGCAATCAACATATCTAAGAATCTAGTGATGCATTCCAAAACAAAAGCACATTGCAATAAAATATCATTTTGTCAGAGAATTGGTGCAAGCTAAGGAGATCAGATTGGAATATGTTCATATAAAGAAACAAATTGTTGACATATTCACAAAACAATTACCTAAGGATGCATTCCTGTATCTAAGAGGTAAATTAGGGGTCACTCCCCTATCTAAAGTTCACTAAAATAAAGTTTTTGTGATGCATCAACTCATACAAAGTTGAAGATCTATCAGTTGATGTAGCATAACCAAAAAATATTGCATACGAATTAGTACTAAAGGTATACTAAAATTCATTTGAGTTGAGTTGTCTCTGGCATGTGTTGTCAGAGAGGGAGAGTTTTATTGTCATATCTCTCTGAAATTTGTTTAAAATAAAGAGTTTTCCATGTAATTCCTTTACAAAGGGAGATTACTATAAGAGGGAGAGTTTTCTATCTTAGAGGGAGAATTGTTATGAGAAAGACTTGTTTTCAAATTTCATTCTGCTATGACATGTTGTGTTGCCATCAATGCCAAAGAGGGAGATTGTTGGATACAATTGTTAATTGTGTATTATCTTTGATGTTACACAAATGTTATATTAGCTATCAGATAGAGTCTACCGAGCTCAAATGGTCAGTAAATCAATTTATAGTGACTATCGAGCGTTCCTGAACATTACATAGAAAGTTAGCTCTTACCGAGCTCACTCGGGCATCAAAGGATTTTGTAGTAGAAAGTTAATGTTAACTGAGCTCCCAAGGTTAACAAAGGGAAAGTCAATAACTACTGAGTTCACTTGGTCATCCAAGAGAAATTTAGCTTTTACCAATCTCACTAGGTAAGCAAAGGAAGGTCAGTGTTTACCGAGTTAACTCAGTCTTCGAAGGAAGTTGCAAGGTTTGTAGTGTTATTGAGCCTCACTTGGTTAACACTGGGGAAACTATTCTGGAGCAGTGGTCACCGAGCTGGGTCAGGCAACGAAGAACTTTATGGTTCTAAAGAATCAAGTTTAATTGTTTTATGCAATGTTTGCAGCTGACTGATTTCATATTTTTCAGTTGTTGTAACTTGTAATTGAGCTGACTTGACAATCTATAAGGTATATATGAAAGGTCATGTTGTGAATTCATAAGGAGTAAGAGTTTGGATGCATAAGAGTGCGAATATATGGATATAGAATGAGCGAATATTGAATATATGAGAAAATGTTGAAGAAGGATTAGATATGCTTATGGAGCTGCAAAGTTGTATTCAATCAGTGAGGATCTAGTGAAGTAGAACAAAGATCTGTATCAGCAAAGATAAGTTGCATATATTTCAAATCACTTCATTGTTGCTTTCTAATCATTGTAATAGTGATTCAAAATCTCTTAATAGAGTTGGTTTAACAGCCATTTTGTAAATCCTCTAACAAGGTGACAATTCAGTTGAATTGTTCTAAAGACCTCTAACAAGGCCACTTCTAATAGGGTGATTAAATCCTCTAACAAGGTCACACCTAATAGTGTTTTTTGTAACCTTTAATAGGGTTGGCTCCTAACAGGGCTCACTTCAGAAGAGTGAAAATTGGTATCTAGTTACTTGGTGGTTTTTCCCAAATTGGGTTTCCACGTTAAATCTGGTGTCTCTTGTGTTCATGTTATTTCTTTATGCGTGCATGTTAATCACTTTAAATGCTTAATAAGTTGAACAGAACATCTATCAAGTTTCATCATTTATTTGTGTGGTTACCAAGTATCAGCAAAAACTATATTTTAAGACATCTAAGGATCTATGGATTTATTTTTGTGATAACTGATTCACCCCTCCCCTCTCAGTTATTTCATCTCTATTTCCAACACATGCATCATAGATGATTCTTCATATTCTCCTTCCAACTATCATAGTTGGCCCCATCAAATCTAGGATTTCCCTTTTTGAAAAGATTTTTCATCGATTTCCCAGAGTTGTAAAGCTTATCCTTCAAGGACCCGAGGCTCAAGTACTAATTGCTAGAATATATAGTCCACCAATATAACTAAGAGGGGGGTTGAATCAATTATCCAACTAATATAACAATTATTAACATTATTAAACTTTAACCATATGAGGAATATAATCAGAAACCACAACAAGATAGTCATACAAAATAACACCAGATATGTTAACTAGGGAAACCCTTGATCAGAGGGAAAACCCTAGTGGGCATGGTACCCACAAGATGATGTACTAATATAAATCTTTCTTGTTATAGGATGGACCCTATTAAGATTCTATGAAAACATTCAGTACATATCAGTTCCCTTTAGGAGACTTTGAATCCCTATTAGGAGATTCCAACCCTATTTGGAGTTGTGGAAGATAGTTGGACCCATTGCCTAAACAACTTCAAGGTTAAGAGAAATGAACCCATTGTCCTAATGATCTTTGTATTATTCCTTGTAGAATAAAAAAAATGAATGGTACTTCATTCCTCTTTCCTATCAACCAAACTTCTACTCATTCTGATATTGTAACTAGATCACAAAAACTCACACTCAAAAATCCCCTAGATCACTTCCTTGCATTCAGTAAAAATCCTTTTCCTTTTTATACTTTTCACTTCATACAATGATCAAAACACATTACAACAAAGGAAAACATCTTTCCTTTATGCCATATGTTCAAAATAATTCCTTGAGTCTTCCTTGAGGCTTTCCCAATTCATTATAATTAGATGATTAAATCAATTACAATTACAATAGCACTGTCATTTCATAGTCTATAAAAAACTTCACACATGCAATACTAGGTCTTGGACACCTATTGACATCACCATCCAACTTTCCTCTATCACTAGCTGACCATGCATCTTCTTATTGCATCTTACATGAAATATATAATGCAAACATCAAAAATTTCTTTGCAAGCACTCTATCTCTATATTTCTCTCAATAAATCAAGTACAACTTATGTACATCTTCAACTTACATATTGTGCATTGAACCACATCATCAAGTTACTCTACTGAACATCTCCATGATTGTTCATCACTAGACAAGCAAAACCTTGTCTATACAACTAAGATCTCTCTTTACTACTATACTAGTTTTCATGGACTTAGTACTATGTTGGCATCAATGATAAACATAGTCATGAATGCAGCATGTCAATAATATTCAATGCTTAGGAAACTCCCCCAATGTAGTATCATCAACCTTCATGCTAACAAATCCCACATTCCTGAGAAGTGGTACATGTTTTTGATGTCTTCAAACTTTGAATTTCTTTTGGCAAATGAAATCTCCAACATTGCCTGATTGTGGTTTTTCATCTAGTTAAGTTGTTTAGTAGTTAGGCCTCTAACTACTATAACATATTTAGTGGTGATAGTTGTTTGTGCATAGTCTCTAAGTCCTTCTAGATGAATCTTCATCAAACTTTTCCATGCAAGAAATTTTTCCTTGTTTAACTTGGGCACCTCCTTTCTATACATCTTAATCTTTAGCTTCAAGTACCTTCAAAAATTTTCCTTCACAAGCACCAAACACTTTGACACCAATTGTTGGAATGCTTTAGAATCATTGAGAGGGGGCTGAATTAGTTATCCATGGTCCAAATATATAGGTAAAAAATTTTAGTACTTAACAAATACAAGTGCAAGCATTGGTCATCTAATATTTCAAACCATAATATATTATTGCCCTAGGTCAAATGAACTTTGCAGAAAAGTAAACATGAAATACAAAAAAATCATTCATTAAATTTAACACAATGATTTTATGTGGAAACCCAATTTGGGAAAAAACAATAGTAACATGCATCCAATCATCACCCTTTTGAAGTGAGCTCTATGAGGAACCAACCCTATTAAAGGTTACAATGCACACTATTAAATGTGACCTTGATTAAATGATTTCAATCACCCTATTAAGAGCGGACCTTGTTAAAGTACCTTAGAAAATTTCATTATAATGTCACCCTATTAAAGGATTTACTCATGACTATTAGGTCAACCTTAATCCAAAGGATTTATCTAGACTGATATAGTTGTTAGAAAGTAATAGTAGGACTTGATCTGATAACAAAACAACTCACTTGTAGATTACATATCTCTTATTTAGTCCTCCATACTATTTGGCATTCAATCTCCTTCATCTCTAACAACTTGTTCACCCTTCAAGGCCTCACCTCCTTAAGCCTTCTCCCTTAGTATGCCAACTGCAAATTCATCCCTTTAGCCACTAAATGAAGCAATACCTCAAGACTTCTTGTCTCTCTCTGGTTCATAGTATGAAACTATTCCTTTGGCCTATTATCTCATTATATATAGAATTTAGATCATTTACCACTTAACCACATTCATCCATCTTAGAATTAGGTGAAATTCATCAAATCTACCCTCTTTTCTATTTTTTTTCCTTCTAGAAAATTCTCTTACAATCCTCTTCAAATTCATCTCAAAATGGTTTATCTTAAATTCTATGTGACTAGCTCATCGTACTTATCTTCCACATGCTTCACACAATTCAAGAAATCAAATTTTTTAGCTCAAATTCATCAAATATTTGATCAAAATCATTTTACTAGAACTCAAAAATAACATGTTGTTTGCTCAATAATAACTATATTTTGATGCTCAGTCAACACTAGGTTGCTCGACATATAGAAAGTCTTCCTAGTTCTCAACACACAATAAACTTCCTTCACTTGGAACCTACTATATTTCTCTCTGCTCAGCACATACTAAATTTCCTTCACTTGGCTTCAACTAAATTTTTCCTCAGCCTATACTAACTTTCTCAACTTCCACTATTTAGTCAGTCAGGGTTGCCAGACACATTTCCTTGCTTAGCCTTCTTTTTGTCTTTTCTCAAGAATCTTTTTATTGTAGCCTTAAGTAGATAGATAATCCACTATATCATCAAAGTCTTACTTGGTCTTAATTCTTCTTTTATACACCATATAACTCAACCTTTCTCTAGGTACTCTTGTTATCCTTTCTATTCAAATCCTCTTCATGAATTAATCAAATGATAGCATTCAAACCAAATTAGAAATTGTCTCACCAACAAGTACCATGTTTAACATTGGCGATAAAATAATAATTGTTCCATGATAGGTTTCATCAATGTTCCTCATTTATATACTTCAACATTCTTCTTCATTTCAACACTAGAAAGTTTGTATGGCATGCTAGTCAACCTATTCAAGGTGAACCAAATGGTCTAGAAAGTGTGTGGAATGCTAATCAGTCCATCAAAGGATTCAATTTCAAGGGAACTCCATGTCTCAAAAAATAAGAATTGAAAGTAATCCATGCATAAAGGTGTGTCTATCCTCAAGGGAACAAAACAAGACTAGGCTTCCCAAACTATTAGTAGTCAAAAGAGGGTACAAAACAAGGATTGGGCCTCCCAAATTGTTAATGGTTTAGAGAGAGATCCAAAAAGAGACCAAGCCCCTAGGAACTATCAATAGTTCTAAGAAATTAGAGAGAGAGGGGGGGGGGGGGGGGGGGGGGAACATGAAAAAATTCATGTATTTATGAATAAATTAGAAATCATATGATGTGCTAAAGGATAAAGTACTCTAAGCTATACACAAAATTTGCATTTGTACTTCATGATCAAAGGATAAGAGGAGTGTATGCCACACATTTAAGCAATTGTAAAATACCTTAATAGGAGTAATAGCTTTAATATAAGTGTACATGCATCTACTAAAGAATAGTTGGGTGGGGGGAGGGGGTGAATCAATTATCCAAGGTCTAGATGTACAATTAAATTTTTTCACAAGTTAGTGAACCCATATCCATAAAAACATTTTCATTATGCATGCATCCATTAGATTATGCAATCACTTAAACTTGTAGGTTACTATAAAATCAATTTGTAGAAATGTAAACATGAAACATAACAAATTCAATGACACATTTGACACAATGATTTAACATGGAAACCCAACTTGGGAAAAACCACCAGTAACATGCTACTCATTCTCACTCTTCTAAAGTGATACCCTATGAAAGGCCAACCCTATTAATGTTACAATACACACTATTATATGTGATCTACTTAAAGGATTTCAATCACCCCAGTAGGAGTGATCCTTGTTAGAGAACTTTAGATTATTCACTTGGAATGTCACCTAGTTAAAGGATTTAAAAATGACTATTAGGTCAACCTTAATCCAAAAAATTTACCCTAGACTGATACAATGATTAGAAAGTAATAGTAAAGCTTGATTTGATAACAACTTACAACACACTTGTAGATTACAAATCTATGTTTTAGTCCTCCATTTTTCTTAGGTTTCACACACTTCATCTCTGAAAGCTTGTTCACCCTTCAAGCATCCATACCCTTAAGCCTTCTTGTTTTCTTGCTAATGCAATCTTCTCTCTTAGGTTACTAAATGAAGCAATACCCTAAACTACTTGTCTTCCTTAGGTTCTCACACATGACAATCTTTTATTCTAAAAAATTATCTTTATAAATAGAGAATTAAGATATTTTGTTATTCATCCTCCATCATCCATTTTAGGGTTAGGTTAGATTAGGTAAGATTCAATGAATCTACCCCTTTACTTCATCTCACTTACTTCTAGAAACTTCTGCTTTAATCCTCTTTGAATTCACCTCAAAATGGTTCATCATGAATTATGTGCCACCAGCTCATCAACCTTATCTTCCACATAGTTCACACAATCCAAGAAATAAAACTTGTTGGATTAGATTCATTGAATTTTCAATCTTTTTCATAATGTTGAGTCTCAACATTAACTAGCTTCTGATGCTTGGCACATACTATGTTGCTCAACATCCACTATCAAC
The DNA here is from genome assembly GCA_028749045.1 of Cupressus sempervirens. Taxonomy (NCBI): domain Eukaryota; kingdom Viridiplantae; phylum Streptophyta; class Pinopsida; order Cupressales; family Cupressaceae; genus Cupressus; species Cupressus sempervirens. The sequence continues at coordinate 243,283,656 of CM053793.1, read as the reverse complement.
TCACTCAGCATGAACTAATGTTTATTGGTGCTCAACATCAACTAAAATTTACTTGGCTTACATTGAAATTGACTTTACTCAGCTCAATTGATTTTCTACTTGGCGTGCACTAATTTTGCTTGGCACCTACTATGGAAATTGTCAAGCTTTGCAGATAAACTTTGTTTAACTTGTTCTTCTAAACTTAATCAATGTAATCAACCTTTACAAGCTTAAGTAGATTATTAATGCACTATAATATCACTATCTTAACTAATTATTGTACTCATTTTCCATATCATAATTCAACCTTTCCTCTAGGTGCTATTGATACCTCATTTGATCAAATCCTCTTCATCAATCAAACAAATGATAGTACTTAAATCATATAAACAATTGTCTTACCATCAAATCATAGGCTTGACATCAATGAAAAATAATGATTGAAACACATTTATCATACTTGTATTAATCTATTTTCGACAATGAGCACATGAAAAAAAGAAGGAGCACAAAGAAATCTACTAAATTTAGGGTCATCATGATGATATGTAATATTATATCAAGTATAAAATATCATCATTCCCCAAAGGAGGTAGAGCTATGATAAAATGGAGGAAAAGACACATAAGAATTATGAAGGAGAGTCTTTTTGGGCCAATAACATGAAGACCAAAACAATCAGTCCCACCATATCATAAGCAACCAAGAATGCTAGGCAAAGTCACTAATATGAACAATAGCACAAGTAAAATATAATATATAATAAAATAAGGAAGAAAGAGACACAAGTAAAATAATATATATGATAGGGTGATCACTTTATCCTCTTGTTCCCAGCAAAGCAACAAAGCTTATCTAAAGTTTTATATATACATATATATATGTATTCACTTTATCCTCTTGTTCCCAAAAAAGAAACAAAGCTTATCTAAAGTTTTATATATATATAAAATAAAAACACAACACAGAAAACATAACACAAGAACACAATGGCTACCATACTAAATGAAGTCCACATCAAGAATTTCACTTGCTTGCCCATCCATTTTAGTCTGAATGATTAGGGAAGAATGGAGAATCATGAGAGGGACAATGTCCATCATAGTAGATACCACAAAAATATCTAAGAAAGGACCTTATGAGTCACTATTCTCATTAATAGAAGTGATTATAAGCTGAACAAAAAGCATGTTAGGAAAATTATCCGTATCAATTAATTCTTTATCATTACTAACATGTTTATCATCTAAAATATCTTCCATATTAAGATTAATATAATCTAAAACAAAAACATAATCGATGTTTTTATCCATATGCATAGTGATACCTTGTTTAGCTTCCCCCAAAGATTCACGTATGGTTTGATCAAAGTAAGGTAAAGATTGAATGAAGATGTAGGTTGAGAAGCAAGAGAATAAGCTTTAACCTCAACTTTAGCTTCATGTTTCTTGTGATGTTGATGGGCATGTTGATTCAAAATAGTAGTGTGGGATATAGTAGAAGGATTAGGATCAACTACCATAGGTTATGAAGAAGAAACAACAATATTTTTAGATATAGTAGCCAAAGGAATAAATGTGGAAGGTAAAATAGGTTCAGAAGTAGAAGGGGAAGATGGAGTAGGAAAGATAGGAATAGGTGACTAACCCTTAGGAAGACTAGGTTATATGATCTTGGCTACTTTATATATTTTTTTAAGTTTCTATAGAGATGATAAGGACAAGTAGGTAGTTTGTCAAGACTAGAGTGCCAATAAAAATAAACTTAGCACAATCACTAGGACATGATAGTTTATAAAGGGAATGATTAACAGAAATGATGTTTCCATCATGGGGAAATTTAAGGAGTTTATGAATAGAAGAAGCTATAAATTTCATGGAGGAAAGTCCTAGAATACAAATCCTAGCTTAAAATTGATCGAAAATGTATGGAAAAATTGTGGTTCAAATATTAAAGATAATTGATAAGATTGTGAACTAGTTATTATTGTATTTAAATGTCAATCTAGGTTCATAAGCTTGTGAAAGGTATAGTGGTTATCTTCTCAAGAGATGAAGATAGCATGTCATGTAGGGATGGATGCAACTAGAACATGTAGAATCAAATCTACAAAAAACTATAAAAAAAAAAAGTGACAAGAATTGTCACTTCCTAATGACAGGAGCTAAGATGAAACCTACAAAAAACTAAAGAAGAAATGGGGATAGGAACTATCACTTTCTAGTGATAGGAGCTAAGCTGAAACTGTAGAAGAAAAAATATTTTAAGAAACTAAAAGCATTATAAAGCATGGAAATTTAATCTAAAATTTAATATTGCAAGAACAAACCACACAAATATGAATTTAAAATTAAATTTAGAGAAAACATGAATTAAAGATAACTATTTATAATTACATAAAATACATGTTTAAACTAATATAATATATCTACATACAAATCAAAATAATAACACACATAAAATAAAATACACATTTAATATAAAAGAAATCACCACTATAATTACATGAATTAGAGTATATAAACTAATACAATAATGCTATGTATTAAATGAGATAATAATAATAATACATAGAAAATATAAACACACAAATAATCTAAACTAAATCATTGGTCTTCCAATGAATTGGACCCTGCCTCGTTAGTATCCCTAGAAATGAAAAATGAACAACTTTCTACTTTTTTGTGATCAGAATAGTGATAGTTTATTTACCGATACAAAATGTAGAACTTATATAAAAATTATAGTGGAAGATCTTCTTACAATTTTTTTATTTGATATAAATCTTCCCTCAAAGGCTACAATTGAGCCAAAATATATAGTTGTATTTTAAAATAATTGTAGTGTAAATAATTAATTATTATTATAATTCACTTAAGTTTACTTACGTTAAATGCATTATTTTATTATTTATCATATAGACACCTAGAAGTATGTATAGTTAGATGAGTTGTCTTGTTGACAACACAAGAGTTTGCATAATCATTTGAGTTGTCATGTAGACAACATAGTTGTTCACACTCTAATTAAGCACATGGTGTCTACAACATCTCTTTACAAGATACACCTCAGTATTCTTATCATATCATCATCCCACTAATTTGTGTACTCAATGGAGGATAATCTACTCTTAGTGGACATGTGCTTAGTTGTGAGACTTATCACTTTGCTAACTCCTAGTCATTCTAAATGCCTTTATATATAGGAACTTCTAGTGTGTATGTACACATATGATATTCTCATTATTGTTATTATAATCATCCATTATTGGTCCATATTGTCCTAGTGCTTGAGCTTCTTGATCTTGGTGTTATTTTTCCCTAAGAATTTTTTTTACATGGTATCAGAGCATAGGGAGCTTCTCTTCACATAGGCATTGGAGACCATTTTTTGCTTCACCTCTTAGAGGACCACAATTTAGATGCAGAGTATTTGTAGCAATTGGAAGCATCTAGAGCCAAAGCAGACCTCACTACTATGTCTAGAGTGTCAGTTTGGTGGATTTTGACAATAAATTAGCCTACCCTAAGCATTAGTTAAGATTGAGGCAACAAAATTTGCAAACTAAAACTCGAAGGCCCAATTTGTAGAATTGGTATGATCTTTTAGATCTATGAATTTAATTTATAGATATAAATATTTGTGCATCTCTTCATTTTTTCTTTTTACATTTGCAATTTATTTTTAAAATTCTATGAAAAAATTGGCCTTTTAGGCTAGTAGGAGAGATTTTTTTTTGTAGGACAAGATTGGAGCCTGCTAGTGCAAATCAGATATTGGCATCATTTTTAGAAGGTCAAAAAAACTCCAAATTGACTTTTGTTTCATCAAAATCAAACATCCAACGTGAAATCTAGAGTCAATTGATTTTTGGAGGTGTGACAATGGTGATTTAGGAAATATAATTGCAAAGGTGATTTTCAAACAAAGATATCTCCCTCATACGGACTCCTTTTTCTGAGCAATTTTTTTTCTTTTGGGATAGAATGTCATGATCTACACATTGGTGTAGGATGCTTAATATCTCTATTCATAAATTTTTCTACAAATCACAAATATCATTTTTTGCAACTTCAAAGGCTTAGTTCAGGCTCATCTAGACACATATTCAGGTTTCAATTCTTTTGAAAATGCATAATTTTTTGTCTACTTTCTAGATCTACAATCAAATTATAGGGTTGTGTGCATAGAAATACCACTTTAAAAAATAGGTCCTTTTTTGCATTGTATTGCTTTGATTAAACTTCAAATTTGTTGTATATCTTAGCTACATTGCTAAGTATCAAATTTGAACTCCAAGAGGAGGTTGTAAATAGAAAAACCAAAAGTCCACTTGTGACCATTTTGACAAGTGATCTATTGTAAACACACTACATATAAAGTACCAAAAGCATTCATTTGGGGAGGGGGGGTCTTTGATTGAGTGAAAAGGTGGGGTTTGTCTTGTATTGTGTCTCCTTGATATTTTGATCTTTCTTTTGCATTATGGGTTCTTTTTCTAAGTTAACACCACACAATTATGCTACTTGGAAAGAAAAGATAAAGGAACCATTGGTTGAAAAAGGTTTACTATGTTATGTAATTGGTGCAACAAAGAAACCTACTGATGATGCTAATGATTCTCGTAAGGAAGATTGAGCATCAAAATAAAAAATGGCCCTAGGAACCTTGCTAAAGAATATCTCAAATCCTATCAAATATAACATCAGGAACATTAACAATCCAATAGAAGTCTGGGATAAACTTGAAGCATTGTATGAGATAGTAGATGAAGATATGGCCTACACCATTGAGAACAATCTTCTCAAATTGGATCATAGGAATTTTGACACCATCAAAGATTATCCTACCCAAGTAGACATGTATAGGGCACAACTTAAGGATTGTGGTGAACCCATCAAGGATGGAAAGTTGATCAAACATGTGATGACTCATCTTCCTCTTGAATATGCCACTTTTGTTTCTAGTTATAATATTCACTAGTTAACAATGGGTAGTGCCTTCACTAAGCCTTTATTTGAGTCATTTTTAGGAATATTGGTCTTAAAACATGAAAAGTTAGTGAGTATGGGAATTCTCTAGTCTTCCAAGACCAAAGCCTTGGTAGGTAATCAAGGGAATCAAGGTGGTAAAAATTCCCACAAGAAGAAAAAGCATTGGAAGGCTAAGCCACAAGATGACACACAAAAATCTTCCTCTACACAACAATCTTCCTCCACACAACAATCTTCTTCACAACAAGGAAAGTCTTTTTCCAAAAACAATAAGAAGGGAAAAAACTTCAACAAAAATGAGAAGAAAACTTGTGCCTATTGTAAGAAGAATGGTCATGATGAACATGAGTGTAAGGATAAGTAGATTGAAGAGTTGCTAAACTTAATGAGGAAACATAAAATTGATGTACCAAATGCCTATAAGGATAAGGGATCTTCAACCACTTAAAAAGGTAAGGGACAAGCTTTGGTAGCAAGTAAAAACAATTTTGAAGAATGAGTTCTTGATTTAGGAGCTACACATCATATGGGTGCTTCAAGGGAACATTTTTCCTCTTTGAAACCATCACATGTACCTTACATCTATGTGGGAAATGACACACAAGTGGAAGTTGAAGGAAAATGGAATATTGAGTTGGACAATGGCATCTTCAAGGATGTTCTTCATGTTCCCAAAATTAGCACCAACCTTCTTTCAATCACCAAATAACTCACTATGGATGTCGTAAAAAAGTGGAGTTACTTCTTGATTCAATCATGGTGAAAAATCTCAAGGATGATTCTATAGTGGCAATAGGAAAGGCTAATCATGAGACAAGACTTTATTCTTTTCCTCATTTTGTGCCTAAGTCCACTTCCCTTGCCTTGTTGACCCACTCAAATTCACAAAGTAAAATATGGCATGAGAGGTTTGGACATCTCAATTACCACTACCTTCAAAAACTTAGCACCAAGGATATGGTCATAGGTCTACCTCGAGTCAAGTATTTAGAGGGTGTATGTTCTAGTTGTGAAATAGGCAAGCATCCCAAAGAGAAATTTGACAAGGGGAAGTCTTCAAGAGCTACTATTTTTCTTGAATTGGTTCATAGTGATGTAGCTGGCCCATTTCTAGTACCATCATTTGGAAAGGCTCGCTATGTTCTCACCTTCATTGATGGAATTTCACGCTACACTTGGGTCTTCTTTCTAGCTCATAAGAGTGAAGTATTTGATAAATTTATCACCTTCAAAGTTCAATTTGAGAAGAAAGTAGGGAAAGCCATCATAATTATTTGAACAAATAATGGAAGGGAATATGTCAAGTCAAGCTTATAGACTTTTGTACTGATGAGGATATTCATCTTCAACATTTAGTTGCATACACTCCACAGCAGAACGGTGTTGCTGAATAGAGAATAGAACCCTTATGGAAATGACCACTTGTATGCTACAACATAAGTCTCTAGATCAAGTTTTCTAGGTAGAAGCAATGAATTGTGCCAATTACATCCAAAATAGAAGTCCCCATAAAGCCCTAAATGGAATTACACCTTTTGAGGCTTGGTGTGGAAGAAAACTAAGTGTAAAACACTTTAGTTTTTGGTTGTCCAACATAGGCAAGGATACCTCCACAAATACAGAAGGCATTGGAACCTCAAAGTAAACCTTGTATATTTGTACGATATCTTGACCAAATCAAGGCATATAAACTCTTGGATCTAGGACACATGAAATCTTCTTTGAGAGGAGTGTTCACTTTGAAGAGACTTGTCCACGTTTGGCTCCTTCAACTCCTCCTTCCTCCTTTATGGAAAGTGATGATCGTGACTTGGAAGATGATATTCCTTCAACTTTGACTTATAGGACACCACCTTCTTAGGGTCCACAAACAATTGAGGATATTCCTTCTTCTTCTTCCACTAGACCTTGTTGGGCACAACAAACACTTGATTCAGTAGGTTTATTGGTGGGGAATCCTTCATATACTAGTAGGACATTATCACAAAATTAGAAAATTCCACATGTGTACATTGATATAGTGAGAAGTCCATGTGATCAGTATAGTTGGGTACACCTTTTTTTCTAGTTCCAATATTAGGAGATGACTAATTGACAGATATTTCAGGTTTTTTTGTGGATTCATATATAGCAGATTTGGAAGACATTATTGATGATATACATCTTCTCTTTACTGAAGATGATCCTTCTTCAGTTGTTGCAATAGAATACTCTAACCATCTTGTCCATTCTCTACATGATCAGTCTTTCAAGGTTGATATGATTATGGATCCTTATGTACAATAGTTGTAGGAGGTCTCTTTATCATTTGTGGAGACAATTGGTTCTTTGGGATATGTTTGACATCAATCCTTGCTAGATCTAAAATTGTTCCTTTTAACAATGTTGGAAGAGGTGACCATTAGTACTAACACAAGCATAGTTGAGTCATTTTTAGAGATATCATTCATCTTCAGCATTCATTCTACACATTGGGGAAGCATCTCATATGTACCTATGACATTGTTTCTTCCTAAGGTTAGGAATACTATTTAGCAGTCATGGATCAACTTGTACATTCATCTTGGAGTAGCTATCAGTGATGGGCATTCTATATTGTAGGAAGACTACCTTGTCTCCCTTCTTCTTCTCTTTTATGGAGGGGACCTTTTCCTCTTATGAGATTTTGTCCTTCTCATACTTCTTTATTGTACTTATCTCTCTTTTTGGGTGAGGGTTTTTTCCATGAGGTTTTCCCTATTTCTCCATTTTCAAAGAGATTGCATTGCATTACATATAATTTCTTTTGCACATGGGTACCTAACATGGCCTAGTAATTGGGACCCATTATGAATATTCATTATAGCTTTTGTGAGCTTAAGTGCATTCCCCTAAGTTACACTTAAGTGGGGGTGTTAGTGTAAATAATTAATTATTATTACACTTTACTTAAGTTTACATAGGTTAAATGCATTATTTTATTATTTATCATATAGACACCTAGAAGTATGCATAGTTAGATGAGTTGTCTTTTTAACAACATAGGAGTTTGCATAATCATTTGAGTTGTCATGTAGACAACCCAGTTGTTCACACTCTAATTAAACACATAGTGTCTACAACACCTCATTATGAGATATACCTTGGTATTCTTATCCTCTCATCATCGTACCAACTTTTGTGCTCAATGGAGGATAATCCACTCTCGATGGACATGTGCTTAGTTGTGAGGCTTATCACTTTGCTAACTCCTAGTCATTCTAGATGTCTTTATATACAAACACTTCTAGTGTGTATGTACACATATGATATTCTCATTATTGTTATTTTGATCATCCATTATTGGTCCATATTGTGCTAGTGCCTTAGCTTCTTGATCTTGGTGTTATTTTGCCCTAAGGAAAATTCTTACAATAATAAATATCTTAAAAATGGTGTTTTGATTGGTCATCTAAAAAAATGATGACACAAATATAACCATGAATCTTGTCCACATATTACAAACAATTTTGTTACATCAACAAGTGAAAAGAAGAAATTATTTAAATTGTCTAGTTTTTCTCTATGTGGTAAAGGTTGTTCCTCCATGACACCAATGAGTTATTAAAACATTGGAATTAAAAAAAAACTATTTGTTTCATATAGGAATAATAATGTAGATCGGGTCCATTTTTAGGGAAGTAAAATTGGAGTCTACATAGTCCAACTCTTCACCAACAAATTATTCTATTATAACCACAAATAAAAATGGAAAAATAAAAAAACTTTGGTTCTCTTCTTGTAATTATTCCACGTAGAAATTTTCATGAACAAAAGTATTCTCATAATCCTTGGCCACAACCAAATCTCAATGGTAAAAATAGTTTATGAAGTAGCTAAAAATAGTTCCCATGTAGATTCACCTTTATGAAATGGCTGCCATATAACTCATAAACTTTCCCAAGTCTTATGTGGTAGTGATAATATTATATGCAGTAGTTACATAACAAAACTATGAGATAATATTGAGGGATTCCTTCTATTAATGTTGGAAATGATTGAAAAAATCATGAATGAAGAATAATGGAACTAGTAAAGAATATTTTCAATCATTGTTTTGTCATTGATGTCAAACTTGCTGCTTGTAGGAATGACAATTTCTTAAGTAATCCAAGTACTATCAATTGGTTGATTGACAAGGAGGAGGCAATCAATAAGATGTAACTAGAGCACCTAGAGAAAGGTTGAAGTTATGATGTTGTAATGAAGTATAAGGATCAGCTAAGCCATTGACGAAATAGTGTATTGATGACATACTCTAAGACACAGAGAATGGACAAACTAAGACACATCAAAGATGTAAGGTTTAACTAAGTTATTTGAGAGAGCCGAGCAAGCTAGTTAGAGCCGAGCAGATTCTTAGTTGAAGTAGAGCAAGTTCAACTTCAGTGTGAGCCGAGTGATTATTCAAGGGCAGAGTAACATATAATTGTTCAGGTACCGAGCATCAAAAGGAGGTAATAGATGCCAAGTAAGTATTCAAGTGCCAAGCAAAGCATAAATGCTATAGGTATCGAGCACTAGTAAAGCAACAGTAGGAGCCGAGTAACACAAAAGGTGCCAAGCATCAGTAAACCAATAATGCCGAGTTGTTGCATTGTTTGTTAAGTCAAAGATTCACCAAATTAGTGACGATAAGTTTTTTACATTGAATTTTGTGAATTAGTTGGATGATAAGGATGGTGAGTAGATGATATAGAATTTGATGTGAATCATGCAAACCAATTCAAGGTGAATGCTAATGGATTTATCATGAAGTTTCTAGAAGAAGCAATTTGGAGGGAAAACAATACCATTTTCTAAAGATCAAATTAAGATTTGAGCAGGAAATGAAGAACATAACTTCTTTATAAGGAGTTACAGGTTAGAGATATATGCTATAAGAGTATCACTCATCCAAGAGCTAAGGTGTGTACCAAGGAACACATTGTCATTTGAAGGAATAATTGGAAGACTCACTACCTTTGAGCTATCCAACTTTGATAACTACAAGCTAGAAAAATTTGAATCTACATTCAAAGTCAAGATGACAATAAAAGACAATGAGGAGGTGCAAACAAAGAAAAAGAGTGGAAAAGGAAAGTATGTATCTAGTGACAACAGCATTGATGAAGATGACATAGATCAATTGGAGGCATTAATAGCAAGAAGACTTCATAGAGGAAGAGGAAAATTCAAAGGTAAGCTACCAATCATTTGTTTCAATTGTAATGAAGTTGGTCAAATTGCAGCCAAATGCACACAAAAGAAAAGTTACAAAGATGGATGCAACTACAAGAACAAGAAAGAGGACAGTAAGGACTACAAAGGTAAAGGCAAAAGATGCTACATTGTTGAAGAAAACTCTAACGAGAATGATGATGAAGTAGTCTATGTGGCTATGAAAGATGAATCAGGTGAAGATGAAGCAACTGCCCTAGTAACCTGCATGAACAAGAATGATAAATGGATCATAGACAATGGATGTTCTCATCACATGACTAGAGATAAAAGTAAGTTCATTTCCTTTACTCAATATGAAGGAAATAGTGTTAGATTTGGTAACAATGCACCATGTCAGATCAAAGGGAAAGGTAGTATCAAGCTTACTAAAAAGATATCATGTGATAATGCATACTATGTTGAAGGTCTTGAATTACAACTTGTTAAGTGTCTCACAGTTAGGCAACATAGGATGCAAGGTTGAATTTGGAAATACAATTGCTAAGATTTATGATTCTCAAGGAAGTCTAATAGGAAAAGGTGATCAAACTAGGAGTAATTTGTTTTACCTAGACATGGAAGATGCTTCTTGTCTCATTGTTAAAACTGATGATGTATGGATATGGCACAAGAGGCTATGTCATGTAAATTTTGACAATCTGATAAGCATCAACAAAATGAAGAAAGTCAGAGGTCTACCAAAGTTGAAAAAGCCTGATAACACCATGTGCAAACAATGCCAACTAGGAAAAATGACCAAGTCAACTTTCAAAAGCAAGGCTTATACTTCTACTAAAGAATTAGAGCTAGTTCATACTAACTTGTGTGGTCCTATTGAAGTACAAAGCTACAAAGGTGACAGATACATAATGCTATTTGTAGATGACTATTCAAGAATGATGACAGTCATGTTCCTGAAACAAAAATTAGATGCATTCCAAATGTTCAAATGGTACTTGGCCAAATTTGAGAAGGAGACTAGGAAGAGTATAAAATGTCTTAGATCTGATAGAGGAGGTGAATTCACATCAAGAGAATTTGAATAATTTTGCAATGAAAGAGGAATCAAAAGGCAGACATCAGCACATAAGGCGCCACCTCAAAATGGTATAGCAAAAAGAAGGAATAGATCAGTTATTGAATGTGCTAGGACCTTAATGATGGAGAAAAATGTTGCACTCAAGTACTGGAGAGAAGCTGTAAGTACTGCAATCTACACACTCAACAGAGTTCAAGTCAAGAAAGGTACAAATGCAACACCTTTTGAATTATGGTATGGGCATTCTCCTAATATAAAATATTTCAAAATATTTGGATGCAAATGCTATAAATATAAAGAGTCTAGAAATGGAAAGTTTGATGCAAAAAGTGAGGAAGACACATTTCTTGGTTATTCTACTAGAAGCAAATCTTATAAATGCTTGAATGTTAACATTAACAAAGTAGTAGAAAGCACAAATGTGAAATTTGATGAGCTTGCAGAAATTCAAAGTGTTGAGAACACCAAGAAAGAAAAATAATACAAAACCTTTGTATACTTTAATGAAGGTATACCTAATAATGGTGAAGTTGCAACTTAGAATGACAATTAGCAACAAAAAATAGCATTTGCCAAGTCACAGATAGTTAATGTTGAGGAGTAGACACATTCAGAAGTTGATCAGCAGAATACATAGAATGTTCATTTAGATTTTGAGAATAGCCAACATGAAGGAAATGAACAAATACCCAATGTAAATATGCATTAGGATTCATATTCTGAAAGAGACAACATGAAAACAAGGAAAGAACTAGTATTGGCAAAGTATGTAAGAAGAAATCATCATGTAGATCAAATTATTGGAAACAAAGAGGCAAGACCAATGAAAAGGAATAGAATTAGAAGTGAGACATGTTTGCTCAGCAAAATGGAACCAAAAACAATAAGTGAAGCCATAAAAGTGATGACTGGTACAATGCTATGAAAGAAGAAATAGAACAAATTGAAAAGAACAAGACATGGACCTTAGTCTCAAGACTAGGTGACAAGAATGTAACTGGAACCAAGTGGTTGTTTAGAAATGAGTTAGATGAGAATGGTGAAATCACAAGAAATAAGGAAAGACTAGTTTGTAAAGGGTATGCACAAGAAGAAGGACTAGACTATGGAGAAACTTTTGCTCCAGTTGTGAGAATGGAAGGAGTAAGGACCTTACAGGCATATGCAACCTTCAAAGGATTTAAAGTCTACCAAATGGATGTTAAGTCTACATTTTTGAATGGTATACTTGAAGAGGAAGTCTGCATAGAGCAACTAGAAGTTTTTGTTGATGAAAAGAACAAAAACAAGGTATGCAAATTACATAAGGCTCTATATGGATTAAAGCAAGCCCCTAGACCATGGTATGAGAGACTTCACAAGTATCTAGTGCAAATAGGATTTGAAAGAACTGATGATAATAACAACGTGTACATCAAATCAGAAGAAGGTAAGGATATCCTTGCATCTGAAATATTTGTGGATGACATAGTTTTTTGAGAAAAGGAAGCATTTTGCAAAAGTTTTGCTGACAAAATAAAACATGAGTTTGAAATGTCCATGTTTGGAGAAATCAAGTTCTTCATTGGATTGCAAGTACATCAACTAAAACATGGTATATTTGTGACACAATCAAAATACATCAAAGAGATACTCAACACGTTTGGATTGGAAGGCTCCAAACTAGTCAGCACACCAATGACAATAGGACATAAGCTATCCAAAAATGATGAATCAGCTGAAGTCAATCAAACAATGTATAGATCCATGATTGGAAATTTGCAATATGTTGTACAGAGCAGACCAGACATAGCACTAGTAGTTGGGATAGTGGCTAGATTCTCTACTAATCCTAAAGAAAATCATCTCATGGTAATAAAAAGGATAATGAGGTATCTCAAAGGAACTAATGATTTTGGCCTATATTACAAAAAGAATGAAAAGTTTGAGCTCAATACATACATAGATGCAGATTGGGGAGGCTATATTGATGATAGGAAAAGCACAAGTGGAGGAGCATTATTCTTAGGAAAAAAGCTAGTTACTTGGACTAGCAATAAATAAACATGCACATCTTAGTCCACTGCAGAAGCAAAATATGTGGCAACAACAGTCACTTGCACAAACATTGTATTGCTTAAACATCTATTGAAAGGAATGAAAGAAGAAGTAACCAAACCTATGATATTGTATTGTGATAATACAAGTGCCATAAACATATCCAAGAATCCATTAATGCATGCAAAAACCAAGCATATTGCAATCAAGTATACTATGTCAGAGAATTGGTAGAAGACAAACAAGTGAGGATGGAGTACATTCACACAAAGGAACAAATTGTAGATATCTTCACCAAACCATTGCCCAAGGATCCTTATGAATATCTTAGAGGCAAGTTGGGGGTAATGCCCCTAACTCAAGTAGTCTAAAGCAACAAAGAAGCTGCCCTGCATCAATAGGAGAAGATCATTGAAATATCAAAAGAATTATGTAGAGGATGACAACAGGAAAAGAAATTCTAGATCAGTCACAAGCATTGTGACAGAGGAAGAAAACATGAGATGCAAAGCTTATATTTAGCATGTTGAAGATGCTACATCTTTGGCATTTATGTCAAAGAGGGAGATTTATGAAAAATTGATCAATGAAAGGTAAAGATATGGAGATGTATGAGATTAGTAGTGAGAACACAATAGTCAAGAGGGAGAAGTAGAAAAAAGGATTTGGTTTGTATTAGCAAAAGAGGGAGTTATATAACAAATAAAAAATGTATATAATTTTGGTGGTAACTAAGTTGATCAACTCAATCAATTGATCAATTTGGTTTTCCATCAATGACAAAGACAGAGATTGTTGGATATGATTGAAAAGATCATGAATGAAGAATAATGGAACTGGTAAAGAATTTTTTCAATCATTGTTTTTTCATTGATGTCAAACTTGCTACTTGTAGGAATGACAATTGCTTAAGTGATCCAAGTACTATCAATTGGTTGATTGACAAGGAGGAGGCAATCAATAAGATGTAAGTAGAGCACCTAGAGAAAGGTTGAAGTTATGATGTTGTAATGAAGTATAAGAATCAGCTAAGCCATTGATGAAATAGTGTATTGATGACATACTCTAAGACACAGAGAATGGACACACTAAGACAAATCAAAGATGTAAGGTTTAACTAAGTTATTTGAGAGAGCCAAGCAAGCTACTAAGAGCCGAGAAAATTCTTACTTTAAGCCGAGCAAGTTCAACTTCAATGTGAGCCGAGTGATTATTTAGGTGTCGAGTAACACAGAATTGTTTAGGTACCAAGCATTAGAAGAAGGTAATGGATGCCAAGTAAAGAAAAAATGCTATGGGTACCAAGCACCAATAAAGCAACAGTAGGAACCGAGTAACATAGAAGGTGTCAAGCATTAGTAAACCAATAATGCCAAGTTGCTACATTATTTGTTAAGTCAAACATTCACCAGATCAGTGATGATAAGTTTGTTACATCAAATTTTTTGAATTAGTTGGATGATAAGGATGATGAGTAGATGTTATAGAATTTGATGTGAACCATGCAAACCAATTAAAGGTGAATGTTAATGGATTTATCATGAAGTTTCTAGAAGAAGCAATTTGGAGGAAAAACAATACTATTTTCTCAAGATCAAATTAAGATTTGAGCGAGAAATGAAGAACATAACTTCTTTATAAGGAGTTATAGGTCAGAGATCAAAAGTGAGTGTGAGAGGGAGTTGGTCATAAGTGTGGTCATGTGAAGAAGCCAAGAGAAGGCTAGTGTGAAGTCTCAAGAAGAGGACATAGCGAGGAGTAAGAACAGAGTATCAAGACTCTGAGTTGATCAAATAACCATAGAGTGCATTGGAATAATGAGTAGAATAACTCAAGGAGATAGATCTTGAAGGGTGAACAAGTTGTTAGCACTACAAGGGAGAAAAGCCAAGAAAATAAAGGAACTGAAGAGTGATCTAAAATTTGCAAGGTTAAAGTTGCAATCTTTATCAGGTCAAAACCCTTCTAATACTTTCTTACCATTTTATTAGATATTGAAATCCTACATTGCTAGGTTAGCTTAATAGCTAGGTGGATAAGCCTTAGGAAAAGGATAGAAGATCCCCAGGAGAAGGATAAGAGATCCTCAGGAGAAGGATAAAGAGATCCTTAGGAGAAGGGTAGGAGATATTTAGGAGGAGGATAGGAGATCCTTAGAGAGGGATAAAAGATTCTTTTGAGAAGGTGACTATAAATCCCATGGACTTGGGTGAGCCTAACAACTCTATGTAAATCCTTTAATAGGGTGACATTCTAAGTTGAATGGTCTTAAGTCCTCTAATAGGGCACACTCCTAACAAGGTGTAGAAATCCTTTAACATGGTCACATTTAACAGTGTGATGTAGCCTTTAATAGGGCAAGCCTTTAACAGGGTAGACCATAAGAAGTGGTTGAAATCAATTGTGTAGTTATATTGTGGGTGTCCTCCCCACCCCAGTTTTACCTTCTTATTCTTCGAGATTTTTTGGGTCATCAAAATCCTTTGTGTTATGGTGTGATGCATGTTTACTTTTCATGATTGTTTAATGTTTAATTGCATGCATGATAAGAAAGTAAAAAGGATAGTACTTCTGATTCACCTCTATTTGATTAGAAAGTTTTATTGGACATTATTAGACCTTGAATAACTGATTCACCCCCCCTCTTAGTTATTCTAAAGAACTCTAACAATTAATATAAAATACTAAGCTAAAGATTTAGAAAATCAACCTATGTTTATGGGAGAAGATCACATGGTCAAAGGAGTCAAAACCACTTTATCATATCAGTACAACTAGCTCGGAAAATGATGATTGAAATAATCTTCGCTGACCACAAAATAATAGACAATAATTTATGACAAAAAAATCAACATTTTATAAGATATACTTTATGAAGACTTTAAATAAAAATAATCAATAAGTAATTTTCATGATTTAATCTCATAACTAAATTAAATATTAATTATTAATATTTAATCACATACAAGATAAAAGAGTTAAATAGAAAAATATTGGGAAAAAATGACTTACAAAAATGGGTACAAAGGTATAACAATTTAGCTAAAGGATGGTATAAAGTAGGATGTGATTGGCTCTCATCGGGAAGTATGAATAACCAAAAAGGTAGTAAAAACAAATTTCCTTGAAAGAGTAATTGGTAAAGTGATAGAACCTTAAGGATGATAAAGAAAACCATTACAAGTTTGAATCCACACAAGAGTCATATCAAGTATCTCTATGCAACCCTTTGTTATAAAGGTTTTCTTTGTTAATAAAATTCACAAAAGAAAAAGAATTAACCAAACTACCATGAGAAGGAATATTAGAAACTATAGTAGTGATGTAAAGAAGACCATTAAGTGCCTTAAACATATCAAACTGATTAAAGCTAATAATATGTGACTATTTAGATTTTGGTGGACAAAAATCAAAGGTTGAGGTTCCAAATCAATATGATTAACCAAAGGATTTGATTCTTGCATATTCTCATCATAATTAATATGATTATTGGAAGAAGAAGGATGATTAATATCATTCACTGAGTGTGAAGGTGAAGGGTTGGTATAAAATTTAAAATTCTAATTAGATGGTGCAATAATCATATTCGTATTTTTAACTTGTGTATCAATAGATATAGCCTTAAAGTCAATAAGGACCAGAATAATATTCTTTAAACCACAACACCTTTGAGTGTTATGACCTGGTTGATAGTGGTATTTAGAGAAATAATTTGAATAAAATTATTTAGAAAGTAGTTTATAGTATTAATAGGGCAAATAGAAAGAAGATTAAGAATTCCAACATGAATCAATTTAGTCATCACCTCAAATAAAGGTTCAAATAATTGAGTTTACTTATGATTAGGATGATAAACAAGGGAAAACCTAGCCATACCTTTAGATGTAGTATCTATTTGATCAGCAATTGTATTTTTTGACTTCATTTTGATGAAATTGTTAGGTTTACAGAACTTGTTTGAATTTCCTATAGCATCACTCTTATCACTAGAAATAGGATACATTGGAGTACAGATCTTGAGATGACTCACTTGTAATGGGTAATGTTATAGCACTACATATAAATGTGAAAAGGAGGTATTCTCAGTAAGGAGAATCTTATCTCTAATATCTTACTATAAATGAGAAATAAAGATATGTTAAATATCATGATCAGGTAGAGGATAATAAAATTCAGCAGACAAATGTTTAAATCAAGCAATAAAATAAGTAACTTTCTCTTTAAAATTTTTCCTACAATGCATTAAATTAGTTAAATAAATAAGTGGACAAAAATTATTGAATGAAAGCATTAGTAAGGTTTTGGAAGGAATCAATAGAATAAGGAGGTAGAAAGGAATACCAATGTGAGGATCTACCCCTAAAAGTACTTCAAAACAACTTAACCATAAGCCTATAGTCATAAGAAAAATCACTACATATAGGAAATAAAGTTTTCACATGAATTACAGGATCTCCCTTATCATTATAAATCTCAAGGAAAGGCACCTCAACATGTTGTGAGATAACACCACGAAGGAAATATTAGGAAATAGGATTAGAAATGTCACATGTAGGAATGTTGTACTTAGATTGAGTTAAATGATCTTTTTTTTTTTGTAATGTCATGACACTTTAAACCAAGGCACCGATGGTAGGATTAGAAAATGTGTTAGTAGGAAAATGTATGCTAGATGGATGAGGAAAATTATAGGATGAAAAAGGATTGTGTAAGGATGTTGGTTGAGGATTGGAAGGAATTGGTAAAGGGTTCAGATAAGTAAAAGGAACCACATTTTATGAGGGTACTGAAGAAGGAATGAAAGTGGAAGGCACACTCACAAGAAGTGAAAGGCTAGGAAGACCAACACTTAAAAGAGTGGATGCTTGTGTAGAAGTAGTCATAGGAGGTGGATCATATGTAGGTATTGCAGAAAGAGTGATATAAATTAAGATAGAAGGTTTGATAGTTGGGGAAGGAGGAGGATGTCCCAACTCTTGAACACATTCTATCAAAGATTTAGCATGGTTATTAATAAGGTGAGATATACCATATAGGATAGAAATGTTATTATTTTCATTGTTAACAATAATCTTAAGAGGTTCAATAGAAGAAACACTTTTGGGATTCTAATTTTCTTGCACAAGCCATGTTTCCAATTTATCAAATTCATGAGAAAGATTATAAACTTGTGAAGGAGGAATTCTTAAAGATTCATCTTTGTCATGGGATGAGTAAGAAAATTTATGCTCAGTTATAGGATTAATTTTGTTAGAAAGAATGTGATTATTATCATGACTCCTACAAAGAAAAGAGGAATCATGACCAAAGGAGCCCACGAGTCTACAACATTGCCTAATAGGAAAACTAGAGGATGGACTTCATGTAATTAAGCTCATAAAATGAGAAATCACAACAAAAAAACTAATTAGATATAACCATGTAGTTGTAATAAAGATCATAAAATATAGATTTAACCATGCCCAAGATAAACAAATCTAACTCTAAAGAGGAGAAGAGTAAATACCCAAAATAATAAAGAAGGATCTAATTCAAAAAGAGGATAAGAAGGTTGCATTTACCCGAAAAGAAAGGTAAAAATGTAAAACAAACAATCTAACTCCACAAAGAAAGGGTCACAATTCACGTACACCAAAATATTTAGTGGGGAAAGGGAAACACTTTAATATGGTTGTAGATATTACCTTTTATTAGGCCACTAAGCCATTCAAATATGCACCTGAGGGAAAGAGGGGAATTTTCAAATATGATTCTACTTATAACCTGAATTAGATTAGCTAGAACCCAAAGGAAGATGGGCTCCAATACCAAATTTAAATTATAAATGGAAATGCAATACAAGGAAATAAAATCTTCGACCCTTATAGGATAATGTGTATGTAAAATAGAACTAATTTCGTAAATAATGTAAATTTAGATGCTATGTGTATGCACCCTAAAATGGCAACCTAGACTATGGGCCCCCATTCTTCAATTTATCAATTTCTTAAATTAATATATTGTAATATTTTATTAAATCAATTCAAATCATTCTCCTTGATCACATTGCAATTGATTTAATTATTTCAATATTTCCTAAGGTTTGATCATTTTATCCTAAGTCTTATTTAATTAAAATAAAAATTATATTTAATTAAATTAAATAATCTCATTAATTAAAAGTAAATCTTCTCTTTTAATTAAACAAAATCTCATTTTAATTAAAAGAAAATCCTTCTTTTAATTAAATAAATAAATTCCTCACTTAAATATCTCTTTGTGATGAAAAAGAGAAATAAATAAGTTAGAAAAAATAATTATCTTTTTTCTCTAGACTTGAATGCACATATTTCTAAGTGGGATTCCTTATTTTTCTCTTTCCACTTTCTTCTCAAACACTCCTCTTTTCTCATTGCTGGAATTTTGTCTCACACTGATCAAACTCTATTATTCCATATTGGTTGTGATAAGCCTCTCACCTCCACATTTTCCTTTATAAGGAGCCCTCTCCTTCTCATTTTCATATAGACAAATATAGAGGAAAATTTTATTGTTATTCTATAGGTTTGGAAAGCAATTTTGGAGGATTTTGAGCATTAGGATTTGGACATTGGAGCTTCATTGAAACTTCTCTCTTCTTGTCTTATTTTCTCTTAAATCTATGGCTTCCATCATCAAGTTTCATCCTTGCATTTTCATATAATCTTAGAGTCATATTTGTTTTTATAGATTAACATTGCACTGTTATTTCCTTTCATAGATTAGATTTCCTTTCTTGCATTGCTTTGCATTGTTATCATTTAGATTAGCTTACATCTTTATTTGCATGCATATTTGATGATCATGGAGACTATCACTCTTGATTTTCCTCTTTGAATCTCTCATTTCATGGTGTACCTGCATGGGCACAAACTATTCAAACTAAGGGCCTCCATTAAAAACCCTTGCACTCCATGAATAGAGAGTTATGGATTTCCATTTGAGATCTCATTCTTGAGCAATCTTGGATATAATGATTCATAGAAGTGTGTCAACATTTTAGCACACATTTTTGGTGCCCAAAGAAAAAGAAAAACCTAAAGCTACATGGATTCCCAAGTCTCTTTTGAAAGACTTGAATATTGAAAATACTTCAAAGTTGGAATTCAAGCTTCCAAAGGCTTCCACTCCATCTCCTTCCAAAACTCTCTTACTTCCTCATACATCTAAACCTCAAGCTATTTCCTCCATGATTACTCCATCATTTCACAACCCTTCAAGTTATGTGTCAATGTTGATCTTGCCTACGTTCTCATCTACCCTTATGCAATCTTTTCAAGCCTACACTTACCTACTATTCATATTCCTTCTATATTTCCAAATCATAAAACCTTGTTCTCCATATGTGTTAGCATCTTTGAACATACCTTTCTGTGGTCTTGGATTATCATGACTTATCCTTCCTATATGAGCACTATCTAAATTGAAATAACTTGAGCTCTTTCTATAAATTCAAAAAAAATGAAAACAAAAATGAAAAATGAAAAATGAAAAATTCAAAGTGTGCCTTGGTAGCAAAAGTAAAGAGAAATAAATTTGTCCTATGTTGAAAACCACTTCTTGTGGCACCTTGGATAAGTATCATGAGGAAAACTTGGTAAACAAGCACCATGCATAATTATTCCATAATCCTTCCATTTCATATTTCATCTTTGATCTTGACAGTGTTGAGTTATCCTTGTGTATTTCCTATCTTATCCATGAATTTCCCTATTATTCTTGTTCATTCACTCATAGCCTTCATATCTAGCCTTCATATCTAGCTTTATTCTTATTACTTTATACTATCACCATCCTATCCATTTGACCCCTTGGTCTTGATCACACAAAGAAAAGCATGGCTCTCATAGGCCTCTTGACATGCCTACATTTTTGGACTACACACTTTCATAATATCTTTCTTATTAGTTTCCACTACTTATCCTACATGCTATCTCCTTTCATGGCTTTCTTGGCTTGTCCAACACATGATTCATATGGCCATCTTTCCCTAGCTTTAGTACTCTTGAGGAATTAGTCCTTAAGGATCACCTTTCACTTGCTTCATACATTATTGCTTGCTTATCCATCTTATCTACCTCACTACTATATCTTGCTAGATATTGGAACAATATGATGTGATCTTTCTTGAGAGCGAGTAATCTCTAAGTCATTCTAAAAATAAAATAAAAAACTCATATATGATGCTAAAAAAAAATCCTAAAAAGCATAAAATGACCTAAAAAATGATCATCTTAGTGACAACCCTAACAATAGGAGCTTTGATGTATCACAAAAAAAAATCAAATATCTCAAAAAAAACAAAAAGTCCTGAAAAATAAAAATAAATATTGTCAAGTGGTAAAAACCTAAGAAAAAGTGCTACTTGATACCTCTTTGCTTATATCTATCAGCATATCTCTTTGCACTCTAAGCTTAATCTATTTCACTTTATATGTCCTTTGGGTATTCCTAGTTTTGAAGTTGATCCTAGTCTAGGGTCTATGGGGCATAGGTAGTCTTTTGCTTTACCTATGGTCTCTTTATTGCATTGGAATATCTTTGGAAATTCTTGCAAATAGTGTTTCTTAACACTTATTTGATATCTTTTCTATAGTCTAGGACGTAGTGATGCTTCTCACTAGTAGATTTGATGTCCTAAGGAAAATAGACATGTGACTTGCACTCACTCAAACTAAAAATTGGCTAAGACTTGTTGGCTTATTTTTCTTGTGTATTGTCTATGATGATTTATTTGTTGAGTGTTCCCTCCCTAATATTCTCTCAAGGATGTCATGGACTAGAAGACTTGGGCATGTTTTTATTTTCTTTCTACTTGAGGGTGTTGTCTTTAAACTCTAGAGTGTCTCTTGTTGTTCCCTTGAAACACTTAGGAGATTTGAGGCATCATCCTTGACTATTTTTGCACAACCATTCTTATGGTCATCCTTGCATTTATTCCTTGATGTGAGCATGGTTTTGCTACATTAAATTGGTAAGCTAACATCAAATTCATCTTGACCTTTATGTCTTTGATGCTTATGTTAGAATCTTTCCACATTCCAATCTGATATAATTCACATTCATATCTTAATAGTTGCGCTTGTGACTAATGATGATTGTATGATTTTAAAATGTTCATTAATAATGACCCAATGATGAAAATAAGTTCTTACCATTCTCTATTAAATGATGAACAAAAAATCCTATGTTACAATTGCTCTATTGCAAGTACACCTTTGCATTTTCTTGTAGCTTTCATTGTTAGACTTCATGTTAATTTTCATTTTGAGGATGCATTATGAGTTTGAGAGGGTTTTCCTTCATCTTTCTTGTGGATTTTTAATCAACTATGGTAATTTCTTAATCTTCATTTTCTTATCTTCTTTTGTGATCTCAATCAAAAATTTCTATCTTATGTAGTTGATTCATTTTGAGGCAATTTCTCTTTCTTGTTTCCATTTCTTTCCACCTCTTCCAAACTTTGATCTTCCATTTTCTTTCACCCACTTCTTTTCTTTTATTTCAACTTTGGGGTATAACCTTTCATCCTTGATGATCTACCTTGTTTTTTTATCCTTATATTTTTCATTTTACATCAAGAACCTTATCTTTAGTACGATTTGATCAAATTTATCAATTTTCTATTTCTCCTCTATTTCATTTTGATTTTGGTCACAAGAGGGTAATACCTATCAAACTTCAATCCTTGATTCAGCTTTATCAATCTTTGTTCCACCTGGACAGCCTTGTCTTTGTCAAGACAAATTTGTTATCAAAATTTGTAACATTTGTCCTAATGTGTTCCTAAGTTTACCACACATCTACATTGTTTTGTGATCCCAAATTGACCTCACACTTCAACTACATTGTTTGACTACATGTGTTCTCAAAATGATCACACCTTGGTCAAAGAGGGGCTAATGTATGCAACTTAAAATGGTCACCTAGACTATGGGCCCCTATTCTTCAATTTATCAATTTCTTGAATCAATGCATTACAATATTTTATTAAATCAATTCAAATCATTTTTCTTGATCAAATTTCAATAATATTAACTATTTCAATATTTCCTAAGGCTTGATCATTTTATCCTAACTATTATTTAATTAAAAGAAAACTTCTCTTCTTCTTTTTTCATTTTTTATCAGTAAATGGTCGAAGTCTAGATTCATTATTGTTATTTGTTGTAATTAATTAGTTTAATGTGTTAAGTGGATTCAAACCCAAGACATCCAACATGAGAGGCTCACAAGTTACCATTGTGTTGCAGGATTTTGCCTAAAATAAAAATTCTTTTTAATTAAATAAAATAATCTTATTTAATTAAAATAAATTATTCTCTTTTAATTAAATAAAATCCCCTTTTATTAAAAGAAAACCCTCTTTTAATTAAATAAAATAATTCCTTACTTAAATATCTCTTTGTGATGAAAAAAGGAAATAAATAATTTACAAATAAATAAAAATCTTTTTTCTCTACACTTGAATACACACATTTCTAGGTGGAATTATTTTTTTTCCTTTTTCAACTTTCTTCTCAAACACTCCTCTTTTCTCATTGGTGGAATTTTTTCTTACATGGATCAAACTCTACTATCCCATATTGGTTGTGAGAAGCGTCCCACCTCCACATTTTCCTTTATAAGAAGCCCTCTCCTTCTCATTTTCATATAGAGAAAATTTAGAGGAAGATTTTATTGTTATGGTATAGGTTCGGAGAGTGATTTTGGAGGAGTTTGAGCATTAGGGTTTGGACATTGGAGCTTCAATGCAACTTCTCTCTTCTTGTCTTATTCTCTCTTGCATACATGTCTTCCATCATCAAGTTTCATCCTTACATTTCCATATTATCTTAGAGTCATAATTGTTTTCATCGATTAATATTTCATTCTTATTTCCTTTCATAGATTAGATTTCCTTTCTTGTCTTTCTTTACATTGTTATCATTTATATTATCTTGCATCTTCATTTGCATGCATATTTGATGATCGTGGAGACTAGCACTCTTTCTTTTCCTCTTTAAATCTCTTTTTTCGTGGTGTACTTGCATGGGCACAAATTAGGTCAAACTGATGGCCTCCATTACAAACCCTTGCACTCCATGTATAGAGAGTAATGGATGGCCATTTGAGATCTCATTCTTGAGAAATCTTGGATATAATGATTCATAGAAGTGTGTCAACATTTTAGCACACACCATGTGTATACAATTACCCCAATGAAGATATAAATCAAGGGTAAATATATGAAAGAAAATAATATGTGAAATACATAGAGGTATATGTGTTTTAGCTCATAAAGTCATAGATCTAAACTATTTCTTGAATCTCCAATAGAGGATTCCAAAATGAAATGATAAAAATAAAAAAAGCCAGAAATCATTCAACAATGAGGAAAAAAGGATTAGGTTGGCCTATTGGAAGGATATCTTATGAAATAATTGACTTAGTATGATAACACAACAACAAACTTCTACAAAAATCTCCTACAAAAAAGGTTCCAAATCTATAAGCTCCAAATTGATATATTTTTTCTACATAGAGAAAAGAAGGGATTTTGTGGTTGGGTTGGATGAGCGATTTCCTTGGTCAACCCTTAGGTTAAGGAATTGACTGTAGATGAGAAATATAAATATAAATAGCTATAAATAGGATAAATGTTAGGAATTTCCTTTCTTAAAATCCTTGTTGATAAGGATTTTGTATGTAAATGTGTTGTAGATCTTGAATTAGGAATTTAGGGTATCTCCATAATTCACAATGGATCTACCATATGGTGATATAGATGTAAGTGTGCGTTAATGAAGAAGAGGAGTGCTTTAATGTAGGTATCCTCACTTGATGGCCAACAATAAGCTAGATCTTTAAGAGGAATTACATATAAATCATCCTTGAATACTAGATAGAAATCACCTTGCTTCAATACATGAAAATGCTTGATTGTCTTGAAAATCTTGAACTCGTTGAATGCAAAAGGAAGAGATCTTGAATTAAGAGAAGAATTATCGATCACTTGACTGTGTGATATGAAAATGAAGCCTCCAAGTCTTCTTATATGTGGGTTTTTGGGTAGTAAAACAATACAAGTATTAGAAATGAAATACTAAGAGCTGGGGGGTGAATTAGTATTTTATAAACTTTAGTCCAAAACTAGATATTTTTAACAATCTTATAACTTGCATATGAAATAAAACTAACTATGTTGAAAAGAAAACACAACCATGTAATAGAGAAACTCATAACACCATATTTTGTTAACTAGGGAAACCCTAGACAAGGGAAAACCTTAATAGGAAAGGTACCCACAAAATTATCCACTAATCAAAAGTATCTCGTGAAAGATATTGACCTGGTGAAAAGTGTATTACATCTGTATAGTGTCTCAATCCTTGTTAGAGAACTAGGCCTTGTTAGAAGACTCAACCCTATTAAGAGTTGTTTCAACCCTATTAGGAGTTGATATATACAAATACAAAAAAGTATGCAAGATGAGCCCAATACCAAAACATAGAATATACAATATAGTTCCTTTAATACAAAGAGATAGATACAAAAACCTCTTTATTGCTATTGATATCTTCTATATCTGATATTGTATTTTTTACTCATCACAAAATTTGCATTCCTCTTATCATACATAAGAATTTGAATCACAGATCATTACATCAATATTGTGCTATTTCACAATCACTTACACTTAACTTCACTCTTAAAATCTTTCCTTTATACCTTACTAATTACAAATTATTTATCTAATCAGTCGTCATGTCTTTATATACCTTACATATTACAAAATTATTTTTTTCTAACTTAGGGTTAATATATAGGGTGTCGTCTCCACTTAGTTAAGGAATTATTTCATTTTAAAAAATTCCTTAACCCAAAATAGTCATTTATTTGTCTTGCTCTTGCTTGTATACTACTATAATTGGTGATCTATCCATAACTTTATATATACTATTCATTATGACTTGTAGACTTAAACATGTCATTCTTTTTATCTTACGTATCTATACCTAACCTAGCCAAATTTACAATAATATCCCCCTTTGACAATGATTGCAACATATGGGAAAATTGGCTAACACCCAAAAATACAATCTTCAAACTTCGACCTTTACAAAACTTTACAAAATTAAAAAATTATGGATCATTACAGTTTTAACCATCTTTCCTTATATCTCCTAATTAGTCCATAACTCCCCATTTGATTATAATTCTAACTTCTACATTTATTCCTCCTTACTTATCACTTCCTTGGATATGTATATATACAATTTTCCTTATCACTCCTCTTTTAAAATCAATGAAAAAGGTGTCAAAATTTATATACAAAATCAAAATTGTATTACCTTCCCTTTATATAGAGTTTAATATTCTATAAACACAATCTTTAAAGAAAGACTTTAGACTTTCAAAATCTTTTTTCCAAGTGTCATTGACTACCTCTAATATTCTTATTAGCATGCATAGGCCATAGGATGCTAGCTCAACTCAATTCAAATCCAAATATATAAACTTTTCATATGATGTCTTTCCTGCAAGACATTCATCAAGTTGCTTATGCACATTTCTAATCTTCAAATTCAAATGTTCTCTAAACAAACAAAACCTCTTTATCACTCTTTCTTTCCTCAATTCAATGATCTTAATTTCATCATGAATCTATGCTATAGCTTCCTCAAGATCTTAAATCTTTCTATTTGGGTACTATACCATACTTTCCAAAACTTACAACTCAGTCATTTTTACATTTAGCTCATCATTTATATCCCTGATGTTATTTTATAACAAGGTGTATTATCCATAAAATTTCCTTACTTCTTCCAAACATATTCTTAGTTCCTTGATGCAAGTATCAGGTGTTTTAAAATCATTTCTAACATTTGTATATATTGTATCCAACAACTATCCATCATGTCTTATCTATGTTTGCTTCACTACAACTTTTGATAAATGAGTAAAATCATTATCAAAAGCATTCATTAATTTTTTATCTCTATTAGGGATCAGTTTCTATTAACCTAACTAATTTAACCTTCTCCAAGTTGTTAGAGACTTCTCCCAAGGTCCTTTCAGACCTTTTTACCTTTTTATTTTTCTCAAAGATGAAATTAGGCCTTTTTGATCAACATCATCTCCAAACAAGTTCTCTAAAGATGATTATAATGTGGATTCTTTTAGCATGAATTTTGATGATATTTCTTTGGGGTAGTATCCTAAGCATTGGAGAGTATTGACATGTTATATTCATGACTATATTTGTCATTGATTTCAATATAGTAGTAAGCCTATAAAGACTAGTATAGTAGTAGATAGAGATCATACCTATATGGATAGAGTTTTGATGTACAAGTGAAGCATGTTTAAGGACATATTGTACCTTGTGTCTTGATGACAAGGTTAAATGCATAGAGTCTAAGTTGATGATGTACAAAAGTTATAAGTGATTTATAGAGAGGGGTACAGAGATAGAATGCAAGGAAAGCAATTTATGATGATCCTATTATATCTTCTAGCAAAGTTATAATCCCATGATGTGTAGTTAGCCAGTGATTGAAGATATTCTGATGGTGATGTTAGTGAGTATGTAAACCCTAGTATCACATGTGTGAATTTTTTTATAGACTATGAGCTATCAGTGCTATTGTAATTGTGAACTAATTACTTATCTTATTATAATTAATTGGAAAAGGATCAAGGCTAACTCAAGGAATTATTTCAAAGATAGGGTATAAAGGAAAGGTGTTTTCCTTCTTTGTAAAATGTAATTGTAACATATGTTCAATGAAAAGTATGAAAAGTAGCAAAGTGTTCAGTAAATGTGAGTAAGCAATCTAAGGGATTATTGGATGCGAGATTTGTGATTTGATTACAAGATCAGAAGGAGAAGAAGTCTATTTGATAGGACATAGAAATAGGAAGAAATTACTATTCAATTCTATTATTCTACAAGAAATAATACACAGATCATTTGTACATTGGGTTCATTGGTCTTTCCATTGAAGCTATTTGGACAATGGGTCCATCTGCCTTCCACAACTTCTAACAAGGTTGCCACAACTCTTAAAAAGGTTGGAATCTCCTAACAGGGATTCAAAGTCTCCTAAGAGGGACTAATATGTCTTAAATGTTGTTATAGACTCCTAAAAGGGTCCATCCTCTAACAAGGAATGTTTATATTAGTACATCATCTTGTAAGTATCATCTTGACTGAGGTTTTCCCTTAGATCAAGGGTTTCCCTAGTTACCATATCTAGTGTTATTGTGCATGAGTATCTTGTTGTGGTTTCTAATTACATTGCTCACATGGTTAATTAAGTTTGATTAAATTTGATAATTGTGGTAATAGTTGGATAAATGATTCACCTCCCTCCACTTTGTTATATTGGTTGACTATATATTCTCACAATGGTATCAAAGAATCACCTCCTTAAAGAGAAAGCTAAACAACTTTGGGAGATCAATGGTGAGTCATTTCAGAAGATAGTCCCAAGTTAGATAGAGAAAATTTTGACACCAAGAAGATGGAAATTCTTGGTGAGTTATCAGATTTGAATAAAGAACAGAGCATTGATTTTCTAGATCTAGAATCCTTTTGTTGCATTCAAAATATTAGAAGCACAAGAAATTCCTTATCTGAAGAAGACATGGAGATAAAAGAACTAATTTACTTTCTTATGAAGAGAGACCTGGAAGGTATGAAAATTTTTAGTTGTTGGAAATGTAAAGAGTTTGGTCATTTTTTGTCAAGATTTCCTTAGAGAGTAAGAAAAAATAGAAACAATTTTCTTTACAATGATGATGAAGAATTTTTAAAAAGTATGGAAATATTCTTGAATGATTGTGATGATGAATTTAATGAGCTTGAATTGGTTAAGGAATATTTAGATTAGACTATGAAGAATAAAATATGGGAATCAGTTCCAAGACCTAAAAACAACAATGTTATTGGAACCAAATAGGTATTAAAAAATGTAAGGAAACTCAGGTACGAAAACAACTTCCTACACTAATCTCATAAGGAAAGTATGATGCAAATCCTATTAAAAATCTTCTACACTTATAGATTCAATATCATGTAAACAACAATATTGTAGCCAACCATGCATACAGAAAATAGATAGAGAAAGGAACACATAACACAAGGATTTTTTGGTGGGGAAAAACCTTTCGGTAAAGCAACCCCACCCCTTTAGAACTTGCACAATGTATTATCTTCAACACAAGGTTACAATACACTTGCAATGCAAGTTCAGCATCAACAACAAAAGAATCCAATAGCTACTCGCAGTACCAACAATACACCTTTTCACATCTCATCTCTTCGCAACCCTAAAAAGGCTTATAACATGTGCTTCATTTTAGGGCTACTCCCAAAAGGTAAACCGTATTAGGGTTTTACCATTCTTCGAGAAAATAGGAACCCCAAAATTTTTTTTGGGCCGATGCCCTAAACCCCACTATTGGGGTAGAGTTTACAGTACTCAAATATCTTAGTTGCCACATGTCTTCACCTGTCATTGAATCTTCCCAGCATAGCTCTTACGTGTCATAGGAATCTATCATAACTATTTTAGTCATCACCTCCTTACACACAAATCAAGATGTTGACACATCAACATTATTTGCAAGAAATACATTTTACAAAAGAAATAATAAGAATAGGAATTATACAAGGTTGAGACACCTTATTCCTAACATTCTCTCACTTGTTGAACACCTTGTAAGAGCAATAGGAACATAACAGGAACTAACTGCTATAGGCCAAAAGGCCTATAGACTTCGAACACCATCTGAACTTCTCAGTGCCCACTAGTTTCATTACTACATCTGCAACATTCTTCACAGTATCTACCTTTTCCAAATTTACGTTTCCATCTTCCACCATATCTCTCACAAAGTGATACTGCACATCAATGTGCTTCATTCTGGCATGGAAAGTTGGATTCTTTGCAAGGAAAATAGCACTCTGACTCTCACACCAAATAGTAATATGTTATGAATCAACACCAACATCAGAACACAATATCTTAAGCCAAATGGCTTCCTTACAAGCATAGTAGCAGCCATGTACTCAGCTTCTGTACTGGACAAAGCAACCACAGGTTGTTGCTTGCTCATCCAACTGATG
This sequence comes from Cupressus sempervirens, assembly GCA_028749045.1. NCBI lineage: Eukaryota > Viridiplantae > Streptophyta > Pinopsida > Cupressales > Cupressaceae > Cupressus > Cupressus sempervirens. The sequence goes on along the minus strand of CM053793.1, from coordinate 243,253,250 downwards.
GCACCACAAAACATAGTGAACACATAAGAACTGGTGGATCTCCTACGGTCAATATCACCTACCCGATCTAAATCCACAAACCCATGAATACAAATTGAATTCAGAGATCCAGAAGAGTTATCATGATAACATATGGAGTAATTTGATGTACCCCTCAAATATTTGAATACTCGCTTAACTGCATCCCAATGCATCTGTCCATGATTAGCCATAAATCGACTTAGGACTCCCACTACTTGGGAAATGTCTGGTCTAGTATAGACCACAACATACATAAGACTACCAACTACACTAGCATAAGGTACTCTACTCATGTCCTCCACCTCACTAGGAGATTTTGGAGAATCATCTACAGATAACTTTGTTCCCATAGGAATAGGAACACATAGTGGTCTACAATCTACCATGTTGAACCTGTCCAACACAAACTTCACATACTTACTCTGACTCAACCAAATTTTTATGTTAGACCTATCTCTACTGATTTCCATACCCAAGATGTACCTAGCTACCCCAAGTTCTTTCATCTCAAACTGTGTTGACAATTGAGATTTAAAATCAGAAATCATGCCCTTACCCTTCCCAAACAACAACATATCATCAACATATAATGCAACAATAAGAAGGTGATCAATTTTAATTCTGAAATAAACACAATGATCTGATTTTGATCTTACAAATCCAAGTGACAACGCAACAACATCAAACTTAAGGTACCACATCCTAGGAGATTGCTTCAAACCATATAGATATTTCTTTAATCTACAACCTAAGGATTCTTTACCTTTAACAATTTAGTGCTCAGGCTGTGACATATAAATCTCTTTCTCCAAATTGCCATGAAGGAAAGCTGTCTTCACATCCATCTGTTCTATCTCTAAATCATATGATGTAGCAAGAGATAACAGAAATCTAATGGATGTCAACTTTGCAATAGGAGAGAATATTTCACCATAATCTATTCCCTCTACTTGTGAATACCCCTTTGCAACCAATCTAGCTTTGTACCTTTCAACACTATCATTTGCACATAATTTCTTCTTGAACACCCATTTACAACCAATAGATTTTCTCCCTTTAGGCAAAGGTACAAGGTCCCATGTTTTTTTTTTCTCTAATGAAGCCATCTCATCATCCATAGCCTCAATCTAGGAACCTGCATCTTCCATGCCCAAAGCCTCTTTCACAGATCTAGGCTCATCAATGCTAGTAATCAAAGCAAAAGTACAACTGGAATCTAACATAGAATAACCAAACCTTTCTAGTTTCTTTCTTTCTCTCGTGGATCTCCTCAAGGGTTGAGGTTGAGGTTGTTCTTCCTCTTCTTCTGAACTATCAGAGTTGCAAGAGCTCTCCTCATCATTAGACCCAACATGGTCTCTTTGTTCAATCTTCTCAGGGGTAGGAGGCAACTGAACAACATCTTTTTCCTTTTCTTTTTCATCTGGTTGTAGCACAATAGGAGAAGATGTTAGCTCTCTAAAAATAACATTTCTACTATACAACTCCTTACTAGTCACAGGATCCCAAAGCTTGTATCCTTTCACACTAGCATTGTACCCGATGAAAATACATTTAACAGCTTTGTTTTCCAACTTAGAACTTTTCTCCATTAGAACATGTGCATAAGCTTCACAACCAAAAAAATTAAGATGTCTAATTGAAGGCTTCTTACTAGACCACACCTCCATGGGTGTCTTACCAACAAGGGCTGATGTAGGAGATCTGTTAACCAAATAAAAAGCAGTGGCCACAGTTTTGGCCCAAAACCTTTGTTCTAAACTACCTCCACTAAGCATACTCCTAGCCTTCTCCATCAGTGTCCTATTCATTCTCTCTGCAACTCCATTTTGCTGTGGGGTATACAGAGTTGTCTTATGCGTCTCGATACCTTGTTCTTTACAGAACTGTTCAAACTCTGCTAAGCAAAACTCACCACCATTGTTAGTTCTCTCACACTTAATCTTCTTACTAGTCTAATTCTCTACAAGGGCTTTAAATTCCTTGAATCGACTAAAGACTTGTGTCTTACTTTTAAGAAAATAAATCCATGTCCTTCTATTGTAATCATCTATGAAAGATACAAAAAATACAGACTTGGAGATTGAAGGAACTTTTACATGACCAAATACATCAGAATGAATAAGATCCAAAACATCAGAAGATTTGTGAGAACTAGAGTAAAACTAAACACAATTTTGTTTACCATATACACAGTGTTCACAGAAGTCAAACTCGAGATTGCAATCATTTAACCCCGTAACAAGATTTTTATTTTTTAGGGTTCTGAGACCCTTATCACCAATGTGATCAAATCTCAAATGCCACAACATTGTCTTTTCTGCAGGAATCTTTCCTTCGAAAGTGTTTGCACCCTTAGGTAAACTTGTTGCACTACCATCAGAACCACTAACCGCAGTCTTCTTTACTACTCATTTAGATGGTGGGGATGAAGTGATAGCTACTCTCTTCTTTGAAATAGAAGAACTTTTACATTGAGAAATGTGTGCATCAAGCTGAAACAAAGTACCTCTCCTAGTACCCTTAGCAAGAACCATAGCTCCTCTCATCATCTTACATCCATCTTTAGAAAAAACAACTTGCACACCTACATCATTCAACATACTTACAGATAATAGGTTTTGTGCCAAACCTAGAATGTGCATAACTCCATTGATTCCCTTTACTCATCCATCAAGAAATTTGACAGTGACCCTTCCGTGTCCAACTATCTTTAGGTGAGAATCATCACCCAAGTACATCTTTCCACCATCGAACTCTTCATATCTTGAGAACTAGTTTCGATGAGAGGTCATGTGAAAAGATGCACCCAAGTCAACCAACCACACATCATCAGATGCATGGGCTATCAAAGCTACAATGAATGCATCGCCATCTTCTTGAGATTTTTCAGAACCAGAAACTGAGGCTTTCTTCTTCTTCTTAGGCTCTTTACAGTCTTTACAGAAGTGCCCAATCTTATCACAGTTCCAACATTTTACCTTGGTCTTATTGGAAGTCTTTGACTTCCCATAGGATTTGGATCTATCCTTATTGTCAGACTTATTGTCATTTTTCTTCCCTCTTTCTGTGGATCTCCCACGAACATCAAGGGCTTCTTTTTCTAAAATAGAAGTCTTTCTCCACATCTCCTCTGATAGAAGTGAAGACACCACATCATCCATTTTGAAGGTGACTAATGTGCTTCCGAGAGCCATCACAAGATGGTCCCATGAATCTGGTAAAGAACACAAAAGTGTGTAGCAATGATCCTCCTCCTCTAACTTGACACCAGCTGATGTCTACTATGTAGCCAGTAGATTAAATGCATTTAAATGATCTGTTAAGAATCCACCTTCCTCCATTTGTAGAGAATACAATTTTTTCCTTAGGAACAACTTGTTCACCAAAGATTTGGCCTGATACATGGCCCCAAGTCTCTCCCACAAACTATATGCGGTTTTCTCATCTAGAACATTCAGAAGGACTACATTGGTTAAACAGAGTCTTATGAGACCCTTAGCTTTATGGTTTTTGATATCCCAATTTACTTGAGCTATAGTTGCTGGTTTTCTAGCACTTGTAGTCACTTCCCATAGTTCACGATCTTCAAACATGTCTTCCATCTTGAGTTTCCACAACTCAAAATTAGTGCCATTAAATTTCTCCACCTCCATTCTTCCATATGATGAACTCACCATCTCAATCTGTAAATAATATTCAGGATGCTCTGCACAGGACTCCCACTCAACTTGAGATTAGCTCAAAAAACCCTACCCAAAAACTAGGATCAAAATTTGATCAAGCTCTGATACCACTTGTAAGGAAACTCAGGTGTGAATTTTGTATCTCTATGCTTTAGCAGAGGTAAAAATATAGATTGTCATATTATTACCCTCCAACTCTTCTTCACCTTATCTTTTTATCTTTTCTTCACCTCCTCTTCTTTCTTACTTATTTCTTCCTCTTGCCTCTTCTTCTCTTCTTTAATCCTCTTCTCATTTTTAGTTTTATTATTTTATTCTTCCATTCTCTTAAATTCTTTTTTTTTCTTTTTTTCAACTCCTTTCTTTCTTTCTTCTACTCCCTTCCCTTTTTCTTCCTCTTTCTTTATTTATTTCTCTTCTTCCTTACTCTTTTTCTCTTCTTTATCTTCAAAGCTAGTTTAATAGACCAAATTTCTAAAATAGATTGTCCATAATTGTTAAAAGGGCCTTCTTTTGTATCAAGGATAATCCTTGTATTGTCAACTGGCATGGTATCAATAAAAATGTTTACTATGTTGTTGATTTAGTAATTTTGTGTCCTTTCCAACCTTTGTGACTAATATTGGTGTTGGTGTTGGTGTTGGCACTATAGATTTCTCTACTAAAACTATTGCTACCATTGTGGGCTAATATAATTATGTCTTCTCTACCACTATATGGAGTTCTCCCCCTAAATCCTTGCTTGTATGTATAGTACTAGGCATGGAGGTCATAAACTTAAAAATTGCTTGTTCAGTTTCCTTGTTTACCTCTTCATAATTTCCACCAATCAATAGCATAGCTCTTCTTTTATACCTTAACAGGGGCTCAATACTCTTCATAATTCTTTCAAGGTATTCTTTTTTATTTATCTCATCTAAGTTCGTTATTTATTTCTCTCTAACTCCTTTGTCCTCATTTGCTAGTGTTCTCTTTCTATTAATAAATCTATCATACAAATCTTTTAGAATTTTCTTCTAGATATCCTCAAATATCTTGTTTTCCAAAATAATACGTCTTACAACTATATTCTCCAACTATAATCTATCCATTTTGTTATACAAATCATAAAACATTTTTAGATATAAAAACTCACTATTATCAATTATTGCAATATTCAAGGTTTCAACCTTTGGCTTCCAAGATCTTTTACTATATGGTTTCTTTACCTCTTCCTCTTCCTTTTCTTCTTTTCATACCTCTATTTCTTCTTCTTTTGATTCATCAAATTCAACTTCTTGTAGAGTTTTTATTTTCTTTCCTAGTCACTTGACATTTGTTTAGTTAGCCTTCTTGAGCATGACTCTACTTGTTCTTTCTTTACCTCAGTTAGCCTCATAGACCTCCTGGTGGTAGGTGGGGTAATTGTGTGAATTTTAGTAATACTAACTTCCTCTTCATCTTTTAGCTTTTGTGTTAGAGGTACAACTTTAGATTGTACATGGGTTACTACTTCATAGGGTGCACTTGTTGATGGTTCAACTACTATGACACTTTGTGATAATCAAACATCAATTGCTAATGGTTTATTCATTAATACTTTAGTTTGACTACTTTCTCACACCTCCACAATAATTCTCATTTCTTCTCATTCCATATTATTTTAAATTTGCATCAATTTGTTTCTCTACTTTCTTCTTGATTTCCTTGTTGTGCAATTCACTGTGAACTTCCTTAACCTTTTCTTCATAATTTCCCCATCTAGGACACTCCTTATCTCTCTCAAACTCCAAGATTATCTTAGTATAACCTTCAATTATTTCATATTCCATGGGGGCAATGAATTTTACTCTAGGTTCAACTCCTTCCATATAGGTAGCATTATTTTCTACCATAAAGAATTGATATCATCCTTGTACTTCTCAACCAAAGATGGTGGGATTTTGAATCTATGTTTCATGGCTGATTGGATTTTTTTCATCATCCTTGTATGTTTTTTGGAAATACAATAGGGAAAGTAAACTCTGGGGGGTGGGGGGTGGTGAATTAGTACTTAAAAAATTTATCCATTAAAACATTCACCACATATCCATCTCACAATTTGCATGTAAACTAAAATCCCAAACTAAACATATTCATCCATAACATGAAAGAAAATAACATTCAACACATATGACACAAGATATTTGGTTACCTAGAAACCCTCCAATGACAAGGTAAAAGTGGGGTGGGGATGACACCCACAAATCTTCACTACGGCAGTTGTAAAGTGTATCCAATGAAGGTTACAATGTTTAATCATAAACTATGATTTACCTTATGAAAAGTCCACCCTATTAAAGGTTTAGAAAGATTGTTAGATCTTACCCTATTAAAAAATTTCAACACCCTATTAGAAGTGTGTTTGGTTAATGGACTTCAACCTACAATGAAGCAAGAAAAGTGTTGAAGGATTACAAAAGCCTGCTAGGACTACTCAGTTACGAGATTTTCACTGATTCACATATTAGAATGTCTCAGCTTTGATCCTTTAGTTAGTATTGGTCTGCTGGATATCATATCTTCTCTTTACTATTGTATACTCGATCATCTTTGATCAGATGTATCACTTATGTCCTCTCTTCTTTCCTCTGTTCTCTCTAACTAATTCTATAATTTATATCTCAATCACAACTCCTTAGTCACCATGAATTTTGTCTCTACACATGCAAACTTTTCTCTATGCTCATAAACTCTTTAGAGTTTATCCTCCTTAAGAAGGCCTAGGTAGCCTAGGGTTAGGAAAGAATCAATGATTGTGATTCCCCCATTTTTCCACTTAGAATATCCCTCAATATGATTGGTTGCATGTACTCCATAGGTATTCTCAATATAGATTTGTTCTTATCATCTAGAATCACAAAACAATCCTTAAATCGGCTCAAAAGTGATTTACATAAGAGTTTGTGCCATTGCAAACAACTATGTCCAAAACTATTTACTCAACACTTGAAGCCTCTAATGCTCGACATCCACTATATCTTCAATATTGTAACACATTCTCTGAATAACTCAGCATCTATTGTACACTCAACATCTGAATCACTTAGTATATACTAGTTTACTCGAGACTAGAGTGACTCAGTACTAACTATCTGCTAAACACATACTATATATATTGCTCAACATGCATTATCTGACAACCTATGCTTGGCATGCACTACTTACTCCACATGTACTTTGTAAATATGATTAATTGTGTAGTCACTCATATGTCAAAAGTAATCTAATATTAACAATCTTCCCCTTTGATATGAGTAGAAAAAGCACTTCGTCATGCATATCTAACCTTAACTTGAGCATAACTTAGATAATCTATAATATTTACTTGGCCTACATAAAAAAATTCAAAACATGAAAATTTTGCAAAATTGATGACTTATCAATCATACCTCAAAACTTCATAACTCTACATAAGTTGATTGTTCTATGTTGTATCTAAATATGATATTCCTAGTGAGCAAATTTGCTTCAACTACAGGCATATTTTGTTTTTGCATTTACTTCCTCTTTGTGTAATCTCTCCTTTTTACTCAATATGCCCATTTTTGGACACTTATGTCATCGGTGGTGTATATGAGCAATGTTAGTATGCTAATAGAAATCAAATTTAAATAAAGCTTCTAAAAACTAAACAAAATTCATAAACTTCAAGATAGACTAAGATGAGCTCTCAATTGAGAATATGAGCCATTAATGGACTCTCTCAATAAGAAGCTCTCTTGTTGAGTGGCTTTGTCTAAATAATAAGATGTGTGCTCAAGCTTATGCTTCAAAAAGGGCTTCAAATAGAGTTGGAATTTTGGTGTGAGTGTATAGTTTTGATGTAAAATGGCTTCTTAAAATGACATTATGAATTTAATTCATGGATTGTGTTGTTTTGCAAAGGGAAAGGATCCAATTTATAGGCAACAAGCTTGAGGTATTGAGGGCTAAGATGCAAGGATGGGAAAAAGCTCATGGAGGGCTCAGATTGCATGAGAGGAGAGCACATGGATTGTGCTTCTTTGCAACCAATCAAGGAGTGACACATGTCACAGGGTGAGAGGATGGAGGAAAGGGGAAGAATGAGTCAACAAAGGAGGCTCAAGGGATAAAATCTTTATAAAGACCCTCATAATGGCTTGTAAGAGCAATAAAAGGGCTTGGAAGAGTCATTTATGGCCTAGTGGGCTTCATAAAGTTTTATGGTTGGGATATTTTGAAGGAGATGAGTGGAATTTCGACTTGGGCTTGATTAGGAAGGTTTTAAGCTTGCTTAGAATTGTGCAAGTGATTGGAGGATGGATTAGGATGGTTTAGGATTAGCTTAGGGATAGGCAAGTGGATGGCATTTAATGAGGGTGGGTGAAGGAGGAGATATTTGTTAACTTTGGCTTGGGTTAGTAAGTCTTAACCCATGTTTAGAAAATGTGACAAGGTTAGGAGGGGATTAGGATTAGGTTTAAAGACATCTTCTAGAAGAGTCTAGACTTTGGATGAGGATAAAGACTTTCTAGAATAGTCTAGAACTTCCTAGGATGAGGATGAAGACTTTCTAGAAGAGTCTAGAACTTCTTAGGATGAGGATAAATTAAATTTTTAGGAAATAAATAAAATTTTATTTATTTCAAGGGTTTGGGTTGAGGAGATATTTATTAAAACTTTTTTAATAAACATGAGGATTAATATTTAATCTTAATTAAATATTTTGAGTTGGGATTAGGGGTAGGAAATGATGGGATTAGCCTTTCATCAAAATTAAAGAAGAATTAGAAGATTTTGGAAGAGGTTAGTGGTCTTAAGGAAATTGGCCAAGTTTTGGGCAAAAAATAAATTTTTATTTATTTTGGGTTTTTTGGTCAATTTATTAATTAAATAATTAATAAATAAGGAAATAATGTTTAAATAAGATTTAAACATTTTTGGGAGGGATTCCTTAATTAAATATTTTTAATTAAGATAAAGGGATTTAATGGCATAAAAATAAATAAATAAATTAAATAAATAAATAATTAATAAATGATGATGTCATCAGGAATTTTTCAAAAAATAAAAATACTTTATTTCCTAAAGGTTTTTAGGTGTCTACATTTTGCCCCTCTTTGATGTGATGCCGTCAGTGGCATGGCCTCAAAGATAAGAAAATAAGATGCCCAAGGCTAGAGCAGAAGAGGAGAGAATGGACTGCAAGATGCCCCCTCAAGAAGGCGGCGAGGAGAGAAAGTGAGGCTCGACGACTTCTTGAAAAGTACAAGAATCTGAGATGAGCAAGAAGACTCAGATTGGCTAAGAGAAGGGGCTAAATTAGCTCAAACTCTCACTATGGGAGAATGATAAAGGAGAATCAGATGCACAAGAGGAAGCAAGCTTAAGACTTTAGGGAAGGTGGAGGATGAAGGAGCGGAGCGCTATAAAAAGGAATCCAAGATAGGGAGATGGATGAGGGGAATATAAAGTTGATGCATTAGGATTTCAAAGAGTCAGATTGGTGGAAGATGGGTTTCGGAGATCCCTAGGACTAGGATTGTGGATCTCGAAAGATGAGGCTTGGTGGATTGATTTGGATTGGTGGATCCCTAAGACTTAGATTGTGGATCCCTAAAGCTAAAGGTGAGGAGTGATTGAAAGGGATACTGATGCATAAGCTGGGGTAGGAGAGACGAATGCTAGATATGGATGGGGGATAATGGAGATGAAGGAAAACTATTGAAGCTTTTTGAGCGGGGGGATACTTCAAAGAGAAGTACCACCATGTAGTTGAGCATTAGATTTTCTATAGGACTGTTGGTTAATTGCCAAGGTTACCAAGAACATCAAGGCCTTTTCACCAACTATCCAGGGGACTAACGGACTGACTCAAAAAAAACATGCAAGGATTGCCCCAGCATCACACATGAATCTCGAAAGAATCAGAGTGGAACTGACACTAGGTAACCCACAAGTAGAAAAGAAAAACAAACAAAAGACTTGATCAACACCTTACACCCAGATTGCCCCATTCACAGTATACCATGATATGGAAGATTGTGGCAACTTTGAGGAGGGAACAAAAAGATTTTTGGAAAAGATACTTCAAGACCCAAAAGGGAAGATTCCAAATCAAAAGAAAGTGAAAATCCAAAAGAGAAACATTTGCCAACGAGATGGGTAGGATGAGGTACTAATGGACCAAGATCAGACATGAGGAAAGCTATATCCTACAAGGATCTATTAGAGAGCACCTAAGCTGGTGGATTTGGATGAGTGATACGTTTGGCAAGCTGAACTAAGAAGGATAACACTTTGGTGACAGGAGATCTAGCTAAAGGATGCACTGAGATAGCTAACCAAGGGTTGTGCGATGTGTGCAAGATGTTGAGAAAGGATGATCTGACATGGAAACTGGATAGATACAATGGTACTAAGCTAAAGAGGATGTACAAGCTGATGGACCAAGATATGTTACAAATGTACAAGGTTGTTCATGTTTGGATTTTGTGAGAAGGAAATGTTTGTGAAGGGTGGGATGTCTACAATAGTTGATAGGCGGATAGGTAGATGGTTTGTGAAAAGCTTAAGGAAAATGGGATTTTTTGTGTGCATGTGATAGGATACAATGCTAGGATACAAGATTATTTACAAGTTGGAATATGGTACAAGCTTTGGACAAGATTCGGATATACAAGGTATGATACAAGGGATGATACAAGATTTACAAGCTAAGGTATAAGATTTACAAGCTGAGGTACAAGATTTACAAGCTGTACAAGAGGTATTTACAAGCTCCAATAGATTTTGGATATTTGGTTGGAATACCAAGGGAACAAGCAGATGTTTTATGGGATGGTGGGTGAATGGATGAGGGATAGGATAGTGATAGATAATGGATTAGTCTTAGTACACAAGGCACCTGAATTACTAGGTTTTCACCAAGGTACCTATCCAAGGCGCTTGAATTGCCAAGTTTTCACCATTAGATGCTTATTTCTCTTTACTATTTTATTTTTTTATTTTTTCAAAAGCTGGGTATACCAAGGATTTTCAAGCATAGAACTTCTTGAGATGAATGATGTTAGTAGGATCATTCAAGAGTTCTCCTTCAGGTGTAGATAACAGATAAGCTCCAGAGCCAAAGGATGTAGTGACAACATAAGGACCAAGCCATGTAGGTTCAAACTTGCCTTTCTTTTCTCGATTTGCTTGGATTTTCATGTTTTCTTTGAGGACCATGTCACCTGGCCGAAAGTGTCATGGAAGAACCTTCTTGTTGAAATTCCTTTTAAGATGAGTTTGATAGACTGTGAGATGATCATAGGCTTGTTGCTGCTTCTCGTCTAAGAGATCTAGCTGGGTGAGCCGAGCTACTCTGTATTCTTCATCTGATATTTTCCTTTGCAAAGATATGCGCAAGGAGGGAAGTTTAACCTCTATAGGTAGTACCGCTTCAACACCATAGACTAGGGAGTATGGAGTTGTTCCTGTGGATGTATGAAAGGAGGTTTGATAGGCTCATAGGGCTGGATTTATTTGTAGGTGCCAATCATGGCCAGAATCATTGACAACTTTCTTTAGGATTTTGAGGAGGGTTTTCTTAGTTGCCTCTACCTGGCCATTACCTTGTGGGAAATATGGGCTAGAAAAGCAGTGATGGATTTGGAGGTAAGTGCATAATTCTTCCATGTTGAGATGTTCAAAGTTACCTCCGTGGTCAGTGAAGATGGTGGATGGGATGCCAAAGCGGCAAACAATGTGGTACAAGATGAACTTGGAGACTTGAACTCCTATAGCTGAGACTAGGGGGACTTCTTCCACCCATTTAGTGACATAGTTTGTAGCTATTATTATCCATTTATGTCCATCAGATGAGAGGGGTGTGATAGTTCCAACTAGATCAAGGCCCCAACAAGAAAAATGCCAAGGTGTTGCAATAGGCTGTAGATCTTGTGCTGGAGCGTGCACAAGATTTGTATGCTGTTGACATGGGAGACACTTTCTGACAAAGTCACAGGAGTCTTCTTCAATGGTAGGCCAATAGTAGCTTGCTCTAAGGATTTGTTACGCTAGGACAATACCACTCATGTGGGAACCACAAAGTCTAGAGTGTACTTCTTTTAACACCATCGTAGCCTCGTTTTGGTCTAAACATCGAGAGAGAGTATCGTGATAACCCCGACGATATAGGGTATTGGCTATGATAACATAGCGGGAGGATTTTTGGATGAGGTTCTGGCGTTGGGTACGTGTGAGGTGAGGGGATATGATACCATCATTAAGGTAAGCATGAATCTCATGGTACCAAGGGGATTGGGGACCAACCAAGATACAAACATGGTTTGAATCCTCATTCGCATAGGCGGGTGTGAGGAGCTACTCCGCTAAAATCTCATACTACGTAGCTACTTAGGGAATTTCCAAGAGCGAGCCTATAGTAGCCATAGCATCTACTACTTTGTTCTATATTTGAGGCACTTGTGTAAACTGAAGCCTTGTAAAATGTTGGGTTAGCTTATCAACTAGCTCTTTGTAGGGTAATAGCTTTTCATCTTTGGTTTGATATTCATTTAGGGCTTGCTTGATGGTGTGCTGAGAATTGCCAAAGATTTGTAACTCAGTAATGTTCCATTCTACAACTATCTTTAATCCTGCTATGAGGGCCTCATATTAAGCTATATTGTTGGTGCTAGGGAATTGTAGCTTGAAGGCTTTTGGAATGTAATCTCCTTGAGGTGTGACCAAAAATATTCCTGCCCCTGATCCATGAGATGTGTATGAGCCATCAAAATAAAGTTTCCATGGGGGTTGTTCTTCAATTAGATAGATATGCTCATCTGGAAATTCTGTGATCAACGGATAAGCATCTATTAGAGGTGCATTATCTAGGTGATCTGCTATAGCTTGCCCTTTGATTGCCTTTCTGTCCACATACTAGATGTCAAATTCTCTAAGGATCATAACCCATTTGGCCAAATGGCCTATAAGTGCTATTTTGGAGAGCATATACTTGAGAGGGTCAATCTTGGAGACTAGTTGGATGGTATTACTTAGCATGTAGTGGCGAAGCTTTTAAGTTGAGAAAACAACTGCCAAACAAGCTTTTTCCTTACGAGTGTAATTGAGTTCAAAATCAACTAGGGTTCTACTGATGTAGTAGATGGCTCTTTCTCTGCTATAGTCATCGAGCTATGCTAGAAGTGCCCCTAGAGCAGTAGGTGTTGCTGATATGTACAGAATTAGGGGATGACCAAGAACTGGTGGAACCAAGATAGGGGATTGATGAGATACTACTTGAGATGGTTGAAGTTGTGTTGACATAAGGGATCCCACTTGAAGTTCTCATCCTTCTTCAGTAAATGTGAAAATGTTGTACACTTATCTGCAAGCTGGGAGATGAAGCGTCGAATAGATTGAAGCTTTCCCTAAAGAGAACGAAGCTGTCATAGTGTCTGGGGAGGAAGCATGTCTAAGATAGCTTTGACCTTCTTGGGGTTGATCTCTATACCTGGTTTAGAAACTATAAAGCCTAGAAGCTTGCCAGATGTGACCCCAAAGACACATTTCTTGGGATTCAGCATGAGATGATATTTGGCTAACCTATCAAAGACTTTCTCCAGGTCAGCAAGATGATCCATGAAGGTATGAGACTTGACCAAGATATCATCCACATAATCCTCCAAAATGCTGTGGATGAGATCATGAAAAATGGCTATCATAGCTCTTTGATAGGTAGCCCCAGCATTCTTTAGGCCAAAAGGCATCATGTTGTAGCAAAAGGTTCCCCAAGGGGTAGTGAATGTTGTCTTATACTGATCCTCTTCTGCAATCTTGATTTGATTATACCCAGAAAATCCATCCACGAGGGACAAAATTTCATGTCTAGCTGTAAGATCTACAATCATATCTATGTTGGGCAAGGAAAAATCATCTTTTGGACAAGCTTTGTTAAGATCTCTGAAATCTGTGCCGATTTTGATGTCACTGGAGGGTTTAGTGACGGGGACCATGTTGGAGATCCACTCTGAGTAGTCGATAGGTTGAATAACCTTAGCAGCTAACATTCTTTCTAATTCAGCTTTGACCAGTAATGCCACCTTGGGGTGCATTTTTCCAAGCTTTTGTCTGATGGGCTTGATCTTTGGATTGACTACAAGATGATGAACTAAAAGCTTTGGATAAAGTCTTGGCATATCCTAATATGATTATGAAAATTGGCCAATGTTCTCTCTTAAGACCTCAAAGAGGAGATCAGCTTGGTCTTGTGATAGGGATGCAGCAATGTGAACAAGTCTGGGGATCTCTGAAGAACCAATGTTGACTTCTCTAGTATCCTCAATTAGAATAGAAGACACCTCTAGTCGATTATCTTGAGGAGGCAATGCTAAATCTTCATGTTCTTCTTGTGGCTCTAGATTTTCTTGCTAAGGGGTTCTCTTCACTGCCATAGCTAGTCTTAGATTCACCTTAGTTCCAGTTTTGGGTGTATTGAAACTAGGTTGGAGATTTTCCCCAAAATACCCCTTGGGATCTAGCTTGTAGATATAGGCAAAATCTAGCTTTGTTTGCTTATGAGGAGTCTCAGCTCCCATGAATCTCAAAAGTGCTTCCTTTGACGTGAACTCATCAATGTGTATGACGCTTGGTTGGTCCCAATCTATGAGTTGTGGATGGGCGAGTGGTAAGTCAATGAGGTGGATGGATAGTTCTTGGAGAACAGAGTCTCCGAGGGAGATTTGGTCTAGGATATCATCGTAGGCTCTCTTTTCAACTTCCTTAGGAATGTCTTCAATTTTGACAAGGTTGCGATGAATGTTCAAAAAAGCGTGACCATCCATATTGGTGCCCCCAGTTGTGGGTATGCCAAAGCCAAGACCTGACTTCAATTCCCTCTTGTGTGTGTTGATGGGACAGTTCATGCCTCTTTATTCTAGTCCTAGACCACCACCTTGATAGTTCCATTTGTCAGTGATGAGCTTATGTTCTTGGGGATACTTTTGGCTAAAGTGATCAAGGCGTGCCTTATTTCTTTGAGGTGCATCCTTATGTAACCAATTGTTGATATCTGGAGTGAGCTCCTCATGAAGAGGGATTTTTGAGGATACAAAGGTTGTTGGGCCAAGTTGTTTGTATCGAGGAGGTGGAATCTCCTTATCTTTGTGATATGTCAGTCATCTATGGGCATGTGGATCAAGTGGGAGTGCCCCGACAACAAATGCATCTGATAGACTATACTCTCCACAGCCTTTGTTATTGATCTTGATGGTCGACAGGGTGGAGGCGAGGATAGTTTTTGGGTCATTACAAATGTGGGATGAGCTGGCGATGGATGTACTGATATCAATTCTAGGGCAATGGTTTGTATATGAAGCTTCAACCATATTGCAGTAAGCAAAGGGTTCTAGATCGACATGGATGGTTACCTTAGTGCCTTGATGTGGAAATTTGACGCACTGATGGTAAGTGGATGGAATGGCTTTCATGGCACGAATCCATGGGCAACTGAGGAGGATGTTAAATGGTAGGTTTAGATCAATAACATGACAGAGTGTTTCTTGGATGACTGGCCCAACCTTGATTGGTAGCAAAATAGTTCCTTCTTTGGTTCTTTCCAAGTTGTCATAAGCTTTGATGGTGATAACCTCACTGATGATATCTGCCTCAGTATACCCAGCTTGTTTTATGAATTTTAGGGTGCAAATATTCAAGGCTGATCCATTATCTATCATTACTCTTTTCACAAAAAAATTGGATACCATGATGGCTATGCAAAGCAGAAGGGTGTGATCTGGCTCGACCACAGGTATGTCGGTGGGTTTGAATGATAGGGCACATGAGGAGGATAGGTGTCCAACAAGATTACAAAAATTAGTAGCGTTGATATCTGAAGGGACACAAGATACTATAAGAGCACTGTCAAGGATGTTCTTGTCCATAGGACTGGTGCAAAGAAGGTCTAAAATGGAGATTTGTGCTGGCATGTTCCCAAGGTGTTCCAAGATATTGTATTGGCTTTTTGATGGAGCTGATGGTGCTGGTGAAACTGGTGGGCTTGCGATGTTAAATTGTGCTCTTTGAGTGGTGACTGCATACTCATTGTTTGGTCCTTGGATATTGATAACATTGACAAAAGGCTCTTTCTCGGATATACAACCTATGAGGCTACCATAGTCTATATAAGATGAAGTGTGGTCATTGTTCTTCCCATGTTGTTGGTTTGGCTGGCAGTTGTTGGTGTTGTTGTTCTTGGCTTGGATAGGTGCTTTTCCAGGATTTTGATTGTTGTGAGGAGGAAAAACATTTTAATAGATCTGTAAGCCTACATTGGGAGAAGTTTGGGCACCAACAGTGATTTCCTTCTGATCAATGAGGTCCTACACATAGTCTTTCAGTTTCATGCATCTGAGGGTGGTGTGACCTTTTACCCTATGAAATTTGCAGTCCTCATTTTCTTTGTACCATGCAGCTTTGGATTGGCTTGGGTTGATTTTCTGGGTAGGAGGAGAATTGATGAGGTTTTCCTTGACTAATTTCTCAAAAATGACATCCAAAGGTTCACCAAGGGGTGTATAATTTCTAGGTGCAGGTTGGAATCTAGGTTTTTGTCCTGTAGTTACATTGATGGCATTAGCTTGATTGCTAGACCCTTGGAAGTTGGGTCTTTGATTGTGGTTTTGATAGCTTTGGTTATTCTGTTGTTGGTAGTTGATAGCTTGTTGATTGTTTGGTTGATATGGTGGGTTGGACTGGTTGTGAGAAGGACAAACAATATTCACATGTCTAGTGTCAGTAATGCCATCTGTTGCAACATGCTTGTTTTTGTTCCAATATCTAGACTTGTCATTGGAATGCGATTGATTTTGGTTGGCTTCCTTGTAAATCTTGACCACACCATCTTTAATGAGTCCTTTCTCAAGGATCATTCCTTTCTCTTTGATATCTTTGTAGGTCTGCAAACAATTCATGGTCATGTGGTGAGCCAAGCTAGGATGGGCATTATCAATAAACATTTTCACCAAATGGCACTCTGGCAAGGTGCAAGATATGCAGGTGGTAAGGGTTTTCCATCCTTTCAAATATTCGGGAAGGCTTTCTCCACATTTTTTCTTAATGTGAACAAGATCAACTACTGATAACTCTGTTTCAACAAGATGGGCATATTGGGCTACAAATGCCTTAGACAATTCAGCAAAATTTTTAATTGTGTGATAGGGAATTCTACAAACCATTCAAGAGCTGGTCCGGCCAAGCTTTTGGGAAAGAGATGCAAGAGGAAGATGTCATCGTATGCCACTTCTTGGTAGTGCATGTAAAATTCTTTGATATGTGTGATAGGGTCTCCTTTTCCTCTAAATTTGTCAAACTTGGGTGTCTCAAAATGCTTGGGAAATGGTGTCATGGTAATGGTTCTGTCAAATGGGTAAGGACACACATTCTCAAACTTGAAGGTTTTGGATCATTTCCCTCTTGGATGTTCTTCAAAGTTGTTTTCATGGCTTCCCATTCTGAATTAATGGGTGACATTTGGGGTGCCCCCAATGTAGGAGTGCCCTGAGGTAGGTATGTGCTAGATGGGGCAATGGAATATGGATGGCTTTGAGGTATGGGTTGGTAGGGATTGTACATGGCTTGGGCAACTGAATGGTGGATGATGGGTTGCTGAGGTGGAGGTGGCACATATTGCTACATATGTTGTGAGGCTTGCTACTGATACTGGATTTGAGGTTGGGATTGAGGAACATAAGCTGGCTATGGGATAAATGGATTGCTTTGTGGAGGTAAGGTATAAGATGGGTGTGAAGCTTGGGGAAAGGATCGGGGAGCTTTTGGAACTTGACTTTGGATTTGAGGAGTTTGACCAATATATGAGGGTTGTGCCCCCATTTGGGAAGGTGTCTGCATGGAAAAAGAGGCCAAGTAATTGGTAATTGGTGGTGGTGGATTTCCTCCTAGAAGTGGCATAGAAAAATAGTTGGTAATAGGAGGTAATGGATTAGTTGGTGGTGGAGGTGGTGGGAATTGGAAGCTTGGAAATGGAACTGATGGAGTTTGATAGCTTGGTGGCTGGATTTGAAAGCTTGGTAGAGTGGTGGTAGGAGCTTGGGTCACTTGCGAGATGGGCAGAACATTGGTAGTAGCTAGTGGGGTTTGATAGCTTTGTGGAGTGAGGGTAGTAGCTTGTGGATTTGTGGCTGATGGCACTGAGCTCCAAGGACCTAGTGGAAATGATGGAATTGTGTTCTAAGCTGAGGTAAACAAGCTGGGGGTGATGAAGGGTTGATTACTTGGCCCCATGGGTGGCATCCCTATTGTATATTGTTGAGGTTGGCCAAAGATGCTAGCACTGATTTGGGAGATGGGTTGTGGTGGTGGTGGCTGGATTGGCTTACGGAAGGGAGATTTCAACTTGAGTGGAGGCTGGTATGTTTGGGTCTGTTGGATCATATGGGGTGGGTTGAGGCTCTTCTTTTGGCACATATTGAGGATAATTCGAATCATAAGAGCCTATGGGTGTTTGGAGTTGCTCAAACAAGGGGTGAGATGGATCTGATAAAGGGGGAGGTCTTCCAAAGTCAAAGGATGCAATGTTCTCCCTTCAAAAGTTAGCCATGATTGTTTCCTTATTTTTGTCTATAATGGCGTTCACCAATACTGCATTTCCTAGTTGGTTCATGAAATCTTCAATGTCAGTAGGTGATGGTATAGCATTCTCTGGGCTGAAGGATGGTTAAGTGCTCAAGGGGAGTGATGCTGTTGGATCCAAATGATAGGGCTCCATTGTTTCCTTCTTCTTCTTGCCTAAGCGAGTGATGGGTGGCATGAAAATGCAGAATGTTTCCTAGGGATGAGATGCAACAATGCTGATGGCAGAAAAAGAGGAAGGCTTTTCTATGCAAATGATTTCCTAGGTTGAGGCAAAGCTGTATGACAAAACCTAAGGAGGATTGGGTTGAGGATTCTAACTTCAAAGATATGTTGCCAAACTATGAAAGGTCTGCTTTCCTATGTGCAAGCTTGGTGGTGATTGTGTGAACTTAAGGATAGACTGATGATCCTTTAGGAAGAACATGAGATTGACCACTTGTGGATCCCAACCTTTAGCTCAAGGTGATGACGGATAACAAGTGACAAAGCTAAATTACCCTAGACAAAGCTCTGTCGAAGGGATAACCTGGGTGAGATTGGTGGATTTGGAAGATGTTAGGAATGGCAAACTTTTGGGAAGGTGACAACAATTTTGAAGGCTTGGATGTGAAGATTTTGATTGCTGGCTAGATGGTTTGATTCTAAATGAGATGGATGAGCTAAAATGCTTAAGGGGAAGACTAAAGATGGCTGGCTTTCCTACAAAGATGAATCTAATGCAAAAGTGAAGCTTATGCAAGAAGATGTGGAGAAACAAGGGGGTCTAATCATAGAAATCTTGCCTAGTTGGTAAGGCATAAGCATTGTTAACTCTTGGATGTTGGTTAAATTGGATGGTGCGATCTAACTAGGCATCTTGAAGGGCTTCGTCAGTAGCTTTGTCCTTTTCTTTGTGGAGTTTTGAAATTCAAGGACTTGGTGTTAGTTTCTTTCTCTTGGCTGAAAGTTCATGGTATGCCTGAGATGGTTTGAGCTTAACTTTGTGGAACTTTTGTTTGGGTTTGGGTTGTTTTGACATGAATTCTTGAATCTGCTTGGCTTTGAGAGACTTCGGTTATTTTGTTTCAACTTGTTCAACTTCTGGAATAGGCAGTGACTATGCTAAGTGTGCCCTAAGCTAGGGTTGACCAAGTTTGGCAAATATTCATTCAACAAATAAAAAATCAAGTAATAGATAGGAACAACCAGATAGAAGTTTTTGATTCTCAGAATGTGATACTTGCACTGAGGAGTGTGTATGTTTTACAAGTGTTTCAATTAGTCACTTCAAACACATTAACACCCTAGATGGTTGTCTACAAGGCTAATAGTTGGTTTAGCTAGGGAGTCCTTGATATACCCAAGGTACGTGAGGCTCAAATCTGTAGATGAAGCCAAAAAGATGTTACACAGCCGAGAGGAGCGGTAACCCACTTCTCCTCTTTCACTTCTCAAGGGTATAAAGTTCCTTGAGGATTAGCCCAAGTGACAAAATCTTGATCCCAAGAGAGGTGTCTTTTGATTCACCTCCCAGTTCTTAGACTCCACCGGGACGCTGGAGTTGAGGTCATCCAAGGGGTGATGAAATCCCCAAGCAGGCCTCCTAAAAAGAAACAAGGTTTTGGATCCTAATCTTATGCACCCAATATGGCCTCGAAAGATGACAAGGGGAGAGAAGAGTTGGATGACCTTGGGCTAAAAAACATGCTTGTTCTTTTACCAACTGACTCTTATGTGTGTTGATCTAGACTTTGCAAGCACTCATGTTTAAGAGACAATGTTCAATTTCAACATTGAAATGCGCCAAAAAAGAAAAATTGAGAAAAGAATGAATACAAGAAGAAGAGTTAGGGTCAACAAAAAAGTAAACCCGTGCGCTCGGAGGACCTCCACATCAAGTATCAATTAATTTTCTTTAAGGCATTCAAGAGTTGGTGTGATTTTGTTTTTAAGCCCAAAACAAAGATGTGTGAGATTCGATTTCAAGCGCGCACCCGGAGGCCCTCCATGTCAATAGTTGTTCAATTTTAGTGCCCAAACTTGAAGTGTGATCGATTTAATCTAGAGTTTTGGTCATTTAAGAAATTTGGTAAAGTTAAATCAAACATTCAAAGACCAAGTGAGTGAGTTAGATTGTGGAACATTTAGCACCTTTTTCAAGTAGACCCATCCTCATAAATGGCGTTGAGATTGCAACCAATGGTTGAATTGATGGGTGATTAGAAAAGAGGTGATTCCAAGGAACTATTCAAATTGATTTTTGAAAATTTGTATTTAACTTAACGAAGTTTCTTAAATGTCCAAAAATCAAACTTTGCCTAAATTGCATGTGGAAAAGAGAATTGTTTTGTTCAATTTTAAAAGCTCCAAATGAAATGTTTGATATTGCAATGGTTAATTGATCCTTGGCATTAAAGATTGGATTTGTTGTTTTAATCATGCATTCAAGGAAAATTTGATTTTAATCCATGGCATTCAAGAGTGTGTTTCGCAACATGAATTCAAAGACAAGTGATTAAACATTCAAGTTTTTTCCTTTGAGCATTCAAGATTGAGATTTTGTGTGTTGTTTTAAGAACTTTGAAGTGCTTTGTTTTAAGCTTAGATCATTCAAGATTGTTTTTGGACTCAAAAGTGAAAATGACTCTTTGGACTTTGCTTTTCATTCAAGATTTTGTATTCTAGTTTGCATGTTTTAAGCCCAAAAATTATATTCCTAGATTGTTTTGATGCATGAAAAACTTAAGAAACATTCAAGATTTTGCAACAAGACATTTGTTTGGAACAAATAACAAAGCTTTTAGGACAATTTTGGCAACCATTTAGGACTCTTAGTTTTCATGAGATTTTTAAAAGAACTTTAAAATATTTGCAAATGAAGTTCATTTTATCCTTGATTGATGCTTTGAGTTTGATTTAGATTTTAGTGTGCACTTAGTGTTAATTTTGAACCTTTTGAAATGGAAACTTGAAGTTCTTTTTAAATTTCCAAAAATGAAGTGTTCCTAACTTTGCATGAATGCATCTAAAACCTTGATGTTGCAAGGATGCAAATGATTGGATTGGTTTAGTTTCACTTGTTAAAAGGCTTTTTTTTTTTGTTGTTGCAAATTTTTAGTTTTTAATGGATTTAAGTATGATTTAGGGGTTCATTTTAAGCACTAAAAAGAAGTGTGTATGATTTTGCTTCCTTAAAAAAAAAATGGCCAAGATCTCCCACAAGAAGAAGAAGAAGAAGTAGATGGAATAAGAAGAATATAGACAAGAAGAGGAAGAAGAATTCCAAGTGCTTTGTCCACCTATAAGCTTGAAAAATCTGCAAACACTATGAGATAGACTATGAGTTCCTTTTTCTTCTTCATGCTCATGTGGACCTACAAAAACAATTTATACAATCCTACCAATCACAAAAACAAGCAAAATTAGCCAAAATTAGAAAATGACATACAAAACTTGACTAAAAAAGATAATGAAGATGACCCATGCGAGGTCCCACCGGGTGTGCCAAAATGTATATGAGCAATGTTAGTATGCTAATAGAAACCAAATTTAAATAAAGCTTCTACAAACTAAAAAAAACTCATAAACTTCAAGATAGACTAAGATGAGCTCTCAATTGAGAATATGAGCCATTAATGGACTCTCTCAATATGAAGCTCTCTTGTTGAGTGGCTTTGTCTAAATAGATAGGATGTATGCTCAAGCTTATGCTTCAAAAAGGGCTTCAAATGGAGCTGGAATTTGGGTGTGAGTGTATGGTTTTGATGTAAAATGGCTTCTTAAAATGGCATTATGACTTTACTTCATGGATTGTGTTGTTTTGCAAAGGGGAAGGATCCAATTTATAGGCAAGAGGCTTGAGGGATTGAGGGCTAAGATTCAATGATGGGAAAAAGCTCATGGAGGGCTCAGATTGCATGAGAGGAGAGCACATGGATTGTGCTTCCTTACAGCCAATCAAAGAGTGACACATGTCACAGGGTGAGAGGATGGAGGAAAGGGGAAGGATGAGTCAACAAAGGAGGCTAAAGGGATAAAATCTTCATAAAGACCCTCATAATGGCTTGTAAGAGCAATAAAAGGGCTTGGAAGAGTCATTTATGGCTTAGTGGGCTTCATAAAGTTTTATGGTTGGGGTATTTTGAAGGAGATGAGAGGAATTTCGATTTGGGCTTGATTAGGAAGGTTTTAAGCTTGCTTAGGATTGTGCAAGTGATTAGAGGATGGATTAGGATCGTTTAGGATTAGGTTAGGGATAGGCAAGTGGATGGCATTTAATGAGGGTGGGTGAAGGGGGAGATATTTGTTAACTTTGGCTTGGGTTAGTAAGTCTTAACCCATGTTTAGAGAAAGTGACAAGGTTAGGAGGGGATTAGGATTAGGTTTAAAGACATCTTCTAGAAGAGTCTAGACTTTGGATGAGGATAAAGACTTTCTAGAATAGTCTAGAACTTCCTAGGATGAGGTTGAAGACTTTCTAAAAGAGTCTAGAACTTCTTAGGATGAGGATAAATTAAATTTTTAGGAAATAAATAAAGTTTTATTTATTTCAAGGGTTTGGGTTGAGGAGATATTTATTAAAACTTTTTTAATAAACATGAAGATTAATATTTAATCTTAATTAAATATTTTGAGTTGGGAATAGGGGTAGGAAATGATGGGATTAGCCTTTCATCAAAATTTAGAAAAATTAGAAGATTTTGGAAGAGGTTAGTGGTCTTAAGGAAATTGGCCAAGTTTTGGGCAAAAAATAAATTTTTTATTTATTTTGGGTTTTTTGGTCAATTTATTAATTAAATAATTAATAAATAAGGAAATAATGTTTAAATAAGATTTAAACATTTTCGGGAGGGATTCCTTAATTAAATATTTTTAATTAAGATAAAGGGATTTAATGGCATAAAAATAAATAATTAAATTAAATAAATAAATAATTAATAAATGATGATGTCATCAAGACATTTTCAGAAAATAAAAATACTTTATTTTCTAAAGGTTTTTAGGTGTCTACAGGTGGTACATGTATAGTGTGTTTGTCTATAAATGTTTGATGGACCTCTAGTATAATCTTAAGTTTTGCATCCCAATTGTTGCACACTACCTTTAGAGATTGAATTTGAACATATAGCTTGGTAGCAAGGTCTACTAGGCCTTTATGAGTAGAAAGATGATAATATATCTTCATCCAAGTTTCTACAATGGCTAGTTACTTGTGCAACACCTCCATTTGTGGGGTCAACATTGCTTGAATATTTATCAAGGTATCCCTAGTATTTACATCTTGCGCTTGTAATGTAGCTAGCTATCATTGAGTAGTTAATAATCTTTGAAAGTGAGTCTAACTATGACCAAGGGAAAACTTAAGAATATTACTTTTTGTCTTTAAATCTCCCTACATCTAGTCAATAACCCTATATGCTTCTTGTGTGAATACATTCACATTGCAAAGATTTGTGTATAGAGAAAATATATTTTCTAACATCTTCTTTACATCTTCCATCTCGGTTGCTAAGTCAACCTACCTTAGTTCAATGGCACTTGAAATCTTGTCATCAACCTTTTTTTGAAACCTCTTCTCAGCCCATTCTAGAACTTTAGTGTTTGTGTCCAGGTCTGCATCTCTAATTTTATCAACAATAATCACCAATTTCTCAATAATAGGTTTATCCTCATTAGGTTCTAGGAGGCTAAATTCATCAAGAAATATGTCTTTGATTTCATATAGCACTTGTTTTTTCTTGTGCTTCCTTTTAAGTAACTATTGATTCTTCTTCATTGCTAGAGCTTCTTGCAATATGCTCATTTCTTCTATGGTGATTGTTTCTAGATCAAACTTTGGAAGTTCAATCACATCTTCATAAGATGTGCCTTCACCAACCTTAAATGTATCAAGACTAGGATTTGATGATTGCAATCATGTAGCTTCTACACTTGGCCTATGAAGAGTTTGACTAGGAATAGGAGAGGCAGAGGTTGGTAGGGTAAACAATGCCTAAATTGTTATTTGTTCCTTTGGTTTTGTAGTCACAATTGAATCTTTAGTCCTATCCTTCTCCTTCTCTATTTTTTCTTCTTCACCTTGTATCTGTGAGTTAGGTGCAAGACTACCTTCTTGACTTATATGGACTTGTGTCCCATCCTACTCAACTATCAATACTACTTGTACTAAAACATTTGGCACTAATGTGCTAACTTTTGATGTTACTATGTCCTTTCTTTGATATATAACAATGGGTATTGAAACATGAGTGTCAGTGAAGACAACTACTTGTACCTCTAGACCTCTTGTCTCTGTAGATGAAAGGGGTACACTAGATGTGTTAATATTCTATTTCTCCCCTACTAATACCTTGTTAATTTCATATATGTTGATTAATATAGGATTAGTGCATAGTTTAACAAATAATGTTAATCCTATAGTATGTTCCTCAAATCATCCTCTGTCAAAGGGTTGATGTTTTGCATAGTGTTATCAGAAATTTCCTTTATCTTGATAGTATTATTTTAACTTTGTTGGCCCACATGAGGGGGACTAGCACTCAGCATATGTACCTTAGGTACATTCTAATCTTGCTGCTACTCTTCTTCAATTATAGCCTTTGTAGCTACTTCCTTCGCTATGCCTCCCTCATGTCCATATTTGACAGATCCATCTTTAGTAATCTCCACTACCTCTTGTTCATCTTTCTCTTCACCTACCTCCTCAAGTGCTTGCTCAATTTCCCTTTTTGTTTGCAACCCATAGATAACCTTCCATATTTGGGTACTCTATTTTATAACCTCCTCAATATTATTTTGCAAAATGTTAAAGGCTTTGTATTTGGGAGAAAATCTCCCCTTGTATTTTCTTATGGTCTTAGTCATAGATGATTGTCCAATTTTAGCATTACTCTAGCTAGAGTAGTCTCCCTTATATTCCTTTTAGTAGTTAAACTGTATTGCCACCTTTTCTCAACTCTATCATATAGAATTTTGGGTAATGTTAGCAAGCTCAATAAGAGTATTCTTAAATGAGGCCATCATTTTATATACAGATTCCTCAACCTTATTCATTTCTACCTTTCCAAGCTTGTCAAACTGAACATGTGTGAACCCTGAAAAATCTACATTATTCTTAATATTATCACACATGCTTTCTAAATAAGAAGAGGAACTATAGCTTACCACTTGGAATTTACTACTATCATTTGATTCAGTCTTTTCCTCATCTAACTCAACTGAAGCTATATATTTTCTCCTCTTTGGTTGGTCTTGTTAACTCTGCTCTATAGTGGAAGTACTTCTTTTGACATTGGGTTTGTCAACTTCTTGTTTCTTCTTTGTAGTTTCCCTCATGCTATCTATTGTAATAGGTACTGCTACCTTTTGTTGTGTTGGCTTCATAACTTTCCTTAGTTTACTAATTGTGGGCTCCTTAGCTTTTCTTTTCTTCTTTTATGTAGATTTAGGTGCTTCACTAGCTTCTTCTCCCTTGGCACCTTCATTATCTTCTTCTTCTTCTTCTTCTTGGTCATCTCCTTGACCTTGTGTTAGTGCAAGAGGGGCTTGATCTAGTTGATTATCTTCATCATCCTCATCCTCATCCTCTTCTTCTTCTGCCTCTCCCCCTTCACTAAATCTTTCCTTAAGCTTCTTCACAATTTTTTTTTTCTTTCTCACCAAAATATTTTTCTTCAAATGTATTGTAATCATTTACCTCATTTCACCTTATGCTCTTCGTGCTCTCTTCAATCTCAAATGAATGCAAATGAGTAAAAAATTGAACATATAGCCCTTAAAACTCAACAATAAATTCTTAGTTCTTACATAGCTGTAAGCTCAACTATCATAGTAATTTCAAATCACTTGGCTTACACATGATCTCTACTTCACTCGATAACCACAATGAGCTTGGCCAATACATCAACCTTAATAGCTTGGCATTAACTAAAATTTCATTTCACTTGGCAACAACATAAAACTAACAAAAACTTATAGATTTATTCTATGTTATAACTAATACCTTGCATCTTAATTCATGCATATATGATCTTTTTAGAACATACATTCTTGGAACTGATGTAAAATATATCAATGAAAATATCAGTCCCACATACCTTTTTATTGCCTAGTTGGGGGTGATGTGATCACCTGATCCATTGGATGAAGTGATCTCATCTGAACTTGATGTGTTGCAATATTCCTTTTGCTTCCATTTCTTGTTCACCTACTCTTTGACATTATGAACATCAATCTTATATTTTTCTTTATTGAATTCACTGCTTGGTGATTTGGCATTGTTGGATAGATTTTGCTTATGTGACTGGTCTTCAAATAGCTAAAGAATCTAGTTTGACTCAACCACCTATTGTAATCACTTCTAAAATGTGTTCTAACAAAATTCTCACCACCATTCCATACTCTTGACAATAGTGACAACTATATCATGTACTGTAGTCCCAATTGTAGGGTTTTCCATTATGTTGTCCTTTTGTCTACTTGTTTGTTGTTCACTTTGCATTAGATGTGTATTCATATGCTCTATATCCATACTTCTGAAAATGGTAGCAATATCCTTCAAATATTTTTGAGCTTGTAGTATTAGTCTTGCATTCATGTGCTTGATGTCCTTGCTTTTTGCACTTATGATAGTTACCCATGAATTTCTTCTTAGAATTTTTTTTATATTGTTGCTCCTACAAACATATGTTGTATGACCTAAATTTTCATAATTATGAAAAGTGGGTTTGTAGTTCTTACCTTTTTTTCTTCTTTGTTCACCACTCTTAGATGATTCTCCATTCTTAGTAGTGGTGTATCCCAATCTAGTAGTATCATCTTTAGATCTAGGAGATCTCATCGATTTCTCAAAGTACTTGATTGCTTCACTAGGTTTGTTGAAACTTTCAGAAAATTCTTTCTCTCTTCTTAGATCATTTCTTAGTTATTCATTCTGTAATTTCAAGGTTGTGATCTCAATGACTTTTCCATTCAATTCATGATTGGAAATCATCACCTAATTTATTCTTTCCAATTGCATTCTTTCAATCCTTTCTACCTCTAATGTCTTCTCTTCTAATTTGTTGGTCAATATCTTTTTGTCATCTTTAATCATGACTTTGTATTCCTCAGCTTTATTTTTCTACTTAGTCACCTCACATAGAAATATTGATTAGACTTCTTGTTTTATCTTAAGATTTATGACCTCTTCAGTTAAGGAACCAATCTTTTGCATCAAATCTGCAACTGTTGCATCAAACTCACTTGAGTTTCCATCTATAAACATTTTAGTAGTGTCTTCTTCTTGGTATTGTGTGTCATTTTCCTCAATTTCTATCTATTTCCTTCTCTTTAATGAGGACTTAAAATCATCTCTTGCTTCATTCAAGTAATGTAGGGCAAGCTAGATTTCAATCTTTTGGTTATCAATAACCTTTTCCAACTTATAGACTTACATCTTCAAGATCTTTCCTCAAAGCTGCAAAGATTTCCTTTTCAAAGAACCAAAGTTTTGATACCAATTTTTGTAAATACAATGGGGAAAGTAAAATTTGATGAGGGGAGGTGTGAATTATTACTTCAAAACTTTATCCATTAAAACATTCACCACATATCCATCTCAAAATTTGCATGTCAACTAAAATACCAAACTAAGCATATTCATCCATAACATCAAAGAAAATAACATTCAACACATATAACACAAGATATTTGGTTACCCAAAAACCCTCTAATGAGAATGTAAAATTGGGGTGGGGATGACACCCACAAATCTTCACTACTATAGTTCTAAAGTGTATCCAATTAAGGTTACAATGTTTGATCATAAACTATGATCTAACCTATGAAAAGTCTTCCCTCTTAAAGGCTTACAAAGATTGTTAGATTTTACCCTATTAAAGGATTTCAACACCTTGTTAGAAGTGTGTCTGGTTAAAGTACTTTAACTTACAATGAAGTAAGCATCCTATTAAAGGATTCCCAAAAGCCTGCTAGAACTACTCAGTTAAGAAATTTTCATTGATTCACCTATTAGAATGTCTTAGCCTTCATCCTTCGATTAGCACTAGTCTACTAGATATTAGATCTTCTCTTTACTGGTGTATACATGATCCTATCTAATTAGATGTATCAGTTGTGTCCTCTCATCCTTCCTTTGTTCTCTCTAACTGATTCTATAATTCATATCTCAATCACAACTCCTTAGTCACCATGAATGATCTCTTTGTACATGAAAAATTCTCCCTTTGCTCATAAAATCTTTAGGGTTTGTCCTCTTAAGGAATACCCAGGTGACTTAGGGTTAGGTAGGAATGAGCAATTGTGATTCACCCATTTTTCCACTTAGAACATTCCTCAATCTAATTGGTTGCATGTACTACATAGGGATTCTCAATATAGATTCATTCTTAGTATCTAGAATCACAAAGCAAACCTTAAGGTAGCTCAAAAATGATTTACATAAGATTTTATGTCATTACAAACAACTATATCCAAAACTGCATCCACTATATCTTCAATGTTGTAACTTGGCCTCTGAATGAATCAACATCCACTATTCACTTGGCATATAATAGTTTACTTGGCACTGGAGTACCTTGACACTAACTATCTACTCGACACATATTGGTGCTCGGCACATACTATATATATTGCTTGACATGCATTATTTAATAACTTATGCTCGACATACACTACTTACTCAGCATGAACTTTGTGACTATGACTAAGTGTGTAGTCACTCATATTTTGAAACCAATATGAGATTAACAATATCATCAATCATTTTTTCCTCTAATTTCTTCCTTTTGTAATATGTTATCACACTCAAAGTGCATTCATAACTATCCCATTCATGGTCAAGCATATCTAGGAAATTTCTAATTACTTGGAAAAATAAGTGTGTCAACAATGATTCGAATCTGAACACAACATTCTTTATCAATCTGTCAATACTATCTAATAATAACTACCTTACAATCTCATACAAATTTACTTTTTCTCTCTTTACAATCATCAAAGAAGCTACAAGGATGAATCTAGTAGGCACTAAGTTCAATTTAAAACTATAATTCATCTTGTAACTAATAATTTTGCCAATAAGTCTAAAGTTTGTTCAATTATTAGGTCTAGTCTCATGTTTATGGAATCATATTTTTTTTAAGGTTAATCTCAACTAGTTTCTTCACATTCTTCTCATTAACCAAATTACAACCTTCATTACTAAGACTAGTAATTTTGTGAATCATCTCCTTATCAATCATGGCCATAATATCTCCTACCCAAAACATGTCTTTGTGAATTTGACTCAAAATAATTATACTCCATTCATGGTTATCAAAGTCCATGTAAAACATATGATTAACTAGGTATAGATCACTCAAATGTTCAAACCCTTATTTTTAAGAAAAATTGTGTTTGCAAACTAGGTCTATGTCCTTGTGAATATCATCATCACCAATATTCTCAAATTTGCAATAGCTATAAGCTCTAATCTTCTTGATGTGAAATACATTACATCAAACTTGTGAAAAAGGCTCATAGGGGAACCAAATAATAACTATATACACAATAAATACCTTGTTTACATGGAACTAGTGCTTGCTTCTATTTACACTTGAAAATTCCTTTAAATTTGCCTTAAATTCACTCAAAATCTATCTTTTAAGTCTAGCATGATCAAATGGTACTCCATAACTCAATTTTGATCCTTAAATCACTTTCAATTCATCACTACATTAATTTCATAAGTACACACTCAACAGAAAGTTGTTTTTAATTACTAGGAAACTTGATTTCCTTTCCACACTCACATATAAAATTCAAATAATCTATGCACTCAACCATGGCTTCAACACATCATGTTCTACCTCATATTAAGTTTGCATAACTTAATTTGCACTCTTTCATCACTTCTATTTTTTTATGCTCAATCTCTTGTAGAATGTATTTAATTCAAGTAAGATGAATCAATATGCTTCCAAATACTTCATTTGATTGTTCCTGTAACACTACATGTGAACTAGATGGATCTTTAGCTTTGACAAAGACTTATTTGAATTCTTCTACATGTTCTTTTATGTTGTCTTTCTAACTATCATTCTTGTTATCATTACTTCTAGAGTTCCTATTCATATTCCTTCTAAAATTTAGATTCATTGTGTTATTCTTCATGTCCATTCTACAAAATCTTTCTATATAACTAAACTTGTGACACAACTAGCATACTAGTGCATTATTTCTTAATCTAGGTTCATGCTGATTAACAGGTGCTCTACAATTTCTAGCTATAGGTCTAAAGTTGTTGCACTTATAACATATAATGTTGTTCCTTCCTCCATTGATTCTTCCATTAGATCTTCTTACACTAGGGTTATTACTTCTAAACATTCTACTATTGCTACTACTATTCTCAAACTTAGGTTTCTTAAAATTTTCTACTTTATGACCAAAACCATGATAATTATAATAATAAAAGTAAGTAATAGGTTTAAATGGCTTACCTATGAAATCCCTTTTCATATGACCAACTCCATTACATGCATATCATCTACGTTTGAATTCATATCTTACTTCTTTAGGTGATTCAATTTGTACAGATTTCTTAGGTTCATCAACTTGCTTAAGTTAACTAGCTTATTCAACATCCTTAGGTGCATCATCTAATTGATTTAACTCAATCTTGTTTAGATCTTCCATTTCTTGTATAGGCGTATGAATTTTAGGATCTAGCTCCTTTCTAGCTTCAGATTTGTTAGCTAATTTTTCTCCAATGAAATATCCATGACCAGTTTTATCATAAGAGGGTCGTTATAAATAAATTTGTTCATCAAACTTCTCATTGCTAGAATATAGATTCTCAAGTTATTTCTTTTTCTAGGTTATCTCTCTTTTCACAATGATATTGTACTTCTCAAGTTTTGTATACTGCAACTTAGTAGATTCAAGCTCAGATATAACTTTTGTAAGGTTAGATCTTAGACCTGTGATCTTAAATTTTAAATTTGACTCAATTCTACTATCATCATTCTTCAGGCTCAATTTCATATCAGTAATCTTTTTTTCATGGTTTAGGACCTCATTTTCTTTCTTCAATCTTGAAACTTCATCATCTTTGTTGATTTGATCTTTAGGGCCTTTCTTGGATTTGAGAAAATCAATATTATATTTCATCTTTTCAATGTATTCTTTTGCATCCTCATATCTTTCTTTCAAAGCATCTCTTTCTTTAGTAAGAATATCAATATTCTCAAGAGCTTCTTCTGATTTCTTCTATAATTGTTCCATATCCATAGGGATGTTACTCAAGTTGTTAAGCCTCTTCTAAGTAAATGAGCTATAATACCAATTTTTAGAAATAAGAAATACTAAAGGGAGGGGGGGTGGGGGGTGGGGGTGTGTGGTTGAATCAACATTTTACAAACTTTAGCCCAAAACAAAATATTGCTAACAATCTTATAGCTTGCATATGAAAGAAAACTAACTATGTTGAATAGTAAACACGACCATGCAATAGAGAAAATCATAGCACCATATTATGTTAGCTAGGGAAACCTTGTCTAGGGGAAAACCTTGGTGGGGATGGTACCAACAAAATGGTCTCCTAAACAAAAGTATATTGTGAAAGCTATTGACCTGGATAAGTGTCTATTACATTTTTATAGTGTCTCGGTCCTTGTTAGAGGACTAAGCCTTGTTAGAAGGCTCAACTCTATTAGGAGTTATTTCAACCATGTTAGGAGTTGACACACACACACACACACACACACACACACACACAAATACAAAAAGTATGCAAGATGAGTCCAATGCACAAACATTCAATATACAATATAGGTCCTTCAATACAGAGAGATAGATACAAAAACCTCTTTACTCTTGCTGATATCTTCTATATTTGGTATTGTCTTTGTTACTCATCACAAAATTTACATTCCGATGATTATACATCAAAATTTGCATCATAGATAATTACATCAATATCATGTTATTTCACAATCACTTACACTTAACTTCACACTTACAATCTTTCCTTTATACCTTGTTTATTACAAATTATTTGCCCAATTAGAATTCACATCTTTATACACTTTACAAATTATAAAATTAACTTTTTTTGACTTAGGGTTAACATCTAGGATATCATCCGTAATTAGTTATGTTAGAATTGCTTTAAAATAACTAGGGGGTGAATCAATTATTCAAGGTCTAGATGACCTATTCAAACTTTTCACTAAGTGTAGTGAACCCATTCAATCACTCATTCATCCAAGCTTTAACTTTTCTAATCAGCAAGCTACTACAAATCAACATGCAAGCATAAAACATAAGAAATCAACACATAACATAGTGATTTACATAGAAACCCAATTTGGAAAAAACCACCAATAACATGCTACTCAATTCTCACTCTTCTAAAGTGATGGCCTATGAAAGGTCTGCCTTGTTAAAGGCTTACAACACACTATTAAATGTGACCTTATTAGAGGATTTAACCACCCTATTAGAAGTGGGCCTAGTTAGAGGACTTTAGAACATTCACTTGGAATGCCACCTTGTTAAAGGATTTACAAATGGTTGTTATGCCAACCTAAGTCCATAGGATGTTTAGATCTAATGCAATTACTAACTAGTATTAGAAAATTCTTGACCCAGCTACAACATACAACTTATCTTGCAGATCTCAGATCACTTCTCAATTCATACCCTTGCCTGGCCTTCAATCTTTGCAACTCTTGATAGCTTGCCCTCCTTTCAAGCTTAGTTCTTTTGAGTCTCCATGCTCAATGTACTAGTGCAATAATCTCTTCATGCCCACTCGTAGAAGCAGAGCCTTTGTGCTCGTCTTTCTCCTAGATGTCTTCACCTTGACACCCTTCTAACTACTTCATAGATTTGTCTCTTCAGTAGCAATAGTGTTAGTAGCTCTATGCTTCTTGGTCTATGACTCTCAAAATAGAAGTTTTGGATTTTCTTTTCCCGCTTGATTCTTTCAATGTTTAATTTCAATTTGCATGGATTAGGCAGGATTCATTGCATCTAACTCGTACTTTTTTTCTGAAACTTCTTGAATAATCCTTTGGAATTCCCTCAAAAATGGTTTACATAGGATTATATGCCACCAAATCATCATCCTTATCTTCCAACTTATTCACAAAATTCAATGTAACCACTATGTTAGCTTAGATTTGGAAAATCTTCATCATTTAAAATAATGCAGTAGCTTGGCACTATTGAAATATTGATACTCGACACATACTATGTTACTCACCATCAACTATGTTTTTCCTTATGCTTGGCACCTGAAGATCACTTAGCACCTGATCTTCACTCAACATACACTAGAATTTTCTATTACTTAGCTTCTACTGAGAATTTTCTTGGATTCAACTAACCTGCTCGAAACCCACTAATGATCTAAGTTTAAGCTTTGCATTCTACCTTGTTACAACTTCTTCCTCCAATGTTTCTAAGTGTGACCAACCTCTATATCCTTGAGTATGTCATCAATACGTCATTTAACCATTTTCTTAACTAATCCTTGCACTTCATTACAACATCATAAGTCAACCTTTGCCTAAGTTGCTCTTGTCACATCTTGTTGATCAAATCCTCTTCATCAATTAACTAATTTATAGTACTTGGATCTTATAAGAAAATGTTATTCCTACAAATAGTAGGTTTGACATCAATGAAAAAATAATGATTGAAAACATTCTTCAACAATAGTCTTCCTTCTTTGCAACAATCTCCCTCTTTGATCTTCAACAATGAGCTTTTCAATTAGATTTCCAACAATCTTCGTCTTTGGCATTGATGGCAAACCAAACTAATCAACCATCAGACTAAACTATTCAACCATAAGCTTACTAGGTTAGAACAGTAAGTCAAAGGCCAAAAAGTAAACTATAAATTCTCATTTCCTTCTACTATTTTGATTGCTTCATTTCAGCTTCTCTCTCTTTGTTGTTGTATCCTTATTTTTTGTGTTTCACCATCTATATTGTTCTTCTTCTACTTTTCTAATCAACATCTCCCTCTATCTTCATTTGATCAATTATCTCACAACTTTCCTATTGATCCTCTTTACTATTGATCAGTTTTCTTGCTATTTCTCCCTCTTTGACAAGAATGCCAAAGACATATTATCATCTTAATAGGTGACAGCAAGAAGTTGGGTCACAATTCTGCGGAAGTCAGATCCGTGAAATTGTACTTCTCAGAAATGGGTACCCAATTTTTTAAAAATTGGGTACCCGTTTCTAAAATTAAGCTTTGAGCACCCAAGCTAAATTTTAAAAATTAGGTACCTGATATTGAAAATTGGATCGGGTGCCCGAGTCGCTCAAATATCGAGTGCCCGCCATTTTACAAATCGAGTACCTGATTTGTAAAAGTTTATTTAACCGCCTTTTTGGCATTTTTGAGGTCATTTTCATGACCTCAAAAATGGGAGCCCGATTAGAGATGCATACGGGAGCCCAAATTTCAGCCTTACCAACTACCCCTTGCTGCTAGTTTTTGATACACCAGGTATTTTAATATGTTTTATACTATTTTACTTTATTTTTTTCAAATTTCAATTTAATATGTATGTTAATTTATTGTTTTTTCACTTTTAATATATGTAAAATTGTAAATTTACATATTTAATGAACTTAGATGTTTAAATTTTTGTATTTGTTAATTAAAA
The DNA here is from genome assembly GCA_028749045.1 of Cupressus sempervirens. Taxonomy (NCBI): domain Eukaryota; kingdom Viridiplantae; phylum Streptophyta; class Pinopsida; order Cupressales; family Cupressaceae; genus Cupressus; species Cupressus sempervirens. The sequence continues at coordinate 243,218,276 of CM053793.1, read as the reverse complement.
TATAGTTTTTAAAATGTTTATTTAAAAAAATTATTATTTTAGATGTTTTGAAATGTATTTAATTTATGTATTTATTACAATGTTGAATGATTAGATTAGATGTAAATTCATTGTTTAAACATGTAATTTTACAAATAAATATAACCTCCACCTAAAACCATATAACCTCGACCTAAATTCATTGTTTAAACTATAATCTTGACCTAACCATATAAATAAAACCCTAAACACATATAACTAAGTACTTAATCACATAACAGCCTGCCAAGGGATCCAAACAAAAAACTTATAGTATTTAAAATAATTTTACTTAAATTGTATTGTACTTTATTTCATGGATCAAAAATGGATGATGTAAACTATTTTATAAATGTATATTCTTTCAGCCTTTCATACCTATGACATGTATAGTGGATGATTGTGCATGCCAAATTAATTTTCCAAGTGGCATTCGGAAGAAATGTATATAAATAATTTAAATGGATTGAACTGAAGTAGTTAATATTCTTTCATGTGGATGTGTTATTTATTTTACTTTTAGTACTTATAATTACTTAAAAATGAAATGTAAATGTGCTCATTAAGGAATGCAATCTCTTATGTTTTTTATAAATGTAAATTATTGTATGTATGTTATTGCTTTCTTAGTAAAACTTTTGATTAGTTCTTTGGATCCCTTGGCTGGGCATCATTTAGGATTAACTATAATGTCAATTTGTATTGAATTTAACTATAATCATAACCCTTAGTATCATCTTAACCTTAATCTTAATTTGCTAAAACCTACACTAGGTAATATATAAATAATTAAATAACTTTCCTATCTTACCTTGAGTACTAATTTTATAAATGTCAAACCCTAAGATTGAAAGGTAACCCTGGCCCTTAACTAATTAATATTATACTTATAAACCAAATTGAATTAAACCATGATCATAAACCTAATTATATATCCCAACTTAACAGTAGAAACCTTGAATTTAACCTTAAAAATCCTTTCCCCAACCATTAAACAAATTGAACCATTACCCTAGAAGATTGAACCAAGTTAAACGTTGACCTTAAGACTAAACCAAATCAACCTAAACTAGAACTCAATAATATATTGAACACTTTAAAAAAAAATTCAAACCTAACTTTTTTGAATTAATGTTGGTTTTTAATCTAAAAGCTCTAACTATAATTCTATATCTAAAACCAAATTTAGCACTTTAAAACTTAATTCAATTTTTTAACTCTTGTCCTAATTGAAACCTAAGCATGTAAACCTAATCAAATAGTACAAACCAAATTTAACCCTAATCCTAAAACTAATTAAACATTGATATCAAGGTCTCAAAATGATACATCATAAAAAAATTAGAAGAGACTTGAATGAATTAGGCATCTAATTAAGTAACCCTCCCTGACCATCAAGAGGTGGAGGTGTCCACATCAGTGTGAGTAGGAGCCCGGACTATACCCTTGGATGCCTAAGAATATATCTAAAGAAGTGAATAACTTGTCTTTCCACTAGATGCCTAAACCTATATATCCTAAGTGAGTATTCATCATGTAATATCTAATTAGGAGGGTATTGAAGCACTCTAACACCCCAATCCCTAACTAGATAATTATGTTAGGGTGCACTAATTTCTATTTATCTTGGGTTGGAAGTGCCTAAAAGTTTTTTTTGGAGACTGGAGATTCCCCTATTTGTTTCCTATTTTCCTGTATGGGTAGCCTAAATGTTTATTGCCTTTGCAAAATGGAAGGCCACATAACAAAATATTGCCTTATTCTATAAAAAGAAATACCCATCCCCTAGTGATATATAGTAAGATCTTTTTCCTAATTTTACTATCAATTTTTTTGGTTAGAAGACAATGATATTTCAAAATGATTTAGAAGATAGGGATAAAATGAGAACCATCATTCCTAGAATGAAGATGCATTATTCCAAGTGATAAACCCATTTCTATCATAAATCAACTCCTCCATCCAAAAAAATAGTAATGAAAAATCCCTACATCAAGTAATCAATGGAGGGCTCATAAAATTGATCAAGTGATCAATGGAGGGCTCATAAAATCCCTAGTTCAAGTAATCAATTGATCCCCAAGGGGAGATAAGAATCTCATTAAAAATTAGAGATAGGACACTCCTAAATACATATCATACAAAAAAATTATTGGCAAGGTCTTAGCCTCTAGACTAGAAGATATCCTACCCAAGATCATTAACCCTACACAAAAGTGTTTTGTTAAGGATATTTATGCATATTGGAGAACTTGATAACCTATTGGAAGACTTTGGATTGAGAAACATTTCTAGGATAGAGTGTAGGCATGCTCAAGAAATTGATTATGAAAATGTCTACAAAAGGGTGGAATGGAGTTTCATTATGATGATGTTGCAAGCCTTCCATCCAATATTAAATGTCAAATGGTGTCCTCTCTTATGATTGGTGTTAGGGTTTTAGTAAAAAAATTAATGGGGTTAGATCAATTATGAAAGGGTGTCCTCTTGCATCCTCTTTATTTTTTATTGTTGAACATTGACTCATTACATTATCTCCTTAGAGATAACCAGTTGTCTCTAAAAGTTAGAGGATCTACTCTCCAAATAATTAATAAGTATCTAACATACATAGTTTGTTGATAATATATTTGTATTCTTTTTAAGCTAGAAGAGTGCAACATGAGTCATTTAATGATCAAATTGGACCTCTTTTCTTTGTATCGGGTAGTAAGATTTATGTCTCTACATCTATCTTATTGGGTCTAAATATTGAGTCCCCTACCTTGTGTAGTAAATATGGTATTGGATGGAGATTTCATAATTAAATGGTTAGGTACCTAGGGATTCCATTTTTAGTAAACCCTAACATATAAATGAAATGTGTCTTTATATCAACAAGAAAATCTTTGGAAAATTCAACAACTAGAACTCTAATTATCTCACTTTGGTTGGTAGAATTAAAGTATGTTAAAAGATTCTCTCCTTGAATATTGGGTGTAAGTTTCTCTTCTTCTTGCTCATTTTATTTAAATCAATTTGGTCTTCTATATAAATCTATTAGGAAAATTTTGTGGATAGCCAAGGGATTACTCTGGCAATAAAATGGTTAGCCAAAGCTTCATAAGGTAATGAATTATGGATTATGATTAGAATTAGGATTATTATATGGTTAGGGATAGGGTTCACATGTATTAGTTCATTACCTAACATGATCTACACTTATATTTTGCATTAAAAAGTAGATAATAGTTAGGATTCAAACTATAAGCATAAATATTTTTTAATCAAATCATAATTCTATCTCTAAGCTTTCATCAGATAATTGTAACCTTAACTCTCATCTTAACGCCATCTATTATATATCCAATTTAAACAATAGGACCATAATAAATATCCAAAGCCTAAATATAATTCTAACTAAAACCATAATCCTAGGTAAGTTCCCTAACATTAAAGGATCACAATCATTATAATAATCTTAAGCTTAGCCATCATGAAAACTGTTAACATAACAAAATTGTAAACCACAACCTTGTCATAATCTTAACTTTGTTTCATCCTAAGATGAACATGTATAATCCATAATGAGTTCATACAATCCCTCAGTGTCACAAAATAAGTGTACATGAAAGCAAAATTAGCTTGGTGGCTCCTATTTTAAGAAAAGAAACCTTGAACTAACCTAGATATATTTTTTTGGACTATTATGTTATGATTAGACTTAAAAATTTAGTATTTAATGTTTAATTTGACTTAAGTGTTTAACTTTATTTATTTAATTGATATGATTTTAATAAAGATATACATATTTATATAGATCTAGTTGATAAATTTTAGATTTAAATTTTATTAAATAGTAATTTTGTCATGTTTTATGTTGTGATATATTTTTGTCATGTTTTATGTTTTATGTTGTTTAAACATATATGCAGATTATATTTGATGGACCCACTGCCACCCCCTCCCCCTCCCATACCCCCACCTCTGCCCCCTCCATCTCCACCTCCACCTCCACCTCCACCTCCACCCACACCTCCACACCCACCGCAGATGAGCTCCGCAAGACCATGAGGTGTAACCTCAACGACCTCATGAGTGATATAGAGGCTATTTGACGTGAGAGGCACTCCCCCCCCTCACCTACTACATCTTCTAGATAGCATCCAAGGTGTGGTTCACTCCATCCATCATTTTGATTTAGACATTGATTCATTTAGATCATGGTGGGAAAGCATGTGTGCCTTCTACTTTGACAGCTTATCATACAGAGAGGTTTATAACCTGCATATAGGTAAAGGAAATTTTCAACATTATTTTGTAAACCCTAAGACGGGTGAACCAATTAGTGATAAGAAGCCTCACATTTCCATTAGGTGGTGTACACATCCATGCATAGCAGCACATTTTTGGGAGTGGTGGTGGATTGTATTTGACCATCCACCACACGCTAACCATGAGGTGCCCATGTACTTCCTTAGGAATTTATGGGCTGAGTTTGAGTTGGGTTTGAAACCCAACTATTTTGATATGAAAGCATTTCAGGGGGTTGGTAGAGGGGTGCCTCAAGATAGGCCTAGGGCAAAGCTGAGTGATACAACGAGAAACTGCAAGTGAGCTAAGCCCCTTGTACCTCTTCCTACGCCTATTGTGCATACTCCTCACCATCATCATGCAGTTTCATCTGCTTTTACCCATTTGAGTGCACTTTTCAAAAATTTAGTATAGCAGTGGACACAGGCGGTACATGCTCCTCCACTTGGACATGTTTGTACTAGCTGTGGAGGCATATGCACAGGCCCCCAGAGCGATCCTAGTGCAACACATGATGGCCATTATGCTAAGGGTATAGATTTTGATGATGATATATATGCTGCCCGTGGTGATGGTAGTGACGAGATAGACGTGTCATCATTTGTTGACCTCATGCAGTAGGGAGAGCCTGGAGAGAGTCAAGAGCAACAAGTAAAATTTTAATTTCAATATAAATATAAAGTGCACATAATTATTTACTTTCTACATACATGTGTAATTGTATTAACTATATTAATTTGTACTTTTCAAATAATAGAGGATGGATGATATTGTTCCCCCTAGGAGGCAATATAGTCTTTTTTCGAAACCTACAGACTTTGACGTCCCTTATACAGTACGCACTTTGAATTACACTATAAAAATGTACATTCAAATTCAAATTTAATAACATGTGCTCATATGTTATTTTTATTTGATTTTTTAGGGATTGTCTACATCTACACATATTGATGTTAGTACAAGTCCTACTCCAATTACCACTAAGGCACAGCCTCAAATACATGATGTATGAACATTTGACTGAAGACAAATAATTTGTATTATTTTTATGTATGTACATTATTATTAACTTATAATCTAAACAATTTTGATTCACATGTATATATATTTTATGTGTTTTGATTTTACGAACAAGAGCCATATCATACTCATCCATACAAGCCTCGGTATAGTCTATTTTTGACTCCATCTTATGATTATCGTGCTAGCATACCTATAGACACATCTGTGACATTGGCTACCACTCAGGTATGATATATACATTATATATACATGTTAAATTTATAGTGTATGAAAAATGTAGTGTACAAATTATGTACTTTGTAATTATTTATGTATATTTAATTTTGACTAAACATTTATGTATCCATAATTTTAGGACTACGTCACCATGAGTGTTGCTAAGAGCATAGGACTTAGCCAGATGGAGGTACCTACATTGTCATTTGAGGTTAGTATTTTGATTTATGTACATAATTTCTAGTTCATTATGCTCTAAAATCAAATTTAAAAAATGTATGTATTGTAAATTACAGAACCTCACCACTACTACATTTGGTAGTTTTGACAATGCGCCTCCTCCCGTTACTAAGGGACACCCATCTCATGTGGTATAATTTATTTTATTATGTAGTAAATATTTAATTTATTTGCAAGCTATATTTTGAGACCCATTTCAATTAAGCATGTACATGATGAGACGTGTCTCATGTTACACAGGGTGATACATCTACCTCACAGGGTGTCCAACATGACGAGACGACTCATATTACACCTGATGATCCATCTGAGTCCTCTTCACGTGGAGTAAAGAGGACATTTGATCAGATAGATTAGGTCTTGTTGGCACTTATAGATTGTTTTTTTATGATGTATATTATTAATGATGTATACACTTTGTGTTAGGATTGTTAAAATTGTATGTTAGACCATGTATTTTTTCACTTCATAGATCATGTTATGATGTATGTTAGACCATGTACTATTTTTTTATGACTTCTTATCATGCTTGTGTATGTCGTACATATATTATTATGTTTCACCATGTTTTAAGTATATTCAAACCATTTTCTCTATTCTAACATATTTTATTCATGAACATATGACACATTTTGTAAGTATATATGCAAGATGAACAATAATTTTAACTATCTATAGAGCATTATTGGATAAATATCACATTAAATTTATGCATGGAGATTCATACAAATAAAATTGACCTACTAGATTAAAAAATGTATTGATAACGTACCTAACAATGTATCATAAGTGATCTCAATGTGTTGTTTGGTAATGTAAGACTCATTATCACCTAATAAGACCTATTATGTGGTAGTAAACATATGGATACCTATCATAACCTATAATAGATATAATGACCTATTAGGACTCCCATGTCCCCTTAAGAAACACATGTATGGATAACATACCTAACAATGTATCATAAGTGATCTTAATGTGTTGTTTGGTAATGTAAGATATAATCAATACAATGAATACAATGAGTAATGGTCTAACATATAATCAATACAATGAGTAATGATCTTTAAATTATCATGTGCAAGTGACTTTTTTTTAATATTACAATCAATAGTAATTTGAAACTTCAAGCAAACATTAATTTAAACATGCTTGAATGTAAAAGTAATGGAACAAAATAGGTGGTCATTACTTAAATTGACAATTAATTTATAATTTATCAAGTGCACATATCTTTAACTTTCAAATAGAAGTAAACTCTCATTTTTGAATTAGTTTGTACAACATATTTCACAATATATGTAAGAAAATGTCAATGATATATTTATAGTTCAGTGAACTCATTTGAAACATACAATTGGTTGAACACATCTCTTCAAATGAGGTCCTGTAAAATAAAAATGTAAAACAAAAACACACATGTTAATAAACACATAAATTAATATTCAAGGTATCTGAACTATGTAAATATATGTGTAATTTGTATGTACTTACTATGTGAAATTGCACAAGATGTTGATGTTCGATCCACTTTAACATTTAAATTTGCATAAATTGTAACTGAGACTTGAATAAGAGGTATATAAGTTCTCTAAATTGGTATTGACAACACAAACATACATGTAATTAAATTATACAAGTACATATATATAAAAATAATACAATAATGAAAAAACTTACGTGTGTTTGATTTAAATGTAGTCATCCCACTGTACCATCTGCATCCTCTCTCTTTTCCAATGCATCTATGATTATCTCGTGCTCGTCCATTGAAATTGTCCATAATACCTTATTGCCGGGTCTCCCTTTGTATCTTTCTAATTTGATATTTGTTGCCACAACCAAATGATAATAGTGTAAAATCTTCTTTTTGGTTTGGTAGTCTTCAAATGCTGGCAAACCATTTATTCTTGTTAGGTATCTGCATAGCCAGGTGCCTGCTACAACAACAGACCTGATTGGATACTCAAAACCATCATCGTCTACTTGATGACATGTCAATTTTTTCTTAGGTTCCACACATCCAGGTAGCCAATACTCAGTCTATTCATCATTATCACTAGGTGCAATAATAGCATAAACATGTCCTACAAGATAAGATAAAGTATAGAAACATTTTAATCACATAAGTGTATATATGCAAATTATATAAATTGAAGCATTGGATCGCAAAAAAATCTAATTAAATTGTGCATACTAGGTTCTATGAGGCCTGAAATATGATCATAGTCTTTTGATGCAAAAGTAACATTCTGGCCTTCATTTACTATATCACCTTCAAAATGCGTGTTAGTAGGTGCTAATGATCTTTGTTGCCAATCTTCAACCCATTCTGTATTCTCACATTCTTCCCATTCACCTACAAGACAAAATTGACAAAAACAAGCAAGCTCCCTAATCCATATAGTCCAAGTGTTAGAATCTAAACTCCTAAATGAATGCCATTTAGCTGACCCACTAATTGTATCACAATTATATCTTGAAGGGATATTATTTTCTTCAACTAGGTAGAAGAAACGTGTGATTGTAGAGTTTTGACTTGATCCTGTGTATAAATATTTGTTACACCATTCAACAATCTCATGTGCATTTTTGAATTCAGCTTTTTCCTCAAAATTTAATTGCTCTCTACTAAGGTCTCTCTTCACACATGCACTAGCACCATCATGTTCTCCTTTACCATGCCCAGCCTCAAAAAAACTCCACACATGTTGGATTTTAGTTTGCTTATGTGTCCTACTCAACCAATAGAACATTCTAGCATTCTTGAATTGTCCTGTACAATTATCTGACCATATCCAATGTTGTGTCATTTGAATTTGTCTCTCTTTTAAATTATCATAAAAGACCTTGAAACAATATTGGACAAACTCAGATGTATGGAGTTTATTATCACTTAAATAAAAATGGTACTCTCTCAATATTTTTTGATCCTCCTCTATACTATCAGGTGCATGCCTATAAACTATATCAACATAAATTGTTGCTTGCACTGAATTGTAATATTGTGGTTGTACCTCTTCTTGCAGTGCAAGTGTGTAGTTCTAGAATATTGAGAGTGTTTAACATATTTTGGTATGATCACACTCTTAAACACATCCATAAATGCATGACAACTAACTTTATCTATAACTAGATCACACCTTCTTCCAATATTCCCATCCTTCAATGGATATTCAATAGTTTTGAATCTTTTTACCTCAACTTTAAATTATTTTTCAAAAGTAGTCAAAGCATTTTCATGCAAACATTCATCTAACAAAGAAAGATTGATGCACATATCACATGTACTAGAAAGACATGCATTGAAAAGAAAGTATTGATCATTAGGTGGCTTACGAAACAAACCTAATATGAAATCTTTTATAGTTTGAGGTTGTATTTTTATACCACATTCTTGCAACATTTCTTTACTATGCATGGTACCACATATAGATCGAAATACATCATAATGGTAATGAAATTGAATATGAGTTTTACAACAACATGTAATTCTTTCCTTGTTAATCCTTACATACCATGGTTTACACTTTTCAAAAGATCTTTGACCAATGGTAATATTTAATACCTTACCATCTACAAATTTTTTAAACAATTCAGTTTGAATCATGTCCAAAAGGTGTTTAGGATGTGGATCACGTATTTTTGACCCAATTTTCAATTTAAGAAGATCTCTTGAATTAGGTGATACTCTTGTATTATCATGCCAAAAATTTTCAATCAAACTTTTGATTTCACTAGTAAGTTTCATATCACATCTCAAGAGTCTACCACTAGAAGTCCATAAAATATTTGCTGGATCACATTCAAAGTTAACCCTTCTCTTTATAGCTCTTTTTAAATTCTTATGATTCACATTAAGATATCCACTTATGTTGGTAATCAATCTTTTTCAGATGTTGATTTTTTAACTAAAGCTATTGTTATTGCTCGTCGTGTTGCATTCTTATCTTTAGAACGACTTCTCTTTCCAATAACATCAAAGGCACTAGCAACAATGGATACAACTTGTTTTAAAGACTCATTTTTATTCTTGAGTTTTTCATACATTCCCAACCTTCTCATTACTTTTCACATTTTTGACATTTTAATTAGTTGCAACATTAGCTAACATTGAAACCCAAATTTTTTATTATAAAAAAAATGCCTATACAATCTATTAGCATGTGTCCTAATTTGTCTCCATGAAACCAATCCCTCAACATTATCTAACACGTCATTAGGAATATGAAAATTATGTTCAGACACTTTACTATCATCTTGACATGTTTGTTTAGTAGTTGGTGTTTCTATGTCTACATTCATGCAATTTTTTATTTTCAAACACTTTACTATTTTCACTGTTATTTGGGATTTGAAAATCATTTTCAATTTTTTTTGGTATTTCTTTCAAGGCAAGCATTTCAATTGGAGTGTTTTGTGCATGACCATTTGACAATTGCTTCTCATGAAGAAAATCTAAATCATTTAAATCGTAACCTGCTTCTAAAAAATCACCAATTTCATCATGAGAGAAAATTTGAGGGTTTGGAGACACACCTATATTGAACGCCTGATTAGAATGTGCACCTGAATTTTCTTTTATTGGGTTCTCTTCTTTGACCTCTTCATGCATCGTGGTATCCTCAATGTCTTTCTCCTTTGAAACATTGTTCAAGTCTCTAATTCTCTGTCTTCTCTCTCATTGACGTTGTGCTTCATTCTCTTTATTTGCTGCAATCTCCTCATCTGTCAAAACTCTTGCTTTCATCTTTCTTCGTTGTTTTGATCTCATGTTTGCAACAATTTTGAATTTGAATCAGTAGCTTGCAAATTGTATAAGAGGACAAAAAAATAGAATAAGCATGATGAAGTTTGATTTTGTAGATTGAAACTGTTGTTCAATCATTTCAATCATTGAAATTGGGTCGGTGGGGTAGCTTTTGGGGCCCAAAGGGTACATCAAAAATGGGTACCCAATTTCTTAAAAATTGGGATCTCAATTCTTTAAAAATTGGGTACCCATTTATAAATCAAGTACACGATTTTCAAAACGTACAACAGTTTTAAGCAATCAGGCACTCGACTTTTGAATTACAAATCGGGTGCCCAATTCTTGAGACATGAGTGGGAATTTGGTATGGCTCCTAACTTTTGCATGGGTTTTTTCCTTGGGGAAAGGCATGGCATAGGCTTGGTCCCACCAAGCCCTACCTTTATGATCCTTTTTTTTCTAAGGCATTTAATCGACAATTTCTAGTATTGTTGTAATTTTTTTATAGTCATTCCCATTGAATTTTTTGATGAGACAAAAACCCATTATAGGTCTTACTATTCTGATTTCAAAAATGTAAATTTTACAGTGTTCTTAGTTTATTTTCTATTTTTCCATTATTTATTAATCAAAACTATCTCCTAAACGTTAAAAAGTGACATTCACTAAAACTTTAATAACTTTTTTATTTTATAGATTTTCTTAAATTAATTTATGTCATCAATCTACATACAGTTCTTTTCATGTTAAAAAAAAAATTGAAAAAAGTGAGATTTTGATCGAATTATGCGGTTCGTATACAAGAGGTTTTAAAATTTATCTTTATAGCCAATTAATAATTAATAATAATAAAATTATTCAATAAAAAATTAAGGAAAAATATTTTCATCAATCTTAGATGTATTATGTAACTCCCTTTAAAAGGATTTACAAAAATTCATTTATTTGTGTCAAATTATGGTGTCTGTACATGAGCATGGTATGGTCTTGAAACAGGCATTTTGAAAAAGTGGTTTTTAAAGATCCATACCAAAAAAATAATCTATCATATGGGTGCACAAATAAATTACATATTCAACAACTAGATTTTGAACACTAAAAATTTTATTTCTAGAGTTTTTAAAAATTCAATATCTAAATACCTCAAAGTTTGACATCAATTGACAAAAAATTTCAAAAATAGAAAAAACACTTCCACTTTTTGGCCAAAAGTGAGACCCAACTTCTTGCACTGACCCTAATATGCAAGTGTAGCTCTTACAGGTTCATTCAATTTCTCCCTCTATCACCTTTCTTATGACTAATTTAGAACTTTAGCACATATACTACTTTAGGAATGAATCCCAAAGTAAACATCCTTTGCATCAACGTGTAAAATCTTCTATATTCAACTTATTTGATGCAGGGCATTCTTGCTTTTATTTTAAGTAGCCCTAGCTAGGGGTATCACCCCTAACTTACCTATAAGATACTCAAAAGCATCTTTAGGTAGTGCTTTTGTGAAGATATCAGCAATCTATTCCTTTGAGTTAACATATTCCATCTTCACTTGTTTATCTTTCACCAACTCTCTTACATAGTGATAATTGGTTTTAGCATGCATTACTAGATTCTTTGATATATTGATAGCACTTGTATTATCACAATAAAGTATCATAGGCTCAATTACTTCTTGCTTCATACCTTGCAGCAAATGTTTGATCCATACAATATTGGTGCAATTTATAGCAGCTACCACATATTTAGCTTCAACAGTAGACTGTGAGGTGCAGCTTTGTTTTTTTCCTGGTCCATGCAATCAACCTCTTTCCTAAGAAAAGTGTACCTCCACTGGTGCTTTTTCTATCATCAATTTTACCTCCCCAATTTGCATTAGTGTAGGCTCTTAGTTCAAATTTCTCACTCCTCTTGTAATACAAACCAAAGTCATCAGTTCCTTTCCGGTATCTCAATATTCTCTTTACTATCATTAAGTGATTTCATTTTGGATTAGTAAAAAATCTTTCTACTATTCCAACAGCTAATGCAATGTCTGGTCTACTATGTACAACATATTGCAGCTTTCCAATCATTGACCTATACAATGTTTGATTTACTTTAGCAGACTCATCATTCTTGGATAGTTTATGGCCTATTTCCATTGGTGTATTGACTAGTTTTGAGTCTTCTAACCCAAATGTTTTGAGTAATTTCTTGATTTATTTGGATTGGGTCACAAATATTCCATGTTTCAACTGATGTACTTGTAATCCAACAAAGAATTTGATTTATCCAAACATTGACATCTCAAATTCATGCTTCATTTGATCAGCAAAAATTTTGCAAAGAACATCTTTCCCTCTGAATATTATATCATCAACAAAGATTTTTGATATCAAAATGTCTTTACCTTCTTCAACTTTGATGTACAAATTGTTGTTTTCATCTGTTCTCTCAAATCATATCTTCACAAGATATTTGTGCAACATCTCATACCATGCTCTAGGTGCTTGCTCCAATCCATAAAGTGCTTTATGTAGTTTGTAGACCATGTCCTTGTTCTTCTCATTTACAAATCCCTCTAGTTGTTCTATGTAAACTTCCTCTTCTAGTATACCAATCAGAAAAGTAGACTTCACATCCATTTGAGACACTATGAAACTTTTGTATGCAGCATATGCAAGTAATGTTCTTACTCCTTCCATTCTTGCAACAAGGGAAAATGTCTCTCCATAATCTAGTTCTTCTTCTTGTGCATAGCCTTTGAAAACTAGTCTAGTTTTGTTTCTTGTTATCTCACCATTCTCATCAAGTTTGTTTGTAAACACCCATTTGGTACCAATCACATTCTTATCAACTAGTCTAGAAACTAGAGACCATGTTTTGTTCTTCTTAATCTCATCTATTTCTTCTTCCATGGCTTTGTACTAGTCATCATCTTATAGTGCATCTTTCACTATTTTAGGTTCAACTTTTCTTAACAGACATGATTCACTCCTAAGCCTATTCCTTGTAATTGGTTTGGCATCTTTGTCACCAATTATTTGATCTGCAGGGTGATGTCTTCTCACATACTTGGCTAATCTAGGTTTAGTCCTTCTTTCCATACTTGATCCTTTAGCACTAGAGTCATTTCATTCTTCTTCATAAGGAACATCATCATTCCTTTCATTTGTACTATTTTTAGAGTTAGAATGTGCATTTTCTACATTCTATAGCTTAGCTTCTAAATGCAACTCGGCATTCAATGGTTGAGACTCAACAAATACTAAAATTTGCTGTTGATTCCCAACTTTATTTGCAGCATTTATTTCAACTATCATTCATTCATAGAAGTATAAAAAGGATCTATAATCCTCTATTTTCTTTGACTCATCAACCTGAACTTCTGCATGCTCATCAAAATTCACATTTGCACTCTCCACAATCTTTTTAATGTTAGTGTTCAACAAATTATATGCCTTACTTCTAGTGGAGTATCCAAGGAATATGTCTTCATCACTTTTTGTATCAAACTTTCCATTTCTAGTATCTTTTAGAATATAGAATTTACAACCAAATACTTTGAAATGTTTAACATTGGGTGAGTGACCATACCACAATTCAAAAGGTGTTGCATTTTTACCTTTCTTGTCTTGAACTCTATTCAGTGTATAGACTGCAGTACTTACAACTTCTCTCCAGTACTTTAGTGCAACATTTTTCTCCATCATCAAGGTTCTAGCACAACCAATCACTAACTTATTCCTCCTTTTAGAAATACCATTATGTGGTGGAGTTCTTGGTACTGATGTTTCCCTTTTGATACTTTTGTCATTGCAGAATATTTCAAACTCTATTGATGTGAACTCACCTCCTCTATCTGTTCTTAGGCATCTCAGGTTCTTTCCTATTTCCTTATCAACTCTCGCCAAATACCACTTGAACATTTGAAATGCATCATATTTTTTCTTTAAAAGCATAGAAGTCATCATCCTGGAATAGTCATCTACAAATAGCAATATGTATCTTTATCCTAGGTAGCTTTGCACTTCTATTGGGACACATAAGTCTATATGAACTAACTCTAGTACTTCCTTGGAAGTGTATGTTTTTCTTTTGAAACTAGACTTAGTCATCTTCCCTACTTGACATTGTTTGCACATTGTGTTTTCAAGTTTCTTCAACTTGGGGAATCCTCTGACCTTCTTTTTCTTGTTGATGCTAATCAGATTATCAAAATTAATATGACATAGCCTTTTATGCCACAACCATACATCATCAAGTCTAAAAACAAGACATGTTGCATCTTCCATATCTAGGTAAAATAGATTACTCCTAATTTTTTCACCTTTTCCTATCAAGTTTCCATCAGTGTCATAGATCTTGGCAGTTTTTTTTCCAAATTCAACTTTGCAACCTACATTGTCTAATTGTGATACACTCAACAAGTTGTAGTTCAATCCTTCAACATAGTATGCATTTTCACATGAATTTTTCTTTGTAAGTTTAATAGAGCCTTTTTCTTTGATTTGACATGAAGCATCATTACTAAATCTAACACTATTTCCATCATATTGAGTAAAGGTAATGAACTTACTTTTATCTCATGTCATGTGATGTGAGCATCCACTATCTATGATCCACTTTTCATTCTTGTTTACACAGGTAACCAATGTTGTTGCTTCATCTTTATCTTTATCTAATTCATCCTTCATGGCTACATAGACTACTTCATTATCATTCTCATCAAAATCTTCTTAAAAAATGTAGCATCTCTTACCTTTCTCTTTGTAATCTTTGATGTCATCTTCTCTCTTTTTCCTATACTTGTTTCCTTCTTTTTAGTTCTTCTTCTATGGACATCTTGCAGCAATATACCCAACTTCATTACAATTGAAACATATGATAGGGAGCTTACCTTTGAATTTACCTTTGCCTCTATGGAATCTGTAGTGCTTCTAATTGTTCCACATCTTCCTCATCCATGTTTCTATCACTCGATTAATGTTTTCCTTTTCTTCTCTTCTTGCTTGATGTGTCCTCCTCAGTGTCTTTTATTGTCATCTTGGCCTTGAAAGTAGATTCAAGATTCTCAGGTCTGTAGTTGTCAAAATTGGATAGCTCAAATGTAGTAAGTCTTCATACTATTCCTTCAAAGGTTAGTGTGTTCCCTTGTACACACCTTAGCTCTTGGATGGATGAAACTCTAATTAGATAAATAGGGACCCGAGTTCTTCAATATTTTCTAATGGTTGTTTCTTCTTCCAATTGTCCAGCTAGACTTCTTATTACACTTACCACTTCTTTCATTCTAGCAGCATACTGAGCAACATTTTCACCTTCCTCCATCTTCATGTTATCGAACTTTCCTCTTACGCTTTCTCTTTTTGCTCTATGGACATTTTGATCTCCTCCATAGATTTTTGATAAGGTTTTCCAAATCTTGAATGTAGTGTTAAGTCTTTGATGTCATCATATTATGCATAGTTAAGTGAAGAGGCAATCTCAAATATTGCTTGATTGTGCTCCTTGTTTTTGTTCAAATCATCTATAGTAAGAGGTCTTGTTGGATTTACATGTTTTGTTCTAATTGAGGTTTATGTATAGTCACCTAATGATCCAAGGTACAATTTCATAAGACTCTTCCATGTACCAAAGTTTTCTTTATTGAGCTTGGGAACTTCTCTCTTGGACATCCTGATCTTCCTACTTTTAGTACCTTGAAACTAAATCAGCAGATGGCTCTGATACCAATTGTTATAATTGCTTCAGAATAATTGAGAGGGGGGGAGAATTAGTTATTTAAGGTCCATATGTCCTATTCAAACTTTTCACCAAGTTTAGTGAACCCATTCAATCATTCATTCATTCAAGCTTTAACTTTTCTAATTAGCAAGCTACTATAAATCAACATGCAAGCATAAAACATAAGAAATCAACACATAACATAGTGATTTACATAGAAAATCAATTTGGAAAAAACCACCAGTAACATGCTACTCAATTCTCACTCTTCTAAAGTGATGCCTTGTGAAAGGCATGCCCTGTTAAAGGCTTACAACACATTGTTAAATGTGACCTTGTTAGAAGATTTAACCACCCTATTAGAAGTGGGCCTAGTTAGAGGACTTTAGGACATTCATTTGGAATGCCACCCTATTAAAGGATTTACAAATGGCTGTTAGGCCAACCTAAGTCCATAGAATTTTCAAATCTAATACAATTGCTAAAGAGTATTAGAAAAATCTTGACCTGACTACAACATACAACTTATCTTGCAGATCTCAAATCACTTCTCAGTTCATACCCTTTCCTAGCCTTCAATCTCTAAAACTCTTGATAGCTTGCCCTCCTTTCAAATTTAGTCATCTTGAGTCTCCATGCTCAATGTACCAATGCAATCATCTCTTCATGACCACTAGTAGAAGTAGAGCCTCTATGCTCTTCCTTCTCCTAGATGTCTTCCCCTTGACACCCTTCTAACTACTACATAGATTTGGCTCTTCAACAGTAATAGTATCAACATCTCTATGCTTCTTGGTCTATGACTCCATAAATAGAAGTCTTAGAGTTCCTTTTCCTGCTCAATTCTTCCATTCTTTAATTTCAATTCATATGGATTAGGTAGGATTCATTGCATCTAACCCATATTTTGTTTCCTCTAGAAAGTTCTTGAATAATCGTTTAGAATTCACTCAAAAATGGTTTACATAGGATTGTGTGCCACCAACTCATCATCCTTATCTTCCAACTCATTCAAAAAATTCAATGTAACCATTATGTTGGTTCAAATTTGGAAATTCTTCATCATTTGAAATAATGCAGTAGCTCAACACTATTGAAAAACTAATGCTCATTACATACTATGTTACTCGGCATTAACTGTGTTTTTCCTGATGCTTGACACCTAAAGATCACTCGGCACCAACTAAAAATTTTCTGATGCTTGACACCTGATCTTCACTCGACACCTAAAGATCACTCGACACACACTAGAATTTTGTGTTACTCGGCTTCTACTAAGAATTTTCTCAGCTTAAACTAACTTGCTTGGCACTCACTAATGATCTTAGTTTAAGCTTTACATTCTACCTTGTTACAACTTCTTCCTCCAATGTTTCTAAGTGTGACCAACCTCTATATCCTTGAGTATGTCATCAATACATCATTTAACCATTGTCTTAACTTATCCTTGCACTTCATTACAATATCATAACTCAACCTTTCCCTTAGGTGCTCTTGTTGCATCTTGTTGATCAAATCCTCTTCATCAATCAACTAAGTGATAGTACTTGGATCTTATAAGAAAATGTCATTCCTACAAATAGTACGTTTGACATCAATGACAAAAAAATGGTTGAAAATATTCTTCAACAACAATCTTCCTTCTTTGCAACAATCTCCCTCTTTGATCTTCAACAATGAGCTTTTCAGTCAGATTTCCAACAAAGTAATTATTTCATATACAAAATATTTCCTTAACCCAAAATTCCCATTTCTCTATCTTGCTCTACTATGCATGTATGATATTGTAACTGGTGATATGACCATAACTTTATCCATACTATTTGTGCTAACTATAGATTTAAACATGTCATCCTTTATATCTTAGGTATCTATAACTAACTTCACACATGTGAGTGATGCCTCTATAATCTGTGCTAAGAAAAACTCTTATTTGTTTTTCTAGATAAACTAAGTGATACTTAGACAATTTTCTAGGTACAACTATCATAACTGAAGCCTTATGATCTTAACTCTTCACAAATATGATATGTTTCTATAAATGACGACATAAAATAATCTAACCTATCCAAATTTCCAACAAGTTGACCAAAGAGTGTAATAAAACTAATTAAACCCTCGATGGCTTTTGAGCCCTTAGCTCTGAAATCACAAGGGACTAGGTTGAACAACTTGACCTTGACTAGAACAGGTTGAGCTAAGTTAACTTAGTCCTAGAGATCAAGTCTAGGGTATTATCCAAAGAAGTGGAAAATGCCAAAAGAAGTAGTGTAGAAAGTGGAAGAAGATAGGAAAAAATGGTGTTGAGAATGGGTACATCTATGGTTTAGAGAAGGCATTATAGAAAGGGTGCAATAAAGTCTTAAAAGGAAAGTGTGTCTATTTTAGGATGGTAAAGGTGTGTCGACATTTTTTGCATTCTTCATACAAAATCTCTTCAACTCCATTTCAACATAGTCATCTTGGGATAGTGATGAAGGAGCATCCTAAGTATAAGGGAAATCTTGCATCACCTAAAATATTTCCATTTTTGTCTTTTTAATAAGGGTTATTTTAGTCTACACTTTCTAATTGTAGAAGATTATTATTTTTAGTAAATTATTTATAAGAGCTTAGAATATTCTAATTTTATAGGTGGAGGTTCATCTTGGATATATCAACATACTAAATGAGTTCCATTGCCATATCATTAGATTATTGAGGTTAGTGTAGATTTTTGGTATGCATTTTTGGCATAAAAAATTTAAGCTCAATTTTTAAGGCCTAAATGGCTTCAAAATGAGGTCAAACCTTAACTAATGGATGCTTGCACTAATTTCCACTTTAGAATGGAAGTTTTCATTTCTCAATATAGGTTATAATATCTAATTACGTTAACATTTTGTAAGTTATAGTCTATAGAAGTTGGGCCATTAGAATATTTAATTTGTAAAATGTCTTAAAACAATTATATGTAATAAAGTATAATAATATAATATAATTTGAGGTTTTTCAGCTAAAAGAATTAGGGTTAAGTGTCTAGGACACTTGGGTAGTTGAGAATGCCTATATAAGTAAGGCTTATAGGTTATCTAGGGTTGTTATGGATAGTGGTCTGCAACTTTGTCTTAATAAAATTTTGTCAGGAAGGAACCCATGTAAGTTTGCATATTATATGTCTGAATTTCATAATTACATACTTGTAGAGATAATAAGATGCCCACATATTGTTATTGTAAAATATTTGTTGTTTCTCTATTTTTATTTTGTTTTTGGTATTAAAGAAGGGGTTCCTTAGTGTACACATAAATCATCGATTATGAGGCAGTTTGTACCAAGACCATAGTTTTAGTTGAATGTGTAGATAGATAACTTATTGTTAGGCAATTTACACTAGGGTTTTGGTAGTAAGCACAAAAATGCCTCCACCAATAGGGTTAACTTTAGTGGACAATATTTTCTAATTGGTGAATTCTTTTCATCATTCTACATCAATTTGGAATTTTTTTCACATATGTGGTAGGGCATGTCGCCCCAACTTTATTAAAAATTGGCTACAACCACAGGCCCATCATAGTATGATTTATGTCATTAACTCTCATTTTCACATGATATAGACAATCAAAAAAAAATTGCACACGACAAAGTAAACACATTCTCCTATAAGTTATGAAGGGAACATTTTGAATAACCTAAATTCCCCCATGGTTTTAAAAGATTTTTTATGAGATGGATGACTTTCACCCAAAAATTATGCAGATGTTCTTAACCATATGGCAAGACATATTGTCAATCAATGACAAACCACTTAAGTTATCCAGGAAGGTTAGCTAATACTACAATCAAGCTTTCCATCAACCAACATATTTTAGAACAGCTTGAGAAGATCAAGGATATCTAGTGTAAAGTAAGCTCCATAGTATAATTCGAGTTATTCAATTGTTATCAGGGGAAACCAAGTTCCTAGTGTGAACTAAGTTCACAGTTCTCACCAAGTTAATTGTATGAACAGAGCTATCAAGTTCAAGTATGTATTCTCTAGTATTACCCTAGTGCTAACATTTTATCAAAGCATCCATTATTACTTGAGTGCTATAGTATCACCTAAGCTCACTATATTACTCGAGCATCGGTAGAACACCAAAATGCACAGTGTTGCCCAAGCATCAAAATTTGGCTGACCTGAAGGAATAATTTGGTTATTGTTATGTTATCACTTGTGTGAGTTAACTTGGTATGAATTTAGTGTTTGGTGGATATATAGGTAAGGAAAATTATTTTGTCTAAAAATGTAACAAGTTAAGATGGAATACATAAGGAAAATAAGGTTGATTGAGTAAGAAAGCTACAAAGAAATATAAAGAGAAAAGCGAAGAGTTATATATCACAACTAGGTGATTATATTATTCAAAGGATCTATTTCAAAAAATAGAGTTGTAAAGTAAAGATCAACCTACCAATTCATCCTAATCGGTGCATTAGTCAAATCCTCTACAAGGTGGACCTAACAGTTCTTTGTTGAATCAATTAAAAGAGTCCATACTTTATTGTATTTAAAAATCCTTTCACAAGGTGGACCTAGTAGAACTTCATACTCCTAATAAAGTAGATCACCAGAAATGATCAATTATAAGACCTAATAGGCCAACTTTATTATTGCAGTAGTAAGGCTTTGCGGGTGTCATCCCTACCCTAGTTTTACCTTCTCTTTGGAGGGTTTCTAGGTTACCAAATATTGTGTCAAAGTGTGAATGGTGTTGATTTCTTTATTGCTTTATGTTCATGCATGAAATTAGATTAGATAATCTAATGAAGTAAAAGAAGTATTCTAAGTAAGAATAGTTTAAGTGGTTTCTAATTCACCCAAACCCCCACCCACCCTTCTTAGTCACATGTGTGTCATTACATTTCCAATAATTGGTATCAAAGAATGATACTCTTATCAGAAGCTTAACAGCATGAGAGTAAAGATCTAAAGAAATGGAAGTGTAAAAGATAGAGAAATCTATTGATAATGACAATATTGATCTACACATGGCTATGGAGAAAGTCAAGAAACTCAAGGAACAACTCACTCACTCTCTAAAAAGAAGAAAAAGAATTGGCTATACAAATGAATGACAATCTATACATAGAAGAAAGAATAGAAGATCTATATAAAGAAAGAATCTCAAAAGAAGTAGATGTAGCCATAGAATATCTACTAGCAAGAAATTATACTCTAGAATAAGAAATAATAAAATTGAAAAGAGAATAGGAAAGTCACTTGGTCAAGCTATGTGAAGTCAAAAAATAGAAGAACAAAGTAGTACATAATAAAGAAATGGAAGATAAAGACATTATATTACTTTCTACAAGATTAGAAGAAAAGACCAATGAAATCCAACATCTATCTCAACATTAGGTAGATATGATAGATAAACTAGATGATGCAAATCAAGGAATCACCAATCTAAGAGTAGAATATGATAGACTCTAGAATGAACTAAGAGCTTAAATGGAACTCAATGAAAGAAAATTGAGATCACAACAAAGTGTGAATCAATTATATGAGAAAAAATTGAATAGACCTAAAGGCACTACTATCTAAAGGTATACTAATCAAGGAGAATAATCACAACAAGGAGCACAGAAGAACAAAAGGCCTACATGCAACAATGTGGAAAAATAGTTTTTGTTGGAGCAATGCTATGCAATCCAAGTTCAAAAGCCATTGTGATAACTATAACAAATATGGTCACAAGGCAAATAAATAAAAATCTAGATCAAATTTTTAAGGGAATTGTTTCACATGTCACAAGCATGGTCACAAATCTTCAAAGTGTAGATTAAATCAATATAATTAGCACAATGGAACTAGATAAAGAACACGTATTGGTTGGGACTATAACACATGTGGAAGATGTCATCATTATGGAGAATATGGGCACATTAGAGTAAATTTTGTAAGAACTCACTTCAAGAAAATAAATAATAATGTGAGATGTTATGTATGCAAAAAGATAGGTCACTTGGCAAGAAGCTATATGAATAGAGATACAACAAATTCTGGTGAAGAAAACAAAGAAAAATCCAAGGTTGAATAAATCAAGACTCAAATGAATAAAAAATGGGTAAGGAAATTAGAGGAAAGCACAAAAAAATATAATAAAGCTATTATCATCCAATCCAATGAGTTGGGTGAAGCATCCACATCCAACTAAGCAGTCTAGGAGATGGCTAGAACTCAGAATTCAAGAAGATCCTACATTAGTTCCACATATACAAGAAAGAGAAATCTAAATCAACATAGTCAAATGCACTAGGTCAAGCAAGAGAGATATGTTTTGACCAAGTCACAACCTAGTTTTAACCAAGTTATCTATTATCTCTGAGTGAAGTTAAGTTAGAAATTAGTTCTAAGTTCTTTGATGATTAGTTCAAGTCGATCTTATGATTCAAAGATCTTACTGAGTTTTTCCACCTACCACTATATGGTGCATTTATGAGGCCCTAAAATTTTGAATTTTCTCATAAAAGGTGAAATAGAGGGTTTATTCTTTACCTTGGATTCAGAATTTAGAGTTATTTCAAGCCCCAAATTGATCAAGAGCAATTTTTTTTGAAAGAAAAGTTATAGGAAATATTATCTACTATTATGAATGCTTCTCTCACTAAGCGTAATGACATCTAGCTTTAGTTCTAAAGAAAAGAAGGGTTCTAAAATAGTGTTAAGAATTCAACATGTGAAGCACCAAAATTCAAGATCCACCCTATGATTGTAGAGAAAAATGATCTGTTGGGAGCCCGCCCAACTATTCCTCCAAAAGTACTTTTGATAAACAACATAAGATAATGTTATCATTGCACAATTCAAAAGTTAGGTTTGTTTGAGCTAAATGAAGCATACAATGCACTATGCAAAAATGGAGTGTTGAAGCTTGAGCATAAATATTTGGAAGTCAAGTGTTTGACACATCCCATGTACATGCCACAAAATTTCCAAGTAAAATGAATCAGATATGTCCTTAGTAGGGTTCATGAAATATTCTTCTAGCTAGTGCAACCCATGAAGATCACCAAGAAGATGATCCACTGAGTTACTGGCTACCCAATCTTAGACAAACACAAGACAACTAAAACCATAGCTCGTGGTGATATTTCTAAGAAGACCATAGAAAAATGGGACAAAAAGGGAATGAAATTGAACAACATCACTAACATGTAAATAAAATGTGGATTCATGTAATAGCCCACAAGATCTATAGTTTAAGCAAGTTGAACAATATTCCCTATGAAGCAGTTGATTTGGCATATAAAGTGGTAAAGAACAACTTATTCTTTGACCTTTATGAGTTGCAGTACCTAAGCCAACTACGAAAAAACATGGAGAGCATCTGAGCATCAAATAAAAATGTGTGTAAGTTTGGCTTTCTTCTTTTATGTTTATTTTTCTATGTGTAAAATCTCTTTCCATCCAAGGGAAATGTAGTTTGGAGTAAGGATAGACTAGTCATTTATCAAATCAATTATTTCATAAATAAACTAGGAGAAAATTTGTGTGGTATCATGCATGCACATTTTTTAGAATTTCAAGGACAAGATGTAGAATAGGTATAGAATTAGTTAACAACTGGTTGAAAAATATGAGTAAGACATATGTTTCCTAGTTGATTGTGTCAATACTGACATTCAAGAAGTTATATCTAGGACTACATGGGTAAAACCCTTAGAGCATGAGGTAAACATATATGATACCTAAGATATCATAGAGGCTCTTTTGAATGAGCTTGCTAACCCCAAAGTCAAATATATTGGTATTTATGGAGAAGCCAAAACTAGGATATCTCTAGAAATAGAGATTCCTCAAGTTCTAAAGAGAGGAAAGAAGAGGATGGAAAACATCAAGAAGAAATTGGAAAATAAAGATGACCCTCTTATGCTCATTGAGGGAAAAAGAGAAGAGGAGGAGGAAGAAGAAGAGGAAGAATATGAAGACAAAGAAGAGGAAGAAGAACTTGCAAAGAAAAAGGGGAAAGTGATCATAATTGCACCAAAGAAAGCTACACCTAAGAAAGTAGCTACCCCTATGATCATTGCTGCAAGAAAGTCAAAAATAAAATTGAAGCTTCAGGATGATGATGATGAGGAAGAAATAACTCCTATCAATCAACTAAAGAAGCCTCCACTATCCTTTGAGCAACAATTGAAAGTATTGAAGGAAGGTAGTGGCATGGCAGGATTTAAGTACATCAAATATGAATCCAAAGGCAAAGATGAGTAAGAAAAAATAGAAGATTCTTTGGTGGAAAAGATGGCCAAATTGAAGTATGATCCAACTAAACTAAAGATCCAAGCACTTGATGTCTTAGTCAAGGAAGTTACACAAATATGGACCAATGTTGTGAAGATAGAGAGGGACATCAAAGAGAAAACCTTGAACAGAATCATGCCTAACTTCACAAATCAATAAATAAAGGAAACCATGGAAAAACTTGAAAATAGGCATACTGCTAGGTTCAAGGCATTTTAAATTTTGTCCAATAATATTGAAGAGGTTGTTCAGTATAGCCATTTTTGAGGAAGAAAATAAGTTAGAAAAAGATGAAGAGAAATATGTATACATTATCAAAGAGTTGGATATAAAAATGATGGTACCTACTATGAGTTCCTCTCTACCCTCCACTCTAAGCCAAGCCATTGCTACATCAAGTGTAGAGAAGAAAGAGAAGGAGAAACAAAGTCCTACATCCACCCAAGTAGTAACCGAGCAACATTCTGTAACTACCTTTGGAATAGGTTTAACCAAGATGAAATCAGATAAGGATGAGGACAAGGTTGAAAAAGAAATTAAAGAAGAACATGAGGGTCAACTAAGTGGAGGAGAGAAGAAGGATGAAGATGAAGGAAAACAAATCATAGTTTCTCTGAGGGTCAAAGGGAAAGAGGAGGAAAAGATCTCTGATGGGATTGACCATGATATGGAGATTGTGATTCCCAATTAGGATTAATCCAATCTCACCATTGGAAAGATGGAAATCCTGAGTAATCATGGAGGAAAAGATAAGAGTGGAGAAAACTAAAGGAAGAAAAGGACAAAGGAAAGGTTCTTGAAGACATCAAGGACATATTTTTGGACATAAGGCAAATTGAGGTAAATGAAAAGGACCCATTATTGAATAGTTAGTTGAATTTGTATATAAATTAAATAAAGATATAGATGGTGAAGAAAAACTTCTACAAAGGGTAGAAATAAAATTTGAAAACAAAGTTTCAGAGAATGTAGCAAAGAGAATTTTTATTGATCAAGAGTAATTTCCATTCTCACTAGTACATTAGAGAAAGTTGTAAATAATGTTATTTCCTTATTTACAAAACTATGTAATACTTTAGTTTTTACCAAGGAAATAAATGATAAATTGATAAATCTTGATGAAGAAATAAAGAACAATGTTATTCAGTTAGCACATGATCTAAGCTCTAGCTCCAATCATTTTATGAAGGTTAGATTTTTGATAGATTTCTAGGTAGAGTTATTGAGGGAGGAAGCCAAATTTAGGGAAATAGTCTCATACATTCAAAGTATGATACTTCCTCACTTGGATGTGATCTAGAAACACCTTGCACATGTAAAGTCACTAGTTCATGATACAAAGTTCTCACTTGTAGATCTCATGATGGAGTTATCAATTGAACTTCATAATAAACTGCACATTTTGCAGGTATTGCAAGAAAATTGGGATAAGACTATGTCTTTAATTTTGAAAGTTCATAATGATTTCCTCAGTCATTTTGTGATTACCTTATAAAGATATGTTTAAGGAATTTGTAACAAAAACAAGGGGGAAAATATGTATAAGAGGAAATGTATAGAGGAAATGTACAAGGAAAATATATATGAAGCAAATAAACAAATGTATAGATAAATAAAAATAATTTTGAAAAATCCAAATTCAAATTAGTTGTGACCAACCCATGGTTTCAATTCAAACTAAGTTGCAAAACTAAGCACCTGGAAAGGGGGACTTTGTTAGAAACTTTTGATCAAGAGATTTTTGATTGATGATAGAACTTCTCAAGATAAGTGTTTTGTCACTATTGTCAAAGGGGGAGATTGTTGAACCTATGGCAAGACATATTTTCAATTAGTGAAAAAAAACTAAAGTTATCCTAGACGGTCAATTAATAATTGCAACTATGCTTTCCATTAGTCAGCATAGTTCACTGTAGCTTGAGAAGATGAAGGATATCTAGTGTAAACGAGGCTCCATTGTATAACCTAAGTTATTCAAGTGTTATCAGTAGAAATCAAATTCCCAGTGTCAACCGAGTTCATAGTTCTAACCGAGTTAATTGTATGAACCAAGCTATCAAGTTCAAGTATGTATGCTCCAATATTACCCAAGTATCATGTATCACTTGATCTTATTATATTTCTCAAGCATTAGCAGAACACCAAAATGTATAGTATTTCCAAGGCATCAGCATTTGAATAACTTGAACAAATAATTTGGCTATTGTTAAGTTATCTCTTATGTGAGTCAACCTGGTATGAAGTTAGTGTTTGATGGACATATAAGGAAGGAAAATTATTTTTTTCTAAAAGTGTAACAAGAGAAGATGGAATACAAAAGGAAAATAAAGAAGATTGAGAATGAAGGCTACAAAGCCATATAAAGGGTAAAGTGAACACTTCTCTATCACATCCAGTTGATCATATTATTCAAAGGATCTATTTCAACAAATAGAGTTGTAAAGAAAAGATCAACCTTCTAATTCATCTTAGTAGGTGTATCAGTCAAATTCTCTAACAAGGTGGACCTAATAGCCCTTTGTTGAATCTCTTAACCAAGTACATACTTGATTGTATTATAAATTCCTTTCACAAAGTGGACCAAATGGTCCTTCATACTCCTAATAGAGTAGACAAAAGTGATCAATTATAAGCCCTAATAGGCCAACTTTATTATTGTACTAGTGAAGCGTTGTGGGTGTCATCCCCACCCTAGTTTTACCTTCTCTTTGGAGGGTTTTTGGGGTACTAAATATTGTGTCAAATTTTTAATGGTGTCTATTTCTTTATTACTTTATGTTCATGTATGAAAGTAGATTAGATAAACTAATGAAGTAAAATTAGAAGTATTCTAAGTGGGAAAAGTTTAAGTAGTTTTTGATTTACCCCACCCTCTCAATCACTTTCTCTTCATTACATTTACAATAGATGTGTGTCCCACAAAAATTCAATTTTTCCAACTATATTATATGTGGATATATATTGGATGAATCATATTCTCCTTGGAAATTACATAAGACATATTTTTACTTTGTAGGTTTCACCAAATATTTTGTATTTACTATAATATTCCCATAAGATTTTCAAAAAGGGATTGGAATAAAATACATTCATAGATCAGTAGGCTATCTCCATTTCAATCAATAACAAAGTCTTAATTTCTCAAACATTTGAGAGCATTGGCAAGTAATGACTACAATTTAGGAAAAGGTAAATCAAATCCCTATCTATCTGGACTCATAAATCTTAGTTCA
Source organism: Cupressus sempervirens (assembly GCA_028749045.1). Taxonomy (NCBI): domain Eukaryota; kingdom Viridiplantae; phylum Streptophyta; class Pinopsida; order Cupressales; family Cupressaceae; genus Cupressus; species Cupressus sempervirens. Next base: position 243,190,522 of record CM053793.1, on the reverse strand, counting down.
TACTTATTTAGTAGGTATAAGTTATATGTTTAGTGATAAGTTATCACCTAGGACCAGTGACTACTAATTCATCCAGTAACCAAGGAGACCTAGGACATCTATATTTTATAGTGTAGATCATAAAACAAATGAATCCTATTTAGATAAATATGTGCAATAGTTGACTATCATTTTTTCAACAAGTTAATTTTTTTGGCACCCTATATTTCTTTGGAGATGTCAAACATGAATAAGGGTAGCTAAGAAAGACCATCCAAATACACTTACAAAACTTTGTCATCATATTTTAGTGGCCAAGTTAGGAAGCTACAAGATTCCCAACCACTACTAATGCCTTTGGCACATATTGAAGAAGTTGTTGAACCCAAAATATCTAATCATGATGAACTTGAAGAAGATCTTTAGGTAAATAGCTAGAGTGGCAAAGATCTTTAGGTCAATACCTAGAATAGTGAGAACAATATAATTTATTTGGAGGAGAATTCCAAAAATAATGATGGTGCATGGTTGGGAAAGGGAAAGAGGAAATATAAAGAAAAATATGATGTGAAACCCAAAAAAGAATGAAATTGGGATCTATCAATTAGGAATTTTAAAATAGAATGGGCCTCAATGTATCCATTTATTTAACCTATACACAATCCAATTGATGATGCACCTTCAATAGAATGTATATGTATGATATGCACAAGGATAAATAAAAATGAAGAGGTTGTAACTAAAAAATGACACCATAGAAAATCATATGGGTAAAGTTTATCAAAATAAAATCATAGAAAGACTAGAAAAATTAGTGACAAGATGGAAAACCAAGGTGGAATGTTAACTTGTTAAGAATGCATTAATCTTAGAATTTTAGGAGAAAATATAGATGAATCCTATTGATCAAAAGACTCAACTGAATCTCTTCTTGGAAAAGAAATGAGTAAAGCTCTTCAGTTAAGTATTGTCTTTTATATTTTGAGAAAAGGGCACGTCATAACACCCTACTCATCATTAAATGCTTTATTACACTTTCAAAAAAAAATTATTAATTGAGGAGGCACTGGTGAGTAAATAGGGGATGGGAATGGGAAAGTTGTCTTGCAATGGTTGAAAATCAAAATGTCAAGGAAAAAATTAAAGATCAAATTTTATTGAATTATCCTTAGATGAGGTCATAGAAATAGTTAGTACTTCTTGGTTATGCATTCATGTCTATAATATACATCATTCATATCTATAATAAACACAATTTTGTCTGCTATCCCAACCTACTAACTCTTGTTAAAATGAAGGATAATTCAACAATGGAGAACATAATTGAACTAACAAAGAGTTCTCAAATTGAACATAGAGGTATAGATTCCTTGACGATTGCCCAAAATTTGGTGTGTGTTGGATTAGATGGAGCTTCAACAATGCAAGGCCACAATAATGGTCTTGTCACAAAGTTAAAATATTTTCTTGTACCTTCCATTTTTCACATTCATTTCATGGCCCATCAAATGAATCTAGCTTTCAAGATTGTCAGCAACTATTCACAAATATAAAGAGTTGACATTTTAATCAAAGAGATCTATAGAGACTTATGTCCTAGTCATAATTGATTCAAATAATTTCAATAGTTTTCCAACAAACTAATTAATGAGAGGAAGATTCTTAGAGATAATGATATTGAGTGGATCTCTTTAGATGGACCATCGCATTGAGTTTTGTCTAAATATCCATCATTTCTTGGTACAATGAAGTCAACTTATGATGAGGGTGGCCAACAAAAATATGGTGATCTACTTGAAAGGTTAAGTAATGTAGAGACACTCTTAATGTTGGTATCTATTCTCCCCATGCTATAGGAAATGAAAAATATAATGAACAACATCCAACAAAGAGTTATGTATATTGTAAAATATAATACACTTCTTAAAATGACATGTGTGACCCTAAAAATCTCTATAGAAATCTAGATTCACTTTTATGTGGATGAAATACTTTCAGGGTGGATGAGAATCATAGATTTGGATAATCCTAATAAAATTTTAAAGATTGATTCAAATGATAAGTTATGGGCAAATATACGAGTGTTGAAATACCAATGCACTATTATGGAAGGCCTATGTCCATGAGAAAAGGAAAGAAATCCACACACCCAAAATTAATACTTACAAATAAAGTGTTTGATAAGATATTTGAGTCTATAATTGATTCTATGAAGGAAATTACTTATAATATTTCCTTATAAATTAGAGAAATATTTCCTCAAAATGAATTACTTGAAGTAATGTGTATTGTATTTCCTTATTATTGGAGTCTTAGATGCATGAAATTTTTTTTAGATAAGTAATTGGTTTTGATAGATAAATTTTACAAAACCAAAGAATTCAATGGGATAACTATAAATAGAATTTTAGATGGATCTCATTTGACAGAGAAATCACAACATTTCTCAAAGACAATAAAGGAATAATATGATCTTATGCAAAACCCCAAAGAAGAGGGATCAATAACAAAACATTGAAGAAACTTGGCTTAGAGTGAAGTGGTGAGGGATTCAATATCCAAATATTTCAAACTTGTTGAATTATGTTTGACCATAATATTGGGGTTTGTCATAGATGAGACAGTTTTTAGTGCTTTGGAGTTCCTAAAGTCAAATTTAAGAAAAAAATTAAACAAGAATTTGGAAAATATCCTAAGGTTGTATACATCCAGATATGAAGTGAATAGTTTTCCTTATGAAAAAGGCACATAAGTTATGGAGGAATAAATGTCAAAGAAGAGAGTTGGGCAGCATTTCAAACAATGAAATTAGTAACTTTAGTAATGGTATTGATAATGTTGATGTTGAAGCTAAGGATCAATTAAGATGAGCTATGTTGATTGGAGAAAACATACAACATAATGAAAGACTCTTTGAACTTAATGGTGAGGAATCTTAAGATTCAGATGAAGAGATGTAGTGAAAACTATAAAAGTTATGGTATGATGTGGAAACTCTAAATTTATTACTTGTTAGTAATTACTAGAGTCTTCTTTCTAGATTGCAGACACTATTCTCTATATCTCATCATCTATCATACATAATAAGTTATATAATTTTCTAAATGTCTAATGTAAAACAAACACGTACATTCTATATTAGACAATGTCATCGATAAGTCATCTTTAACCAATACTATTGATTTGTATTTGCATTATTATGCTTATTGCTCATATGGGACATTGCTATGGTACAATACCTAATTATTTACAATAATTTTATGAAAAATGTAGCAATTCATATTGATTCTCATTACTTTATTGACATGTGATAATTGATAAAAATTCAAAGAAATCATTTTACAAAAGTTAAATTTCAATAGCCAATTTCATAACCATGAGTTATAAGTACTAAATTAACAACCATTAGATTTAGCAAATGACCCTAAATTCCCTTCGATAGAAATAAGGAAATGACAAAAGCCTTAGGTCAATTTTCCTCATGGAAGAGTAGCATCAAATTTAGTATCAAAAATATTCTTTGCATTTGCATTTGATAGGCCTCTTCAAGATAATAGTATTTGGATTTTTACTATGTTTATCATGTTCAAGAAATAAAGTTCAAACTATAAACTCATATCAAACCATTACAAATAGAAATAAAATAAAAACTATAAAGATGATTAAAAGTACTTTCTAGGTTTCACATCTTTGATTGATGTATTTAAAGATGATTGAGGATTTGGTCATCTTTTTTAGCATGTTGAATTTTTCTTTGTTTGGAATTTGAACACTTGTTATGTTATAGTAGATGACCTGCAACTTCATCAAACATTCATATTTTGAAGATTTACTTGAAAGAAATGCTTCATCCAATAGTGCATTCAGATTTTCCAATAACTTAATGTAATTCACAATGCCTTGAGGAGTTGTATCCTAAGGAAATTTGACTACTTTAGACCTCATTTTGACCTCCAACTCTTTTTGGTAAGCTTCCCTTCCAACAATTTTATTGTGATGAGTTACTAGGGAATCAATTAGGTAACAAAAGATTTATCATTAATGTTTCACTTTGTTTTGTCTTGGTGAGATTTCTTGCAAATGAGTTCAAATATTCCTCTCCTTCCCTTATACTCTATTTTTTTTATAATAGTTGATGTCTTTATTGATGGCTTAATACGGTCATGAATTCCATTGCTTGCCAAGTACCTTTTAGTGCTTATGTTGATTATGTGTATAATCTATCTTCTTGTTTTCTCAACCCTCTCTTTGATACTCCCATAAATAACTCAAACACTTTGATGCAATTCAAACCAATCACACAACCTTTTAGTATTTTACATAGTTTCCCCCCACATGTTTTCTTAAAATTGCTTGACTAAATTTTTAATTTTGTCATTTGACTCATTCAAGATATTTTTACAGGTTGTGACTATTTTATTTGCATATTATACATCTTGCTCCATTTGTGACAACTAATTTTCACTTTGTTTCTTTATTTCATCCCTTTTCTCTTCCCACTACTTTTCTTTTTCCATCTCATTCTCCAATTCCTTATTTAAAGTTACTAATTGTATGTCTATTAGACTCCATATTTTTGAAAATATCTACTAAATTTTCTCTTTCATTCTCAAGTTGTTTATTCCTTTCTTGCAATTTTTCCCTGAGTTCTTCAAATTTTACATCTACATCTATATTAACATGAGTATCACTAAGTTTTTTATTATTTCCTTCCAATTGTTCCTTCAACTTCTTGAGTTCTTCTTCTCTCTCCATGTTTACATCACTTAGCTTTTTGTTTCTTTCTTCCAAATGTTCCTATAGAATTTTCATTTTTTTCACCATATTTTTGGTTGTGTAGTTACTTCTTGAGAGGAAGTATTTGTTATCTTTTTCTATATTTCTTTGTACCTTTTATCTTTTGATTTGTCCTTTGCCTTTTCATTTCCCAAATCTTCTTGTAACTTTTCAATTGCCTTCTCTAGTCATTTTTTCTCTCTCCATCTTGAATAGTGAATAGTACACAATAGAGTTGGTCTTTTCTTCTTCGTTGACTTTGTCCACAATTTTTATTCCAGAGAAATCCATTGATAGGGTGCTAACATGAAAATCTAGTGGATTTATTTGACTCTCTAGTTTATTATTATATAGAAGTGGGGGTGAAACAATCATAAACTCCATCATTTCTTTATTTATGTTATATGTTGGAAATATCCTATTTGATGCAAGTTCTTGAAAATGAGCCACGTCAAGTACACCTTCTTGAATGCCTTATTATTTTTTCTATTCATTTTTTAGGTTTGTTCAATTTTTTTTATAAAATTATTGAATTCAAAAAATGGGTTTGATAACACAATATGATGTTTGAAAGGAGAAAGAGCACTTGTAACATTGTACTTGTCTCCACCAATGGTTGATGTTGTAATAATTGCATTAAGAGGATTACCAGTGACCTCACCTAATCCTAATCCTATCCCAGTACCACTAATAAGTGGAGTTTGTGGCATGTTTTGAGGGTTTTGTAATGAGGGAATTATGACTGCCATTGTATTAGTATGTGCATCCATAACCTTTTGCTTATTTTCACTACTTTGTTGGTTATTTTCAGCCATAGTATTTGCATCAAAGTGTAGTTATAATGTCCTTTTTGGACCACTAGAACTACCCATGTTAGTGAAAGTTGGAATTGAAGCTAGGATGAACAATATTGTAATGGGTTCACCTTTTTTTGATGAACCTAACGAGTCATCTCCAATGATTGGATTATGACCATGTATTGGTGGCTCTACTATAAAAAGTGGATACCAAGGTCCTTGACCTATTAGGCCCAACCCACCATCAGTTGAATAACCCATTTTTTCTATAACTTTTTCCCCTCTTCCACTAGTTTCCCTTATTTTTTTATTGAGTACAACATATGGTCTAGGTGTAGGATCTAGAAATGTACTAGTAGTAGTAGTTTGGGAAGTGGATTTGATACCTTATTATTTTTTCTTTTCATTTTTAAGGTTTGTTCAAAATTTGTTATAAAACTATTGAATTTAAAATGTGGGTTTGCTAACACAATATGATGTTTGCAAGGAGAAAGAGTACTTGTCTCCACCAATGGTCGATGTTGTAATAATTGCATTATGAGGATTACCAGTGACCTCATCCATTCCTAATCCTACCCCACTACCACTAACAAGTGGAGTTTGTGGCATGTTCTAACAGTTTTGTACTGAGGGAATTATGACTTTTATTGTATTAGTATGTGTATCCATAACCCTTTACTTCTTTTCACTACTTTTTTGGTTGCGTTTAACCATAGTATTTAATCAGAGTACAATTATAATGTCATTTTTGGACCACCAGAACTACCCATGTCAGTGATACTTGGAATTGAAGTTGGGATAAACAATATTGCAATAGGTTCACCATTTTTTGAAGAACCTGACGAGTCATCTCCAATGATTGGATTATGACCATGTACTGGTGGCTCTACTACAAGGTCCTTGACCTATTAGGCCCAACCCACGATCACTTGAGTAACCCATCTTTTCTATAATTTTTTCCCCTCTTCTATTATTTTCCCTTTTTTTTTTATTGAGTACAACATATGGTCCAAGTGTAAGATCTAGAAATGTACTACTAGTAGTAGTGGATGTAGGATCCTTCGAAACCTCATATTGATTATCTTCATCCTTAGCATCATGTTGTGCAACTTTTGAATCTGGTTGCTCATTATTCCATAATTTTTTAAATGTTTCATCCTCAAGTAAGTCTTCAAAATTTGCAGAGGTCTTAGAGTCACCAAGATTCTTCCTCATTTCCAAAAAAAACATTAATTTTCCTTGAGGCCAATGTGCAACATCATAGTCTTTATCTATGGCACATGGAATAGATTTTTTACTTGGATGATCCACTTTATGGTAGAAATTATCGAATGTCACTAGCTGCACTTTTTATTTCTATTTGGGAAATTCTTTATTTTGTGATAAAAATCCTTTAGTAAAATATTGTTTCCACTTACACATTTATTCATCTCTTTTTTTACCACTTCCCATGAGTTCATGTTTTTAAATTTTTCAATCAATCTCATACTCTCATGTTGACATTTTCTTGTGAATTTCCCATTATGTATAAGCTTTCTATGAATATTACTTAGTGGATCATATTTCTAGTGCCTAACAACATCAAATTTAAAAACTATAAAAAACTCCTTTGCCATTTTGAATACTTTCCTCTTAGATGTGAACCCTTTGCATGAGAAAGGAAAAGAAGCAAATGTGATTTTCTTTTTCTAACCATGAAAGTGTACATCTTTTCTTTCCATTTTTTGTATATATTCCAATGAAAATACCATTTATTTCAAATGTATTAGAATTTTTTTGGGTTCTACTACCAAACCATAAATACCTAATATAGTGTACTCTTCCATAAAGTACTAGTCAACCAATTAAATTTGACTTCCTAGTTTGATGTATTATTTACAAGACATGTACAATCTATGCATTGAAGTGCATATATATTTATGATATAGGGGTGCCAAAATGAAGTCTACAAAGTGGTTGTAGTCTCCTTGGTTATCACTCATCCTTATCACATGTGTCCATTCATTTATTGTCTTGCCAAAATCAAGCTAAAGTTTATTTGTTTCAAGTATTTGATGATGCTTTGATAATAGAAGATAGCACTAGTAGGTCATGTATTCAAATGTCTTCTATGAACCTCTTTTAATCATTGATAATTATTCTTGCATGTGATGAACAATGTGCTCAATAAAATTATATCTTATTGGTTATTTTAGACAATGAACATTGAAAATAATTTCCAGAATGCCCACATCCACTTTCTCATTACTTTCCAATCCCAAACACATTTAAAGTAGTGATATACTATTCTGAACTCATTGCAAAAAATATCAAATTTATAAGGTGGTTTATGATCACAAGGAATATTGAATCCATCCACTAATCCTCTAATATATGAATGTTTAGTATCTGGTTGTAAGTTCTTATATGTTTCAACCATTTTTTTTAGGTCAATCTGGGCTGAGTTTTGTGCTTCATACCCTAGGGCCAATAGACTAGAAAATCTAGTTTATGTTATTGACATAATTACCTCAGGTATATTTTTATTGATAATTTTCTTTCTATTTTCATGATAGCTTTTGGAATAGACCATTACAAATTCTAGACAAGGAAATACTAGAGGTAGCCCCAAGTAGGTTGTTCTCGCAATCCACATTGTAAATGTATTTACAAAGGATCCTATCATGTTGTTTGTTTTAACACATTTTGACTCCTTTTATGGATTATTTCACTTATTTTCAATTACACATTTGATTTCCTTCATACTCCTTCCACAAATAACAAGATCACAAATATCATGGAATTAATCAATAAAACATGGCATTTTAACTAATTTTTGCAAGTCTAAAATTAGTTTCCTAGTCCCTTGTATTTTATTTTGGGTTGCACTTCCACTGCCTATGCTACTCCTCTTGTATGTTCTTTTCATCATTGAAAAATTTAAAGAACTATAAATGGAAATTATAATTTACATGTGTGATTAAAAATTAACCTTAAGTTGTAATTCTATTATTTTACTTTGTAAGTAAGCTAGCTATAGAATGTAAACAATTTAGGTTTAGACTACATGATTGATTCAAAATTAAATCCTAAATTCTAAAAAAAAAAAATTACACTTATAGTAAAATATTGTGGTAACAAAATTGTGTTCAAAATTTTACCCAGAAAGATAAAAATCAAATTGATAATTGTAGTCTATGAGTTGTCTTAGAAGATTGAGAGTTGGTTGCAACTTGCAAATCATAACCCCTTTCTAATCAGTGATACTCAGATGCTTTTACTAAATCTTGGAAGTTTGTGCAAAGATTCAAGATTGAATAATGAAAAAAAAACCTTATGCTCAGCACAAAAGAAAATTTTACAAATCGTAGAATCACGAGAGTCGAGACTATGTTTGATATTAATTTTTTTACATACATTGTACATTATACAACTAGTATTATAATTTATTGTGAATTGTGTGATGTTACAATATAATTCATGATTAACATTACTAATTATTGTTAATTTTTGAAGAGTCGAAGACTTCTTCCTAAAGACTTATTTTTTGAGGAAATTTTGAAAAAAAATATGAGTGTTGCCAAAATTGGCCCAAAATACATCTCGAGCTATTGATCTTTGATGATCTAATTATGGTTGGTGCATCAATCATCACCCCTATAGATATTATGTCATTGTACCATACTATAATGAAATTATGAATAGTGGTTTAACACTTGATACATCTTATACCACATGTCTTCTTTTCCTAGGTATATGTGAAAAAAAACTAATACTTGCAAAAATTGGCCTGAAATACATCTATAGCCATTGATCTTTTTTGATCAAATGGTAGTCAATGTGTCCCATTTCGAGTACAATATTAATGATGTTGATGCTATGTTGCCATGTGTAACTATGATATTTACCACATCTAAATTAATAGTGATTAGTCATCCATGATAAATGTATGTCATGTATCTTTTTTCTAGGGTAATTTGGGAAAATAAGTTGAGTGTTGCCAAAATTGAACAAAAATATGTTTAAAGCATTGATATTTGTTGATCGAATGGTGTTTGGTGTATGCAATTTTTTATATAATGTAAATGATGCTGACATTGTGTCATTCTAGTTTAGTGTGATGTTTACCATGTGTAAATGAATAGTGACTTATTGCACATGATATGTGTATACCACATGTCTATCTTCTAAGGTCATTTGTTAAAACAAGTCAAGTTCTACCCAAATAAGCCTGAAATACTTTTTTAGTTGTTGATCTTTGTTCATCAAATGGTATTCGGGGCATCCCCTTTACACTATTAATACTTGTAGCACTATAATAATTATAATATTAATTATTATTTTTATAATAATAAATTTATATTTTATAGAACTTTAAATAATTAACATTTAATTAGATTGTTGCATTGATTAGGAGTCAGTACTAAGTTATTGTTAATAATAATTAGATATATAAATAAGCATCAACTATTGTACTTGTGGTTAGTAAGTTACAAGCAAAGGCATAATTGGTATTATTTATAAGATAAAATCATAGATAATATTATAGATATATTTTTTTGGCAAATCTAAGATATTTACTAAAATAAAAAATAACCGTTATAAATGTATGCATTTAATTTTTATAAGATTAAATGACAATACCATTTTACATCTTCTTACTTATATGTTATTTAAATAAAAAATAATATAATATTATTATCTTTATATAATGGAATAATAGAATGGTTCATAAATATATTAGAATATTTCTAATTTTTAAAATAAAATAGCTTTTGAATGATATTTTCAACACAAAAAATTAATTTATAGAACTTTAATAAGCATTTTAATTATTTATTTTAAAACAATCTAATTGAGAAACAAATTTGATTATCCGATGTCATTCACATTTACACACTTCAATTGGTTGCACTAAAAGAAATCTAGTTTTTACATATAAAATATTCATTAAAATTTAAATATTATTATTATTAATTATTAATACACATAATAAGAGAGGTAACATAAAATATAATTATGAATTCATATTTGACACTTGTATGGTAGTAATTATATATTTGCATTCTTTAATCTTATGCTTGATAGCTCCCAAAAATATAATATATTAATAGATTATAAAAGTAAATATCATTTTTGTTACACATATTATGTACTATTATATTCTGTAGGAGTTAATGAAATCCAACTTTGCAGTTGCCAAGATCACCTACATGCAAATATCTTGTTGAAGAGAAACTGAAGGAGCAAGAGCTTGAAGGAAACAAAGAAAGAGAAAATATTTCACAATAGGAAAAAGGAAATTGCTATGTGAATGGATGATTTTACAATGAGAGAGAGACCAAATATAAAGGCCTTATGGAAGCTTGTAGAACAAGTTGGAAAGTGGTAGAAGATAAGGTTGACAACCAAGCATCCACAAAAGGTGGAACATGCTAGAAGGGAACAAACTCCCATGTTGTCAACAACTAACCACTACAACTACTAAATACTAAATATTAAATAAATGCATTAACCTAAGTAAGCTTAAGTAAATAGAATAAATAATTAATAATTAATTAATTAATTACTCTAACACCCCCCCTTAAGTGAAACTTAGGGGAATGCCTTAAGCTCCCAAAACTAAGATGAAATGCAAAATGGGTCTCGACAACGAGGCCATGTCAGGTACTCAAGTACAATGGAAAGAGAAAAAAACATGAAGTGAAGGAAGGAAGGCCTCAACCAATCCCCCTAAGGACAACTTCCATCAAAAAAGAGTCAAGAGAACCGCTCAAAACCATAAGTACAACCAGTCCCCCCCGCCCATTAGAGATACTAAAGCCTCCCCAGAATAAAGGAGCCCCTAAAGGAGGGATCAAACCAATGCAACTCCAATGTGGAAGAAACAAGGGTACATAACAAGGGAATCCCTGAATGAGAGGAAAAATTGGAAAGCCTAGTTGATTCCCAGAGGAGAATGTATGAGGAACTAGAAAGGGAATCCCCAAGGTAGGTGTGATGACATTGTCATGAATGTCCACTATAGTATCTACAACAAGTGCACTTGGAGTCTCAATGAATGAAGCTAGAGGATCAGGCAGAGCAGAAGAAGAATCCCATGGAAGAGAAAAGCCCTCAATTGGATGTGGTGTAGAAGTCAAAATAGGGATCTCAGGAACAATACAAAGGTTCAAGTATCCTAACTGCACCACATGATGCTCCTGCGAAAGAGAATTAGTGTGCTCCAACAATGGAGATGGTGGACCAAAGTGTGAGAAGGTGTAGAGATGAGTGGAAGGATCAACTACCCTTGTAGCAATAAGACCTCCTATTACACAGTCCTAAATGAAGACTGAATCAACAGTCAACTCAACTGTCTTCCCTGATCCACTACGTGTAATTTGAAAAATCGAGAGAAGGTTGGCAGACAAAGATGGAACATACAATACATCGTTGAATATACCATCTTGGATATGAACTAAACCTTTCCCATAGATGGGTAGTGCAATGTTATTCCCCATGAGAATATGAGGAATAGGAGAAGCCTCAAGAGTAGAGAAGACACCTTGAGAAGATGTCATATGGTGAGAAGCACCTGAATCTAGTATCTGAGGAACCTGTGAAGGAGATGTAATGGTAGCCTGTAATGCATGACCCTTTCCAAGATCCAATGTAGATGACGAAGATGTGGAAGAAGATAGAAAGGCAGACCCCTATGAGGTAGAAGAGGATGGAGAAGAGACAATGTTCTTCTGAAGAAGAGCTTGCAAATCTACAATTTGTTTCTCATAGCCATCAAATCTCTTCTAAAAACAATGTGCCTCATCATGAGATCCTTTCCCACAATAGGAATAGGTAGGAGTCTCAATCTTCTTTTTCTCCTTCTTAGAAGATGATGAACCAATAAAAGAGGGATCTGATATTTTCTTCGACTTCTACTCTTGTGTAAGTAATGCCTTTGACTGTGAACCTAAAAGTGAATCCATCTAATTGATCTTGCATTGTTCATGAGTTAACCGATCAAAAAATGTCTCAAAAGAAGGCATCCTATGTCTATCACCCAAGGCATCCATAATTGAGTAGAAAGTGGAAGAGAAGATCTGATACTGTCCCCTCAACTTTGAGAGTATCAAAAAGATACACTCATCATCTGTCTTGGTTTTCCCACATCCTTGCAAAAGTGTACATATAGATTTGAACTTCATCAAGAAGTCCTTAACGGTGGGAAAGTTGTCAGGTGTCAAAGAAGTCAACTCTGCATCTAGCTGAAGTGCCTAGAACTCATTCACTTGGCCAAAAAAAGTCTAAAATTTGAGCCAATAAGCTCGTGGAGTAGTCAAACCATCCAAGTGAAATAGTAAATTGTCTAAAATGTTTAGTGTAATCAATCCCATGGCCTCATCCATTTTGTTCCTGTGCTGAAGAACCTCAAAAGGGCATGTAAGAATAGGTTGATTCTCATCCAAACATGACCATAAGCCCCTTAACATGATAAGTTGTGTCATTTGTGCCTCCCAAGTGTGATAGTTGTATGGTGTGAGATGGGTCACAGATGGATCTGCCATTGAGAGAAAGAAGAAGACAAAAGTAGAAGGGTCTTATTTTGAAGCAAATTATAGAAAAGAAAATGCTCCCCCCCCCCCCCCCCCCCCCCCAACAATGTATAAATTGGGTACTCTTTACTTAGTGTGATTACAATAGCAAATTTGGGGCCTATTTTTGAAAGTAATATTTATGTCCATAGAACCTATAATCTAATTGTAGATTTGGAAAGTAGACCAAAAAAATATACACTTTCAAAAAAAAAGAACCTAATTATGTGTCTAGATGAGCTCGTACTAAGCATTTGAAGCGGCAAAAATTGAGAATTGCGAGTTGCAAAAAAGTTTAGGAACAGAGATCTCAAACCACCTACACCAATGTAGATCACGAAATCCTACCCAAAAACAAAAAAAATTGCTCAAAAATATGAGTCCATATGAGGGAGATATCATTGTTTGAAAATCACCGCTGCAAATTTTTTTTTGAATTGCCATTATCACACCTAAAAAAAATAAAGGAAAAGGCTCAAAAAATATCAGATCTATTATGCCAAACCCTTTATCTCCCTTTTCTCCAAATATCGAAAAAAATGCTCTTCCTCCTGATTGAAGAAAAAATTAGAAACAAACTAAGGTTTGTGTCTCCAAATTGCGGCTTCAAAAAAATCCTTCAAACAAGAAGCAGCAAGGAGGCTCTAATACCATGTAGGAGTTGATGAAATTCAACTTTGTAATCGCCAAGATCTACTACATGCAAATATCTTGCTGAAGAGAAACCAAAGGAGCAAGAGCTTAAAGGAAACAAAGCAAGAGAAAATATTTCACAATAGGAAAAATGAAATTGCTATGTGAATGGATGATTTTACAATGAGAGAGAAACCAAATATAAAGGCCTCATGGAAGCTTGTAGAAAAAGCTAGAAAGTGGTAGAAGATAAGGTTGACAACCAAGCATCCACAAGAGGTGGAACATGCTAGAAGGGAACAAACTCTCGTGTTGTCAACAACTGACCACTACAACTACTAAATACTAAATATTAAATAAATGCACTAACCTAAGTAAGCTTAAGTAAATAGAATAAATAATTAATAATTAATTAATTATTTACTCTAACATTCTCATTATATGTATCATATTATTCTCTTAATTTCTTAATAAATAGTTTATAGATATATATTGCACAAAATTTGTTGGATATAATTTTATACTATAAATTCAATTACAATAGTACTTATTAGAGTTGACATGTATCTTCCTTTCAAGTAACATTTATAAAAATGGTAGAGTGTTCCCCAAATTTTCCTGAAAGTCATCTTGACTCATTAATCTAAGTTGTTCAAATGGTGCTACTATTAGCATAAACATAATCACAATATGAATTAAATGATTTAAATTAGTTCAATTAAATATTCAATAAATGTTAAATGTTAAACCTCAAACTATTAATTTTAATTCAATGTTAAATGTTATATTATATTTCTTCCAAATTTATAGGAAAATTTTTAAAATACCAAAACATTGCAGAAGTCAGCAGAACAATAAAACATAATTTTATATGGATCTCCAAAAATTTTGTTCATATTTCCTGTAAATTACAATCTATAGGGAGACAAATGTACAACAATTATAATTTGATAAAATGAAATAGAAACCAAAAACAAATGTCAACAAGGGAAAACCCAAGTACTATTGTACTAGTCTGTGTAGAAAGCATGAGACCCAACTAAGTCTATGAATTCTTCAAGCCACTAGTTTTCCTCTTCCACTTCATCTGGATTATACTGTTTTTAGCAAAAATACATGCCAATTCATTTCACTTTCTTATGGAACTTCAACTAGCTAGCATTTAGGCCCAACAAAAATGGTGGTAGGGTCATTCCGGCTAGGTTCCAGAAGCTTGTGAATTTCACCTTCTAGAGGGATCGCCACCCCTAATAGTACATGAGAAACAACATCAATGTCATCACCTAGATATTTTTCCTTAAAATTCTTCCTTGGGAGCAGCAAAATGTTGACCCTTTATTCTTTGAGGTGAAGTAAAAAGCCTAGAAAATGGGATGTAATGTTCATGTTAACATTGTGCTTATTCTTATTCTCTAGAAACTTGCAGCCAAGAACCATTTTCACAACACAAATGATGAAATTCATAGTGGGCACAACCTTATTGCAAATTGACTAGAGGTTTTCATCAAGTACATCACCTAAAAAGTCCTTCTAGTCCTCTTCCAATTTGCATGCTAGGGAAATTGGAGAGTCCATCTTGATTCACAATTTATGCAAATAGGAAGATTCAAGAAATAATTAACTACTAAATAGTGGATTGACTAGCATACCAATTAACTAATTGACTGCAAATTACATTAGCTATAGAGAAATGACTACTAGTCTACCATATTAATTAAGTAAACTAGACCAGAATTTATTGAGCACTACCACTACCAAACTAGTGATCACAAAAAATGAGATGGGAAATGACAAAGGAAGAAGCTCAATTGCCTATAAATAAGCTTGAGTGCCAAGAAAATTCTTTAATCCTAATCGTGATCCCTAACCATTTATCCTTCTAGCTTCTAGTTCAATTATCTTAAATGATTAAATCTTTGGGAATCTTCCTCATAAATGTAGGCTACTTTCAAAAAATATGTAATGTGTGCAGAGTCAATGGAAGAGAGAATGTCACTGACATGACATCTGTTTAATTTCTATTGAAATTGGTATAGATGAAAGGAGACGTGTCACCGTTCGAGAGACTAGAACAAGGTTGAGGTTCTATTCAAGATGCTTGGCCCAAAATAAACCTTCAACCATTAATATCTAGCCATTGGATGATAGTTCATTGATGGATGTTACATGCATGTTGGAGATATGACACTTTATTTAAAGCATTTCCCAAAAACCCATTACTTCAAACATCAATTCAAGCTTGCATGTTTATTGTTTGATAACTAGTAAATACTTACTATAAAATTAAATTAGTATTCACACAAGTTTTGAAAGTAATATTTAAATATATCATTTGATTACATTAAAATAACTAGAGCCGAAAAGAAAATACCATGCCACTAGAATATCTATAATAAGGGGTCTTCTTTGTATTATACTCTCTCTCTCTCTCTCTCTCTCTCTCTCTCTCTCTCTCTCTCTCTCTCTCGCTCTACACACACACACACACACACACACACTTATAGGGTGAATGCACCAAGTTGTGGTGCATGCGCTATGTGGATTTTGCGCTATGTGAAATCACATAAAATGACTACAACTCGTAGCCCATTTTATTTTCTCTCATTTCTTTTGTTGGTTTCCTTCTCTACAATTAATAGCACACTCACCTTTTGTAAAAGGTGAAAAATTTCCTCTCTCCTCCTCCTTAAAATTCCTCCTTGTGACTAGATATCAAGATTTGGTTCATCAAGTATGTCTTCTAACCTTGTTTTAGCATTTTTTTGTATGTTTTTTAAATTTTTCTTGAAGTTTTTTTAGTTTTTAAAAATTCAATTGGTTTCTTATTAGGAAATTTGAATAATCAACCACCAAATCCTACACTATCAAATGATCCAAATCCCCAGCTTGATCAACAAAATCCTCCACATTATCAAAATGAAAACCCTCATGATGAAGAGCA
Source organism: Cupressus sempervirens (assembly GCA_028749045.1). Taxonomy (NCBI): domain Eukaryota; kingdom Viridiplantae; phylum Streptophyta; class Pinopsida; order Cupressales; family Cupressaceae; genus Cupressus; species Cupressus sempervirens. The sequence goes on along the minus strand of CM053793.1, from coordinate 243,173,843 downwards.
AGAACCTCCACCAATTGCAAGACCTCCTCCGAGCATCTAGGACAATATAATGAATAAAATAGAAAGAGGGAAAACTCAATAAGAAGCAAATATTGGTAGGTTAAAAGCTTGCAAGAAAACTAATCCTACGAGAGTACAATTGGCATCCTCCCTTGAGTCCATTGTGAGCTAGGTAGCTTCTATTAGTGGTCAATTGGATATTTGACATTTTAAGGGAGAAGAAAAAAGAAGATATTATGCTTAAAAATTATCCTATGAAGATGTAAAAAACAAGGACAAAATGAAAGATGAAATATGTGCATTATTTAAAAAGCTAGGAGAAGAAGACATTGTTAAAACTATAACTAAAAGGTTTTGTATCCACTAGTGCATCCATGATGATATTAGAAATAAATTTTGGGATGGATGTTAGATGGTCTTTGATGCCTATCCCTACAATAATCACAAGGTTCCAATATATTTCTTAAGGAAATTGTATTGTAAATTTGTCCATGGAAATATGCCCAACTATTTTGAAATGTTAGATTCTTATGGTAGAGGTGGGGGGTCAACATTTGAGAGTCTAGGGGCACATCATGATCCTAATGTAGTTAGGGTGCTTGTTGTCAAGACGTAGGGTGAGCATGTCGTTATTCCTTTAGTTGTGAAGGAACATTTAGAGATTAGTACTCTAGATATTATCAATGTTTTGACATAGAACTTCATTCATTGTGTCAGTCCATTAGATGAGGAGGGGCCTTCTTTGTGTCGTAGTCACATGTGCACATCATGTAGATCCTTATGCACATTTGGCAATCACATTGGAGACACTATGAATGATGGGCTAGTCATTGATGACTTCCTTAGTGAGACATTTGGCATTGACACACAAGTAAATATTTATAATTATAATAAACTAATTTGATCACATTTTGTATGTACAATGAATGACTAATAAATTAGTATGTCTTGACATTGTTCAAAAGTCAGGTAAGAGTGTTGATGACCCTAGTACAGATTCCTCAGCCCGATTTATGTCTCTTTGATGATTCAATAGGTATGTATTGATTTAATCATTTCAATTAATACATATATTTATTATGTAATCATATGAAGGATTGACAAAAAAAAAATTTATCCATATGCATTAATTCTCTACTAGACCATTGACATTCGTAATTAACTCTAAGCCTAGGCATGCTACATGCTTCGAAGAGGTACATTTGTTTCATGTTAATTTAATTCATTTGATTATATTATATTCTATAAAAGAATGTGTAAATTGTATTATATGATTTCCAATTTTTGACATCAGAGACTCCTCCTCATCTTTGTCAGTCCATTGATCATGGAGTACTATTGTGATGGCTAGTTCATAGCCATTGACTGTAAGTATGAAAGAGTCTTCATAGTTTTAGTTGTTATTTATAATAGTTGGTATTAAAATTTCAAATGGTATTCAAAAGTATGATTGATTGATTATATTGATTGAATTGTTGTAGGGCCTTGTTACTCTCAATCATCCACAAGCCTTTAAGTTGGATGTACAGAGTGACTATTTGAAGGTGGTAAGAAAATAAATAATTTTCTGTGTACATATATTTTATTTCAATTTATAATAATTATATATTCATATATACTTTGTTTGTATCATCTCCAATTAGAGAGGAGACTAAAAAGAGGATGAGTGAGCATGTGAGGAAGACCCCAACATCCCCATCATCTCCCTCCACACAATGACCAAAGACCTCTAGGGATATTTTCCTTCCCCTTGTGGGAAGGAGGATATAGGGATTGACACATGGATAGGCATTAGTGAACATATAACTTGGATTTTATGTTAGTGGTCATATTCGACATACATTTGATGTATACATAACATTATATATTTGACATATGAAATATATTTGATGTATGACATTATTAGACTTACAACTTTGATGCATTAGTTTGTTCATGTATGACATTGTTGGTTATCATTTATGTATATTTTTTTCTTGTTTACGTTTTAAGTATTTCATGTATTTCATTTTAATATAATTTTCATCCAAAATAAGGGTAGGAATCATTATAATAAGCCTTGATAGTATATTTTGACATTTGAATAAGGCTATGGTATTAATTTGTAATTAGATTGTACAAGTTATGAGTACTTTTGATTATGAGTAACTTATTTGGAGTTTTTGTTGGGATGAAAATAGTGAAACTTGAATTCTTATTACTGTTATACAATTAACATTAAAATTTGAATCTTGAGTTGGCTACATTATGTAAATGTCTAAGCTTTAATCTTAGTGTCAGCATAAACATGTCAAGATTTTATATATTCTTTATCTTCACAACATGAGAAGACTTAAAATAATTATTTTAATTTATTTATGAAATTTGATATCAATATTGCTTGCTTGTCCATCTCTTCAAGAGCTTCATTCATGGAAACACATTATATATACTCTTCTTATGATTCCTATAACTATAGTTGTTGCATCTATTCTTACATATCTTTTGTGTATCATTATCCACTATGCATTGACTACACTATCTTTGACTTCATTTGTATGGTCATGGATTTTACACTGCTAGGATGTCATCTTCAACTTCTTGTATCTTTTTCATTCTTGCAAGTATTAACACACAATGTTTAGTGACTCTTAGGGTCAATTCTATTTGGTGTGCCTGAGAATGTTTGAGCAATAAACAAGGTGGGATGAGATTGGAACTAGGGTTTACCCAACCACTCAGAGCTAAAAAAGTAGGTAGTTCAATCCCATGATAAATGGTTAAAGAGATTCACTAGTTGGTGACTTTGTACTAGCCAACATTACAATTTTTAGCATCACCCAAGATTGGGCCACAAAGTCAAAATAGAATTGTATCTAAAAAAAGAGAGATATTTTATTGTAGGTGTTGACAACACAATCCTATAGCACCCTACATTGTATCCATACCTTGCACAAGCTCCAAGATATGCATCATCAAAGATTGCTACCCTATGGTATTTAGTGACTGTTAAGGTTAGTTGCATCTAGCGTACCCAAGAATGTTTGAGTGATGAACAACATGGGACAAGCTTGGGACTATGGTTTACCTGGTCACTTAGAGCTAATAGAGTAGATAATTTGATCTCATAATCAATAGTTAAAGAGATTAACCAGTTGGCAACTTTGTACTGGCCAATACTACAAGTTTTAGCATCACTCGAGATAGGGTTGTAAAATCAAAATGGAATCAAATCTCCAAAAAAAGAGAGAGGTTATTATAGATGTCAACAACATGATCATGTAGCACCCAACATTTCTTCCATACCTTGCGCAAGCTCCAAGATATGATCCATCAATGATCACCTCCCTATGGCATTTAGTGAATCTCAGAGTTCATTCAATCTAGCATGCCCGAGAATGTTTCAGCAGTCAATGAGAATGGATGAGGAAGTAATAGAGAAGAAAAGTGTAGTTTAAAATGAAAAATAAATTGAAGACAAAATAATCTAAGAAATTTTGATTGCAAGATTGGATCTAATTTAAGAAAAGTCAACAAATTTTTCAAGTAGACAATAAGAGGTCTAATTTAAGATAAGTCAACAAATATTTCAATTAGACAATAATATTCATATCTTTATATTAATGATATTAATTTTATGTACACCTTAGCTCTCAAAGGCACCGATAGGAAAGAGCTAAGAGAGAAAACCTATGGTCTTTCTCAAAAAAAAATTAAAAAAATGTTACATCAATTTTTTGTAATTATATTCAATTTAATGAACGATCTAGATTTTGTCTACATTTTATTGTCTCAAGGCCTCATGGTCTGACTCACCAACCTTCCAAAGAGTCTTATTATGTGGTTTTCCTCCATATTTGATCAAGAGGACATTTGGCATGACAATAAGGTTTTGAATAATGAACAAACTTCCTCTTTATTTTTAAATCCTCCAATAACCACAAATTAGGGTTCTTCATAGAATATCATTTAAGCCATGTATCAATTGTAACCATTGTACCTATATGGTACTCTAAATCTTCCCATCTATAATTGAGTGATCCAAAAAAAAAAGCTTGGGCACAATGACACAAATAATAATTTCTCCCTTCTTCATTGTCTTCAAGTGTAATAACAACAAAAGCATGGCCTACAATGATAAATGTACATAATGTGCTCATTAATTTAGAAAATACTTCTGTAAAAGTTATAAAGTTACATATTGAATATGTGTGTGTGTGTGTGTGTGTGTGTGTGTGTGTGTGTGTGTGTGTGTGTGTGTGTGTGTGTGTGTGTGTGTATTTATGTACATTATGTACATTTATCATTGTAGGCCATGTTTTTGTTGTTATTACACTTGAAGACAATGAAGAGGGAGAAATTATTATTTGTGTCATTGTTCCCAAGCCTTTTTTTTTGGATCACTCAATTATAGATGGGAAGATTTAGAGTACCATATAGCTACGGTGGTTACAATCAATACATGGCTTAAATGATATTCTATGATATATATATATATATATATATATATATATATATATAATACCAGGTTGCACTAGATCAAACAAGTAGTCAAATTCAATGGATGAATCCATCTCTGCCATATTTAGTGCTTGTGGGGGACAATAGGTGTTAATTGGGTCCAAAACCCATGTATCCCATTTGTCCACCCATTCAATCAAGTCACACTCATCCCAATTTTCCTCTACACATGATGGACAAAAGCATGACATTGTTGTGTGTGGATACTCCATGAACCTACATCAAAAATTCTAAAAGAGTGCATCTCACTTGATCATGCTAGTGTGCAACAATCCTCATAGGGTACAATATTAGTATTATCTATCAACCAAAAAAATTTGTGAACCATAGGCTCACCTTCCTTACCTAGATCCATTATAGCATTATACCACTAGATGATTGATGTTGCATCTATTAATGTTGCTGCATCTTTGTATTTTAATTTCCCATGAGCTAAGGCTCTTTTTTGGTCCATGTGTCTGCACCATTATGCTCTCCCTTTCCATCACTAGCCTCTATGAAATTCCACATATATTGAATTCTAGACAACCTATGCATCTTGCTCAACCAATACAACATTCATTTATTCTTGAATTAAGATGTGCAATTGTTTGACCAAATAATATGTAAGTGATAAGGTATGCCCTATTAGCCAAATTGTCATAAAATAGTTGAAAACAACCATGTACAAACTCTGTAGAATGTCATTGATCATCACCTATGTAAAAATGGCACTCCCTCAATATCTTCTTTTCATCCTCTATACTTGTAGGTGAATGCATAAATGTTATCTAAAAAAATATGGAAACTTGATGAGAAGTATAATAATTCTCTTGAACCTTATTTTGTGTTTGTAGTGTGTGTAATACCCCAAAATTGGCACATTGCCATGTTAAACCACTTATGGTCTATTTAATCAATTCTAAGTTCTATTTTACTAGGCAATTCTAATTTTATTACTCACTTCTTGACCTAAGTGCCAAATATAGAAAACCCTAATCTGCATTAATCACACTCTTTATTTAATTCCTAAGTATTGACTCAAATTAGCTACATTTAACCTATTAGTTAAATTAAATTTAATTATAAATGTTCATAATTTAATTTAATTTAATTACCTATTTAACTAATGTACAAAGGAATTAAACATAGTTAATTCAATAAGATAATGTCCTCATTTTAATTGATTGAAAAATTATTCAATTAATTAAGATTAGGCATTTATGAGGTCATATTCTATTTTATTAAATTAAAAGTATTTAAATTAATAAGATAATATTCTCATTTTAATCTGTTGAATTTAATTATTCAATTAATTAAGATTATGCATTTATGAGGTCATATTCTATCTTATTAAATTAAATATACTCTAAAAAATCTTCTCTTCAGTTAGAAATGGAAATTTTGAGTGAACTAGAACTTGAAATGGAATTAACTTAGTTAACTTTTTCTCACACTTAGAAGGAGACTCAGTTAACTTTCCATCACACTCAAATCTGAATCAGTCAACTTCACCTACACAAAGCATTTCCATTTTAACTAAGTCTCATCTCCAATCTTGACCTTTGATCAATCCTAAGATTCTATTTAAGGAACCTTCAATCCCTCATTACAAAGGTTGAATTGAATTTGCAGTGAATCTATGCTTAAATATCCACTTGCTCATACATTCATAACTTTTATATTTTCTAGCATAATAATCTCATTTTAGTGTTAAAACACATTCATTTAGATTCAATGATCATTATTATTTCTAGATTAATTGCATCTCATGTAGATTAATTTGCATTCCCATATATCTTTAAATACTTCAAACTAGAGGTCTAGTTACTAGCTTTTCATTCTAAGAGCAATAGCATAATCCTTCTAGTTAGAAGGTAACAAATTGATTTGCCAAATTATTTTGGATGAACAACTCAATGTTCATTCTAGGATGGTTTCACATATAATGATCATGTTGAAGTATGTGTGAAGACTGGGGTCCACATTTCTCATATACATTTTGGTGCCCACCGTGGGACTGAGAAATCAAGTCTCTGGCCTCATTTATTCTATTTTTCTAAATTTTTTAATATCTTGTCACTATCACCGATACAATATTCCTGATTCTCATGTGAGAAATCTCATTTTCATTCAAAGAAATTTAGATTTCACCCCTTTCATTGCACTTCCTTGTGCAAAAAAGTGTATAATTGCATGGTTTCTCGTGTGGTATGCACCATTTTCTCGTACAGGCCTGTGCAAGATTTTGCATCAGCAAATGCAAATGGAGTTTTTAGAATTTAGTTTTATTGTCATGTTTTAACTAATAAGTTGTTTCTGAAATAATTTGATTTCTAATTTCTGATTTTCAATAGCTTGATAGTGGTTTGCAAGACACTCATTGAAGATACTTTATGACTAATACTTGAAACAGTACTAATTGTTTGATTGTAGGATGTTTGTCAAAGACATTCATGTCAAAGAGCTCATTTCAAACCCACTTAAACATCATTTTTTTTTGCTTCTTTCTTACACATAGTATAAATAGGGCTTGTGAACTTCGTAGGGTTTAAGACAGAGGAATAGGGGAGTATGCTCTTTACTACTTGGAAGTGATGCCCAAGAGTAAATCAAAAAGCTAGATACCTTTGAAAGATAGTACTTGAGGGAGGAAAGCAAGTTAGTGGTTCTCCTGCATGAGTCTTTTCTATGAATAGATGATGATTTCCTTTTAGGAAGTCAGAATCTTGAGAAAGAACAATTTAGGATCAATTAAGCTAACTCAATGATGAATATGTCTTGTGTGTTTGTGCAAGGTGATGAGGTAGAGGAGTATTCTCTTTCCCCTTGAGGGAAATCAGAAACTTGGACCCTTAAATCTGAACCACCAATCTGATTTAACGTTTAGAGGGCCCACCAAAGTGATCCAACCTTCGAGAACAACCCAAGTGAGCACACTCCTTTTGTCAAAGATTTGAACTCACTATAATAAAGAAGATTTCTAGAGAAAAAGACTCCAAAGCCATATTAATTCCCTCTTCTTCATTTTGATATCGCATATCAAGAAGAGGCTCTATAAACTACACTCATCAGCATCAGCCCTAGTCTTTCTAGTGAAGTGTGTACACATACAGATGCTGGTGTGGGCTGTTGGCCTTAACTTCACTTGCAAAGAAATTAGAGGTTAATATGAACTGAAGTCAAATAAAAACCTCTTACTTAGTTGCTACTCGGTTCACCTCCAAAACAGGGCATATTCTTTTTGCAAGAAGGGGGAAGAATCTCTCCTACAGATACTCACCATAGGCATGTACCTAGATGCTAGAAGATGGTATATGCACTTGATCCCTCCTAGAAGGGTGCTCATTTAGCATATATGTTATTGAGTCCTTGGAATACACTAAAAACATGGGTACCCTCTAGTGGGGTGACATAGCTATGTGAGGTGAATGCATGCACATAAGTTGTGAGACAAAGCCTTTGCTTCCTCTACCTTTTTTGATTTTAGGGATAAAGCATGTCTTTTTCAAGTCTTTAAAGTTGTCCAAATCTATCAAACAAACTAAAGGTCAAGACTCCCCCATCCCTCTGAGTTGCTTTGCCATCGGTTGGATTATTTACAACTTCTACTTGCTTCTCGTGTCTATCTGAAAAACAACTATATTTTTGAAAACCAAAATATTTTCCAAAACTTGAAAAATATCTTGTTATCTATCTAAAATTTTAAACAAAATCAACCATCTATTCAGAACTATTGAAACCATTGAAAATCTCTTCAAATCTGGTTAAAATTTATTGATTTGTCCAGATTCTTGCACCCAGTTCTATAAATTTTTGCATGTGAAAATACCCTATTAGCAGTTCCTCGCATGGCTCTATGCAAGTCCTTACATGACTCTGTATGAATCTCTGTGAGAGATTTTGCAAAATATTGTTTTTTTATGCCAAAATCATGTCATTTTGTTAAACTATCAACTCCTTGCACAACTCTGCAGTAGTCCTTGTGCAAGAAAACTGTCCAAAAATTGTTGTTCTAAATCTTTGCCTAGTTATTTGTGCTTTCATGTGTGGCTCCCTAAGGATCCTCGCGTGGGATCTTGTCTTGAAAATTATAAAACTATTCTATTAGAGCTATATGCATTCTAAGTTTGATCTATATCTACAACATTTTACCAATTCTCTACCTACAAATAGTGTCAAACAGCGACTTCTTTCTTAGTTGAAAGCTTAAGATCTACACATGAACTAGTCTCCTCACTCAGTTATCTTGTTCTGTCCTTTTGTGTTTGTCATACTTGGTGTCATGATAGTTATAAACCTTGGTTGTTCTAGCCATTACTCAAATGACTCATACCAAAGTATACAGCATCCTTATCTCACTTTTTTGAGGCTACATTCTAGTGTGGTCCTTGCTCAAGAGGGAGCCAAGATACCTCATCACTTTAACGTTGAAACAATCATTGCACCTAAAGAGGAAACTGAAACATCTAAAGATAGATCATGTAAGAATAGTTAGCCCAAATGATGTGTGATAAGGAAAAACCTACAAAAATATATACCCTAGATGTTCTTTGTCCATTTCCTTTTGACAAGAGTATAGAGATGCCTCCTTTTCCAAGAGAAGTTTAGTTACCCAAGTACGATAAATAGTTCAAAATTTTTGATCCCCAAGATTATTTGCAAGAATTTGGTGCCTTATTTATGGAATTTATGCATGATTAGACATATCTAATGTGGCTATTTCCATGAAGTCTGGTCAAGCCATGGAATGGTTTTCACGCTTGCTTACTGGTATCAAGACATTTAATGAGATTGCTAACCTGTTTGTTCAACAGTACTCCAACAACATACAACACACAATTAACATACGAGACTTGTGTAACCTTAAGTAGAAAATTGGGGAACCTTTTCTCACATTCATTTAGGGATGGAGATAACTTTACACCAAATATTCATGAAAGAATCCTGAAATAGAAAAACTTGATATCTTTATGGATAATCTTCTAGCTGATTTTGGGTATAGAGTTCAACTTTAAGGTCCACACATCTTTGAAGACATGGTCACACAAGTTATCTGGATTGAGGAATTCATGGTCAAAAAGGGAAAACTCACTCTTCAAAAGGACATCGGACAAGGCTTAACTTCTAACAAAGATAAGATCAAATATGTGAACAAGGACCTTAAGGAGTTATGTAAAAAGTTTAGAATCATGCAACATTGGTCTTCTATTTACTACCCCTAGTGTAAGGCCAAGCAGAGGCATCCAATAAAGCGATCCTTAAGATTTTGCATCACATAGAAAATCTAGAAGGGATTGGCACCTCTAGATTAATCTGGCTTTATAGGCTTATAGAAAAAGTATCAGAACTCCAACGAGTACAATGACCTTTGCTTCAGAATATGGAGCAGATGTTGTGCTTCCAATTGAGGTTGAGGTTCCTACTTTGAGAATCCCCATGAAGAGCCTCATTACTTATGATGACTACAAAATATCTCAGCTTCAAGAGCTAGAATTGTTAGATGAATGTTGGCAAGTGGCGTGTGATCATCTCTAAGCCTATCAACAACATATGTCCAGAAGCTACAATAAGAAAGTTAAGCCACATGACTCCCAACCGAGTGATCTCATCCTAAGAAAAAACCCTAAGAATCAAAAACTATGGGTACAAAAAGGGAAACTTGAATCCAATTGGCCTGGTCCATACATCATTATTGTAGTGCTTGGATCTAGTGCTTACCAACTTTCTACATCCGAGGGAGAGGTGCTCAAGGAGCCCATCAACACTCTCCATCTGAATTCATTTTACAGCTAATCTAGTTTAAGAAGCTCTATGTTTATACTTAAATGTCCTTAAAAAAATCTAAAAATTGCAAAATATCCCAAAAAAATCATTATCTTGGTGAAAACCTAGCAATAGGCACCTTGGTAATACCTAAAAAATACAAAAAAAAATGAAAAAAGTTCAAAAATAAAAAATAAATCAAAACAGAGAGAAGAACAAAAAAATTGAAAAAAAACTGCCACTAATGAAAACCTCTTAAACAGGCATCTTGGTACCAAAAAGAAAAAGAATCTCTACCAAGAAGGTGAAAACCTGGGAAATAGGTGCCTCTTGTTCCCCAATGCTATATCTTGTAGAGCATCTTCTGACTCCTATACAATTGCTTTCTAGTTATAGCTTGCTACTTTTGGTCATGTATCCATGGATTGAATCTTGTCATAACTTAGGGGCAACACCCTAAAGTGTCATGGGAATCTCTCTTGCATCAGTCACCAGTTGTTCTAACTACGTCTACCTCCTATCACTTATGTCACTTTAAGAGCTTCATTTCATGGAACATCTCTCACGTTAGTCACCAGTTGTTCTAACTATGTCTATCTACTATTGCTTGTGTCACTTTAAGAGATTTCTTTCATGGAACATCTTTCGTGTTAGTCACCAGTTGTTCTAACTATGTCTTCCTACTATCACTCGTATCACTTTTGAGATTCCTCTTAGAATAGATCTCTCTCGCATCAGTCACTAGTTTTTCTAATTGCATCTACCTACTATCACTCGTGTCACTTTTGAGATTCCTCTCAAAATAGATCTCTCTCACATTAGTCACTGGTTGTCCTAATTGTGTCTGTCTAGTGTCACTCAGTTTCCTACTAAGATTCTTCTTACTAAAGAGTCCTCTTTGATTTTAGTCACTATTTTTTCTAACTGCATCTATCTACTATTGTCACTCTACTAAAGAGATTTTTTCATATATATTCTGAACATTGACACTTAACATCAATCCTCTAACACATAAACTGAACTAAAAATGATGAACTTGTTTGGATATGTTGAGCTTTTCTTTGTTTTTTTCTTTCACTTTATCATGTCTCTTTGAGCAACTCAATGATGTCACTTTCAACAAGAAAAGTAAGGACTAGGGGCATGATCTTTTCTTTTCTTTTTGTTTCTTGGTTTAGTTCCAATGATCTAAAGTATCCATATAAAAGGGGTCTCCACTATAAGAGCCTCTATCTTGTATTGGATGGCTATGTGTACCTTGACTCCTTTTATATGGATCACTTATTGTTGTTGGTTCTTCACCTTCCTTGTTAGAGTGAATTATCTATGCTATAGTAAATACTAATACTCATCCTGTTAAGTCAATGTACGGGTCACTATGAGTATACCACACACACTTTTGTCTCAGGTTATGAATGCAAGGGTCATTGCAGATAGAATAGTTAGTAATTAATTAGCATAAGAAGGATATCTTGTGTGTCTGGTGTGTTTTCACTCAAGAAACATTTTGTTCATTCTAGCATTTATGCTATGATGCTTATGTTAGCTTGCTACATTAAAAGGGACAAATATTCGAGTCATTCTGGCTTCTTGCGCCTTGAATGCTTACATTTAATCCTGATAAAACTAGAACATATGTTCTATTAATATTCCCATGATTACAAAGTGAGTGGGAAATTTATGACATGCAATATTTCACTAACTTCTTAGTGATGATAATTGTCAAGGCTTGGTAACCAGACCTAGGGTTGCATTGCATGCTTCACTTGGATAAGAACATAGTTTGATCACTACTTTGTTTGCATCTTTCAACATGAGTGATTTTTTGGTTTCTTCAAAGTATCATGTTTCTTCACAACTACATAAATGATCGATTAATCATCCTCTTGGCTAATTTGGTTGCTTTGAACTCATTTTTGGGATTGAATTCAAATTTTGACACACTTAAATAGTTCAAAATCACACTACAAATTTTTAGGACCAATGCGATCGAATGCTTGTGTAGTCCATTTTTTTGATACTTTGTGTATCTTGGAATCTTTTCAAATCACATTTTCTTCAAAATTTTCAAAATTTCTAGAACAAGTAAACTCTAGTCAACTTTGGTCAAACTTGGTCTTTTGGACCTCAAAATCACTCTAAATTGACTCCAAATTTTCTTTAGACTCTTCCAATCTCTTCTATACTCTTCTGAATCTCATATTTCTTCATTATCTCTTGATATACTACTCTACATCATTGTGCCAATGTGTCATCTTTCAATTTCAGTCCTAAGGGAGCAGGATGATTAAATCATTGTATCTTTCAAAACTGGCTTCAACTCAAATATAAACCTTATTTCCTCATCACTCAAGGCATCTCATCACTTGGGGCATCTTGTTCCTCTCTATCTAGCATCTATGTCATCTATCTTTCCTTCTAATAAGTTGATCAATCTTATAACAATTCTTGTCAGAGTTCGATGGATAGGTATCAGGACAATCTAACCCTAACTCTTGAGGATCAAGCCTCATTCTGGGGATGATTCTATGACTTGTGATAGCTATCTCTACCTTTTTTTTGGACTAGTATTTAGGTGTTCTATTTAGACTCTAGGGGATTAAACTCTATGTTGGAGATAATTCCAAATTCTTGCTAAGGATTAAACTTCATTCTAGAGATAATCCTAACTCTTGTTGTGGATTAAGCCTCATTCTGGGGACAATTCTAAGCTCTTTCTTTCAATCACTATTCAATGGATGGTTATTAGTATAGTTTAACCTTGACTCCTTAGGATTAAGCCCCATTTTGGGAATAATTCTATGGGTTGTGATTAATCTTGTCATCTTCTGATGGACAAGTATCAGGATAGTCTAAACCCTAACTACTAAGAGTTGAGTCTCATTCTAGGAACAATTTTGTGAAGCTTGACAATCTTTGTCTTATTAACTCTTGTATCTACTTGCTTTATCTAGATTCCCTAATATTATTCTTCATTCTAGAGATAACCCTAAAAAGCTTATCAATTTTGGTATGTAGGTGTTCTATCTAGATCCCCTAAGGTTAAGCTTCATTCTAGAGATAACCTTAAAAGGCTTATCAATTCTAGTATCTAGGTGTTCTATCTAGATTCCCTAAGGTTAATCTTCATTCTGTAGATAACCTTAAAAATCTTATCAATCTCAGTGTCTAAGTGTTCTATCTAGATCCCTTAAGGTTAAGCTTCATTCTAGAGATAACCTTAAAAAGCTTATCAATCTTGGTATCTAGTTGTTCTATCTGGATTCCCTAAGGTTAAGCTTCATTCTAGAGATAACCTTAAAAAGCTTATCAATCTTGGTACCTAGGTGTTCTATCCGGATCCCTTAAGGTTAAGCTTCGTTCTAGAGATAACCTTTAAAACCCTATCAACTCTAGTATTTAAGTGTTCTATCTAGATTCCCTAAGGTCAAGCTTCATTTTGGAGATAACCTTAAAAAGCTTATCAATTGGTCTATGTATTATTAATCTTGGAACTAATCTCATTTCTTGGTCTATATTCTCATACTTCTAATTTCTTTGAATCAAAAATGCTACTTGCACATTCATTCAAAGAGGAGCAAACGTAATACCCCAAAATTGGCACATTGCCATGCTAAACCAATTCTGGTCTATTTAATCAATCCTAAATTCTATTTTAGTAGGAAATTTTTATTTTGATACTCGCTACTTGACCTAAGTGTCAAATGTAGAAAACCCTAATCTATATTAATCACAATCTTCATTCAACTCCTAAGTATTGACTCAAATTAGATACATTTAACCCATTAATTAAGTTTAATTTAATTATAAGTGTTCATACTTTGATTAAAATTAAATTACCTCTTTAGCTAATGTACAAAGGAATTAAATGTATTTAATTTAATAAGATGATGTCCTCATTTTAATCTATTGAATTTAATTATTCAATTAATTAAGATTATGCATTTATGAGATCACATTCTATTTTATTAAATTAAATGTATTTAATTTAATAAGATAATATCCTCATTTTAATCTATTGAATTTAATTTTTCAATTAATTAAGATTATGCACTTATGAGGTCATATTCTATTTTATTAAATTAAATATCCTCTCCAAAATATTCTCTTCAATTAGAAATGGAAATTCTGAGTGAACTAGAACTCGAAATTAAATTAACTTAGTTAACTCTTCCTCACACTCAAAAGGAGACTCAATTAACTTTCCATCACACTCAGATCTAAATCAATCAACTCCACTCACACAAAGAATTTCCATTTTAACTGAGTCTCATCTCCAATCTTGACTATTCAATCCAATTGATCTCAACCTTTGATCAATCCTGGGATTCTATTTAAGGAGTCTTCAATTCCTCATTACAAAAGTTGAATTGAATATGCATCAAATTTATGTTGAAATATCCACTTGCTCATACATTCATAGCTTTTATATTTTCTAGCGTAATAATCTCATTTTAATGTTAAAATGCATTCATTTAGATTAAATGACATTTCTTATTTCTAGATTAATTGCATCTCATACAGATTAATTTTCATTCCCATATAGCTTTAAATCCTTCATACTAGAGGTGTGGTTACTAGCTTCTCATTATAAGGGCAATAGCATAATCATTCTAGCTAGAAGGCATCAGATCGATTTGCCAAATTATTTTAGATGAAGAACTCAATGTTCATTCTGGAATGGTTTCACATATAATGATAATGTTGAAGTGTGTGTGTGAAGACTGAGGCCCATATTTCCCACATACAGTGTGTAGTTTGCTATGAATTCTAAAACTAAAACAATGGTATCCAATGGAAATGTATTCTTTCACAACTTGAATTGTAAATCCAGTCATCGAGGTCTATGTGTATGCCTTGTACACTTGTAAATAATATTTTCATGAAAAATCTTCATGAACTCATACACTGGAATATTTTCAATGACTAAATCACATCTTTTACCTTACTTCCCATCTTTTATAGGATATGTTATTATCATATTTTTTTGTAATGTACTATTTGATTTCCAATAGCATGTGTACTATTTGTATGTTCACAAGTTGATAAAAGATGCAAAGAACCAAAAAATGTACCATCCAAGCATGACAACTTGTAAAATTGTTAACTATCCCCTATTTCACATAAAATGTTGGATATGAATGCTCTTGAAGATATAGGTGGCTAATTTATGTCACAATATTGCAAAACAAACTTAGAATGCAAAAACACACATATATACCTAGAATAATCAAAATGATTAGAAAAATGCATCCTACAACAAGTTGTGTGTGTGTGTGATTTATCTTCACATAAAAAGGTTTACCCCTCTCAAAAAATCTAACTTATTCAAATTTGAGGATACATACCAATAAATTTTGCAAAAAATTGTGTCTGTGTTGAGTCCACAAAATGTTACACATGTAGATCTCAATTTTAGCTACTAGTCCTCCTCCTTACAAAATCTCTTTGACTAGGGGAAACACACATATTATTTGTCCAAAAATCTTTAATTAAAAATTTTATAACTTCACTAACTTTTTTATGCTTTCATAGTAGTCTATGGCTAAATATCTATAACTCATTCTTTTTGGATGGTCCACTCTCTCACACCTTACCATGGCTCTCCTTAGAGTACCTCTATTGATTTTCAATGTTTTTCTTATCTTTCTAATGAGTCAAGATTTTTTCATTTGGGGTACTTACTATTTTTGATGTAAGTATGCATCTTGTGATATTACTATCTTTGGTGTGTGATTTAGAACCCACTTTGTCATATACACTCATTAGATTCTTTATAATATTTTTTTTCATCTGACTCATCCATCATTCTTACCCCAAGAATCTTCATCATGAGCCTAAATTTAAAAGTCCTCATCCTTTCAATACATAATTGGCATTAACCTATCACATTTAATTCTTCAAAGAATAATTTCCACATCTGATTAACTTTTCTTTGACAAGTACGCTTGCTAATCTTGTCAGGCATTGATTTCAAAATGTTAGTATCAATATCAATCAAACATTTTGGACTTCTAAAATAATTTCTAGAAGGTGTTATAATCTGTTTCGTTCCCTCAACATTTTGAACATTGACATAAGCTTTATTAAATTGCATACTTTGAATTGAAGATGATGTACCTTAGCAATAATATACAAAATATGGAATATCACCTACTTGATATGTTGATATTGTGCCTTCAACATGACAGGATGGAGTGTGTATATTGTCAGACGTATAAATTAGAATCTCTTCAACATGAGATGATGGTATGACTCCAACATTGGAAGATGGTGTAGCCTCACAATTTAATTGTCTTCTTGAGTGAACTACAAGAGTCTCATTCATTCTCTTTGTCTTTCCAATTATTCCTCTTTATTTCTTTGTATTGGTGGTTTTTGTTCCTCTTCTAAAGACAATTCTTCATTATTGTATTAAAATTTTCTTTGTTCATGTAGTGGTTTCATTTTATTTTTTTAAATTGTCAAATCTCTCTCCCTCTCTTTGTTGTTTGAATTTTTGGTTTCTTCCTTGGCATGATGATCATTTCTACATGTATAATTATAATGAATTACTAAAGAATATACTTTAAACAACTTGTAAAATTATAATGAATTATTCATACATTAAATTTTTTAACCATTTCCAAATAACAATTCATTCAAAATGAAAATTTTAATGAATTCACTATATATTAAACAACTTGTCAAATTATAATTAAATTTGTCTCTATAGTAATAAAGAATTTTTAAAAAGGAGTTCACTAACCTTTATACAAAGAATGTTAAAAAACCCTTCAAATAGTGTATCCAATATTTGAATTTGGTGTTTGCTAGCTTCCAATACCGTAAAACCCCTTTTTTTTGTCAGAACACCAGAATAGAATACAAAAAAAAATAGAGAATATAGTAAGGACTGAAACTTTCCTTGTAACCATTTTTTGGTGTTTTCATAAAAGAGTGCATGCACTATAAAGTGCATATATACTTTAGTGTGTATGCACTATGTGAAAACTCTCTCTCTCTCTCTCTCTCTCTCTCTCTCTCTCTCTCTCTCTCACACACACACACACACACACACACACACACCCATTAGCATGAATATTGATGATATTACTTAGGGGAAGTGTCCTAAGCATTGGAGAGTATTGACATGTTGCATTCATGACTATGTTTGTCATTGATGTCAACATAGCATGGTTTCTATAAAGACTGGCTAAGTAGCAGATAGAGATCTTGATGTTATGGATGATGGTTTGACTATTTGGTGATGTGTAGTTATGGACATGTTTTACACAATGTCTTGATGATGTGGTCGAGTGCACAAATTCTAAGTCAAAGTTGTATGGAAGTTGTATTTGATTTATAGAGAGTCATTTCAAGACAAAGGATTGGGAAAGAAGTTCCTAATGTTTGTTTTCTATCTTACATCTAAGATGCAATGAGAAGATGCATAGTCAACCAATGACAAAGGACAATTAGTTGATGACATCAGTGAGTACACAAGCCCTAGTATTGCACATGTGAATTTTTGTATAGACTATGAGCTGATAGTTTTATTGTAATTGTAATTAATTAATTATCTTTTTATAATTAATTGGGAAAACCTCAAGGTTGAGTCAAGGAATTATTATGAAGATATGGTATAAAAGAAAGATTTTTTCCTTGTTTTTTATGCCAACATGAGTGTTGTGATTTTTGTATGAAGTGTGAAGTGCAAAAAGGAGTAGAGCTCTTACTGAATGCATTTAAGTGATCCAAGGGATTATTGAATGTGATAGAATGAACTCTCCAATTTTGTTGTCAGATTTTGTGCAGGTGTTAACAATGAGTGGCTACAGGAAGATCTATAGTTTTGGGGCCTTCTTAGTGAAATGGGCTAAAATTGAAAACATAGTTACAAGATTGGTAAAACATGGTAAAAATATAGTTGGGGTCACTTTTGATCACCTTTATTCAGTTTAAACCTAAATTTTTACTAGAATTTCATGAGGTTTTAGATTTTGGGCAAACAAAATAGTTTTTATCATTGAACATGAGATGTTTCAAGTCAGTTACAAAAGATTAATAAAAACCAAATCAAATCAAAGGGGAGAGAGATTAGAGAGATTCTTTTCACTGCAAAGGAGGGAATTTCAAGTGAACACATGTCATTTTAGATCAAATCTGAGAATTCTCTCCTTGTCTATATCTTCCTCTTTCTTATCCATTGTAAGTGGTTGGAAAATATTGGAAATTCTGGAATTAAAACATTTAGTAGAATTGGCTCTGGAATTGATGAATTCTAAATGGAAATATCTGGGATGTGTTGGTTCCAGACCATGAAGCTTTGCTTTGGTTGTGATAACCCCTTCCCATCCCATCAGTTTCTCATTTCAACCATTTTCTCTCTTGTATGACAACATATGTTTTTGTATAGTCTAGTTTATTAGGTATCTTGTGAGTCAATTTTATGCATTTTCATATATTATTTCAAGGAAATTGATACAAAAAACAACACATGTTCAGTATCATGTTAAATCTTGTCTCCTTTCTCAGTGATGTGTAATGTTTTATGATCTTTGAACAAAGAGCCTAGATCATATTTGCAATCCCTTAAGGCTCTATGTTGTTTCATTATTGATTGTAATTCAAGGAATTATGTAAATTCTTTAGGGAAATCAATAGGGTTGTAGGTTTATTAAGGAGGATATCAGGTAAGAATGAGATTATGATTGAACATTGATATCCAATTTAAAAGGTAAATGGATAAATTTGGAGTCTTGGCATAGGATATGTGTCTAGGATATCCAAAATGCATAAGAGAGATTTATGAATTTTCCCAATGGATCAGGCATTGATCAACTACAAGATCATTAGCTTGTTGTCTATACTTGGTTTTCATCCACTTTCCCCACCCACATAAAATCAAATTAAATTCAAATCATCTTTATATTTTATGTTGAAGAACCAAAATAGAATGCCCTCACTCAGCTTATGAATTGCATTGTCTTGCATTTAGCTACTACAGATCTAAGTATTACATCAGTTATTAGGTGATATGAGGGTTGTTGTCTACTTTTTTAGATTTAGGAATATGTTTTTGCACTGGTACCATATTAATTGAATCTAAGGTCCACCCACCTAGCTTTTGTAAAGCTTAAGTAGAAGAAGGGTCAAGCCTTATAGTTGGCCCGGTGTCTAAAATGACATGTTAAGGATGTGAGTTAGCTACCCCTAGATTTTTCTTGTTCTCATTGGGGTAATTTGAAACTTATAGCATTTCAAAATGCCAAAAAAATGGCAACTCTATTGGGGAGATAAGATGGACATACATCTTGTTAAAAGGACAAGAACCTCTGGTGTGAATTGAATACTTTAGTCCTATTTTTCAATATGGTTTTGCCCATTTGAGTCACCATAAAAATGGTGGCTCTACTGGGGACTATATTGAATCTAACTAATAGACAAAACTTGAGAATTTGAAGAAGATTCAATACAATAGGAAGAATTTGCTACATTAGCAAGGTTTTGAGGTGTTTTCCATTTCTCTGTTGAAGTTTTGTGTTCCCCAATTAAGATTTATTCATGGACAATAGTATGTTGTGAGAAGTGGATGTAAATTATGTTATATGACTCTTATAGGTCTATCTTCAATCAATTCAATTTTTGCATGTGTTGTTGAGAAAATTCAAAGTCAAGAAGCAACATAAATTTGTATTCCCTTTTCCAAGTTTGTATCTACAAGAGTGGTTTGATGGTTTGCATTTCTTCTACATCTAAAGGTTTGGTTTAGATTTTTCAACTGAAAAATTATGTTTTATTTCTCACATGAGTGAGTGGTGACTCTCAAATCTCTGTACCAATTTGTTCTTAGTTGATTTCATTGCAAAATGTTGAAGGACTCTCAATTGTATGAGCAGATCTAAAGGTTTTGATAGTCTCTTGAAAAGGAATTTCAAATTATTGATAAGTTTTAAAGTGTTGTTTTTGATTAGATAAACAAGTTTTACAGGGATCCTGAAACTCAAAAGTTAGAACATAAAAGGCTGATAATAAGCATGAAAGCCCAGCCAAAAAAGTATAAGTTCAAAGGCTGAAAATAAGCATAAAGCCTAGCCAAAAAGTAGAGTTTTGAGAAAAGACTAGGAAAAAAAAGAAGAAAAACCACAGCCTAAAGCCAGAACAAAAAGCCAAAATACAACAAGAAAAAAAAGAATAGGTGAGAGTTATTCCTCGTTCTTTCACTCCAACTCTTGCATAACCTGACCAGCCTCAAAGGGTAGTTGATTCTCCTCTGCTTCCAGCTATTGCACCCTTTGGTTCCCCTAGTCCTGATTAGGAGTGGTGTTGTCCTTTGTAGAGTCATCCTCCCTTCTGGCTTCATCCCTATCTTTTCCTTCCTCATCATCCTGCATTTCTTTGTCTTTGATCCAGCCCATAAGAGAGATGATGTTGTTTGCAGTCTATTGTTATAAGAAATACAAAGTAAAAAGTGGATCAAAATAGTAATTTCTTTATCCTCTAGCAAGGAGGTGGTGACTCTACAAAGTTTTGACTAGTGGTGTGAAGAAATTTCAGTCTTGCAGTTGTGCCAAATCAATAGATCAAAGTTTAGTGTAAGCAATTGAGGTATTTTGGTTTTCATGTTTCTCTTTCATGGAAGTCAAGTGCTTAAAATTAGAGCCTCTATTTAGTGATTTCAGATCTAAAATGGAATCATATTTTAGATCTAAAATTAGTTTACCAAGACATGAAGATGTGCTAGAAGAGATAGTAGAAATTAAGAAAGATTTTCACAATCATATTATCCGGTTTATAAGAAATGTGGTAGGAAATTTTCAAGGTCTAGAAGATGATTAGATCTATGAAATGTTTAAATCAACACTTATGGATTTTCATGTGTCTCTAAGACCCAAGGAATCTTCATGGCCTATTGCTTTCTTAGATGTCTTTATACCTAATTCAGTTAACTAGCCATCACATTTGAGGGTACAAATTTTTTTTTTATGTTGATAGTCTTTTCATGAAATTTGAGAATGATTTAAATAGCTAATGTGAATGTGTTGAAGGTAATAGTGAGTCTAGTCAATCCATAGATAATGATAACATTTCTTGTGATTATGAAGAGATGGATTCTAGATCTACTGAATTAGATGATTTTAGTTAGTAGGATGAAGATGGTTATGTGACTGAAAATTAATCATGTGACAGTATGCATGAGAGTGTGGAAAGTTTTAATAGTAGTACGGATAATTTTTCTTTTGGTAAAGATGAGAATGACCCACCTAGTAAAGAGGTATTGTGCAAAGAAGAGGTAATATGTTGTAGCATGGATTTTGGTTTTTTAGATTGTCATATTAATGGTACTACTATTATAGGTTTTTTAGATCAGCTGGTTTATGATCATAACCTAGGAGAAGAGACTTATGATGAAGTCTTGTTAAGTGTTGATGACATTTAAGAACTCCTAGCTCATGATCTCAAGAGATATGAAAATATTTCTCTGGATGCTCATGTTGTCCCTTGTCGTACTTATTCTCAAGGTGAGGTCATTTCCCCAAGATTTGGTGTTGAATTCAATAAACAACCAAAATATATATTGTCAAGTTTTGGAGGTGTATGTGATAATAGATCAAGTATCAATACACATGATGAATTTTCTAATAAGGAGAGTACTAATATGGAGAAGTTTTGTTTTGTTTCAAATTCCTATCATGCTGATTATACTGAAATTGGTTTCAAATATAACAAAGAAGCAACGGCTAGAAGTGATAAATTTGATTCTGAGTTTGCACTATACCCTGATGATAAGCTCAAAGCTCATTCTAATGAATTGTTTGATGAAGATTACAATCAACATGATTTATGTTAGTACTTTCACGATAGTTTTTCAGACATGGTAACTAATCAGTTGTTTGAGTGTGAAGAGGTTTCAGCAAAAGGAAAATCTAATTTGATGAATAACATGGTTGCAAGTAAGCAATGATCGGATTCTACATATTCTTCACATCCGATTACACAAGGTAAGTTGCAAATTTTTGACATATACAACTTTTTGAACAAGGTAGAATATGAATCATTTGTATTTCCGTTGGAGAGCATGCATCAGTCATATGTGGATGATGATTTTTAGAATGATTCTAATTTACATGAGTATGCTGATTTTTTTTCTCATAGTGAGCATGAGGTAGAGGTTAATGTTGATGTATATATGCATTATGAGAATAAAGGAATTTGTTTTGTTTTGCCAAGTAATTTTTTTCAAGA
Organism: Cupressus sempervirens; assembly: GCA_028749045.1. NCBI lineage: Eukaryota > Viridiplantae > Streptophyta > Pinopsida > Cupressales > Cupressaceae > Cupressus > Cupressus sempervirens. Next base: position 243,151,370 of record CM053793.1, on the reverse strand, counting down.
TGCTGATCTAATTGATGAAACTGATAGAAGTAATGTTTCTAGTTTGCCTCATGAAAGTTTAGATAAAAATCAGATTTATGATAGAGGTAAAAGTTTTTGTTGAAGTTCGGTGGCTCGGGCTCATTGTGTGTACATAGTAGGAGTAGTTGTTTCCTTGATTTCAATAAAGATGTTCGAGAGAAGTTTTTGTGAATGGTTTGGTTCTTCCAGAGATCTAAATCTTTGCCATGCCTACAAGGGACATGCATCCCTTGATAGAGCCACTGTTGGTCTAGTTTTTACAAAATAAGCTTTCCCAAATCCTAGGTTAAAAATTAGAATTGAATTCATTATTTGTTTGATTAGGATTTTCAATTCTTTGGCCTTGTATTTTAATAACCTTTGAAAAATATGTCAAACCCTAAGTTTTGCATTCCTTTTAAATTTATTCGGTCACAAATCTTTTTGAATCTCAAATATTTTATGTCCCATTTAAATATTTTGTGCCCCAAGTACCTTTTTCCTTTTGTTTTTTGTCATCCGATCTTTACAAGATCTATGGTAGTGGCATTGTCACCATGTGAAGATGCAAGTGTTTTATGTATAGCGACATAGTGACTGCACTGAAATTGACTTGTGGTGTCATGAAATGGAGGCATGAAGACTAAAAAGTGCATGGTGTTAGAAGTTTTTAGTCACTTGTTCCATATCAGAATTGTCAAAACTAAAAAGGAAGCAAGAATAATGAAGTGCAAATGGCATCATTGGAATATAGCTTTTTTGATGAGTTGCTATGTCAATATCAGAAAAAGTTTACATCCCACTATTAGCGACATAGTGCCTTAACAAAAAATATAGAGGATGATGGCTTTTGAAAATTTTGGTGACCATAAAAGTTTCCAAGCGGTATTGAGCACGTGCATTTTTATTACCATGTTAGAAGTATTAATTATGGTACTCATGATTGATTAGCAAGTTTTTCCCAGCACTATATTTCATCTTTACTTGTGGGGTCACTATGTCACAACCAAAAAAATTATGGATATTGCTAGTAGCAACATAGCGCCTTGCCAGAAAGTAAGGAAGACAAGAGATTATGAAATAGATGGGTGCCTAAATTCCTATTATTAATATTGGTCATGTGACTTTATTGCTTTGTTAGAAGCATTGATTGCAGTGATGATGGTGGAAATGAAAACTTTTCTTGACACTAGAATCTCTAAAGCCTTAAAGAGGTCACTATGTCATGATACGAAAATGAAAAATTTCCACCATTAGCAACATAGCGCCTTGATAGAAAACAAGAACGTGGCACCTAGTGAAATCATGAACCCACTCTTTCAAAGGATATTACTAATGTGTCTCTCATTGTAGTTGTTAGATGAGCTAGAGCATATGAAATGTTTTCATTGGTTGGCTTGGCTGATTAGATCCTAATGAGGGAAGATTTTGATTCATCATCGATTTTGGTAAGATCAACGGATAGCACTTCCCTACATTACAAACATGCTTGGATTTTTAAAAATGTGGGCAAGTACCAATGTGTCGCATGTCATAGTGGGACCAAGCTTTGTGGAGGACATTGAGTCATGCTAGGTTGGAAAGCCTTGCTGAATTGGAGCACACTCATTCGTGGAACAAAACACATATATAACAAGTTGCATATGATGTCGTGGGCGCAAAAATTCTTAGAATTAATATTGTAGTCTGTGCCACTGTCAGACTTATCAGAGCACGTTCATTTAAAAGGTGACATCCTATTAGACAAGACAACTGACTTGACGATATAAGGGTACAAGTTTGTGTGACCGTTGATCTTGACTTAATCAATAGATGGCACTTTCTTGCTTGGTGAAGTTGCATGATAGATAAATAAAGCAGGTAAGTGCCTTGGTGACATGTGTCCTTAATGATGTCATTACTCTTCTCTCAGACTGTTAAAAGGGTTTTAGTTATGCCATTGTTGATCTTTCAGAGATTGACAGCTGGTGCATGCTCACATTATGAAAGTGCTCATTGGATAGATAAAGTGGGAAAGCACCAACTTGATGTGTGACAAATGTGATGTCAGGGACCCATGCCCAAGTCATAAGTCAGATGAAAGATTGTATTCGTTGGATCAAGATCAGATCAATGCACATCACTACATACCTATGAAAGGATGTGCACTATTTACTCAATGTGACATGGAAACCAAGGGACCCACCATAATTATATGTATGTAATTTAATTTCCTTGCCTTTAGATCAAATCCAGATCTATGGCTATCACTTTGTCGTTATGGAGATTTGCTCGATTGTTAAGGATAGTGACATAGCAAGTAAAGGAAATGGATAGAGGGCCCACAACATTTGTACTAAGTGATGCATCAAATGTCCTCTACTCAATTAAGATGGAATCAATGATCTTCACTTTGTTGCCATGGGAAGTTGCTCAAGTTTTATGTATAGTGATATAGTGAACAAGAAAAATGAGGGAGGGATCCACCACTCTGATATTAAAAAATGCATTAAAATGTTTTCCATCAGATTGAGATGAGATCAAGGGTTATCACTTCATCAGTATGGTAACATGCTCCCTCTTTATGTATAGTGAGGTAGCGACTCAATGACACATGTCCCTAAAGATTAGTGGGTCCAATTCGAAATGCCAATAGCGAAGAAAAGGTATAGATGGAGAGTTTTCATTGGTTTGACTGATAGTATGTCAAGTGGAAGATGAGTCATCCCTATTTTCACTCCTAGATCATAGGATTTTTTGAGATCAATGGTGTAAATTTGAAAATGTAAGGTTACGCCACTCTATTTTACTTGTAGTTCATTAATAAGGAATGAAAGCTTCATGTGCAAGCAAAAAATAGAGTATATTGTAGAAGATCTCACCATTTTCATCTCACACGAACAAGATTTCAAGCTTTCTGAGTAGAAGAAATTATTGAGAATTTGTGCTGAGCTTGATTAGAATGTGAAGTAGTTTTCCATTTGTTCACAAGATGTTGCAAGATTATAGAGCAAGTGTATGAGTGCCAGGTGTGTTTGATGTTAGAATTAGTGGGATGAGAAAAGGTTTAAGTTGGGTCACAAATTATGGTCTCTGATCTTATGATGAATCTTTCATCATGAGATCTCAAATTTATGAAGAAGGATCTCTGATCTTACGATTAGGGCATGATCATAGAATTGCACAAGAAAATCAATAAGCTACCAATGATATGATGTGGAGGTTTAAAGTTCAGTGTACCATCATAAAGGAAAACCAGATCATTGGCAATGTTACTAAAGGGTGAGCCTAGCTATGGTCGTATGATCGTAGGCTAGGAAACACTAACCCACGATGCTATGAAGCTACTTGGCATGACATCAAGAGATAAAATTTGTAGTGTTGTGATGTTAAAAATTTGTCTTTGTCATAAGGTCGAGAGGATGCTCATCGTATCATCAGAGAAGCTACTAAGGAGAATTAGAGAGCTATAACCTTATGATAGGTTGGAAGATCGTAAATATAATAAAGGGGTCATTATGATGCTATGGTAAAGGATTTCCAATGTGGGATCATAGAAGGATTCTCAAATGTTTACGATGTCACAAAAATAGTGTGTCAAATGATTTGATGGAGAAAATAAGAAAGAAAAGATGTTACGAAGTAAATAAGAGGTTGGAGATGTGGGGCCCGCTCAAGAAAAACTAACAAATACGAAGTGGACAAGTGGCAAGGAGATTTGAAAATAATATAAAATCAAAATTCAAATATTTTGAATCCTTGGAGTTTCAAATTGTTCAAAAGATTTAAATTATTTAATGGTTTAATATAGTTTTCCTATATAGATTATTTAAATTTTTATTTTATATTATGTTTACAATCTGGGAGCTAGATTTTCAATTCAGTCTTAGGGGCATGATTTTTATTTGAAATGTGCAGTATAATATACCGTTGGAATTGATAAAGAATAAACTCTCCATTTTTGTAGTTAGATGTGCAAGTGTTAACCATGAGTAACTATAGGAAGATTTGTAATTTTGGTGCCTTCTTAGTGAAATGGGCTAAAATTGAAAACATAGTTACAGGATTGGTAAAACATGGTAAAAATGTGATTGGGGTCACTTTTGATCACCTTTATTCAGTTTAAACCTAAATTTTTACAAGAATTTTATGAGGTTTTCGAATTTTGGGTAAACAGAATGGTTTTTATCATCGAACAAGAGATGTTTCAAGTCAGTTATAGAAGATTAATGAAAACCAAATTAGATCAAAGGGGAGAGAGATTATTTTCACTGTAAAGGAGGGAATTTCAACTGGACACATGTAATCTTTAGATTAGATCTGGGAATTCACTCCTTGTCTATATCTTCTTCTTTCTCATCCATTGTAAGGGGTTGGAAAATATTGGAAATTTTGGAATGAAAAAATTTAGCAAAATTGGCTCTGGAATTGATGAAGTCTAAATGGAAAGATTTGGGATGTGTTGGTTCCAGACCATGAAGCTTTGCTTTGGCTGTGATACCCCCTTCCCATCCCATCAATTTCTCATTTCAACCATTTTCTCTCTTGTATGACAACATATGTTATTGTACAGTCTAGTTTATTAGGTATCTTGTGAGTCAATTTTATGCATTTTCATGTATTATTTCAAGGAAATCAATACAAAGAACAACAAGTGTTGAGTTTCATGTTAAATCTTGTCTCCTTTATCAGTAATGTGTAATGTTTTATGATCTTTGAACAAACAGCCTAGATCATAGTTGCAGTCCCTTAAGGTTGCATGTTGTTTCATTGTTGCTTGTAATTCAAGGAATTATGTTAATGCTTCAAGGAAATCAATAAGGTTATATGTTTGTTGAGGAGGATATTAGGTAAGAATGAGATTTAGATGGAACATTGATATCCAATTTACAAGGTAAATGGATAGATCTAGAGTTTTGGCATAAGATATGTGTCTAGGATATCCAAAATGCATAAGAGAGATTTATGAATTTGCCCAATGGATCAGGCACTGATCAGCTATATGATCATTAGCTTCTTGTCTATACTTGGTTTTCATCCACTTTCCCCACCCACATAAAATCAAATCAAATTCAAATCATCTTGATATTTTATGTTGAAGAGCCAAAATAGAATGCCCTCATTCAGCTTATGAATTGCATTGTCTTGCATTTAGCTACTACAAATCTATGTTATTACATGAGTTATTAGGAGATATAAGGGCTATTATCTACTTTGTTAGATTTAGGAATATGTTTTTGCACTGGTACCATATTAATTGAATCTAAGGTCCACCCGCCTAGGTTTTGTAGAGTCTGAAGTAGAAGAAGGGTCAAGCCTTATAGTTGGCCAAGTGTCTAAAATGACATGTTAAGGATGGGAGTTAGCTGCCCCTAGATGTGTCTTGTTCTCATAAGGGTAGTTTGAAACCTGTAGCATTTCAAAACACCAACAGACCATAAACTTACTCAACTCCTATAGAGTACAATACATACTTTCTTATGTACATGACTCATTCTATGTAGATTAGCTCGGTTGTAGTGATGACTATCTGACTCTACCTTGTAAATGACTAAGGGGTTGTCACTAATAGATAAAAATGGTTAGAGACAACAACAATTTCCCCCTTTGACATTAATGGAAAAAACACTTTGTCATGTTTACATTGTTATAATACAATCTAATAAATGAGCTCTCCCCCTTAGTCTTATGACTTATGCAATTGAACAATGGATAAACAATGTAAAAATAAATAAGAAATCAATTTCACCTTTATTCACATATGTATTTCTCCCCTTGACATCACATATCATTCTCACTTCAAAAACTCTTATTTCCCCTTAATTTTTAACACTATATGTTAGTCCTGTTGGGGTTGAATAGGTGGAAGTAATCCATATTTTTCAATGAATTCCTTGTGAACTCTAGTAATCATGGACAATGCATGATCCCATGTGGTTCTTGCTACTTCCAATATATGATTCTGCAACTATAATCTTGTAGCCAAATCAATTAAACTATCAACCACTAAAAGATTTCGATCTTCGATGATAAGATCCTAGGTTGTTTTCAATTCTCTCTGCATAACCTCCAAATGAGGTATCATCATTTCTTGGATAGAGATCAATTTGGATCTCATATTTTTGTCAACTAATTGAAGCTCGACCAATGATCCTTTAGCATTTAGTAAATTATTGAAATGATCAATGCTTGATTTTGCTGACTTAGAAATAATGCTATTGGATCTCTTGATCTTAGCTTGAATCTGATTGATTTGTGCCTAAATATTGTCAGTGAATCTTGGCACATTTGACAAAATTGTGTACAAATATTGTACCTTCAATATTAGCTCAAGCATAATCTATACTCTCTCTTATAATTGTACGTTCTTCTCGGCAATGGTTATGGAAACTTTGTCCAAAACCTTAATTTCAAATCTTCTAAAAGACCAATCTATGAGCTTCTCATTTGACTTCATATTTCCAACATTCACATGATCAACTATAGTTACAAGTTGGTTGATGATTGGTGCCTCTTCACCAAAATTTTGAATATCAAAAGCATCAATAAAAATATGCTTTAAATCATGTAGTACCTATTTTTGCTTGTGTTCCTTTTTGAGCTCTTCGTGTCTTTTTTTTCTTCACCAAAACTTCTTATAGAAAAATTATTTTCTCCAAAGTGATATTTGCTAGGTCTAGCTATGGTATCTTAGCGATTTCATCTAGACTAACTTCCATATCTGGTGAAACATCTTTTATTGCTCTCCTCTTTCTGCTGGTGAAGAAGTGCTACTACTAGGCACTACCTTGAGAGTTGGTGAAGGGGTGTCACCACTCAATATTACTTGTGCATTTTTGCCAGAGGAAATAATAGTTACACTTAGTTCATCTTCATTTGATTCTTTTTCTTTCTCAATACAAGGTACTAAAACAATCTTATTATCTACACTTGTTTCCTTCTCTTCTGTGAGCCTTGACTACTCGATCTATGGAATGTCAAGGGTGTCGGCATGTATGGGGGACATGTTTCCTTTTGGACTCAATACACCATGTTTTCTTTTGGACTCAATACACCATAGCTTTCTCCACTACTATAATAATATTTGATGTTTACTGTGTCTATCATTATTGTCTTTGGTGTTAACCCAAAAGTGCTCTTCCATAGAAACTCACTCTGTTATTGAACAACTTTCTCTTTATTTAGTAAGATAAAAAAATATTCTATATTTTGGAACAAATTTTCTCCTATACAACTCCAAAAATGTGTCCTTTTTCTCCTAGGATAAGTTAGGCATTACTCTAACTAATGTGTCAGTCCTTATCTTTTTCTCTCCCTTCTCTGCCTATTCCCATCTTATGTTCAATCTATCATATAAGTCTTGAGGTATATTCTTCTCTATTTCACTAGGAGCTAGTTTAAAAGTTGAGATCATTTCTACCATAGTCTCTTCAATTTAATTTCTATCATCATTATCTAGTATATCATAATTGACAATACTGAAACAAGATAAACCTAGGGAACTCCTTAGGTTTGCACATATCTCATCAATACAATTAGCTTTCCTTTGAGGTGGTTCTCTAACCAATCTTCTTTTCTTGGTTTTGGGGACACTGGGCTTTGTATCTTGTTCTACCTTCTACTTTTTAGACTACTCGACACTAGAAACTACCATGGTTCTTGGCTTGTTTGGTGGTGGAGAAGAGATGGGTGTCATTACTAGCTTCTTCTTTGTTCCTTGAACCTTCTTACTCAGTGGTATGACAACAACTAGGGCTTTTCCCTTGTCACCTTCTTCTTCTTCCTCTTCCTCATCACCACTATCTTGTTCTTCATCTTCATAGGGACCTTGTGTCAATTGTAGTGGTTATTTTCCCTCACCTAGGGTGCCCAATTTTTCATCTAAATCTTCAATCATTTTCTTACTTTTCTTTTCCTTAGAAGCTATCTTTATATTTACAATTATCCTTGCTTTACCTCCTTCATATCTCCCAAAAGGTTCATCCTTAGAATCTATCTCCTCTTTCAGAAGTGCATCAATGTTTGCACTCACCATATCAATATCTATCTCATAGTTGAAAATTTGTAACCAAGCCTTCCTTAGCTTTACTAGCTATACAAAGGTGTTGTCTATATTCACAAGAAAACATGTCACTGTAATATTTCATGATCAACTCTTTAGGTATCCTCATTCTCCTTTTCATTCTTTTCTTAAATTCGTCAAAATAAGTATCCATTACATTATCAAAATTTTCTTCCAACTGAGTGATATATTCATTAATTTGTTTTTTTAGTGGTTTGTCTTGCTCGAATACAATATTACCAATACCAGGAAAATACCTATGGATTTAAAAGAAAATACTCAAAATTAGGGAACCAAACTTACACATTGAATTCTTCACTTTTCTTATGGATGATAGATTTTCTACAAGTTGTAACCTCTATAGCTTGGTAAGATAATACTCATGATCTTTCATTACAATATTCCACACTTGATCCATGACCATACAAGGCACACTATTCAATATGCTCAATTGACATAATTTGTTGGTAGTAAACCTCATTAGAAATTTAATTAGTGGATAAGAAATGTTTGCGATGGATAGACCATGTCCATTCCACTCAGCTCTTGTGTTTGCCTCAGCTTCTTCATGACTCAAGCTTCACATGGTTTTCTTCTTTTCTAGGGTTGGATAGCCTATATCCCTATGAATCATTTTATTTATGATCTCCACTAGTCCATTCTGTAACTAGCACCTCATGTCATAAATTCTACTCAAAATAACTTTAATTCATTCGACCTTGAAATTCTTTGGGAGTTCTAGGGCACAAGTTAACCTTTCCTTTCAACTACTTTAAATTCATCCTTTAGAATTCCTTCATTGCACAATTTATCATATGCCTCCCTAATTTCATAATCTCCTACTTCTCTAATTTTACACATATAACAACTTCTGACATCATGGATCATAATGAGTTTAGGTGGTATCAAGGACAAATCACCCATTGAGTTTCCTTTTTCATAGAAATCTCTAGAATAGAATGAAACTTTGGTGAGTGACAAGCATCACTATTCACCAATTGAATTCTAAAAACCTCTTGGCTCATTCTAATGATTGATGAAGTTTCCATGTTCATAGTTAGGGTTTGATGTTCAAGTTTCTTCTTTGGATACTCAACATAGTTTAGATATTCTGTCATTCAAGCCACTTCATTCAAATTTCTCTTGATTTCTTTGCTAGTCCCTAAAATCACCAAATCACTTTGTGCTTTAAAAAATCTAAAAGCAAGGTATGTAATAATGTCTTCAAATTTTGTTATATACCTTCTTTTGATCAATTAGTTTTCTCCATTAATGCTATGTACTTGGGTAGGTGGAAGCCAACTATCTTGATCAATATTGATGCCTTTCAACTAGGTCTTTGTATTACATCTCAGTCTCTTCCATACTAGTCAATCTCTATCATTTCTCTTCTGAAGTTCTTAGCCTATTTTGCAATGCTCAGTCAACATAGACAATTTTACTAACATTGAACAACCTTTCAAAAATTTGTTCTTATCCATCTTCACATATGTAGATATGAACTCTTGGTACATTTTTAGGTAAGGAACTAATGTCTGATATATCAATTAAGTATACAGTTGCATACATACTTCTCTTGCTTAGTTTGACATGACGTTATCACCTTCTCCATTGGATTGGGTAACCTCAAGTCCATTAACTCCAATAGTTCCATCTTCTATTTTTCGTTTCCATTTCTAGTTCATTTCATTCCTAATTTTCTCAATGTCCACTTTGTCTTTGCCTTTGTCTTTAGTCTGATTTTTGAATGTTGTTGAGTCCTACAATTCTTGCTTTGATTTTCAAACTTGTGACATTTGGAATATGTATTGTTAGGTGCATAATTATTCCTCTAATTTGTCCTATAAGGTTTTTTCTATGATCTGCATTCATATTCTCTATGCCCATTATTTTGATAGTTATAGCAATATCCTTGTAATTTAGGTGTAGTAGTTGTATTCCTTAGTCCTGACTTACACTCATGTATTTGATGTCCTTGTTTCTTATAGTAAAAATAGTAACCAATAAAATTATGTTTAGAATTTTGTATGCCATGTTTTCTTTGACATATATTTGTAGTGTGACCAAGTTTTCCACAATGATAGCATGTTGGTTTGTCCTTCAACTTTGCAATCCTCATTTCTCCATTTCTGGATGATTCTCATTTATTAGTGTATAAATGTCCCAACTCATCAAAAAAACTAGATGACTTTATAAGTCCTTCAAATTACTTTATTTCCTCTTCAGGTTTTTTTAATTTCTCCATAGATTTTTTCTCATCTTTCAGTTCATTCTTTAGTATGTCCTTCTATGATTTGAGATTTGCAATTTTCACATCCTTGTGATTCAATTCCTATTTTGTAATCATTAGTTAATTCATCATATCCAATTGTGTATTTATGAGCTTCTACACATTTGATATCATTTCTTTAAGTCTGGTAGTCATCACCCTTTTGTCTTCTTCAACCATGGTCCTATCTTCTTCAACTTTCTTGTTTTGTTCAATCACTTCACCTAGTCTTACTAATTGGATTTCATATTCTCTTTTTAGTCCTCTTTTTTTTTCATTCAGAAGTTTGTTCTTGTAAGTAGATAAATAGATTCTTTGTCATTTGGATTGATTGGTTCAAAAAGTCCTCCATTCTCCACTTCTTCACATGAAAATTATTTTATCTAAATGAAAATTTCCTTTCTCCTTTTTAGGGAATTCTTTAGATCTCGTCTTTCCTTCTCAAGTTTTTGCAGTGTGAGTTGGATGTCAATCACTTAATTGTCAATAACCTTGTTTAGTTTGAAAGCCTCCATTTCCAAGATCTAATCTCCAAGCTATTGAGATTCCTCCAGAGAACCAATGCTCTGATAGCAATTGGTCATTTATGAAGGTAAAAAAATCATAAACATGATACTAAGAAGGGGCATGAATCATAATCTTAAACACTTAAACTTTTCATCTATTCTCTCACACCTATCATTAAACTTGTGCATGTAAAACTTGTAATGTAAATATGTTCTAACATATAAATATGACCAATCACATGCATGAAAATGAAACACATAACACAATATTTGTCACCCAAAAACCCTTCAAGTTGAAGGTAAAATTGGGGTAGGGATGACACCTAGAAATCTTCACTATTGTAGGAATAAAATTAACCCTTTAAGGTTAAGTTTTTGATCATAAGATATGATCAATCCTATGAGGAGTCTACTTTGTTAAAGGCTTAAGAGACTACTAGGTATCACCTTGTTAGAGGATTTAACACTTACAAAAAATTATGGACTCTGTTATTAGATTTAAAAAGATCTATTAAGACCACTCTATTAAGAGATTTCTTTAAGTTAGTTAAAAATGACTTAGTCTTCAACTCTTAGTTTGCTTTGTAAATTGATTTTGAGTAGTTAAAAATGATTTAGTACTCGACTCTTAGTTTTCTTTGTAAATTGATTTTGAGACTTCCCCTTGCTAACTGATCCTCTCCTTTGATCTGATGTTACTTGTCTTTACGTTTCACTTCATTGCCATGAATAGGTCACTTTCTATGCTAGATGATAATAGAGCCCTATACTGAGTTCTTGTTCACATGCATACACTTCTCTAATTTTTCTCTTATGCCACATGCTTCTCTCTGTTACTCTCTCATACTAAGCTAGGTTAAGATCACCTCTATTTAAAAGGTTTCATAAAGAGTTTTCTAGATCCTTCCATAATAGCCTCTCCATCTAAATTGTTAATTGTACAACATAGGGATGTATGATCCCTATCATTTAAATGTTCTATAATAACCTCTAGTGTTTTAAATGTTCCTTCTATGTTAGCTTGTAAAACATGTTACCTCAAATTGAGTTCCATTTTTGACTTTTATGTAAACTCTGCATTGCTCAGTCTTTACTATTTATAATGCTTGGCATTGTTTTTGCTTGACATGTATTACCCTTCTAATGCTCATAATGTATTGTCCTTGACACACACTATGTAACTCAACACTTGTATAATTGGAACTTGCTCAGTCATTGATGAGCTTGGCTCATATTGAAATACTCAGCAACCATACACTTACTTAGCTCCTATAAAGAACAATACATACTTGCTTATGTACATGACTTGACCTATGTAGAGTAGCTCAATCATAGTGCTAACTGTTTGACTGAGCCTTGTAAATGACTAAGTGGTTGACACTAATAGACAACAATGGTTAGAGATACCAAAAAAACTCTACTAATTTTAGGTGAGTTGAAATATGAATATTTATAAAAGTGAAAGTATGGTCAAAAGCCAACTTTTATTTATTGGTCTAGCTATATTTTCATCTATAAAATAATCTAAGATCAAAGGGAAAAATTTTTATTTCCATATAGTTTTGTGGTGGGAACTAGACCCCTAATTTTTAGCAAGTAAAAAATCAACCTTGAAAGTTAGGAAAATATATTGATTCTGATGATGGGTTCTCCCATTAATACCTTAATCACATAACATAAACAAAGAAATAACAAAAATCTATGAGAACAAAATATGGGCTTCTTATTATAGTAGAAAATGTAGAATTATAGAATTTAGAATTACAATATGCTAATCCACATGGGCATCTTTATTATAGTAATCTGTAAGACAAAGCTAGGAACTATCACCCAGAGCTTTCCTAGACAATGTTCTAGCATTTCTTAGATAGACAATTTAATGCTTCCCAAGAAGATTCTAGAAACTAAAACTTAATACCTAGGGTCGAAAGACCTTAACAATACATATACAGTTGGCAAAATACATTTTTGACATTTATTTTGGAATTTTTGGTCGACCCAACTTCGGAAGGCCATAACTATCAAACTATTGCTCCAATTGGCTATTATAACCACATTTCAAAATCCTTAGCTCTTGATCTATAGGCTCAAATCAGTGCAAGTGCCCATCCTTTGAGTTTTTAGGCCTCATCTAGGAACATTTAGAACTTCAACGGCGAGCCTGAAGTTTTTATACCAAAATTACAAGCTAAAAATCTATAATAAATCCATGAATACTCATGATATGTTACCAAGACTAAACTAGTAGGCTGATATATATATGACAAACATCCATCTTTGAAATTAGGAAATTCCAAGCTTGTATGACTAACTTACTAAGAATAATACCTCCACAAAAACCAAATTTGCATTGAGACAAACCTTATTCAAAAAATTGAAAGAAATATTTTTTTGTTAATTCAAGATTTCTCTTACACTTAGGATGCCCCTACATCAAATTCTTATAATAATCCTAAAATTCATCCATTTATATAGATTTCATTAGTTTACTTCATTTTCAAATTCTAAATAATAATATATAAGTTTTATGTTATTGAAGTTGGACACTAATACTTTTTTGAGCATTTTCTCTTCCAAAAGGGTGACACAAGCTTGTGCTTTTACCCAAGATAAAATATTGATTAATCATGGCTATACCCTCCTAAACCTTGGCAAATTAAAAGAGAAGAAGTAAATATTGTCTTGTCAATTGGTCCTTTTGGCTTGATTGGAAATACTTATCATGGTTTGTAGCTAACTCTTAGGTAATTCCCACTATTCAAAAGGGTAATTCAAACCCTATCAAATCATGAGCTAAGTCTTTCCATTATAAAAGATTTAGTTGATTGCCAAAAATGGTGCTACATGTGGTAGAGGGGTCGCTAAAAGAAAATCCAAGCCCTATTGTCAACCTAGATTTGACTCTAGAGGATAATAAGGAGTAAAGTGATGTTAGTCTTGGACTTATGATAGCTTCACAGGTTCTCTCTTTTAATCCTAGAGATTCCATCAAAGAGCTAGAAAAGGAGTAGGAAAAAGATAAGACCTTCAAGAAATATTCATTGAAATGGGATTTGACCATGCTAATTTTGAACAACAAGTTGTAAATGTGAGGGGAAAAAAACTAGAACCTCAATGTCTTTAGGGTTTTTTGAAGGTTAAAAGCAACATTATGCAAGAATTTTGATATAGTTGGGATTTATTTTGTTAAATATATAATAATTTTTTTTATAAAATGTAATAGTTGTAGGCTCGTCACTTCCCTTTTTGAGGGAAAACACAACAATTTTTTGTATTGTATATATAGGCTAAGCACACAAAGTTGTGGTGCCAAAAGGGAGGTATAAGTGGCCATTTTTTTTCCTTCCTAAAATCAAAAAATGTTGAACTTTAACAAGAATTTGAAGCTAGTTATGTTCAAAATTGTAAGATATGACAAAAACAAAAGTAGTAGTCCTTTGGTTCTAGTTTCTAAACTACTAATTTTTTTCCAAAATAGTTTTGTTTTAGGCCCTCAAAAAAGGGGTTCACAAAAAGTGGTACTATTTATTTAGAAAAAAACATAACATAGTGCAAAGTGTGCCCCCCCTAAAATTTTAACATTTTTTTTTTTCCTGAAATCTTTTGATCGCTCTGGTCAAAAGTTACCTAACACTTTGTAGTTTATCACAAATTTTTTAGGTAATTGTATAATGTGTAATTTTTTTTAATGAATTTTGTAAGTGGGAAATTCCCAAAAATGTCAAATATCTATGTGCTTCCCCTCGCAATTATTGAAAACTAATCTAAAATCCAAACCTTTTTTTTCAAAGTGTGTAGAATGGAGCCTAGTTTCTAAAAAACTAAAGTGTTGCAAGATTTGATGAATGAGTAAAGTCTACACCAGAATTAGTACGTGTTGATTTTTGAGAGAAAATGGATATACTTTCAAAAGAAATTATAGTTGAAAGGCTTGAAATCGTATGAATTAGAAATAAATTATATGGTTATATAACTAACACAGGGACCTACAATATCACATAACCTAATTTTGTCAATACTCAACCACATAGAAACTTGAAGGAGACAACAAAAGAAAACTCAAGAATGTTTTGTATGATTGCTTTAAAATATGTGTCACACTAGTTTAGAGCCTCCAAACCTTTGGGTTGGATCCCCAAGGAAAATCCAACCCTTAGGCATGGTTTAATCCAATTCTTTATATAGCGCATGCATGCATGCAATAATGACCATGTGCTATAGTGTGTGTGTGTGTGTGTGTGTGTGTGTGTGTGTGTGTGTGTGTGTGTGTGTGTGTGTAATGTAAACTATTTTTTAAATTCAAGCCTTACATAGTGTGCACACACTATAGCACACACACACACTTTTCAAGCCTTGTATTTCAATAGAGATGAGGGATAGGGAGAGAGTGAAGGAGAGAGGTAGAGAGGGAGATAGGGTAGAGAGTGAGAAAGAGTAGAGGATGGTGAGAGAGTAGGGGATAGGATGTAGAGAGAGAAAGTATGGGGAGAGAGTAGGGGAAAAAAGGGAGGATGGAGAGAGAAGGGGATGGGGAAAGAGAATGTGATAGGATGCACATAGAGAGAGAGAGAGAGAGAGCTACAAAAAGATACTCATACACAATAACACTAGATATATTAACCAGGGAAACCCTCGATCAGAGGGAAAACCCTATTGGTGATGGGACCCACAAGATTATGTAATAATATAAATATTTCTTGATAGAGGATGGACCATGTTATGATTATATGAATACATTTAGTACATATGAGTACCTATTAGGAGACTTTGAATCCCTGTTAGGAGATTCCAACCCTATTAGGAGTTGTGGAAGATAGTTGGACCCACTGCCCAAACTACTTCAAGGGTAGGACCAAAGAACCCACTATCTAAATAATCTATGAATTATTCCTTGTAGAATAATAGAATTGTACTATACTATTCCTTCTTCTTCCTCTATTTTGTCAACCATAGCTCTGCTCCTTTTGATCTTGTAAAAAAATCACAAATCTTGCATCCAATAATCCCTTGGATTGCTTACACACATTTAGTAAGCACTCTACTTCTTTTCATACTTCACACTTCATACCAAATTCACAACACTCATGCTCACATTACAAACAAGAAAAAATCTTTCCTTTACACCATATCTTCATAATAATTCCTTGACTCAATCTTGAGGCTTTTCCAATTAATTATAATAAGATAAATAGTTAATTACAATTACAATAGCACCATCAGCTCACAATCTATACAAAACTTCATGCATGTGATACTAAGACTTGCACACTCGGTAATATCTTTGAGATTCTCTCTATAAATCATATACAACTTCTATACAACTTTGACTTTGACTTTGCACACTTGACCACATCATTAGGACACTGTATAGAACATGTCCATGACTGCACATCACTAGACAATCAAACCATTGTCCATACCATCAAGATCTCTATTTGCTAATTAGCCAGACTTTATAGAAACCATACTATGTTGACATCAATGAAAAACATAGTTATGAATGCAACATGTGAATCATTAGCATTCATGCTAACAATCTCCCCCAAATTAATATCATCAATATTCACCCTAGTAATCTCCCCTTTTGGCATTGATGGATCATAGATAAAAAACATTCTAGTTCCAAGAATAACAAGTAATACATTGCTACTACCACTATTCAAATATTCTAAAATCATCTTCATCAAGTAAGTCTAAAATCCTCTGGATTTTAGGACCAACATTAATTGTTCACACACTAAATAAATCTCAACAAAATAGGTGCATACTTATCAATTGTTTACTTCACACTAAAAAATTCACAATACATCAAATGCATATTCTTGCTTCCTTTCATGAATCTTTCTAAATCTCTCTAAAGAGATATATCTCCTTCATGCATATTCTCTCCCCCATACTTAGGAGATGTTTTTCATGAATATTCTCCCCCGTTGACATCAATGTCAAAGTTATTAATCTTAGTGCTACAACATACCAATTGCTAATATTTTGCACCAAGTCTTCAAGAAACTTGAGTATCCAAAGAAACTATTCAATACCATATACCAAGAGTTCTCAATGACTCAGATCATCATAGATACTCCCCCATACAGGAAGCATCAATATTCAATCTAGGTTAATAATAGTTCTCTATACCACTCGAATGGTGCACTTACTACATCACTTACTCAAAAGTAGGCAAGGGCATAACCCCAAGCATACCTCTCAAGTACTCAAATATATCTTTAGGCAAAGGCTTCATAAAGATATTTGCAATCTAATCTTTACTACTCATATACTCCAATCTAATTTCCTTTTTTGCTGCTTTCTGTCTTAGCACATGATACTTAATAGATATAATGCTTAGTATTAGAATGCAATAGAATATTGTTATACATACTCACTATACTTGTGTTATCATAGTAAATGATAATAGGTTCTTCAAACTCAATTATGATATCCTTCAACATTTTCTTCATCCACATAACTTTATTACAATTATTTGCTGCTACAACATACTCTACCTCATTTTTACCCATTGAAATACAACCTTGCTTCTTGCTTCTTTCTTAGCCAAGAAACCAATCTTCCTTAGAGAAAGAATTCTCCGCCATTGATGCTCTTTCTATCATCCATACTACCTTTCCAATCTGCATCAGTATATGCACATAGAGTGAAATCACTTGATCTGTCATATCAAATTCCATAGTTAGATGTCCCTTTCCAATATCTAATTATTATGTTTACCACTACAAAATGATACTCTTTAGAATCATCTTGAAATCTAGCTACAATCCCAACTGCATTTTCTATATCTAGTTTGGTGTGAGTTAGATACTACAAACCTCTAATCATGGATCTATAGTTCTTCTGCTCTATTGCATGTGTCTCATCTTTGCTAGATAGCTTGTGACTAGTTATCATAGATGTAATAACATGTTTAAAACTTTCCAAACCAAACCTTTTCAACAAATCATTCAAGTACATAGCTTGTGAAATAAAAATACTATCACTATTTTGTACAATTTTCAACCCTCTGAAATATTTCATTTCTCCTATCATGCTCATTTCAAACTCATTCTTGATCTCTTCAATAAACTTATCACTTGCTTCATCATTAACTCCAAAAATGATGTCATCAACAAATATTACTATTATTAGCAAACCATTCTCAATTTCCTTCAAATAGAAGTTACTATCTGCCATACCTTTAGCAAATCCAAGCTTTGCCAAATAACTATCCAACCTTGTATGCCAAGTTCTAGGTTCTTGCTTTAGACCATATAGAGCTTTCTTTAGTCTGCATACCATGTCTTTGTCTTTTGATAAAGGAAAACCTTCAAGGTTCTTAATATATACCTCTTCTTCAAGTTCTCCATTCAGGAAGGTTGATTTAACATCCATCGGATAAACCTTGAACTTCTTATATGATGCATAAGCAAGGAATATCCTTACTACTTCCATCCTAGCTATGGGTCCATATGTCTCCTCATAGTCTATCCTTTCTTGCTATGAATATCCCTTGCATACAAGTCTAGCCTTATTTCTCAGAGCTTTTCCTTGCTCATTTATCTTGTTTCTAAATACCCATTTGGTTCTTGTCACATTCTTGTCTTTAGGTCTAGGAACTAACTTCTGTGTATCATCCTTCACAATATAATCTATTTCTCCCTTCATCTCTTGAAGCCAATGATCATCTTTACATGCTTCATTTGCACTCTTAGGCTCAACTTGAGATATCAAACATATCTCCTTATTTACTCTATTTATTGTCATCACACCTTTGTCTTTTCTTCCAATTATATTCTTTGGAGGATGATTCTTTGTTAGATTCTTGTTAAAGGAAGGAGTTGACATCTCAACTATTATATCTTCTCTAGGTTTAGATATTTTGTCTCCTCTTGACTCAATAGTTAGTACATCATTCTACAAATCATTATTAGTCTCAAAGAAAACTTCAACATTATGTCTAACAATTCCAGAATAATCTTCTTCTTCATCTAAATTATAATCTACCATCTCTTCCTTAGTTCTAAAATTTGCATCAATACTTACATTTGTGCATTCAACTATTGTCTTTGTTTTATAGTTAAAACATATGTATGCCTTGCTTTTCAATGAATAACCAAGAAACATACCTTCATCACTTCTTGGGTCAAACTTACCAACAGGGTAAACTTTAAGAAAGCCACCTCCAAAAAAAGATATAAAATATTGGCAAATATTTCATTATTTGAAAAAACAAAATTATTTATATTGGCGAAACTCTATATTTTTTATTTTAAATATGATTAATTTTGGCGATTATTTTTTAATCATAATTTTTTTTGTATAAAATATTGATGAATCTCAATAATAATAGGAAGTTCATTAATCACCATGGAATATTACAAATCAAAATTGAACATTTTTTTACCTTGTGGAATGTTATGAGAATCGTTACATATACTTTAAATCAATAGTGAATAATAAATATTGGTGATATATCCCTAAATTAACTAATAATTATGATAATTATTGGTTAGTTCAATTTAATTTCTCCAATAATATATTATATTTAGGTTACTCAAATCTATTCATATAACGAATATTGTGGCGAATATTTGAGTTTAAATTTTTCAATAAAATAAATTATTGAGCGATTTCAAATATTCTAGAATTGAATTTTATAAAACTATGGCAATTTAAGTTGTATAAAATCTTAAATTATTAGCCAAAATTTATTTAAATTAGCCAATTTACGAATATTAGCCACTAAATTATACCCTACTTACCAGTATCGTCATCTCTCTTAATATAATATTTGCTCCCAACTATTCTAAAATACTTAACTAATGGTGAATGACCAAACCATAGTTCATAAAGTGTCTTGTTCACACCTTTTCTAATCTATACTCTATTCAAAGTGTATACTAGTGCATTGATTGCTTCTCTCTAAAATATCTTAGAAACATCATTCTCAAACAACAATGCCCTTGCTACTTCTACTATTGACTTATTCCTTTTCTCAAAAATCCCATTTTGCTAAGGTGTTCTAGCTGAAGATAGCTTCCTTTTGATTCCATTCTCTTCACAAAATATGTTAATTCTGTAGAGGTGAATTCTTCTCCTCTATTGGACCTCAAACATCTTATCTTAACACTAGATTCATTGTCAACTCTATTCTTAAATATCCTAAACTTCTCAAAAGATTCATATTTCTCTTTAAGAAATGCTACCCACATCATTCTAGTGAAATCATCAACAAAAATCATAAAGTACCTTTCACCAAAAAATCTTCTTGTTCTAGAGGGACCACTCATATTTGTGTGAACAATCTCTAGCTTCTCTATGGTAGTAAACTTCTTACTAGGAAATGATACTTTCTTCTACTTATCCAAAATACATTCTTTACACACAACATTAGTAGGCTTTGTAATCTTAGACAAGTCTTTGACTATAAATGTGCTACTAACCTTCAAAATATTATCAAAGTTTATGTGAAAATATACTATGCCACAACCAATTGTTATCCACTTTAGCTACCAAACATGTCATTTCAATAGCATCCAACCAAAATACATTACCTCTGGATCTAGTGCTAGTTCCAATTAGCTTACCATCTTTGTCTTTGATGATGAAGGTCTTCTTAGTCAATTGCACCTGATAACCCTTGTCCACCAACTATCAAACATCCATCAACAAAATAAACATCATCAGTGTTAGTTTTATGATCAAGGGTAATGGATCCAATTCCTGTTATATGATAGGCTACATTGTTACCAACTCTAACAATACCTCCATCATGATTCTTGAACTTAACAAACTAATTTGTATCACCAGTAATGTGATGTGAACAACCACTATCTATTAACCAATCATATTTCTTTTCCACTTGGAAAACTAGAGCTCTTTCTTCTCTAGTTTCTCTATCAAGATCATCTTCCTTGATAGCCACAAATCTCAATTCATCATCAATTTCACTTTGATCTTTCTCATCAGAATATTCATCAGTATTTATATACAAACAATTTCCATCTCTGTCTCTTCTAGGCTTAAACTTTCCTTTATAATTTTTCTCACTTTTAGGACATTTAGATGCATAATGACCAAATTCATCACAAGTCCAACATTTAAAGATTTTATTACCATCTTTTTCTCTTCTCACAAGATGGGCTATTCCTTCCTTAATCTTCTTGTCATCATTAGATCTATTGCTACAAAAAAACTCTCCACATGTGCTTGTACTCCTTGTCAAATTAGGTCAAATGTTTATGGCACTGAAATTTGTTTCGACTATGGCTAGATCTCCAAACTATCTTAGATCTACTTTTATAGATTCTAATCTTCCAAGAAATGTTTCCTTTGTGAAACCCTTAGTGCAAGGCATTACTAGCTAAATCATTTGAGCTACTTGTTTAAATGGTTGTGTCAAACATTTCAAGATCTTCTAGCTAACTTCATCTTCTTCCTTGGTTCTACCATGAGATCAAATTCCTGCAGCAATTTTTGATATTTTATTGATATAGCTTCTTATAGCTTCATCTTCCATCATTTTAGTATCTTGAAATGCACATATCCAATTTTGTAATCTCATTCTATTTGCATGTTTATCACCTTCAAAAGTATATTCTAATGTTTTCCAAATTTCATGAGATGTTTCAAGTGACTTTACTTGACTCTATTAATTCTCTAGAAGATCTGTTAGTAGAGCTTCTCTTGCTCTCATGTTACACATGAATATATCTCTTTCATCTTCATTGCATCCTTCTACCTTTTCTTCTTCAACATTTTCTTCTTACTCTTTGTCAAGATCCAATATCCTAAACCCATGCACACCAAATGAGTCTTTATCTTATCCTTCCAACTATCATATTTGGCCCCATCAAATCTAGGACTATCCTTTTTGAAAAGATTCGCCATTGATCTCCAAAAGCTATTAAGCTTATCCTTCAAGGATCTAATACTCTGATACCAATTATTAGAATAAATAGTCCACTGATATAACTAAGAGAGTGGGTGGGCTAAATTAGTTATCAAACTATTATCACAATTATCATTCTTAAACAAAATTAACCATATGAGTAATATAAACTAAAACCACAACAAGATACTCATACACAATAAGATAATATATGTTAACTAGGGAAATCCTTCATTAGAGGGGAAACCCTGGTGGGGATGATACAAACAAGATGATGTACTAATATAAATATTCCTTGTTAGAGGATGGACCCTATTAGGTGTCTATGAATACATTCAATACATATTAGCCCTTGTTAGGAGACTTTGATTCCTTGTTAGCAGATTCCACCCCTATTGGAGTTGTGCCAACCCTGTTAGGAGTTGTGGAAGACAGCTAGACCCATTTCCCAAATAGCTTCAAGGGAAAGGCCAATGAACCCACTATCCAAATGATCTATGTATGATTCCTTGTAGAATAATAGAATTGTACTATTCTATTCCTTCTGCTTTCTTTGTGCTTTTAATTAGACCTTTGCTCCTTTCAATCTTGTAACTAGATTAAAAAATATCCTGATTCCAATGGTATATTATACTACACATTTCAGATAAAAATCATGCACCTGAGACTAAATTGAAAATTTGGCTCCCAAACTATGAACAGAATATAAAATAAAAATTTAAATGATCTATATACTAAAACTATATAAAACCATTAAACCTTTCGAAACTTCGAGCATTGAAAATATTTGAATTTTGATTATATTATTTTAAAATATCCTTGCCACTTGTCCACTTCTTATTTGCTATTTTTCTTGAGTAGGCCCCACATTTCCAACCTCTTATTTACTTTGTAACATCTTTCCTTTCTTATTTTCTCTATCCAGTCATATAACACACTATTTTCATGCCATTGTAAATATTTGAGAATCCTTCTACGATCCCATGTCGGAAAGCCTTTACCATAGCATCATAATGACCCTTGCGTTATCTTTACGATCTTAGGACCCATTGTAGGATCATAGCTCTCCAATTCTCCTCATTAGTTTCTCCGATGATATGATGAGCATCTTCTCGACCTTACGACAAAGACAAATTTGTAACATCACACCACCCCAAATTTTATCTGCTGATGTCATTTCAAGTGGCTTTGTAGCATCATGGGTCATTTTTTCCTAACCTATGATCATACAACTACGGCTAGGGTCGCCCTTTAGTAACATCGCCAATGATCCTATTTTCCTTTACGGTGCTATGCCAAACTTGAAACCTCCACATCATATCATCGATGGCTTATTAATTTTCTTGTGCGATTCTATGATCATGCCCTAATCATAAGATCAGAGATCCTTCTTCATAACTTTGAGATCTTAGGATGAAGGATTCATCATAAGATCAAAGACCATAATTTGCTGCCAAACTTAAACCTTTTTAAGTCCCACTAATTCTGACATCAAACACACCTAGCACTCGTACACTTGCTCTATAATCCTGTAATGTCTCGTGAACAAATAGAAAACTACTTCACATTCTAATCAAGCTCAACACAAATTCTCAATAATTTCTTCTATTCAAAAAGTTTGAAATCTTGTTTGTGTGAGATGAAAATGGCAAGATCTTCTACAATATACTTTATTTTCTATTTGCGCGTAGAGCTTTCATTCCTTATTAATGAACTACAAGTGAAACAAAGTGGCATAACCTTCCCCTTTCAAATTTGCATCATTGATCTCAAAACATCCTACAATCTAAGAGTGAAAAAAGGGATGACTCATCTTCCACTTGACATGTTGGAAGTCAAACCAAAGAAAACTCTCCATTTGTACCCTTTCTTCACTACTGGCTTTTTCAAACTGGACCCACTAATCTTTGAGGACATGTATCATTGAGTCACTACCTTGCTATACATAAAGAGTGAGCATGTTGCCATAGTGACAAAGCGACAACCCCTAATCTCATCTCAATTTGATGGCAGAAATTTTAATGCATTTTTTAATATCATAGTAGTGGTTCCCTCCTCCTTTTGCCTTGTTCACTATGTCGCTATACATAAAACTTGAGAAACTTCCTATGGTGATAAATTGAAGATCATTGATTCCATCTTAATCAAGTGGAGGATGTTTTATGCATCTCTTCGTACAAATGTTGTGGGCCCCCTATCCATTTCCTTTACTTGCTATGTCGCTATTCTTAACAATTGAGCAAATCTCCATAGCAACAATGTGACAGCCATAGATCTGGATTTAATCTGAAGACGAGGAAACTACATTACATACATATAACTTGTTGGAAATATAGATGGAGTAACTAATGGGGGGTGAATTAGTTACCACAACAAAAAAAATCCACAGATCCCTTAGATGTTTGATAAAACTAGTTATTGCTATCACTCAATATCCATACAAAAAAAATGTTGTAACTCATTAGATGCAATACATGTTATCTTTAATAGATTTTAAACATTCACAGTGGTTAACGTGCAACCATAAAAGAAATAACATGAGCACATGAGACACAAGATTTAACATGGAAACCCAATATGGGAAAAACCACCAAGTAACTAACTACTAATTTTCACTGTTCTAAATTGAACCCTATTAAGAGCCAACCTAGTTAAAGGTTACAAAACACACTGTTAGGTGTGACCTTGTTAGAAGATTTAATCATCCTGTTAGGAGTGGCCTTACAAAAGGTCTTTGGAACAATTCAATAGAACTGTCACCACATTAGAGGATTTACAAATGGTTGTTAAACCAACTCTATTAAGAGATTTGGGAATCACTACTACAATGGTGAGAAAGTAACAATGAATTGACCTAAATGAGATGCAACTGAATTGTTGATACATATCTCTATTTTGCTCCACTAGATCCTTCTTGATCAAATAAAACTTTGCTTCTCCTCAAGGATATTTGACCATCCTTCAAAGTTTTCTCACACTTTCCTCTTCAAACAATCAACACACTTGCATTCTTGCTCATTGCACTTTAGAATTCTTAACTTGACCTTTCATATATACCATACAAATTATCAAGTTACCTCATTTGCAACTTACAATCACCAATAATTATTACCTCAGTCAACTAAAATCATTACTTGAAACAATTAAACTTTATTTCTCAAAACAATAAAATCCTGCCTTAGCCCCAACCACTTACCCGCGCTTCTGCAAGATAAACTTAAGGGTCTGAGGCCAGGTAACCTGCATTAGCCAACCTTGCTTGGTAAACATTATTCCAAAAATGATTTCCAGTGTTAACCAATATAAACTTAGTTAACATTGAAATTCCTACAAAATCTTTTGGAGACCGAGTGAACTTGGTAAGAACTAAATTTTCTTTTTTAACCATGTGATCTCGATTAAGACTAACTTTTGCCACAAAATCCTTCAATGCCTGAGTGAGCTCGATAGACACTGTTTCAATAAAGGAATTTCTAGGAAAGCTCGATAGACTCTAGAATTTCCTTTGCTGACCAACTGAGCTCAGTAAGCACTATCTACCTACTAATATAAAATTTGTGTAACATTAAAGACAACACACAATTAGACAATTGTATCCAACAATCTCCCTCTTTGGAATTGATGGCAACACAACATGTCATAGCACAATGAAATTTGAAAACAAGTCTTTTTCTAATAGAACTTTTCTTCCTCTTAGATTTTATGCCACAAACTTCTCTTATGTAATAATCTCCCTCTATAAAGGAATTACATAGCTTCTTCTCCAAACATCAAACTCTCCCTTTAAAAAAATTCAAATTTTAGAAAGATATGATAAAAAATCTCCTCTTTGACAACACATACCAAATGAGTAACAATGTACCTTGAGTACTAATTCATATGCAATGTTCCCATAACTATGTTGCATAAATTTATAGATCTTCAACTTGTTTCCTATTGATGCATCACTAAAACTTTATTTTAGTGAGCTTTAGATAGGGGAATGACCCCTAACTTAACTCTTAGATACAAGAATGCATCCTTAGGTAATCGCTTGGTGAAATGTTAGCAATCTATTCTTTTGTATGGACATATTTTTATCTAATTTCTTTTTCCTGAACCAATTCTCTAACAAAGTGATATTTTATTGCAATTTTCTTGGTTTTGGAATGCATCAATGGATTCTTTGATATGTTAATTGCACTTGTATTATCACCAAAATATAACAACTGGTTCTTTGATCTCAACCTTCATGCCTTCCAATAATTGTTTGAACCAAACACTATTAGAACAATTCACTGCTATTGCAACATACTCTACTTTTTCTTTAGATTGGTATGTACAAGTTTTCTTTTTACTTGTCCAAGATACCAACCTCTTTCCAAGAAAGAATGCTCCACCACTTGTACTCATTTGAGCATCAACGTTTCCTACCCAATCAGCATCAGTAAACACTTTCAAGTCTATATTTTTTCCAAATTTATACCACAATCTATTATCTTCAGTGTCTTTTAAGTATCTAAAGATCCTTTTAATTGTCATCATGTGATTTTCTCTAGGTTTTGCTGAAAATCTTGCCACTATACCAACTGCAAGATCAATGTCAAGCCTTGTATGATCTACATACTATAATTTTCCAACCATTGATCTATATAAGGTCTGATCTACCTCTTTTGAGTCATCATCCTTGGTAATCTTTAATCCAGTACACATAGGAGTTCCAACTAGTTTTGAATCTTCCCTACCAAACTTTTTGAGTATCTCCTTGATGTCTTTAGATCGAGTGATGTAGATACCATTCTTGTTTTGTTGAATCTGGAGACCAATCAAGAACTTAATCTCACCAAACATAGACATTTAAAATTCCTTTTTCATTTGTTCTAAAAATTCTTTCCTTAGATCATCATTCCCTATAAACAAAGTATCATCTAAAAATATTTTTTCCAAAATAATCTTGTTATTTGGTTCCTTTTTGCTTTCTTATTCAGTCTTTTTTGCAAACTCATCAACTTTCACATGTGAACTTTCTATGATTTTGTGAGTAGACAAATTCAAACATCTATATGCCTTACTCTTGCAAGAATATCCCAAAAATATACCTTCATCACCCTTTACATCAAATTTTCTTTTTCTAGATTCTTTCAAGATATAACATTTACTTCCAAATACTTTTAGGTAACTTACATTGGGTTTATAGCCATACCATAACTCATAAGGGGTTTTGAATGAATCCTTTAGCTATACTTGGTTCAAGGTATGAACTACAGTGCTTATAGCTTTCTTCTAGTATTTGATAGCAATGTTATTTTTAGTCATTAGAGTCCTTGCACAATCCATTATAGATATGTTCCTCCTTTTAGATATTCCTTTCTACTCAGGAGTTCTAGGGGTTGATGCCTATCTTTTGATTCCTCTTTTAATGCAAAAGTTATTGAATTCATGGGAGATGAATTCACCACCTCTATCTAATCTCAAACATTTCAGTCTTTTCCCTATTTCCTTCTTTACTCTAGCCAAATACAATTTGAACTTCTAAAATGCTTCTAACTTCTCTCTCAAATACATGAAAGTCATCATTCTAGAGTAGTCATTAATAAAAAGAATGAAGAAATTTTCTCCAGTATAGCTCTCAATTCCAATAGGTCCACACAAATTAGTATGCACAATTTCAAAAATATCTCCAGACTAATAGTTTTTACTTTTAAAACTAGTCTTTCCCATCTTACTAATTTGACAATTCTTGCATAGACCAACATCAAGTTTCTTTATTCTAGGAATACCTCTTACTTTCCTAAATTTTTTTATCTTCACCAGGTTATCAAAATTCACATGACATAACCTTCTATGCCATAGCCAACTTTTTTCAACTTGAACAATAAAACATGAGCACTAACCAAGTTTGAGATAAAGACAAGTTACCTTTTGTTTGTATGCCTGATCCAATTATCTTTCCTTTATCATCTAGTAGTCTTGCATTTCCATGCATGAATTTCACCTTGAATCCAATATTGATTAGTTGTGCCACACTCAATAGATTATGTTTTAGTCCTTCAACCCAATAGGAATTATCACATACAAGTTCTTTGGTAAATAAAATTCTTCCTCTTCCTTTTATGCAACAAGGTTCATTATTACCAAACCTTACACTACCAATATGATAGTCCTCAAAATGTTCAAACTTTGTTTTGTCACCAATCATATGATGTGAAAAACCATTGTCTATGATCCATGTATCATTTTTACTCAAAAGGGAGATAAGTGCCATCTTATCTTCCTCATCATTATCAAATTCATCTTTCACAATAATGTAAACAATTTCATCTTCACTATTATTAGAATCCTTAGAGTCCTTAAACATAAAACATGTTTTCTTACCTTTTTCCTTGAATGATATGAAATATTTCTCGCCATTGCACTTATGACCTTTCTTCTCATCCTTTACTTGCTTGTTTAAGCACCTAGCTACAATATGACCAATTTCCTCACATGAAAAATATATTAAAGGAACTTTACCTTTGTATTTTCCTTTGCCTCTAGAATATTTCCTTACTAGCAAAGCCTCAACAACTTCAGGATTACTGTCATAACTTTCTTCTAATTCTTCTTCACTTTCTAACTGAGTATCTTTTATTTTCTTGTCTTTTTCTTTGATTGAAAGCTTGGCTTCAAATGCTAAATCAATGTTCTTGGAAGCTAAAACATAATTGTCATAATTATCTATCTCAAATGTTGTCAACCTTCCTACTATGGCATCCAAAATTATCTTATGATTTGCTTCACATCTTCTTTCTTCAATTGCAGATACTCTAATTGCATAAATGGGAAGCAATGTTCTAAGAACTTTACTTACAACTATTTCTTCTTTGATATCTCATTCAGAAGCTTTGATTGCACTGACACTTGCTTTGACTCTTTCAACATATTTGGGAATGTTTTCATTCTCTCTCATTCTCATCTGATCAAATTGTCCTCTTAGACTTTATGCTTTGGCTCTCCTCACATTGTCATCACCTGCATAGATATCCTTTAGCTTGTTCCACATTTTAAAGGTATTTTTGAAGTCCTTGATGTCATCAAATTCTTCATAGCTTAGGGCAGATGCAATGTCTATCATCATGGTGTTATGAGTTTTCTTCTCAACAATGTCATTAACAGATAGTGTTCTAGAAGGAGTTGTATATTCTTCATCAAGATATTTCAATCTTGTATCTCCAATGGAAGCTAGATGGAGTCTCATGAGACCTTGCCATGCTAAAAATTTATCCTTGTTAAGTCTTGGAATTTTCCTCTTGTAAGACATCTTGATCTTTAGCTTAGGTCCTTCAAACCTTTCCTGCAAGCACCAAAAGCTTTGATACCAATTTTTTGAAATATAGATGGAGTAACTAAGAGGGGGGGTGAATTAGTTACCACAAAAAAAATCCATAGATCCCTTAGATGTCTAATAAAACTAGTTACTATTGTCACTTGGTAACCATACAAAAAAATGTTGTAACTCAGTAGATGCAGTGTATGTTATCTTTAACAGATTTCAAACATTCACAGTGATTAACATGCAACCATAAAAGAAATAACATGAACACATGAGAGACCAGATTTAACATGGAAACCCAACATGGGAAAAACCACCAAGTAACTAGCTATTGATTTTCACTCTTCTGAAGTGAGCCCTGTTAGGAGCCAACCTGATTAAAGGTTACAAAACACACTATTAGGTGTGACCTTGTTAGATGATTTAATTACCCTGTTAGGAGTGGCCTTGCAAAAGGTCTTTGGAACAATTCAATAGAACTATCACCTTGTTAGAGGATTTACAAATTGCTTTTAAACCATCTTTGTTAAGAGAGTTAGGAATCACTGCTAAAATGGTGAGAAAGTAACAATGAACTGACCTGAATGAGATGCAACTGAATTGTTGATACAAATCTCTATTCTACTCCACTAGATCCTTCCTGATCAAATAAAACTTTTCTACTCCTCAAGGATATCTCACCATCCTTCAAAGTTCACTCACACTTTCCTCTTTAAAAAATCAACACACGTTCATGCTCGCTCATTGCACTTTAGAATTGTCAACTTGACCTTTCATATATACCATACAAATTATCAATTCAGCTCATTTACAACTTACAATCACCAATAATTGTTACCTCAGTCGGCTACAATCATTACTTGAAACTATTAAACTTTATTTCCCAAAATTATAAAATCCTTCATTAGCCAACCCTGCTTGGTAAACATTGTTCCAAAAATAATTTCTAGTGTTAACCAACAAAAGCTTGGTTAACACTACAATTCCTACAAAATGCTTTAGAAACTGAGTGAACTCGGTAAGTACTAACTTTTATTTGTTAACCATGTGAGCTCGGTTAGCACTAACTTTTGCCACAAAATCCTTCAATGCCCGAGTAAGCTCAATAGACACTGTTTCCATAGAGTAACTTCCAAAAAAGCTCGATATACTTCCGAATTTTCTTTTTTGACCAATTGAGCTCAGTAAGCACTGTCTACCAACTAATATGACATTTGTGTAACATCAAAGACAACACACAATTGGATAATTGTATCCAACAATAACTATGGTGGATCCCTTGGTCACCATGTTGCATTGAGTAAATAGTGCACATCTTTTCATAGCAACATAGTGATGAGCATTGATCTGATCTTGATCCAATGATTACAATCTTTCATCTGACTTCTGACTTAGGCGTGGGTCCCTGATATCACATTTTCCATGTGTCAGGCTAGCACTTGCCCACTTTATCTAACTAGTGAGCACTTTCATAATGAAAGCAAGCACCAGCCATTGATCTCTAAAAGATCAATGGTGGCATAAATAAAACCCTTTTGGTAGTTTGAGAGAAAAGTGATGACATCATTAAGGACACATGTCACCAAGGCATTTACCTACTTTATTTATTTTTCATGCAACTTCACCAAGTGAGAAAGTACCATCTCTCAATTAAGTCAAGATCAATGGTCACACAAACTTGTGCCCTTATATCATCTAGTCAGCTATCTTTCCCAGTAGGATCTCACCTTTTCAACAAATGTTCTCTAACAAGTCTAACACTGGCAGAGACTACAATATTAATTCTAAGAATTTTTGCACTCATGACATCATTTGCAACTTGGTATATATGTGTCATGTTCCACCAATGAATGTGCTACAATTCAGTAAGGCCTTACAACCTAGCATGACTTAGTGTCCTCCTCAAAGCTTGGTCCCACTATGCCAAGTGATGCATTGGTGCTTGCTCACATTGTTTAAAATCCATGCATGTTTGTAATGTAGTGAAGTGTTATCCGTCGATCTTACCAAATTCAACAATGAATCAAAATCTTCCCTCATCAGGATCTAGTCAACTAAGTTAACTAATGAAAACATTTCATATGCTCCAGCTCATCTAACAACTTCCACAGGAGACACATAACTAATATCCTTTGAATAAGTGGGTTCATCATGTCACTAGATGCCATGTTCTTGTTTTTTATCAAGGCACTATGTCATTGACAATGGAAATTTTTCATTTTCCTATCACAACATAGTGACCTCTTTAATGTTTTAAAGATGTTGGTGCTAAGACAAATTTTTAGTTCCACCATCATCACCACAATCAATGCTTCTAAAAAGGTAATAAAGTCACATGACCAATATTAATGACAGGAATTTAGGCACCCATCTATTTCATAATCTCCCATCTTACTCACTTTCCGGCAAGGCACTATGTCACTACTGACAAGATCCATAAATTTTCCAATCCTGACATAGTGACCTCACAAATATAGATGAAATCCAATGCCAAGAAAAACTTGCTAATCAATCATGAGTACCATAATTGATACTTCTAACACAGTAATAAAAATGCACATCCTCAATACCACTTGGAAAATTTTATGGTCACCAAAATTTTTGAAAGTTGTCATCCTCTATATTTTGCTTCAAGGTGCTATGTCACTAATAGTCTAATGACGCCATTTGTACTTCATTATTCTTGGTTCCTTTTCAATTTTAATAGTTCTGATATGGAACAAGTGACTAAAAACCTCCAACACCATGCACTTTTTGATTATCATGCCTCTATTTCATGACATTGTTAGTCAATTTCATAGCAGTCACTATGTCACTATACATAAAACACTTGCATCTTCACATGGTGATGACATGACTACCGTAGATCTTGTAAAGATCTAATGGTGGGAAAAAAAAGGAAAAAGGCACTTAGGGCACAAAATATTTAAATGGGACATCAAATATTTGAGATTCAAAAAGCTTCGTGCCCAACTAAATTTAAAAGGAAAGCAAGACTTAGGGTTTGAAAAAAATTTCAAAGGTTATTAAAATGCAAGGCCAAAGAATCAAAAACCCTAATTAGGAAAATAATGAATTCAATTCTAATTTTTAATCTAGGATTCGAAAAAACTTATTTTGTAAAAATTAGACCAACATGGTCATTGAGTATTTCAATTCAAACTGAGCTCATCAGCAACCAAGAAAGTTCCAAGTATACAAGTGTCAAGTCAGATAGTGTGTGCTTAGCACAATACATACCGAGTGTCAGAAGGATAATACAGGTTGAGTGACAACAATGTTGGGCATAAAAAAAAAAAATACTGAGCAATGTAGAGTTTACATAAAAGTAAAAAATGTAACATAATTTATGGTAATGTGTTTTACAAGCTGACATAGAAAGAACATTTAAATATTGTAGAGGTTCTTTTAAAACATTTAAATGACATGGACCATAGATCCCTACGTTGTGCGATCAACAATTTAGATGGAGAGGCTATTGTGGAAGCATCTAGAAAACTCTTTATGAAAGCTTTTAAATAGAGGTGATCTTAACCTAGATTAGTGTGAGAGAGTGATAGAGAGAAGTGTGCGGAGTAAGAGAAAAAGTAGAGAAGTGTATGCATGCAAACAAGAAGTCAGTGAAGGGTTATGTTATCATCTAATAGAGAAAGCAACCTATTCATGTCAGTGAAGTGAATGGGAAAAAAAAGTAATATTAGATTAGATGAGAGGATCAGTTACTAAGGAGAAGACTCAAAATTATCTTGTAGAGAAAACTAAGAGTCAAGTACTGGATCAGTTTTAATCGACTTGAATTAGGATAAATCTCTTAATAGAGTGGTCTTAATAGATCTTTGTAAATCTCCTACCAAAGTCATTATTTTATTGTAAGTGTAAATCCTCTAACAAGGTGATACCTAGTAGTCTCTTAAGCCCCTAATAGGGAAGACTCCTCACAAGGTAGATCATTTCTTATGATAAAACATTTTAACCTTAATTAGCTAA
This sequence comes from Cupressus sempervirens, assembly GCA_028749045.1. NCBI lineage: Eukaryota > Viridiplantae > Streptophyta > Pinopsida > Cupressales > Cupressaceae > Cupressus > Cupressus sempervirens. The sequence goes on along the minus strand of CM053793.1, from coordinate 243,118,394 downwards.
CTTTATTACTACAGTAGTGAAGATTTGTGGGTGTCATCCCGACCCTAGTTTTACCTTCACCTTGGAGGGTTTCTAGGTAACAAATATTGTGTTATGTGTTTCATTTACATGCATGTGATTGATCATATTTATATGTTACAATAGATTTACATTACAAGTTTTACATGCCCAAGTTTATTGATAGGTGTGAGTGAATTGATGAAAAGTCTAAGTGTTTCAAATTCTGATTCACGCCCCCCCCCCCCCCCTTCAGTATTTTGTTTATCTTGTTTATACCTCCATCAGTCAACATTTTCATCTACCACCAAATTTTTCAAAAAAAACATATTCTAAAAAAAAATTAAATTTATACATTCTGGAAGAGGACTCTTTCCTCTACAACATCATATGCTTTTTAATTTTCTATACATGATTGACTATTTTTTCTTTCTCAAAATCAGCATCATCTTGAGTGCTAAAATATGTACTTGAAGTATTTCTTAATTATAATATACTATATCCAATTAAAACACTATAAAATTTATATGAGAATATTCTTGACTTTGAGTTCTATAAAATGGTGTTAATATGTTCTTTTAAAAATATATTTAAAAAGAGTAAGACTTATTGAAATGTTAGTTTTTTGAACTAATTGCATTTCTTTAGTAATTGGACACAAACTAGTATAAAGCATGAATTTCATAGATATTTCCAATTGGAAAAGTGTGAGAACATATATAACCTAGCTCAAATGAATTTATTTAGAACATATGTTTGGACAAAATTAGTTTTTAGATTAAAATACTTAAATTTAGGCATTCTAATAAGTCATCCTAGAAGGTGACACAGCTTTTTACTTTTACCCTCTGTCTATAACTTTTGGGCATAAATCCTCATTAAAATAGAAGGTGACCTTTGAATCTAACACAGAGAGGGATTGAATAGCTAGGGTCAGAGGCACACCTAACTATCCAATCACCTTGTTGAGTAACACAATGGAAGCAAAAAAAAAGAGAAAAACACCAAGGAGAGAAGAAACAACAAATCTTTATTGATTCATCAAATTATTAGCATACATGCCTAGTTGTAAGGCCTTGTGGGTTACAACCAAATGCAAAATACAATTTCAAGATCCACAATTCAACTTCAAATTTTCTATTCCAAAGACATCTTCTCTCAACTCTCTAAGTTATTACCTAACCTAAACCAAATACCCCTATTTATACTATTCAAAATGGCTTACATAATATTCCAAATCATTACATAACTGAAAGGCCAAACTTAAAATGGTCTACACACATCCCAAGACAAGATCTAAACATTAAAGTTGTAATCCAAACTAATTACATAAGTTAGCTCAAACTAAGAACCAATCATAGAAAAACTTGGTCAAAGAAGGAACCGAGCATCAATAAATATTAGGCTCACTTAGCACATAAAGGAACACTCAGACAAAACTGGATAGCTTGATCAATACTAGGTAGCTCAGCCAATAATGGAAAGCTACACTAACTCAACCATCACTGAACATCTTGGCAGCAACAATAACATGGAAACCATTGGCACTCAGCTTCAATGGGAAAAATGCACAAAGATGAGTAGGATAGAAAGACAATATAGGATGCTTTTGCATCAAAATCTTCTCACTTATAAACAACAAAAGGGGCATAGGATAGCCAATCTTTCCTTCCTAGTATTTTGGTGTAGGAGCACCTAGTCTTAAAGATATTGGAGATGATCCCTAGAAATATTTAAATTATTTAATGTAATTCCATGTTTTTTTATGTGAAATTCCATGTAATAGAATCAATGGTAATTCCTAAAGGCAATAAATGTAAAGTTTTCAAGAATGTGAAAAACTATAAGTTGTAATAATGCAAAAAGTGCAAAACTATTGCAAAAAGTACAAAAAAGGGTTAAGAGAAGGTAAAAATTCAGTTGGGAAGTTTTAAACCACCAATGAGACTATAAAAACTTATGTATGGTGAAAGAAAATAATAATGGAAGGAAATATTTACATTGGTAATAAATTTGGAGTGATTCTAAGTTGTTTTGATTGGTTTTTCAGTTTTTGTGTTGGTTCCAAGTCTTGTACAACCATGTTTTCCCTAGAAACCATATAAACTCTATATATTTTTATTAGGATTAATAACCTTCCTTTTGGTTTTTTTTTGGAGTGATTATGTAGAGAAATGAATAACTTATGAGCATTTTGGTAAAAGTGCTTATTTACAGATTTGGAACTCTTTGACACCAGTCATGTTAAAGCACTTGGTACTAACACATATGGAATATTTATGAGCTATAAATAGATTCATTAGAAAGATATTTGAATCTATTTTCATTTCCAAATTTTTTAGTTGTTTTCATTGATATTTGTATAAGTTATACATTTCTTAGTGAAAACTAGTTTTTAAAATCTTCAATAGAGTAGCAGGCATATATTTGGATGCATGTAATGATTTATGGATTGTAAGATTCAATGTCTTATATATTTGGAAACTAGACTCAATATTTATTACTATGAAATTGGTTTGGGATCAATTAGTTTTCTATTGTGAAAGATATGGGATGCCCTAGGAAGGGTTACTAGTTTTGTTTCTAGTTTATGACAGAGAAAATGGGTCTTAATACAAAGACCATATCTTTTAATTGCATTATTGAATGGGTATTAGATTTTTATATGAGTTAAAATGGGTAATTTTGAACAATTACTCCAAAGGGTTTGGAAATAAACGTTAAGGGTTAAAAGTTATGAATAAAGGAATCATATATAGAAATCAAGATATCTGAATGGAGAAGAATTGATGTTTTTGTGTTGGAAAATGTTTTGTTTTGCCTCATGAGATGTCTCAGAATGAAATTTATTACATGTATTTTGAAGGGATCAGCATGTATCCCACTGATTTTTTTATTTTTAGGATTCTCTACATCATATTCTCTAAGTCATGTATAGGTCAAATCTTTCATATCTACAAGATGACATGAAATATAAAAAAAATTATTGTAATATTTTGTCACTATGTACCCTTTTATGCCTACCCAAAGTTCAATATGACCAATGCTTTATCCATTGGGTTTCAATTTACAAATTTGACTCCATATCTTATCACCTATTCCCTTATATTATTACTAAAAAAATGGTACCATTTAAACATCATACTTATCATAACCTTTCTATAAAACCATGTGATCTTCTCACACCATATCAAGCAATTACTTTTAACATTCAATTAAATAGAAAGACATAATTTGAGATATAATTCAAAATGAGTCGCAATTAATAATTGACATAAACTTGATGTCAAATTCATAAGATCAAAGAATAAAACACAAAGAGACAAGATCTATATAGTATAACTTTGTTGATCCTTAAATTTGTATTGACTTTCCTTGAACATTATAAATATGTATTCAAATCTACAATTGAGAAGACCAAAAGACTTAGGCAAGTGTTATGTTCTTTATTTAGTTCATTGACAACATAAAATTTTATACAAAAATATTTGGGCTAACTCAAAACAAGATTGCTCTTCTCAAATCAAAATTTGGATCCCCTTTTCTAGTCTTATATATATATATATATATATATATATATATATATATATATATATATATATATATGAGTTGCAACAAGCTTAAATTTGGAAAGGAAAAATAAATATGTCTCAAAAGTATTGGATACAAGATTCTTCTACATAGAAGAAAAAATTTCAACATCTATTTGTTTTCAAATGGGAAAGAAAAGAGAAAACATAATTAGGAAAATGGCAATTGGTAGCCCAATTTTCAAGATCAATTTCTTATTTGTCATTTAGATGTATCCATAGTGGGTGGACACAAAAATAAGATGCCCTATTTAAATAATTGTCTTCCCTCTTTGGAATTTTCTTTTTCACTCCAATGTGTTGTCTAATTATCTTTAACTATTGGTGGTACAACATCTTCTAATTTATCTAACTCTTGAGCACCAATCACCACCTATGGATTATCTTCTTTAGAACTTTATTTTGTTTTCCACTCATTGTAAATAAATAGTATCCTCAGGCCAATTAAAATTAGTAATCTCCTTTTCCTTTATAACAATGTCCTTCTATCTCACCCTCAACTATTTTATTTCAAAAATGAAGGGATGAAAGAATATCTTTTCTCTCATAATCAACTCCATAGTTGTTGTGAAGAAAAGGTTATCCACATTATTTATTATTTCATTCATCCTAGCATTGAGGATAGCACTCATTTATCCTTCCCTTTCTCCATGATCTTTTATGTTGTTTTTATCTTTTATGATTAAAGGGGAAAGTTTAAAACCTTTATTTTCATACTTAGAAAGACAAAACATTACCCTTCTCTCCAATAACTCTTTGTTGATATCAAATTCTAACAAGTTTTCCACTATATTATATGCTTTTTCAATTAACTGCTCATCTTGTGATCTACCCTTGGTTATTGCATATATCTCACTTAACTCTTGTTCCTTACTAATACACTTATCTAAGATTTGACTCAACTGATTTTCATCCTTATTAAAAGAATCCCTAACATTTGTGAGCTTTCATACCTAGTAGTGGAGAGGTCTAGGGTCAATAGCATATGCTAGGTTTAATATTTTGTCTCACACTTTCTCTTCATACCTTTGTAGCACCTCTATTTGCATAGCTCTAAGCCTGAATTTTTCATCCTCAATTTCTTCATAGAATTGTTATTCAAAATACAAAGGTGTTAGAGAAAGTTTAATTATGGGGCCAGTAGGAGGTGGTGGATTTGGTGATGATGCAATCATTCTTTGAGATGATTCTCCCACTCAATTTTTATCTTTTTTTGGCATCATCAACTTGCAAGACCTCATACATAAGATTTAACTCAAAAAATTTATTTTTATCCTTTTCAATAGTGGCCATTTCAAAATTCGTAGTGTCTTTGTTCATAAAGGTAGCCTCAACATTTGAAGTCTCATGTACTTTTCTTACAATTAGGCTTCCCAATTGATTAGTATCAAAAGATTCATGTTTCCTAGATTTATCTCTCTTTTGTAAAGACCATATGACTAATGCAACATGATCATCACTATATTTCACTCTAGATGATGACATGACTTCTTCCTTAGTTATAAACTTGGTATTTGTTTCTTTCCTAATTGCATCAAAAACCATGATGTCTAGAATATTGCATTAAGGAAGAATCAATACTTCAACTTCCTTTATCATCACCCTTCCTTCCTCTAGAGTAATCTTGCTAAATTATTCCATCATTTCTAATTTTATATCATCCTTTATGATAGATTACTCTCTATTAGGTTTCTCTACCTTCCTTTTCCTACACCTAGACTCAAAATTGGATATACTTAATCTCCAGGAAAATTGAATAAAGCTCTTGACTTAACAAAATTGTCATCTGATAAAATTTTCTTGTAGGCTTTCTCAACAATAGGATCTAGTTTCTTCCCCTTAAAATCCTCTACAGTAAGGTCCATGGCTAGCATTAGGGGCTCTTCTAGAATCCCCTCCTCTAACTCAGTTGTAGTCACTATGATGTCACCTTAATTACCCAATTGTACTAATGTCTCAACTATTATTGAATCCTTGCTCACTTTCAAAGTGCATTGGGGTTTGGGAGGGAAAATATATTTATTTTCCTAACGAAGTACCTTCGTCCACTCTTTTCTTCTTTAAGGTGGATCCCATAGGTGGACTCTCTGATAAGGATCTTTTATATGTTGGGGTAGAGGGATCATTTTTTGCATGGGGAAATCAAGGTCTACCCTCTACTCATTTATCTCTCTTGGCAATATCCTCATTTTTTCTCACAACAATATATCCAGCCTTTTTTTGAAGAGTGTATTTTTGAGGATTCACATCAGGAGAAACTGCAAGCCTTTACATTACTTCTCTTGCTTTCTCAAGATATGCATTAATTAATTTAACTACTTTCTCTTTTAAAACTTCCATGATTTCAATAAAAAAATTCATCAAAATCTGCAATGTGTTACTCCATATATTCACATCCTTCAAAGGATCATAGTCTTTATCAAAAGAATAAATAAATTCTAGGTCCTTCTTGTAAACCATCCAATTTTATTTCTTAACCTCTTTCTCTTGCATGGAAAGTCCATTCCTAATTATTCCCTTAGGGTAGTAGAATTGGGATGCATGCTTCTTAGCCTTAGTTCTTTTCTAAAACATTTCATAGAACCCCTCTAAGTCTAAAAGCTTGACATGACACAACCATCTTGTAGGGGTATAAAACATTATTATTAAGATGTATCCATCCTTTATTTGTCATTATGAATTGTTGTGCAATAGTGAAGGAAGGAAAAATTGTACCTCTCAATGTATTTTTTATCTCTTTCTCCTCCAATCCCTTAATTTTCTATAGAATGTTTTCAACACCAACCTTAAGAGGAGCCTAATAAGGTAACATATGGGGAGTCCCTTGAAAACTATACACTCTAAAAACTATAGGATCTAGGTCAGGAATGGCATCTCCCCAATTATAGACAACCTTCAAATCTATAGTAAATTGCTTTGGTTGAATTAACTAAAATGACTTGGAAATCCTAGGGTTATCAAGAGATAGAAATCATCTCATCTTAGAGGAAAAATATCTATCAAATCATACAAAACTAGCATCGTCCCTATCCCAAGACATATTTGTACTCCATAGTTTGACATGCAACACCTCTCTATTTTGTTCCCTTGTCAATTTCATTTCTTTTTCAAAATAAGAAGCTCACTTAAATAGGAACATGTGCATAAGAATGGAATACCATCTAAAAGGTTTGTCTACCTTTCCCTTCTCAATTCCAACTAGGAAATTATGTGTATCTCTTCATAAATGTAAGAAGCAAAATGAAAAATCACATCAACACTATGATAGAGAATCTAGACCATCATGTATAGTCATATAATCTTGTTCATAAACATCAAAAATTCTACATAAAGACATATACATTGCTAAGAACAAGAATTGAAATACATCTTCAAGAAAGGTTTAGGAGTTGATGGTGCAACTAGAGATAAATTCCCAACAACTGCAAAATGCTCCTTCAAAGGACCATTTCTTAGATAAAATTCTTGACCTTCATACACCTTCTGTAACTTCTAAAAATCAATGGAATCATGAAAGTCAGAAAGTCGGTCTAGTATGAAAACATCACCAAAAAAAAAAAAAAATTGATCGTAACTGGGCCAAATCCACCATGATTTTGCACTAATCAAAGCATTGGATCACATCTTTTTGCAATTAGGGTTAAAAGGTTCAAATCCATAAAAACCTCTGGTAAAACTAATTTCCCTAAATCAAAATTCCAAACATTAGCATGTCAGGCACCTAGGTTTCTCTGAGAAAAGCAATGTTTAAATAATTTCCACACACTCATTATTTTGGCATCCCACACTCGATTTCCCTTCTTTTACAAGCCGTCTGTAATCTGGTGAATTTGGAACATTTTTTTTACCTTTTGCATATTTATTTGTGGACCTATCTAATTGCTCTAAAATATCATCACATACAATTATTTCTTGGTAATCTATTTTTCCTATGAAATCCATTATTGGAAACATTTCTCTAGGGTTTACAATAATACTTCTCTAATAGGAAATTAACCACAACTATTTCAAAAGTAATTTTTGTAACCAAGGTGAAAATATTTACTCATCTTTTTCTCCCACTTTCTATGATGTCCTTCATGAAAACCTCATTTTTTTGCAACTCGATTGGCAATGTGTGCTTCCTTTCTCTTATGCTCATACTTAGTCAAAATTTCAACAAGACAACTTTCAATGATACCAACACAAGTTAATCTCATTTAAGTTCATGCAAATATTAAATTAATTTACCAACAATTCTAAAGAAAGTGATTCAGAAAAGTCATGAATCAATTTTTTGAACCTAGACTATGTTAGTTTGTGGTGACTGATCAGGAAAGTACTGTACATACTTCATAAAAAAATTTGGGTCATGGCTAACATGTTGTAACCCTAAAGAAACCTATAATTACTTGTATAAAAAGGGCTTATGGTTAGGGATTGTTTTATAGTTGTCATGCAAAAATTGGTTTTTGCCACGGTATTTAGCCATAAGGTATTATAGATTGTAATCAGGTTGTAATCACTTGATCATAATAATATCAGACTTTTTGTTTGGTGGACATAGCCCAATGATTGGGTGAACCATGTTAAATCTTGGTGTCTTGTTTTTTTTTTCTGTGTCATCTATTATTTTCTATTATTGGTTATATTTTCATGTAACTGTTGTTTCTATCCATGGTTTAATCCTAACAACTAGTATCAAAGTGCCATTTTTTTCACAGTTGAGTGGGAATCTCATGGTTGACTGGGAGTGATGGAAGATGAGAGTAAGCTGAGGGTTGATAGGATTAATGGGAAAAACTTCTAGTATGGAAGATGCAAATGGAAGACTATCTTTATCAGAAGGATTTATGGAAGCCATTAGAAGGCAAAGCCATGAATCAGAGATCTATGCCAAATGATGAATGGGATTTATTGGATAGAAAGCCACTTGGAAGCATTTGATTATGCTTGGCACCATTCGTGGCATTTAATATTAAAAAAGTGAAGACAACAGAAGAATTGATGTAAACCCTAGCAAAACTATATGAAAAAGCCCTCTACTTCAAACAAGGTATTTCTCATGAAGCATTTATTTAATATGAAAATGGTAGAAGGTGGATCTATTGTAGATTATTTAAATGAGTTTAATACTATTACTAGTCAATTATCTTATGTGGGTATCAATTTTGATGAAGAAATTAGGGCTCTCTTGGTTTTGTTTTCTTTTCCTGAAAGCTGGAATAGCTTGGTAATGGTTGTGAGTAATTTTGTTCATTGATCTAGTACCCTAAAATATGATGATGTGATCGGTGTTGTTTTGAGTGAGGAAACTCATAGGAAAACCTCAAGTGGATCTATATTAGGAAGTGCTTTGAATGCACAAAGCAAGGGTAGAACGACTGAAAGAGGTAGTAATTCTAGAAATCACAAAAAATCAAGAGGAAAGTCAAAGGGGAGGAGGTCTCAATTGAGAGGACCGAACAACTACTGGTACTATAGGAAACCAGGGCACGAAAAGAAAGATTGTTGGAATTGAAAAAAAAATGAAGGAGATAAACCAAATGGAGACAATGAGGCAAATGTGGTAAGTAACAAATCTAAAGAGGATTCTTTTCTTCTATCTTTACAAAGTGTTGATGATTAATGGGTTTTAGATTTTGGTGCTTCATTTCATGCTATACCTCATAGAGCTTATTACATTGATTACATCCAAGGGGATTTTGGACTTGTTTATTTGGGGGATAATGAACCCTATCGAATTGTTGAAAAGGGAAAAGCTAAGATTGAGTTGCAGAATGAGAATCATTGGCTACTACATGAGGTAAGACATGTTCCAAGGCTGAGTAGGAATTTAATTTCAATAGGGCAACTCGGTGATGAGGGTTGTGTACTTACTTTTAATGATAAAAATTGGAAGGTTTCAAAATGTTCCCATGTAATAGCAAAAGATGTGAAAGTAGGAACTTTATATCTTTGTATGGGTCATATTGTTCCTTCTACTTTAATTATTTCAGAGAGAAATGAATGTTCAAGAATAGTTGTTGTAGTTGAGTAGGGAAAACAAATAGTTGCTATTAATTTTGATATAGTGTTGTGGCAACTAGACTTGGGCACATGAGTGAGAAAGGTATGAAAGTACTTCATTCAAAGAAAGTTATACTAGGTTTGAAATGTGTTAATATGGATTTTATGAAAGTTGTGTGTATGGAAAGCAAAAGAGAGTGAGTTTTGTGAAGATTGGGAAGGAAAATAAAAAGCAAAAATTAGAGATTGTGCATACAGATGTATGGGGACCAACTTAGGTATCTTCCCTTTGTGGCTCTCATTATTATGTTACATTTATTGATGACACAACTAGAAAAGTATGGTTTATTTCCTTAGATAGAAATCTGATGTATTTCAAACTTTTAAGAAATGGAAATGCTTGATTGAAAATGAGACTAGTAGGAAATTAAAATGTCTCAAATTTGATAATGGTAGTGAGTATTGTAGTCATGAATTTAAAGATTATTTCTCCACTAATGGTATTTGTAGACAAAAATTTGTTCCAAGGACTCCACGGGAAAATGGAGTGGTTGAATACATGAATAGGACTGTAATGGAATGTGCAAGGAGCATGAGGTTGCATGTTGGGTTTCCCTTACACATGTGGGTGGAGGCTATCAATACTATTGTATATTTGATTAATAGAGGTCCCTCTACTCCTTTGGGTTGTGGTATTCCAGAGGAAGCATGGATTGGTAAGAAGGTGAATTATTCTTTTCTGAAAACCTTCAGTTGTGAAGCATTTGCTCACATAGATTCTAAAAATAGAACCTAGCTAGAAGCTAAGTCAAAGAAATGTGTATTTGTTGGATATGTCATTAATGAATTTGGTTATAGGCTTTGGGATTTTGAAAATTAGAAAATTGTAAGAAGCAGAGATGTCATATTCAATGAGAAAGTGTTGTACAAAGATCTCTTGCAACAACATCAGAAGAAAGAAGATGATTATGTAGTACTGGATGATACTTCAAAAGTTGATGTTCCAGCCATTCCTCATGATGTGCAACAACCACAACAGAAATACCACACACACCAGTGCATGTTAGATAGTCAACAAGGCAAATTAGACCTCCAAAAATATTTTCTCCCTCTTTGTATTCTACTTTATTAACAGATGCTGGTGAACCTAACTGTTATGATGAAGCTGTGTAGGTGGATACTAAGATTCAATGGGAGTCTACAATGAAAGACAAAATGGACTCTTTGCTAAAGAATAATACATGGGATTTATGCAAGTTTCCTACAAGAAAAAGGGCTTTACAGAATAAGTGGGTTTACAATTTAAAAGAAAAGGATGGAGGTAAGAAAAATTTTAAAGCCAGGCTAGTTGTGAAAGGATTTGCACAGAAAAAAGGTATTGATTTTGATGAGATATTTTCTCCTGTTGTTAAAATGACTTCTATCTATATTGTTTTAAGTATTGTGGCTACTAAAGATCTACATTAAGAGAAGCTTGATGTTAAAACAACCTTCCTTCATAGCGATTTGGATGAAGAGATATATATGGCTCAGCCATAGGGATTTGAGGTCAAAGGTAAGGAGAACTTGATGTGCAAATTGAAGAAAATTTTATATGGCTTGAAGCAAGCCCCTTGCCAGTGGTATCTAAAATTTGATAGTTTTATGCATGAGCATGGTTATAGTAGGTGTCATTCAAATCATTGTGTCTACTTTAAGAGGTTGGATGATGATAGCTACATTATTTTATGTTTATATGTTGATGATATGCTTGTAGCTAGGTCTAGTATGGATCACATTAAGGAGCTGAAATTTCATTTAGCACATGTATTTTCTATGAAGGATTTGGGGGCAGAAAAACAAATCCTTGGTATGAATATTTTTAGAGATGGGAAGAATAGAACATTAACACTATCTCAAGCTGATTATGTAGAGAAGGTGTTGCAATGTTTCTCTATGGAGAATGTTAAAGATGTCAACACACCTTTACCTACTCATTTAAAGTTGACTAAAAATATGTATCCCAAGACACAAGAAGAGGAGGATAAGATGTCCAAGGTACCCTATGCTTCAGCTATAGGAAGCTTGATGTATGTTATGGTATGTACCAGGCCAGATATTGCACATGCAGTGAGAGTTGTTAGTAGGTATATGAGTCATCTAGGAATTGAGCATTGGAATATAATCAAATGGATTCTCATATATTTGAGAGGAACATCCAATAAGTGCTTACACTTTGGGGGCTCTCCTACTGATTTACAAGGCTATGTTGACTCAGATTTGGCAGGGGACATTGATACTAGGAAGAGTACTACAAGTTATCTCTTTACTATTGGTGGGGCAGCCGTGAGCTACATTTCTAGGTTACAGAAGGTTAATGCTATATCCACTATAGAGGTAGAGTATGTTGCTACTATAGAGGTAGCCAAGGAGATGATATGGCTTTAGTTCTTCTTAGAAGAATTGGGACATCCTCAAAAGGATAATTATTTGTTTATAGATAGTTAGAATATCATTCATCTTGCCAAGAATTTAGCTCTACATTCAAATACCAAACACATACAGTTGCGGTACCATTTCATTTGGTTAATTTTGGAGGATGGACAGTTAAAACTGGATAAGATACATATAGATCACAATCTAGCAGATATGTTGACAAAGGTAGTAACAAGGGAGAAGCTAAACTCTTCTTCAGCTTTTGTTGGTCTTCTAGACTAAAAATGATTAAAAGAATAGTAGAGTCCAGGGTGGTTTGATCCAGTGTGAGCCCCATGTGGTAGCAGTATTGCTATAAGATCAGCCTCCAAGTGGGAGATTGTTGTCTAGTTTGAAGTCTCATTAGTCCCCAAGTGAGAGATTGTTAGTTTGTGGTGACTGATCAAGAAAGTATTGTACATACTTCATAAATTCTTTGCAGTTAAAAAAAAAATTTGGCCTTGGCCAACATTGTGGCTAACATATGCCTAACATATGGCTAACATGTTGTAACCCTAAAGCGGCATAAAATTACTTGTATAAAAGGGCTTAGGGTTAGAGATTGTTTTATAGTTGTGATGTAAAAATTGATTCTTGCAGTGGTATTGAGTTGTAAGGGATTATGAATTGTAATCAAGTTGTAATCACTAGATTGTAATAATATCAGACTTTTTGTTTGATGGATGTAGCCCAAGGATTGGGTGAACCACATTAAATCTTAGTGTCTTGTTTTTCTTTTGTGATCTATTATTTTCTATTATTGGTTATCTTTGCATGTAATTGTTGTTTCTATCAATGGTTTAATCCTAATAGACTATAGATTTGAAGTTTACATAAATGTGGATTAATGAATTAGAGTTGATCCATGAATGATGAGTCAAATTTCTTGGGATGACAAGGAAGTAAAAAAAGTAACCGACTGATAATTGTACTCTATCTTGGCACCATGGGCAATCTCTTGACCCTTGAATCACCCTAGACATGTCTCATTGTATTGCTATCATAATGAGTAAAGATCCTACAACTTCTTATAACAACATAGAGACAAACATTAGATATGTTCAAATCAAACTCTCAAGAACAAACACCTCATCTATCTTGCATGGCTTTCTGAGATGCCCTATATGTCACACATATTGATTCCTGATTCAATGCAAGCTTCTCCTTTCCTTTTTTTCTATCATGCCCCACTCAATACATGTGTCACAAAGTCACATTATTGTGTTGATTAAAAAGTGTGCAACTTTTCATCGCAACAAAGTGACCATCACAGATGTCACATTATCCTACATTCCAAAAACAAACAGAGTACGTCATTTGAAGGAATTATAGGACACACATATATCATAATCACTTGTCACATTTAGTATATGTTGTGCATGTTTTGATAGTGACACTATGACCACCATTTGATCTTCATTGATTAGAGAAAATATGATTGTAGGTGTTGAATCCTTCAAGGACATGTCTTTTACTCATGTTGTCATGATGAACAATTAGTATGCACCTTTTCATTATAACAAAGTGACAACCATTAGATCTCTTCTAATTTGACAATCAAGAAATAGAATATTTGGTATGTCTGCTCATTTTCTAAGGCATATTGTGATGAATGGCATAAAACCACTTGGCCAAGGAAAATGAACAAAGTCATTGGAAAATACAAGTGGACCCAGATGATGCAATTTATAGGATTCTCAAATACTCAACCTTAAAAGACACCTTCCTAAGTAAATAAATAACCCCACACCCCCCCCCCCCCCTCCCACCATAAAAAAATACCTACATGAAAACTTAGGAAAACATTTAGGAAAAGGTTATAGACTTAAAACAAATAGGTTATTTCACTAGGTAAAACAAAGTCCACCTTCCTACAATCAAGTGACCCCTTTTTTTAAGTCATAAAAAAGGTAAAGTGAAAATATAACAAAGGCAAGGGCTTCTAACCTTAAGCTTACTTTCAACACTTAGAAAAATTACAATGGGGCTACAATGAAATAACTAGTCACATCCAATCATATGCATAATTTTATCATTTTGCTCAAAAAAACTATACATCCTTGAAAAGGGGCTAACAAAAAGCACTGAGCAAGATGTTTGCAATTTAAAGAATTTTTTTTTGACCATGTTTTATTCTGCCATAAATGCAATAGGACATTCCACATACATGTAATGCTTTAGATACCTTAGTTTCTTATCAATCTCTTATTTAATATTGATCATAATATTTTTATAATCTCACAAATGATTTGATAAATATATGATTAATTTCTCATTGTTGATTTATTGAGTAATTATTTCATTTGTAGATGATATGACCTTATTTGTTGTCTTAAAGTGTGCATTCACCAATGAACTTATTTTTCATTAGATGGGAAAAATCACCTAATTTGATATATCTTTTATCCATTAAACCAAATAAATCACCTAATCCAATATATATATTTTCCATTAAATAGGAAAAATTGTCTCGTACAATATATTTTTTCTATCACGAGGTACAAAATTGCCTATAAAATCATATTTTTTCCTATCACAAGGGAAAAATCTACCTGAATTTTATGATATTTTACTATGGTCAGATAAAAATTGCATCTAAAATTAGACTTTTTACGACATTGAAAAAAATGTTGGCAATAGAAATTTATTTTTTCCCCTAGAACTGATGTTAGATGTCCCACGAATTTATATATTTTTTAGGGAGGGTGTTTCTTAAAGTTATCCTTATTCTTCTATGTTGGCCTAAAATTAATTCATCTTGAAACTATTATCATTTTCCTTGATTGCTTAATATTACACTTGCTTGGTCAATGCTAATATTGGTTAACATTGTTCTTATTTGATTAATATATTTCTTATTCGATTAATAATTTTCATTCTTCATTCACTTAACATACACTTGGTGACTACCGTAATAGCTTGGTGACTAATAATCCATCATTTACCGACTCCATTGACTAGCTCGGTGTAACTTACCCTTTCTTTGTCTTTCCACTTCATGACTTCTTTCTTTCTTTGTCAACAAACATATCTTTCTTATACATGACCTCAACACTTATTTGAATCATGTAAAATAATCAAATCAGCATTATACTATCAAAGTGTAACTCATAAATTTCCCATTGAATTCCTCATGCTTATCAATGCTTTTATTCTATTTCATTCTCTTCTTCATCATTATCTTTACCTCTTCATCAATCAACACACATCCTTCAAATGGTTTGGCACCTTACTGAATTAGCATAGTGTCTTACCCATTTAGGCTTGACATCAACAACAACATAACAACTAATATGACTCTTTCATATACATTATATCCCTTATCTTCAACATTATTTGTTGGGGCTAACACCTTCACCGTTGTTTGTTTATCCATTTAAGAATAAGAATGAAACCCTATTTGAATTGAAAGTGTACAATGAAAACACCATTGCAAAAATTTGTATACATGATAACCAATCAAAATTACAAGTTTTGCACTGAAAAACAATCAAATTATCATATAAACTTGTGATTTGTAATCGATGATATGTCATTATTGATACAAAATAACTACTCACTATAGTTGTCCAAATTTGTCAAAGGAGCTTCTAAAAACCCATTGCACAAAAAATGAGCATGTTCATTTAATATCACTTTTTCTAAATATGTTTTTTTGTCAAAAAAGAATATATCAAATCGATCTTACTTTCCAAACTATCTTGTGGTCATTAAATATTTTTTGAGAGCTAAGGTAAGTATGTTTAGTAGGTTTCTTGGAAAGGGGACATAATAAAATTTTTATGAGTGTAGGGTCTACTTGACCCACACATAGGTTTAAGTTACATGAAGTGGCAAGTCTAACTTAACTTTATCATTAAAGGTTAAACTCACTTTTGATATTAGTCACTTTTTTGTCTAACCATATGTGTGCACATGAGGTTAAACATTTTTTTATCTCATCTTGGTTTAAGATATTCCCTCTTCGCCTCATGGGAGGTCCCAAACATTCGTCCACAGCCTTCCACACAAGTGCCATTCATATTTGAGTATTACTCATAGTAGGTTTACACCTTCTTACCTCACACCCATCTTGTATATATTCAAGTGCTCTCATTTATTAATATAGTCCAAATTTTGGTATTTTTCTTATTTGATTCTTATGTTCTCTATTTGGCTTTTTTTTTGTTGTATAACTCTATTGTTGATTATTTGGTTGTCTCTTTGATCATGGCTTTTCCAACCAAGATATTCCTAAAGAAAAGGAACCTAAATTAGTAATGATTGTAGTAACAATTATATATTTTGTTTATATAATTCAAATATTCTTCATTCATATTATTAATATGGAGGCTCTATTTCCAAATATGCAAGCTAGATAACACTGTCTTACAAAGAACTATTTCAATCTAGATTAGTTATTTAATTCAAAGTATACTCAAATTAAGTATAATTTCACATATAAATAAACTAATTCAAATTAATTCAAATTTGGAGTGGTGTGATGTGTTTGACTATTCTTATGAGGCTTTTTATAGGGATGAAAAGTTAACCATTTAGTTAGTACGCGAATGAATGAGTATGATGCAACTATTATACATGATAGTGCTAGTGAATATTACATATAGGAACATTATTTCAATAGTTCAATATACCATTTTTAGATTAACAATGCTAACATGATACAATGTGATTGAGCTTAAAGCATTTGATTAATATTATGAAGGCCCAAATTCAAATCATAAGTGACAACTAAGATCAAATTATAATTTGTGAATCTTCATCTTCCACTACTTTCTTTATAGTAATTTTTAAGCTACTTATCTTAAGTAGATCAGAATTATATATCAATACTGTGCTAAAGACTGATTTTAGAAGGCATTCGATGGAGATTACTAAAATCAGAGATTCAAAATTTAAATAAAGATGAAAAGTTAGACTAAAGTGTTCCATTAAATATAATTATAGATTTGATAAAATATTTATCACATAAAGAGAATTGGAATTCAGCGCTAAGGTTTTCCTATTAAAATGTTAAGGATATCATTATTCATAGTACTAAAGAAACTATTTAAAAGGCATTTGAAGGAGGTCATTGAAAACTAAATATTCAAAAACAAAATGAGATGAATTTGATAATTACTAATTTAATAAATGAACCATAATTTAAACATTTTTCTTATTAAATGTTTATTTTATAATAGTTCTTAACCTACTTGATAATGGAGACAACTAGATCATTTTTAATATTTGACACCATGGTGTAGTAAGCTAAGATGACTTTATTTTGAAAAAAACATCATGGTTAAGAACACTTGAATCTTGAAACTAGTATTAGGTGACCATCAAGGAAGTTTCAGTATTTCACATGTGAACATCACATGGATGCAATGGATACCATGAAGACCATTCATGATCATGAAAGATGAGTTTATGTAAAATACTACTAATTAAAAATGGGTCAATGACTTTTGAATCTTGATTTTTTCATATCACTAAGACAACTAATTATCTGAACATTTTACATAAAATCTACTAATTCTCGTAATAAATAGATAAACTAATCAATAACAATGCATTTTTTTAAATAGTGAAAAAATAAACTTCACAAAAAGGACAAGAGTACAATTATTTCTTATT
Source organism: Cupressus sempervirens (assembly GCA_028749045.1). Classification (NCBI taxonomy): domain Eukaryota; kingdom Viridiplantae; phylum Streptophyta; class Pinopsida; order Cupressales; family Cupressaceae; genus Cupressus; species Cupressus sempervirens. The sequence continues at coordinate 243,100,746 of CM053793.1, read as the reverse complement.
TTTAATCGAGATATAAAAGTACATACATAAAGAAAAATGATAAAAAAACCATTTCAGGACAAGAGATATATAATAAAGACTTCTTATTGACTTTTGTCTTTGAAAAAAATTAAGATATGATTCCATTCCACCAACTTTCTTTAAAATATAATATTCATCATGTCCCATATAAAATAATATAATAGAACTCTACCTATTAAAAGGGAAACAAATGAAATGATGCTCTTGTTGCTTTCAGAGAGAAAAAAAAGGGTAGCAATAGAACCTCCAACATCCCTAGAGGGCACTCGAGACTAAGCCATGTGAAGGCGATGCTCCACTCTCTTATGGAGAGAGCAAAATTCTGATATACTCAAATGCAATAATGAATTCCATTAAACATAGAGGTGAATCCCAAAATAGAGGTGAATCCTCAAGATCAAGACATGATTTCATCATCACCATTTGCCAGAATACTCCACAAATCCCATGGCAATACATTCTCCACTATTACTCCCCATAATGACGTGCTCTCAAACTATTACATTCCTTTGTACTTTCCTATGAACAAATGATATTAAGTTAGAAGACAAGAATATAAGCCTTGCCCAATTGGGTATCTTTCTTACATACCCAATTGCTATTCACCACATTACAAAGATCTCAAATAGTTTTTTTGGAACACCCAACTCTAATTATACATGCTTGGCAACTTGGTTTGAATTTTCTTTAAATATATCATTCTCATAAGCTTGTCTAAGAATAGTTTGAATATATCAAATAGATGATGAGTTTGATGGATGGGGCCGGATAGAAGAAAAATGAATAAGTGGAGTAAGAAAAGTGAGTGAGAGTGTTGTTTGGAGAAGGATGCATTTGACATGGACCCAATTGAGGTCGGTTTACTTATATTAATAGTTTTTTTCAGCATTTGGGTGCTAATTTCTAAGCTTTGGCTTGTTTGGAATAACTCTTCATTAACTTTTGGCTAATTAGTTTAATTAAATTAATTGTAATCATTTTACTAATGAGGTTTGGCTTATGATTTCCACTTAAAAGTAATTTAATTTGATATATACTTTTCTATAATCTATTATAAAATAGAGATGCCAATATGATTATTAATTATATTTTCTTAGGAATAATGATTTATTAAATTGATAGATCAACCATAATGTAAATATGTTAATCATTTTTATGAAATAGAAAAGAAATTTTAAATTTTAAATTTATTATATTTTAGTATTTCTATATTATAATTGATAATTATATATCTATAATAATTATAACTTTTTTGATATAATAAGATTTATTATATAATGAATTATTCTCATATAATATTTTTAATTAAAATAAATAAATGTATAGAATCTTTTATATCTAAAGACAATTATGGGTTTGTCTTATGTTATTGTTGCAAATCAAATAAATCTATAATTCTTTTAGTTAATAAGAAGAAATTGTTTGCATAGTCTATAATAATACAAAATAGATATCGCATTGAACACAAAACGAAAAAAGAGATTTATGTCTAGTTTCTAGTCCAAGCTCTGTTACTCTATGTTTAGTAGTGAAGTCAGCATATTTAGTGATGTAAATAAAAATCCTCATAGGATCTTTTTACATTAGTAATTTTTAGAAATGTATGACATGAGCGGAGAAGCCAAAGTTTTGGTTCAAAGAGAATTAAAGTCAAATATCATTCATTTGGCATTCAAAACATCACTAAGGAGAACTTCCTACATTTCTAACTCGACATAAGAGTATTATAATATCTATTAGAATTTTCATACATATCTCAAAGAAATATTTCTTTTGAATATAATGTTCTTAATTAGAAGGTCATCCACTTGGAATACAAGATTCGATATCTTTACAAGACCAACCATATGTTTCATCATAAATGAAGTAGCCAAAGACCATTGTGAAAACTACTTCCTTCTTGACCAAAAGTAAAATGTTGGATGAAAAATAAAGGTGTGCTTCAAAAATTGACTCAACCATGAATACACATCTCAATATAATTAATATAAAAAATAATTCTTTAAATAGTCTATTATGAATATTTTCTTGAGTCATGCCTAATACATATTTACAATGTTTTGCAACTCGAAACCTCAAGATATAAGATTCATTTACATTCTATCATGCATCAAAATTTGTACACTTAACATGGTCAATGCCCTTGCTAACTAATAATTTTAGATTAGTGAAAGCTATTCAATTGATTACTTATAATGCGTAAACATGGTACTAAAAGATATGTGAGTTAGGGGTAATATACTTTTCAAACATGCATTCTAATTTAATAAATACTTTTCTTATCATTACAAATGATGCTTATTAAATATTTTTTATTAATTGAAAATAATAATTATATACAAATATCTAGATGGGTTTATGTTACTTTGAATGGCTCTTTACATAAGAAGTGGTGTCTACACATTAAAAAGTATTTATAAAATATTTCAATTGTGACACAATATATAATTTTATGTAAAAATACTATGACCTTTACTATTGGATACAATTGATCAATTGTGTGTTGTCTTTGATGTTACACAAATGTCATATCAATTATTAGCAAAGTCTACCGAGCTCAATTGGTCAGCAAAGAAAATAAAAAAGCCTACCGAGCATTCCTGAGAGTTACACTATGGAGACAATTTCTACCAAGCTCACTCAGGCACTGAAGAATTTTGTGGCAAAAGTTAGTCATAACCGAGCTCACAAGGTTATCAAAAGGAAAGTTAGTGTATACTGAGTTCACTTGGCCTCCAAAGGATTTTACAGAGTTCGCAGTGTTTACTTAGCTTTAGTTGGTTAACACTGGAAATCATTTTTGGAGTAGTGTTTATTGAGCTAGGTTGGCCAATGAAGGATTTCATTGTTTTGGGAAATAAAGTTTAATTATTTCATGTAATGATTGTAGTCAACTAATGTAATGATTATTGGTAATTGTAAGTTGTAAATGAGCTGACTTGATAATGTGTAAGGTATAAATAGAAGGTCAAGTTGTGAATTCTAAATTGTAATGAATGAGGGAGCATGCAAGTGAGTTGATTGTGTGAAGAGGAAAATGTGAGAAAATTTTGAAGAAGGATCAGATATCCTTGAGGAGCAGCAAAGTTGTATTCGATCAGAGAGGATCTAGTAAAGGGGAACAGAGATCTATAATAGCAAAGGTTAGTTGCATCTCATTTAGGTCACTTTATTGTTACTTTTTTACCATTGTAGCAGTAATTCCTAAATCTCTTAATAGAGTTGGTTTAACATCCATTTTGTAAATCCTCTAACAAGGTGAAAGTTCTATTGAATTGTTCAAAAGTCCTCTAGCAAGGCCACTCCTAGTAGGGTGATTAAATCCTCTAACAAGGTCACATCTAACAGTGTGTTTTGAAACCTTTAACAGGGTTGGCTTCTAACAGAGCTCACTTCAAAATGGTAAAAATTAGTAGCTAGTCACTTGGTGGTTTTTCCCATATTGGATTTCCACGTTAAATCTGGTGTCTCTTATGTTCATATTATTTCTTTTATGCATGCATGTTAAATCTTTGTGAATGCTTAAAGATCAGTAATAAGATAATACAAAGTACATCTACCGAGTTACAACATTTTTCTGTGTGGCTATCAAGTGATAGCAGTAACTAGTTTTATAAGACATCTAAGGGATCTATGGATTTTTTTTTGTGGTATTTGACTCCCTTTATATTTCCAACAATTGGTATCAGAGCTTTTGGTGCTTGCAGAAAGGATTTCAAGGATCTAAGCTAAAGATCAGGATGTCTTACAAAAGGGAAATTCCAAGGCTTAACAAGGATAACTTTTCAGCATGACAAGGTCTCATGAGACTCCATCTAGCTTCCATTGGAGATTTAGGATTGAAATATCTCGATGAAGCATATACAACTCCTGCTAGTACATTATCTACTAATGACATTAATGAGAAGAAGACTCATAACACCATGATGATAGACATTGCATCTACCCTAAGCTATGAAGAATTTGATGATGTCAAGGACTACAAAACTACCTTTGAAATGTGGAACAAGCTGAAGGATATCTATGGAGGTGATGATAATGTGAGAAGAGCCAAAGCAGAAAGTCTAGGAGGACAATTTGATCAGATAAGGATGAGAGAGGATGAAAACATTGCCAAATATGTTGAAAGAGTCAAAGTAGTTGTCAGTGCAATCAAGGCTTCTGGAGGAGATATTGAGGAGGAAACAATTGTAAGTAAAGTTGCTAGAACATTACTTCCCATTTATGCAATTAGATTTTCTACAATTCAAGAAAGAAGGTGTGAAGCAAATCATAAGATAAATTTAGAAGCCATAGTAGGAAGATTGATTGCATTTGAGCTAGATAACTATGACAACTATGTTCCAGCTTCTGAGAACACTGAATCAGTATTTGAAGCCAAGATTTCACTCAAAGAGAAGGGCAAGAAGATAAAGGACTTTCAATCAGAAAGAGAAGAAGAATCAGAAAAAAGTTCTGACAATGATCTTGAGGTGGTTAAAGCTCTACTAGCAAGGAAATATTCTAGAGGCAAAGGGAAATACAAAGGTAAGGTTCCTCTAATATGTTTTTCATGTGACGAAATTGGTCATTTTGCTACTAGGTGCCCAAATAAAAAAAATAAGGATGAGAAGAAAGGTCACAAGTGCAATGGTAAGAAAGATTTCTAATCATTCAAGGACAAAGGTAAGAAAACATGTTTCATGACTAAGGATTCTAATGATTCTAATGATGGTGAAGATGAAATTGTTTACATTGTTGTGAAAGATGAATCTGATAATAATGAGGAACATATAATGACACTTATCTCTCATGTGAGAAAAAATGATACATGGATCATAGATAGTGGTTGTTCTCATCATATGACTAGTGATAAAACAAAGTTTGAATATTTTGAACACTATGATGGTGGTAGTGTGAGGTTTGGTAATAATGAACCTTGTTGCATAAAAGGAAGAGGAAGAATCTCACTAACCAAAGAGCTTGTATGTGATAATGCCTACTAGGTTGAAGGACTAAAACATAGTTTGTTGAGCGTGGCACAACTAATCAATATTGGATTCAAGGTGGAATTCATGCATGGAAAAGAAAGATAGATAGATGACAAAGGAAAGCTGATTGGATCTAGCATGCAAACAAAAGGTAACTTGTTCTATGTTGAACTTGGTGAATGTTCATGTCTTATTGCTCAAGTTGAAGAAAATTGGTTATGGCATAGAAGGTTATGCCATATGAACTTTGATAACCTGGTGAAAATAAGAAAATTCAAAAAAGTAAGAGGCATTCCTAGTATAAAGAAACCTAATGTTGGTCTATGCAAGAATTGTCAAATTGGTAAAATGGAAAAGACTAGCTTTAAGAGTAAGAACTATCAGTTTGAAGAAATTTTGAAAATTGTGCATATTGATTTGTGTGGACCTATTGGAATTGAGAGCTATACTAGAGAAAAGTTCTTCATTCTTTTTGTTGATGATTACTCAAGAATGATGACTATCATGTATCTAAGAGAGAAATCAAAAGAATTTGAGAAGTTCAAATGGTATTTGGCCAAAGTAGAGAAGGAAATAGGGAAAAGATTAAAATGTTTGAGGTCAGACAGAGGTGGTGAATTCATCTCATATGAATTCAATAACTTTTGCATTGAAAGAGGGATCAAAAGATAGGTATCAGCCCTTAGAACTCCTGAGAAAAATGGAATAGCTAAAAGGAGGAACAAATCTATCATGGACTATGTAAGAACTCTAATGATTGAAAGGAACATTGCTATCAAATATTGGAAGGAAGCTATCAACATTGTAGTTCATACCTTGAACCAAGTACAATTGAAAAAGGACTCATTCAAAACCCCCTATGAGTTATGGTATGGCTATAAACCCAATGTAAGTTACCTAAAAGTATTTGGAGGTAAATGTTATATTTTGAAAGAATCTAGAAAAGGTAAATTTGGTGTGAAGGGTGATGAAGGCATATAGATGTTTGAATTTGTCTACTCACAAAGTTATAGAAAGTGCACATGTGAAAGTTGATGAGTTTGTAGAAAGGACTGAAGAAGAAAGCAAAAAGGAACCAAAAGATTATAGGAGATTTGTTTTTATTGAACCTGATATAGTGCCAAATATGTCTGTTAATCAGGAATCTTCCACTCTTGAGTCTTCAGTCACCAAGATGCAAGAAGTTCAAATCGAGTTGCAGGAACCTAAATCACATTCAAATGTTATGGAGCCAAAATAGCCAGAACCTAAAATTGAAGTGCAAGAGGATGAGAATGCAATTCATTCAAAGGGCAAGGAACCTATATTAGCCAAGTATGTCAAGAAACATTACGCGCTAGATCAAATTATTGGAGACAAATTTGAAGGTACTATGACAAGAAGTAAGGTAAGAGGTACTTGGTTACTTGCTAATTGTGAACCTAGAAATGTCAAAGATGCATTAAAAAAATGAAAGTTCAATTGAGGCTATGAATGAAGAGATAGAGAAAATAGAGAAGAACAAAACATGGACTCTTGTACCTAGGCCAAAAGATATAAATGTGATTGGAACTAAGTGGGTATTCGGGAATAAGTTGAATGAAGATGGTAAGGTATCAAGAAACAAAACTAGATTGGTATGTAAAGGCTACTCTCAAGAAGAAGGAATAGACTATAGAGAGACTTTTGCTCTTGTTGCAAGACTAGAAGGTGTCAAGACCCTACTTGCATATGTTGCACACAAAGAATTTAAGTTTTATCAGATGGATGTCAAATCAACATTTCTCAATGGTATTCTGGATGAAGAAGTCTACATTGAGCAACCTAAAGATTTTGTTGATCCAGATAACAAGGACATGGTCTACAAATTACATAAAGCATTGTATGGTCTGACACAAGCCCCTAGAGCATGGTATGAAAGATTGCATAACTATCTTATTTAGATTGGTTTTCAGAGAACAAATGATAACAGTAGCTTGTATATCAAGGAAGAAATAGATAACAAGATTGTTTTGGTAGAAATATTTGTGGATGATACTTTGTTTATAAGGAATGATGATCTGTGCAAAGAATTTTTAGAGAAAATGAACAAGGAATTTGAGATGTTTATGTTTGGTGAGATCAAATTCTTTGTTGGTCTTCAAATTCAGTAGTGTGAGAATGGCATCTACATCACTAAATATAAATACATCAAAGAGATACTCGAAAAGTTTGGTATGGAAGATTGTAAACCAGTTGGGACTCCCATGTGTACTGGACTAAAGCTTACCAAGGATGATGAATCAAAAGAGGTAGAACAGACCTTATATAGATCAATGATTGGAAAGTTGCAGTATGTAGTTCATACAAGGCCAGACATTGCTTTTGCAGTCGGTATTGTAGCAAGATTTTCAGCAAAACCTAGAGAAAATCACATGATGGCAATCAAAAGGATCATGAGATACTTGAAAGGCACTAAAGATTATGGATTATGGTACAAATTTGGAGGTAATCTGGACTTGAAAGTGTTTACTAATGTAGATTGGGCAAGAAACATTGATGACAGAAAGAGTACAAGTGGAGGAGCATTCTTTCTTGAAAAGAGGTTGGTTTCTTGGACAATCAAAAAACAAAATTGCACATCCCAATCTACAGCAGAAGTAGAGTATGTTGCAGCAGCAATGAACTATTCTAATATTGTTTGGTTTAAGCAGTTATTGGAAGGAATGAAGATTGACATCAAAGAACTAGTTTTTATGTTTTGTGACAATACAAGTACAACAACATATCTAAAAATATAGTGATGCATTCAAAAACCAAGCACATTGCAATAAAGTATCACTTTGTCAGAGAATTGGTACAAGATAAGGAGATTGGATTGGAATATGTCCATACAAAAGAACAAATTGCTGACATATTCACCAAGCCATTACCTAAGGATGCATTCTTGTATCTAAGAGGTAAGTTAGGGGTCATTCCCCTATCTAAGGCTCACTAAAATGAAGTTTAAATGATGCATCAACAAGAATCAAGTTGAAGATCTTTCAGTTGATGTAGCATAATCAAGGTAACATTGCATATGAATCAATACTCAAGGTACACTGTTACTCATTTGGTATGTGTTGTCTTTGGCATGTGTTGCCAAAGAGGGAGAGTATACTATCATATCTTTCTAAAATTTAAATTTGATTGTAGAAAGTTTGTTGTTTGATAAGAATCTATGTAATTCCTTCATAGAGGGAGATTGTTGTATTAGAAAATTTTGTGGCATAAGATCTAAGAGGGAGAAATGTTATGTTAGAAAAAAACTTGTTCTCAAATTTCATTCTACTATGACATGTTGTGTTGCCATCAATGCCAAAGCATCAATGCCAAAGAGGGAGATTGTTGAATACAATTGATCAATTGTATGTTGTCTTTGATGTTACACAAATGTCATATCAGTTATCAGACAGAGTCTACTAAGCTCAGTTGGTTAGTAAATAAAATAACAAAGTCTACTGAGCTCAGTTAGTTAGAAAAGAAAATAACAAAGTCTATTGAGCGTTCCTAAAAGCTACATTGTGGAGACAGTTTCGACCGAGTTCACTCGGGTGCTAAAATTTTGTGGCAAAAGTTAATGGTAACTAAGCTCACAAGGTTATCAAAAGGAAAGTTAGTGTTTACCCAGCTAGGTTGGCCAATGAAGAATTTTATTATTTTGGAGAATAAAGTTTAATTGTTTCATGTAATGAATGTAGCCGACTAATGTAATGATTATTGGTAATTGTAACTTGTATGTGAGCCAACTTGACAATGTGTAAGGTATAAATAGAAGGTCAAGTTGTGCATTCTAAATTGTAATGAATGAGCGAGCATGCAAGTGAGTTGATTGTGCGAAGAGGAAAATGTGAGCAAATTTTGAAGAAGGATTAGATATCCTTGAGGAGCAGCAAAGTTGTATTCAATCATAGAGGGTCTAGTGAAGCAGAATAGAGATTTGTAATAGCAAAGTTCAATTGCATCTAATTCAGATCAATTTATTGTTGCTTTCTCACTATTGTAGCAGTAATTCCTAAATCTCTTAACAGAATTGGTTTAACAGCCATTTTATAAATCCTCTAACAAGGTGATAGTTCTATTGAATTGTTCAAAAGTCCTCTAGCAAGGCCAGTTCTAGTAGGGTGATTAAATCCTCTAACAAGGTCACACCTAACAGTGTGTTTTGTAACCTTTAACAGGGTTGGCTCCTAATAGGGCCCACTTTAGAAGAGTGAAAATTAGTACCTAGTTACTTGGTGGTTTTTTCCATATTGGGTTTCCACGTTAAATCTGGTGTTTCTTGTGTTCGTGTTATTTCTTTTATGCATGCATGTTAAATCTTTGTGAATGTTTAAAGATTAGTAAAAAGATAATACAAAGTACATTTACTAAGTTATAGCATTTTTCTATGTGGCTATCGAGTGACATCAGTAAATAGTTTTATAAGACATCTAAGGGATCTATGGATTCGTTTTTGTGGTAACTAATTCACTCCCCCTCTCAATTACTCCCCCAATATTTCCAACACTTTACATCATTATATATTTTTGTGGTTTCATAATGCACACCCCTTTTTTCCTATAAATGGGGACCCCCTACTTTATTTTTTTTACTTTTCAAATCCCAAGTGTGGAGTCTGAGTCCTTTTTAGGGTTTTTCCTAGTGTCTTTGGTCAGATATGAATCTCAGTTTGAAAACCTAGACTTTAGAAATCATCATCTGAAGGGATAAGTCTTTTTTGCAAAGAAAATGGTGCACCTCCCTAGGTGTGCTAATGTCCCAAATACAAAGGGAAACCACTTTTTCTTTGAAAGTGTGCAATAGTGCAGCTGGGCACCTCCGAGAGCTATGCTAGGTCCCAGGTCTATAAAACCTAAGACCCCCTACCCCTCTTCACCTTGTCTTTTTCTCCTCCGAGCTTAGTGACCTGCACTAGTACAACTCCACAATTGTGTTGATGTGCCTTGCCTTCACCTATGAACAAAATAATAATAAAAAAATAAACAACTTTAAAGACACCAAAAGGTGCACAGCTATGCACCTTTTTCTTTGTAAAAAACTTAACATTTAAAAAACTAAAAAACAAAACACATCTTAAAGGTGTGTAGTAGTACACCTACTTAAGTGCATTGTTGTGCACCTTTATAAAGGGAAACATCCTTTAAAGGGTTGAAGGGTGGGCACTTGGTGCACCCTAAAAGGTGGGCAAAGTGCACACCCTTTATGAATTTAACCTTAATCAATGTGTGCACTTGGCACACCTCAAAGGTGAGCCAAATGTACACTCTAATTTTTCAAGAATAGGCACACCTAGCACACCTCTGAGGTGCACCAAGTGCATCCTTTTTTAATTTTCTGGGAATAAAATTAGGTTTTTTGATGCTTTTGTCACTCTAGACTAATAAACATTATTTTTGTGTAGATTTTATAGCTTCTTCATTCTCCTCCCTTGATACAAAGATGGTCCCCAAACCCATGGTGTTCAAGCTTCAAGGTGTTCTAACAAAGTCACACTTCCAAGACAATTATTCAGAGATCTGGGACAATGAACTTGGTCATACTGACTAGAAAGCATTCCTAGTATTGTGCAACAAACCTATAGAAAGGTCCCCAATGATATCTTCTCTTACCTAATCAGTTCTAGTCAATGTAGCATCACACCTAGTATTAGTGCAATCCTTAAATTTGATCATGATGCTAGCAAAGAACTATGTCTTTGAAGAAAGGGTCATAAAGAGTATAACTGGAGAGATCATCCTAGATCTTTGACCTAAGAACATAGAGAAGGTTTTCCATCTTCCAAGGATAGATCAGTTCATTAGATTAAGCTATCACCAAAAAAAAATATGGTATAGGGAACATGTAGAGGAAGTGTCTAAAATCATCCAGTCTTCATACCTCATTAAGAAGGCTCCTTTAGGGTGTAAAGTAGGAAAAGTGAACATGACAAGAGGTTACAAGAAAGAGGATATCGGATATTTTATAATACTCTTGAGTAGAGTCATGGGGTTACCTGCATCATGATACCTGAACATATGAATGGTACATTTTATTAAGACTATCAAAACAATGGAGATGTCAATTGATTGGGCTTTGATTCTTAGTGAGAACTTGGGTAAGAAGCTGGTGGCAGTTAAGAATAATCCTAAGTTCTACATGACATCTTATTTGGTGTACCTATTAGTTGCAAGGGTTATAGACTATCTAGGATTATTTAAAAAGGGGAGTATGCAAGATGCAAATGCATGGCCATATATAGTTTATCCCCAATTGGTGAAGAAAAAGCTTCCATAGCATAGCAAGGAATACATGATAGTGAATGATGCATTTATATTTGCAATTATCCAATTAATTGAAGGGGATTATGTGAAGAGGATGTTAGAGGAGGTAACAACAAAGATTTCAAAAGTCAGAGCCTACTACATCCAATATTGAACATTCACTTATTTGAGGGTAGTGGGTACCACTCTCAATCCCAAGAAGTTCCCTAGATATCCAAGTGACAAACTTATATTGGTAGAAATCACTTGAAAACTTTTGTTTGCATATGATAGAGTTAGGAAGCAACATAAGATAACCTAGGTGTGGCCCATTACTATAGGACCATTTAGTGTGGTCTGAAGACAAGATATTCCATCTTTTGAGTCTAAGTGGGATCAATATAGTTCTCCTCGGCCTTATTTTGATAACATTAGAAGAGTATAATACTTAGCTAGCAAGACATTTCAATATGAAGATGCAATCGAGGATCATTGGATCAATGTAGTAGATGACTATGATATTTGAACAAGAGATTATTGTAGGATGACTCTCTATTTGGAAACCAGTGCTTTGAAGATTAAGGTTCCTTTAACGGTTTTGCAACAAGATACTAAAGATCTCCTTGATCCATTATTCAATAGGGACAGGATTAGTGATCGACCCATTATGAATGTTGAGGTTGATAACCAAGAAAATTTATTATTAATCATAGGGCCAAGCATGTCATCAAGTTGACCAAGGATTGGATTAAGACACCTTTAGAATTGGATCCAATTCCTCGAGTGGTAGTATTCCACTCTAACCCGCCTAGGAAGAGGTTGAACAACTAAGGTAACAATGCCCACTTTTATAGCTCAGTCCCTAGTGAGGCCAAAAATAGTGCACCAACTTGATAGGGAAGTTGGATATTATAGGGATCAAAAGGGTAAAGGAAAGAGGAAGAGAACTTCTCCTAAAAAATTTGAGCTAGAAGAGGAACCAATTCAAGCACCACCACAAGAATGGTTAGAGAATGTGGAAACTACACAAGTCTAGGATAATCCTCAAGTACCATTGGTAGATCAATGGAAAGAAGGAGTTGAAATAGAAATACAAGAAGTGTCTCCACTACAACAAGAGGTACAAGCCTCCCCAACCACTCCTAAGAGAAGAAAGATCAAGACTCTAGTCAAGAGGAGACAAAAGGTGATTAAGAGAGTTATTCCTTTCCCATCAATTCTGGAAGTTATCCCAGAAGGGGAGGAAGAACAGGATGATGAGGATAGAGAAGATAACCTTCCTTTGAATGAAAGATCTTGTCTAGCTAGAGCCACAAGTTTAGAATGGAGAAGAAGCTCCATAATTGTACCACCATCCATTCCTGAGTAGCCTATTCAGTCTACTACATCAGAAGATGAACTGCAGCAATGGATTGATGAGCAGAAGGAGATTACAATTGGCTAATAGTGATATGTAATTGATGTCATTTATGGAAACATGTGATGTACATGTTCACAGAAAACATCAAAAATAAAGTTACTTAGTGTTTGGTAATCAGAAAATTGTCTAAGTATAGAATTTAGTTTACAGCAGTGTATTGTTTTGTTTATAACTTGTTGTTGATGTCATATGATGACTAGTGAAGTTACATGGAGATAGTATACATGTTGTTGATGATGTTTATAACCTCAAAAGTTAGTACAAATTATATGGAATAGAGATATTTGTGTTTTGATGAAGCAAGATAGTGAAATTAAAGGAAAGAATTATTTTGTTTACAAAACAATTACTTATCCAATTAGGGCTGACATCAGATGTTTACTCTAACTTGGAAAAGTGAATTTCTGTCTTAGCTGACCCAAGAATAATTTGTGTAAAGGCATGGTGTTTATGCAAAGGACTTTTTGTGATAAGTGTAGTTGTAATTGCAAGTGTTATCTTGTGATTGTGATTATATGCAAACTTCTATGAAAGTGATATATGCAAAGCTTTATATGAGCTATTTGGTGATTTAAGATTGAGTAGAGGATCAAAAATCAATTGAGGAAGAAGATATAGTAATTATATCCAATCTAATTACTTGTTTGAGCAGTGAGCTCTTCTTGTGATTATAAGTGCATGTTTGGGCAATGCGCTCATCTCGCATCTACCATACCACAACTCCTAATAGGGTTAGAATCTCCTAATAGGGATTCAAAGTCTCCTAACAAGGACTCTTTATATTAAATTTTCTCATTGACTCCTAATAGGATCCATCCTCTAACAAGGAACTTATATATTATTATATTATCTAGTGGGTATCATCCCCACTGGGGTTTTCCCTTGGCCAAGGTTTCCCTAGTTACAAAATATGGTGTTATGAGTTATCCTTGTGCATTGTTACTATTACTATTCAGCATTACTTTATTACTTTGTTATTCATGGTTTAAAGTAAGTAATAATATCCAGTTGGTGAATAAAGTTTGTAGATTACTAATTCAGCCCCCCCCTCTTAGTAATCTGTATTTCTAACAATTGGTATCAGAGCATAATTACTTTGAAGAAGCTTAATAGCTTAAGTAAGATCCCTATGGATATGGAATAGTTGATGAAGAACCTTGAAGAAGCTCTTGAACAAATTTATCTCCTTATTGAAGAAAGAGATAAGTTGAAGGACATATATGAAGACTCCAAAGTATGCATTGGTCAATTGAAGAAAAAGATTGAACATCTCAAATCCAAGCCTAAAATTACTAAATTTGGAACTGGTAATGATGATTATTCAAAGTTGAAGAAAAAAAACAAGATCTTGAAGCATGAGTTAAAGATTACAAATTTGAAGTTGACTTTGAAAAATGATCCTAGCAAAGTTAAATCTGATTTCAAGACTGAAAATGCAGATTTGAGAGAAAGTCTAGCAAAGAGAACATCCAAGATTGAAACATTGAAAGAAGAACATGAAGAACTCCATAAGTACAATACTATTGTGAAAGGTGAATTGAAACAGTGCAAAAAGTAGCTTGAGAAGCTTTATTCTAGCAAAGAAAAGCTTGATGATTCAATGTCAATATAGAGACCTACTTATGATAAGATTGGTCTTGGTTATCTAATTAACATGTCTACAAAGAAACTTGGTTTAGATCAGATTTGAAAGGAAAAGACAAATCTGATGATAAGATTGAATCCAATCAATCTTCTAAGAAACTTAAACAAGTTGAGCAAAATGAGGAAATTAAAATCTCGAATGAACTAGAGCAAGTGGTAACTCCTAAGACAACTAGGTATGAATTTAGTGGTAAGTGCTTTTTATGTAATGAAATAGGTCATATGAAAAGAGATTGTACGAATAAGTCATTCAATCATGTTAAGGACTTTTATTGTCATAATTATCATGGTATGGGACATAATCCAATTGAATGTAGGAACCTAAGTGTGATAATGATAGAAGAAATAGTAGAATGTCTAGAAATTCTAACTCTATAGATAGAAGAAGATCTAATAAAAGGACATCAAGAGACGAAAGATCTTATGAAGATAGAAGGAACAATGGAAGAAACTTTGGGAATAGAAGGAATGATAGAAGGAACTAGGAAAGGAACTTTAGTACTAGGAAAGACAATGAAGAATAAAGAAACGTTATGAGTGAAATTTGAGAAGAACTTAATGAAGCATTTGTGAAAGGAACAAATATCTCAAAGGAAAAGTTAGATGATGATGAGATAGGAAGATCAAAGTTAGTTTTTGAGTTTGATTCAGTTAAGTTGAATTAATCTTATTCACAGCATCATAATTTTAGAACTTCATTTAGAGACCGAATTAGAGGTAGCAAAGTTGGAAAAAGGTGTATCTAGTTATGTTTAGATGGTACCTAAGCTCGCTTGTAATTTGGAGCTCATCTAACCAAGTTATGATGGAATTTAGAGTTACCAGTATTGCAGTAAAGGTTGATTTCATAGTAGAAGATGAAAAGTATGTTTTTGCAGAGGATTTCATGATTCAAAATCTTGAGGATGTTTTTCATGATCGAAGGAGGCTATAGGAAACCTCAAGTGACATTTTAAGATCAGATAGATGATCTTGAATAGTTGATTGATTACAAAACCCAAGTAATAGTTTTTTCATATTTGCAAAGTAGGCAGTTAATGCAAATTCAAGTTGATGGAATAAATGGAGTACATAATTGATTTTCACTTCATTGTAAACACATCCAAAGTGAAGAACATTTGGAAGCAACTTGTCAAAGTGATTTTAAAGCAAACCCTATTTGTGAAAAGAGTTTATCTTGAATATGTAGGAAGTTATTTGAATAGAAAGTTTGAGTTGATTGGTAGTAAATTCATGAACAAAGAAATTAAATTGGTTTTTAACCACGACATGATAGTGAAGCCCACATTTGAACATTTAAGGGAATTAGACTTGTTTAAGTATCACTTCTACCATGAGTTAGACATAGATGAATGGACATAGATTATACTAAATAGGATATATGATGGTAAGTTATGGATACAAGATAATGTAGTTGACATTCTTGCCAACCTTATTCATGAGGTAACTAGTTTGAGTAAACAAGGCAGTGTACCTATAGGTGAGAAATCGGTAAAGAAGAAAGTTGAAAGCTATACTAAATTAGTATACAATGGAAAGGTTATGGTGATCAACACCATCAAGCCAGATGATGTGAGATTTCTAAGTATAATTATTGCTTATTCTATTTGTGCAAGTTCTAAGATTGATGAACTTTTAGTAGGATTGATATATGCAGCACATAAGATACGTGTAGATAAAGAGCAATTGAATCAGAGTGAAATTCTAAGAATGCAACTCCTAGAAAACTTGGAATAGATTAAGAGAACCAAGAATGGTGTGTTTAGATTCCAATCATTGATCAATCACATATTCTCTCATGTATTTAAGAGATTTCCCTACTTATTAGTTGCAAACATAATGAGTAGTGACAGATGCACAATGGAGAAGATTACTGAGGTATGTAGAAGGCATCCTATAGACAACATATTAGACAGTGGTAGTCTAATAATGAGGACATTTTAGAATGAAATGAAATAGAGATTTAGAGTTGCACCTACAATTGTGGATAGATTCAAAGAAGAAATTTGTATTTTCTTTGATATAGATCATATATATATTCAAATAGTGGAACCTCATAAGACATTTCTTCATCCCTTGAGCTATGAATTGAATGATGATGTTGCAATTGGTTATATTTATCTATTGTTAAATTTATATAGAGACAAAGCAAAGTATAGATTTGGCACATATGATGAGATCACACAACAAGCTCATCAAGCAACCTTAGAGAAGGCATCACACAAGAAGGTTGAATCTATAGTGAAGAAGGCACTATCAGAGGTCAAAATGACAAAGAGTGAATCTACGGCTATGAGATAGATAATGAAGCAAGGTATACTAAACAATCAACCTTTTTCAGTATCAGTTGCTAAGACATCCTTAGAATAGAGCATTCTATATGTAGCAGTGTTTTATGTTTAGCCCAGTAAATAGAAAAGAAAATTTGAGAGATTGGTGGAATCAATATCTATTAAGACAAAGAGAGTCAAACAACATGCTGCCAGACTCAGTAAAAGATAGAAAAAATTGTTGAAAATTGACTCCAGTGATGAAGAATTTGAGGAACAAGAAACCAAGCAAATAGAAAAGGTCACTCCACCTAAGTAATTAGTAGGCAAAGATTGACAACCTTGGAAGCTGAAGATAGAAAAGATCAATACAGCTATTGCAAATGAATGTAATTTTGTTTAGATGAACAAGTTTTATGATTTGTACAACAATTTTGAGAAAGATAACACACACACACACACACACACACACACACACACACACACACACACACACACACACACACACACACACACACACACACACACACACACACACACACACACACACACACACACACACAAACACACACACACACACACACACACACACACACACACACACACACACACACACAAACACACACACACACACACACACACACACATATATATACTATGAGATATATTGTATCAAATAATCTAAAATTGAAGGACCTTGAGAGCATTATTAACTAGAAATCCTATGAGAGACTCATTGAGAAGAAAACTCCTACAAGGGAAGATGACCTTGAACTTTGGGAGTCTATCCTCAGAACCATTTGCAAAACTAATGATGAAGATAAAAGAAAAAGACTATTGAATAACCTCACACCATACTTGAGGAATAAATCAAGACCACCCTTATTTATGATTGGCAAAAAGGATAAGTTAAGAAGAGATATTACAACATCAATCAGTCAAATGATGTGAGAGTCATAGGAAGCATCTCCTCTACCTCCTAAAACCTCAAAAGTGTCAATAAGTGGTGACACCATGCAAATTGATCAAACCAATGTTACCCTTAACATTGATGATACCAATCCATTTGGTGGTTCTAAACCAAATGAACTAGGCACCAAGGATATTCAGGATAAGTTGAAACAAATTGAGAAAGAGAAAAGGCTTCTGGAAGAAGAAAACAAGAAAATAGAGAAACCCAAGCACAAACTACTTAAGGAAGATAAGAAAGAAAGAAAGAGGAAGAAAAGAGAAGAATTACAGAAGAAGAAAAGGAAAAAAAAAAACTAAAGAAGACGAGAAGAAAAGATTGGAAGATAAGAGAAAAAGAGAGAAAAATGAAAAGAAACAAGAAGAAGAGAGAAAAATAAAAGAAGCAGTGAAGAAATAGATGGAGGATCAAACTAAATCATCTAGTTTATCTACTCCACTCTCTCTTGCCAATTTATCTACTAATGATGATGATCAAATAGATCTAATCTCATCCTTGACCAAGTTGATTGAGATAAACAAGAAAGTGAAGATTTTAAAGAGAACATTAATGGAAGTGATAGACAAACTACATAGTACATTGGTAGTTTAGCACACTAAAATAGATCCTAAACATGGAGCACAAGTAGTGCTAAAATCATTTGATGAAGAGATTTAAAAAAATTTGAATGACGTTGAGGCAAAGGTACAAATTTCCCATGATGCTAACTTGTTTAGCACCATCTATCAAAATATCAAGAATGACTTAGTTAATCTGGATACTTGTATAAAAGAACATTAGAAATGCCAGTAGGATGGGAAAACTTTGTATATTAAGTGTACTCTATCATACAAGATAACAAAAGACATGGATAGTGAGATAGAGTTAAAGATGAGTGAGTGAGAGGCTTTATCTAGCTAGATCTTGTTGGAAATAATCAAGACTAACTAGGTTACTGAGAAGGGAGGGGTGAATCAGTAACCTCAAGAACTTTAAATAAATTCAATACTTGATCCATTCAACATTCATTCATCTATTCTATTGTATGCATGAGAAAGATAAACATTTATAACACATGAACACAAAATTTTGGTGACCCAGAAACCTTCCAAATAGATAGTAAAACTGGGGTGCGGATGATACCCATAAAATTTCGTTACTGCAGTATGAATTTAGCCTGTTAGGGCTTACATTGATCACTTCTGATGATCTTCCCTATTAAGAGCAATTTGGACTACTAGATCCACCTTGTTAGAGGATTTACAAACATACAATGAAGTATGTACTCTGTTAGTAGATTTATACAAAGTCTATTAAGTCTTCCTTGTTAAAGGATTTACAAAATTGATTCACCTGTTAGGATGAACTAGTGGATCTACTTACAACTTGATTGCTGATTAGATCCTTGAAGTATAGATCACCTCTTGTGACTGATGAATCTTTACTGCTCCTTGTAGACCTTGCTAAATACTCTGCTCTAAAAAGAAAAGATTGGAAGATAAGAGAAAAAGAGAGAAAAATGAAAAGAAAGAAGAAGAAGAGAGAAAAATAAAAGAAGCAATGAAGAAATAGATGGAGGATGAGACTAAATCATCTAGTTCATCTGCTCCACTCTCTCTTTCCAATTTATCTACTAATTATGATGATCAAATAGATCTAATCTCATCCTTGACCAAGTTGATTGAGATAAACAAGAAAGTGAAGAGTTTAAAGAGAACATTAATGGAAGTGATAGATAAACTACATAGTACATTGGCAGTTTAGCACACTAAAATAGATCATAAACATGGAGCACAAGTAGTGCTAAAATCATTTGATGAAGAGATTAAAAAAAAATTGAATTTTGTTGAGACAAAGGTACAAATTTCCCATGATGCTAACTTGTTTAGCACCATCTATCAAAATATCAAGAATGACTTAGTTAATCTCGATACTTGTATAAAAGAACAACAGAAATGCTAGTAGGATGGGAAAAAATTGTATATTAAGTGTACTCTATCATACAAGCTAACAAAAGACATGGATAGTGAGATAGAGTTAAAGATGAGTGAGTGAGAGGCTTTTTTCTAGCTAGATCTTGTTGGAAATAATCAAGACCAACTAGGTTACTGAGAGGGGAGGGGTGAATTAGTAAACTCAAAAACTTTAAATCAATTCAATACTTGATCCATTCATCATTCATTCATCTAATCTATTGTATGCATGAGAAAGATAAACATTTATAACACATGAACACAAAATTTTGGTGACCTAGAAACCTTCCACATAGAAAGTAAAACTGGAGTGCGAATGATACCCACAAAACTTTGTTACTGTAGTATGAAGTTAGCTTGTTAGGGCTTACATTGATCACATCTGATGATCTTCCCTATTAAGAGAAATTTGGACTGCTAGATCCACCTTGTTAGAGGATTTACAAACATACAATGAAGTATGCACTCTGTTACGAGATTTATACAAAGACTATTAAGTCTACCTTGTTAAAAGATTTACAAAATTGATTCACCTGTTAGGATGAAATAGTGGATCTACTTATAACTTGATTGCTGATTATATCCTTGAAGTATAGATCACCTCTTGTGACTGATGAATCTCTACTGCTCCTTGTGGACCTTGCTAAATACTCTGCTCTAAAAAGAAAATATTGGAAGATAAGAGAAAAAGAGAGAAAAATGAAAAGAAAGAAGAAGAAGAGAGAAAAATAAAAGAAGCAATGACAAAATAGATGGAGGATGAGACTAAATCATCTAGTTCATTTGCTCCACTCTCCCTTGCCAATTTATCTACTAATGATGATGATCAAATAGATCTAATCTCATCCTTGACCAAGTTGATTGAGATAAAAAAGAAAGTGAAGAGTTTAAAGAAAACATTAATGGAAGTGATAGACAAACTACACAGTACATTGGCAGTTTAGCACACTGAAATAGATCCTAAACATGGAGCACAAGTAGTGCTAAAATCATATGATGAAGAGATTAAAAAAAATTTGAATGTTGTTGAGGCAAAGGTACAAATTTCCCATGATGCTAACTTGTTTAGCACCATCTATCAAAATATCAAGAATGACTTAGTTAATCTTGATACTTGTATAAAAGAACATCAAAAATGCCAGTAGGATGGGAAAATTTTGTATATTAAGTGTACTCTATCATACAAGCTAACAAAAGACATGGATAGTGAGATAGAGTTAAAGATGAGTGAGTGAGAGGCTTTATCTAGCTAGATCTTGTTGGAAATAATCAAGACTAACTAGGTTACTAAGAGGGGAGGGGTGAGTCAGTAACCTCAAAAACTTTAAATAAATTCAATACTTGATCCATTCATCATTCATTCATCTAATCTATTGTATGCATGAGAAAGATAAACATTTATAACACATGAACACAAAATTTTGGTAACCCAGAAACCTTCCAAATAGAAAGTAAATTTGGGGTGCGGATGATACCCACAAAACTTTGTTATTATAGTATGAAGTTAGCTTGTTAGGGCTTGCATTGATCACTTCTAATGATCTTCCCTATTAAGAGCAATTTGGACTGCTAGATCCACCTTGTTAGAGCATTTAAAAACATACAATGAAGTATGCACTCTGTTAGGAGATTTATACAAAGACTATTAAGTCTACCTTGTTAAAGCATTTACAAAATTGATTCACCTATTAGGATGAAATAGTGGATCTAATTACAACTTGATTACTGATTAGATCCTTGAAGTATAGATCACCTCTTGCAACTGATGAATCTTTACTGCTCCTTGTAGACCTTGCTAAATACTCTTCTCTCCTGCTGATTCACTTTTATTCTTCTTAAAACATTACATGTTCATTCCTTAAAAAAATCTTCATATTTATTGAAAATGATATAATACATTACATATGTACCATTCCAATAATTACAATTGCAAGGTTGGCCAAAACACAAGTGAACAAAATATTACTAAGTCGGCCAAACAATAGAAAACTTGGGTTCTTCAAGCTGACTTGGTAACCTTTTGATACTCAGCATCCACTACATTACTCATCATCATCATGCACTTGGTAGAAGTAGAAGCTTGGTTCATACTAATCACATGATGTAGCTTGGAACTTGGTAACCATTGGAGACTCGGTAGATATAGTATCACTCGGTAAAAATTGAATCCTTCATTTACCTTGCTTTCACTTGGTAAACACTACACTTCCATCACTCGGTAAGCACTACACTTCCATCACACAAACTAATGACTCAGTAGAAACTGTGAAGCTCGGTGAATACTATATGCTTAGTAGATACTAATAGGCTACACACTCACTCGGTAGCTTCATGAATGCTCAGTATGAACTGCTAGACTGCACACTCACCCAGTAGCTTCAGGAATGCCTGGTATGAACTACTTAAGTGATGAACCTACAAGGTAACCATTGAATGCTTAGTATACACTATAGATTGAGTGATGAGCTTGGTAATTATTCAGAATCAAATAAGTGTTGTCACTAATGACAAATACAATATAGTGCCAACAATCTCCCCCTTTGGCATTAGTGACAAAAAAAACTTATGAGCCAAACATTGTGTACATTGACATACAGGATTTGAGTTTTCAAAATTGATCTTTGTAAACCTATTGTATATACATTTCTTACATTTCTTACATGTCTTTACATATCTCCCCCATACATACAGCATGGTATATACATAGCTTATCACTGTACATATATCAATATATTCTCTCTTATTTTCTCCATTGTCTCTTACTCCCTCTTTGACTTTTACTATCTCTTACTCAAAATAATCTCCCCCTTTTTGACAATAGTGCCAAAGGAAATCATACTTATACAGAGACACCAAAATGTGAGAAAAACTCATAATGTACCTTAAGAATGAGAGCCAATGTCTTATCCTAGTTCTCTTGCAAAATTTTGCAAGTGGAGAGAGCCACTTGAACTTTTGCAAAAAGTTCAATCATATGATCTGCTATAGAAAAATTGTTATCATGGATCAATGTTTTTGAATAAGCAATGTGCTTCTGCATTGTGTCCATGATAGCAAGGATCATGTTCTAGATGTCTAATAATGTAGACCGGGTCCTTGCTTCCTCTTTCAATAGTTTTTCCTACATGTCTGACAAGAATTTGATCTTTATGTGATGTGCGGAGCTTGAACTGGGGTCAAGCTGCAACTTTTGAGCACTGACCTTCAAATCTTCATCAATTTTACTCAATTTTACATTTATTTCTTTTGTGTACTCGGTAACATCACATAGCTTGGAAAAAAGGGATGTTAAATTTGTAAAATAATTTTCAAGATTGCTCAAAATTGAAGATAGTTCAACTTGCTTTATTGCAATGTGCTCAAGCACTTTATTATCAAATTTCTTCTCTACCTCTTCTATAAGCTTCTCTTGACTAGAAGTGTCCTCATTGAACTTTTGTACGGCCTCTTCTAATTGTAACAAAATGTGTTGAGATGAATCCACATCAACACATATTGCTTCAGTAATTATATTTTTAGCACTTACAATTATAGTGAATTATTTATCTCTCTCATCTCTAAGTTGTTTCTGCCTTGCTCTTTGCTCCAAACACTAACTGGCCAGTCTCATTTCATCAACTATGGCAGTATCAAGATCTATCTTAGGTATAATAATTTCCTTTTCCAAGTCTATATCCTCATTAATTACCTTTCCACTAAGCAAAATTTTTAGTGCAGTCTTTGGTTTTACTTCAGTGCTTACAATAGTTGATGAAGTTGTACTAGCAGAAAAAACTTGAATTGAGCTAATTGGAGGAAAACTGAGAGAGGTGCTAACTGTATCCAAAATTGATGTGCTTCTCAAAAATGAAGTATCAATAGGTAATGTACCAACTAGAATATTTATAACTGAAGTACTAACTACAACAAAAATTGATGCAGTTGAAGCTATGGATGAAAAAATTATAGAACAAACTGGAAAACTTACTATACAAGCTACAATAAATGACTCAAGAGCTGATAAAGAGGGTTGCAGCTTAGTAGATGAAGTGCTTGACACTTCCATTGAAGATACTTGTAGTTGGGAGATGACAGGTGATGATTGAGCTTTTGATGTGGCAATTGTGCTCACAGTCTCACTTGTAGAAGCTAACTCCATAGTAGATGTAACAGTCTTTGGTGGAGAGTACAGAAGGGATGCAATAACTTCTACTGCAATTTTTATTGGATCTTCTTCATCCTTGTCTTCCTCTTCAGCTTCATCATCATCCTTTAGTGCTTGATAGTCCTCAACATAAAAAGTGGCACATGGAGCATTATCTCCTTCATCATTGTCATTGTCATCATTATCATCTTTGATTTCTACAGGATCATTACTAGGCTTTTGTAGATGATAGATGTTCTTCCACATGTTTGTTTCATCTCTTACAACATGCTCTATGTCCTTAATTAAAATCAAACATGTGTGAAATCTAATCATCATTTTACCTTTTTTGTCCTTCATTGTTGCCTTTATTTATGCTTCAGTATGACTTGGTAGAAGATCCTTCAAGGATTGCTCATATATGTCCTTGGCCATTTGGGTGGCTGACTCCCACCTTGGTTGCAATCTCACCAACAGCTCTTTGGAGATTTGAGGGGCAAGCTGGTCTGGGGAGTATTTCCATTTTTCCATCTTGTTAAGTACCAGTTCCTCTATCTACATTTTCTCTGCATTAGTCCTTGTTTCAAATTTCAATGCCTTGAAATTTGTGATGGTAGCTCCCTCTTCCAATTGTTTCAATCTTTCTTGGAAGGAGAGTTGGGGCTTGTCGAATACTACTTCACCTTTGTTCTTCCCTTTTTCTTGCCTTGTGAAAACAACTACAGAGGCTTTGGGTGGCTTGGTAATGATTACCTTGCCCTTCTTTTTGACTAGCTTTGCCTCCTTCTCTGATTCTTCCTCTATATCTTCTAGTTCCTACTCCTCTTCTTCATCCTCACCTTTTCCTTCAGTAATCATTAGGGGCTTGGTGGCAGTTTTTAACTTGGCAACCTTTCTCTTGCCTTTATTAATTGCTTGAGGAAGTTTGATTTCAAGCTCAATTTTGGCATTTGCCTCATCATATGTTCCAAAAATTGGTTTCTTTGGATCTACTAGCTCATTCACTAGTGCTTCAATAATATCCTTGGTTTCATCAATATTCACCTCATAAGGAAGAGGTTTCACCCATGCAACTCAAAGCCTGACTACCTGAATGTATACTTTATCACAATCAACCATAAAGCATACATCATCTTTGTAGTCCTCAACCAATTTTGGTGGAATTTGAAACTTGTTATTCATCCTTTCCTTGAAATCTTTAAAATAATTATCCATGATGCTATCAAAGTTTACACCCATTTCTACTACAAACTCATTTATCTAATATAGAATAGGAATACCTTTTCTCCACACAACAGTTCCTTTGGATGGAAAGAATTTTTTGTACATAGAAGAAAAGACATGTCAACAAAGAACCAAATGTGCAAGGGTTGTTCTTTGAAGTCCTAATGTTGTCCATATTCTTGTTCATTTGTATTAACAATAATTCTGACAGATCAAATTCCATTTTTTTCTTCACAACCTTGAATGCCAAATCCATGGCCTCATAGAGCACACTGGTCAAATGACTCAAGCTATCAAGCTTGTGAGAAATGACATGAATTCCAAACCTTAATTCAACATCAAAAATAGTGCTAACCTTCAAACCTCTACCATCCCATTCAACTAGGGTTTTCTTCTAAAGTTCGTCCTGACCTAGGTTTTTGGTAGTTTTTTCTTTACTTAGCATGTGGAGACCAATAATCCTATGAATCATCTTCTTGGTGATTAATACTAGCTGCTCTAACCATACTTGACCATTGTGCACATGACTGAGGATGTACCTAATCAACTTAATCTGGAAACTTTTTGGCATATGCGAGATATGGATTAATCATTTGGTCTCTAGATGCTTATGCTCGGGTTTCAAAGAGCCATCAACACTCATTTCTCCTAGGGCATTGTCCATTTCTAGGTTTCAAATCTCTTGAATAGAACATCTAAAATGAGTATGAATATCATTGATAAGAAGTACCTTTGGTGGAGTTTGTGATTGAGCTCCATTGGGGTTGAGTGATTCTGCAATTGCTGGAACTAGCTTGAAATTTGGTGCCTTCCACTCCACACCTTTAACTAGCATTTTTAAACCTCTTTTTGCCTTGGTGTTGCTGCTACTCTCAAATGCCATTGATGCTCAGTAAAAGATAGAAATTTTTTGAATAAATCCTTCGCTAGAAAATTGCCTGAAATCACTTGGAATTTGCTTGAGTGCACCTAAAAATCTCTTAGCTCTAAAATTGTGGTGAAGAATGAAATCAAATTCTCCCTTTTTGATGAAAATTTTGTCATTAATGCTCAATAAAAAAGTAGCTAAGATGACACAATGCTTGATAGGTTTTCATTCATTCACTTGCTTGTTAGAAGCTTACAACTTGATAATCGAACAAAACTTTTGTTACTCCTGACCTAGCTCAGTTGAGTCTGTGACTAACCTTGCTCGGTATGACCTGATTTATTGTGACCCTTTGTATCTGAAATAATGATTGGATCTTTTACTTTCTTTCATTTGGAACTGCTCCAGATATAGCTTGATGATATAGTTCCATATCCTCCTTTATGAATCTAATTGGAAATGGTGGAGTCAACCATTTCTTGAGTGACATGGCCATTATTTGAACTATTCTGCTTTGTAGATTTCGGAATCTATTGTTGTCTCATTTGTTTCTGAATGTTATCAGCCTTAGCTTTCTTTTCATCTTCAATTCTTCCTATATTCATGCAATTCTTGGGTATATGACCGAGTTCAGTGCATGTATAACATCTTGCTATTGTATCTCTTTTTCTCAAGTGATGCCTTAAGTAGTTTTTGCCAATGTGTCCTTATTCTCCACAATAATGACATCTGCACCAGGTATTGTAATCCCATCCAAAGATTGTGTTAACAATTTGTTCAACTAGATTGAATAATTTTGATATGCATTGGAATGCCTTGTGACCATGCTTCTTGCATTTGTGACATTTGCCTTCAAATTTTGGTATTTCCTTGAATTCATTAGCTTTGTGACCATGTTGATTGTAGTTGTAGCATTTTCCATTGAATTTTTCTTTTCCATTACTCCAACATTTGTTTGGTGTATGACCTAACTTACCACAGTGATTTCAAGTAGGTTTTTGATTCCTTTGAGCACCTTGTTTGGAAGATTCACCTTCTTCATTATATCCAAGTCCTACTTTACCCTTTTGTCTATGAAGATTATGCTCATTTTGTTGGTTTAAGTGATTTATATCTTCTTGAGACTTCATCATTCTGTCAATGATTTGCTTTTTAGTATTTAGGTCATTTTCCAATCTTTCACTAATTTTTCTTTTAGTGATTAAATCAATCCTTAGGCTTTCATTTTTAGATCATAGATTCATGATTTCTTCATTTGCATTGGATAGTTGATTGATAAGACTTTGATTTGCATTGATCCTTTCATTTGTCTCATTTTCAGGTTTGTTTCTTTGTTCCAAGATTTCACATAGCCTAATTGATTGGATTTCTTGTTCTCTTTTAAGTTTTCTTACTTCTTCCTATAGAGAGCCATTCTTTGCTAGGTGTTCCTTGATTGCCTCATTTGCTTATTTTGAGCTGCTTGATGGTAAAAGGTCTTCAATCTTTTCTTCAACATACTGATGGTCATTCATTTGTCTTGCAAGTTCCTTCCTTCTCTTTTAAGATTGAGAAAGATGCTCCTTTGCTTCTTTGAGTTGAGCCATGGCCATTTCCAGATCTATCTTTTCATTTTCAATTGCTTTATCAAGTCTGAATATCTCCATTTGTCCTTTAGATCTTTGCTCAAGCTGTCAAACTTTGTCCTGAGAACCACAATGCTATGATACCAATTGTTCGAAATAATCAAGACTAACTAGGTTACTGAGAGGGGAGGGGTGAATCAGTAACCTCAAAAACTTTAAATAAATTCAATACTTGATCCATTCAACATTCATTCATCTAAGCTATTGTATGCATGAGAAAGATAAACATTTATAACACATGAACACAAAATTTTGGTGACCCAGAAACCTTCCAAATAGAAAGTAAAACTGGGGTGCGGATGATACCCACAAAACTTCATTACTGTAGTATGAATTTAGCCTATTAGGGCTTACATTGATCACTTCTGATGATCTTCCCTATTAAGAGCAATTTGGACTACTAGATCCACCTTGTTAGAGGATTTACAAACATACAATGAAGTATGTACTCTGTTAGGAGATTTATACAAAGTCTGTTAAGTCTTCCTTGTTAAAGGATTTACAAAATTGATTCACCTGTTAGGATGAAATAGTGGATCTACTTACAACTTGATTGCTGATTAGATCCTTGAAGTACATATCACCTCTTGTGACTGATGAATCTTTACTACTCCTTGTAAACGTTGCTGAATACTCTGCTCTACTGCTGATTCACTTTTATTCTTCTTAAAACATTACATGTCCATTCCTTAAAACCATCTTCATATTTATTGCAAATGATATAATACATTACATATATACCGTTCCAATAATTACAATTGCAAGGTTGGCCAAAACACAAGTGAACAAAATATTACTAAGTCTGCCACACAGTAGAAAACTTGGGTTCTTCAAGATGACTTCATAACCTTCTGATACTCAGCATCCACTACATTACTCGGCATCATCATGCACTCGATAGAAGTAGAAGCTCGGCCCATACTAATCAGAAAATGTAGCTTGGAACTCGGTAACCATTGGAGACTCGGTAGATATAGTATCACTCGGTAAAAACTAAATCCTTTGTTTACCTTGCTTTCACTTGGTAAACACTACACTCCCATCACTCGGTAAACACTACACTTTCATCACACAAACTAATGACTTGGTAGACATTGTGAAGCTCGGTGAACATTGTATGCTCAATAGATACTGCTGGGCTACACACTCATTCAGTAGCTTCATGAATGCTCGGTATGAAATACTGGAATGCACACTCACTCGATTGCTTTAGGAATGCTCAGTATGAACTACTTGAGTGATGAACCTACAAGGTAACCACTGAATGCTCCGTATACACTGTAGACTAAGTGATGAGCTCGGTAATTATTTAAAATCGAATAAGTGTTTCCACGAATGACAAATATAATATAGGGCCAACAGATCTAGCATCCATCTTGAAAAGTAGAAGATTTTGAAAGTCAAGTTGCCAGTATTCATTGTGACATAAAGAAATTAGAACTTTAGAAAAAAAAAATTTGAAGAGGACTTTAGATTTCAGAGAATCCATTGCTCTGAAATTATCTTTTATTGAGAAACATCTAAAAGAATGTGTCAAGACCAAGGACGCATATTCGAACTTTTTGTATTCAGACATTAATGCAGTTGAGATTGCATCATATGCTTTATGTGAAATTCTCACTTCAGCTTAGTCTACCAAAGAAACATGGACCAAAGATATGGATATTCTGAAGGCTTATTTCGATGATTGTATGAAGATCATATCAGCATAAGGAAGCACAATAGTTTTGGATAGTTTTTGGACAGAATCTTGACATTTTGACCTTTTTCATTGATGTTAAAAGGGGAGAGATACATGTGAAAATTGTATACATGTCAAAATGGGAG
Source organism: Cupressus sempervirens (assembly GCA_028749045.1). Taxonomy (NCBI): domain Eukaryota; kingdom Viridiplantae; phylum Streptophyta; class Pinopsida; order Cupressales; family Cupressaceae; genus Cupressus; species Cupressus sempervirens. Next base: position 243,071,593 of record CM053793.1, on the reverse strand, counting down.
AGATACAATGTATAGTCAAGATAATATTGTAAAGTATATTGTAAGGGGGAGCATATGTAAATTTGAACAAGCTGTAATAGATGTAATGTTATATGTTTGTTTTTGTCACTTAGCCAGTTGTCCCTATTTTGTTGTCATCAATGCCAAAAGGGGAGATTATTGACAATTGGATAATAGTGATATGTAATTTTTTTCATTTATGGCAACACATGATGTACATGTTCACAAGAAACCTTAGAAATAAAGATACTTAGTGTTTGGTAATCAAAAAATTGTCTAAGTATAAAATTTGATTTGCAACAGTGTATTGTTTTGTTTATAACTTATTGTTGATGTCATATTATCGCTAGCAAAGTTACATGGAGATAGTATACATGTTGGTGATGATGTGTATAACTTCGGAAGTCAATACAGACTATACGAAACAGAGATATTTGTGCTTTGATGAATCAAGATAGTGGAATTAAAGGAAAGAATTATTTTGTTTACAAAACAATTACTTGTCCAATTAGGGTTGACATCCGAGATGTTTACTCTAACTTGGAAAAGTGAATTTTGGTCTTAGCTAACCCAGAAATAATTTGTTTAAAGGCATGGTATTTATGCAAAGGACTTTTTACAATAAGAAGTGTAGTTGTAATTGCAAGTGCTGTCTTGTAATTGTGATTAAATGCAAACTTCTATGAAAGGGATATATTCAAAGTTTTATATGAGCTATTTGGTGATCTGACATCAAGCTAAAGATTAGAGATCAATTAAGGAAGAAGATACAATGCGTATATCCAATCTGATTACTTGTTTGAGCAGTGAGCTCTTCTTTTGATCGAAAGTGCATGTTTAGGTAGTGGGCTCATCTTGCATCTATTGTACCACAACTCCTAATAGGGTTGGAATCTCCTAACAAGGATTCAAATTCTCCTAATAGGGACTCTTTCTACTAAATTTTCTCATTGACTCCTAACAGGGTCCATCTTCTAAAAAGGAACACATATATCAACATGTTATCTAGTGGGTATCATCCCCACCAAGGTTTTCCCTTGACAAAATAAGAGACACTCCAACTAATAAACCTCAATAGGAGGGTTGGAGCCAATTTCCATTTGAGCCACAAGGGCCTGAAGTAGCTCCACCATTGCCAATTCAAGTCACATTTTGTGTAGATATAGGATCAGCTACTCCTCTTCCTCCAAACAATGAAAAAGAATAGGTTCAAGTAGAACAAGAGGCAGAGCCACAAAAAGTACCCATTGATGAAGTGTTAGAGGAAGGAAAAATAAGTGAGCAACCTCAAAAAACTTCCCAAGACATAGAGGTGAGTATTGTGGACTCCACAGCTATAGAGACTCCTTGTATTGATCTCTAATAGAAGGAGAAGATGCTGGAGAGAAGTGATAAGCAGAAGAGCATAGAAAAGAAAACTCATTTATCTTGAAAAGGAAAATCTCCAATGGAGCATATCCCAAGATGGCTAAGGAAAGAAGTAATTATAAACAAAAGACAACAATTCACTACTAAAGAATAGAGTATGATGGAATTGATTGAAGTTCTTAGAAACCTAAGTCACTACCAAAAGATGCACAAGCATTGGCCTTCATTATGAGTGACCAAAAAAAATATTTGTTTGCACATGTTGCTATCCCTCCTCCCCATATGGATGTTGATGGATTAACTCCAAGAGATTATCATGTAAAGGATGTTATGCTTGGGAAACCCACTTTGGGCACTGCTAAGGTGATGGTGACAATTGGAATTAAAGAAATCTTTAGGTTCTTAGAACAAGATGAGGTAGAATTGATAATACTTTAGAGATAGAATGAGATCCTAAAAGGATATCTAAATGAAGTTGTTGGTCCCCTAGATCCTAGAAATCCTGAGGAAACTTTGAATGCAACATTAGCGAGAAGGGATAAGGAGACTATGCAACTAGACCCATTTTTTAAAGCTTGTTAGCAATGGTGAGAAAGTTTTGAAGAAAAAAGTGTACGGATTATATAGGAGAATCTTAAGCTATTACACCATATGCAGGATAATGTGAATAAGCTAGTAGCCATTTTGAATCAGGATTTTTGTTTGATGGATAAAGTACATACTTGGGGAAAGGACTTGCATGCATTATAGTTGATCAAGGGTCAAAGGTATCAAATGTTAATGGAGGTATTCATAGCAAAAGAGTTGGATAAAATTGATGAATGGATCAAGAAGATTGTGGATGGAAATAAAGTAATGGAAATATTACATGCAAAGATTCATAAGCTCAAGGATCAAACCCAAGAGCAAATTTTGGAGGCAAAGAAACATTATAGTGATGCATATTTAGATATTTTTGAAGATGATTCAAGGGATAAATTGATAGTTGTAGAAGTAATTGTTGAATAGTTTCAAAAAGCTTTTGAAGAAGCTTCTAATGATGTGTATATTAGACAAGCATTCGGAACTGAAGAAGCATTACTAGGTTTGGATGTAAAACTCAAAGATTTTGCAGAGACTCACATTGAAGTGCAAAATTATAGGCAAAAAGTGAAGGACATGTATGAATCCTTAGATTTTTTAAATGCAACTCAAGTCACTAAGATTACTGAGAAATTCAAGGACAAATACCTAGACATAGCTTTGGTATAAAGGGGAACAAAACCCAGAAGCCAAAATTTTGGTTTTGACACTTGGTAAAATTTTGCATTTTTTGAACTTGCTTCCGAGGTGTGCTAGTGTGTTAGGTGCACTAGGTGCACAGGTGTGCTTTTTCAAATGTGTGCTAGAGGTTTTTGAAGAAGTCAGAGGTGCATTGATAGTTAACTACTAGTTCTAAATTTAGAGCTTTCCATGCATTGGAAATGCATTCTGAAAGCAATTTAACTCCTACAAACACCTGGTAAACATGGAGCTTCTATTTTTGGAACTTCCAAATACTCCTACATCATCTAGAAGCTTTCTTCTTCTTATTTTCTCATCCTTTCTTTGTTTTAAGACATGTAAAGGCTCATGCATCCATTTAATGATATAAATATGGATGGAGTCCTACTTGGCACTAGTTAGATAGTTTGTTTGTACATAATTAGATTTGTTTTATTAGTTTAGAAGCATATGTTTGCAAAAAGAGATTTCTCACTCTCAACACAAATTGAGGAGAAATTTTTTTATAAATTCAAGAATGTAACATGTATTCCAAGCTACTGTTATTTTGATGCAATAATATGCTTTTGGTGCTCGCATTTGGAGTGTATTGATTCTTACCTAAGTGTGTTATATTTTTTAAATGTATTTTCATGAAGTGTAATTGAGCCAATAGTTTTATTGTGTTATTCTAGATGTATCATCTTTTAATTCTAGTGTTTACACAGGCGTACTTAGTTTGAGAAAAGATCATACATCTTGTTCCTATATAGCTTTTTGTCTCACATGAGCACACTTTTCATGGCCTTGTGATTTGATGAAAAGTGAACCATCGTATGTATACTGAGTTCCCTCAACAATTGCATCAGTGGAATTAAGGAAGCACTGCTCCTATTTTCATTGGTTACCTATTGATCTTTTCAAAGGCTTAACTTGCAGACATGTTGTTTTTCGTAGTTTATGTATATTAGGAATTTACTCTTTAAAGTTACTTTCTTGAACTTCTAGTTACCTTATCTTTATTATTTTCTTTTACAAAACACTTGGTTAATTTAGGAATTCATATAGTTGCATTGTTAGATTGCATTCATAAAAAAAGAAGGAAAATACAAAAAAAAAAAAAAAAAAAATCTTTTGGTGTGTTTTATTCTTTTGAGATAGCAAGCAGATTCTACATCTTATTTGAATTGTTTGAACTAGCAAAGGCCTCCCTATGAACAAATGCATTTATCTTCAACTGAACAAATTCTAGTAGGTCACAAGATCACTTGGAACCTTGGAGTTGGTCTCAGATCAGCTTTTCAAGAGAGGAGTTCAAAAGGATCCCTATCGTTAAGCATCATGCAAAATGACAACTCAACATATACTTTGAGAACTAGCCCCTAAATATATATCAAAAACCCTAGAAAAACCCCTATATTAAGACTTAATCTTGAAAATATTTTAATGAAGTTTTTGTTAATTGATATAATGGGTGGTTATTTGAATTAAAATATAAAATTCAAATAAAAATGATGATTGGAAAATTAAAAATCCTTCTTATTTTTTAATCATTTTGATAAATCAGAATCTAAATTTTCTCTAAAATTTTAAAGAAGATTTTCAATTAAGATTAGATTTTAATAATCTTTTCTAATTTAGGTGATAAATTTAATCATCCATAAATGTTACTTAGTGTCAAGTTAAACCTAAATTTAAGATAAAACAAAGAAGATGAATGAAAACCTATATATATATATATATATATATATATATATATATATATATATATATATATATATATATATATATATATATATATATACATATATATATAAATGTATATACATATATATATATATATACATATATATGTATCTATATATATATATGTATATACATATATATGTATACATATAGATATACATATATATATACATATATATATATGTATACATATATATATGTATATACATATATATATGTTTATATATATGTATATACATATATATATATATGTATATACATATATATATCTATGTATATACATATATATATGTATATATATATATATATATATATATATACATATACATATATATATATATATAGTACTTGGAAATTAAAGCTTAAAATTCATATGTGGTTATATAATTAAGTTGAAAATAAGAAAATGAGTTTATTCTAGTGATTAATTCAAGAGGGAAAAAAATAAAATGATGACTATTGTTGGATACAATTGTTCAATTGTGTGTTGTCTTTGATGTCACACAAATGTCATATCATTCATCAGACAGTGTCTATTGAGCTCAGAAGGTCAGCAAGGCAAAGGAAAGTGTCTACCAAGCTCAGAAGGTTAGCTAGACAAAGGACAGAGTCTACCGAGCTCAGAAGGTCAACAAAGTAAATAATTAGTTCTTATCGAGTTCACTCGATCATCAAAAGGTAATGTGGAAGAAGCAGTTCTTACCAAGTTCACTCGATCATCAAAAGGTAATGTGGAAGAAGAAGTTCTTACCAAGTTCACTCGGTCATCAAAGGTAATTTGGCAGAAGCAGTTCTTACCGAGCTTTTAAGGTAATCGGAGAAATTCAGTTCTTACTGAGTAAACTCGACAGCCAAAGGACTTTAAGGATATTACAATGTTAACCGAGTCAAGAAGGTTAACTTAAGAAATTTTTGGAAGTAGTATTTATCGAGCAGGGTCGGCCAGTAAAGGATTTTATTGTTTTATGAAATAATGTTTATTTATTTAGAGTAATATCTATAGCTGACTGATGTATGATTTATTGGTAAATATAACATGTAAATGGGCTGACTTGACAATATAAATGGTATAAGTAAGAGGTCAAGTTGTGAATTCTAAAAAGGATGAAATGGAAGAGGAATTAATGAAAAATGAAGATTGATTATTGTGGAAGAAAATTTGAAGGATGATCAGAGATCATTGAGGAGTAGCAGAGCCATATTTGATCAAGGAGGATCTAATGATGCTGAACAAAGACCTGTAACCAGCAAATTTAGTTGCATCTTGTTCAGGTCAATTCATTGTTTCTTTCTAACCATTGTAGCAGTGATTTCAAATCTCTTAATAGAGTTGGTTTAATAGCCATTTTGTAAATCCTCTAACAAGGTGACAGTTTAGTTGAATTGTTCTAAAGACCTCTAGCAAGGCCACTCCTAACAGGGTGATTAAATCCTCTAACAAGTTCACACCTAATAGTGTGTATTGTAACCTTTAACAGGGTTCGCTCCTAACATGGCTCACTTCAGAAGAGTGAAAAATTGGTGACTAGTTACTTGGTAGTTTTTTCCATATTGGGTTTCCATGTTAAATCTAGTGTCTCTTGTGTTCATTTTGTTTTAGTTACATACATAATGCTTGAAAATAAGTAATAATCTAATTTACTAAGTTACAACATTTGTTTACCAAGTATCAGTAGTAACTAGATCTTTAAGACATCTAAGGGATCTGTGGATTAATTTTTGTTAGTAACTGATTCACACCCCCCCCCCAGTTACTCTATCTTTTATCCCAACAATTGGTATCAGAGCTTTTGGTGCTTATAGGAAAAGATTTCAAGGATCTAAGCTAAAGATCAGGATGTCTTACAAAAGGGAAATTCCAAGACTTAACAGGGACAACTTCTCAGCATGGCAAGGATTGATGAGTCTTCATCTAGCTTCTATTGGTGATATAGGACTAAAGTACCCTGATGAAAAATATGAAGAACCTTCTAGTACATTATCTATCGATGATATTGCTGAAAAGAAGACTCACAATAACATGATGATAGATATAGCATCTACTCTAAGTTATGAAGAATTTGATGACATCAAGGATTGCAAAACTTCCTTTGAAATGTGGAACAAGATGAAAGAAATATATGGAGGAGATGATAATGTGAGAAGAGCCAAAGCAAAAAGTTTGAGAGGAAAATTTGATCAAATGAGGATGAGAGAGGATGAAAAAATTGCAAAGTATGTTGAAAGAATTAAAGCATATGTTAGTGCAATCAAAGCATCTAGAGGAGATATCAGTGAGGAGATAGTTATAAATAAAGTTCTTAGAACTCTACTTCCCATTTATGCAATCAGAGCCTCTGCAATTCAAGAAAGGAGATGTGAGGCAAATCATAAAATAAATTTAGAAGCCATAGTTGGAAGATTGACTGCATTTGAGCTAGACAACTATGACAATTATGTTCCAACTGCCAAGAATGTTGAATCAACATTTGAAGCCAAGTTTTCACTAAAAGAAAAAGGGAAAAAGATGAAGGATCCACAATCAGACAATGATGAAGAATCAGAACAAAGTTTAGATAGTGATCTTGAAGTGGTTGAAGCTCTACTAGTAAGAAAATATTCAAGAGGTAAAGGGAAATACAAAGGTAAGGTTCCTCTAATCTGTTTCTCTTATGAAATAATTGGACATATTGCTACTAGGTGCCCAAATAAGCAGAACAAAGATGAGAAGAAAGGTCACAAGTACAATGGCAAGAAAGACTTCAAATCATTCAAGGATAAAGGTAAGAAAATATGTTTTATGGCAAAAGATTCTAATAATTTTGATGACGAAGAAGAAGATGAAATTGTCTACATTGCTATGAAAGATGAGTCTGCTAATGATGATGAAATGGCACTCATTTATCATATGAGCAGAAATGATACATGGATCATAGATAGTGGTTGTTCTCATCATATGACTGGTGATAAAACTAAGTTTGAATACTTTGAAGGCTATGATGGTGGCAGTGTAAGATTTGGTAACAGTGAACCTTGTTGTATAAGAGGAAAAGGAAGAATCTCACTAACCAAGGAACTTGTATGTGATAATGCATACTGGGTAGAAGGACTAAAGCATAATTTTTTGAGTGTGGCACAACTACTCAATAATGGATTCAAAGTAGAATCTATGCATGGAAAAGCAAGATTGTTGGATGGCAAAGGAAAGCTGATTGGATCACGCACTCAAACAAAAGGTAACTTATTTTATCTTGAACTTGGTGAATGCTCATGTTTCATTGCTCAAATTGAGGAAAGTTGGTTATGGCATAGGAGGTTGTGTCATGTAAACTTTGACAACTTAATAAAAATTAGTAAATTCAAGAAAGTAAGAGGTATTCCTTACATAAAGAAACCTGAGATTGGTCTATGTAAGAATTGTCAAATTGGTAAAATGGGAAAGACTAGTTTTAAGAGCAAGAACTATCAGACTGAAGAAGTTCTACAAATTGTGAATACTAATTTGTGTGGACCTATTGGCATTTAAATTTATATGGGTGAAAAATTCTTCATTCTATTTGTTGATGATTATTCAAGAATGATGACTGTCATGTACCTAAGAGAGAAATCAGAAGCATTTGAAAAGTTCAAATGGTATTTGGCCAGAGTAGAAAAGGAAACAAACAAAAGATTGAAATGCTTAAGGTTTGATAGAGTTGGTGAATTCATTTCACATGAGTTCAATAACTTTTTCCTTGAAAGGAGAATCAAAAGACAAGTTTCAGCACCTGGAACTCCTGAACAAAATGGAATAGCAAAAAGAAGGAATAGATCTATAATGGATTGTGCAACAACCTTAATGATTGAGAAAGGCATTGCTATCAAATACTAGAAGGAAGCTATGAGCATTACAGTTCATACCTTGAACTGAGTACAACTGGAAAAGGACTCATTCAAAACACCCTATGAGTTGTGGTATGGCTACAAACCCAATGTAAGTTATCTAAAAGTATTTCGAAGCAAATGTTACATTTTGAAAGAATCTAGAAAACATAAATTTGATGTAAAAAGTGATGGAATATTTTTTGGGATACTCTTGCAAAAGAAAAGCATATAGATGTTTGAACTTATCTACTCACAAAGTCATAGAAAGTGCACATGTGAAAGTTGATGAGTTTGTAGAAAGAAAAAAAGAGAAAAGCAAAAAGGAACCTAAAGACTACAGAAGATTTCTTTACATTGAACCTAATACAATGCCAAGTATGCCTATTAATCAGGTATCCTCAACTCCAGATTCTTCATTAACCAAGTCATAAGAAGTTCAAACCGAGTCAGCATCTACTGAGCTGCAAGAACCTGAGTTGCAAACAGAAGCTACTGAGTTAGCATCTACCAAGCCTGAGCAACCAGAATCAGAAATAGAAGTTGAGACACAGAAGGATAACAATGCAAGTCATTCAAAAGGCAAGGAGCCCATGTTAGCCAAGTATGTTAGAAAGCATCATGCACTAGAGCATATCATTGGTGATAAATCAGAAGGAACAATGACAAGAAGTAAGTTGAAAGGCACTTTCTTACTTGTTGATTTGTAACCTAGAAATGTCAAAGATGCACTACATAATGAGAGTTGGATTGAAGCTATGAATGAAGAGATAGAATAGATAGAGAAAAAAAAAACATGGACTCTTGTACCTAGACCCAAAGAAAAGAATGTGATTGGAACAAAGTGGGTATTCATAAACAAACTAAATGAAGATGGCAAGGTATCAAGGAACAAAGCTCGACTAGTATGCAAAGGATATTCACAAGAAGAAGGTATAGACTATGGAGAAACATTTGCTCCTGTTGCAAGATTGGAAGGTGTCATAACCTTACTTGAATATGTTGCATTCAAAGGATTCAAAGTTTATCAGATGGATGTCAAGTCAGCATTTATCAATGGCATATTAGATGAAGAGGTTTACATTAAATAGCTTGAAGGTTTTCTTGATCCAGACAAGAAGGAAATGGTCTGCAAATTGCATAAAGCATTATATGGTCTGAAACAAGCCCCTAGAGCATGGTATGAAAGATTGCATAACTATCTTATTCAGATTGGTTTTCAAAGAGCTAATGACAACAGCAATTTGTACATAAAGGAAGGACCAGATAATAAGATTTTTTTAGCAGAAATATTTGTAGATGATACTTTGTTCACAGGAAATGATGATCTTTGCAAAGAATTTTCAAAATAAATGAATAAGGAATTTGAAATGTCAATATTTGGTGAAATCAAATTTTTTGTTGGTCTTCAAATTTCACAAAATAAGAATGGCATCTACATCACTTAATCTAAATACATCAAGGAGATACTAAAAAAATTTGGTATGGAGATTGCAAACCAGTTGGGACTCCTATGTGTACTGCATTAAAACTTTCCAAGGATGATGAATCAAAGGAAGTGGATCAAACATTGTCTAGATCTATGACTGGAAAGTTACAATATGTAGTGCACACAAGACTAGACATTGCCCTTGCAGTAGGGATTGTAGCAAGATTCTTAGCAAAATCAAAAGAAAATCACATGATGGAAATCAAAAGGATCATGAGATACTTAAAAGGAACTGAAGATTATGGATTATGGTATAAACTTGGAGGAAAATTGGATGTAAAGGTGTTCACTGATGCAGATTGGGCAAGAAATATTGATGACAAAAAGAGCACAAGTGGAGGAGCTTTCTTTCTTGGAAAAAGGTTGGTTTCTTGGACAAGCAAAAGGTAGAATTGTACATCTCAATCCACAGCAGAGGCTGAATATGTTGCAATAGCAATAAATTGCTCAAAAATTGTGTGGTTTAAACAATTAGTGGAAGGTATGAAGCAAGAAATCAAAGAACCAGTTGTTATGTTTTGTGATAACACAAGTACAATTAACATCTCCAAGAATCGAATGATGCATTCAAAGACCAAGCATATTGCCATAAAATATCACTTTGGTAGAGAATTGGTGCAAGAAAAGGAAAAAAGATTGGAATATGTGCATACAAAGGAACAAATTGCTGACATATTCACAAAGCCTTTACCTAAGGATGCATTCTTGTATCTAAGAGGTAAGTTAGGGATCATTCCACTATCTAAAGCTCACTAAAATACAGTTTTAGTGATGCATCAACAAGAACAGAATTGGAAATCTATCAATTGATGTAGCAAACCAATGAAGATATTGCATATGAATCACTACATCAAGTACAATGTTATTCAATTGTTTTGAGTTTTCTTTTGCATGTGTTGTCAAAGAGGGAGAATATACTATCATATCTTTCTGAAATTTGCAAAATAATAATAGTTTGTGTAAGAGGGAGAGATTATTATGAAAGAGGGAGTTGTGTATTCTGTCATTAAAAGAATTATTTTCAAATGTCATCCTGCTATGACATGTTGTGTTGCCATCAATGCCAAAGAGGGAGATTGTTGGATACAATTGTTCAATTCTATGTTGTCTTTGATGTCATACAAATGTCATATCAGTTATCAGATAGTGTCTATCGAGTTTAGAAGGTTAGCAAGGCAAAGGACAGTGTTTATCAAGCTCAGAAGGTTAGCTAGACAAAGGACAGAGTCTACCAAGCTCAGAAGGTCAGCAAAGAAAAGAAGCAGTTCTTACCGAGTTCACTCAATCATCAAAAGGTAATGTGGAAGAAGTAGTTCTTACCGAGCTCACTTGATTATCAAAGGTAATTTGGCAAAAGCAGTTCTTAATGAACTTTCAAGGTAATCAGAGAAATTCAGTTCTTACCGAATAAACTCGACAGCCAAAGGACTTAAAGGATATTGCAATGTTAACCGAGTCAAGAATGTTAACTTGGGAAATTTTTGGAAGCAATATTTATCGAGCAAGGTCGGCCAGTAAAGGATTTCATTATTTTATGAAATAACATTTATTTGTTTAGAATAATATTTGTAGCCGACTGATGTATGATTTATTGGTAAATATAACATGTAAATGGGCTGACTTGACAATTTGAATGGTATAAGTAAGAAGCCGAGTTGCGAATTCTAAAAAGGATGAAATGGAAGAGGAATTAATGAAAAATGAAGATTGATTATTATGGAAGCAAATTTGAAGGATGATCAGAGATCATTGAGGAGCAACAGAGACATATTTGATCAAGGAGGATCTAATGATGTTGAACAGAGACCTATAGCCAAAAAATTCAGTTGCATCTTTTTTAGGTCAATTCATTGTTGCTTTCTAACCATTTTAGCAGTGATTTCAAATCTCTTAATAGAGTTGGTTTAATAGCCATTTTGAAAATCTTCTAACAAGGTGACAGTTCAGTTGAATTGTTCTAAAGACCTCTAGCAAGGCCACTCCTAATAGGGTGATTAAATCCTTTGACAGGGTCACACCTAATAGTGTGTATTGTAACCTTTAATAGAGTTTGCTCCTAATAGGGCTCAATTTAGAAGAGTGAAAAATTGGTGACTAGTTAGTTGGTGGTTTTTCCTATATTGGGTTTCCACATTAAATTTGGTGTCTCTTGTGTTCATTTTGTTTTAGTTATATACATAATGCTTGAAAAGAAGTAATAATCTAATTTACCAAGTTACAGCATTTGTTTACCAAGTATTAGTAGTAACTAGATCTTTAAGACATCTAAGGGATCTGTGGATTAATTTTTGTTAGTAACTGATTCACCCCCCCTCCTCAGTTACTCTATCTTTTATCCCAACAGACTATGACATTTTAAAGTTTTCGTAGGCTTGAGGCCCTCAAAACAAAAAATACTTCATAGATCAATTATAAGAAATGATTTTTAATATCACCATATTAATATATATATAAATACTTTTGGTGTATGTTTTTTTTTGGAAAAACCTTGTATTTATATTGTATAAAACCGATTTGAAAAATGCTCCCACAGAAAAGAACCAGCAAGAAAAACTTCATTCATCACCCTTTGAGATACAAAAAATAGATATAGGTATATGACATCTATATGCAAATTATAAAAATGACATTAGGCATTATCAAAATAGCCCTTGCTAACCTAACTAGCCCATGTATAGTTTGAGTACAAAAGAGAGATCAATAAATGATCTTCAAAACCTATGTCCTAAGAGCTACCCATACAACAATAAGCTCAATGGGCCAAATGTATAAAAGATATATAATATTATAGAAAAAATACCACCAATACAACCTTGCAGGTAATGACCTTCAAATATGCCATCTAACTATAGAAAGGAAAAGTGCATGTACTTCAAGAGCATCCCAAAATGATCTTCTAGAAAAACATATACAACAAATACTTATCCTCTAGGTAAACTAAAAAAAAAGATTCACCAAATGATGTAAAATAATTAGCATATAAGCCTTCATAGTCCATTGTGGCATCACTATTACCAATGCATCAAAAATTTATATCCTCTATGATAAGGAGCTAAACATGAATTGGAAGAAGCAACCTAAAGAAAACTTCATTTCCAATGTGTTCAACAAGCATGATGGTAGGCCCTCCAATTGAAAATGTATTAAAAAACATGGTTCATTAATTAAAGGTCCCAACTATGGATGGAAAAAAATCTACAAAAGATAAGCTTGGAAAAAAACCATCAAAGTAGTTGCATTAGATACTAAAATCCTTCTATATAACAAATAACACATACAATGACAAATGATAGCAAATAATCATTAATAAATAGCACTACCAAATTAAACTAAAAAATTGAATGCCAGATGTGTTAAACAACTAATCACCATCAAATTTGAATAAAAAGAAAATAAAGAAAAATAATAATCCCAAAATAAATCCCCTCAACTCAAACAATAATTTCCAAGTGATCCCAACATATAGTAAAATGATGCCAGCACATTAGAAAGTATTAAACCATCTAAATGAAATAGTGATGATGTCAAAACACACACGTACCCTTGCAACCAATTTGTGCCACCCAAATTATGCAGTAGAGTCATCAATGTACATGCCCGAAGCCCTTAAAATAAAATAGCTATAATTACTTATAGTACCATGTGATCAATAAAAAAATGAAGTTAGGAACAAAATCTTCCTCTAAGAAATTTTGCAACCCGTAATCAAGAAATAGATGAAAGAAACCCAAATAGCACAAAATTAAATTTGAAATACCACATAATCATGAAATGGACTTATGAGTCTTCTCAATATTAATTAGATTAGAGATGGATGGGTATCTCTATTAAAAGAAGGAGAAGGGAATTCAATATTGAACTCATCCACCACCATATTAGAAAGCACATCATCTAACCTATTACCTTTCCTAGAAACATGTGTCACATAACACTCAGTTAATAAATCCAATAAATCCCAAATTTCTAAGAGACATAATGAATGTGCCAAGAAAATTAGTGTCTATTAATGCATGCATTAATAATTACCAAATAATCTCCTTCAATGTGCAAATTATTAAATTTCATCTTCTTAGTCTTCACAAGCCCATTTAATAAGGCCAAATCTTCATTCATATTGGTGGTCCTAGAAGGAATAAAACATGTTTTGAATACAAGGATAGAACATGAAACTATCTCTAATTGCTACCCCAATTCTAGATTTTCCAAATTTCCTTTAGAAAGACCATCAAAATTGAGTTTAACCTAACCATCACATGGGGGAACCCATTTCACATTCAACCTAGCTTTTAGAGCTCAATGAGGGACATAAAGGGGAAGGTAAAGAGGGAAAGACTAAACCCTTCCTATTCTCAGAAACTATATTGTCCTACGAGGTGAACATTCAAGTTCCCCTAAAGTTGTGAATATATGAATTGACAATCTCAACCATATATATCTTAATATTTTCCTAAATAGAAGCTAGGGATGAAGGAGAATTTGTAAATATATGTTTATTCCTTTCCAACCAAATGCACCATAAAATCATAGATAGGATACACTTCGATAAAGAAGAAAACATAGATTTTGAACATAGGACTAGCCAAGATCAAATTAAACCCCAAACAATATTAGAAGGGGCATAGAAAGATGTAGTTTTTGCATTAAAAATTGCCAACATTTTTGCACAAATGGAAAATTCAAGAAAAGGTGATCAATTGATTCAACCTCTATTGGAAATTTGTTCAGTGCTCCCCTTGGGATTCCTGACAAGGGCTTTACCACCTGCTGTGTTCTATAAGTTGAGTGATTGTATTAGGCATTAATAGATCAGTCTTTTGGTGCAACAATAACCTCACTCTAACAAGTGGTATTAGAGCTTGATCACGAATCCTCAAACCCCTAGGTAACGCTAAGGGGAGATTGTTGAAAATTTGTTTAGTGCTCCCCTTAAGACTCATGACAAGGGCTTAACTACCTCCTGTCTACTACAAGTTGAGTGGTTGTATCGAGCATTGATAGGTTGGTCTTTTGGTGCAATGGAAACCCCACTCTAATAACCTCACCATTACAAAGAGCACATTAGAATGCATTCATAATATTGAGCCTTACCAAGCAATCACTTGTCAAAACTCTTTTCTTCAGTACTAACCAAGATAAATAACTGGCTTTGAGTAGAACACAACTATTTTCACAAAAAGAAAATGCTCTATATTTGATTATATTTACTTGAAAAAAATTAATAGCCCTATACCCCAATTCGAATCAATAATTGCTATCTTTAGAGGGCACCCAAAATAGTCTATCCCCATACTAGAGACCAACACAAACCAAGATGATAAAAGTTGATTCATTATTATGGCCACATCAAAGGAGATAAGGAGATCCTTAAAGCCCTTCCAAATGACCTGATGAGAATGAATATGCAAAGCAGAGATATAATTAACATCAACCTATTAAATATCCTAAAGCTCAACATATTTGGTAGCAAAGGATGATCATTGCATGAATCAAAGAAAAAATTAAACAAATCTCCATTGTACACCTCCCAAGTCACATATGATGTAACTACATCCCTAGAATTCATCATAAAGTACCAAATACCTGACCCTTTGGTGGGTACGCCACTATAATCACCCTTGAAAAATCCATATTATCTAAATATTTCTCTTGCATTAATCTACACCATTTGATACAAGGTTGAAAATATATTGTTCAAATAAGATTTCCACCAAATGCCTCATTTCTATTAGTAAAATAATCTAAGCCTATCCCACCTAATATATGAGAGGATGAAATAATAGCAAGAGAAACCAAGGGAATTTTCTTATCACCTAAAACATTTTCCATCCATATAAAATCTCCAATAAGTTTCTTTAATTGTTGTATAGCAATTTTTGGAGCCTACAAAACAAAAATATAATAATTTGGAATAGCCCATAGCACCAATTTACCAAGTAGAATTCTTCTTGATATAGATAACCAAGATAAATAACTAGCTTTGAGTAGAACACAACTATTTTGACAAAAAGAAAATGTTATATGTTTGATTATATTTTCTTGAAAAAAATGAAAATCCCTATACCCCAATTAGAATGAATAATTTCTATCTTTAGAGGGCACCCAAAATAGTCTATCCCTCATACTAGAGACCAACACAAACCAAGATGACAAAAGTTGATTCATTATTATGGCTACATCAGAGGAGATATGAAGATCCTTATAGCCCTTCCAAATGACTTGATGAGAATGAATATACAAAGAAAAGATATAATCAATAAGCCTAGTACCCTAATGATTAACATCAACCTATCAAATATCTTGAAGCTCAACCATATTTGGTAGTAGAGGATGACCATTCCATGAATCAAAGAAAAAATTAAACAAATCTCCATTGTACACCACCCAAGTTACATATGAATTAACTACATCCCTAGTATTCATCATGAAGTACCAAATACCTGACCCTTTAGTGGGTACATGACTGTAATCACCCTTGACTAATCCATATTATCTAAATGTTTCTCTTGCATCAGTCTACAACATTTGATATGAGGTTGAAAATATATTTTTCAAATAAGGTTTCCAACAAATACCTTGTTTCTATTAGTAAAATAATTTAAGCCTGTCCCACCTAATATATGAGAGGATGACATAATAGAAAGAGAAACCAAGGGAATTTTCTTATCACCTAAAACATTTTTCATCCATATAAAATCTCCAATAAGTTTCTCTATTTTTTTATAGCAATTTTTGGAGCCTATAGAACAAAAACATAATAATTTGGAATAGCCGATAGCACCAATTTAATGAGAAGAATTCTTCTTGATATAGATAAGTGCATCACTTTTCAAGAAGCAAATCTGAAATTAATTTGATCAATAACTGACTTCCAATAAATTGGCTTGTTAGATCCCATAAAAAATGGAGCACCAAAGTAAGAAGAAAGAAACTTATCCAAAGTAAAACCTAAAATATTAATTATCCTTCTCCTAATTCTCAATGAGGTATTGAAAATATATACTTTGGATTTTTGTGCATTAACTTTCTAGATAGATATAGATGTATACAAATCAAGAACTTGTTAATCTTCTTAGCCTCCTAAATACAAACCTTCCCAAAAAGAAATGTATCATCAAAAAATAATGAATGCATAATTAAAATAGAAGTTTCTACAATATGAATTCCCAACCATTTCCTAGCTTCATGTTTAACATTAATTAAATTACTAAATGTTGAAAAGGAATGGAAAGGGTCAACCTACCTAACACCATGAGTCAAAGGGAAAAAAGCAATAGATGCTCCATTGATAAGAATTGTAAAATGTGCACCTGAAATACATGATTTCACCCATTTACACAATTTTCCAAAAAATCCAAATTTGTGCAAAACTTGAAGAATAAAAGACCAATTAATCCTATTGTATGCTTTCATCATATTTAATTTTAGTACAAAGGATGGGATATTGTGCATATTTATAGAATACAAGTTTCATGTGAAATAACTGCACCATTTGTAGTTTCCCTAGTAGGGACAAACCCCCTTGCTCTATGGACATAATTTTTGGAATGAGATGTTGTAAACATAAGTAAATGGTCTTAGTAATAATATTATAAATAATATTGCACAACAAAATGGGCCTTAAATTAGCAAGCATTCAAGGGTCATTAAATTTTGGAATAAGTGCAATGTTTGTAGTGTTAATTTTTTTTAGAATAAATGTAGTCATCCTCAATTCTTCAAGAACATCGAATAGATCAAAAAAAATAATGTACCAACACTTTTGGAAGAAAAATGTTTTGTGACATATATGTGGTTTTTGATAGCAAATGTATCCTCAACCAAAATTTTATTTATATGTATTTTAAAATTCAATTATGATTGACATTATGAAGAGGTAATTCATTACACAATTTTCAACCATTATAATATTTCCTTACATATGATCTCTTCTCCATTTGGAAATCTACTTTCCCTTTAAAAATATTGACCTTCATTAGCATATCAATAATATGGATCTAATAGATTATATAGAGTAGGAACAATAGAGGAGATTTGACTCTATGAACTACATATTATCTATTCCCAAGAGACAGAAATAACAATTATCTTTGGAAAATTATTAGAATTGCCAATGCAGTTAAAGATTTTGTGAAGAACGAGGAAGAATGGAAGCATTTAGTGAAGGTTGAGACATACTACAAGATGGAGTTGATAAAAAAGTTGTGGAGGTATGTTTTAAGGGTTGTTATTGAATATATTTCTTTGGACACTAGATTCGATAGGGTCAGAACACACCACTTTGTTCTATTAAATCATTTTAGGCATTGCACAAAAATTTCATTTCCTTTTTATCTATTTACTTCGATGAGTAAGGGCATTGAAAGTTTTAAGAAGAAACCCACTCCAAACCCAGCCCTATATGAGGGCTTGCTCCTATTGGTCTATCTTAAGACTCTAATGAGGGGGAAATCTTTAGGCCACTCTAGGGATGATTCAAAGGCCACTAGGAGCTCGAACTACTTTGATTCTAAGGAAGTTCAAAGTCTTAGCTCGAAAGATGAGGAAAATAATTCCTCGAAAGGAAAGAAGTCTAAGGGGGGGAGAAAATGCCTCCTCCTTCCAGTTCTATTCCTAGCAGAAATAGCCCTAGGGGATTAACCCCCAACCTAGTGAAATAGGAGGAAGAGGAGTAAAATGAAGAGGAAGAGGAAATAGAGTTGGAGGAAGAGAAGAAGGGGGAAGACAATGGGAAGATGGGAGAAGATATTTCTATTTAGTCGAGGAACCCAAAAAAGAGAAAGGTCAAGGAGGAGTTGTAGCTAGAAGAGAAAAAAGATCAAACCCCTAAGGCTTTGGGACCTTTACCTTCTATCTCTCCATCTCAAGAGATTAAGGAAACTATGGTGGAAGATAGTGGGGAGATAATTATGAAAGATAGAATGAGGTTGTGAAGAAGCTTGAACACCCAAGTAGCAAAGATGGGGATTGTTAGGGAGAAAGTGAAATTGCAAGTCTTGGAAGACATAGAAGGAAAAGCCCATTTTGATGAGCTCATAGACTCTAATCTAGTTGCAATTTTAGATAATGCAAGGGAAATAGGGCTCAATCTAGTTAATAATGCCAAAAATAGCATGACAGATCATCTTCGCTCTATGAAATGGATGTTCCATGAGATTGAGGCACTCAAGGAGAAAAGGAGCATGGAGGAAGGCCATAGGACAAGCAGAAACCACAGTCATCTTACTAGCCGGGAGGATCGTATCTCAAAGGTTGAGAAAAGGGTGCAAAAAATGGAGATATCAAACCAAAACTTGGCTAATTAGATGATTTCTACCCTAAACATTTTGAATGAGAGCATCAATAGCTTGGGTGAATTGCTAAAAAATGTAGGAATTGGTGGGGATAAGGATGAAAAGGCTAGCTCAGACCTCAAGAAGACCGAGGGTGAAATGAAAGAGACCAGGGGCTAGGTGAAATGAACCAATGACCCAAACCAAGAACATGTGGGTGTGGAGATCTAGACCACCAACAAGGAAGCAAAATATCTATAAGATCCAAAATAATGAGAAGTAATTGCTAGTGGTCTAATTTTTTACTTCATTCTATATTTAGTTTAGTGCTTCTAACTTTTATCCACTTGTCGTGGGCCTATCTTCTGTTTCTAGCTTTTGTTTCCTGGTTGTGAGCTTGTCTTTTGTTATGGCTTTTAATAGGCAGTTGCATAGGGTCTTGACTTTATTTAGTATTATTATTTTAGATATTATGTAAAAACTTTTGGGTTTCAAGATCCCTGTAAAACCTATTTTTCTTAACCAAAAATGAAAATTGACTTCTTCTAGTGGAAAATTATACATTATAATTTTGTTGCCCAAGATAATCTTTTTAAATGTTGTTTCCATTTTCCTAACCATTGTGTTCATTGTAAGCATGAAGAGGAGAATGTTCCCACCTTCTACTCCATTATACATGCATAAGAGCCCTAGGGACTATGGTGTTGAAATTTTTCAAAATGATCAAGTCATAAATGGAGGGATTTAGCACCTTAATGTTGATTATATGGGACTTTCCATAACCCCCTTATTAGGTAAATATGGAAGAAAAACCCCTTCATTTGGGGTAGAGAATCTAGATGGAAAGAAACCATAGGTTTTCTAGAGGATTGGAGAATCCAAATGATTACTTTTTTGGGCCTTCTACAAATTACTTATGGAAATTCTAATGGTTACTACCTAATCTTTCCATTCCTTTCCTCCATGACAACTTGATTATAAAATTTCTCAAAATTGGGACCTAGTTGAATCTTATACTCTATTTGATAACTCAAATAGAGTAAAGAAAAAAACTAAATCAACTTCTCCTAAACTCGGGTATTTCAAATTGAGTTTTGATGAGGTTACAAGAAAACTCCAAGGTAGTTTTTCTACATGAGGAGTGATTTTAATCAATCCTAAAGAGATGGTGGAAGCTTATAGTAGTATTCATTAGAATAGAATAAATAGCAAACTAAAGGAATTAGCCTTTAGTGTGGTCTTAAAATTCTTCTCTCAATTTAAATTGAGGTTTGATAAATACACAAGTATTCCACACTCATTGTTGGTATTTTTAAAGGCCTCTCCCATGTCAAATTTTCTATTGAAGGAAATGTGGGGTATTTTCACAAACTATTGTTGGGAATGTGTCTTTGATATTAATCATGTCATCAAGGAAGTTAATATGGTATGTTATGTTATGGTTGTAATTAGTTATGGTATGGAAGATTTGAGATTTTGTACAAAGAAGGAATCCTTTAAAAAAAAAAAATCAAACTCTCCTAAATAGAGAGAGCTTATTTATCAATATTGATAGGTGAAACCTTCTTTTGTTTGTATGGATCATAATCCATAAAATCACGTGTTTGAAATGGATTTTTTGGGGGTTTCAATTTGGATGGCCTAAGGTAGGAAACAATTGAGGTAATTTTGAATTTGACTTGGGGTAGGGATCGGATGTGATGAAAATGGGACATGGGGACATAGACTAACCAAGGGAAGTGGTATAATCAAATCATTTTTAGTAACAAGTTATCTATATAGAAAGAGATGGGCTATGGGAGCAATGTGAATTTTTTTGTTGGTCTTGTAATAATGTAAGGACATCAGTTCATGGCTAAAAATAATTATTTAATTAATAAATACTATTTTTCTGATAAATGGGTGCAATTATTGTACACCAAGGAGAAAATCCTTTCATATGTGGGAACTTGTACTCTCCACGAGTGGATTATTTTGGGGATATGGATAAATTATTGTACCCAAGGTGGCATGAAAGGATTAAATTTCCCCTTAAACCATTGAATTGCTATGATTTTTTTTCCTAATTACATTCAATTCTATGATTTTACTACTTCGGTGGTCACTCTATTAATACTTTTCGTATTTTCCTAGTGATGGACAAAGACTATTTGTGCATTGATATTAATGAGATTGATTTTTTTTTAAAGGATGTCACTATGTGATATATCTATACTGAATGAGGGGTAGATGATTTTATCAAGTCCGTTAATGATTTTATCACCTCTTGAGAAGACATAATGATTATTATGAGAGAAACCTCATTTTAATTCAATGAAGATGTGAAAGAAAAGACTAATGAGTTTCCTTATAAGGGTATACAATGGAAGAGAACTAGTTGGATGGTGGACAGTGAAATCCTTCATAGTTTTTTAGAAAGAATGGATATCCAATCAAGATGTAAGGTGGATATGAAAGGGAATTATTTTCATCGCCTTGGCAGGTAAGTGCACCAGATTGACAGTGATGAAAGTGGCCACATAAAAAAAAAAAAAATTTTACATGACATTTGTATTATTTAAATTTTTTAATGTTTACACTTAGGGGAACCAATCCTAAAATGGTAAAATTAAAAAACAATAAAAAACCTTCATTACACATGAACACTTTTAATGTACAAAATAGAAAACCGCAATGATAAAAATACTTCTTACAATAATTAATAAAACACTTTCACTACATATGATTCAACACTTCCACCATACTATATACACTTCAATTGTAATATGCACACTAGCATGTTTCACACTATACATTGCACACCATATGCAACAAAAATTTATTGTACACACTTTGTATGTCACTCCACACATTATACACATACCACCCACATGCACTCTACACACTGCACACTCTACATGTCACTCACATGCACTAAGAACATTGTACACTATGCACATGGAATTTTCATGCCACTTCCATGCACTCCATATGTCATGTAACGCCCCGCCAAGGGATCCAAAAGAAATAACCTAAAGTTTGACTAAGTTTGATAGCATTTTTTTTCTTTTTAAAAGAAAGTATAACATACACATCAAACACAAAGTAGCGGAAGCAATAACATACATACCAGGTTGAATTCCTTAAAGATCCCATGATGTTGAATCACATTTAAAATCTAATCTAAAACTAAGTCCATCATTTAATACATCCATATGAAAGAATAATGAAAATTCCAATGTTCGTAAAATATACAATTGTTCTGAATGCCTCTTGGCAAATTAATTCAGAATGCTCATTCATCCACTGTACATCTCACAGGGTATGAAAGGCTTAAAAGAATATACATAACAAAGATAAATATACATCATCCTCTTCAGATCCATGATACATGTGCAATAAAATAAATGAAACCATCCATCATACATAATAAATTCATACATCAAGAGATATACATCCATCATAAAATGATACAACATCCAACATATAATATAGCCATCTATCATAATGATCCATGAACAGAATGAAGGTATATGCCAATAAGAATACTCTAGCCATGGTATCTCGGACGGATCTCAATAGTAAGAGTAAAAAGCACTACCACTCGACCACGTGGAATCTAAATGGTCCACTCCCACCGTGCTGAGGAGATAGTCTCAAGTCCCAAACAAGGTATCAAAACACAAAACACAAGTACTCTCTAAGTCTGGGAAATCCTAAAATTATACTAACTCAAAGGTTCCAACATAGATAGAAATCTAGACCCAGAGGCACACAAGACACACATAGGAAACCTACCATGCAAGCAGGAAAGTGTCATCGCAGAAGTCATGTCAGAAGTTACTCGAGCAATCCCTTAGGAATCGCGGGTCCCCTGTGATCCTGCGGCCACTAGTATCCTCTCGTACTAACAAGGCATACTATGGAATGCAAGGTTGTAACCAAGCATTCTCTCTACCCCATCCTAGTCTGTACTAGCACTCAAGGCATGGGAGAGAACATATAGATATCTTATTAGATTCATTTAAGTTAGTATTTAGGTGAGATGTTTTCACTTATTGAAACAAACAACTCACAATGAGTCATGCCCAAAGCCACTTCAAGTCTCCCGTCCCTCATTGCAAGCCACTTCCCGACACTACACATAGATAACCTACCCTAGGCTCATGACAGCACAAATAAAATCACCTCATTCCTATACAAGTGACTGAAAGCATCATAAATATAATCCACAATAATCACATCAGTTCTCCACGAGCAACTGATAAGCATCAAATAATAATCATGATGATCACAATAGTTCTCTATCAGCAACTAAAGGCATCCATGATAAAACACAATATCCAAAGGTTCTCCAACAAGTAACCAAAAAGTATCCCAATAATAAATCACGATAATGATCGAAGACTCCAAAATGGTCAAGTCACACATGTCACAACATGACATCATCAAGAGCATAGCAATAACACTTCAGTCCCATCAAGGCAACTGGAAAGCAACCCAAGTACAACTAATCGATGACTCAAAAATGGTTAAGTCAGGTAACTTAAATACATACACCTCAGCCTCACACAAGGAAACTGGAAAGCAATAACAAATAGTAAATACAATATGCCATAGACCATACTAATCACATTACCATGGTTGAGTTAAGAAAGATCGAGAACAAATCATCATAACGTCACAATCTCATAACCCCCGAGCCTCTGGTAACAACCTAAACTAGTCAAGCTAAAACAACCGCAACACCCCCAACATACACAGTAAAAAGAACACATAATAGGACAGTCCATAGTTTGGTTGAATTAGAAAACACATAGTTTGAGTTAAACAAGAGGGTTTCAATTTCAATGTTGGGTTCAAGTAAATAGTCTCATATTTCAAATTGGTTGATAATATACTATTGAGTTAATGTGAAGTTTCTATTTCGAGTTGAACGTAATTTTTTTTAAACGAATAGAACTCATAGTCTACCCTTACAAATAAAACCCTTTCTATATTTAAATGATTGTATGATTACCTTATAGAGAATCGAAGGATAAACATTTATTTTAAATTAATCGTCATTGATTTTAAATAGAATATCTATCTAATTCATTAAAACCAAAAATCATTGAACATTCAATGACTCCATAATTCTATTAACTAATTAATCTTAATTAAATTTTATTTAATTAAGTTATTAATAATTGTATAACTAATCTTATTAATCCTTCATTAATTATTAATTAATTAATACACCAAAACTATATTAATATTAATAATTAATAATTAAAATATTATATAAAATAATATTAAAATTTAATAATTAAAACATAATATAATAGTTGTGATAAGGAGTTTTCTCCTCAAATCAGGGCACTAATTGTGTGTTCACCCGAGAGGACTCTTTGCTCAACTGAGTTAACTCAAAATTAACTTTCTTTATCTTTGCTTATTTTGCATTAATCTTTTCATGCACATTAAGTTGAATTAAATTGGAGTAGAGATAGAATTAATTGGGGAGAGTTTTGAGATTAAAAAGAAGATTCTAGTTTGGAAATTAAAAAGGAATGTAACCTGTTATGTATGTTTGTTGATGATTACATGTTTTGCTTCTGCTACTATGTGTTTGATGTGTATGTTATACATTCTTACTTTTGAAAAAAAAATGTTTAGCAAACTTAGTAAAACGTTAGGTTAATTCTTTTGGATCCCTTGGCAGGGCGTTACAGTCTTATGCTCCTTACACATAATATACACTCTGTGCACCACCTACATGTACTCTACATTGTACATGCTACTTTTATATCTATTCTCAAAAGTAAGGACACTCATATCAACCATTCAATCCAAGACATCCAATGGAGATGTATTCTTGAATGGTGTCTTATAGCTTCTCATCGATGATGTGCAAGAATCTAAATAGTATGATGGTGGCTCTAAAGTGAACCAAATGATGGAGACCCTTGCAAGGTGTGCCATAGAACTAAATATTGGAGTAAAAGAAAGAATACTAGTATCCAAGAACTTGAAAGTGAGATATAAAACAAATCTAACTCGAAAGAGAGTGCAAGATTAAACTGCTATCTAGGAATTTAAAAGTGAAATGTAGTGCAAAGCTAACTAGAATGTGAGTGTGGTTAAGATAATATAAAGATTAAAGTACAAGAAAACTAAATCTAAAGTAACTAGATATAGATTATAATCCCATAATTAAGCTATGTGAGTTAATCTAAATATGATATAGGAAACACAAAGCCAATATGCAAGTATGAAAGAGTACAAGTGAATGATGAATTGCTCAAAAAATCAAAAGTCAAAGAAGTGCCATACATATAGAATAAACTTCCAAGATATATCTAAAAGAGTGAAGAGAGAGCATCCTTTTAAATAGATTTGGATAGTTGGAGATTAAGAGGCAAAATGAAGGGTGCAAGTGTATTCATAAATTGAATAAATGTTTACGTAATGATTAGGTCAAGGATAAATTATTAATAAATTATGCAAAATTGATTAAGCACAATGTGGTCTAGCATAGAGATTAAAATATTTAAAAGGGGGTTTATAGTTTACTATACCTAATTTGGGTGATTGAAAATCTCTACCAAGCATCACCGTGATGTCAAGCATAAGGCTATAAGAGCTAAGTCACAAACAGAAGAAGTCAAATGTTAGAGAGAGGAAACTAAACACCACATAAACAATATCAAGTTGATGCTAGAGACACTTGAAGAAGATGAACAAGCTAGACCAAGTGAAATTCCACAAGAAGAGAAA
This sequence comes from Cupressus sempervirens, assembly GCA_028749045.1. Lineage (NCBI taxonomy): Eukaryota > Viridiplantae > Streptophyta > Pinopsida > Cupressales > Cupressaceae > Cupressus > Cupressus sempervirens. The sequence goes on along the minus strand of CM053793.1, from coordinate 243,045,901 downwards.
AGATCTTTAACATGTCTTATAAAAATTTGTAAGAAGGAATCATGCACCCAATGAAAACATTAGAGACAAGGATTTAGGAATCCTAACAAGAAATAAGTTGAAGAATGGCACATGTTTACTGTGTGAGTTTGAACCTATATTAGTTATAGATTATTTAGAGAATGAATATTGGATTAAGAAAATGAATGAGGAAATTGATCAAATATAGAAGAACATGACATGGACACTGGTACCAAGACCAAAGGATGAGAATGTGATTGGAACTAAGTGAGTATTCAAAAATAACTAAATGAGAAAGGTGAAGTCACAAGGAACAAGGAAAAACTAGTTTGTAAGGGATATGCACAAGATGAAGGAGTTGACTATGGAGAGAAATTTTCCCTAGTTGCAAGGTTGGAAGGAGTTATCACATTTCTTGCATATGTTTCATACAAAGGTTTCAAGGTATACCAAATGAATGTCAAATCTGTATTTCTAAATGGAATCTTGGAAGAAGTCTATGATGAACAACTTGAAGAATTTGTTGATCAAAATAAGAAGTTCATGGTAAGTAAACTTCAAAAAGAATTATACAGTATGAAATAATCCCCTATATCATGGTATGAAAGGTTACATACTTATTTGGTAAAAAATGGTTTTGCAAGAACTAATGATAATAACAATCTCTACTTGAAAATTGAATTTAATAACAAGATATTGCAGGATGAAATATTGATTGATGATTTCATATTCAGAGGACAATATGTACTATGAAAATAATTTTCTAATGAGATGGAAAAAAAATTTAGATGTCAATGTTTGGAGAGATTAATTCTTTGTTGGTTTGCAAGTTTGTCAGATAAAGACAGGAATCTACATTACACCATCAAAGTATATCAAGGAGATATTAAAGACCTTTGGAATAGAATATTCAAGACTAGTTGGAACACTTGTGGTCACTAGTCACGAACTTTCAAAGAATTATGATTTTCTTGAAGTAAAACAAACATTGTATAGGTAAATGATTAGAAAATTTCAATATGCTTTACATATAAGACCTAGAATTGCATTAGCTATTGGTATTGTTGCTATATTTTTTGCTAATCCTAGAGAGAATCACATGATGGATGTGAAAATTATATTGCAATATCTAAAAGGAATAGAAGATAGTAGATTATGATATAAGAAGAGTGACAAGTTTAAGCTAAAAGTTTACACAAATACTAATTAGGTAGGAAATATTGATGATAGATAGAGTACAAGTGGATGCACTTTCTTTCTATGTAGGAGATCTATTTCATGGACAAGAAAGAAAAAAATTTGTATTTCTCAATCCACGTTATAGGCTGGGTATGTTTTTGTAGTAGTCAATTGCTCAAACATTATGTGGATCAAGCAATTGTTGAAAGGTATGAAGGAAGAGATTACTGAACCACTTGTAATATATTGTGATAAATAAAGTGCTATAAAAATATCAAAGAATATTTTGATGCACAAAAAGACCAAACACATTAATATCAAGTATCATTTCTTGAGAGAGTTAGTACAAGACAAAGAAGTGAGACTGTCTAGAGTATGTGAACACAAAGGAGTAGATAGTTGGTATATTCACTAAGGCATTACCTAAGGATGCATATGTTTATCTAAGAGGAAAGTTAGGGGTTATTCTCCTATCTAAATCATACCAGGAAGAGATGCAATATTACATCAATTGTTATGATCAAAATATCTTACAGATTGATGCAGGAGGTCACACTTTAAGAGCTTCCTATGAAAATAAGGATAGAATCATGAGTAAATGAGGTTGTAAGTAGTCATGAATAAAGATGGTAGAGGGAGTGATAAATTCAAAGATCAAAATGTATAGAGATTAGTAAAGATAAAGTGATATCGTGGATGATGTCTTTTTCATTGTTTTCAATGAGGGACATAAGTAAGAAAGTTACCATCCCATATTACAATAAGTGTGGGATAAGTATGTGCTAAGTTACCATCTAGTAAAAGAGGGAGAACCTTAATTATAAGAAGATATGCCAAAGAGAGATCCAATACAATTGATATGATAATTGGAAAAACCACCTGGGACTGGCAACCCGAATAATTTTCACTCTACCAAAGTGAGCTCTACTTGGAGCCAACCTTGTTAAAGGTTACATGCACATTTTTAATGTGACCTGGTTAGAGGATTTTAACATAAAGATCATTTATACCTCAGAACTCCTTGATCCAAGTCTAAAGAGTGACCTTCTTTAAAGGACTTACAAATATCACCAATCAATGCTATTATAAAAGATTTCAAAGACTTGGTAGTTCTACTTGGTTAAGAGATTTTTTGGCTACAATGGTAAAGAAGTAATAGTTAATGATTTGTAAGATTTTGCACTACCTTTCTTGTTTAGATCTTTTTTTTCTTTGTCTTCTTCTTCTCTTATTCACTTCTTCACACTTTCACTTTCTCTAACTCTTCTTGATCTAATTGATTTTCCTTGCTCCTTTCCTTTTCTTCACTTTTCACAAATCTCCAACTTAACAATATCAATCAACAACAAATGAGCAACCAAAAACTTGTTCTAACTTCTCCTTAAATAGTGAGCTCTCTTCTTTTAGATTCTTCTAGGTTTTGTTGCTTAACGACATCCATAGATCTTAGATTCATGCATATTTCGTCACTTATAAAACTGAAATATCATTGAGCTTTGTGCTCATCCTTATCTTTTTTATATCTCCATCATGGGATCCTCATTTTATTTTTCCAATCATAGATCCTATAACAAACTTTGACTTTCACCTTTGATCTTCTCAAACATTCATTATTTTAGACATGAGTTGGAATTAGATTCCATCTTCTTGAACATGTTCTTCCATCTCATAATTGGTGAATATTACATTTCAATTGGTCAATGCAAAACTCAGTTAACATATGAGTTATTTAGTCAATATTAAAGTAGCTCAAGCAATATTGTACTCATTTATCATTTCATTACATAATTACACGATTATAAAATAATCAAACTAACATTATATAATCAATGTCCAACTCATTCAAGTGCTCATTAAATACCATAGCATCATACTTTCTTCAAATCCTCTTCATCAATCAAATGATATGGCACTCTACTAAATTAGCATAATCTCTATCCAACCAAGACTTTGGCATCAATGACAATATAACAACTAATAAGACTCTTTCACATACATTCATAGAATTCTCAATTACATCATCATTTGGAGCTAATAATGTGATGAAGGGTGCTCCCCTTAGTACCACAAACTCATAATAGAAATGTAAAAATAACAATAATTTGTGATAACAAAATATGGGCTTCTTATTATTGTCATAAATGTGAAATTATAGAATCTTGAAATGTAATATGCAAATCCACATGAGTGCCTTTCTTAAAATAATCTGCAAGATAGGGCTACAAACTATCACCCAAAGATAACATGGATAATCTATAGGCATTCCTTATATAGGTGAATTTCCACCACCTAGGAAGTTTCTAGACATCAAACCCTAACCCTTAAGGCTGACTAACCCTAAAATTATGATTACAGTTGGTCTAGAACAATTATGACATTCATTTTGGAATTTTCAGCTGGCCCAACTTTAGAAGACCATAACTTGAGAACTATTGAGTTGATTTTCTATTACAACCCCATTCCAAAATCCTTAGATGTTGATCTACAAGGCCGATCATGCGCAAGCTTCAATTAGCCTCATTTTGAAGCCCATCTAGAGCGTTTAGGTCTTCAAAAAATAAGCTAGAAGTATTTGTACCAAAATTTCACACCAAAATTCTACAATAGCTTTATGAATACTCATGATATGAAAATGAACATTAATTAGTAGGTTGATATATCCAAGATGAATCTCCACCTCTGAAATTGGGACATTCTAAGCTCGTATGACTAACTTAGTTAGTACAAAGCCTCTGTAAGCAATAACTTTGCACTAAGCCAACTCTTGTTCAATAAATGGAAAGGAAATATTTTTGGGTGATGCAATATTTCTCTTACCCTAGGATGCTCCTACATTAATATGGACCAAGGGAGTGGGAAAATAGTAGAGAAATTAGCGAGAGAGAGAGAGAGAGAGAGAGAGAGAGAGAGAGAGAGAGAGAGAGAGAGAGAGAGAGAGAGAGAGAGTACTTTTGATGATGGATTTAAAATTGAGACTATTTTAAGTTCTAATATATTGACAAGTAAAATTACCACCAAGGATAACTTTAGTGGCTAATATTCATGAATTGGCTAATTTCGTTCATCAGGGAACATAAATTTGGCTAATTTTTTTGCACTTTTGGGGTGGCCATGTTGCCTACACTTTATGAAAATTGGATCCCATGATTAGGCCTATTGCCAATAATAATATAGAAGTATTTGTATATTAGTGATGACTTCGCCATTGCAATCTATTTTTCCACCTATTAAATTAAATATTTTTTCCTACAATTTCCAATGCTTGTCTTAATCAATAGTTATTTTCACAATATTTTCTATAAATTTAAGTTATGTTATCGGTTAAGTACATAGATTTGACATGTGTCTCTATTCAAGAAACTTTCCATGAAACTTTTTATCTTTTCACACTTTGAACCAAAATATATTTGATTGGGGATACGTGTCTTTATTTCTGGGACTTTTCTTAAAACTTGGTATCCTTTTAAAAGTTTGGCCCAAAATAGGATTTAGGCTATTTATTTAGGATCATCAAACAATTATAAATATTAGAGGTACTACCTCCAAACCACCATTCAATAATTTGGAAGGAAACTATAATGATAAAAGCAAGCAAAATTTAACCTTCAAATTTGATACTTAATTAGGATCCATATAATAATAATAACTTATAGTTTCAAGGTACATTTACTTTTTCTTGTGATTTTCATCAATAATAAAATATTTGCTAGTATTTTATAGAATTTCCAAACAACTGAAAAAATTGTCAATAAAATAAAGTATTTTTCTACCAAAAAAAATTAATCTGCCAATAGAAATTAATTCTTTTCCCTTGAACTAATGTTTGATTCACTAAAATTTTATACCTTTTCCAAAGGGGGGGTTATTAAAGTTATCCCTAATTGTCACTCACATTATAGATAACACAAAAGTTAGGTCTATTAAGTTGATCAAGGACATGGAATCAAAAGAGGAGAATGGACCAACATAGAAATTGGTAATGGCATTTTCATTGAATACCAAAAAAAACTACTAAAATTTCTACACTAATGATTGAGGTAAGAGGTTTAAAATCTAAGGTCCTTTCCATGGAAAAGGAAATGATTTTTTAGAGTTATTAGCCCTATATTATACATAGCTTTGTCATCTCCCTTTATCTAATGCAATGCAAGGTGCTTTAAAAAAATGTGGAGAATGGAGGAAACTATGAGGAATTATTCAAGTTACTTGTGGTTGACTATATTCACATTCTTTGCTAGCTAGCATGTGAAATAATAATTACCATCTAGTTTCATATTTTTTCCCATCTAGCTAGTTACAAATGTTGATGTGGTTTTTCCAAACATCCTTGATGAGAGAAGGGTGGTTCCACATAGACTTTGTGAGATGTGTGATGAAACTACATTCCCATATCTCCACTCTAGGCCTTTATTGGTATCAGGTAGTACCCTTGGTGTATTGTGACTATAGTATCTTGTATTATATTTTGTTAGTGGATATCATGTTGATTTTTATTCATGTATGATTGCATTTTCATTTGGTATACTTCATTGGTCACTATGATGTTCTATGAAGTTATATATTTGTCTAGTGTTTGTGTGTGTGCCACTCATTTCTTATGTGTATACCTTTATTCGTGGCTTGGTTACTATCTCCATGAGCATGGTGGATTGGGCCTATGGGTTCTATTGATTGGGAGGTATTTCTAACTATACCACTATTGGTGACTACTAAATAGCGATAGACTTTCTCCATTTATAGGATTTGAAGCTTGTATGATCACTCTTTCATTGCAGCACTATTTGATGGTATGCATGTATATTTGATGTTTCAAGCTTTGATATTGATCCATGCTTTTATTTTATGCTTTACATTTATGTATTAATTTACACAGAGTGACTATTTGATTTCTATGTATTTGGTACTCCCCAGTATATAGGTAGTTGCATTTTAGTTATGCATTGACTTCATCTTATTTTTGGAATTTTTCTTTATGTAATTTTTTTAAGAATTTCTCAAATGTTATCTTCACCTAAAGTCTAAAATATATGCACTCTCAAGAATGTTACTTTAGGCATATTTTAGTAGAATGGAATCTACCATTTGTCTTCTCTACAGTTTTTCATCTATGCTTTAGCATCTCTCATGTTTGGTATCAACACCTATAGTTTGTCATCTACAACCTCACTAGATTGTGTCATTTTTGGACTTCACTAGTTTATTTGGCATCTATGTATTTTTGCATATGTGTAGATGAACTAGCATCTTCGCCTATATTTTTTGTCTCTTCTATTTTGGGGTTGTGACACAAGTTTAGTTGGTGGGAGATCTGTCAACCTTTTTTGTGTTGGTTCCTTGGGTGCTTAGTGTTTACTTCTAGGCCTATTTCAACACTGGGACTCTATATAAAATATGTCTTATGTAAAAGAGGAATAATCCTCTTTATTACACTTAAGATATATTTTATATATACTACAAATCATTTGAGAGGGGTTTCAGCTCTCTAGGAGTTAAGATAAAGATTCCACATTTTGGAGGTTTTCAAAAGATTTTAGACTTAGCCAAGGTTTAGGATTCAACATGGTGTCTAGTGGATGAATGATTGTAACATTGAGCCCTTGCCTTGTGTAGGACTATTTTAAGGTTTTTTCATACTATTTTGATTATTTTATGGTTATTTGGAAATGGGCATGTATGTTTAACCATTTTAGGAGCTTTTATTTTGGGCTTAAAAAATATATCTTAGGATAGATAGTTCAATATAACCCTCTTGGGGTCCATGGATTTTATTCAAACATTCTTTTAGTATCCTTGTGATCATGTGATCTTTTATTCTGTGTCATCATTTTGTGCTTGGGGATCTTTGGAAGTAATAGAAAGACTTTCGCGCATATAAGTGAATATGTGAGCTATGACATGTTCCCATATTTTATTATATTAAATAGATTTTTTTGACATGAATACCTCAAGTAGATTGTAAGAAGTATTTTGAATTTTATTGAGTGCTTATGTATTGCATTCATGACTTGGTTTTTCATTCATGTCAACATATCATCTATCAAGACAGTTCTGGCAAAGTAGTAAAGATAGTCTTGTTAGGTGACGTTTTTGGTTGCTTAGTTTTTCAATAGGGATAATAGTGTACTCTTGGATTCTTATAGATGTTATGGTTATGTGTGCAAAAAGAGTTATGAAGTTTTGAGTGAGGTATGGAATATTTCTAGAATAATAGTTGTAAGCTAGTTTACACAAAACGGTATCTTGTTTGTGTTGTAACTTTTTGGCAAGGTTGAAGCTTGGATTTTTTTAGAAAAATGTTGGTGAAGATATGTTAGAGATGGGAAAAAAATCATTGTGTGAAGATTCTTGAAGTATAATGTGTGGATTATTCCTTGGAGGTTGAGTGAGCTTTGTAATTGGTGTATTATGCTTTGATCTAGGTGGATCTTGAAGACCTCAAAAATTTAACCCACTCAGAATCTCCAAGATTGGCATCGGTGCATAGAGCACAACAAAACATTCCTGACACAATTTGAAGCACATCAAAAGGAATCTATTTACTCAAGATATGCTAGGTCAAAGGTTTGGTCAAATAGGCTGAATAAAAAGGTGAAATTTGACCATCTCCAAAGTGGTTAACAATGGGTTTTAAATTAAAGAGCTCATTGAAAGCTTTCCAATGGTGTTCATTTGGTCGAAAGCGGAGTTCATATGTGAAAGTTATGGTCATTTGAAATTGGAGGGAAAATGCAAATTTTGATGATGTCATCATGATATCATCATCCTCATTTTATGCTCTTAATAATATAACAAGTTTTAAAATAATGTATAAATATAATATGTGGTTAATATGAACCATATATTATTATGATTATTATTTTATAAAAAAAGGGGGATATATATTGTTATTTGTTAACAGGTTGGTTTATTTTATACAGCTTAAAATTATAAAAGCCAAAAAGGGAGGTTATTTATTTGGCTATGATTTTGGATGGGTTATTATATAATGGATATTATAATATAAGTCCAAAATTATAAGGGTCATTCCTTTCAAGGATAGTAGTAAAATTGGGAGATTTGGGTTATTTGGTTATACCAAATAAGAAAAATAGTAATTATATTGGTTATATGGTTTTAAGCCAAATATAGCCAATATCAAGTATAAAAGGGGAATTATTTTCCTTTTAAAGGCAAGCCTAAAGAGGAGAAAACTCTAAGGATAAAATTCTTGTAAGAAGAGAGAGTATTCTTATTTCTTAAATTTTTGGAGAGTTATTTTACTCTTGATAAAGAGTTTTGGGGAAATGAGAGTTTTTCTTGTAAGTAAGTTGAGTGGTCTCATGAGAGATAGAAACTTGGTGAGTTACTTGAGAGATTTTTCATGACTTTTAAAGTCATTTTTGTAAAGGCTTAATGCCTATTGAGAGAAAGTTACAATTTTATTGCTTAGCACTGTAAAAAGTGACGAAGAAGCTAGGCACAAACATGTTGTTACCAAGTTCCTATCATCGCAGTGTGGAAGCAAGAAGTATATTGTAACTTCATGGAAGACCATGGTGATGCATGAGTTTTGCATCATAATAATGGAATTGATCTTGTAAGTTTGCAAATCTAGAGATCTAGCTAGAGTTTTGTGAACTCTGAAATCAAATCCTTTGTCTCTTGTTCTTTCTGATGCATGTTTTGTCTACTTAGTTATTTTATGTATTTCTAAGTATTATTTTCTTAGTTCACGAGCAACATTAGTTACAATCTTTCTATTATATATGTATCCTAGTGAATCTTGAAATTCTAAGTGATTCATAACAAGGAGTTAATAGATCAAGTTTGGTATCAGAGCTAGTCTGACAAGTTGTAGGTTGTGAGATACTTGGAGTAGATTCAAACAAAGTGAAGCAAGATGGATTTAGATAAGGAAAATCATTTTCCTTTTTTCTCTAATGTATAATTTTATGAGACCTTCATGATGATGAAAGCCAAGGTTGATGAGATGTATGAAGATTGGAAGTCTGAAATAAAAAGGCTTCTCCAATGAAGCTAAGGATGTGAACTTAGTGAGATCTCCTCATTCTTCTTATTCTCTTCCTTGTTTTCTTGGTAATTCTTATAAACAATCTCAAAGTTTTGGATTGAGGTTGTTAACCAAGATTGACAACAAAGGAAAGGGCCTCAAAGTTCATGAAGAAAGTATTGTTGAACCTGTGAAGGTAAAAGCTAGATCTTGCTATGCAAGATTGGGGTATGGTGAAAGAGAATGCTCCCATTTAGTGGATGTAAATAATTCTCTTAAAGAAGAACCATCTCAAGAACAATCTGCAAGAGGCAATGAAGCATCAGCTTTAGGTAGTGGTGACACATGCAAGATGTCTAAGAGAAGAACAAACATAGATTCTTCTTGGCATGCATGCACCAAGGGTGACCATGAAAGGTATAGAAAGCCTAGTAAATCCAATATTTATTTTGATTATAAGAAAGTTGGCAATGTATAAAGTTTATGATTTAAAGAACTATGCACATTTTGTGGGTTGAATAACCATAGTTTTGCCAAGTGTTGGAAAAGAATAGCTTTGTACAGGAAGGTCAAGTCAACCTATAAAGAGATAGTGCATTAAGAACCATCTCCAAGTCAGAAAAAGGAGAAGTGTAAGAAAGGTTGGATGTTGAAAACACCTTGCTCTTATTGCAGCAAAGTTATACATCAAAAATCTCATTGTTGAGAGCTTCATCCAGAGCTTTGTCCAAAGAAGGACAAGAAGAATATTATAGTTGATTCTCTATTGGTGAACACTAAGAATATGAAGAGGCTCATTTATGTGAGAAAAACCTTTTCACTCATGTCTATAAAGTTGGGAAAGAAAGGTGATTCAAAGCATGAAAATGATGTGGTTTCTTGTATGCCTAAGTATCATGTGCTTCAAGGATCGTCAATGCCACAACATGAGGATTTGTCATGGAAACCTATTAAGAGGATCAAGAGTATTGTTAGCTCATTGTCATTATCATCTTTGTATTTGTTAGTGCTGCTAGCTAGGGTAGTGAATACACAAAGATGTGGGAAAATGCAAATGGATAGCAATGTGATTGCAATTTTCATAATTATTGTACAACTGTTTGGTGAAGTAGGTGCACAAATAAGATGGACAGATATTGGACAAGTGGGAAAGTGTTTCTCTCACTTATGTTGGATTAAGAACCTTTTGGAGGTCCAAAATTTTCTTTAGTGGGGAGGAATGATCTAGGTGGATCGTGAAGACCTCAAAAATTTAACCAACTCAAAATCTCCCAAGATTGGCATCGATGCATAGAGCACGATAAAACATTTCTAACACAATATGAAGCGCATCAAAAGGAATCTATTTGCTCAAGATATGCTTGGTCAAAGGTCTGGTCAAATAAGTTGACTAAAAAGGTGAAATTTGAACATCTCCAAAGTGGTCAATAATGGGTTTTAAATTAAAGAGCTCAATGAGAGCTTTTCAATGGTGTTCATTTCATTGAAAGTGGAGTTCATATGTGAAAGTTATGGTCATTTGAAATTGGAAGAAAAATGCAAATTTTGATGATGTCATCATGATATCATTATCCTCATTTTATGCTCTTAATAATATAAAAAGTTTTAAAATAACGTATAAATATAATATGTGGTTAATATGAACCATATATTATTATGATTATTATTTTATAAAAAAGGGGATATATACTGTTATTTGTTAAGGGGTTGATTTATTTGTATGGCTTAAAAGCCAAAAGGGGAGGTTATTTACTTGGATATGATTTTGGACGAGTTATTATATTTTGGATATTATAATATAAGTCCAAAATTATAAGGGTCATTCTTTTCAAAGATAGTAGTAAAATTGGGAGATTTGGGTTATTTGGTTATTTTAAATAAGGAAAATAGTAATTATATTGGTTATATGGTTTTAAGCCAAATATAGCCAATATCAAGTATAAAGGGGGGGTTATTTTCCTTTGAAAGAAAAGCCTAAAGAGGAGAAAATTCTTTAAGAAGAGAGAGTATTTTTATTTCTTAAATTCTTAGAGAGTTATTTTACTCTTGATATAGAGTTTTGGGGAAGTGAGAGTTTTTCTTGTAAGTAAGCTAAGTGGTCTCTTGAGAGATAGAAATTTGGTGAGTTCCTTGAGAGATTTTTCATGACTTTTACAGTCATTTTTGTAAAGGCTTAATTGCCATTGAGAGAAAGTTGCAATTTTATTGCTTAGCATTGTAAAAAGTGATGAAGAAGCTAGGCACAAACATGTTGCTAGCAAGTTCCTATCATCGTAGTATGGAAGCGGGAAGTAGATTGTAACTTCATGGAAGACCATGGTGATACATGAGTTTTGCATTATAATAATGGCATTGATCTTGTGAGTTTGCAAATCCAAAGATGTAGCTAGAGTCTAGTGAACTCTGAAATCAAATCCTCTGATGCATGTTTTGTCTACTTAGTTATTTTCCACATTTCTAAGCATTATTTATTTAGTTCACAAGAAATGTTAGTTACGATCTTTCTATTATATATGTATCCTAGTGAATCTTGAAATTCTAAGTGATTCATAACAAGGAGTTTATAGATCAAGTTTGGTATCATAGCTAGTCTGACAAGTTGTAGGTTGTGAGATACTTGGAGCAGATTTAAACAAAGTGAGGCAAGATGGCTTCAGATAAGGAAAATCATTTTCCTTTTGTCTTTGATGCAAAATTTTATGAGACCTTCATGATGATGAAAGCTAAGTTTGATGAGATGTATGAAGATTGGAAGTCTGAAAAAAAAGGCTTCTCCAATGAAGCTAAGGATGCAGACTTAGTGAGATCTCCTCATTCTTCTTATTCTCTTCCTTGTTTTCTTGGTGATTCTTATACACAATCTCAAATTTTTGGATTGAGGTTGTTAACCAAGATTGACAATAAAGGAAAGGGCCTTAGAGTTCATGAACAAAGTATTGTTGAATCCGTGAAGGTGAAAGCTAGATCCCACTATGCAAGATTGGGGTATGGTGAAAGAGAATGCTCCCATTTAGTGGATGCAAATAATTCTCTTAAAGAAGAACCATCTCAAGAACAATCTATGAGAGACAAGAAGCATCAGCTTTTGGCAGTGGTGACACATGCAAGATGTCCAAGAGAAGAACAAACACATATTCTTCTCGGCATGCATGCACCAAGGGTGACCATGAAAGGTATAGAAAGCCTAGTAAATCCAATATTTCTTTTGATTATAAGAAATTTGCAATGTAGAAAGTTTATGGTTTAGAAAACCATGCACATTTTGTGGATTGAATAACCATAGCATTGCCAAGTGTTGGAAAAGAATGGGTTTGTACAAGAAGCTCAAGTCAACTAGTAAAGAGACAGTGCATCAAGACCCATCTTCAAATCAGAAGAAGGAGAAGGGTCAGAAAGGTTGGATGTTGAAAACACCTTTCTCTTATTGCGACAAAGGTAGACATCAAAAATCTCATTGTTGGAAGCTTCATCCAGAGCTTTGTCCAAAGAAGGACAAGAAGAAGATTGCAGTTGATTCTCTATTGGTGAACACTAGGCATATGGAGAGGCTCATTTATGTGAGAAAAACCTCTTTACTCATGTCTATAAAGATAGGAAAGAAAGAAGATTCAAAGCATGAAAATGATGTAGTTGCTTTTATGCCTAGCTATCATGTGCTTCAGGGATCATCAATGCCACAACATGAGGATTTTTCATGGAAACCTATTTAAGAGGATCAAGAGTATTGTTAGTAGCACTTGTGGAAAATTTTCATGGTGGATATTTGAACTATTAACTAGTTTAGAATTCCCTTTTTAGTAGTTTCTATAGTTCTCTATTGATAATTTAAGTATGCTTACAGTTCTGTATCAATAGTATAGATTCCTTTCATGAATTTTACTTTCCTTTAGCATAGGTGTTAAGACTCTTAAAGGAACATGGTGCACATATTGTGCTGACCCATTTCAAGTCCTACATCCCTAGGTTGACAATTCAAATGTATTTTTATAGTAGAATAGATAGTTCTCAAAATTGATAGAGTACCCTTCGTAGAGGAATAGTAGTGTGATTATCTTGATCTATTATGGAAACCTACATTTTTGGTGTTGTTGTAGGGGATGGTGTCAAAATAGGACCTTCATGAGTGCTATATTCCTAGATTAGTATGTTAGTTAAAAACCATTAGATTGAGTGCTTGATTCACAAGTCACCAATTCAATTGCATGCATTGAAGAGGAAGAACATGAGATGAATATGGAAGATTTCTTCCGTATGAGCCTATTAATGTGAACAAAGAAATTGAAGAAGAAGCTAAATTGCATTTTTTAGATGCAAGCCCTATTTTTCCTACAAAATCATCCTCAAAGTTAGAACCTTGGATACAAGTGGCCTTCAACCTTTTTCTAAAATTTTGGCCAGTTTTCTTGATAGTACTACTCCAAATCCACCACTTATTAACAATCCAGTGCACAATATCCCTTTTCAACAACAACCTCATAATCAAATACCTCTAGTAATGGCACAACCTACTTTTCCATTTTCCCTCCCAAGCCTTGTAACCAATGCTAATCTCAGAAATATACCTCCAAATGTTCTTCCAAAGTTCTATGCCCTCACAACTGAAGATCTTGATACTTTCTTGTTTGAGTTTGACATACTTTGTCATAACTTTTACTATAATACTAATGCCCATAAGCTCAAATTATTTCTAGCAACACTAAAAGAGCTAGCTTTACGATGGTTCATTGGTTTAGGAGCTAATACAATAGGTACTTGGGATGAAATGCAAACTCTATTTCTAGAGAAATGCATAGAGTAATTCAAAGAAAATTATTCAAGAGGAGATGATGTTTTTAGAATATCACCAAAGGAGGAAGAAACATTGGAAGACTATGTTTCATGTTTCTTGTATACACTGTAGAAGAAACCTTAGCATGTGTTGTCTGAGGATTCACAAAAGCTAGTCTTTTTGAGAGGTGTGAGTGATAGTTGTCTAGAAGCATTAGACTTGATGGATGGAGGAGATGTGTATCAATCTTCTTGGGATGACCTCAAGAAAAAATCTCTTAATTACTCAAGATCAACCATGAAGAAAGGAAAAGGACACTAGACTATAGCTATTAAAGGAATCAGTTAGGGTATTTCAAAGCTCGAGATATCTAATTTTCTCTTAGATTTCAAGCAAGACATTATAAATGATGTCACTACACATCTTGACACAATGATTACAAAGAAGAAAGATGCTGAAGCTGAAGTACAACTAGCTAAGTATTGCCCCCATTGCCAAAAGCAGAAGAAAGATTGCTAATGCAAACTGGTTGCTAGTGTGGAAAACCAGCATCTTCCAACTAAGTACATCAAGATAGATGGAGATGATGAGTAAGCATTCTTTGTAGCTCAATGTTGGCCATGGGCCCAATGTCAAGGTATGCCTCAGGACCCTTTGCAAAATTTAAATCTATATGGTAATCAATGGAAAAACCATAATACCCAAGATCCTCCACAATATAGTCAACCTAATTGGAATAAAGCTTGGCAAATAATTGATGACATTATGTTAGGAAAATTGATCACTCCTAAATATTCTTGATCCAGGTAGTCCAGTTGTGAATGTGATTATAAATAGTCAATTTGTTAAAAATTATTTAATTGATCTTGGTGCCGCTATAAATGTCATGACCAAGGATACTATGAAGAAGTTTAAAATGGAAGGATTAATAGCTACTCCATTGTAGATAGTTCTACTGTCACTCCTGATGGGATGATAGAAAACATAGTTGTAACCCTAGACTCTCTAGAGTACCCTAAAAATTTCATGATTTTGTCTCCCAAAGTCAATTTATTTGGTTACCCTATCATTTTAGGATGACCATGGTTAGCTATAACTAATGCAAATATAAGTTTTAGGTTAGGGAATATGACCATATCTAATGGTCAAGAAACAAAGAAAATTGATTTATATCCTCCAGCACAACCACAACCATATTTAAGCACATCTGTCTGGCTAGATTTAGGGGATGAAGAAGAAGAGTTAAACTCTATAGCATAGCTTATGATGTTACATAGACAATCTTTCCTAAAGCTGCAAGAAGAGGATTCATTAATTTAGAGTATCCTTAGTAACACTTGTGTGGTAGAAAAAGATGTATCTGACAGTTCTATGTTAAAGTTAACCACATATGAGGAATATAATGACAATTGTATTATGCTCAAAGAACCAAATGTTATTCATCAACTCTTACCATTTGAATTAGATACAAGTCCAATCTCTGAAGCTAATATAATTGAGTCTACCACTATTATTGAGCTGTCAAAAAGTCATAATCTTCACGTCAATCCCAAATTATCTTCCACACAAATGAAATAGTTAACAGAGCTGCTTCAAAAACATGAAAAGGCTTTTGCATGGGACTATGAGGATATGAAAGGGTTGAGTCCTACATTATGTACCCATAGAATATACATCAATGAAGGGTGTCTACCACTTTGTCAACCCTAGAGAAGGATTAATCCAACTCTTAGAGAAATAGTTAAAACTGAGCTGCAAAAATTGTTTTATGTTGGTTTTATTTATCTAATATCAAATAGTAGATGGGTGTCACTACTAGTCATAGTACCTAAAAAGGGAGGGAAATGGAAAATTTATGTAGATTATGTTGGGATAAGGTGACTCAACCTTACCACAATTTATTGCTTTATTTGTGCTTTCTTGGAAAGTTGCTAAATGAAGTTGGATTCTTCCACAAGAAATGACTTGGAGTAGAAAAAAAAAAGATTCTATTTTTTGGTGATTTATTCTCTTATGTTTTGTTTTTATCCAAGGTTTGTGCATAAGGAAGTTTCTAAAATAATTTGTAGATGCGTTGAATGTAAACACTTTAGAAATTATTTCCTCTTGTATGAAAGCTACATAAGTACAAAGTATTGTTGTAGAGAATGTAGAGAGAGATAAGAAGTTATTTGCAAATGGTTATGCTATCGGATTTTCTCTAGAATGGAGCAAGATGTAAATCTCCATGTGAAGGCTGAAAATCTATTGTAACTTGTTGTTGAATAATACATTAGCTTGATGAATTGGAGGGTGGGGTTTTTACCTGGAAAGGTTTTCCCCACGTATATATGTGTCCTTTATTCTATCTCATTCTTCTAGTTCTATGATGATAGAATAATAATCTATATGTCATAATGCTACTAAAATTCATTTAGATCGAGAAATTGCAATCACTTTCCTTTAAGGTTTTAATTGTGGGAAATTAACTATGTCAGTTTCTGCTTTTCTGGCATAGTAGTATGCACTTGTATTTTATTATTAGAAGTTGTTCAAGGAACTATTGGATACTAGATGTGCTTACTAATCTCAAATGAATTTTTGGGGTGCTCTCATTTCCCTTCAGATTACAGAGAATTAAATAAAGCAACCAAAAATGATCACTTTCCTTTACCATTCATAGATCAAGTTCTGGACACTCTAGCTAGAAAGTATTTCTCTTTTCTAGATGGGTATAGTGGTTATAATCAAATAAATATTGCTCCTAAATACCAAGACAAAACCAATTTACATGCCCATGGGGTACTTTTGCATATTTTGTTTTTCCATTTGGCCTGTGTAATGCTCCTGCAACATTTTAATGAGCTGTCATCAGCATTTTTGCTAATATATCACATGATTGTATATAAATATATATGGATGATTTCACAATATTTGGAGTCACCTTTGAAGAAGCCATGATGAATCTTGAAAAGGTTCTTATCCGATGTAAAGAGCATAATCTGGTACTTGGTAATTTCATATCAACTACAAGAATACAAGTGGATCCAACTAAAATAGAGGTAATTCTAATACTGACCATACCTAAAAAACCACAAGATGTAAGATCTTTTTTAGGTCATGCTGGATATTATAGGTGTTTCATAAAAGATTTCAAAAAAATAGCTAGTCCTTTATACAAATTGTTGACTATGTCGTAGGAGCTATATTAGGAAAAAAGCCTACTAATCTTGAGAATGCCATCTACTATATTAATAAAAGCATTCATGGACCTAAGTTCAATTACACAGTAATAGAAAAAGAACTTTTAGCCATAATCTATGCATTGAACAAATTCAGACACTATGTGAATAGATATCCTATTTTTGTTCATACTAATCACTCAGCTATAAGTTATTTAATGAATAAACCAGCTATCACTGGTAGATTGGCAAGATGGCTCTTGTTGTTTCAAGAATTTTGTATTACCATTATTGATAAGCCAAGCAAATCCAACATAGTTGCAGATTATTTGTCTAGATTGGTCATTGCTGATGAAGATCCAACTCTAATTGAAGACACCTTTTTAGATGAGCACTTGTTCTATATAGCAACTCATACACCATAGTATGCAGACATTACAAATTATCTTGTTGTAAATAGACTACCTCCATACTTCTCTTATAAAGAAAAGAGAAAGTTAGTAGAGAAAAGTTTTCAATAGTCTTGGATAGATAGCAATCTATTCTATGTAGGGCTAGATCAAGTCATTAAGAGATGTGTCAAGGAAGATAAGACATATGATATACTACATTCTTGTCATGATGAACCATGTGGAAGCCATTCTGTAGGGAAAATAATAGCACTAAAGATACTTGCAACAAGATACTATTGGCCAACCCTACATAAGGATGCAATGACATATACAACTGATTGTGACAAATGCCAAAGGATGGGTCGACCAATCAAAATTGATGAGATGCCACTCACTCCATAGGTTGTGGTCACACCTTTTCATAAATGGGGCATGGATTTCATAGGTCCAATTTTCCAACCATCAAGTGGCAAATCCTACATCTTAGTATGTACATATTATGTAACTAAATGGGTGGAAGCTAGAGCAATGAAAAATGCCAAAGATGAGAAAGTAGTTAAGTTCATGTATGAAGAAATATTCACCCGTTATGGAGTGCCTAGAGAAATTGTCACAAATCAAGGAGTTTAGTTTACATCAAATTTTATCACTGAGGTTATGAAGGAATAGAGCATAAGGCACTATAAATCCAGCCCTTATCACCCTGAAGCAAATGGGCAAGCAGAGGTTACCAATAGAGAACTTGGAGCCATTCTGACAAAAATAGTACACATATATAAGAAGGATTCTACAAGTAGATTAACTCAAGTTGTTTGGGCATACTAGACCACATGGAAGACAACAACTAGATTTACACCATTTTAGCTTCTCTATGGTAAAGTAGCAATGCTACCCATTGAATTTGAACACAAGACATTGTGCACTGCTTTAGAGTTGAACATCAATCTTCCTGCAGCACAACAAGAGAGACTCCTCCACTCAAATTCACTGGATGAAATACAAAAGAGAGCTCTAAAAAGAACAAAAAATATTCAATAGTAGAAAAAGTAGTGGCATGATTCACATATCAGGAATAAAAAATTTCAAGAAAGAGATTGGGCCCTCCTTTATGATTCTCATTTCAAACAGAATTTAGGGAAATTGCAGACTCAATGGTTAGGGCCTTATGAATTCAGCATGTATTTGACAATGGTGTAGTGCAACTCACAACCATTGATCTTATTCAATTTAAGCTACTTGTAAATAGCCATAAGCTGCATCTCTATCATAAGCTACAGACTAAAGCATAGTTCCTATAGCGATTTCAACCAACCAATGCACCAGCTCTTATGAACATAGTTCCTACAATAGAAGATGAAAATCTTCTTCCTACAGCCATGTAATGATAGAATTCTAGGAACCTTCATAATAAAACCTCATTTAAATATGAGGCCCCATTCTTCCATTCACTTTTCTCTTTCTTCATAATCAACCCATCTCATTTTTTTATCTACCATCCACCCACATTCCACATTCCATGTCACCCACACTCTATTTTTTTGCTTTCAATAAACAAAACCATTAGCACTTTCTGTGATCATTGGCCTTTGACACCTCACCAACTTGCATGTGAATGTACAATCACAAATTTGTAGGTACAAAAATTTCTTTTCCTCTAATTCATTTTTAAAATATAGGTTTTGATATTTATATCTAATACTGCATTATATATCATACAAGGCTTAAACCAGTTTCTCCTTTTCATACCA
This sequence comes from Cupressus sempervirens, assembly GCA_028749045.1. Lineage (NCBI taxonomy): Eukaryota > Viridiplantae > Streptophyta > Pinopsida > Cupressales > Cupressaceae > Cupressus > Cupressus sempervirens. The sequence goes on along the minus strand of CM053793.1, from coordinate 243,026,663 downwards.
AAATTTTTAAAGTGAGGGCACTTGTCAAATTTTAGTGGGGGGTCAAGAAAGTGTAGTAATTTCCAAATGTCACCTCCATGTTATCTTAGTCGTGTCTACATTAAAGAATGTATTTTCGTAGCAATCTAATAGTTTTCATTTCATTAATTTTTAAAATCTTTTTATATCTATGGCACCTTTAATTGCAATTTTTGAAAAAAGATCTCTTGTACTTGGCATGATTGAAAGGACTGTGAGCTATTATGGGAACATTTTTAGTTAAAGTCTCAATGTACTCCATCATTAATGCATCATTATTCTACATGTCAGAAACAGAGGTGTCTTGATTATGAGAAGTGGTAACTACATATGGCATTTTTAAAATTAGTTTTGAAGCTCAGAGTAAAAGAAAATTTGCAGAGATAAGAGGGACAAAAATTTGTCGCAGTAGCAAGAGTGGAAGCCAGACATTTCAAAGATGGGAGGATAGCTAAAGAGGTATGAGCCAATCATTCATAATAATTTACTCACAAATATTAAAGCAATTCGGTGATTCCATGGTTGTGGATGGCTCGGTTATTTCTTACAATTAATAGAACTCAATGAGGAAGTGGCAATGGAGTTCATGACAAAATTTGATGAAGGAGAAGCCTTAGTTTTGGGATTAAGAGTGGTTGCTACTGATGAAAGGATAGTAGAGGTCACCAAGTTACCAGCAATTGGGGAACATTATCCAAATGAACATGATGTTAGATCTTCAAGGGCATAGTTCACCCAGTAAAGTGACCCTCAACTAGACATCACAAAATAAGGATGTAAGAGACTTTCTCTTCCACCTCCATATCCAGAGCTAGCAACCCACATTATCAGCTATTTAACCTATGAAGGTAGGTTTTTGAACTTAAATGCTCATCATTTTAAATTTATTAGTTGCATAAGGCATAACATGCAAGTCAATATTCTCAACTTTCTTTACAATATGTTATGTATCAGTGTTGGGGAAACCCAAAAAGGAAAGAAAAATTCTATTTCCCATCATGCCCTCATTAAAATTCTAGTTGAACTATCTCTTAGGGATTCTTCTCCTATTTAAAGGGTAGAATTTTTTGAATCCAAAACCTTACAACCGCAAGTTAACCATGTTACTCAAAACTTAGAAAATAAGGAAGAAACCACAGAGCCAATTCAAAATCCAGCTAAGAAGGAAAAAGAGCTCTCTCCTAATAAGTTTGCTAAGCCTAATTTAGAGGATGATATGTCAAGCTCTTCTAGGGGTAAAGGCAAGAGTAAGGTTAGACCTAACCTTGAAAAGGAAGTACAAAATCATTTTGTTAAGGTAACAAAAAAGAGGAAGTATATTTCTATAGTAACTGATCATGTAGCATCTACTCTAGTTACACCTAAACCTAAATGGACCCATAAAGTGGTCTAAGCTAAAGAAGGTCATGTACATAAAAGCCCTTGCATGTGAGGTCGAGTATCTCTAGCTTCTATTGAAAAACCAAATGCCCTAGTTTCAAAATCTCAAATAGAGTCAATAGTTGAAAATGTCCTAGATGATTCTCCTATGCAAGTAGAGCCCCAAAACATAGAAACACATGAAGTTGAGTCTATCAAGGAGATGCTACAAGAGAATCCAGAAATGTGCAATTCAATTCCTACTATTGTTCCAAAAAAAAAACCTAGCAATGAGTAACCTATCATGCCATCAGTCTCTGAATATTCCAATGTCTCCATTATAACTTATAAATCTTCTTAGTACACCTAGTATTTCCAACAATTTACCAGAGAACAAAAGATAAAATTCAAAACTTGAGAATGTTCGTTGTCAATGATTTAGTTTATTTTATTTTTTAGAAAGCCTTGTGGAAGCAAGAGAGAGACTAGATACAAAAAGCAATATTTGATAGAGATGAAGAAATTGAATCATTAAAGGAGCATCTAGAAAAGCAAAAGCAACAAATGAATAAGTCTTTGAAGCTAGTTGATCAGGCTATAGCATGTAGACCACCCCCAAGGGTGTATGCTATGTGTTTGAAAGAATAATTTCTGTTGTTCCAGTTGATGATGACAACAAGAAATATTTATTGTGAGTTTAAGAATGTTTGAGATTTTTATAATGTGTATCAAACTTTACCCTTATGGAAAAAGAACTTGTTGTGTGAGCTCTTTTTACATAATTTCATAATTCCACAAGAAATAGAGTGGAATCCCTTGCTCTGCATAGGAGATGTTCACTTAAGAGCTCTAATGCCATGGATATTCAATAAAACCAATTATGATAGATAGTTGGATACTTATAGAGACCTAAAAACATTTGAACCACTGCCACTCTGGTCTAAATCCCATAAGCCTTATGACCTCCTACGAGATTGGTTCAAATTAACTTGTGGTAGGCCAAAACCAAAAATCAGAGAGAAAGTGTTTGAAGAAAGCAAAAAATTTTATACAGAGTATTAGAAACTTCCTAATTTTACACAATAGAGAGAAATTGCAAGTCTTCGAAATAGGTGGAGTCGATTGCTAGAATCTTTTAGGAAGGGTGAACCACACAACCCTATTAATTTTGAGGTAGTAGTGAATAGAGTGCCTAAATACATGCAATTGGGAATGCAAATAAGGAAAGAGTTATGGATGCCACTAACTTTCCAACCTAATACCCTTCTCTAGCCCCTATATGAAATAAATGCTACCAAGTTAGATCCATTAGTTGAAGAACACCTGGGTGAGCATTGGAGACGATCTAGATGATACTTCTACAACTTCAAAAGTGGGAGACAAAGGAAGACAATAGTGGGATATTTCAAAGCAATGGCAAAGAAGCACAATGCTTGAGGACAAGCATTGGCATAATGGGGGGCAGATGATGAGGCAAATTAATGTCTCAAATTTGATATAGTTTTTATATAGTTTAAACTTACTCTTTGAGCCATGAGAAAACATTTCCAACATACTTGTTTTAAATGTCTTATGTTGAATGTAGCTAGAACCTATTAAACCTATGGATAGTAGATATGACATACCTTTCTTAATATTATATATAAAGTGCAGTATTTCATATAAATATGTTAATCTATTTTTTAATATTTGAATGAGAGTAAAAATGTTGTTGTATATGTTTGAATGTTTCTAATTTTCAGGAAATGAGGAAGTGACATGGAGAGTGGCAAGCATTACATTAAAGGAGTAATGAAGACCGGTCATAGCATGAGAACTGCAGGTCAGTTCTAGGTGATAAGCCGCATCTGTGAAAGGAGTTATTTTAGAGAGTTGACTTGTTAAATTATTTGTAGACTATTATTCTGTTACTCAATCAATGTTCTAAAAGTCATGGTTGACATCCTACCCTTTTTCTACTAATGATGTTTGCTCACAAGTTTTTATGTTATGTTTTGTAATAAGTTCCAATCCTCTATATATATGAAAGTTAGAGTTAGTTTGGGGATTGAAAATATTTTGAAGTTGTTTTCTCTATTCTTTATGAATTTTTGAGTCATGTAACAAAAGAAAAATTCTAATGAGAAAGTGATTTTGGATTACCTGTTGTGTTCTTAGTTAGTTGAAGCCAACCAAGGGGGCCTACTTGGGAGGTGGAATAGATTTAGGTAGAGTAAATTTGTTTCTTGTTTAAGATAGATTTACTGTATTAGTCCTACAACATAGTTACTATGAAACCTGTAGTACTTGTGGAAAACTATAATAGTGGATATTTGAACTGTTAACTAGTTTAGAATTCCCTTTTCTGTAGTTTCTACAATTCTCTATTGATAATCTAAGTATGCTTATTGTTCTATATTAGTAGTATAGATTCCTTTCATGCATTTTACTTTCCTCCAGCATAGGTGTTAAGACTCTTAAAGGAACTTGGTTCACATACTATGCTGACCCATTTAAAGTCCTGCGTCCCTAGGTTGACAATTATAATGTTGTTGGAATTATGATATATTTGTCATTAGTCACAACACTTATTCGATTCTAAATGCTTATCGAGCTCATCACCTAGTCTACAGTTCACACCGAGCATTCAACGGTTACCTTATAAATTCCATAGGTAAACAGTTGATACCGAGCAATCCTTTGGAAACTGAGCATATGGGCAGTTCCACAGTATTTACCAAGTTCACAGTGGTTACTGAGCAGTATAGTGTTCTCCAAGCAGTTAGTGTTTATCGAGTGATCAAGGTAAACAAAGAACTTAGTGTTTACCAAGTGATCAAGGTAAACAAAGAACTTAGTGTTTACCGAGTGATCAAGGTAAACAAATAATTTAGTGCTTACCGAGTGACCAAGGTAAACAAAGGAATCAGTGTTTACCAAGTGAAGAAGGTTATCAATGGATTCAATTTTTACCAAGTGACACAATATTCACTGAGTCACCAATGGTTACCGAGTTCCAAGCTACTTAGAATGATTAGTATGGACCATACCTCTACTCTTACTGAGTGCATGATGATGCAGTGTATTGTAGTGGATGCTGAGTATCAAAAGGTCATCGAGTCAGTTTGTGGAACCCAAGTTTTCTACAACCTGGCCGACTCAGTAATGCTTGTTCACTTGTGTTTGGTCGACCTTGCCAGTGTAAATATTGGAATGGTATATATCATTTGAAATGATGAGATGTTGAAAATCATTGGTTGTGATGTGTTGCAATAATTTGAAAAGAGGGAAAGTGAATCACTAGCAAAACAGAGGAATACAGCAAAAAAGTGAATCACCAGTAGAACAAAGGAATACAGCAAGGTCAACATTGATGCAGAAAGGATATATCTGTCACATCAGGTGATCAGAGCACAAAGGATCTTATCAAAAATCAGTTGCAATCAAATCCACTACTTCATCCTAACAGGTGAATCAGTTTTCTAAAGCCTTTAACAAGGTAGACTTAACAGTCTTTTGTAAATCTCCTAACAGAGTGCATACTTCATTGTATGTTTGTAAATCCTTTAACAAGGTGGATCTAGCAATCCTACTTGCTCCTAACAGGGCAGATCATCAGACGTGATCATTGTAAGCTTTAACCGGCCAACTTTATACTACAGTATTTAAGTTTTGTGGGTATCATCCCCACCCTAGTTTTACTTTCTAATTGGAAGGTTTCTAGGTCACCAAATCTGTGTGTTCATGTGTTACAAATTTTTATCTTTTCATGCATACAGTAGATTAGATGGATGAATGGTAAAAATATTATTATGTAGAAATTGAATTAAAGTTTTAGAGTTACTGATTCACCCCTCCCCTTCTTAGTAACCTTGTTAGTCTTGATTATTTCCAACAATTGGTATCAGAGCATTGTGGTTCTCAGGATAAAAGTTTGACAGCTTGAGCAAAGATCAAGGACAATGGAGATATTCATACTTGACAAATCTATTGAGAATGAAAAGCTAGATCTGGAAATGGCCATGACTCAATTCAATGAAGCAAAGGAGCATCTTTCTCAATCCCTGAAAAGAAGGAAGGAACTTGCAAAACAAATGAATGATCATCAATATATTGAAGAAAGGATTGAATACCTTTTACCATCATGCAGTTCAAATGAAGCTAATGAATCAATCAAGGAACTCCTAGCAAAGAATGGTTCTCTGCAGGAAGAAGTAAGAAAGCTCAAAAGAGAACAAGAAGTCTAATCCATCAGGTTATGTGAAGTTTTAGAACAGAGAAACAAGGAAAATGAAGACTTAGAGGTAAGAAATAATCTATCCCTTCAGCATGAAGATCTTATAGGACAACTATCTAATGCAAATGAAGAAATTATGAATCTAAGATTTGAGAATGAAAGTTTAAGAAATGATTTAATCACTGAAAGACAAATCAATGCAAGTTTGCAAAGTGATCTAAGATCTGAAAGACAAATCAATGAAAGTTTGAAAAATGACTTAAATGTTGAAAAACAAGTCAATGAAAGGATGATAAAATCTCAAGTAGACATGGATCAATTGAATTTTCAAAATGAGCAGAATCTTCATAGACAAAAAGGTAAAGCAAGCCTTGGATACAATGAAGAAGGTGAATCTTCCAAACAGGGTACCCAAAAGAATCAAAAACCTACTTGCAATCACTGTGGAAAGTTAGGTCATACATCTAACAGATACTGGAGCAATGGTAAAAGAAAATTCAATGGTAAATGCTATAATTGCAATCAACATGGTCACGAAGCAAATGAATGCAAAGAGAAACCAAAGTTTGAGGGCAAATGTCACAAATGCAAGAAACAAGGTCACAAGGCATCTAAATGTAGATCTAAATCATTCAATCCAGTAGAACAAATTGTCAATGCATTATTTGGTTGGGACTACAATACTTGGTGCAGATGTCACTATTGTGGAGAATATGGACACATTGGAATAAACTGTGCAAGGCATCACCTAAGAAAAAAGGATACTACTATAAGATGTTATACATGTATCGAACTTGGTCATATATCCAAGATTTTCATGAATATAGGAAGAATTGAAGATGAAAAGAAAGCTAGAGCTGACAACATTCGAAAACAGATGAGACAATAGTGGATTCCAAAATCTACTGAGCCATAAAATTAAAATAATGGCTATGTCACTCAAGAAGTGGGTGACTCCACCATTTCTAATTAGACTCATCAAGAAGGACCAGGGACTGCATCTTCAAGCAATATCCTAAGCACTTCCAAAATGTAGAAGTGCAAATGACAAATCAGTATTTCAAATACAAGACATAGTTCACTGTGATGCATTTTACCGAGCAAGGTTGGTTTCAGAGTTAACTGAGCTAGGTCGATAATGTGAAAGGTTTTGTTTGTTTACCGAGTTGTAAGGTTTACCGAGTAAGTCAGTGACTATCTGAAAAACCCTAGGTCATCTCAGCTACCTTCATACCCAAGCATTAATGGCAGATTTTTCATCAAAAAGGTAGAGTTTGATCTCATTTTTTCATCGCAAATTTAGAATATACAGAGCGAAGAGTTTCCAAGAGCATAAAAGTGAGTTCAAGCGATTTGAAGTGATTTTCCAGCAAAGAATTTGTCTAACAAAATCATTCACTCACCAAGCAGCAATGGCATCTGCAAGCACCAGTAGCAACAAGGCAAAAAGAGGCTCTGAAATGCTTGTGAAGGGAGTAGAATGGAAAGCACCTAGTTTCAAGCTCGTTCTCGCTATAGTTGAATCGCTCGACCCTCATGGAGCTCAATCAAAAATTCCACCAAAGGTACTACTTATAAATGACATTCATACTCATTTCAAATGCACTGTTCAAGAAATAGGGACACTAGATATGGATAATGCCCTAGCTGAGTTGTGTGTGGATGGAACCCTCAAACTCGAGTTCAAACATCTAGAAACCAAAGGTTTGACCCATATCCCGCACCTGCCAAGGAACTTCCAAATGAAATGGATAAGATACATTTTAATTTGTGTGCATAATGGTTAGTTTTGGTTAGAGAAACCCGTCTTGATAATGAAGAAAATGATTCATAAGATCATAGGTTTGCCAATGTTAAGCAAATCAAAATCAACTAAAACCCTAAGTCAGGATGAACTTCAGAAGTTAACCCTAGCCGAATGGGATGGCAGAGGATTAAAACCTAACAATGTATTTGATGCAGAGTTAAGATTTGGAATCTATTTAATTGCATATAAGATGTATAGTTCTAGCAGATTGAATAGCGTGCCCTGTGAGGTTGTAGATTTAGCCTATAAGGTTGTGAAGAAAAACATGGAGTTTGACCTAGTAGATGTGCTGCTAAAACAACTTAATAAAAACATGGACAGTATAAGGACCTCAAAAACCAACTCTTGTAAATTTGGTTCTTTGTTAGGTTGTTTATTTTTCTATGTACAAAAGTTTTTCCCTTCAAAAGGTACAGTTGATTCGAGAAAGATATTCCAGTTTTGTATCAAATAAATGAGTTTGTAGCAGAGATGGGTGAAAATTTTGATAGTATTATGGATAATTATTTTGAAGACTTCAAGGAAAGAATGAATAATAGATTCAGAATCCCTCCTAAGCTTGTTGAGGACTACAAAGATGATGTGTGCCCCATGGTTGACTGTGACAAGGTATACATTCAGGCAGTCAGACCCCGAGTTGCATGGGTAAAACCTCTTCCTTATGAAGTAAATATTGATGAAGCCAGAGACATTATAGAAGCACTATTAAATGAGCTAGTAGACCCTAGGCAACAAATTTTTGGAACCTATGAAGAAGCTAAGGCCAAAATTGAGCTTGAAATCAAGCTACCACAGGCCATAAGTAAGGGTAAGAGGAAAATAGCCAAATTGAAAACTTCTACTGGTTCTCTTATGCTCACCGAGGGAAAAGGTGAAGATGAAGGAGGAGAAGAAGAAGAAGGAGGAGATGAAGAAGAAGGTGAAGAAGAAGGAGAAGAAGAATCTGTAGAGCAACAACCAAAGAAGAAAGGTAAGGTAATCATTACCAAACCCAAGAAGAAGCCTACTGCAGTATTCACCAGAAGAACCAAGAAAGGTAAGCAGGAACCTATACTAGTTAGGCCTGCACCCACATTCAACCAAAGGCTCAAACAATTGGAGGAAGGAGCTGGCATCACAAATTTCAAAGCATTGAAACTTGAAACTAGAACTGATGCTGAGAAAATCCAGATTGAGGAACTGGTACTCAGCAAGATGGGTAAATGGAAATACTCCCCAGACCAGATTGCCCCTCAAATCTCAAAAGAACTAATGGAGAGATTGCAACTGAGATGGGAATTAGCCACCCAAATGGTAAAAGATATTTATGAGAAATCTCTGAAGAATCTTTGGCCAAGTCTTACTGGAGCAAAAGTAAAAGCTGAAATGAAAAATCATGAAGGTAAAATGATGATCAGATTCCACACTTGTTTGATTTTGATTAAAGACATTGAACATGTTGTAAATGATGCTACAAACATGTGGAAAAACATCTATCATCTACATAAGCCCAGTGTAGACCCAGTAGAAATCAAAGATGATGACAACAACAGTGATGATGAGCTTTATAGCACTCCATCCGCCATAGTCTCACCAGGAGAGTTGCATGCACTGATGGAAGATAAGGAGGAAGAAGACAAGAAGGAAGAAGTTGAAGAGGTAGATGACCCTATGAAAATTGTAGCAGCAGTTATTGCATCCCTTCCTCACTCTCCACCTAAAACTGTGATATCATCAAGGTTGGATTCAGCTTCGGCAGGTTTGGTCACAACTACATCAGATATATCATCTACACCTGCCACATCTCAACTCCAAGTATCATCAATGGAAGTGTCTACCACTTCATCTACTGAGCTGCATACCTCCACTTCATCTATCGAGTTGCAGGCAACTTCTTCAGTTACCAAGTCATCCACTGCAGTAGTCACCACATCAGAAGTATCTATTACTCCTGCAGTATGTACAGTAAGTTTTCCAGTTTGCTCTCCAATTTTGTCAACTTCAGCTACATTAGCACCAATTTTTGCACCAGTAAGCTCTTCAATTGTAAATATTCTGGTATGCACATCAATTCTGGGAAGTATATCAATTTTGGATACATTTAGCCCCTCTCTCAGTCTTCCTTTAGTTGGTCCTATTCCAGTTTTGACAACCAGTCCAACCTCATCAACCATTTTCTCTGTTTTCAAAGACAAAGATGTTAGTACAGCAGAAAAACCAAAGACTCCATTAAAACTTTTTCTTACAAGAAAGACAATTGATGAGGATGTAGACTTCGATACTGAAATTGTCATTCCAAGGATATATATAGATACTGCTTCAATTGATGAACTAAGACTACTCAGTCAGCGCATAAAACTGAAGGCAAAGAAGAAACAACTAAGGAATGAGAGAGATAGAGAGTTTAAAATTATTGATGAAGTGAAAAATATAATTACAGAGGCTATAGGTGTTGATGTTGATACTTCTCAACACATTTTGCTACAATTAGAAGAGGAAGTCAATAAATTCAATGAGGACACCTCCGGTCAAGAAAAATTGATGGAGAAGGCAGAAAAGAAATTTGATAATAAGGTGCTTGAGCACATTGCTCAACACATAGCAATAAAACAAGTTGAATTAATCACAGTTTTGGCCAACATTGAAAATTCTTTTAATAATGTAACATCTCTTTTTGCTAAGCTTTGTGATGTTACCAAGTATACTAAGGAGATAAGAGAACAATTGAATAAGATAGATGAGGATCTAAAGGCAAGCACACAAAACCTGAAGCTTGACCCCAGTTCAACCTCATCTCATCACCTCATAATCAAATTTTTGTAAGAAAAACAAGAAGAATTGCTAAGAGAAGAGTCAAGGATCTAATCTACATTGTTAGATATTCATAATATGATCCTTCCCATCATGGACACAATGCAAAAGCACATTGCCCATTCAAAAACATTGATCCATGACAACAATTTCTCTATTGCAGACCATGTGATTGAACTCTCTGCAGAAGTTCAGATAGCTCTATCCACATGCAAAATCTTGCAAGAGAATTGGGACAAGACTCTGCAACTCATTCTTCAGGTACATTCAGAGTTTATCTCACATTTTGGTGTTTCTATGTAAATACATTTTTTTTATTCTTTGGCATTATTGTCAAAAAGGGGGAGAAAGAGATACTTAGAAAGAGTTATTGGTGAGATAAATGTACAAAATAGACAAAGAGATAATGTAAATAAAAGTCATATAACTCATGTAAATACCTTGTGTATATTGTATGGGGGAATCATATGTAAGGAAGCCATGTATATTCAACAAAATCAGTTGTCAGTATGTCAGATATTGTATATAAGTTTTGGCTCATAAGTGTTTTTGTCACTAATGCCAAAGGGGGAAATTGTTGGAATTATGATATATTTTTCATTAGTCACAACACTTATTCGATTCTGAATGCTTACCGAGCTCATCACCTAGTCTACAATTCACACCGAGCATTCAGCGGTTACCTTATAAATTTTGTAGCAAAACAGTTGATACCAAGCACTCCTTTGGAAACTGAGCATACGGGCAGTTTCGTAGTATTTACCAAGTTCACGGTGGTTACCAAGTAGTTAGTGGTTACTGAGTAGTACAATGTTCTCCAAGCAGTTAGTGTTTATCGAGTGATCAAGGTAAACAAAGAACTTAGTGTTTACCAAGTGATCAAGGTAAACAAAGAACTTAGTTTTTACTGAGTGATCAAGGTAAACAAAGAACTTAGTGTTTACCGAGTGACCAAGGTAAATAAAGGAATCAGTGTTTACCAAGTGAAGAAGGTTATCAATGGATTCAATTTTTACCAAGTGAAACAATATTCACCGAGTCACCAATGGTTACCGAGTTCCAAGCTACTTAGAATGATTAGTATGGACCATGCCTCTACTCTTACCGAGTGCATGATGATGCAGTGTATTGTAGTGGATGCTGAGTATCAGAAGGTCACCTAGTCAGTTTGTGGAACCCGAGTTTTCTACAACCTGGCCGACTCAGTAATGCTTGTTCACTTGTTTTTGGCCGACCTTGCCAGTGTAAATATTGGAATGGTATATATCATTTGAAATGATGAGATGTTGAAAATTGTTGGTTGTGATGTGTTGCAATAATTTGAGAAGAGGGAAAGCGAATCACTAGCAGAACAGAGGAATACAGCAAAAAAGCGAATCACCAATAGAACAAAGGAATACAGCAAGGTCAACATTGATGCAGAAAGGATATATCTGTCACATCAGGTGATCAGAGCACAAAGGATCTTATCAAAAATCAGTTGCAATTAGATCCACTGCTTCATCCTAATAGGTGAATCAGTTTGCTAAATCCTTTAACAAGGTAGACTTAACAGTCTTTTGTAAATCTCCTAACAGAGTGCATACTTCATTGTATGTTTGTAAATCCTTTAACAAGGTGGATCTAGCAATCCTACTTGCTCCTAACAGGGCAGATCATTAGAAGTGATCATTGTAAGCCCTAACCGGCCAACTTTATACTACAGTATTGAAGTTTTGTGGGTATCATCCCCACCCCAATTTTACTTTCTAATTGGAAGGTTTCTGGGTCACCAAATCTGTGTGTTCATGTGTTACAAATGTTTATCTTTTCATGCATACAGTAGATTAGATGGATGAATGGTAAAAATATTATTATGCAGAAATTGAATTAAAGTTTTAGAGTTACTAATTCACCCCTCCCCTCTCAGTAACCTTGTTAGTCTTGATTATTTCCAACAAATGTATTTTCATAGTAGAATAGATAGTTCTCAAGATAGATAGAGTACCCTTGTTAGAGGAATAGTAGTGTGATTATATTGATCTATTATGGAAACTTGTAGTTATCATGAATTATTTAGTAAAAATACTTCTAAAGAAATTTGGCTAGTGGGTTCACTTGTCTTCTTATCAACTCCTAATAGAGTTGAAATATCTAGATACGGATTTAAAGTCTCCTAACAAGGACTCGTATGTATCTATTGTATTTCATTTGACTCCTAACAAAGTCACACCCTTTCATAGTGATCTTTCTATATTAGTATATTATCTTGGGAGTGTCATTCCCACCAGGGTTCTCCCTCTAATAAAGGGTTTCCCTAGTTAACACATCTTATGTCACTTTCCATGGTTATTATCTTTTGGTTATTGCATCTATTGTTTACATGTTTCATTTCTATGAAAGCTGAAAAAGTTTATCTTAAGCATATAATTAATTCCCCCCTCCCCCCCCTCCTCTCCCAAGTTATATTGGTGGACTTTACTTTCTAACAATTAGTATCAGAGCATCAATTCCTTGAAGAGAAATTTTAATAGCTTAAGGGGATCCATGGCTACATTTGGGAAAGAAAGCCCAAAATTTGATGAGTGAACTATGACAACTAGAAGGAAAGGATGAAGACTTATTTGGTATGTATGAGAATAGATTATTGATTGATTACAAGAGAACAAAAGATTATGATAGAAAAAAATGAGTTGGCATCTTGTTTAGAAGAAGACAAAGATCTATTCATTTACAACATGTATGCTAGAGAAGAAATTTTATTTGCTCTTCCTAAAATAGAGTATGTTCAGGTAAAAGTTTTATATCTTGCACATGAAATTTAGATTAAGTTACAAAATCTTTTTGAAGGAGATAAATTTTGTGAAGAATTATAGATTACAAAATTGGAAGAATATGTTAGATAATTCTAAGATGATGGAAGATGAATCTATTAGAGCATATTTTGGTAGAGTATCTAAGATTATTGCAAAAATCATGAGTTACGAAAGAACTATGACTGAAGATGAATTAGTATGAAAGAATTTGAAATCTTTGACCCCTAAATATGCACACAAATTTGAGATTATTGAAGAAATTATTTTTGTGACTCCTAATTTCACCTAAAAGACATTACTTGGGAAGTTAAAAGAATTTTAATAGTCTTTGAAGTAGAATCAAGGAGTGACAAGGACAAATTAAATCTTTAGTATAAATAAATATAAAGATAAACTTACAAGGAGTGTGGGCACTACTGGAGATTATGCTAGAGAGTGGACAGTGAAACAACTAGAAGAAGATAAAAAGATTGATGAAGGACTTGCATTTCTTATCAAGAGAGATCCTAAAGGTAGGAAAAATTTTGTTTGTTGGACTTGCAAAGAACTTGCTCATTTTTTCATCACATTGTCCTAAGATAGTGAAGATAAAACCTAGGAAGCCTTATAAGTCAAAGTTTAAACAAGATTTATTTTATATTGATGAGGATGATGAATTCAATTTTTAGATGATAAAATTCTTATAAAGTGATGATGAGGATGATGAACTTGGATTTCTTTTCTATTAATGAAGAAAGTCTTGAAAAAAAGAACATATAGTAGAAGAGAAAGCCTTAGTGTCAAAAGTTAAGAATAAAAAGTATGTTTGGATTATAGATAGTGAGTTTTATCACCATATCATAGGAGATATAAATAAGTCTTTTGAATTTAATAGTTATGATGCAAGAATAGTTAGAGTTGAAAAAAATGCACAATGTTAGATTAAAGGAAAAGAATCTATTGCACTTAATGGGAAAGTTAACATTGGGGATGTTTAATTTGTTGATAGTTTAAAACATAATATTTTAAGTGTTGGAAAGCTTGTAGACAAGGGATATCAGTTGAAAACACAAAATAGACTTGTGTAATCAAGAATAAATATGGTAAGTTGATTGGTACTAGAATAAGGATAAGAGGTAATGTATTTTTGTAAACCCTGCTAAAACGACATGTTTCATCACAAAAGGGTATGACAGTTGATTATGGCATAAGATATTTTGGCACATTAACTTTTATAACATTTTGAAGGTTATTACTATACATGAACTTAGAGATTTGCCTAAGATTGTGAAACCTTCTAACCTAATTTGCAAGGAATGTGTGATGGCTAAATAGAAGAAAAGCTCATTTCCAAGAAAAGTATTTACTAAATCATCAAAGTTGGAGATTTTGCACACAAACTTGAGTGATCCTAGAAGACCTAAAACATTATGTAGACAAAGGTTCTTTATGATTTTTATTGATGATTTTACAAGGATTATGTAAGTAGAATTTCTTAGAAAAAAATATGAATCATTTGAGAAGTTCAAGATATTTAAGAATAGATTAGAGAATGAATATGGATTAAAGATTAAATGTTTGAGATTAGATAGAGGAGGAGAATTTATTTCAAATGAGTTTAACATATTTTGTGAGGATAATGGAATGAAGAGATAGCTTTCATCCCCTAAGACACCACAACAGAATGGTATAGAATAAATGATGAACATATCAGCTAGAGAAGAAGATAAAGAAATGATGTTTCACATATCATTTGGACAAAAATAGTGACCAGTACAATATACATAATGTGTAGAGTATAGATTAGACAAGGAATTGATAAGACACCTTAAGAACTTTAGTTTAGATGTACACCTATTGTGAAGTACTTTAGAATCTTTGAAAGTAAGTATTATATCAAAAGAGATGATGATATTGGAAATGTTGACTCTAGAAGTGATGAAGGTATGTTCCTTTGATAGTCAATGAAGAATAAGGTTGTTGAAAATAATTATGCAATTGTATGTTGTCTTTGATGTTACACAAAATATCAATTCTTTACTAAGAAATTAGTGATAGCTGAGCTTACTTGGGCATCAAAGGAAGTTTCTTGTCTATGTCAAGCATTTGGTGGTAACAAAGTTCAAAGACTATTTAAATCAATCTTAGTTGGTTAATGACAAAGATCCTATATTGACCGAGTTCACTTGGTTACCAAAGGAAATTTAGCATGAAGTTAGTATTGACTGATTTGGTTTGGTTAATGTTAGACCACTTGTTCTAACAATTTGGGTCTATTAAAGAAGGATTCTCAATGTTGACTGAGTACTCGACTATGTATTAGTCAACTATCAGTATATTACATTTGATAAATTTATTGGTTAATACAAGCCAACTTAAGGGTTAATATTTAATTGATTAAAGGAGTATTCAAGCTAACTTGACAAGGTGAATCATATATATGAAAGGTAAATTTGAGGATTGAACATGGAGTTGAAGAAGATGAATTAAGAAAGCAAGTTTGAAGGATATTTGTAAAGGGCAAAGCATCCAAGTTGACCAAGCTACAAAGAACATTCTAATCAAGGAGGAACAAGTAATCAATATAGAACTAAGATCTAAATCAACAAAGTTAGTTGCATCAGCAACTAGGTCAAGTTATTATTACTCTCTAATAATTATAGCATTGAATCAAATCTCTTAACAGAGTTAGCCTAACAACTATTCAGCAAATCCTAACAACTATTTAGCAAATCCTCTAACAAGGTGGCATTTCTAGATTGAAGTGTCTGAAGACCTCTAACAAGGCCACTCCTAATAGGGTGAATTAAATCCTCTAACAGGGTCACACCCAATGGTGTGTTTTATAACTTTTAATAGGGTTGGCTCCTAATAGGGCTCACTTCATAAGAGTCAAAACAATAACTAGATGCAATTGGTGGTTTTCCCAAATTGGTTTTCAACATTAAATCTTGGTGTCTCTTGTGTTCATGTTATTTCCTTTATGTTTCTACAACTAAATTAATAAAGGATAATCACATTAATATCTTAAGATCTCTATGCTAACTAGGTGAAAGTAATATATTTAGTGTTGACCACTTGACCGAGTTACAGTAGGATTTAGTTTTATATTGTGTTGGTATCTTAAAATGGACTTTTGGATTTGTTTTTGTAGTAACTAATTCACCGTCCCCTCTTAGTTACTCCTTTCCATTTCCAAAAATTGGTATCAAAGTGTTCGTTGCTTGTAGATAAGGTTTTAAGGAACCAAGCTAAAGATCAAGACGTCTTATAGAAGGGAAATTCCTAAGCTAAACAGAGATAACTTCCAAGCATGGCAAGAACTCATGAAGCTGCATTTGGAAACCATTGGTGACATAGGCCTAAAATACCTATAGAAAACACATGTGGCACCTACTGGACCTTTGTCTATGGACAAATTATGGAAAAGAAGAATCACAAAATAATGATGATTGACATTGCCTCTACTCTCAATTATGTTGAGTTTGATGAAGTCAAAGATTTTCCTACTACTCATGAAATGTGGATCAAACTAAAAGATATCTATGGAGGAGATGGTAATGTGACGAGGGCTAAGGTAGAAAGTCTAAGAGGTTAGTTTGATCAAATGAAGATGAGAGAAAATCAAAACATTGCACAATATAGTGAAAGAATCAAAGCAAGTGTGAGTGCAATTAGAGCCTCGAGAGGGAAAATAGATAATGTGATAGTGGTTAGGAAGGTACTCAGAACTCTTCTTCCTATTTATGCAATTAGAGTTTCAGCTATTCAAGAAATGAGATGTGATCCTAAAAATAATATAACCTTGGATGCACTAGTGGGAAGGTTGATAGCCTTTGAGTTAGATAACTTTGATAATTGTGTTCCTAACTCTTGTAGCATTGAGTCTACATTTCAAGCTAAACTATCACTCAAGAAGAAAGGTGGAAAATCTAAAAGAAAAAAGTTTGATAGTGAAGATGAAGATAATTCTAATGATGACCTTGAATTCATTGAATCCCTACTTACAAGAAGATTCCCTAAAGGCAAAAGAAAGTACAAAGGTAAAATACCTCTAATTTGTTTTTCTTGTGAAGAAGTTGGTCGCATTGTTGCAAGGTGTCCGAAAAAAGAAGGAAAAGAAGACAAGAAGAATGAAAAGTACAAAGGCAAGAAATATTTCAAAAGCTACAAAGGCTACAAGGATAAAGGTAAGAAATCATGTTACATGGCTAAAGACTATGATAGTACTGATGAAGATGAAATGGTTTACATTTGATGCAGGACTAACTTGCATTAGAAAATAAAGGGGGAAATATTTTTTTAAAATTTTTTTTGTAAAAACTAAGAGAAAAATAAATTAAAAATGGAGAAGGGAAAATACATTTAATAGGTGGCATCATTAAATGTAACTTATGGCTAGAGGGTTTATTTAATGTAACTTACCAGGTCGACTTGTGGTTTGAAAGTTTATTTTTTTTAACTTGCTAGTGACCAACTTGTGGCTTGGTTTGGTATAAGTAGAGGGCCTTGTCTAGTCATTATTCATTCATTTAAAGGAGGAGTGAGCATGGAGACTAGCTAAAGAGTGAGTTTTTTCCTAAATCTATGGATAGAGTGCTAAATGTGAGGCAATTTCCAGCAGGATTGTGATTATCATCCATCTTGGAGAAGAGCATGGAAGATGGAGTAGTTGAGCGATGTTTTCTAGAGTGTGTGGACAAACCTCTAAATGTGAGGTATTTTATGCATGGATCTTGGATAAAGTTTAAGAAGGGCTTGTAGTTGAGGCTTGGTAAATAAGGAGATTGTTTGGTGGGCTTGCAAGCACAAGTTGAGATCTTCCTTGGAGGTTTCTACCAGATTGTAGATCTAGACTAGCTAGAGTTGGGATTAGATCTTGAGGGATCTTACAGAGTTACTATTGTAATTTTTTATGTATTTGGTCATAACACAAAAGGCCTTACTACCAGGCATGTTGGATGTAAATCTTATGATTATATTATGAGAATTGGCATTATTTTGGATCTAATTATCTGTGTTATTATTTATTCTTTTGTTATGTCATTATTTTTTGGGGGCTAGGACATCTCCTTTCAGGATTCTCCTACCTTGCACTATACCAAATGGTATCAAAGTGAAGGTTGTTCTTGAGTGCATAGACTAGGCACTGAAGTTGAGGTAGTTTGCACCAAGATCTTGGGAGGATGTGCAAATTGATCTATGGTTGTGAAGATGGAAGGTTCATCTTTTTCAAGAAGATTGATATGTTGGTGATTTGTTGCATAGGGTTTACGAAGATATTGGAAGATGGCTCTAAGAGGATTGGACCCTAAGGTGATTGCGAATATCTATGATGTGGTGGGGAAGAGGCTTTTAGAGATGTTTGCTCAGTTTGAAGCTAGTTTGGTTGATCAAGTTAAGGAAGGGATGGTTGAGTTTCATAGAGATTTGTGGAGTTGGAGTCTACAATTTTAGAATAGAGTTGTCTGGCTAGTTCGAAGGCTTGTTCAAGAGAGAATATGGCATCACAAGGTCAAGGTGGAAGAATTTGGTTTTTTTGATCTATTTGTGGAGCCTGATATAGTACCTATAGAGAAACTAGGGGTTTTTGCTGAGGATATTCCTAATCTTGTTGATGTTGGGATGGAGGTTGGATTTCATGATAAATTGGTTGAGTCTGACATGGAGATTGTAGAGCACTCAGTTGTGGATGTTCCAGTTGTTGTTGGTGGTGACTTGTATGTTTCAGAGCATCTTGTTGTGAGCAATGAGATGGCTGGTGTTGTGAGTTTGGAATGTGTTGATGGAGATCTACATATTGTTTCTAATATGGAGTTTATTGTTGCAGATGTGGATTCACTAGTTGTTGATGTGGATGAGGGTTTGTTGATGAAGCATAATGTTTAGTTTGTTCCTAGGAGTGAGCATATTCATTGGATGGTTGAGATTCTAGTGTTTGACAGATTGATGTAGATGTGGATGATTTGTGTGTTGGTTTTCTTGCCTCTGTTGGAGTGGAAGCCTTTGGTGAAGATGAAGATGGTTGCAAATATTTCTTTTGGTGTCAAAGTGTGGGACACACTTTTCTATCTACCTAGAGAGTTTGATGCAGGAGCATCTTGCATCAATAAATAAAGAAGGAAATAAAGAGAATTTTTTTAAAATAAATTAAAAATGCAGAAAAGAGGGAAAAGGCATTTAATAGGTGGCATTATTAAATGTAACTTGTGGCTAAAGGGTTTATTTAATGTAACTTGTTAGGCCAACTTGTGGCTTGAGAGTTTATTTAATGTAACTTTCTAGTGGTCAACTTGTGGCTTGGTTTGGTATAAGTAGAGGACCTTGTCTTGTCATTATTTATTTGGAGGAGGAGTGAGTGTGGAGAGTAGCTGAAGATCAAAAAAAAATTTGAATCTATGGATAGAGCACCAAATATGAGGTAGTTTATAGTAGGATTGTGATTATCATCTAACTTGGAGAAGAGCATGGAAGATGGAGTGGTTGAGTAAGCAAAGTTTTCCAAAGTGTGTGGATAAAGCACTAAATGTAAGGCAGTTTACACTTGGATCTTGGATAAATTTTGAGAAAGGCTAGTAGTTAAGGCTTGGAAAACAAGGAGATTGCTTGGTGGACTTGTGAGAACAAGTTGAGATCTTCCTTGGAGGTTTCTACTAGAGTGTAGATCTAGACTAGCTAGAGTTGGAATTGGATCTTAAGGGATCTAGTAGAATTAATATTGTAATTACTTATGTATTTAGTCATAACACGAAAGGCCTTATAGTTGGGCATGTTGGATGTAAATCTTATGATTATATTATGAGAATGGACATTATTTGGGATCTAATTATCTATGTTATTATTTATTCTTCGATTCTGTGGTTATTTGTTGGGAGCTAGGACATTTCTTTTGGGGATTCTCCTGCCTTGCACTGCACCAACATTGTTGTAAAAGATCGATCAAATGATTAAAATGATAAGATGGCCCTCATTTCTCATATTAGCAAGAATGAAACATATGTTATTGATAGTGGTTATTCTCACCACATGAGTGGTGATAAATCCAAGTTTCAACACTTGGAACACTATGATGGTGGCAGTGTCAGACTTGGAAATGATGAACCTTATAATGTAAAAGGAAAAGGTTGTATTACATTGGATGATGAACTCAAATGTGACAATGCTTACTAGGTTGAAGGACTAAAACAAAATCTACTTAGTGTGGCACAATTGAACAACACTGGATTCAAGGTAGAATTCATGAATGGAAAGGCCAAGTCTTTGGATGGGAAAGGAAATCTAGTTGAGACTAGCAATCAAAGAAAAGGTAATCTATTCTATCTAGATCTAACTGAGAGTTCATGTTTCCTAGCTCAAATAGAGGAAAGTTGGTTATGGCATAAAAGGTTATATCATGTGAATTTTGATAACCTGGTCAACATAATCAAGATCAAAAGAGTGAGAGGCATTCCTAGTCTAAAGAAACCTGATATGGGCATGTGAAAAAATTATCAAATTGGAAAGATGGGAAAGACAAGTTTCAAAAGCAAGAACTATCACTCTAAAGAAGTTTTGGAGCTTGTTCATATAGATATTTGTTGACCTGTTGGCATAAAAGGCTACTGTAGAGATAAGTACTTCATTTTATTTGTCGATGATTATTTTAGGATGATGACAATCATGTACCTAAAAGATAAATCTAAAGACTTTAAAAAATTCAGGTGGTATCTAGCTAGAGTGGAGAAAGAAACAAGAAAGAAACTAAAATGTCTAAGGTTAGATAAAGGAGGAGAATTTATCTCAAATGAATTCAATGAATTCTGCAATGAAAGAGGAATCAAAAGACAAGTGTCTACACCTGGTACACCTCAGTAGAATGGCATAGCAAAGAGAAGAAATAGATCCATTATGGATTGTGCAAGAACATTAATGATAGAGAAAAATATTGCAATCAAATACTAGAAGGAAGTAATTAGCACAACAATTCATACCTTAAACTGAGTCCTGCTAAAGAAGGAGATAGATCAAACACCTTATGAATTATGGTATGGCTATAAACCTAATTTTTATTATTTCAAAGTATTTGGAAGAAAATGTTATATCTTGAAAGAATCAAGGAAAGGAAAATTTGATGTGAAAAGTGATGAAGGAATATTCTTTGGATACTCCAACAAGAGAAAAGCATATAAATGTCTAAATCTTACTACTCACAATGTCATAGAAAGTGCACATGTAGAAATTGATAAGTTTACAAAAAAAAATGAAAAACAAAGTAGAAAAGAACCTAAAAACTACAAAAAAATTATCTACTTTGAACCTAATACTTTACTTGAAATTCAAACAAATGCAATTGGAAATTAGCAACCTTCACTACCCAAGTCCCTTAAATCTCTAGCTCAACCTAAGTTGCAGCTAGTGTAACACAAGTCATAGTCTAGAGGGCCTGAGTTTCAGCCAATGCAAACAAAGTCATAGCCTAATAGACCCAAGTTATAGACAATGGGACCTAAGCATGTTTCAAAGCATGGTGAATAGAATGAAACAAGTTCTAAATCCAAAGACAAGGTACCTATAGTTGCTAGATATGTCAAAAGGCATCATGCACCTAATAAAATCATTGGAGATTAATCAAAAGGCATAATGAAAAGGAATTAACTAAAAGGTACGTGTTTGCTAACTGACTTTGAACCTAAAATTGTTAAAGATGCATTAGACAATGAAAGCACAAAATGGGTATTCAAAAATAAGTTGAATGAAAATGGAGAAGTTTCAAGAATCAAGACAAACTTAGTGTGCAAAGGTTATGCTCAAGAAGAAGGTATTGATTATGGAGAGGCTTTTTATCCTATTACAAGACTAGAAGGTGTTAGAACATTACTTTCTTATGCTGCACATAAAGGATTCAAAGTATATCAGATGGATTTAAAGTCACCTTTCTTGAATGGAATCCTAGAAGAAGAAGTCTACATTGAGCAAGTTGAAGGTTTTATAGATCCTAACAAAAGGGATATAGTTTGTAGATTACACAAAGCTTTATATGGTCTCAAACAAGCCCCCAAAGCCTGGTATGAAAGATTGCACAATCATCTAGCAAAGATTGGTTTTCAATGGACAAATGAAAATAGCAGTCTATACATTAAGGAAGGACTAGATAAGAAGATAGTACTAGCAAAAATCTTTGTAGATGATACATTAATTACTGGACATGATGACTTATGCAAATCTTTTTCTAAGGAAATGAGTAAAGAATTTGAAATGTCAATGTTTGGAGAGATTAAATTCTTTTTTGGCTTGCAAATTCAACAGAAGAAAGATGGTATCTACATTAGTCAACCAAACTACATCAAGGAGATATTGATGAAATTTGGAATGGAGGATTCTAAACCAGTTGGAACACCTATGTCTACTGGACATAAGCTTTTCAAAAATGATGATTCCAAAGAGCTATATAAGACTACATATAGATCAATGATTGGAAAACTTCAGTATGTAGTACACACAAGACCTGATATTGCATTAGTAATTAGTATGGTGACAAGTTTTTCTACTAATCCAAAGAGAAATAATATAATGGAAATAAAGAGAATTATGAGGTATCTAAAAGGTACTAAAGATTATGGTTTGTGGTATAAGAAAAGAGGCAACTTTGAATTAAAAGCCTTCACTGATGTTGATTGGACAGGAAGTATTGATGCTAGGAAAAGCACTAGTGGTGGAGCATTCTCTCTTAGAAAGAGGCTAGTGTCTTGGACAAGAAATAAATAGAATTGCATCTCTCAGTCTATAGCAGAAGTAGAATATGTTGTAGTAGTAGTTAATTATTCCAACATCATTTAGTTCAAACAACTAGTGGTGGGTATGAAGGAAGAAATCAAGGATCCAATAGTTATCTTCTATGATAGCACCACTGCAATTAATTTTTATCTCATTTTAGTTTTGATAAGGAAGTGACAAAGCACTTAGGTCATTTATTCAACAAAAATATGTATATATCAAGTAAATAATGTATGCCAAGAAATATACGCAATTAGTACTGAGCACCAGTGTGTGTCGAGCAGATGGTATGTGTCAAGTCACACAAGTATCGAGCAAGATATATATACTAAGTGATTCATATGGTGAGTAAAATAGTGGATGTTGAGTCATTTAGGAACTAAGTTACAACATTAAGGATACGGTGAATGTCGAGCATCTAAGCTTTCAAATGTCGAGTAAACTATTTTGGAAATAGTTATTTGTAATGGCACAAACTCCTATGTAAAACATTTTTGGGTTGTTAAGGATTTTTTTATGATTCTAGAAGACATATACAAAGGTATACTAAGAATCCCTATGCAATGCATACAACCAATCATATTGAGGGATGTTCAAAGTGAAAATTTGGGTGAATCACTATCATTGATTTTTACCTAACCCTAGGTCACCTAAGTCTTCTTAAGGAGGACAAGCCCTAAACAATTTAGGAGTATCATGTATGTGTGGATGAGAAGAGAAGGGTGAATGCTAAGTATAGAGAGAGAATTCATGGTAACTTTAGAGGTTGTGATCATTTTGTGAATTGAAAAATTAGTTAGAGAGAAAAAAGAAGAGCAATTAAAGCACATAAGAGATACATCTAATTAGGAGGATCAAATATACATCAGGAAAGATGAGATCCAATATCTAGTAGAGAGGTGCTAATCAAAGGATCAAGGCTAAAACATTCTAATAGGTAAATCATTAAAAATATCTTAACCAAGTACTCCTAGTAGGCTTTTGTAAATCCTTTACCGGGGTGCTTACTTTATTGTAAGTTGAAGTCCTCTAACAAGGCACACTTCTAATAGGGTTTTGAAATCCTTTGATAGGGTATGATTTAACAGTCTTTGTAAGCCTTTAATAGGGAAAACCTTTCACAAGGTAGATCATAGTTTATGATCAAACAATTGTAACCTTCATTTGATGCACTTTACAATTACAATAGTGAATATTTTTGGGTGTTATCCCCACTCTAGTTTTACCTTCTTATTGGAGGATTTCTAGGTAACAAATTTATTATGTTATGTGTTATTTGTTTCATGCTATGGATGGACATCTATAGCTAGCTATTTCAATTTACAACCAAATTATGAGATGGATGTGTGATGAATGTTTTATAGTTAAAGTTTTAAAGTGATGATTCACCCCCAGCACACCCCCCCCCCCCCCCCGGGGCCCCTCTTAGAGTTTACTTTTCCATTGTTTTCCCATTGTTAATTCCAACAATTGGTATCAGAGCTTTGTTCTCTGGAAAGAAAAGCTTTGCATCTTTGAGAAAAGATCTTGAAGATGGAAGCCAACAATTTGGGAAAGACTATTGAGAACTAGAAGATTGAAATTCAGCTTTCCCTATACCAACTCAATGAAGAAAGAGACGAGTTGAAGCACTCATTAAAGAGAAGGAAAGAGATAGCTATTGAGGAAAATGGCACACATTACCAAGAAGAAGACACTACTAAATTATTTGTAGATGGAAACTCAAGTGAGTTTTATGTAGTAGTTGTAGATATGATGGAAAAGAATGGTGCCCTAACTGAAGAGGTCAAAAATCTTAAGATAGAATGAGATGTCTAATCACTATGGCTATGTGAGGTGATCAAGAAGAAAAAGAAAGTTGAGGAAGACAAAGTCATGTTTGAAGATGACAAAAGGACACTAACAAATAGATTAGAAGAGAAGACATCAGAGGTACAAAGGATTTCTAACATGCAACTAAAAATTATGAATCAAGTGATGATTGTCAATCATGAATTGAATGGAAAGGACATTGAGATCACAACCCTAAAGTTATAGAATGAACAACTAAGGAATAAACTAAGAAGAGAAAAAGAATTTGTTGAAAGTTTCAACAAACCTAGTAAATCCATCAAATACTTTGAGAAAATGATGAGATCTCCTAGATCTAATAATGATACTATTGGATTGGGCTACACCAGTACTAAGGAAGGAGAATCATCTAAAAGTGGTGAATAAAGAAATAACAAAGGTAAGAACTACAAACCCACTTATCATAATTGTGGAAAGTTAGGTCATACAATAAATTTTTACAAGAGAAACAATGCAAATCATAACCCTGAGTAGAAATTCATGGGTTATTATCATAAGTGCAACAAGAAAGGACATCAGGCACATGGATGTAGGACCAAGACCTTAAGCACACAAATATTTGAAGGATATTTCCACAATTGTCAAAAGTATGGATATAGTGCATATGAATGCAGATCTAATGCCAAGTGGACATCAAATAAGCAGGCAAAAGTACAACCCAATCGAAAATCCTACAAATGGGATTACAAAACAAGGTATAGTTGTCACTATTGTCAAGAGTATAGACATGTTCCTAAGAATTGCATTAGAACACATTTTATAAGTGACTATAGAAGATGGTTGAGTCAAACTACATGCTTTATTTGTTTGAAGACTAGTCATATTAGTAGAAATTTTCCAACAAGGTCAAAAGCACCAGTAGTGAATTCAATGAAGGGAAAAAGAAGGTTGATGTTGACAAAGTCAAAGTGCAGATGAAAAGAAAAAGGAAGATTGCAGCACATCAAGTTCAAATGAGGTCACTTCATCCAATGGATCAGGTGATCACATCACCCCCACCTAGGCAATCAAAAGGTATATATGGGACTAATATCTGAATATTATATTTTACATCAGTTCCAAGAATATAAGTTCTAGAAAGACTGTATATGCATGAATCAAGATGTAATGGAATAGTTAGAACCTAAAAGAAATCTTTAGTTTTGTCAATTTCCATGTTGTTTATGAGAATGAAAGGTTTCACAGCTACTATTGAGCATTAATGGAATTTTATTTGATGTCAATTTGTGAAGTGTGATAGTATAGACCGAGCATGCTATGTGAACCGAGTGAAGTGCAAGTCTTGTGTAAGCTGAGTGAGTTGGAAACCTTATATTGTCGAGCTTACATTTGTTTAAGCATTAAGCATTTATAGAAAAATTTCAAGGGTTATATAGTTGTTTCTTAACTCATTTGCATCCATTCAAGATCAAAGAGAGCATGAAGGCAAATTGCAATAGGAGATTCTTATGTTTGCGAACCAAATTCAACTGCAACTCAATATATTTATCAGTTTGGAATGGTATTTTACTGGTGCTGAGTTTTATTGTTTGAGTTTTTGTAAACCCTAGATATCAATTATGGTAGCAAGCTCTTTTGAAAATGTTAGAAAAGAGGAAAAGGAAGTGTTGAACGTGCAATTGATTAGTAATGAGATTAGACAAACACCTTTCCTAGCAATACCTGAAATTGCATACAAAGGAGACCTGTCTAGTGCATTATCAATGATATCACCTAAAGTCTTAATGATTCAAGATGTCAAGTGTTGTTATACATGAAAATTTGGAAGTATAGATGACATGGAAATAAGGACATTATATAGTCAACTTTTTGACAGTGGAGTCTTAAGGGAAGAGAATAAAATCATAGAAAGGAAAGGGTTGACCCATGCCCTAGATTTCCCTAGTGGATTCAAGACTAAATGGATCAACATTGTGCTTAGTAGAATACATGAAAACTTCATTTTTATAGAAGATGGACCCATTGAGATCACAAAAAGGGTTTTTAGCTAAGTGTTAGGGTATCCTACCCTAGACTGACCCAAGAGCATGAAAATTGACTCAAAAGAGATTATTAAGAAGAACATAGGTGCACTATGGAATAATAGGGGAATATGTATAGATTCTATCTCAGACCCCCTAATTGTTTTTTTTGTGAGAGTGATAGCTCACAAGATCTTTCAATCTATCAGGTTGAACAGTATTTCTTGCATGGTTGTAGATTTGGGATAAAATAACAAAGAGAGACCACACCTATGACCTTGCCAAGTTGTAACTTCAGAAACTATCTGAAAACTTGTAGACCATAAGGAAAATCAAGAGTGCATCTTGAAAATTTGGCTCTTTATTAGTTTGTACATTCTTTTATGTGTAGAACACATTTCCTTCATTTGGTAAAGTTTCTTGGAAGACCAACAATTCTATTGCAGTTCAAATTGGAGAATTCATAGAGCAACTTGGAGACAACTTTAAGTTAGTAATGACAAGTTATTTTGAAGACTTTAAGAAGTCTATGAAGTAGAGGCTAATGATTCTAGTGTCACTATTTGAGAAACTTTATGATGATTTTTTCTTTCTAGTTGATGTTGATTATACATATGTGCAGGCAGTCCTACCCAAGGTTAGATGGCTTAAGCCCTTGCCACATGAGATAAATATTGATGAGGCATCAGTAGCTATTACAGCTCAATTGGTAGAGGAAATAGATAAAAGTGCCACCCCATTTGGAGATTATGAGGAAGCCAAGTCTAGAATTGTTATTGACTTGAAGATAACTTTTGTGGTAAGAAAGAAGAATAAACTTGTAAAGAAGCTAAAGGAGAGATTTGACAAACAAGGAGATGAAGAAGAGGAAGAAAAAGCCCAAGCCCTTTTAGCAGTTACTCAAGGACAAGGAGAAGATGAGGGAGCTCATGAAGAAGGTGGTGAGGGAGAAGAAGTTGAGGAAGCACCCATGTCTGCTAAAAAGAAAAGAAAGGATAAAGAGCTTATAGTGGAGAAACCCAAGAAGAAGGTTGAAAATTGTCACAACAGAAGCCAGCAGCTCCTATTACCATGACTAGCACAAGGGAAGCCACTAAGCCAGTCAAGGTTATTGAGAAACCTAAAGGTGAAAGCACTAATGCTTTAGTAGAGTGGAGCCAAACAATGAAGAAAACATATGAAAGGAGAAAATATGTAGCTTTAGCTGATTCAGATGAGGAGAAGATAGAATCTGATGACATGAGTCAATTCAAGGTGGTAAGCCATAGTTCCTCCTCTGATTTAGATAATTTTTGTGACAATACAAAATCAAATGCAAATTTGTCTAGTTTTACACACATAGTTTTTGATAAGATAGGAAATGTTGAACAAAATAGTATTAAAGAAGCCATATATGTGATGATGGCTACATTCAAATCAACTCCTATAGAGCTTTCCAACTCATTACCTAAGAGTTTTTATGACTGAGTTGAGCATAAATAGAAATACAACCTACATACAAAAAGACAAATCAAGGAATCAACTTTAGCTCAAGTAATGCCAGAATTAGATAAAAGACAGATCACTAAGGTATGGAAAAGTACAAAAAAATATTTGCCCCCAAATATAGAGCTTTCCATTTACTAAACAAGAAGATTGAGGATGTAGTGACAAAGAGTACAAAAATCTAGAAAACACTTTATGGGTTATCCACTCCTACAACAATAGAGAAAGGTGAGCAAGCATTGCAAGAACCTAAGCAAGTAGTAAAGACTATCGAAATTGAGTCAATCAAGGATGGTCATATGGAAGGTACTAAGGAAAAAATAGGAGAAGAGGCCACAACTAAGGAGAAGTAGCAATATGATCAAAGTGTACCTAAAGTAAAAGTGTCAAATTCTAGTCCTCCACATGATGACCAAGTAAGTCAATAGGACTCAGTGAAAATCAAGGATGTTTTTGACAATTCTACTCAGAACATCAATCCCTTGACAGATGATGATTTGAAGAAGATATTTAAGAGTTCCACCATGATAGCTAATTTATGCACAAAAACTATATTAGTGACAAATGATTACATTACAAAGGTAGATATGGTAGCAAAAGGGGAGAAGCAAATTGACACATCTAGTGTGCCCCTAGAGTTAAAAACTGCAAAAACACAAAGTGAAAGCATTTAATATCAAGGTGTTGTTAAAACTCCAGTTGCATTACCTCTTGTGCCATTCATTTCCCACAAGAAAGCCTTAATTACAATTGATAAGGATGAATCTAAAACTAGATTAGGTTAGTAAGCAAGTCCTATAGCTACATCATAGACACAAGGTGAAGAGTAGAAAGAGGACAGTTAGATTGACAAGTCTGAAGAATTGAAGGTGACTACTACTATACAAGAACAAATTGCTATCTAGACTCTAGTTACCTTACCAGTTTCTGTGACTCCTACCAATAGTCAAGTTCTTTAGAGGCTAAACACTCAAGCCACACCATTGCAAATATCAAGATCAAGTGCAGAGACATCTAGCATATCAGAAGACATATCATTTGGAGATGTGAGTCTTGATGAGGTGATTGAACTACCAAAGTTTGATCTTATAAAAATCACAATTGAGAAGATGAGCATTATGTAGGAAGCTCTTCATAGGAAGAAACACCAAGAGTTGCTAAGAAGAGAGCATCAGTAGAAGAAAGTGCTTCATGACATCAAAGACATATTTCTTGATGCCTTGAGCCTCTCATCTACAAATGAAGATAAACGTATTCTTGAGAAACTAGTAAATATTGTTGACAAGATAAATGATGATGATCTAGATTCAAATACTAAACTATTGGAGTTGTTAGAAAAGAAGTCTTAGACAAAAGTTCTTGAATAGATATCTAGTGCTATTGCACTACAACAGGATAAGCTAGCAACCAAGATAGAGGATGTGAAAAAGGTGTTGGAGAATATCTTTTCTCTATACATGAAGCTTTTTGATGTGAATTTATTCACACAAGAAGTACAAAGGGCTATTAACTAGCTATAAGGAGATCTACAATCCATAGGTACAACATTGAAACTATCTCTTGGTCAAAGCCAAACTCATTTTCAGTGATTATTGTCTACTCAAGGTTAGCTAGCAGCATTACATTCACAAGATGCAAACATCAAGTCTGCCTTTATCAGCATCCAATCCATGTTGATCCCACACATGGAAGTGTTACATAAGGAACTAGCCTATTATGACACATTGATGCAGAAAGATTCTCATGTTCCCACTCATGAAGGCCTAGTTAACATTGTTGTCAAGCTAGACATCCAGTATCAATCTCTAGAGGTTGCATGTAACAATTGGATTATAGCATTGAAAATCATCATGGAGGTCCACAAAAAATTTCTAGACAAACACACTATCAGTGTATCAACCAAATGACATAAGTGTCAAAAAAGGGAGAATAAAAGAAAAGGGGAAATGAAGATGATAAGGGGGACACAATTTAGAAACATGGAACAGTAGCAGTACAATGTATTTACTCATCAAGAGTTATACAGAATTTAGATATAGTAAAGGAACACTCAAACTAGGGGGAGTATAAAATTTTGGAGAGGTATGACAATTAAGTCATCTATTGTGAAAATATTTGAAATTTTGAAATTTTGCATGAGATACAGATTATCTAAGTGATGCAAATAAGTAAGGTTTTTTATGCATGACAAGGTTTTTTTGCCACTCATGTCAAAGGGAGAGATTATTGATCTCATTTTGGTTTTGACAGGGCAGTGACAAAATACTTAGGTAATTTACTTAATAGAAATTTGTATGTATCAAGTAAGTAATGTATGTCGAGCAATATAGGTAGCTAGTGTCAAGTGCTAGTGTTTGTTGAGTAGATGGTATCTGTCGAGTCACTCAAGTGTTGAGCAAGAAATATATGCTAAGTGATTCATATGCTGAGTAAAATAGTGGATGTTGAGTCATTTAGGACCAAGTTACAACATTAAGGATACAATGAATGTCAAGCATTAGAGCTTTCAAATGCCAAGTAAATAGTTTTGGACATAGCTTTTTGTAATGGCACAAAATCCTATTAAACCATTTTTGGGCTGACATAAGGATTTTTTTATGATTCTAGAAGATATATATGAATGTATATTGAGAATCCATATACAGTGCATGCAACCAATCAGATTGAGTGATGTTCTATGTAGCAAAATGGGTGAATCACAATTGTTGATTTCTACCTAACCCTAGGTCACCTAAGTCTTCTTAAGGAGGAAAAACATAAATAGTTTAGGTGTATCATGTATGTGCAAATGAGAAGAGAAGGGTAAATGCTAAGTACAAAAAGAGCATTCATGGTGACTATGGATGTTGTGATCATGTGATGAATTGCAGAATCAGTTAGAGAGAACAAAATAGAGAAGTTAAAGGATAGAAGAGATACATCTAATTAGGAGGATCAAGTATACATTATAAAAGAGAAGATTTGATATCTAGCAGAGAGGTGCTAACCAAAGGATTAAAGTTAAAACATTCTAACAGGTGAATTAGTAAAAATATCTTAATAGAGTAGTCCTAGCAAGCTTTTGTAAATCCTTTAACAGGGTGCTTACTTTATTGTAAGTTGAAGTCCTCTAATAAGGAACACTTCTAACAAGGTGTTGAAATCCTTTAACATGGTAAGATTTAACAATCTTTTCAAGCCTTCAATAGGGTAGACCTTTCATAGGGTAGATCATAGTTTATGATCAAACAGTTGTAACCTTCATTGGATACACTTTACAACTTTAGTACTAAAGATTTGTGGGTGTCATCCCCACTCCAATTTTACCTTCTCATTGGAGGGTTTTTGGGTAACAAATTTACTATGTTATGTGTTATTTGTTTCATGCTATGGATGGACATGTGTAGCTAGTTATTTCAAATTACATGCAAATTTTGAGATGGATGTGTGGTGAAGGTTTTGAAGTGTTGATTCAACCCCCCTCTCAAATTCTACTTTCCCATTGTTAATTCCAATAATTAACATATCCAAGAATCTAGTGATGCATACCAAGACAAAGCACATTACAATAAAATATCATTTTCAGAGAGAATTAGTGCAAGACAAAGAGGTTAGATTGGAATATGTTAATACAAAGGAACAAATTGTTGACATATTCACCAAACCATTAACTAAGGCTGCATTTTTGTATATAAGAGGTAAGCTAGGGGTCATTCCCATATTTCAAGCTCACTAATTAGATTTTATTGGTGCATCAACCAAGCATTTTGTAGATCAGACAAGTTGATGTAGTATTGTTAGAGAAGATTGCATATGAATCAATACATCAAGTACATGGAAAATACATTGATTTTTGTCTTTGTCATGAGATGTCAAAGAGGGAGAGTTTTTTGTCATATCAAATATCAAAGAAATTTTACAAAAATTTTGTAAAGGGGAGTTTGTTGTCATTAGCAAGTTCATGTAAGAGAAAATCATTCTAGAGGGAGAGATTAATGTCAGAGGAAGTTCTCACTAATAGAGGGAGTTCTCATGGGTGAGAATCAGAATGAAACTAAGGATATTATCCTTCTTTTATCTCTAAAATTTATTTATATTATGACACGTTGTGTTGCCATCAATGCCAAAGATAGAGATTGTTGAAAACAATTATGCAATTGTATGTTGTCTTTGATGAGACACAAAATTTCAAGTCTTTACCAAGTAATCAATGATAGTTGAGCTTACTCGAGCATTAAAGGCAATTTCCTATGTATGTTGAGTGTTCAATGGTAACAAAGTTTAGAGACTCTTTTGACCGAACTTAGTTGGTTAATGAAACATATCCTATATTGATTGAGTTCACTTGATTACCAGAGGAAATTTAGCATGAAGTCAGTATTGACCAAGTTGGGTTGGTTAACATTAGAACTCATTTTCTAATTGAGTTGGGTCAATTATCAAAGGATTCTTAGTGTTGACCGAGTACTCAATTTTGTATTAGCCGATTGTCAATATATTAAGTTTGATCAATTTATTGGTTAATACAAGATGACTTAAGAGTTAATATTTTATTGATCAAAGGAGTATTCAAGATGACTTGACAAGGTGAATCATATATATGAAGTTCAAGTTAAGGATTAAACATTGAATTGAAGAAGATGGATTAAGAAAGCAAGTTTGAAGGATATATGTAAAGAGTAGAGCATCTAAGTTGAACAAGCTACAAAGAACATTATGATCAAAGTTGATCAAGCAATCAAGCCACAACTAAGATCTGAATAAATAAATTTGGTTGCATCAACAATCAGGTCAAGTCATTGTTACTCTCTAATAATTGTAGCAGTCAATCAAATCTCTTAACAAAGTTAGCCTAATAGTTATTCAACAAATCCTCTAACAAGGTGGCATTTCTAGATTGAAGTGTCTGAAGACCTCTAACAAGGCCACTTCTAATAGGGTGAATTAAATACTCCAATAGGGTCACACCTAAAAATTTTTTTTGTAAAATTTAACAAGGTTGGCTCCTAACAGGGCTCACTTTAGAAGAGTGAAAATAGTAACTAGTTGTAATTCGTGGTTTTCCCAAATTGGGTTTCCATGTTAAATCTTGGTGTCTCTTGTGTTCATGTTATTTCCTTTATATTTTTTCAACTAAGTTAATAAAGGATAATCACATTAATATCTTAAGTTCTCTATGCTAACTAAGTGAAAGTAATATATTTAGTGTTAACCAAGTTATAATAGAATATTCAATGTTAACCGAGTTACAATAGGATTTGGTTTTATATTGTGTTGACATCTTAAAAGGTACTTTTGGATTTATTTTTGTAGTAATTGATTCACCCCTCCCCTCTTAGTTACTCCTTTCCATTTCCAACATCATATATATGTTTTAACCAGAGATTGATGACTATTGTAGAGAGTGCTAATATAAAAGTTGATGAAAAGTTTAGAATTTAGGAGAGAACAATATATTATGATTCTAATGATAAAACTAATCAAAGGAATAATTATTGGAATGTTGAGAAGGAATTATTTTATGATATTGGCATTCATTTCTAGATTGAAATTCAACAAGATGAAAAAAATAGAAGAACCTAGAACAAAAAATAGAACAAAGAGAAGAACACCTGGCTATGTTGCAAGGAATCACCCCATGAATAAAATCATTGGATGTATAAACAAAGGAAAAATGACAAGAATAAAGGTTAGTGAAGAATTATGCTTGATATCTCAAGTTGAAACTAAGATTAGAGATGAAGCTGCTAAAGATGAATTTTGGATAAAAGCTATGAAAGAGGAACTTGAGAAGACTGAAAAGAATAAGACTTTGGAATTGGTCCCTAGACCTAAAGGTAAGAATGTTATTGGAACTAAGTGGGTATTCATAAACAAGATGAATGAGAAAGGGGAAGTGGTAAGAAACAAAGAAAGATTAGCATCCAACGGTTATTCACAACAAGAAGGAATTAATTTTGAGAAATTTTTTTCCCATGTTGCTAGATTGGAAGCAGTTAGAATGTTTTTGGTATTTGAAGCTAACAAGAATTTTAAGGTTTATCAGATGGATATTAAGTCAACTTTTCTTAATGGTGATCTTGAGGAAGAAGTCTGTATTGAACAATGTGATGGATTTTCCCTAACAAAAGACAAGGATATGGTTTGTAGATTGAAGAAAGCATTGCATGGATTGACGTAAACCCCTAGAGCTTGGTATGCAAGTTTGGAAAAACACTTACAAAATTTAGAATTCAACAAAGGTAATGCATATAGTAACATGTACTTGAGGAAGAATAATAATGGATTACTGATTATTGTTGTATTTTTTTATGACATTATTTTTTGAAGAAGTGATGTAGCTAGTAAGAATTTTGTAGAAGAAATGAAGAATGAATATGAGATGATAATGATTTGAGAGATGAAATATTTCTTGGAATTGAAAATAAAGTAGAATGAGGATGGAATTTTCATATCACAGACTAAATATCTTAAGGATTTGTTCAAGAAGTTTTGTTTAGATCATAATTGTAAACAATTTGGAACACCTATGATTATAGGATGAAATTTTTATGGTAAAGATGAATCTTCTAGTGTAGAACAGACAAGGTATAGATCTATGATAAGAGCATTGTATTATTTGACTCATGCAAGACCTAATATATCTAATGTAATTGGGATTGTAGAAATATTCCAAGAAGATCCTAATGAGACACATGTTGCAATAGTAAAGAGGATATTTAGGTGTTTGAAGGGTACACCTAATTATGGCTTATGGTATGACAGATCATATGACTTTACATTGTGTGCATATACTAATGCAGATTGGAAAGGAAATGTTGATGACAAAAAGAGCATTGCATATCACACTCTACAACATAAGTAGAGTATGTAGTAGCAGAAAATAATTGTAATCAGATTATTTAGATGAAGCAGACATTACAAGACATTGGTATTAAGTTTATTGAACCTATTATCATTCATTCTGATAACACAAGAATAATTAATATGCCAAAGAATTTAGTGTTAAGTTTAAAGACAAAGCACATTGCAATAACGTATCATTTCTTGACATTGAAGGTAGAAAAAAAAAAAAATTCAAAAATGGAGTATGTTAGCACAAAGAACAAAATAGAAAATATTTTCACAAAAACTTTGCCTACGAATACATTTAAGTACTTGTGAGGTATGCTTGGGGTTATGCCTCAACCCTATTCAAAGTCATTAATGTGGGATTGCATCAGTAAAATATATTCAGAGCATATTCTTACATCTGGATTGTATGTTGGTGATGCTTCCTTGGGGGTAGTAGTCACCTTTTGGGTAGAGTTACTAAGAACTCTTTGAGATTTTATTAAATAGTATCTTTTGACACTTGGTGAGATTTTTCAGATTGCTTTGGAAATGATTCTTGTTGGTATAATAGCACCTTTGTCATTGATGTCATTGTGGGGGGGAGATATACATGAAAAATATTATTGATCAATGGGGGACCTTAAAACATGAAAAAATCTTTACAACTTGTCTATATCTATGAGGGAGAGATATGCTTATGTGGATATTTACATTCATAAGCACCATGAATGGAGGAGGAAGGGAGATGAGGAAGAAATATATTTTGGTATTCATTGTACTTTGATGTTTTTCATCATATGTTACCATCAATGCTAAAGGGGGAGATTGTTGGCATGAATGCCTCTAGGAGATTCTAAGAAGTGTATTAGGGTTGATTGAGTGATTATGTGTTGCATTCATGACCTAGTTTATCATTGATGTCAACATATGATCTTTTTAGATAGTTCCAGTAGAGTAGCAAAGATAGTTTTGTTTTGTGAGGTTTTTGGTTGTTGTGTTTCTTTTAATGGGGCTAATAGTGCATTCCTGGATGTTTATAGATGCTATGATTAAGTTCATGAAAAGAGTTATGTAGTTTTCAATGAGTTATGGAAGATTTGCAGAAGATTGGTTACAAGGAAGTTTATAGGAATTTGTATGGTGTTCATGTTGTATCTTTTTGGTGAGGTTAAATCTTGTTTAGTGAGATTGCATATTTTTTAGAGACATGTTAGCGAAGCCATGTTTGAAATGGTGATTTTTTATTTTTTATTCTATGAGGACTTGTGAAGGATAATGTGTAGATTATTCCTTAGAGACTAACTAAGATTTGTAATCTATATATTATGGTTTGTAATGTATGGAGTCTAAGTGTAATATGTTATAATGGTCCTATATTATTCATTGTACATCAAGAAATCCTCAAGGTTGATTCAATTAGTTATTATGACTTGGTATAAAGGAAATATTTTTCATTAATTGTAAAGTGTCATATGTGGTCATATGTTATTGATGTATGTTATGCAAGCTTTGGATGCAAATTTTTGGAGATCAGAGTAGAGTTTGATGTTGAGGATAAGTTGTAAGATTAAAAGGAAATTGATGTAGGAATATCCTAGGCTTTCTTGCAATCCTACATGTTTGGAGGGATTTTCGGTTAAGTGTTGTGGAGCTTGGTAGAAATTGGTGTTCAGAATACACTGGGAGCTCGACATGGTTTGGGAGCTCAGCATGGTCTAGCAGCTTGGCGTGGTCTAGTAGCTCGGCATGGTCTGGTAGCTCAGGCGTGGTCTGGCAACTTGGCATGGTCTATGGAGCTTGGCAATGCTCGACTTTGTTTTACTGACACTTGGCTTGGTCTTGGTTTCCATTGGTGTTGAGTTGTCTATGAGCTGACTTTTGGCATTTAATTTATGATGAAGTGTAGATGAAAATTTTGAAGAGCTAGGGCTATAGCTTGAGAACCAGAGGATTTCTTGGTGAACCTACAGGTACAAGTGTGGATTCTTCTTGGTGTTCTTATCCAATTGCATATCTAGACTAGCTAGGATTGGATTTGTAACTAGATCTTGTTGGATCTTGTAGAATTGATTTTGTAATTGTTGTTTTTATTTGGCCCTAACTCAGAAGGCCTCATAGCTAGGCATATTGCATGTAATTAGTTATTATATAAATAAAGGGTTGTGATTGGTATCAGATCTTGCATTATTGTTGCTTAGTTCTTGTGTTTCTATTGTGGGGTTGTTTGTTAGGGGCTTGGACATCTCCTTTAGGGATCCTCCTGCCTTGCACTACATTAGATGGTATCAGAGCCAGGTTTCAATCACCAAAAAAATTTCTCCTTACTCCTATTGATTGTCTTGAACTACAACCTCATTCGCAACAACAGTTGTTCTACCAATCAGACTTTCAAAAGATCTATGCCCTTCTTTACCATATTTGAAAAAATTACCTCTAAATCCACCTCCACCTATCCTCATTTTCTAATCAGCGGGTTTTAGTTCACCTTCTACATTTGGTTTAGCTTGTGGTGAACTAACCTACTTCTCCTTCCCTCTAGCATTACCTTGACTTTTCCTTTTCAACTTATCCTCTTCCTTCAACGCATACTGATAAGCATCGTCAACTAAAGAAATATTCAACATACCAACCTCATCCTAAGTATTGAATCTCAAACCATTAATGTGTTGAATCCCCAAATGAGATGTTCTTCTGGTTACTAGAACATCTTTTTGAACTTGGGGTGCCTGATGCAGGAGCATCCTAGGCTTGCTTGCAATCCTACATGTTTAGAGGGATTTTTGGTTAAGTGTTGTGGAGCTTGGAAAAAACTAATGTTCAACATACATTGGGAGCTCAGCATGGTCTGGGAGCTCGACACGGTTTGGTAGCTCAATGTGGTCTAGTAGCTCGGCATGGTCTGGCAACTCGGCATGGTCTATGGAGCTCGACAATGCTTGGGAATTTATTGGTGCTCAACTTTGTTTTGCTGACACTCGGCTTGGTCTTGGTTTCTATTGGTGCCAAGTTGTCTGTGATCCAACTTTTGGCATTTAATTTATGTATGAGTATTTAATTTGTGTTGTGGTCGACTTGTGTCTCAACCTATATTTAATGTAAGGGATTTAATTTAGTTTGTAATGAGCTAGGATGACTTGTGGCTTAGTTGGTTATAAGTAAGGGGTTTTGTGGAGCCTTTACGTAGTAGTTATCATTCCAGCTTGGAGAAGGGGATGAAGTGTAGATGCAAATTTTGAAGAGCTAGGGCTACAACTTGAGAACCAGAGGATTGCTTGGTGGACCTTAGGTTACAAGTGTGGATTCTTCTTGGTGTTCTTATCTAGTTGCATATCTAGACTAGCTGGGATTGGATTTGTAAGTGAATCTTGTTAGATCTTGCAGAACTAATTTTGTAATTGCTCTTTGTATTTGGCCCTAACCCAAAAGGCCTCACAACTGGACATATTACATGTAATCAGTTATTATATGAATAAAGAGTTGTGATTGGTATCAGATCTTGCATTATTGTTGTTCCATTGTTCTATTTCTACTATGTGGTTGTTTACTGGGGGCTTGGACATATCCGTTGGGGATTCTCCTACCTTGCACTATGTCATAACTATATTATAAAATATAAGTTATTGTTTCAATCAATTCATTTTTCTTGGATAGGTTATCCTGAATTATATAGTGAAAAATATTTCTGAAGTAATTTGGAGAGTGGGTCTAGTTATATTCTTATCAACTCCTAACAGGGTTGGAACAAATCCTCACAAGGTTAAAATCTCCTAAGAGGGATTCAAAGTCTCTCAACAAGGACTCATATGTACTGATTGTGTTTTATTTGACTCCTAATAGGGTCACACCCTTTCACAAGGAACTTTCTATATTAGTACATTATCTTGTGGGCATCATTCCCACCATAGTTTTCCCTCTCATCAAGGGTTTCCCTAGTTAACATATCTTGTGTCACTTTGCATGGTAATAACCTTGTGGTTATTGCATCTATTGTTTACATGTTTCAATTATGTTGAAGTTGAAAAAGTTTATCTTAAAAAAATGCTTTGTGAGAAATAGTTTGTTTGAAGTAGAATGTTTTTCATTCAACTTTGCTAAGGTTTATGTCAACCCTTTAGTCATCTTCTCTTTTGTAATATTAAATGCCACCAATTGTGCCAGGCATAAAAAAATACTTCAAATTGCCTTTCTATCCAAATATTCTAGCCTTCATCTGTCGTATTTGCTTCTTTCTTGGGTTTTCCTCCCAATGGTTGCCTTAAATCCTTCTAACAAAGTGAGTCCTCCATTTTTATTTTCCATAATTGAAAGCTTTTCCCATTAAAATTATCAGCCTTTAGCTTATCCTCATCTGTCATTACTCCCACTCAACTATAAGACCTTCCTACAGAGCATAGCTAAAATAACCTTGCTCTGATACCACTTGTAAGGATTAAAGAGATGGAAAATAATAATTACATACAAATATACCCAATATTATAAAGGAATAAAGTATACCTAAATGAATAGAAGACACCAATATTTAACATGGTTTACCCAATCCTTGGGCTACATCTACAAAATAGCAAGTCTTATATTATTATCCAGTGATTCAATTTGATTACAATCTATAATCACTTGCAACTCAATATCATTGCAAGAAGCTATTAAATCATCATACCATACTAATATCCCTAACCCTAGACTTATGGAAGTTACAAAATTAGGGCTAGAATATGCCATCCAATAGAAAAATAAATCCTAACACATTTTATAATAATAAACTCATTTTTGGCATCGAGGGCATTATCCCTCGACCTCTCCCTATATCATGGTAGGGAATGTGCCTAGGACTCTACCTCAGGACACCTCTTAGGGCATTACGCCTAGACCTAGCAAGGGTGCTTCCCATGACCCATTCATGGGGTTGTTACCCCTAAACCTCCATAGAAAAATTAGGAGGAAACCATGTTGAAGGAAGTGGGACAAAATAACCTATGATTCTAATTAGGCTTCACATAACAACATGGATAAGATTCAAATATACTATTCTACAGGGGGGTCTATGAAGTTTCAAATCCCTTCAATCATCAATCTTCTAGTAGCTTTCTCAAAACTCTTCGAACAAGTTATTCTTTTGGGGGGAATATATTTCAAAACTCTATCATTACCTGTGTGACCATTAATGGGTCATATCTTTGTATTTGGTTATCACTCTTTGGTTTCCTTTTCCATCTTTGGGCATATAGGTTGTCGTATATCTTCCACATTTTGTGATTAAATGAAAGATCCTAGATATTATGATACTAATAAGTATTGTTTATATTTATTAGATAGTTTCTTATATGCACTTTTTAAATCATATATCTGCCTCATTTTGTTGTAAGAGGAAGATACCCTATTTGAAACATGAAGCATGCTCCATTTCTTCATTTTTATGGAGCTTCTCACACATTTTCTTTTATTAATAAAGGGTGTTATCCCTCCAATGGTAACACTTACCTTAAAAAAAGTAGGGTTTAGATAAGATCAAATGCATGGAAAAAGTATGAATAGTGATAAAATGGATAATTAAAGTTTCCAAATCATGTATCAAACTTAACGATAAAAATTTTCACCTAAAGATATGTTCGAATAAAAATATTCTCATCAAAATAAACCTTAAACTAAATTAAAAAATAATATATACATATAGATTTATAAATTAAGTTCACATTTTCCATCAATTAATAATTTCATTTCCTTTAATTGTCACCACCATTCCATAAATTTCTTTTTCTTTTAGACTTGTCCCTATCTAAATATGTAAATATATTGGTAGGTTATGCTCATCCTTTCCATATCCTAATAAGTTCATTTCCTTGAATTGTTGTCACTGTGAAAATTGACCTCCAGCTAAATATAGGCATATAGATAGATTGTGCTCAAGCTTTCCATCAACCATAATGCCCATCTCCCATAATATCACCACGACTCCCGTAAATCGCTTTTACTTAAAAATTCACTTCTATATATAAATGTATTGATAAATTCCATTTCTTCTAATTATCACCAACATCACCTTCAAATACTTTTACCTGAAGTCTTGCTTATATATATATATATATATATATATATATATATATATATATATATATATATATATATATATATATATATATATATATATATATATATATATATATATATATATATATATATATATATATATATATAGAGAGAGAGAGAGAGAGAGAGAGAGAGAGAGAGAGAGAGAGAGAGAGAGAGAGAGAGAGAGAGAGAGAGATTCTCCTACCTACCAGCATGTGCATTCCTTCTACTTATCACTCCATCTCCTTCACCTACTTTTTCTTAAAAACTCATTTTTATATAAAAACATATTGGTAATTTTTACATATTCCAGTGACTAGTGAGTCTATTTATTCTTATTATCACCTCCATTACCTTCACCTACTTTTACTTGTGAACACACTTCTACATATAAACATATTGATGGATTCTTTTTACCCCAGCCAACCTATTTATTCTAGTTATCACTATTACTGCATTCAACTATTTTTACTTAGGAATTCATTGCTATATACACCTATTGTTGTACCCCCATTACTATTTTCCACCTACCAATAAGTTTGTTTCTTCTAATTATCAACAATGTTACTTTCACTATCTGTACTTAAGAACACATAATTATATATATAAATGTATTGGTAGATTCTCTTTACATTTTCCATTGACTAATAAGTTCATTTTCTAATTATCACCACGATTTCCTTCAACTACTTTCACTTTGAAACTCACTATTATATATAAACATATTGATAGATCCTCTTTACATTTACATTTTACATTGATTCTCATTGCCCTAACTAATCTATTTCTTCTAATTATCACCATATTACCTTCAACAATTTACTTGAAAGCATGCTTCTATATATATTCCACCATCACCTTCAACTACTTTTACTCAGAGGATCGCTTCTATATATAAATATAAACATACTCCTGGAGATAAGCATACACTCACTCCATTATATAAACACATTTATAGATTCTCTTTACATTTTACATTTTACATGTTACATTGACTAATAAGTCCTTTCTTCTAACTACCACTATCATTACCTTCAGCTACTTTTACTTGGAAACACACTTCTATATATAGACATATTGATGGAATCTCTTCACCCTACAAAGTCCATTTCTTCTAATTATCACTACTATTGCCTTCACACATTTTTCTTATAAGCTCACTCAAATATAAACATGTCAGTGGATTGAGTTTAACATTTTCCACCTATTAAATCCTTTTCTTCTAATTACCATTGTCATTATCACCAATTACTTTTACTTTGAAAATACTTGTATATATAAAGGTGTTGGTAGATTCCTTTTGCCACTTTTCACCTTCTAAAAGTCCATTTGGACTAATGATCGCCACTATTACATTGAATTGCTATTACTTAGGATGACACTTCTATATATGAATGTGTTGGTGGATTCTCTTTGCCACTTTCCACCAACTAATAAATCCATTTCCTCTAATTACCACCACCATTGTCTTTAACTACTTTTACTTTGGTACACACTTCTATATATAAATGTATTGGTGGATTCTCTTTACCACTTTCCACCTACTAAAAAGGTTCATTTCTTCTAATGATTACCACTATTACCTTCAACTACTTTTACTTAGAAACTCATTCCTATAGTCCATTTATCATATTTCATGTACTAATAAGTTCATTTCTTCTAATTATCACTGTCATTACTAACAACTTCAACTACTTTTACCTAAGAACATACTTATAGATACATATAAATGGTGGATTATATTTGTCACTTTTCACGTACTTATACATCCATTTCTTGTAAAGACTATTACGCCCATGAACTTTTTCTTAGAAACTCACTCCTACATAAACATGCTAATAAAATTTAGTTTACTGTTTTCCACCTACTAAAATGTCCATTTTTCTACAATTATCACCATGGTTACCTCAACTACTTTTGCCTAAAAAACCCATTCCCAAATATGCAAACAAATTGGTAGATTCCTTTCCATAGACTAACAAGTCCATTTCTTGTATTGATTGCCATTATTACCTTCAGCTACTTTTACGTAGAAACTCATTCATATAGTCTCTTTACCATATTTCATGTACTAATAAGTCCAATTATCACCATCATTACCGACTACTTCAACTACTTTTACCTAAGAATATACTTCTAGGTACATACAAATGGTGGATTCCCATTATCACTTTGCACCTACTTATATGTCCATTTCTTCTAAAGACTATTACCCCCAAGTACTTTTTCCTAGAGAGTCACTCCTATATAAATGTGCTAATAGAATTTCATTTACCATTTTCCACCTAACAAGTTCTTCTTTTTTTTTCCAATTATGAACACTTATATGTCCATTTCTTCTAAAGACTACTACCCCCAAGTACTTTTTCCTAGAGAGTCACTCCTATATAAACGTGCTAATAGAATTTCATTTACCATTTTCCACCTACTAACAAGTCCATTGTTTTTTTTTTCCAATTATCAACACAATTACCTCAACTACATTTACCTAAAACCTCATTTCCAAATATACAAACAAATTTGTAGATTCCTTTCCACCGACTAACAAGTCCATTTCTTGTAATGATTGTCACTATTACCTTTAGCTACTTTTACTTAGAAACTCACTCCTATAGTTCCTTTACCATATTTCATGTACTAATAAGTCCAATTATCTTCAACTACTTTTACCTAAGAACATACTTCTAGGTACATACAAACTATGGATCCCCATCGTCACTTTTCACCTACTTATACGTCCATTTCTTCTAAAGACTATTACCCCAAGTGCTTTTTCCTAGAAACTCACTCCTATATAAACATGCCAATAGAATTTCCTCTACCATTTTCCACGAACTAAAAGTCCAATTTTT
Source organism: Cupressus sempervirens (assembly GCA_028749045.1). Lineage (NCBI taxonomy): Eukaryota > Viridiplantae > Streptophyta > Pinopsida > Cupressales > Cupressaceae > Cupressus > Cupressus sempervirens. Next base: position 242,982,918 of record CM053793.1, on the reverse strand, counting down.
TTCCATGTATGACCACAATTACCTCAACTACTTTTACCTAAAAACTCATTTCCAAATATAAAAATATAAAAACAAATTGGTAGTAGATTCCCTTCACCTCTTTCCACCGACTAAGAGGTCCATTCCCTACCATGATCATCCCCATTGCCTTCAATTACTTTCAATCCCATCCTTTTAAGACCAAACATCCTCAATTACTTTCAATGTCACCCTTCAAGACCAGACATCCTCAAACCCAAAAAAACAAACTTAGCTCTCATCCAAGAGACGAGACCCAGGGGCATGGGTGGCCTCGAAATGGTGGGGCCCGACCCAATCCATGATAGGTAACCGATGTAGCTGTCTTGTGCTTATCCCGGGTGACGTGGCGGCACTCGATTGCCCATTCGGCCGCGTATCGGGGAACAAGTTGACTCCACGTCAGCGAGAAGATCACGAGCAGCAGAGATCGGCGGCGCTGACTGGTTTCTCACATGCCACGCGGCACGCCGGCGGGAGTTCTCGTTAAGTGGGCTGCCTGGCTGGCGGCGAGCGCCATTTATTGTGAGTCCTCATGCGGGCCGACCGGCCAGAGACGGTGGCAGCTGCGCGGCACGCCTTTGGGCGGCAATCCCGGAGTGGCCGCCGACAGCAGAAAGTTCTCGTTTTTCAGTGGGACCGACCGGACGTCCCGGTCGTTTTAGAAATCCGAGGGGGTGACGTGGCGGAAGGAATCATTGCCTCGGGGAAATGGGTGTGCCAGCGTGGCGGTGGGAGCAGGGTCTTTAAAGCTGTTCAACTTTTTGGCACTGCTGGCAGAGGGTCCTGCGGTTTTGGTTCCCGTTCCCCCCCCAATTGTTAGCATGAAATGGATGAATAATTTGGCCTATTTTGAGAGGTTTTATTGTTATAAATGAAAGTCAAATCCATGTGTTTAGTTGTCGAGGGATGGTTGTTTTCCTAGTTTGTTTATGTGGGTGTATTCGATGAGGTGGGGTGGGTTTAGCATTTGAGATATTTATGTCTTGTTATTATTATGTTTAGTTTGTTTTTGGTTCATATCAATAAGGATGAATGAAACACTTCGTATTCATTAGATTTAGATGATGTTCAAAGAGGTGAAGCACTAGTCTTTTCGGGAGGTCACCTATCCAAGTATTACTTCAACTTGAGCTTGAGATTGATTCGCTAAATCCATCCCTCATGAGAATAAACGTAACACTTAACACTCATTAGATCTCGGTGATGCTCACACGACTCTTGAGAGGTCACCCATCCAAGTATTACTCCAAGTGATTCACTAAATCCATCCCTTGTAAGAATAAACTAACACTTAGCACTCATTGGATCTAGGTGATACTCACAGGACTTCCTTGGAGGTCACCCATCCAAGTATTACTCCAACTTGAGCTTGATAGTGATTCTCTAAATCTATCCCTCATGAGAATAAGCATAACACTTAGCACTCATTGGATCTAGGTGATGCTCACAAGACTTCCTGGGAGGTCACCCATCCCAGTACTACTCCATCTTAAGCGCGTCAACTATAGAGTTTCCTCCATAGTTAAATTCACTCTGTTTGCAAACCCATTTACAAATCCTTCACCAAGTGTTATGTCTTATGAATCATTTATTACAAAGTCCCTTAAGCCTATCACTTGGATAATATTAGAAATTTATAATTATTAAGAGATGATGATGAATAGAGGAAGGGATTCACTTGTTGTCCTTTGATGTCTATTTACTTCATCAATTTTCTAATATGAAGCCACCAATTTGAGTAAATCTTTTGAGAGCCAAAGTTAGAGAGGTCTTTTTGTCAAAGTTGTTTATGTAGAATCACTACCTCGTCTCTAATGAGTTCAAGGTTAAGGGGTGTGTCCATATCATTAAATTGTCGAGAGCTTATTTTGATCCCATCTCTTATGAATTCTAACTCTTACAAGGAACAAGAGGGATTTTTTGATGAGCTCATTCAAGACTATCTGAATTTCATTTATAAAATATTGATTATTTATATTTTTTGTAAAATAAAATATGTTTTTATTTGTTTTTTTATCATTTAATATTGTATGAATTGAATAAAAGTTAATTAACATCTCTAATTAGTAAAGACAATTGTATTTAAGCTTTACGAAAAAAAGATTTTATTTTATATTTGAAGTCTTGTTTATAGATAATTTTACTAAAATTTAGAAGAAAAGAAATAAGACTTTGTGTGTGTGTGTGTGTGTGGGTGGGTGGGGGGTTGCTGTGGGTGGGGTTTATATCAAATTCATATTATTATTTTAGTTAGTTGATATAATAAGCTTTTTGATTGAGAGTTAAGCATTGAGGAGTATCCATTTTGTTAAAGTTGGTCAATGCATAAACTTGACCACGTCTCCTATGGATTTTGAGCCATGCATTGAACACTCATTGATCTCTATTCATATTTTTTCAACTTCATTAGTAGACCAAGGATTAGAACACATTGGGCGAAAATATGATTTTTTATTGTTTATTATTAAATAGTTGTATTTATAAGAGAAAAAGTTAAGTAACATTTTTAATTACTAATAAATAACAATTTGTTAAGTTTTGAGAGTTTTAGAAATTATATTTGAGATCATTTTACATCAATTTAAAAGAAAAATAATGTATTTTTTCGTGCGGAAAAGATATAGACTATCTAATGCTTTTTTTAATCTTAAGTTTGTGATAATTTTGACATCAACCTTTTAGATTGTACTTCATGATCCATCTATTGTGAAGATGAGTTAGAGATATAGAAGAAGATCAAACTCGTCATTATATATTTTAATTATGTGTTTTGATATCAATCTTATAGCTCATGACCCATCTATTAGAAAGATGAATTAAAGACACATAATTATATTTTAAAATTCAACTATATAGAATCTTTTCATCAATATTATAAATTACACGCAAAGGTCTTATTTCTACTGCCTTCCCATTATCTTACATAACAAGAAAACACATAATATAATCTTACAACAATTTAAAAAACCCAATATCAAATTAAGAAATAACCATCACACAAATCTAATATCTCCATCTAAAACTAAATTAATAATATAACTTATTGTTAAAAGGTTATATGCAATTCATCAAAATCAATCCTTATCCAATTGACAAATTATATCTATCATCCATAGTCTTTTATTTATAATTCTCAAGAAAAACAATGGCAGCATTTTTTTTATAATTCTAAATTTCATTCGGCGCGGGTTAAAAGGCCGAGATTGATGATCGAAACCCCTGCCCGTCGCTTTCATTTGAACAACCAGTCAGTGAGTCAGTGAGTCAGTGAGCATGGCGCTCCTTGCATTCGAATAAAGCGCAATTTCAGATGCCCTAATTAACGCCAGGGGGCAGCCTCGGGCAGCTTCGGGCAGGGCCTGTAAATTCAATCATTTTTTCAGCCGGTCTCTCAGAGAAAGAGCAGGTAAGAATGATGAAATCTCCTCGGTGGAAACGTCGCAAAGCCGGTCATGATTAGGTTGCGTGTGGAATTTGACCGGGGAATTTTAAAATTGCACGGCTTTCGAACAAATGCTCTCGATCTCCAAAATGGCCGTATAATTTGGGGCACTATGGGGAAATTATGGTTTTAGCGGTTTGACGGTCACATGGAAATCGCTATCGCTTAACTTCTTTTTCCGTGGGTGAAAATGATAGTTGTTTTTGGATCGAGTGACTTTCTCTCGATTGCCCCCACTTTTCACTTGTCTGGTCGTCAACACCCTTTTGTCGGTTTATCTCTCATCACTAGTAGAAATTATATTCTGCTCTTATCTATAAAAATATGTCTCTCTCACTCCCAAACATTTCCCAAGGATTGAAGGGAAACTATTGAATAGGGTAACTCAAATCATGGGAGAGTGTGTTGTTGTTTTTTAAATTTGGTTTTTTGTTAAGAGTCAAAGCTTGCTTTTGGTCACATGGAAATGGAACAAACATTCATCACTTTTTTAAAGGGATGAGGTGTAAAATTATTATTGATTATTTGACTATTGAATTGGATGATTTCAAATAGAGTGTGGGTCTAAAGTCTATTGTTTGTTTGTTTCTCTTATTCTTGTGAAGTAGCTTGTGAGAGGGACTAGAGAAAATAATTGAAAGGGTAGTCACTGAACAAGATTGATATACCAATAATAACATTGTTTGTTTTATAATTTGCTAGCAATGGCTAATAAGGTCAAGGCATCCTTTGGTCTGCGTACTTGTCAGTCATAATCTATCCCTCAGTTAATTGTTTTGTTCTAGGTGATGGATTTTGTTTCAAGTTCACTAGAAATTTAGGTGGGTTAATAACTTTTAATGACATGTTGGTAATATTGTTGGCTTCATAACTTGTAATGGAGATGATGAATGTGAAACCTTTTACCCAAATTCTATTTTGAAAAAAGATTACCTTAGGTTTTTCTTAGATACTACGAACTTCCCCAAGATAAGAGAGTTTGAGTAGGACAAACATTATTAATAATAAGTAGAACAATTTATTTCTTAATAGGTAGAAGGGGATAGTTTGTCATGTAGTTATGCAACATGGAAATGTGTAAAATTGCTATTGATTATTTGACCATTGAATGAGGTGATGTTTAAGTAGACGTGTGTCCTTAGCCCATTACTTGTTCCTATGATCTATTGTTTGTTTTCTTCTTTAAATTTCAAGATTGTTCTAGTAAGGAAACTTCTGAGCCAGGATCTAGACAGAAAACAGAGATATTAGCGAACAACATGTTGTACTAATACAATTGTGTGTGTTTCACAATTCACTATGAATGACAAATATGGCTAAGACACTATCCTATTTATGAGTCATTATATATCCTTTGTCAATCAATATGTTCTAGTTGACAAGTTTTGTTTTAACATTAGTATAAATGTTGTTGGCTTCTTAAATTTCAATGGCTCGTTGGAAATATTAATAATTTCATAACTTTGAACAAAGATGATAAAGGTGAAACCTTCTAGCCAACATCCAATTTTGAAAAAGAATAATTAAGGGTGGTCTTGTATACATACAACTTCTTACTTGTATAGTTCTAAATTGTAGGCACATAGTATGTGTATGATTTAAGGATTATATTGGGCACACGTTAGTGTGTTTTTATGGTAAGATCTCATATGGCACTTAAAGGATACCTAAATTCAAATATGGGTCCTCCATCCCTTTCAACCTTACTTAAACTTAAGGTTGGCCCTTATTTCTAGGTGTGCTCCTCTATTTTCCATCCAATGCCATAATTTAGTTTACGATCTTAGAATTGAAAAGAAAACCAATGATCTAGGTGTGTTATGAATGTTTTATTGCTTTCATTCATTCATTCATGCAATTAGATCAAAATAATATATAAAGGATTAATTGGTGATGTAAGATAAAGTTTTATTGGTTCCTGATTCACCCCTCCCCTCTGAGTAACCTTGCCTACCTTATATTTCCAACAATTGTTGACATTTAGGTCAATTTGTTTATCAATGACTCAACACTTAGTCAAATGGTTGCATTTCTACTGATCTTTATAGTTGCTACGGAGCTTATCATTCACTCAGCAATGTTAACCAAGTGTTTCAGTTGCTCCCAAGTCAAATAGTCAGAATGTAGTGTCTACTAAGCACCTAAGTCAGTTTATAGTGTTTGCCAAGCCACATAATGTTTACTGAGCTTCAAAGAATATATACTGTGCAAACTAAGCATAACAAAGGCTACTGAGCTATTTAATAGAAGTGAAGAAGATCGTAGTGTTAACCGATCTTTGGTATGTTAACCAAGTTCTACTATATCTACCGAGCTCACAGTGTTAACAATGTGAATCTAGTGTTGACCGAGTCATGTAATGTCAACTGAGTGATTCAACAGCTACCAAGTTTCTCAATGTTCACTGAGTCACACAGTGCTAGCCGAGTTCGAGCCACCTGGAAATGATTAGTATGGACTGAGCTTCAAGTTCAATTGAGTCCCAAAGTTTATCGAGCATTGAAAATGTTTGTTGTGTATCAGAACATCACCGAGTTTGTCTTCAAAACCTGAGTTACAGTAGTTGGGTTGACTTTGTGAAATATGATGAAATTGGTATTGTAGCCAACTCCAGTAAGTTGTTATTTGGATTGGTATATATGTAGTGCATTATATCATATCCAAATATATCATTGAAGAAGATTATGAAATACATGAGAGCGAATTGAAGAAGGCTACAAGCAATATAAGGGACAATAGAGATTTATCTATCGTAGTCAGGTGATCATTGTAATTCAATAAATCTCATTCAACAAATCAGAGTTGCAGATCAGAGATTAGCCACCGATTCATCCTAACAGGTGCATCAGTCAAATCCTTTAACAGGGTAGACTTAACAATCTTTTGCTAAATCTCTTAACCAAGTGCATACTTCATTGTATGTTTGCAAACCCTTTAACAAGGTGGACCTCATAGCCCTTATTGCTCTTAACAAGGCAGATCACTAAAAGTGGTCAATTGTAAACTTTAATAGGCTAACTTTATACTACAGTACTAAAGCTTGCGAGTATCATCCCCATCCCAGTTTTACTTTCTAATTGGAAGGTTTCTGGGTCACCATATCTTGTGTCAAAGTGTTATGAATGTTTTATTACTTTCATTCTTTCATGCATGTAATTAGATCAGAATAATATATGAAGGATTAATTGGTGAAGTAAGATAAATTTTTATTGGTTAATTCACCCCTCCCTTCTCAATAACCTTGCCTACCTTATATTTCCATCAATTGCTATCAGAGCTTTTGGTTCTCATAGATCATAAGTTTAACAACTTAGGTTAACTTTATACTATAGTACTAAAGCTTGTGAGTATCATCCCCACCCCAATTTTACTTTCTAATTGGAAGGTTTCTGGGTCACCATATCTTGTGGCAAAGTGTTATGAATGTTTTATTGCTTTCATTCTTTCATGCATGCAATTAGATCGGAATAATATATGAAGGATTAATTGGTGAAGTAAGATAAAGTTTTATTGGTTCCTAATTCACCCCTCCCTTCTCAATAACCTTGCCTATAGGTTATATTTCAAACAATTGGTATCATAACTTTTGCTTCTCATAGATCATAAGTTTAACAGCTTGAGATAAGAAAAAAGGAAATGTAGGTATACAAGCTAGATAAGGCTATTGAGAATGAAAAGTTCAATATGGAATTGGTTATTGGACAACTAAAGAAATCAAAGAAGCAACTCTCTCAATCATTGAAAAGAAGGAAAGATCTTACAGTACAGATGGATGACAATCTCTACATTTAAAGTACAATTGAAGACCTATGTCTATAAAGAAATCTAGGTGAAGCTAATGCAACAATCAAAGACCTATTGAAAAAAATTCCAAACTTCAAGAAGAAGTCAAAAAGCTAAAAAGAGAGCAAGAAATCCAATCAGTCAGATTATGTGAAGTCATGGAAGAAAAAGATGAAGCCAAAGAAGTGATAGAAGAGAAGGATAATGAAATTTAGCAACTATTCCTTCAATAAGCAGACTTTATTGATCAACTCACTGGTGCAAATGAAGAACTCATGAATCTAAGATCAAAAAATGAAAGACTGCAAAATGATTCAGCATTGAAAAGAAAACCAATGAGAGAATAATGAAATATCAAGAAAGCATGAATAAATTGAATGAGCAAAGTAAGTATAGACACAAAGGAAAAGTTGGATTAGGATATACAGAAGAAGGTGAATCATCTCAGTAAGGAGCTCAAAAGAATAAAAGGCCTACTTGAAATCATTGTGGTAAGATAGGTCATACATCAAAAAAATGTTGGAGCAATGGTAAAGAAAAATTCAATGGAAAGTGCTACAGCTATAACAAGCATGGTCATAGAGTAAGTGAATGTAGAGAGAAACCTAAGTTTGAAGGAAAGTGTCACAATTGCAAGAAACAAGGACACAAATCTTTAGAATGTAAAAGCAAGAAGTGGAACCCAACAAAACAAATTGTGAAAGTAATATTTGGATGGGATTACAAGACATGGTTTAGATGTCACCACTATGGTGGATTTGGGCACATTGGAGAAAACTATGTGAAACATCACATGAGGAAAAGAGATACTACAAAGAGATGTTTTATTTTTATAGAACTTGGACATCTTGCTTAGAACTGCATGAACATGAGAAGAATTGAAGATGAAAAAAAAGCCAAAGCTAACAATATCATAAAACAAATGAGGCATAAATGGGTACCAAAATCTCCAAAGAATGTAAGCCAAAATCATTAAGTGAATTACATCCAAGTCAATGATTTGGGTGGCACAATCATTTCAACTTAGTTCCCTATGAAGATTACTAGAACTATGATTCAAAAGAAGTCATCTAACATCAGTTCTAGCTAGCAAGAAGATCGATCCAATTAGCATTCAAGATGCACAAAGATCACCAAGTGATGATGGTAAGTTCAAGACCTTATCGATCTAGGTCATTCGCAAGACCTTACCTAGCAAGGTCGGGATACACTAGAACACTAGATGCAGACATCAAGATGATGGTAAGTCTACTGAGTTGTGAATGTCTCCTGAGCATTAAAAGCTAAATCAAGTGGAGGACAATCTGTCACCAAGCAAGTATATGTACAAAGCATTAATGGTGATTGAAAAGAGGAAATTTGTTAAAAGGAAGAAATCAAATGCATTATTTCACCACAAATTTCTAGAGCTATTTTTGAAGAGAAAATTCAGAGCACCTGCACAATTTGAGTATTTGTTATTGAAGATTTCCTACGTTCTTAGGAACCCTACCGAGCAATGGATCATCAAGCAGCAAAGTCAAGAAATATTTTGACATGTTAGTCTATGGAATTGACTGCAAGGTACTTAAATTCAAGTTGAGTCCAATGATTGCAGAGGCACTCGACCCAGTTGGTGCTCAGTCTCAAATTTTGCCCAAGGTATTATTTTTGCACAACATCTGTTCATTTTACACTATTCTATTCAGGAACTCAGGAACCCTAGAAATGAATGAGGCATTCAATGAATTATGTGTGGATGGTGTATTGAAACCCAAAAATCAACATTTTGAAATTAAGGGTTTGACGCATATTTAACATATGCCAAGGGATTTTAAAGTCAAATAGATTTTACTTATCCTAAGACATGTTCACAATGGGCAATTATGGTTGGAACAACTTATTTAGATTACAAAGAAAATAATTCACATAATCACTGGACTACCAATGCTAAACAAAGAAAAGACAACCAAAACCCTAGGTTGATATGAATTGGGTAAGAAAACTCTTATTGAGTGGGATGAAAGAGGCATGAAGTTGAGTGGTATAATAGACATGGAGTTAAATTTTTTCATACATGTGATTGATCACAAAATTTGTAGCTCTAGTCAGTTGAACAACGTGTCATGTTCGAAGTTGTTGATCTTGCATGCAAGGTGGCAAATAATAATCTATCCTTTGACCCTGTCGAGTTGTTGTTGAACCAATTCAACAAGAACATGGAGAGCATCAAAGTGTTAAAGAACAACCCATGTAAGTTTGGTTCCCTTAGGACATGTCTATTCTTCTTTTTTCAAAAGTTTTTCCCTTCCAAAGGTTCTATAGTATGGAGGAAGGATGTTCTAATTTTATATCAAATCAATGAATATAAAGTAGAAAATGGTGAGAATTTTGATAGCATCATGGATAATTATTTTGAAACATTCAAAGAAAAGATGCAAAATAGGTTTAGGATTCCCAGGTAGCTTGTTGAAGACTATGAGCAAGATATATGTTTCATGATTGACTATGACAAAGTATACATTCAAGCAGTCAGACCTAGAGTGACATGGGTTAAGCCTCTCGAGTATGAGGATAACATTGATGAAACTAAGGATATCATTAAAGCTTTGTTGAATGAGCCCATGGATTGAAAAGCCACCTATTTTGAAACATATGATGAAGAAGAGGCAAGAATTGAGCTTGAGATCAAGCTACCTCAATTAGTGAACAAAGGAAGAAAGAGGATAGAAAAGTTAATGAAAAACACAAAGCAAGCAAATTTTCCTCTCATATTGATAGAAGGAAAAGGAGATGATGTAGAAGATGATGATGAAGAGGATGAAATAGAGGAATATGAATCTAAGAAGGAAGATCCACCCAAGAAGAAGGGGAAGGTCATTATAACTAGACCTTCCAAATCCTCCCCTGTTATATTCACAAGAAGGGTATCAAATCCAAAAGGAAGTTGAAGTTGGGTGAAGGTGAAGCTAAATAGATTATCTCTAATAGATATGCACCTACACTCCAAGAAAGATTGAAGAAAATGGAAGAAGGAATTGACATGGCATGTTTTAAGTTTCTCAAGTATGAGACAAGGAATGAAGAAGAGAAAAAGAAGATAGAGGATACACTCATGACAAAATTGGACAAATGGAAGTACTCACCAGATGAACTTTCACAACAAATTCCTAATGAACTCATAAAGGCAATCAAATCTAGATGGGAAAATGCAAAGAGGACTACCAAAGACATCTTTGAATGAACTTTGAAGCAACTCATGCCAAGTCTCAGTGAGAAGGAAGTGAAGGAATCCTTGAAGCAAAATGAGAAGAAGTTCACTCTCAAGTTAAACACATGTATGATATTGCTTAAGAATATTAAAAATCTATGGTGAAGACAACTGCTACTACATGGAAAAACATCTATCAACTACACAAACCTAGTGACTTTGTTATGCACATTGATGAAGAAGATGGTGAAGATGAGGAAGAAGAAGTAGAAATAAAAGATGATGAGATAGATGATCTCAATCTTGACAATGAGGAGGAAGAACAAGAAGCCTTCTAGAGATTCAAACCATTGAGGAAATAGATGCAGAGAAAATTGTAGCAGTAGTCATGGCTTCATTTCCTCACTCTCTAAGCACAACCTTAGTGCAATTAGGATCAAAGAAAGCTTCTATCGAGTTGGTTGTGGATACCACTACTGCAACAAGCACCCAACCAAGCTCTAAATCTATTCTACTAAGTGTTACATTGACAAAAATTCCCAACACTTCATCTACCAAGCAACAAGTTCCTCCATCATTAGGTTGAATCGAGCATCAACAAGGTATTCCTTCTGTTAGTGTCATTTCTACATTTATTGCTATTTCATCTATTTCTACAATTCTCTCTATTCCAAGTGTATCCATAGCTAGTGCAATGATAGTTGAGAATCAATCTTAACCGAGCACTAAAGTTTTAAATAAGGATAAAGAAATTGTTTCTACCATTCTAAGAGAAAAGGGGTAAAGAAAAGGAAGAAATTGATTTGGATGAGGACATTGTTATTCCAAATTGGAATATCTCTCTCCTCACTCCTGACCAAATTGATACCCTAGGAGAACTATTAAAGAAAAGAGCTAAGAAATAGAAGCTTAGAGAAGAGAAGAAGAAGAAAAATCAAGTCCTTGAGGACATAAAGAGCATATTTTTTGATGCTTTGAGTATTGAGGTTGATAGTACATAGCCTATTCTTGATCAACTAACTAAAATTGTCCACAAATTCAATGAAGATCTAAATGGACAGGAAAAACTATTGTAAAGAGCTAAAAGAAAATTTGAGAATAGAGTATTGGAGTAGGTTTCATAGAAAGTTGTAATAAATCAAGTAGTGTTATCTACTATTCTTGTTTCACTGGAAGTATCTGCAAGTAATGTTATTTTCCTATTTGTCAAATTGAGTGACACATCTATCTTCACAATGGAGATCAAGGATAAGTTGTCCAAGATAGATGAAGATATGAAGGCAAGTGCACACCATTTTTCACTTGACCCAAGTTGTAGTTCTGCATGCTTCACAAAGGTCAGATATCTAACAAATCTACAAGCATAATTATTAAAGGAAGAAGCTAGAACCAGGGCCACACTTGCAAAAATTTAGGGTATGATTCTTCCAAACATGGACACATTACAGAAATGCATTGCACATGCAAAGACACTCATCCATGGCAGCAAATACTCCATAGCTGACCACATGATGGAATTATTAGCAGAAGTTCAGATTGCCTTGCATGCAATTAACATATTACAAGAGAATTGGGAAAACACTATGGTACTAATTTTGAAGGTACATTCTAAATTCTTGTCACATTTTGGTATTAACATATAGATATTATATACCTTTGGATTTTATGTCAAAAAGGGGGAGAAGATATAAGATATTGTGGTATTGTATAAAGAGGGAGAAGATATTGTAAAAGGAGGAGAAATATGCTATACTCTGGATGTATGCATATATGAGAGATATATGTATGGGGGAGTAGTATAGTATTAAGAAGATACATGTACAAATAAGCAAAAAACATCTTTACAAAAAGAAATTTTGAAAAATCAGAAAAAAAAAAGTATGCTACTGAGCTATAGAAGTTGCAAGTCAAAATTGAGTTGAAAGTACAAAAGGAAGTTTTGACTTTAAATTTTGAATGATTAGATTTTTGGTTTGATAAGTGTTTTTGTCACTAATGCCAAAGGGGGAGATTATTGTTGACATTTAGGTCAATTTGTCTATCAGTGACTCAACACTTAGTCAAATGGTTTCATTGCTACTAAGCTCTATAGTTGCTACCAAGCTTATCATTCACTCATCAGTGTTAAACATGTGCTTTAGTTACTCTTGAGCCAAATAGTCAAAATGTAGTGTCTACCGAGAACTTGAGTCAATTTATAGTGTTTTCCAAGCCACACAGTGTTTACTAACCTTCAAAGGCTATATACAGTGCAAACTGAGCGTAGCAGAGGCTACCAAGCTATTCAATAGAAGTGAAGAAGATCGTAGTGTTAACTAAGCTCTAGTATATTAACCAAGTTCTACTATATACTATCGAGCTCACAATGTTAACAATGTGAATCTAGTGTTGACCAAGTCATGCAATGTCAATTGAGTGATTCAATAGCTATCGAGTTTCTCAGTGTTCACCAAGTCACACAGTGTTGACTGAGTTCAAGCTACTTGGAAGTGATTGGTATGGACTAAGCTTCAAGATCAACTAAGTGCCAAAGTTTTCTAAGAATTGATAGTGTTTGCCTTGTATTAGAACATCACCAAGTTTGTCTTTAGAATTTGAGTTACAATAGTTGGGCCAACCTTGTGAATTATGATGAAATTGGTATTCTAGTATACTCCAGTAAGTTTTTATTTGGATTTGTATATATGTAATGCATTATATCATATCCAAATATATCATTGAAGAAGTTTTTTAAGACATGAGTGTGAATTGAAGAAGGCTACAAGCAGTAAAAGGGACACCAATGATTTATCTATCATAGTTAGGTGATCATTGTAATTCAATACATCTCATTCAAAAAATCATATTTGTAGAACATAGATCAACTAATAATTCATCCTAATAGGTACATTAGTCAAATCCTTTAACAAGGTAGAGTTAACAATCTTTTGCTAAATCTCTTAACCGAGTGCATACTTCATTGTATGTTTGTAAATCCTTTAACAAGGTGGACCTCATAGTCCTTATTGCTCATAATAGGGTAGATCACCAGAATTGGTAAATTGTAAGCCTTAATAGGTTAACTTTATATAGCAGTACTAAATCTTGTGGGTTTCATCCCCACCCTAATTTTACTTTCTAATTGGAAGGCTTCTGGGTCACTAGATCTTGTGTCAAAGTGCTATAAATGTTTTATTGCTTTCACTCTTTCATGCATGCAATTAGATTAGAATAATATATGAAGGATTAATTGCTAATGTAAGATAAAGTTTTATTGGTTCTCGATTCACCCCTCCCCTCTTAGTAACCTTGCCTAACTTATATTTCCAACAATTTAGGTTTAGTAAAAAATACTACATCAATGTATATTTGATCTCATTCAAAGAAGAATATTCATTATCAAGATTAGATATACTTCATTGTCTACATTTAGCGTATGTTATATGATAAAAAAAAATTCTTTATTTTGTTTAATTTCAAGGCTAATTCCTAAATAAGGAGTTTGATTGAGGAAGACTCCCTTATTTAAGTGTATTCCCCATTTTTGTGCAAGTACAACTTACAAAGCCACCATATTGGGATCAAGTAGTTATGGTACAATTAAAATATCTTATAAAGTTTCAATCAGATTTGCCAAGTACAAGATATCATTGGTGATATGGCCCTAATATAGGATGAGTTTCAACATGTTCCTAGCACTTTCAAATCAAATTTTACCCATGGGTCAATCTAGAGCTCTACTCTCTAGAGCGATAACTTTCTACTTAATATCAATCTATTTATATTTGCAATTTCTAATTTTCTAAAACTTACCAAATTAATTATTTTAATCACATTATTTCACCATTTACACTTTGTTAGTAACAATCATTTAGTGAAGGGCCATCATCACCATTTAGGGATTGAGTCTCCTTTGGAGCCTAATACAGGTGTCTTCCTTTTGAATGTATAATTATTAAAAGGGACATGATTTACCTATCTTTTGCATTTCTTTCTCTTTATCTTCTTTACATTTTTGTGACCATGACTCATAATATTTACATTCTAATTTTGGTATTATATCTCATTTTGTGCTTACAAAATTTTATATACTATGGAGTTTACAAACTAGATTGGTATGTGATCATCTATGTTGTTAGATTTCTCCTTACTTCTCTTTGTCAATTGCATGGAGTGAATCATAATTTATTTTAGTTTATGATGTTTTTATTCTCTCTTATAAGAAATATTTCACAACTGTTTATCACTATTACATGTGTTTTATCATTAAAATATCAACAAAATGCATCAAATATGTCAATAATATAAGAGACTTTATGAATGAACCCAAGGATAACACTAATCCTCCTAATAGCACTCATAAAGTGCCTAATAATGACAATGATATAGATCTAGCTAATAGTGATCCCATTATAGTAAGAAATAGATGTGTTCACTAACATACATTAATAGATAGTCTTAAGGAAGCTAGTTAATGTAGTTCCTTGGATGACCTCACACAGTTTTCCTTTTATCAAAATTGTATCCATAACCTAGATGTTAGACATATTCTTGGTGATTTTTCTCTGTGAATATTGGATAGACAAGAAGTTCTTGATAATCTTTTTCCTTCAACACGTAAGGATGATAAGAATATTGATAGGAAACTCCTCAAGGAGAATATTCATCCCTTTATTCCTTATTATACCACACATTTCCATAAGTTTCAAAATGATTCTCCTTCACATTCTACATTAGAGGCCAATTGTAATGTGTACAATGGCTTAGGATTTATCATTAATGAGAAAGGTACTAAGGTTCCTATAGATCCTCCTACATAATTAATTAATTGTAGTTTAAGTTTTGTAACTCAAGATATTTCTTTTCCTTTATCATCTCAACCAAAACCTCTACATGACATTTTTTTAATTAGTACCATACATTTCCCCATCACCTTTTTTATGACTATTTGGATTTGGATAAAAGAATCTTTTAGGGATTCAAATATGACTCTAGAATCTAATTTTATTATAGAAATAGATGTCTAGGTTCAACTCAAGTAATTTCCTACGCTTACTTCTCTTGAGATGAATAACTATGACAATAGTATTACTATCATTGAATATTCTTCCAAAGCCTCCTTATTGTTGGATCTGAGTAAGAAAAATTCTACTTTCAATGACTTTTATGAAGAAAGGGAACACGATGAAATTGAAGCTTTGTGGTGTAGGGGCACCCAAGCAAGGAGTTGATCATATGAAGACATCAAGAATAAAAGGATCTCAAAAGACACCATTGAGGGTTAATTAGAATTTCCTAAGGGCCATTATGGCATATTTCATTGATCAAACCAATAAAATATGTATGAATCCTAAAGGTCCTGATAAGGACCATAGGATCAAGTGAATGTAAGGGGGGCCAAAAGTGCCCATAAGGAATTAAGATGAGTTGTAAGGGTATTGGAAAGGATAATTTAGTCCTATAGAACATTTAGAAAAAGTATCAATAAGTTTCCAACTCATTAAAGCAAGAAAATATAAGTTAGAAATTCAAAATTTTGAATTTTAACAACTAGTATATTTTTGGAGGGAAACTAAGTTTAAGGCCTTTAATGGACTTTTTATATATTGAAACAAACTTTCTTCAATTGGAATAGTTAGAACACACCCTAAATATCCTAGTCAAGGCATAGAGCCAAACATGAGTATAGATTGGAGAGCATTTTGTATAGATTGGTTGAGGAAAATCAATAAAAAGTTCATTTTACTTGCAAGTCCTTATGATCCACTGATTGATTTTCATTACTTTTGAATGTCTTGAATTCTATTTTGTTGTATCCATACAAAAGTTACTAACAAGGCTTGGGAAATAACATAGATCCTAACTAGTTTTGATTTCTTTTAGAATATAATGATCATATCATGGAGGTAAGAATTTGGTTCCTTTGAAATGAGGTAACCATTTAATGTGACTATAAAGTGAAGAAGTTGTTGGTGATCACCATCTACAAGCTTGGAAAGAACACTAATTCATGGCTAAGGTATAGCAATAGAGAATGTATCGACTTGAGGGAAAAATTTTATGTTCTAAAAAATTATTACATGTTGAGGGGATGGTGGAACAAGTTTTTTTTGGTCAAGATAGAGATTGGAAGGCTTAGATTGAATAAGCCCTAGTTTTGGAGCGTTTCTAAAGAGCAATTTGGGGCTTTTATACTTAGAAAACTCATAGGGTAAAATTGAATGGATATTAATATAATTGGGAACTAATTAACCTTATATTAAAATTTTCAATGTTTAGGGATGAGATTCATGAGGGGTTCCTTCATAAATGCACCATCATTTTAAGCCTAAAACATGCACAATTGCTTGGTTGAAGGGTTTGGTCCAAAACATATGCTAGTAAAATTTTAGTATGATTTAGAGAATCCAAATGCGTATTTAAATATGTTTTTTAAAAAAAAAATTCCTTTACAAAAAATTGAGAAAATATTTAATTTCACTTGTTGGAGGCCTATTTGGGGCCAATAGGCCTAGTACATAGAGTTAGTTGGGTTTTCCTTGGAGATAGGTGTAATTCCCCTAAATTGACACATTGGTATTCTGAACCAATTTTGGTTTATCAATCTTACTTAAGTCCTATTGTACTAGGTATTTATGATTCTGATTATCTCTAATTGACCTAAGTGTCAAATGTAGAAAATTATTAATCTATATTAATCACATGCTTTATTTAATTCTTAAATATGGATCAAAATTAGGTAAAGTAGTATCCTAATCTAATTAAGTTAATTATAAGTCTAAGTACTTTAAATAAAATTAAATCCACCCTCTTTAACTAATACACATAAAGAAGGAATTAAAATACATATATATATATATCATAAATGTTGAAACTATTTATTTATTTAATTAGGATATTCTATTATGATGTCATATTTGAATGGATCAATATTCTTTCCTATTTCATCTCACATGAAAAAGGAATTAATAATATTGATTAATTCAATTATGTCCCCATAATTGTTGAAACTAATTATTTAATTAATTAGAAAAATAATTATGAGCACATATTTGAATGGATCAATGTTATCTACTATCTCATCTCATTCAAATCCATAAAAAATGGACAACTTAATCTCACCTTCAATTAGGATTGTCTATACAGTACGATATTGACTGTTGATAAGGTCCAAGGTTCTATAAAAGAAACCTTCAATCTCTCATTTTGAAAGAGACACGTGAAAAGTATTGAATTAATGCTGATTTGATCACTCATGTGCCTTGCATTCAAATTGCTCTTTCTTTCATATGCTTATCATTTAGATTGAAATGCATTCATTTAGTTATTACTTTCCATTGTTCTTACATTGATTTCAATTTAATTTAAATTAATCTAATATTTTTGCATTCAAAAAATATCAAAAACATAGATTAGATTGAATTTGCATTCTTTCAAAATCCTTCGTACTAGTTTGGTCTAGTTGTCGATTTCTTAATTCTGAGAGTGAATAGCAAAACCCCATCTAGTTAGAAGGAAATACGTCACCTTGTAAAGGCATATCAAATGAACAATCCCATATTCATTTTGGGATTTTTTGACATGTAAAGATCATGTTGAAGTGTGTGTGGATATAGAGGCCCGTAATTAACGCTCACATTTCTAGCGCCCACCATGGGGCAAAGAAATCAATTTTCTAGCCTCATTTTTAAATTATTTTTTGACATTCTAACATTTTGTCATACAAATTTAACAAATTCTTGAGCAACAAGATCATTCCTTGCCTGAAGAAACTAAATCTTCACATTCCTCTCTACACTTTCTCGCATGATAAAGTGTATGCTCATGTGAAGAAAGCAATTTCTCATATGACACATAGTGTATCCTCGTGCAAAACCCTGTAGAGTCTTGCATGAGACTTGATACCAGTAAAGGAAAATTTTTATTTTATGAACTCTATTTTTCACAAATTTGTTGATCTAACACTTGTTTCTGAAGCATCTATATCTTTGGTTTCTAATTTTTTAAGTAGCTTAACAATGGTGTGCAAATCGATTGTCAAAGATACCTTGTCATGAATATGCAAACAATGCTAGTAGTTTGATTATGGGACATTTTGTCAAAGATACACTTTTCAAAGAAAAAATTCAAACCCACTCAAATAATGTGTCTATTTTAATGCTTTCTTACACTTATAGTTTAATAGGGCTTGTGAACTTTGTAGGGCTCTAGATAAAGGAATAGGGGAGTATGCTCTTTGCCACTTGGAAGTGATTTCTAAGAGTAAATTAGAAACCTAGATGCCTTTGGAAGATGGTAACCGAGGGAGGCAAGAAATTTAGTGGTTCTCCTAAGAAATCTTTTTTATGAAGAGATGATGATTTCCTTTTAGGAAAATCAAAATCTTGGAAAAAGATAGGTTGGGACTGATAAGATAACTTGGTCATGAACATGTTTTGCGTGTTTGGGTAAGGTGATGAGGTAGAGGAGTATACTCTTTTCCCTTTGGGAAAATCAAAAACTTAGACCCTTGAAACCAAGCTACAGTCTGAGACAACCTTTAGAGGGCTTGCCAGAGCAATCCAACCTCTGGGAATGACCTAAGTGAGCACACACCTAATGCTAGTGATTCCAACTCATTCTAATAAAGAATCTTTGTAGAGAAGAAGACTCCAAAGCCATGTTAATTTCTTCTTCTTGGTTCTGATATTGCATATCAAGAAAAGGCTTTATTTGTTGCATTAGGCGATGCCACCCCTAGTCTTACTATTCAAGTGTGTGCACTTATAGATGTTAGTGTGGGCTTCTGGCCTCAATTTCATTCATGAATCCACTAGGGATTAATAGAAACAGAAGCCTATTAAAAACTGTGTAGATAGTTGCTACCCAGCTCACCTCTGAAAGAGGGCATAATCTTTGTGCAAGGAGGGGGAAGAATCTCTCCTGTAGATCTTCACCATAGGCATGTACCTAGATGTTAGAAGGTGGTATATGCCCTTGACCCCTACCACAAGGGTTCTCATTGAGTATATATGTTATTGAGTCCTTGGAATACACTAAAAACATAGGCACCCTCTAGTGGAGTGACACAACTGCATGAGGTGAACACATGTGCATAAGTTGTGAGACAAAGATTTTGGTGCCTCTGCTATTTCTAGTTATAGGGATAAAAGAGTGTCTTTTTTGAGTCTACAAATTTTCCAAATCATCCAAACAACAAAAAGGTCAAGACTCTCCCGTCCCTCCAATTTTTTTTTCCTCGGTAAGATTATTTATGACTACCGTTTGCATCCCTTATCTGAAAAACAATTGTCTACTTACAAACCAACATGATGTCCAAAGTCTAAAAATGATGTCCATGTTTGATTGAAACTTACAAATGCTATCAATTCTTTGTTCATAAACTACTAAAATCATCATAATCTTTTCAAGTATAGTCTAAACCTATCAATTTTTTCATTTTCTTTCCTAAAGTTCCACAAAATTTCACATGAGAAAACACCTTTAGGACTGTCAATTAGCATTTCCTCACACGGTGCTCTATACTTCCTCGCACAAGAAGCTAAGAATCCTTACACAAGAATTTACCCAAATACTACAATTTTGGTCAAAATTTTGTCTTTATTGTCAGCTTGTCACTTCCTCATGTGTTTCTATTTGAATCTTTGTGCAATAAAATACCTTGCAAATTGTTGTTTTGAAGTCTTGCACAGCTCTATGTACTTCCTCGTGTGGGTCTATCTGAATCCTCGCATGAGATTTGGTCATTAAACTATCAAAATTGGTTTGTTTGAGGTGTTTCCTTGCTCGGTTATCTATAGTTACTCTCCTAAGAGTCCTTTCCTTGTGTGAGTCTATCCAAAATTGTCCAAAAATAGTGATCTATTTTAAGCTCCCTCATTAAAACTCAATCCAAATCTGATCTATGTCTAAAAATGTTTAGTCATTCCTCTGTCTACAATATTCAAAAACTTAGATATCTTTCTTAGTTGATCACTTGATCTGCACACAAACTAGTTTCCTTACCTTGTTGTCCTATTTTCTCTCTTATGTTTGTCCTATCTTGTGTCACGATAGTCAAAACTCTTAATTTTTCTAGCCATTTCTATGACCATTTGTACCTAGATATACAACATGCTTACTTACTTTGAGACAACATTCTAGTGTGATTCTTGTTCAAAATTTGTCTTAAGTCATTATCTATGACTGTTGCAATAAGGAGTGGAAACGTGTTTCCTCCCCATAGACCAAGATGTGGTAGAGATAGAGGTAGAAATTATGGTAGAGGTCACTCCTAGCTTTACATATAGTCTAAATGATCTCTTTCACCTGTTGGTCCACCTAATGCTCAGAAAATATTTTCCATAAACTTACAACAAACTAGGAAACCATTATATCAAGAACATTCAGATATTGACAAGACACCTATGCAATTAAAAAAAACAATTGAACTTTTTTTCCAAACACCTATACAATAGAAACATATTGAAACCTTCTACACTCTTAGAATGTTTGATCAAGATCAAGAAACATGATACAATAGTAGGAGACAAGACCAACAAGATTACCAAAGAAATGAAAGGATGAAAGTACCTTACACCTATGCGAATGAGTATGTGGATAGTGAAGAGATACCCCTAGAAGACATAGAGAAATATCATAAGGATAAAAACTTTTAGATGATTTTCTCAGCTGCATGATGCCTTCTGACGTATCTAGAAAGTAAAGATACCTTCTTTCTAAATTCACTTGGTTCACCATGCTCAAAATGATCTTCTGAATCATGCTTAGATCCCACTATCTATGACTTGGGTCCTTTAGACTGTGACTCAATTTCCACTTGTTGAAACTTAGGTCCTTCTGACTACAACTTGGGTCCTTTTGACAGTGACTCGGGTTGTACTAGCTACAACTTAGTTTGAATTCGAGATTTAGGGGAGTCAGGTGGTGGAGACTGTTGATTTCCACTTGCATTTTCTTGAATCTCAGGTATAGTATCAGGTTCAAAGTAGACAAAGTTTTTGTAGTTTTTAGGTTCTTTTCTACCTTGTTCTTCACTCTTTTCTGCAAACTCATCAACTTTCACATGTGTACTTTCTATGACTTTGTGAGTAGAAAGATTTAGACATTTATATGATTTGATCTTGTTGGAGTATCACAAGAATATTCCTTCATCACTTTTCACATCAAATTTTTCATTCCTAGATTCTTTCAAGATATAAAATTTGCTTCCAAATACTTTGAAATAATAGACATTAGTTTTATAACCATACCATAATTCATAAGGTGTTTGATCTTAGTGCTTCAGATGAACTTGATTTAAGGTATGAACTATTGTGCTGATTGCTTCCTTTCAGTATTTGATTGCAATATTTTTTTCTATCATCGGCGTTCTTGCACAATCCATGATGGATCTATTTCTTCTTTCTACTATACCATTCTTTTGAGGTGTACTAGGTGCAGATACATGTCTTTTGATTCCTCTTTCATTATAGAATTTATTGAATTTATTTGAGATGAATTCTCCTCCTCTATTTGACCTTAGACACTTTAGTTTCTTTCCTGTTTCTTTCTCCACTCTGGCCAAATACCACTTGAATTTTTGAAAGGCTTCATATTTATCTTTTAGGTACATAACTCATCATCTTGGAATAATCATCAACAAATAAAATAAAGTAATTATCTCCACAGTAGCTTTCTGTGCCAATGGTTCCACAAAGATCTATATGAACCAGCTCCAGAACTTCTTCAGAATGATAATTCTTTCTTTTGAAACTTGTCTTTCCTATCTTCCTAATTTGAAAATTTTTTCACATACCCATATCAGGTTTCTTTAGACTAGGAATACCTCTCACTCTTCTCTTCTTTCTTATGTTGACCAGGTTATCAAAATTCACATGACACAACCTTCTATGCCATGACCAAATTTCGTCTACTTAAGCTAGAAAATATGAAATTTCAATTAGATCTAGATATAATAAATAACCTTTGGTTTTATTGGAAATCCCTATTGGATACAACTATTTAATTGTGTGTTGTCTTTGATGTTACACAAATATCATATTAGTTATCAGTTAGAGTCTACCGAACTCAGATGGTCAGTAAGGCAAGAGATAGAGTCTACCGAGCTCAAAAGGTTAGCAAAGAAGTGTCAACTGAGTGTTCTTAGGCTTTACCTTACACAGATAGTTGTTACCGAGCTTTCAAGGTTAAGCAAGGCAATTTAGTGTCTACTGCGCTTACTCGGTCATCAAAATAAAGTATGGTAGAAAACAATTTCTACCGAGCTCTCATGGAAAACAAAGGAAATTCAGTTCTTACCGAGTTCACTCGGCAACCAAAGGATTTTGAAAAAATTGCAATGTTAACCAAGTTGAGATGGTTAACTTAGGGAGTTATTTCTGGAGCAGTGTTTATTGAGTAGGGTCGACCAATGAAGGATTTCATTATTTTGTAAAATAAAGTTTATTTGTTTAATGTAATATCTGTAGCCGACTGATGTATGGTTTATTGGTAAATTTAACTTGTAAATGAGCTGACTTGATAATTTGAATGGTATATATAAGAGGTCAAGTTGCGAATTCTAAGTGCGTGGTGGATTTGATGTAATGTGAATGAGAAGGAGGACTGATTATTGTGAGAGAGAATTTTGAAGGATGATCAAAGATCATTGAGGAGCAGAAAAGCTATATTTGATTGAGAAAGATCTAATAGTGCAGAATAGAGATTTGTAATCAAAAAATTCAATTGCATCTTATTTAGGTCAATTCATTGTTACTTTCTAACCATTGTAGCGGTGATTTCAAAATCTCTTAATAGAGTTGGTTTAATAGCCATTTTGTAAATCCTCTAACAAGATGACAAGTGCAATGGCAAGAAAGACTTCAAATCATTCAAGGATAAAGGTAAGAAAACATGCTTCATGGCTAAAGATTCTAATGATTCTGATGACGAAGAAGAAGATGAAATTGTTTACATTGCTATAAAGGATGAATCTGATAATGATGAAGAAATGGCACTCATTTCTCATATAAGAAAAAATGATACATGGATTGTAGATAGTGATTGTTCTCATCACATGACTGGTGATAAAAGTAAGTTTGAACATTTTGAAAACTATGATGGTGGCAATGTGAGATTTGGTAATAATGAACCTTGTTGCGTAAAAGGAAAAGGAAGAATCTCTCTAACCAAAGAACTTGTATGTGACAATGCTTATTGGGTAAAAGGTCTAAAACACAATCTGTTGAGTGTGGCACAACTAATCAATAATGGATTCAAAGTGGAATTCATGCATGAAAAAGCAAGACTACTGGATGGCAAAGGAAAATTGATTGGATCAGGCACTCAAACAAAAGGTAATTTTCTTTATCTTGAACTTGGTGAATGTTCATGTTTTACTACTCAAGTTGAAGAAAGTTGGTTAAGGCATAGGAGGTTATGTCATGTGAACTTTGATAACTTGGTAAAAATAAGTAAATTTAGGAAAGTAAGAGGCATTCCTAACATAAACAAACTTGAGGTTGGTCTATGCAAGAATTGTCAAATTGGCAAGATGGGAAAAACTAGCTTTAAAAGCAAGAACTATCAGTCTGAAGAAATTTTAGAAATTGTGCATACTAATTTGTGTGGACCTATTGGCATTGAAATTTATACTGGTGAAAAATTCTTCATTCTTTTTTTTGATGATTACTCAAGAATGATGACTATCATATACCTAAGAGAGAAATTTGAATCATTTGAAAAGTTCAAATGATATTTGGCCAGAGTAGAAAAGGAAATAGGTAAAATATTGAAATGTTTAAGGTCATATAGAGGTGGTGAATTCATTTCACATGAGGTCAATAACTTTTGCATTGAAAGGGGAATCCAAAGATAGGTTTCAGCACCTAGAACTCCTGAACAAAATGGAATAGCTAAAAGAAGGAATAGATCTATCATGGACTATGTAAGAACCTTAATGATTGAGAAGAGCATTGCTATCAAATACTAGAAGGAAGCTATCAGAACTGCAGTTCATACCTTGAACCAAGTACAGCTAAAGAAGGACTTGTTCAAAACGCCCTATGAGCTATGGTATGGCTACAAACCCAATGTAAGTTACCTAAAAGTATTTAGAAGCAAATGTTACATTTTGAAAGAATCTAGAAAAGGTAAATTTGATGTAAAGGGTGATGAAGGAATATTTTTGGGATATTCTTGCAAAATTAAAGCATATAGATGTTTGAATTTGTCTACTCACAAATTCATAGAAAGTGCACATGTGAAAGTTGATGAGTTTGTAGAAAGAACTGAAGAAGAAAGAAAAAGGGAACCTTAAGACTACAGGAGATTTGTTTACATTGAACCTGATACAATGCCAAATACACCTGTCAATCAGGAATCTTCAACTCCTGAGTCTTTAGTAATCGAGTCATAGGAAGTTCAAACCGAGCTAATACCTACTAAGTTGCAAGAACCTGAGTTGAAAATAGAAGCTATCGAATCAATAGCTATCAAGCCCAAGCAACCAGAACTAGAACCAGAAGTTGAAGCACAGAAGGATAACAATGCAAGTCATTCAAAAGGCAAGGAGCCTATGTTAGCCAAGTATGTCAGGAAACATCATGCACTAGATCAGATCATTGGAGATAAATCAAAAGGAACAATGACGAGAAGTAAGTTGAAAGGCACTTGTTTACTTGCTGATTTTGAACCTAGAAATGTCAAATATGCATTAGAAAATGAAAGTTGGATTGAAGCTTTGAATGAAGAGATAGAACAAATAGAGAAAAATGAAACATGGACTCTTATACCTAGACCTAAAGACAAAAAATGTGATTAGAAATAAGTGGGTATTCAGAAACAAGTTAAATGAAGATGGTAAGGTGTTAAGGAACAAAGCTAGACTGGTATGCAAAGGATACTCTCAAGAAGAAGGTGTAGACTATGGAGAGACTTTTTCTCCTTTTGCAAGATTAGAAGGTGTCAGAACCTTACTTGCATATGCTACATACAAAGGATTCAAACTCTATCAGATGGATGTTAAGTTAGCATTTCTCAA
The DNA here is from genome assembly GCA_028749045.1 of Cupressus sempervirens. NCBI lineage: Eukaryota > Viridiplantae > Streptophyta > Pinopsida > Cupressales > Cupressaceae > Cupressus > Cupressus sempervirens. The sequence goes on along the minus strand of CM053793.1, from coordinate 242,957,481 downwards.
TGGCATACTGGATGAAGAGGTTTCCATTGAACAACTTGAAGGTTTTGTTGATCCAGATAAAAAGGACATGGTCTGCAAATTACATAAAGCATTATATGGTCTAAAACAAGCCCCTAGAGCATGGTATCAAAGACTGCATAACTATCTTATTCAGATTGGTTTTCAAAGAACTAATGATAACAGTAGCTTGTACATCAAGGACGGACTAGCTAATAAGATTGTTTTGGCAAAAATATTTGTAGATGATACTTTGTTCACAAGAAATGATGATATTTGTAAAGAATTTCAGAACAAATGAACAAGGAATTTGAAATGTCAATGTTTCATGAGATCAAACTCTTCATTGGTCTTCACATTCATCAAAGTAAGAATGACATCTACATCACTCAATCTAAATACATCAAGGAGATACTGAAATTTTTTGGTATGGAAGATTGCAAACTAGTTGGAACTCCTATGTGTACTGGATTGAAACTTACCAGGGATGATGAATCAAAGGAAGTGGATCAGACATTGTATAGATCTATGATTGGAAAGTTGCAGTATGTAGTGCACACAAGACCAAACATTACCCTTGCAGTAGGAATTGTAGCAAGATTTTCAGCAAAACCAAAATAAAATCACATGATGGCAATCAAAAGGATCATGAGATATATAAAAGGAACTAAAGATTATGGATTATGGTATAAACTTGGAGGAAATTTGGATTTAAAAGTGTTCATTGATGCAGATTGGGCAAGGAATGTTGATAATATAAAGAGTACAAGTGGAGGAGCTTTCTTTCTTGGAAAGAAGTTAGTTTCTTGGACAAGTAAAAAGTAGAATTGTACATCCCAATCCACAACAGAGGCTGAATATGTTGTAGCAGCAGTAAATTGCTCAAACATTGTGTGGTTCAAATAGTTATTGGAAGGTATGAAGCAAGAAATCAAGGAACCTATTGTTATGTTTTGTGACAATACAAGTGCAATTAACATATCTAAGAATCCAGTGATGCATTCAAAAACCAAGCATATTTCTATAAATGATCACTTTAATAGAGAATTGGTACAGGAAAAGGAAATCAAATTGGAATGTGTCCATACAAAGGAACAAATTGCTAACATATTCACAAATCCTTTACCTAAGGATGCATTCTTGTATCTAAGAGGTAAGTTAGGAGTCGTTCCCCTATCTGAAGCTCACTAAAATATAGTTTTAGTGATGCATCAACAGGAACATAATTGAAGATCTATCAGTTGATGCAACAAAGTAATGAAGACATTGCATATGAATCAATACATAAGGTACAATGCTATTCATTTGATTTGTGTTTTCTTTGGCATGTGTTGTCAAAGAGGGAGAGTTTACTATCATATCTTTTTGAAAATTGCAAGAAAAAGAGAATTTATGTAAGTTGAAGAGATTACTATGAAAGAGGGAGATTACTGTATGAAATGTAAAAAGGTGAAGCATTCTGTCAGTAAAGACTTGTTTTCAAATTTCATTCAGCTATGACATGTTGTGTTGCCATCAATGCCAAAGAGGGAGATTGTTGGATACAATTGTTCAATTGTGTGTTGTCTTTGATGTTACACAAATGTCATATCAGTTATTAGTTAGAGTCTACCAAGCTTAGATGGTCAGCAAGGCAAGAGACAAAGTCTACTAAGCTCAGAAGGTTAGCAAAGAAGGTTTATAGTGTCTACCAAGCACTCTTAGGCTTTACCTTGCACAATCAATTGTTACCGAGCTTTCAAGGTTAAGCAAGGCAATTTAGTGGCTACCGAGCTTACTCGGTCATCAAAAGAAAATATGGCAAAAAACAATTTCTACCGAGCTCTCATGGATAACAAAGGAAATTTAGTTCTTACTGAGTTCACTCGACAGCCAAAGGATTTTACAGAAATTACAGTGTTAACTGAGCTGAGATGGTTAACTCAGAGAATTATTTTTGGAGCAGTGTTTACCAAGCAGGGTCAGCTAATGAAGGATTTAATTATTTTTTAAAATAAAGTTTATTTGTTTAATGTGATATCTGTAGTTGATTGATGTATGGTTTATTGGTAAATGTAACTTGTGAATGAGCCAACTTGATAATCTGAATGGTATATATAAGAGGTCAAGTTGCGAATTCTAAGTGTGTGATGGATTTGATGTAATGTGAATGAGAAGGAGGACTGATTATTGTGAGAGCGAATTTTGAAGGATGATCACAGATCATTGAGGAGAAACAAAGCTATATTTGTTTGAGAAGGATCTAATAGTGTAGAATAGAGATCTATAATCAAAAAATTTAGTTGCATCTTATTCAGGTCAATTCATTTTTACTTTCTAACCATTGTAGCAGTGATTTCAAAATCTCTTAACAGAGTTGGTTTAATAGCCATTTTGTAAATCCTCTAACAAGGTGACAGTTTAGTTGAATTGTTCTAAAGACCTCTAGCAAGGCCATTCTTAATAGGGTCACACCTAATAGTGTGTATTGTAACCTCTAATAGGGTTGGCTCCTGACAGGGCTCACTTTAGAAGAGTGAGAATTGGTAGCTAGTTACTTGGTGGTTTTTCCCATATTGGGTTTCCACGTTAAATCTAGTGTCTCTTGTGTTCATGTTATTTACTTTTTCATGCATGTTGATAATTATGAATGCTTGAAGATTAGTAACAAGTTAATCTACTAAGTTACATCATTTTTATACTGTTTACTGAGTATCAGCATTAACTAGTTATTTAAAACATCTAAGGGATTTGTGTATTTGTTTTTGTGGTAGTTGATTCACTTCCCCCCCACCCCCCCCCCTCTCAGTTGCTCCATCTATAATTCCAACAATCCCAACTAGATTTCCTTTCTGATCTGGCAGCTTGGCCTTGCCATTCATGAATTCTACCTTGAATCCAATGTTATTCAATTACGCCACACTAAGTAGATTGTGTTTCAATCCTTCAACCCAGTAATCATTGTTACATATGAGTTCATTACTTAATGAAATGTAACCTTTTGCTTTTACATTTCAAAGTTTATCCTTTCCAAATTTGACAATCCCACCATCATAGTGTTCCAAGTGCTCAAATTTAGACTTATCGCCAGTCATGTGGTGAAAAAAATACTATAAATAATCCATGTGTCATTTTTGCTAATATGAGAAATGAGGGCCATCTTGTCATTTTCATCATCCAATTAATCTTTCACAACAATGTAAACCATTTCATCTTCATCACTACTATCAAAGTCTTTAGCCATGTAAAAATATTTCTTACCTTTATCCTAGTAGTCTTTGTAGCTTTTGGAATCTTTCTTGCCTTTGAACTTGTCATGCTTCTTTTCTTCTTTTCCTTCTTTGTGTGGACACCTTGCAGCAATGTGACCAACTTCTTCACAAGAGAAATAGGATTAGAGGTATTTTACCTTTGTACTTTCCTTTGCCTTTAGGGAATCTTCTTGCAATCAAGGGTTCAATTAATTCAAGGTCATTATCAAAATTGTCTTCATCTTCACTGTTAGACATTTTGCTTTTACATTTTCCACCTTTCTTCTCAAGTGATAGTTTAGCCTAAAATGCAGACTCAATGCTACCAAAGTTAGGAACATAGTTATCAAAGTTATCTAACTCAAAGGCTATCAAGCTTCCCATTAGTATAGCCAAAGTTATATCATTTTTAGGATCACATGTCATCTCTTTAATAACTAACACTCTAATTGCGTAAACATGAAGAAGAGTTCTGAGTACCTTGCTAACTATTGTCACATCATCTATTTTCCCTCCTAAAGCTCTGATTGCACTTACACTTTGTAATGTCCCCGATTAGGACATTAGATTATAAATCTCAATTCTTCCTATATTTTCCTATGATTTATCCGTGTATGCAATCTCTGAATATATTCCCCTTTATCTCCTAAATAATTGATGCCCTTCTCCTTTGTATTTGTAATCATTTATATATGTCATTGTGAGAAGGGATGTGACTATTCAAATTAGTTTTATTATATATTAATATTTAATATTAAAATATTATTATATATGTGAGTCATGTCATATGCAATTTATTTCTCTATTAAATATTACAATTATAATGTAATATCATATTATATGATAATGATTTTACTATAAGATTATTGATATTATATTATTATTACTATTTTATTTATTAATACTAATTTGACCTTATTATTTTATTAGTATTACATTAGTAATATATTATTTTATTCTTTAATAATATATTACATTATCAAATATATATTTTTATAATTATATTTATTCATCATGAAATTATAATATTTTTATATATAGTCATTTACTCTAATAATTTAATATATATAATAATTCACCTATATTACCATAATTAGGGGACATGACACACTTGCTTTGATTCTTTCACTATATTTTGCAATGTTTTCATCTACTCTCATCTTCATCTAATAAAATTGACCTCCTAGACTTTCTACCTTAGATCTTGTCACATTGTCATCCCCTCCATAGATATCTTTAAGCTTGTTCCACATTTCATGAGTAGTAGGACAATCTTTGACTTCATCAAATTCAACATAATTGAGAGTAAAGGCAATGTCAATCATCATTATGTTGTGATTATTCTTTTCAATAATTTGATGCACAAATAAAGGTCCAATAGGTATATTTTTGGCCCGTGTCTCTAATAGTTTCCAAAATTAGCTTCATGATTTCCTGCCATGCTTGGAAGTTATCGCTGTTCAGCTTAGGAATCTCCCTTCTATAAGATATCTTGATCTTTAGCTTAGGTCCTTGAAACCTTATCTACAAGCACCAAATTCTCTGATACCAACTGCTGGAAATAGAAAAGAGTGACTGAGAGGGGAGAGGTGAATTAGTTACCACAAAAGAAAATCCAAAATTTCCTTTAAGACATCAACATGATATAAAACCAATAAGCTGTTGTAACTCAGTTAACACTGAGTATCCTATTATAACTTGGTTAACACTAAACATACAGATCTTAAGATATTAATGTGACTAACCTTAATTAACTTAGTTGAAGAAACATAAAGAAAATAACATGAACACCTAAGACACCAAGATTTAATGTGGAAACCCCATGTGGGAAAACCACCAATTATAATTAGTTGCTATTTTTCACTCTTTTGAAGTGAGCCTTGTTAGGAGCCAACCTTGTTAAAGGTTACAAAACACACTATTATGTGTGATCCCATTAAAAGATTTAATTCACCCTATTAGGAGTGGCCTTGTTAGAGGTTTTTAGAGACTTCAATCCAGAATGCCACCTTTTTAGAGGATTTACCAAATAGTTGTTAGGCTAACTCTATTAGGAGATTTGATTCACTGCTACAATTATTGGAGAGTAATAGTGAATTAACCTAATTGTTGATTCTAGATCTCTGTTCTAGCTTGAATACTTGATCCTCCTTGATCAAAATGTTCTTTGCAGCTCAAGCAACTTGGATACTTTGACATCCTTCCAATTTGCTTCCTTAATTTATCTTCTTCAATTCCATGTTTCCTCTCTTCAATCCTCAACTTGACCTTATACTTATATGAATAATATTTTCAAGCCAGCTTGAATATACTTTTAATCAAACAATTTTCACTCCTTAAGTTGGTTTGAATTAACCAATAGATCTATCAAACTCAATATATTGTCAGTCAACTAATATATAATTGAGTACTCGGTGAACTCAGAGAAACTCTTCGTTAACCCACCCAACTCGGTCAATATTGATTTTGAACTAAATTTCCTTTGGTGACAGAGTGAACTTGGTTAACATAATATCCATTCTAACTTTCCTTTAGTAATCGAGTGAACTTTGTTAACACAAGATCTACCTTTGATGCCCAAGTGATCTTGTTAAGAACTAACTCTTAACTTGGTTATAACTTGAATGCTCGACATACATAGGAAAATATCTTCAATGCTCGAGTGAGCTCAACAATTACTGACTTGCTTGGTAAGGCTTGACATTTTTTGTAACATCAAAGACAATATACAATTACATAATTATTTTTAACACATTCATTCTCACATCATCAAAATTTCCTCTCAAAATTTCTACTTTAGTCCTTAACACATTTTTGTCACCTCCATGGATTTTAGCCAACTTATCTCACATTTACTTTCTTGTAGTGCACCCGTTGAAATCATCAAACTCAATATAACTCAAGGAAGATGCCAAATCTATCATGATTTGATTTTTCTCCATTTTTTCAACAATCATGGGTATAGGTACTTCAACATATTCATTTTCCAAGTAGTACACTACAAAATCTCCAACTCTAGATAGATTTTATCTCATCAGTCATTACCATGCTGAAAATTTCTCCTTGTTTAGCTTAGGTACCGCTCTCTTGTACATCTTGATCTTTATCTTTAAGTTCCTTTAGGCTTTCCTTACAAGCACCAATGCTCCAATATCAAGTGAATCAGTTATCCTTATGTACCAATTCAAGTTTTAATAACTTCAAACAACTTATTCAACTTCATAAAATCACTTTCCCAATATATCAACTTATCAACAACTTAACTTATTCATTCATCACTAGCTCTTTGTTAAGTATATGCTAACTAACAGAAAATAAACAATAGTAAATAACATGCATCACACATATATGACACCAATATTTAATGTGGAAACCCAATTTGGGAAAAACCAAGTAACATGCGACCACTTTTCACTCTTATGAAGTGAGCTCAATTAAGAGCCATGTCTATTAAAGGTTACAAAATACACTATTGAGTGTGACCTAGTTAGAGGATATAATCGCCTTGTTAGGAGTGACCTTAGTAGAGGAATTTGGATCATTCCATTAGAATTTCACCTGGGATAGGTAGGTCCCTAGGTGAATAAGTTTCATAGCTAAGATGGCCCACCCACAGGCAAAGATATGGATGTTACTCCACCTAGCCTCCTCGTCCTCCTCGTTACCCTACATACAAACCCACCTCTAGCCTATATGATGATTAGGTCAACCTTGATTAAAAGAATTTATTGTCATATTGGTTAGAAAGTAACAACTAGGTTTGATCTATCAAGATACAACTCACTTTGAAAATTCATATCTCCATTTGGCTCATTTGTTGGTTCATTGACTGGACTTCATTATAATCTCCATCTTTCATCTGCTTGGCAATCCTTCAAGTAATCACACTTCACCAATCTTCTTCTTTTCCTCTTCTACTATGTTCTTCATAGGTTCTCCACAAAATCACCAATATAAAATGAATTAACCATGATTAACATCCCTTATGCCTCCTTAAATAGGTAGCTATGGTCTTTTTCCCACTTATAAATCACTATAGATCCTAGGGTTTGATTAGATTCATTGAATCTAATCATTGTTTTGTTCTTCTTCTCATTTCTTGAAACTTCTCTTTGAAATTCTTATATTTGATCACTTAACAAATTCAATTCATGCATTAAATATGTTAGCTTATCAATCCTTATCATCCATATGTTTTGACCAATGCAAAATTTCAACTATGTCGTCCTCAAAACTCAATTCTTCACAAACTATTAAAATGATGACACTTAGTCATCACTATGTTCATCTTCTCACTCATCACTAGATTACTAAGTCTCTACTATTTTGTCTCACTCAACTTACACTAGCTCACTCAATCTTTACTATGCTCGGTCACTAGTACATTTTCTTCTTCATTTTTCTCAACCATAACTAGTGCTTGGTTAATACTATTTTCTCGACCATCTCTTAAGTTCCTTAAACTCCTTCATTAGCCTGGTAAAACTAATACTTGGTCAAGCCTAATATTTTAATCAACTTCCTCTTTTCTCTTCTACACATCAACTCAATTAGCTTATTTACTTCATATCATGAGTAAACAACACATTATTTTTTTAAATACTATCTGATCAAGTGCCAATTATAATTCTAATATACTTGCTCCTCTTTACTCAAAAACTTCACTAGTTCATCTAGTTACCTCTATTTTCAAATCCTCTTCATCAATCAAGTGATATGACACTCTACACTATTGGCAACTATCTTTCCAGCAAGGTTTGACATCAATGAAAATACAACAATTATTCCAATTGTAGTTTCCAACATTTTGGTGGATAAGGTCTCATCTTGGTCAAGCCCTAGATTGAGAAATCCACCTTGAATCGATAAATATAAATATAAATGACTGAAACAAGATAAATGTAATTTTTTTGCACCTTTCTTGTAAAAATCCTTGTTAGTAAGGATTTTTCCTTATTGTATTTTGTAGATGTTAAATTTTGTATGTAAATATATGATATCTTCACAAGTTGCAATGAATCTACCATAAGAAAATCATGGAGCCATGGATGTAAGTGTGCATCAATTGAGAAGATGATGAATGCCTCAATGTAGATCTTCTCCCTTGATGACCAACAATATGCTATATCTTAAAGAGGAAATGCTCACAAATAATCCTTCAATGGTTGATGAAATATTCCTTGCTTGAATGTGTGGAATGATTGAATACCTTGAATACTTGGTCTCCTTAATCAAGTGTAGATTTCATAAAAGTGTGATCCCATGAAAGCATTTTATATCTAAAATAAAGCCTCTAAGGCTCCTTATATACTAATTTTTGGGTGGGAAGACAATACGAAGACAATATAGGATGATTGGAAAGTATGAATTAACAAATTAAAAACTTGAGGTTTTGAGGGCTCCAAGCCTTGCAATCCCTAGGGAAGAGGTTGACTTGGGTTGACCTCTTTTAGACTAGGTTGACTTGGGTCGACTTGTTCCCAGAGTAGGGAGAAGATCAACCATATAAAGCTCAAGAGGGATGCATAAAGATTTGGAAAGAAGGTAGAGAAAATAGGAGAAAGGGAGCACCGACTAGAGATCCATCTATGGTCTAGGAAGTCACCATGTGATGGGTGCTAAAAGATCTTAAAATACAAGTGTGCCCAATTTAAGATGGTACATCTAGTAGCTCTTCTCATGTATTTGGAAGCATAAACATGAGAAATAAATTAATTCTTGAGGAAATAATTACTAACAAACTAATGGCCATTGCGATTCATGGTGCCCTTCTCTCTAGAAATTGTTACAAATGTGATGCTAATACTGGAGAACTTGAAAAACCAAAAGTGGAGTTTATGAGCATGAAAGGAACATTGGAAGCATTCCTATATTATTCATGCGTGTTATACATAGTTCAAAAGCATCCCTTTATTTTTTACAAAAGGTGTTGGGAAAAGATGAAAGTAATGAGTTCTTTAAGTTCCCCTTGAATGAATGATTGACATGACTTTATCAAGTTTTATGCAACTACAATGGAGCTCAATAGGGATAGGCCCCCTTGTTTTGTTTACTTTTTTCTCCATTTTTTCTCATTGCCACCATGAGTATATTATGAATATTTTTTATATTTTCTTAGTTTTAAGTTGGAACATTGTAACTCAACATTTCTATGTTTATTGGGATGGCCCTACGTGACATTTTCACAAAACTTTTAGTACTACAAATGGTATATTGGATAGTAGATCTAAAGACATAAACTCTCTTTCTACAACGTGGATGGTTGATATTATCTAGTTTTTTAATATATTACTTGCTATATTTTTCTATTAATGTGTTCTTATTGTTAAATTATTTATTATATGTCCTTTGGGATTAATGGTCTGATTTTCCACAATGCGAAGATTTTCCTAAAAATGGTATGAAAATCAAATAGGTATATAGGTATCCTACAAGTTAGGGTTTAGTCTTACCAAATATTTTTTTAACCCTAAGAAAAATCTTATTCTAAATTAATTTGTTTCCCTAAAATAAGCTTTTTAGGGCATAAAATCGTAACCTCTTAGTTGGGAGAGAAAAAATCATTAATAAAAAGGAGGGGGGCATAATTGGTGGGAGGCCTTTAAGATTTTCTTTGCACTTCATAATTCTAGAAAATCTTGCACCGTAAGATCTTTTTAAGATCTACAGTGGTCGTTATATTGCATTGAAAGTTTTTGGTTACATTATCTTATGTGACATAGCAACCAAGTTTTGTGTTATGCCTGGGACCCAACTAATGTTTAAATTTCCTCATATTTCATCCAAACCGTAGAATCTTCCAAAATCAATGATGGTTTCTATATCGTGACTAGAAAATGGAAAGGTTTCATCAATAATGACATAGTGCCTTCCCACAAAATTGAATCATGGCAGGACCTCAAACAAATATGGTGCCAGGATCTTGAAGTCGTAAATAAGCTTTGCTAGCATGGTGGGTTGTTAGGTGTGTTAGGCACAATAGAGAATGGATTAAAGTAAGAATTGGCTATTTTCTTCTTCACGGTGATGGTTTTCTACAAGATTACGGTGGTCATTATGTTGCGACTAGGAAATTCATCATTCTCACTGGAAACGACATAGTGCCTTCCTATAAAAATGAAAAGCAATATGATTAACATGTCTCAAGCACTGTAAGAATGCTTCATCATTAATGAACCATGTAACCCTTATGGAATATTAGAAAGTAATTAATGCAATAAATAGTAATCAAAACATGCATCTTCCTTGTGCTAGATTCTTTCAGGTAACATGGGAAGTTGCTATGTTGCGACCTAGAAGTTCATTGTTTTGGCCGGTAATGAGATAGCACCTTCCCATTGAGTTAAAACATGACAGGACCAGAAAAAGGTGATGCCAAAAAATTAATTAATATAAGTGCTTTGCCAGCATGTCAAGTGAATTCTTTGTCATATGCTATGTGGATTCACTCCCACAGTAGGAACATGGTAGTTGATTTTCTAGAAAAGGCCTATCTATGATGTGATTCAAAATAATAGGGCTACTATGGATAAGGGGAAATAGGTAGTAGGATCAACTAGTGTAGTTCTAAAAGAAAGACCTAATGAACCCTCACCTAAAAGTCAGAAGATAATAAGGGAACAGACACCCCAAGTTGAAGAATATTACCCACACAATCCCCACTACAAATTGGAGATGAATAAATCACCAGAGAGCAAATGGAATAGCTCGGATCCCAAGGGGAAATATTCATCACACAAGTTGAATTAGAGGAAGATAATATACAGGAACCTCCAATGCCAAGCTTAGAGCTAACAATAGTAGATTATAGAGGAAAAGAATTGGATCCTGTGATTGAACAAGCTAGTCAAGAATTTTTATCTGATGATAATTTTGTTAAAAAAAGAGCATTCCACCAATTTTCTTGGAGAATCAACATGGGAAAGTTTGCGGAGAGATGCAATACTTATTGAAACCAGAGCATCGAGAAATGGATGAGGAAGATGTATAGAATTAGATCAAAGGAGAAATGCTACAAGAATTCCAAAGTATGACCCCTAAAGAGGGGAGACAAAAGGTAAAAGCATCTAGTATTTTATTATTATCCAATTGGGATATAGCAGATGCTCTAGTTTTCAATTCTATTGTAGGTAGATTGAGTATAGAGGATCAAAATAAGAAGGAAATAAAAGGTGTCAAATTCAGTGAGGACCAAGCTGCATTAGTCATTTAGTCAATAAGGAAAGGTTCTAGGACTAGTTCCTCACAGTCAAATGATACTGGATTGATGGGAAACATAATTGTGAAGATAGTAGAGGATACAACTAATGTAGAAGCTAAAAATTGGGGTGTTGGCGTATCTAACTTGACTTTAGCCAATACAAAGAGAGATCAGAAAGAAAAGCTAGAATTACAGGACAGATATGAGAAACTTTTGGTTGCATATAATAAAGAAGTTCAAAAAAGAATTTAACTTGAAAATAAAGTAGTGGGAAAATCTACTAGGTGACAAATTACTTATCCTCACCTTTCAGTGGAATCTTCTAGGCCTACTCCTTTCATTGAGATCCATGATACTCCACAAAGGCTAGAGTTTTATATTGTTGATGAGTTGGAGGAAGAAAAGAGTAAGCTAAAAGCCTTATAGGATGAATTGACCTATCAATATAGTGAAAAACTCAGAAAGGTAATCTTATATCTGGTAGATAAGATTGACTAGCCTACATTTTATGAGTAGTTGGTGAATATTTTTAATATGTGGAGAGAAATTAAAGATGTTGAGGAGGTCTTAAAACCTATAATAAGTAAATGGGAAGAAAGCAGTAATGATGTCACCCTTTTATGCACTTCAATTATTGACTCATCCCATGAACAGATAGAAAAAACTTTTGATTTAACTAATGATCTATCTGATTTTAAAAATAAAAAGAAGGCATTCCAAAGAAGAGTAACAAATTGCTTCTCTAGGTATTTAGGCGAGAAATTTGATCTTTTTCCCTAGGCACTCAAATATATTGATATAATAAAAGAAAGAAAGGAGTGGGGAAAATAATTGAATGATTTATTGTGCCAAAGAATAATTGAAGTCATCAATGAAGGAGGACATGTGCTATGGGCAAGGACATATAAGGAATTTGTTAAAGTACAATTGTTTTACAATTCCTTCATAAAAGAGTTTGTTGAAATAAATGAATTAGGGGATTGGGTGGTTAAAAAGAAAAGAGAAATCTTGAGTTTTGATTGGATTGAGGACACAATCTTCAAAAAATGGATGGATGATTTTGTCCATTCAAAACAAATAGAGATAGCACCTAATGATGTGGACCTTGATAAAAGCCAAACATGTGACACATCAATGCATGCAGAAGAAGACAGAGGAGAACAACTAGCGCAGGTGGAAAGCATTGTGGTCCCAACTGATGATGTGGTAGAAGCAAGCCTAGATATAACTATCATTTTAATAGTACATGATGAGGAAAGTGGAGATCCTTGAATTGAAGTGAACTTGCAAAGATCAAAGCTAGATACATCACTAGCACAGCTGATGGCCACATATTCCAAGGATTTAGAATAGAAAAAAAGGCCAATCATCAACTCTTTTTAGACAAAGAAAGCATGACAATAGGTCGAACAAAAAAGTGGTCCCATAAAGGAATATTGCAATGTGAAGTTTTCTTGTTACACTTTTCTTTGTCTTTTGTGTTAGCAATAAAATATCTTTTGGACATATGTCATTTCTCTGTACCTAAAGCTTGTTGCATCTCACTATAAAAGTGAGATCCCAAGGTCAGAAAAAGGGTTCGTGCATTTTGTAATTGTTCTTTGTTCAAAAGTACAATTGGTCCAATCCTATGTGCAGTCTTCTAAGTTTATGTTCTAGCTTTGTAATTCTCTAATGTTTTGATGTCAATGATAGAACTAGTATTATATTTTGAGTTTTACTGAGTTGTTATCAGTTATTGTATTAGTTTTTCAAAAGGATAACACAAAAGGGCATTTGCACTACATTTGTGTTGTCAATCCCTGTCTCCATCTTATGAATTTTATTATTTTGAAATTAGTTAAACAAGGTTTAATTCGTTGAATGCAATCTGGATAGATTGTATGTGGATTCTATTGTTGTTTTTAATTCAAAGAATTAAGGAAGTGCTTCAATGAATCTTTAGGGTCTATGAGTTTATAAGGAATATATTTCATAAGAATGGGAATTGGTGATTATAGCTAATATAGTTCATTTACAAGTTATCTAAATTAGATCCTCTGTTGATAATGGACTCTGTGTGACAATGGATAAGACACTAGTCATATAAATTTGAAGTAAAGCGAAGTAAATTCTGCTACATATATCTAATTTATATTCAAATTTAAATCAATCAAGTATTATATCAAGTGTATAAGGGTGGCCATGATCTAATCTATGAGAATTCATGAGTTATCATTAACTACTATAGCTCATCTTTGTTCTACATTTTATTAGAGAAATTGGGCCACATCTGCAATTTTTTGTAGGGATTAAGGGTAAGAGTCAAGTAAATATTGGAATCCCTAAGGTACTCTTAGCTTCATCTTACAGAGCCAAAAGTGAAAGAATCATGTTTGCTTTGTGAAGTTGGCCCAAAGATATAGTTTATTATGCTAAACATAAGCATTAGCTAACTCTAGGTATAACAAATTTTTGTTGTCTATAGGTAATAATAATCATTGTTAAATCAAGAGCCAACAAAATGGTGACTCTACTGGGGACATGTACAATACATTCTTATGTGTGAATTTTATTACAGTGTCTTTGGTTTTCTCAGTGTATAGTTTTGTTAGGTTCTTGGGAGATTACTCGTGGTCATATTGGTTACTTCTAGTGACAAAACTTGAGAATTTAAAAGGAGAGAGTGAACCCAAAACACCCCAAGTGTATACTGACATGTACAATCCTTACAAAGTGTCTTATGTATTAGTATAAAGTTGCATTCCTAAGACTATTGTGATTTTTTCTTCTCTTTACATATTAGTTTATTCATAGTATTCCATGATATTTTCCTTTGGTCAACAAGTTATTGCATTATATTTTTTCCCTAGGTGGGTGGCGACTCAAAGAGGTTTTAACCAATGTCAAGTGTGAAAATATTTTTAGATCATGGGAAGTGTGAAAAACACACGGGAAAATGTGAAGAAAAAACCTAGAAATTAAGTTGTAGATTGATCTTCCTCCTAAAGGAAAGAAAAATTGGGTTGTGAAGAGACCACAGACACAAGAAGGAAACCATCCTCAAGGGAAAGAAGTGAGAGGAAAGAATACCCACTTTTCCACTAATAAAAAAGAACCCTCTAATAAAAGCTCTAGATCTCACCCAGGATTATCTGAGGAGTATTTTAGTACTCCTGAAATAGTGTGTCAGGAGAAGGTTATGCAACCATATGTGCCTAGTTTGGGTGCTAGGAGTAGTAACGACCTCTTTCCAAAAAATAGGAATATCACTATGCCAAACCATTCCCATAAAAGAATAAAATCAAGACATTTAGAGCATAAGAGTTTTTATGATGGGAAAATTTCTAGTTCTGAGTTTACTATTCCTGATCCTGATGAGAATGAGAACTTGAAGATGTATCTTGTAGAACAAGAGGCCACAGGTAGGAAATTTTCAAAGGAGAGGGAAGAAAAGATTCTTAAAGTTTTTGAAGAAAAGCAGGCACTACTTAGGAGAATTGCTACCCTAAGAAAGAAAAATGAAATAGCAACTAGTGCTTGGGAACCTAAAATTGTAGGTCAAGTTGAATAGCTTAGGGTGCAAGAGGAAAGGATGTTAGAAAACCAAGATGTGAACCATGAAGGTCCTATAATACAACATATTAAGAGTTATAAGGCTCTAGAATTTGAGAACCACAAAACAAGAGATGTAGAACATGTTGTTGGTATTAAGGATCAGGAAAAATAGAAGGAAGTTGGTGTTAAGATCAAAGAACTAGTAAAGATTGTTTAGATCGAAGATTCTATGTCACTTTCTAATCTTGAGTTAGAAAGGAAGATGAAGGAGAGAGATGCTTTGGCCAAGAAATTAGAAATTACAAAAAATGAGGTAGCCATAGCTAAGATGAATGATAAGATTAAATTCTCAGAAAATGCTAGGAAACATTCTGTAGCTATACCTGAAGATAATGGAGAAAATAAGTCAAATGATGTAAATCAAAATATTGTTAAATTATCTGCTTCTTCCTTGTCTTCTTCATTACAGAAAATGGATCTTAATAAAGTTGTTGCAGATGCCAAT
Organism: Cupressus sempervirens; assembly: GCA_028749045.1. Lineage (NCBI taxonomy): Eukaryota > Viridiplantae > Streptophyta > Pinopsida > Cupressales > Cupressaceae > Cupressus > Cupressus sempervirens. Next base: position 242,942,012 of record CM053793.1, on the reverse strand, counting down.
ACTAGTAATACTTTAAATAACAATGAAAGAAGTGTTGTTATTAACTCCAAGAGTGACCTGCAAAGGAGACCTATCTAGTTAGAGGGTTATAGGTAGATTCATTTTGATGGAATCCCTGGGCTTCCTAATCCCATTCCACAAGAAATGAGGAAAAGGTTGCCTAAGTTTGTTGGGAATAATGCTATCATCTGTGAGGATCATTTGAGGAATTTTCTTGACATGATGAGTGACTATGAGGTCGAGGCTGAAGATGTCATCATGAAGCTATTTGTTCAGTCATTAATTGAAGATGCTAGAGAATGGTTCAAGAGGCTTCCTGAGTTATCTATTACAAATTGGAAAGATATAGAATATTCTTTTCAAGGAACAATATGGTGATAAGAAAAACCCAAGCTATATCCTAGGTGAGTTTAATAACATCAAGAAGTTGCATAATGAATATGTCGCTGACTTCAACACTAGATTTCAAAAGAGGATGTACAAGCTAATGCAGACCATGTGAGTTGGTGACAAGATATGTATGATTACTTAAATGATTTTGATGGCAAGATGGCATATCAACTTAGGGATAAGGAACCTAGGACTTTAAGGGATGCTTTTAGAATTTCTATAAATATAGAAAATAACTTGAGGATCTCAGGAAGATTAGAAAGCGAAAGAGATGATCCTAGATTGTATGGAAGAAAGGGAAATAGAAAGGAAGAACACAAGCCTATAGGTGGTAGAAAACAAGAGCCTAGTGAAATGAGTCAATTCTTAAATGCTATAAAGGGTTTTCACCTACCTCAAGTTAAGATTGATAGGAATCCCACTAAAAATAAGGCCTCATATCAATCCAATTTTAACAAATAGAATAGGTTACAAAATTTCCCTTATAATACCACTTGGAACGATGGTCAACCTAGTGTTCCTCCTAAAAAGAATATCAATAATAAGGTTACTCTTGATCCTTTGTCTATAAATTCTATAAATATGGTAGATGATCCTAAGTTTAATGCTAAACCCACATGGTGTGTTGCTTGTCAATTACTCCACGCTCCTGAATATTGTGTAGTGGTTGTGTCATTTTCTAGAAATCAAACTAAAATAGAAGAGCAATCAGAACATGAAGAAAATAGTGATTATGTGGGATGCAACATGTTTCAGTCACATTATGATTATTCTGATTGTGAAGATTATGATAGAGATGTTAATTAGCAAAGACAATTTTAGAATGATATGTAGCAACATGTGTTTTCAAAAGAAACTGATGTTGAGGAAAATGTGTGTAATATGACAACCACTAGAGAGGAAGTGATATTAAGAAAGCCTTCTAGGGAAGAGGTTGATCAGATTACAGCCAACATGGTAGCTTAGGTACAAACTAGAAACATGGCCCATAAAGCTGATAGTGGCAAGATGGGTAGTATGTTTATCAAGAGGGTTTATTCTAAGAAGAGGGAGTTTGTGAAACCTAAAGAGGATCCTGATCTAAAGGATAAATTTATTAGCAAAAAATGGGAACCAAAGAAGATGGAATCTCCCAAGGTTCTTGAGATTCAAAGTAATGTTCCTAGGAGGTTAGAAGGAAAGATACCAAAGGTGCTCATTGCAAATGACAAGAATCATCAAGGTGCTATAAGTATTCCTCATAAAAATAAGGAGAAACAAGGTATGGTCATTAATGTCCTCTCTAATTCTTTTGTAGATATACTTGTTTTTTTTATCACAGATTACTATCAAGGTTCCTTTGTCTGAATTATTAAGAATCCTTGAACACTGAAATAAAGCCATAGCATAGGTAGGAGGTGTCGATGAAGAGGTGAAATATGATTATGATAAGTCATATTCTTAAAGATAATAGTAAAGAAAAGGTAGAGGAAAAGGAAAATGAAGGGGTTATTTCCCAAATTCTCCAAATGTTTCTAGATAATTCTGTAAATCAATGTTTGGGAAATGTTGAACGATTTTTTCTAAGTATTTTGGTAAATGGTAAAACATTAAAAAACTGCATGATTGATTCTAGTGCTTCAAATACTGTTATGCCATTTGAAATAATGAAAGAGTTGGGCCTAAAGGTTGCTACTGCTCAAGGAAGATGTTGTGCTATGGATAAAAGAGAAGAGACTATCATAGGTACTATAAATGCTCTACCATATAAGTTGAATGCTTATTTTGACAAAGAACTCACTATGAGTGTGCTGGTTGTTGATATTCCACCTCAATATGGCATGTTATTATCTAGGAAATGGAGTGCTACCATCGGTGGGAGTTTACAATGTGACTTGTCATTTGCCACTTTCCAAATTAATGGGAATCTAGTAAAGGTAGACAAAGAACCTAAAAGTGTATACATGATTGAAGAAGAGATGGAGGATGATATGAAAAATTTTGTGGATACAGATGTTAATGCATTTTGAGCTAAGGTTTTGCTTTTGAAAAAGGATAAGCATAAGTCACAGATGGAGGTAGAAGTTGATACAAAGATAAACAAGGGTGATTTTTGGACTCTATTTTTTGATGGTGCCTGCTACAAAAATGGATCTGGTGTAGGTATTCTACTAATTTCTCCTGTAGGGGTAACATACACATTTTCTTTTGCACTGAGTTTCCCTTACACTAACAATATAGCAGAGTATGACGCCTTGTTGTTAGGACTCAGGTTAGCCTATGAACATGGGATAAAATGCTTACATGTCATAGGAGATTCTTAGCTAGTTGTATCCCAAGTGAAAAATGTTTATGTGTCAAAAAATAAGATATTGAAGCAATAGAGAAACATTGTGTGGGACATGATTGAATGCTTTGATGCATTTGGAATAGTGTGGAAAGATAGGACTAATAACACGATGGTAGACTTGCTATCAAATATAGCAATAAAACTTGTTGACATTACATTTGCTGGTATATCCAAGGTTGAAATCTAGACTAGACCTTATGTTCCTGATAATATCTAGAATTGGCAAGTATTTGAAGATGATAGAGACATTTTCAGATTTTTAAATTGTGAGAATATATTATTAGGTCAGGATGTTGATTGTGCAACCTATGTGGAGAATATAGATGGAAGAGATATTGTCTTTGGATAGGAGGTTGTGCAATTGAAAAATAACAAAATCCCAAGGGGATTAGTCATTTTAGAAACTATTTTTGTTAATCAAGACAAGTTTAAAGTGGATACTAAAGAATATAATGCTAAGGATCTAGAGGAGATAAATTTAGGAACTAAAGAGACATCGAAGAAGGTATACATTCGTAAAAAGTTGTCTCCTACAATAAGACATGGTTTGATTGATCTGCTAAGGAAATATAGACATAAGTTTAAAGTGGATACTAAAGAATATAATGCTAAGGATCTAGAGGAGATAAATTTAGGAACTGAAGAGACATCGAAGAAGGTATACATTCATAAAACGTTGTCTCCTACAGTAAGACATGGTTTGATTGATCTACTAAGGAAATATAGATGTGTTTGCCTGGTCATATGATGACCTTAAGGCTTATAGAGAGGATCTATTTCAACATGAAATCCCATTGAAACCATATGTTGATCCTTTTAGGTAGAAATAGAGACCTATTAACCCAACTCTTGTCCCCAAAATGCAAGAGGAGCTAATGAAGTTAAGGGATGCAGGAATCATAAAACCTATTAGGTTATGTGTTGACTTTAGGAATCTTAACATATTTTCATGTAAACGATAATTATGGTTTGCCAAATATGGAGGCTATGTTGCAAAAGGTCACTAGTTTTCAACTTATGTCCATGATGGACGTATTTTCAGGATACAATCAAGTGGTTGTTAACGAATTAGAATAATTTAAGACTGCCTTTACCACTCCATAGGGTACTTATGTGTATGTAAGAATGCCTTTTGGACTTACTAATGCTGGGGCTACTTTTCAATGTGCAATGGATGTGGCTTTTGCATATATTATTGATAAATTTTTAGTTGTGTATCAAGATGACTTTACTACCTATTTTAAGGATGAGAATGATCACTGCATGCATTTGGAAAAGGTATTTATTAGAGCTCTTAAGTATGTTATTTCTTTGAATTCTAGGAAGTGTAACTTTGATGTTATTGAGGGTAAGCTTTTAGGGCATCTAGTTGGAAAACATGGAGTAAGAATTGATCTTGAAAGAGTAGAAGCAATAGATAGAATTTAGAAGCCTAAAAGTGTTAAAGGAATTCAGCCATTTTTTGGGCAAATCAATTTTCTTAGAAGGTTTATGACTAATTTTGTAGAAATTAGTAGGCCTATATCAAAAATGTTAAAGAAAGGATCTAAAATTAAGTGGGATGGAGAGCCTAGTGTGGTATTCCAAAAGATTAAGCAAGCTATTAAGGATGCACCTTTTCTTAGGGCACCAAATTATGATAAATCAATGCATATATTTTCTTTTTCTTCATTTCACACTGTTGTTGTAGTCTTACTACAAAAAAATGAAGAAGGTTATGAACAACCTATTGTATTTTTTAGCAAATCATTACACGAAACATAATTGAAGTATGATATTAATGAGAAACAATCTTATGCACTGGTGAAAGGAGTGAAAGCTTTCAGGTGTTATTTAATGGGAACAACTATTATTGCATTTGCCCCCACTGCTACTATTAAGGACATATTTTCACAACAAGAGGTATCTGCTAGAAGATTTAGGTGGATCAATAGAATACAAGAATTCAATATTGATATTTAGATTACCAAACTAGTTAGAGGACAAGGCTTGGCTAGATTAATGACTAAAGAAAATTTAGAGGCAAATCAAATCAACCAATGTGATGGTAACTACAGGGAAAGTCTCTATGACATGGATACTTTTGATTGGTATACAGATGTGATTTATTATTTGCAAAATATGAAATCCCCACCAAGATTGATAAACAACTAGAAAAGATCCTTGAAATTGGAGGCTATAAGGTATGTCATAGTATAGGGGCATTTATGCTGGAGGGATATGGAAGGGGTACTTTTGAAGTGTATAGATGAAAGTGAGTTTGAGAAAATTTTAAGAGATATTCATGAAGGTGTGTGTGGAGGTCATTACACGACTAAGACTACAGCTCATAGAGTCCTCAGATCTAGTTTTTGGTGGCCAAAAGTCTTCAAAGATGCTCATGAATTTGTTAAAACATGTGATTCCTGTCAGAGATTTAGTGGGAAGCTAAAATTCTCTGGAAATTTTCCATTAAGGGTTGTTGAAGTACAAGCATCATTTCAACAATGGGGGATTGATTTCATTGGTGAGATTTCAAACAAGTCTGATGGTGGACATTCCTGGATCCTGGTAGCTATTGACTATTTTACTAAGTGAGTTGAAGAAATTCCCACTAAGAATGCAACAAGTAGAGTAGTGATTTACTTTATTCTGAATAAAATCATAACCAGGTTTGGATGCCCACAGAAGATTATAATAGATAATGCTATGTGTTTTAGATCTGAGGAGTATAAAGAATTTTGTAAGAGATATAGAATTATAGATTGCACATTTTTATGTTACCATCCCCAGGGGAATGGCCAAGTAGAATCAAGCAATAAGAGGATATTGAAAATTATTAAAAGGATTCTAGGAGAAAACAAAAAATTTTGGGATTCAAAATTGCCATTAGCCTTGTGGGCCAATAGGGTTATTATGAAAAAGGTCATTGGATGTACTCCATTTGATTTAGTTTATGGCATACAAGCTAGGCTTCCACAGAACAACTTAAAGTAAATGTATAAATTTGTTCAAATTTATGAAGAGGATGTTGTTGATGAAATGCAACTTAGGATGGATGATATCTTGCAACTAAAAGAGACAAGAAGAGATTACTCTACTCAAAATGCAAAGTTGTAGTCATAGATGAAACATCTATATGACAAGAGAGTTGTGGAAAGAAAATTTGAAGTTGATGATATGGTGTTGATGTGGAATGCTAGACTAGAAGATAAAGGTAAGCGTGGTAAGTTTGACCCTATTTGGCTTGGCCCATATAATATTTATGAAAAAAATGGTGAAGATTCATATTATTTGAAGGATTTAACTAGAGGTATTCTTGAATTGCTTGTTCATGTACAATTCTTGAAGAGGTGTTTTTCTTAAAAAATCTTTGTTTCCATGAGAAGTAGTCTAGGGTTTCCCTATATATTCTGTAAATCCTCTTTGTCTCTTGTATAACCTTTGTAAATATTATTTTCTTGTGTGGTTGTTCTCTCACAAGTTTTCATTCTTTATCAAGTGTGTGGTTTGCTCTACCAAATATTCTAGATTCTTGCATAGACATAGGTATTTCATCATCCCTAGACAGAGCCATTGATGGTCTGATTTTTCACAATGCAAAGATTTTCCTAAAAAATGTATGAAAATCAGATAGGTATATAAGCATCCTACAAGTTAGGGTTTAGTCTTACCAAATTTTTTTTTATCTCTAAGAAAGATCTTATTCTAAATAAAATTTCTGCCCTAAAATAAGATTTTTAGGGCATAAAATCATCACCTCTTAGTTGAGCGGGAAAAAATCATTTTAAAAAAAGACGAGGACATAATTGACAAGAGCCCTTTAAGATTTTCTTTGGACTTCATAATTCTAGAAAATCTTAGACCGTTAAATCTTTTTAAGATCTACAGTGGTTGTTATATCACATTCGAAGTTTTTGGTTACTTTATCTTATGCAACATAGCGACCGAGTTTAGTGTTATGCCTGGGACCCAGCTAATGTTTAAATTTCCTCATGTTCCATCTGAACCATAGGATCTTCCAAAATCAATGGTGGTTGCTATGTCATGACTGGAAAATGAAAAGCTCTCGCCGGTAATGACATAGCACCTTCCCACAAAAGTGAATCATAGTGGGACCTAAAACAAATATAGTGCTAGGATCTTGCAGTTGTAAATAAGCTTTGCTAACATGGTGGGTTGTCAGGTGTGTCAGGCACAATAAATAAGGGATTAAAGTAAAAATTGGCCATTTTCTTCTTCATGATGAGGGGTTTATGCAAGATCATTGTGGTCACTATGTCACAACTAGGAAATTCATTGTTCTTGCCAGTAACGACTTAATGCATTCCCGTAAAAATGAAAAGCAATATGATTAACATGTATCAGGTGTTGTAAGAATGCTTCATCATTAATGAACAACATAATCCTTATGGAATGTCAGAAAGTAATTAATACAATAAATAGTAATGAGAATGTGCATCTTCTTGTGCTAGATATTTTTAGGTAACACGGGAAGTCACTATGTCGCAACTAGGAAGTTCATTTTTTTGGCCGGTTACAACATAACACCTTCCCATTGAGTTGAAACATAGTGGGACCAGAAAAAGGCATCACCAAAAGATTAATTAATATAAGTTTCCAGCATGTAGAGTGAATACTTTTTCATATGTTATGTGGATTCACTTCCACAATAGGAACTAGGGTAGTTGATTGTCTAGAAAAGGCCTAGCTATGATGTGATTCAAAATAAAAGGGCTACTATGGATAAGGGGAAATAGGTAGTAGGATAGACCAGTGTAGTTCTAGAAGAAAGACTTGATGAACCCTTGCCTAAAAGGAAAAATATAATAAGGGAACAGGCACTCCAAGTTGAAGAATATTGACCCACACAATCCCCACTACAAATTGGAGATGAAAAAATTACCTGGGAGCAAATGGAATAGCTAGGATCCCAAGGGGAAATATTCATCACATAGGCTGAATTAGAGGAGGGTAATTTATAGGAACCTCCAACACCAAGCTTAGAACTGACAGTAGCAGATTGCAGAGGAAAAGAATTGGATCCTGTGATTGGACAAGCTAGTCATGAATTTTTATGTAATGACAGTTTTGTTAAAACAAGAGCATTCCACCAATTTTCTTGTAGAATCAACATGGGAAAGTTTGAGGAGAGATGCAATAAATTGAAACTAGAGCATCAAGAAATGGATGAAGCAGATGTATAGAAATAGATCAAAGGAGAAATGATGCAAGAATTCCAAAGTATGACCCTTGAAGAGGGGAGACAAATGGTAAAAGCATCTGGTATTTTATTGTTATCCAATTGGGATATAATAGATGCTCTAGTTTTTAATTCTATTCCAGGTAGATTGAGTATAGAGGATTAGAATAAGAAGGAAATAAAAGATGCCAAATTTAGTAAGGACCATGTTGCATTAAATTAGTCATTTGATCGATAAGGAAAGGATCTAGGACTAGTTCCTCACAGTCAGATGATACTAGGTTCATGGGCAACATAATTGTGAAGAGAGTAGAGGATACAACTAATATAGAAGCTACACATAGAGTGTTGGTGTATCTAACTTGACTTTAGCCACTGCAAAGAGAGATCAGAAAGAAAGGCTAGAATTATAGGACAGATATAAGAAACTTTTGGTTGCATATAATAAAGAAGTTCAAAAAAGAATTGAAATTGAAAATAAAGTAGTGGGAAAATCTACTAGGTGACAAATTACTTATCCTCGCCTTTTAGTGAAATCTCCATTGAGATCCCTGATACTCCACAAAGGCTAGAGTTTTATACTGCTGATGAGTTGGAGGAGGAAAAGAGTAAGCTAAAGGTCTTACAGGATGAATTAACCTATCAATATAGTGAAAAACTCAAAAAGGAAATCTTATATCTAGTAGATAAGATTGACTGGCTTAAATTTTATGAGTAGTTGGTGAACATTTTTAATATGTGGAGAGAAATTAAAGATGCTAAGGAGGTCTTAAAACCTATAATAAGAAAATGGGAGGAAAGGGATAAGGATGTCACCCTTTTATGCACTTCAGTTATTGACTCATTCCATGAACAGATAGTAATTTTTTTTGATTTAACTAATGATCTATCTAATTTTGTAAATAAAAATAGGGCATTGCAAAGAAGAGTAACAAATTGCTTCTCTAGGTATTTAGATGAGAAATTTGATCTTTTTCCCTAGGCATTCAAATAGATTGATATAATAGAAGAAAGAAAGGAGTGGGGAAAAGAACTGAATTATTTATTGTGCCAAAGAATAATTGAAGTCATTAATATAGAAGGACATGTGCTATGGGCAAGGACAAATAAGGAATTTCTTAAACTGCAACTATTTTACAATTCCTTTAGAAAAGAGTTTGTTGAAATAAATGAATTAGCAGATTGGGTGGTTAAAAAGAAAAGAGAAATCTAGAGTTTTGATTGGCTTGATGACACAGTATTCAACAAATGGATGGATGATTTTATCCATTTAAAACAAATAGAGACATCAACTAATGATGTGGACCTTGATAAATGCCAAACATGTGACACATCAATGCATGCAAAAGAAGACAGAGGAGAACAACTAGCCTAGGTGGAAAGCATTGTGGTCCCAACTGATGATGGGGCAGAAGCAAGCCTAGATATAACTGCCATTTTAACTATACATGATGAGGCAAGTGGAGATACCCAAATTGAAGTGAACTTGTAGAGATCAAATCCAGATACATCACTAGCACACCTGATGGCCACATATTCTGAGGATTCAGAATAGCAAAAAAGGCCAATCATTAGCTCTTTTTAGACAAAGAAAGCATGACAATAGGTCGAACAAAAAAGTGGTCCCATGTATTGTGATGTGAATTTTTCTTGTTACACTTTTCTTTTTCTTTTGTGTTAGCAATAGAATATCTTTTGGATAGATGTCATTCTCTGTACCTGAAGCTTATTTGATCTCACTATAAAAGTGAGATCCCAAGGTCAGAAAAAGGGTCCATGCATTTTGTAATTGTTCTTTGTTCAAAAGTACAATCAGTCCAATCCTATGTGCAGTCTTCTAAGTTTATGTTCTAGCTTTGTAATTCTCTAATGTTTTGATGTCAATGATAGAACTAGTATTATATTCTAAGTTTTATTAAGTTTCTATCAGTTATTGTATCACTCTTTCAAAAGGATAATACAAAAGGGCATTTACGCTACATTTGTGTTGTTAATCCCTATCTCCATCTTATGAATTTTCTTATTTTGAAATTTTTTATACAAGGTTTAATTGGTTGAATGCAATCTGAATAGATTGTATGTGGATTCTATTGTTGTTTTTAATTCAAAGAATTAAGGAAGTGCTTCAATGAATCTATAGGGTTTGTGAGTTTATAAGGAGGATATTTCATAAGAATGGGAATTGGTGATCATAGCTAATATTGTTCATTTACAAGTTATTTGAATTAAATCTCCTACTGACAATGGACTTTGTGTGACAATGGATAAGACACTAGTCATATAAATTAGAAGCAAAGTGAAGTAAATTCTGTTGTATATATCCAATTTATATTCAAATTTAAATCAATCAAGTATTATATCAAGTGTGTAAGGGGGGCCATCATCTAATCTGTGGGAATTTATGAGTTATCATTAGCTATTATAGCTCATCTTTGTTCTACATTTTATTAGAGAAATTGGGCCACATCTGCAATTTTTTGTAGGGATTAAGGGTAAGATTCACGTAAATATTGGAATCCCTAAGATACTCCCACCTTGGTCTTGCAGAGCCAAAAGTGAAGGAAGCATTTGTGCTTTGTGAAATTGGCCCAAAGATATAGTTTATTGTGCTAAATATTAGTATTAAGTACCTCTAGGTATGATAAATTTTGTTGTCTATTGGTAATAATGATCATTGTTAAATTAGGAGCCAATAGGGTCATTGTACTTAAGGGAAAACACCCTAGCTTTTGCTAGTTTAATATCAAAAACTTGAAGTAACCAAAGGAAAATCTAAAAGAAAAAATATAGAACATTATCTTTCTAGTTAAAAGTAAATTCAGTCTTATATTCGATAAGAACTCCCAAAAAAACATTCAAAGGGAAAGGGGGTTTCCTAGGACAAATACTTGTTAGATCATTAGAGTTGGCCCTTCTAGGGCTCATTCAAAAACTTTCAAATGACCAAGATACTAACTCAAATGTTCATGTTTTTGATAACTTGCAAAATAACCAAGTAGATGAAAGGGTAGAAGGAGAATGTAGTGGGTCTAATTTTTTCTACTATGTGTTTACATATCTAATCAATGAAATAAAAATGTATAGGAGAAGGTGATAGAGGTTAAGGAAGAAATCAATAATATGAAAGTTCAAACAAAGGCATCATTAAGTACCCATTTTAGTTGGTGAGTCATGAGGGGCATCACCACTATGTTGACACTTACACAAAAAAAGCTTGGAACCCCATTGGGCTTGGACCTATTTGACTTCCTTAAGCAAAATTGGGATGACATTAGTTGACATAACCCTCTGAACTCTAACTAGGATGCCTTATTTTTGTGTTTCTCTGATGTCAAACTACATTGACCCCTTTTATTCCTGTTCTTTCTTCTTTTTTAAGAATTTATTAAAAACCTTTTGGTTGTTAACTAGTAAAGCATCTCATTTTGTCTCTGTGGTGTTTCTACAACCTTTGGGATTTGTTCAAACCTTAGGCCTCATTTGTAAAGGACAATACCCTTGTTATGCTTCTTTTTTAACCAAAAATTTTCCAAAGCTATCTATTTAAGACCTCTTAACCACTTTTAAATTAAAATAAAATAATGAATAATCATCTTTATATATATGAATAGACTTTCACTTATAGAAAAAAAAAACATTTCCATAATGGTTACATCTCATTAATCTCTAGAATAGTACAAGCACTAAACCCATTTTAACATTCTTAAAATTAAAATTTATAAATGACTCACCAATCCTCTTACATAGTAGGATGACTTCTAAGCTATATGAGATGGGCCCACAATTATATTTTACCTAGTTGTGAGGTGTTGTGGTGATATTTCTTGGGCATGAGTATTCGATAAGATGAGGTTTTTGAAGTATATGATATTGATGCAAAATCATCTTGGGTACTTTGAAAATCTTGCATCAACCCAAAAAGCTTTCCTTTTATTGTTCCTATCTATTGTTTGAGGAATTGCCTTTTTTGTTCATGTTTTCTCTGTCTGCGTAGTTAGATGTATGTTGTGGACCTATCATGGATCTTGAACCTAATCTTGTAGGAGCTAATTCCATCATTTGTGGGAGTTATCCTTCTCTTTGTTTGAGGCATGCATGTTTTCTAGCATCTTGAGTAACGTGTAGATTTGGCTTCTACAAGGTTTTGTTTGGCACAAAGGATTTTTGTGGCCTTGGAGTTTTCTTCTTGGATCATGAATGGACCTATCATCATCCCCACAAAATTTATTTTTCCAAATTGTAAGGTCTCTAATTTCTTGTTTGGAGAAGGACCTATATTTTTTAATAATTTTCCTGACATGCTGACTTGTGGTCTTCCTAGATATATATTTAGAGATCTAAGATTATAAAAAGTGGAATAAAGTTAGATAGAAGGAAAATAATTAGATTTGGCTATATAAACCCTAGCTTCTAAGGTTGTATATTATAATTTTGATATATATGGCTGCAACTAGGTAGGCCTTATGCCTGACATGTTGAATGAGGATTGTCTCACCATATTTGCAATTTCTTGTGGTTTCTCATGTATTGTGTCTATTTGAGCAATACAAAACCACAAAGCCTAAAGAATACCTACATGTAAAAACTTGTCACAGAGAAGAAAGACAAGAGAAGGCAAGGGTTTTTCCCTAAAAATATGCAAATTATATTCTTAGAAATGAAAAAGATATAAAATTATTACAAATGATCTATACTTATAGAAGAAGATCAAAACCCGAGAAGGGTAACCTAAAAGGTAAATGCTATTTAGTGATTACTATTTAGTTATTAAATTATAATGCAAAAGGTGCATAAAGTGAAATCTTAAGAAGGGAGTAAAGTCCATTTAATAAATTAAATTAAATTAATGCTTTACTCTAACACCCCCCCTTAAGATGAGCAACAATGCAACTACAAACAACACACAAAGAGAAAGGAAACTAAAATACAATGCTAAAAAAAACTTGAGTCCTGACAACAAGGCCTGATGAGGTATCCAATCACAACCAAATCTCTATGAAATAGAGAAAACCTAGTGGGAAAAAATCTACTCCAAAAAGATATAGCTTGAAAAAGAAGGAAGGAAGGACTCATCATTGAGACCCCCCAAAGACAATTTCCTTCACTCCAAGCATAGAACACAATTTAAGATATCATGAATATGCAAAAGGTTTAGTGAAGATGTCCTGTTGAGTAGTAGGAATGTACTTCAAGCTCAAAGCACCATCCTGAATTAGGTGCCTACTAAAGTGCACGTGAAGTTGAATGTGCTTGGTTTGTTGATGCTCAACTGGGTTGATTGAAATGTGTATAACACTCTAATTTTCACACCACAGAAAGGTGGGACTATCAGGAGGAAATCCAAACTCTGGCATCAACTACCGAAGACACAAAATCTCTTGACCAGCCAATACAACTACCATGTATTCTACCTCTATAGATGATAATGTGTGAGCATGCTGCTTCTTGCAAGACCATGTGATAGGATCAGAACCAAGATAGAAAAAAAATCCAGAAGTAGACTTGTGATCATCAATATCACTAGCCCAATCTAAGTTTGTGAAACCAACAATGTGAGGATCCCCTAATGTGTAGTGAATACCATAACATTTTGTACCCCTAATGTACCTCAAAATATGTTTGGAAGCTTTCCAATGACTCTCATTAGGATCATGGGAGAATTAAGAGATAGGTCCAACTGCAAAGGAAATAATTACCCACAAGTTGTCTGTATAGAGTGGAATCCACTGTAGGAGTAGAGAGAGTGGTACATAAAAAAAAAACTTGGCTGAAAAGGTGTGGGAGTAGGCTTGTAATCTAGCATGTTGAATCTCTGAAGCATATCAAGAGCATACTTTTTCTAGATTATAGCTATCCCATCTAAATAATGAACAACATGTAGGCCCAAACAATAGTGCAAAAGTCCAAGATATGTTATATCAAACTACTTTCTCAATGCTTGTTGAACACTTTGTATCATGGAGACTGAGCTTCCTATGATAATGAGGTCATCAACATAAGAGAAAGTATTAGTAAGTCAGCCCCATGATGCTAAATGTAACCTGTAGAATCTAAATGACACCAAGTGAATTGTGAAGCAAGCAAAAAGAATCCATCTTCTCATACCAAGCCCTAGGGACCTGTTTGTGACCACATAAAGACCTCTGAAGCTGGAGTACTAATGAAGAGTCCTAAAAAATACCATGAGCCTGTTCCATGTAGATCTTCTCATGAAGGCCTCCATGCAAAAATGTACTCTTCACATCCATCTGAAAAACTATCCATCCCTATGAAGGTACAAGAGAGAGTACAAGATGAATAGAATTCATCTTGGCAATAGGGTAAAAGGTCTTGGAGTAATCAATATCCTCAACCTTTGAAAAAATCTTTACAACAAGACGTTCCTTGTACCTATGAATAGAACCATCTGTAACATACGTGGTATGGTACCCCTACTAACATCGAACCAACTTTCTTCCTTTCAGAAGAGAGCAAAGATCCCATGTGTGGTTCTTCATCAAAGAATCCATAGCCCCATCCCACTTTGAGTGTCCTATCACCTATGAAAAACTCTATGGATCATCTAAAATGACATGAATCAAGAGGCCACTACCTGCACTCTGAGCACACGTGTGATGAGCATCAATACGATCACCTGCCAAAGGTCCAACTATATCGATAGTATCACAAGACCACTTGGGAACTCATGGTATCTAGTGGAGGTGGTGAAGGGGGATCAATATCTAGATCTTCCTCAGAGGATGCATAATCATGTAGATTAGTAGAGGAAGTACTAGCTAGTAAGGAAGAATCTAGAGATGGAGGATCCATCAAAGGATAACGCTCATCAAACTAAACATCTCGCTAAAAAAATACATCTATGCAATCAAGATCAAACAACATGTACACCTTCAAATACTCATAGTAGCCAAAAAAAATGAGTGATCAACTCTTCTTCTCCATGGATTTTCACTAAGAATCTAGAATAAATTCCCAAGCCTCACTACCAAAAATTTGGAAAGTAGAAATATTGGGTTTGACATGAGTCCAAGCCTCCTCAAGAGTCAAGTGTTGTAATGCCTTGTGAGGCATTGAATTCTAAATATAGTTAGCATAATTGACAACTTTATCCTAGAATGAAGAACTCATAGATCTAGTCTGAATCATACAATTGGTCATCTCCTGTAATGTCCTATTCTTTCTCTTTGCAACCCCATTCTAATAAGGTTTATAGGGAACAAAGAAATGATGTTGTAAACCATGCTTAGTGCAAAAATCTCTGAAAGACTGATTCAAACATTCCCCCCATTTTTAGTGTGTATATGCCTCACAAAATGACTATACTACTTCAACACAAATGTCTTAAAGATTCGAAAGGAATCACAAACATCAGACGTGTACTTTACAACATACACCCATGTGTGTCTAGAGAAGTCATCTATGAAGGTGAGCACATATCAAGCACCTCAAAAAGATTGAGTGGGAAATGACATAAGATCATTGTGAATCAACTCCAATGGTGCCTTATCATGTGTGGATCTACCTATTGGAAAAGGATCTCTATGATGTTTGCCAAGTGCACAACCTTGACACATCGTTAGTACAAGAGATCTGAGGAAACCCAATCACTAGCTCCTATGTCCTCATCTACTATAGATATTTGTAGTTGACATGGGAAAAATGCTCATGCCAAAGATTTCTTACTAATTTTTGAATGAGAAATGAGAGAAACACCTGTAGAATTGGAGCTCTCAAAGCTATCAAATTGATATAAGTGAGACTAAAGATCAACACTCCATGTAGCAATAACTAAGTCAAGATTATGGAGATCTCAAATAACCACATCATATGGTGAGAACTCAATTGTCTTTCCAGATCTTAAATGACAAATCTGAAAGATAGACAGGATGTTTGAAGATATGGCTAGTGTGTACTCTAAAAAGTGCACTTCTCTAAGTCCTTCTATTCAAGGTTGTCCCATAGATTGAGAGCCTCAAATGCTAACATAGAGCTCCCAAGTCATGATTGTAAGGAGGAATGTGTAAATGCTAGATTAGCTCTTAGTTTGAGATATAGGAGCATGCCCCTTGCTAGTAAACCATGAAATGAGAGATTTTTGAGAAAGAACAAGAATATAGGTGCCAAGAATTCCTTAAGTATGAAATGAAATATATCTTATACTAAATCAGATGAAAATTACCCTTTAACTAGAAAAAACAAGTGTTACAACCTTGCTAATTAAGCTAGATGCATTAACTATAGCAAGAAAAGAATCTAAACTAGCATGAAGATGTAAGCATAATAGAAGAATTAGACTAGAAGATATAATTCCTCCTCAAAGCTCCAAAGAAATCTTTCCAAAATGATGATTGCAATAATGGAGTCTAAAACCTGTAACATAACCTTAAGAGAATGATGATTCATTTCTTTAAGAGGGAGAGAGCCCTCCTTTAAAGCTGATTAGAAGATTGAAATTGAAGTCTAGGGGGCAAGATCAAGGTGGAGATTGGTCCAAGAGGTGAGTGGGTGTGTCATATTTATGTTTTCTTTATTCAAAATAGAGAAATATTTTGAATATCAAATTGAGCACTTTGAATATTCAACATTAAAATGAGCACTCATGAATATTCAAAATGTATCATGGATCCACTTCAAAATCCATTATGAGACTTTCCATTCCATTGTGACACCTCAAATTCCATTATGACATCATGATTATTAAACCAATTTCCTTGATCCCACTATGATTCCACTATGGAATATTAAATGAATTAGATTTTTTGCAAATATTTAAATCATTACTAGATTAAATACCTTTTAAGATTTTATTTGGAATTAATATTCATGTCTATTTTTGAAATGGATTAAGTAATTGCTTTAAATAAGAATTCCTAACATTTGAATTAACTCAAATGTCTAACATTCTATGGATAGGAATGAGTGATTAAGGAGTATGAGCTAGATGAAATTTTATGATTATATGATTTTCTTTGATTTCATTAATATAAGTGACGAATTTAGCAATTTGAGATTGTCAGGAAAATTTTGGGTAATTACATTTTCCCCTCTTTGATTAATGTGTGATTGATAGGGGAACACATGTGGTTAAAGAATAGAAATCACTAAGCAAGCAATATATAAATAGATGTTACTCTCTAATCAATGTGTGATCAATATGGGAACACATCAAATCATAGAGTAAAAGAGCCAAGTAGGCAGCAAATAGGTAGAAATCTATTCTTCATCTAATGTGTGGTTGATGTGGGAATACATTAAGTCAAATGAAGAAGCCATGATATAAAATACATAGCTTCAACTTCAAAGAATGAACTCATACTCTAACCAATGTGTGATCAATATGGGAACACATGCAGTTAGAGAATAGAGAGGTCAGTAGATAAGTCTGCCTCAAGTTAATGAAGTACAGAGAGATACAAAAAGCATTAAGTACTCAGACTGATAGTGATAGTCTTGAGTACTAGTAGATAGCTAACAAGAGAAAATGGAAATGGTCAAGCATATGACCCTGAAAAAGAAGATGTTACCAAGCACAATGATGATAGATTATGTTTGGCCCCTTGGGATTCGAATCAAAATGATATAGAGGAAGTGCAGAGACTAGCAAGATATGAACAAATAAAGAAGGATCTAAGATAGATAGGTCAATGAAGGTCAAGAACAATCATCAATGAAATGAACATAAAAATGATGTAGAAGTGAAGAAAATACCACAATGATAGACTAGTCTCAATTGAGTTAGCTAATCACATAGGAAGAAATGAATTTTAAAATGAAATTTTGACCTTTCCAATAAAATCAAATTTTGATTTCAATCCCAAAAATGTCTCCAGGACATCGATTTTAGTTGGGGGTGTAATTTTTATCAGATTCTAAGAAGTTCAAAAATTAGGTCAAAATTAGGTCAAGGGCTATAAGGGGCCCAAGTGTAATTTTCAACTCATTTGTCTTTTATGAACTTTGAGAGCTTAGAGTGATTTTGAGAGAGAGAAATGGATTTGCTAGGCGTTCCTAATGATCATTATCATTTTGAGCATTGTCGGTTGCACAACTAGCCTTCGAAGTATGGCACCCTATTAAGTTCTCAAATTTTCATGCATTTATTACTTTTTAGCACATTTGTAATGTTTGCATAGGTTTTTATGAAAATATTGTATGACACTTGAAAGTATCATACCATGCATGAAATACTATTGTACAATAGTATAGTTTGTTGCACTGCCTTTCACAATGTGTCATATGATTGGCATGCATTAGGCATGTGACAAGGTGTGAGTTGTCACACAACATAAAATTGTTGCATGACCTTTAAGAAACTATTGCACAACATTTTCTTAGTTAAAATTATCACATCATTATTAGAGCAAGTGTTACATAGTTATTGTTTTGATGTTTTCTCATGTTTAGATTGTGAAATATCTTATTTGCTTCTCATGTTTTCTTTTACTTGGAATTTTTTGAGATATTGACGCTCATTTTTGTGTTATTGTGTAGATGGTTTTTCCTATTTTATGCATCTAAGTGCCTAGGGTGGTTGGATTGCAGGCCATCCATTATTTGGATGATATTGCTAGAGCTACATTGGATAAGATGGATTTTCATTGGTTTTTTCATATGCCCCATATTTGGAAAAATCACAAACAACTGATAGCATTGGCTAAGAGATAAAATAGTGAGCATAATACTTTTCACTTGCCCACAGGAGAGGCCAACATCACGTTAGAGGATATGTACCAGATTCTTAGGGTATCGTGCTATGGTGATCTAGTAATTATGGTGATTGTACTTTTAATTTTTTTCTTTTGTGTCTGTATATATGTCATGTACCGATATGAGGATTTTGTGTCATAGGTTTACTATGATCAGGTCTTGATAAAGGGACATCATAAGATTTAGGGTTTGTTTCAAGATGTCACGATCCCTCATAGACATTTGGGTAAGGATCATCTCATTGAGGAGTATGGACAGTAACACCCAATAGCATGCATAGTGTATTCTCTAGTAGCCAAAGCTTTGGTGATAGACTAGATTCATAAGGGCTTTCCTTTGGGTTGGGGTACATAGATTGGTGGCAGATTTGGTGGAGCGATCGAGGAGGATGACATGGGGTCCTACTATTCTTGCTGATATGTAAGCTGCACGAGGTTGTCTACCATGAGGGGAAAACATGGGCATGTGGAGCAATGTTGGCCCAAGTTTGTGCATGGGAGCATATCATTGTGGTATGACCACATGTACATCCATGTAGGTAGAGTTATCCATTTATGTACAAATATACAAGCTTTGTTTTGTAGCATCAAAATGGAGATGTTATGTAGTATCAAAGGTTACTGGACGAGCTTTTATCTTTTGAGTGGAGACCATACTAACTATGTGTTAGGTGGGATGATGATAGGAAGTTGGAGTACATGTTCTACAGCTGGCCATTAGTGGGCCATCATTTAGAGATTGTTGAGCATTTGTCTATTGGTTGGGTATGGAGGCAATTTGGTCTCTGCCAGATGAATTCTATTGAGACTACCACGTATGCTCAGTTTCAAAGTGAGGAGGTAATTTGATCAAGAAGGATCAAGAATGTATCAGTTTAGAGGTGATCTATTATCAAGCAATCAAGTGTTGACCAAAAGATCAAAGATAAGACATTCTAATAGGTGATTTAGTCAAAATCTCTTAGTAGAGTATTCCTAACAAGCTATATTAAAATCCTTTAACAAGGTGCTTACTTAATTTTAAGTTAAAGTCCTTTAACCAAGCACACTTCTAATAGGTTGTTGAAATCCTCTAATAGGGTAAGACCTAACAGTCTTTGTAAGCCTTTAACAAGCCAGACCCTTCATAGGATAGATCATGTTTCATGGTCAAAAAATTGTAACCTTCATAGGATACACTTTATTGCTATAGTAGTGAAGATTTGTGGGTGTCATTCCCAACTAATTTTTACCTTCTCATTGGAGGGTTTCTAGGTAATCATATCTGGTGTTAAATGTGTGAATGTTTACTTGTTTACATGTTTTAGACATACATGCTTTACATAGTATTTCAGTTTACTTGCTAAATATATGAAATGGATATGTGGTGAAAATTTTATGGGTCCTAGTGTAAACTACTGATTCACGCCCCTCTCTCGAAAGTTTACCTTTACCATTGTAATTCGAACAATTGGTATTAAAGCCTTGTCCTTTGAAAGAGAAGCTTCGTAGCTTTGAGGAAAGATCTCGAAATGGAAGTCTACAAGTTGGGAAAGATTATTGAAAATTAGGGAATTGAAATACAACTCATTCTACATCAACTGGATGAAGCAAGACAAGAATTAAAGAAGTCTTTGAAGAGAAGGAAATAAATTTCTATTGTAGAGAATGACACACAATACAAAGAGATAGACACTACTAAGCTATTTGCTAATGGAGACTTGAATGAATTTGATGTAGCATTTGTAGATCTAATAGAAAAGAATAGAGTCCAAACTGAGGAAATTAGAAATCTCAAGTTAGAGCAAGAATCACAAACCATACTGTTATGTAAGGTGACAAAACAAAAGAAGAAAGCCATGGAAGACAAAGCCATGATTGAAGAAGACAAAAGAATTTTAAGCAATAGATTGCAAGAGAAGTCAACAGAGCTAACCAAGATTTCCAACATGCAATTGGATACTCTAAATTAAATGATGAATGCCAACTATGAATTGAATCTCAAGAACATTGAGATAATAGCATTGAAACTATAGAATAATAAATTGTAGAATGATCTAAAAAGGTAAAAGGAATCTACTGAGATTTTCAACAAACTAAATGAAGCCATCAAATACTTTGAGTAATTATTGAGATCTCCTAGTTCAAATAGTGATACATCTAGACTAGGATACATAAGTATTCAACAAGGAGAGTCATCCAAAAGTGTTGAAAAAAGGAACAACAAAGGTAAGAACTCTAAACCTACTTGTCATAATTGTGGTAAGAAATGACATATTGTTAATGTGTGTAGGAGCAAGAGTGTAAATAGGAATGTCAAATATAAGAACATAGTTCATTGCCATAAGTGCAATAAACAAGGACATAAGAAAAATGAATGTAGAACCAAGACCATGTAGACACAAATATTTGAAGGATATTGCTATAGCCATTAGAAATATGGACATAGAGATTTTGAATGCAGATCCAAACCCATGTGGTCATCAAATAGGCAAATAAAGGTAAGAAGTGATGGCAACTCTTATAATTGGGATTATAATACAAGATATAGCTATCATTACTATCAAGAATATGGACATGTTCCTTAAAAATTTATTAGTACACACTTCAGAGGTGACTAAAAAAGGTGGTTAAGTCAAACCACATGTTTTAGCTACTTGAAGACTGGTCACATCAGTCAATATTGTCCAACAAGGTCAAAGGCACCAAATTGTGAGTTTGATAAAGGCAAAGGCAAAGCAAATTTTGAACACATCAAAGATGAGATGAACAAGATATGGAAGAAAAAGGATGGTTGCAACACATGAAATGGAGAAGAGATCACTTCACCTAATGGGTTAGGTGATCACACCTCATCAAACTAAGCAATCAAGAGGTATGTGGGACTGATATTTAAAGGTTATATCATACATTAGTTCCAAGATAATTTAGTACTGAAAAGATCACATAAGCATGAACAAAGATGCAAGATGTTGCTAGGAATTCAAGAAAAATCTTTAAGTTTTTCATGTCTATGTTGAGTATGAAACACTTCCTATGTGTGCTGAGTAAAGTACTACAAGATGTCAAGCTAACAAATTGGCTAGTTGACAATGAGCTTGTAGTGGTTGATGAGAAAATAAAATGTTAATGGATGCCAAGTAAGCCTGAAAACTAGTTTAAGCTAAGCTTACAACTATGTACGCACTCAACATTTATTACAGGGTTTTAAAGGGTATTTGATCAATTTTTGACTCATTTTTCATCATTTCAAAATTGAGAAAGAGCAAGAAGAGTAGAAAGTGACCTGGAAAACTATCTAAAGCAATTACAAAATATTTGAGCAATGATTCATCACCAGTTCATTAGATTTTATAAGGTACTTATCAAGAGCTAAGTTACGTAGTTTATATTTTCATAAACCCTAGTTTCATGAAATGACATCTAGTTCAAAGAATGTAGAGGGTAAGGAAGTTTTAAATGTTTAGTTGGTTAGTAATGAAGTTAAGCAACCCATTTTCAAGGCTATACCTGACATGTCTTACAAGAAAGACCCCTCTAGTGTGTTATCCATGAAACCATTGAATGTTCTAACAGTGCAAGATGTTAGAAAATGTTATAACTATAAAATCGTTAGCATTGGTGATATGGAGATTAGAGAAACATACAATAGATTCTGTAAGAATGGTGTTTTCAAAGAAGAATTCAAAATTGTCAAGAAGAAAGGATTAACATGAGCCCTAGATTTCCCAAATGTCTTTAAAACAAAATGGATTAGGATAGTCCTTAGCAGAATACATGATAGTTAATTATGGTTGGATAATGAACCTATTAGAATAACCAAGAAGTTAATTCATAGGGTTACTAGTTATCCAACCCTAGATCGGCCTAAGACACTGAGAAGTGATTCAAAGGAGGTCATTAAGAAGAACACTAGATCCATGTGGAACAAGAGAGACATGAATATTTATACAATTATTGATCCATTGATAGAATTTTCTATTAGGGTTATTTCACACAAGTTTTACCAATCTAGTAGATTAAACAGTGTACCCCATATAGTTGTAGATGTGGGATATAAAATTGTAAAGAAAGATCACACATATGATCTAGTAGAATAACAACTTCAGCAACTAGTTGAGAACCTTGGAGCAATTAGAAAAACAAAGAGTACACAATGTAAATTTGGTTCTATATTGATATGCATACTCTTTTATGTGAAAAACACTTTTCCTTCTTTTGGAATAGCTGCATGGAAAAAAAATAGATCAATGGTAGTATAGATTGGTGAATACATTGAGCAACTAGGAGAAAATTTTGAATCTGCAATGACAAGCTATTTTGAGGACTTCAAACAATCAATGAAGTAGAGAATGAGAATACTAGAATCTCTAGTAGAAAAGCATTAGGATGATATATGTTTTCTAGTAGATGTTGACTATACTTTTGTACAAGCTGCAACACCAAGGGTAAGATGGTTGAGACCCATAGGTTATGAAATCAATGTGGATGAAGCCTCTGCAACTATAACAACCTTACTTGCAGAAGAGGTAGATGAAAATTCCAAGGAGTTTGGAAACTATGAGTTGGCTAAGTCCAAAATTACCATGGATTTAAAGATAGCCTCTGTTATAAAGAAGAAAGATAAATTGGTGAAGAAGTTGAAAGTCAATTTTGGAGAGGGTGTCGAGAAAGAGGAAGAAGAAGAAGAGGAAGAAGAGGATGAAGAGGATTCTCAAACACAAGCACCACTAGCTTTGACATAAGGTAGGGGAGAAGACCAGCAGGAAGAGGAAATTGAAGTTACTAAAGGTGTCGAGGAAGAAGAAGCTGAGGAAGAACCTACACCCACTGAACTAAAGAAGAGGATGGTCAAGGCCCAACCTATGGTAAGGACTAAGAAAATTGTCAAACCAAGCCAACCCAAGCCTACTACACCTACCACAAGAGCTGCTACATGTGCCACAACACAAAAGGCTAAGGGAAAGACCAAATCAATAGAATAAGGAGGTCAAGTGCAAAAAAGGCCAAGAAGGAAATATGTGGCACAAGTAGATTCTGATGATGAGAAAATAGAGTCAGATGACAAAAACCAATTTAAAGTGGTGAGTCATAATCCTTTATTAGATCTTGAGAACCTTTGTGAAAATGTTAAGAATAGTGTAGATCTATCCAGATTTTATCATATAGATTTTGACAATCTTGGTGAAGTATAGAAAAATCAAGTGGAGGAGGCTATCTATGCTATGATGGAAAAATTCAAGACTACCCCACTAGAGATTTCCAACTCAATGCCCAAGAGTTTGTGTGATAGAGTTGAGAAAAAATGGCACTATTGTCTAAACTTGGAAAGACAAATTAGAGAGACATCTCTTACACAAGTGATGCCTAAACTAAGTAACAGTCAAATTGCTAAGGCTATGAAGAAATATGCAATTAGGTTTGTACCTAAATATAGAGCCTCCAACATTTTGCAAAATAACATTAAGGATGTAGTCAAGAAATCCACACAGATGTAGAAACTCACTTATGGGCTAACTATAGTAAATAATGGTGAGGAAGAGCCCATAGAAGTAAAATAGGATCATGAAGAAGATGATCATGATGGCACTATTAAAGGATGAATTAAAATGTATACAAATGACAAGGCAATAGCTGAGCCAAAGCAGTAAGAAGAATAGAGTGTGCAAGACACACAATTGCCGAGTATTAGCCCTAAACATATGACAAGTGAAAGCACTAAAATAATCACAATTAAGGATGTTTCTAATCTATCACCTTAGAACATCAATCCCTTATCAGAGGAAGATCTCAAGAAGATACTAGATCAGTCTACACTACAAGCAATACTTTGTAATAATCCTGTATTGGTCAGTGTGGATGAGCTATAGAAGATAGTGACTGATATTGAAAGGGAGAAGGTGAATACACAAGAACTACCTACAATGCCCCCTCAAGTCACTCATGTAAAATATTTAGATAACATACCAAAATCCAAATTTGAAAATATTGATACCATTGCAAGGGATACAATAGAAATACAAAACACCACTAAAGAATAGCAAGGAATAGGTCAAATAGACTTATATGTGCCTACAACACAAGGTCAAGGTGCAAGTCAAGTCATTTTGGAGAAATAGGGCAAGTTTGAAGAGGCAAATCTTACACCACAACTAGAAGAGCAAACAACTTTACAAGCCCTAGTAACCTTACCAACATCTGGCACTCCTTCCACTCAAACTCTTCAAAAGTTGAGCATAGATGCAACTCCATTGTAGATCTTAGTGCCAAGCCCAATTACATCAAAGGTAGAGGAAGTAATCCAATATGGAGACGTGAGCCTTGATGAAGAAATTATTCTACCTAAGTATGACTATGATGTAATAACTATAGAACAAATGGGCATACTCCAACAAGACCTAGCAAGGAAGAAGCATCAAGAAATACTTAGAAGGGAGCACAGGCAGAAGCAGACACTGTAGGATATTAAAGACATCTTTTTAGATGCATTCCTTCTGCTAACTCCAAATGAGAGTAAGCCACTTATTGAACAACTGAAAAACATAGTGGAAAATTTTAGTGATGCTGACCTAGATACAAATGTAGAATTGTTAGAATGGTTAGAAAAGAAGTTTCAGAGCAAAGTAAATGAAAAGATATCTAGTGATATAGAACTAACAAAAGTTGCATTGGAAACTAAGGTTGAGGATGTGAATAAGGTTCTTGAAAACAATTTCTCACTATACACTAAATTGTACAATCCAACAATCTTCACCCAAGAAACCAAAAATCGCATTTTGAGCTTGGAAAGTCAAATAAGTTCATTAGGTGCACAACTACCAATGGCATCAGCTCAGAGTGAAAGGCACTTCAGGACACTGCTACAAACCCAAAGTCAATTATCTACATTGACAGAAGAAGAGGCCAACATATGGGCTAAAATGATTAGCATTTAGACAAATTTGACCCCCCATATGGAAATTTTGCACAAGGAACTAGGTTATGTTGAAACTCTATTAAAGAAAGACCCCCATCTTTCAACATTAGATGGCCTAGTCCACCTTTCTTTAGAACTTGCTATCCAAATCAAGTCTTTGGACGTTGCATGTGAAAATTGGGATACAACTCTCAAAATAACCTTAGATGTCCATAAATATTTTTTGGACAAACACATTATAAGTGTATAGCCCATTGGCATAAGTGTCAAAAAGGGGGAGATGAAATTTTTTGAGGGAGAAATAGAACAAAGGGGGAGAGACATAATAAAGGGGGAGAATAAGATAAAGGAGTAATATATATAAGGAGAATGAAAATTGGAAGAGATAAGAGTGAGAAAGGATAAAGACAAGACAAATTAAGCCAAAACAGAGCCAACATCACAAGCATCACAATAGAAGAAGTATCTAATGAAAGAGTATCAATTAAGGCATATTTACTTAGTAGGAGTACAAAATTTTGGATACAAAAAAGATCTATCAACTCAGGGGGATTTATCAAAATTTTAAGGTATTTAAGCTATTACAAAATTTTGAAATTTTGAAGTTTTGTATGTAAGCTGAGTTAAGATATGTTATGCTTGTAACGAGAAGGATATTAATGCATACTCAAGTTTTTTTGACACTCATGTCAAAGGGGAAGAATGTTGATCTCAAATTGGTTTTGACAAGTGAGTGTCAACACACTTAAGTTATTTACTTTGTTCATGTCGAACAAGTAGTACATGTCAAGCATAACATATACATTATAGAGCATGCCGAGTCAATAGTGAGTGCCAAACCACTCATGTGCCAAGTCACTCATGTGTCATGCAAATAGTGTATTCTAAGTAAAATAGGAGCCAAATAAATAGTGGATATTGAGTGATACAGATGTTGAGTCACAACATAGAGAATAGTATATTTCAAGCATTAGAGACTTCAAATGTCTTGTGACACAATTTTGACATGTTTGTGATGCACAAACAACTATGTAAACCATTTTTGAGCTGACTTAAAGATGAATTGTCATATTTTGGATATAAGAAAAAATCTCAAGTTGGATTCCCTATGCAATTACATGCAGCCAATTAGAAAAAGGGAAGATTTAAGTGAAAAAATGAATGAATCACAGTCATCAATTCATACCTAACCCTAAGTCACCAAAGTCTTTTTAAGGAGGACAAAACCTAAACTATCTATGAGATGTGATGTTGAGAAGAAGAGTAGTTTGCATGCAAAAACAAAGCATTCATGGTTGCTAAGGAGTTATAAAGTGAGATTGCATTATAGAATTAGTTGGAGTTGAACAGAGGAAAGGAAAAGAATACAACAAAGAGACATTTGATCAAGAAAGATTGAGAATATATCAGTTTAGAGGTGATTTGTTATCAAGAAATCAAGTGTTGACCATAGGATCAAAATTGAGACATTTTAACAGGTGATTTTAGTCAAAATCTCTTAGCAGAGTGGTCATAATAGGTTGTATTGAAATCCTCTAACATGGTGTTTACTTAATTGTAAGTTAAAGTCCTTAACCAAGCACAATTCTAATAGCATGTTGAAATCCTCTAACAGGGTAAGACCTAACAGTCTTTGTAATCCTTTAATAAGGTAGATCATGTTTCATGGTCAAAACATCGTAACCTTCATAGGATACACTTTATTACTGCAGTAGTGATGATTTGTCGGTGTCATCCCACCCTAGTTTTACCTTCTCATTGGAGGGTTTTTGGGTAATCATATATGGTGTTAAATGTGTGAATGTTTACTTGTTTACATGTTTTACACATACATGGTTTACATAGTATCTCAATTTACTTGCTATATGTATGAAATGGATGTGTGGTGAAAGTTCTATGGGTCCTAGTGTAAGCTACTAATTCACCCCCCCCCCCCCCCCCCCCCCCCCCCGCCCCCCCCCCCCCCACCTCTCAAAAGTTTACCTTTCCTATTGTAATTCCAATAGGTGGATGAAATTATTGAAGAGTGAAAGATATGATTAAGAAGAAAAAGAAAGGATGGATGTAGTTAGCTAACATGTCTATGAAAAGTTAGGGGAGAGCTCTCTCAATATGTAGCAAATGCAAGACTTAGCAAAAATTGAATCTATGATGCAAACTAATATGCAAAATGGTTTACTGTCAAGGGACACACAACTTTTTAACTCTAAAATTTCATTATCAAGAATTTTTTGTAAGGCCACAAGATGTCATACAATCCTCACTAATATCACTATCATGAGAATATGAATATGACATTAGTCAGAGTATTATTCGAATGAGATGTAAGCATTTAAGGCACTAAAAGACAGAATGATTAGAAAACCTATTCCATTTGATTTCCATTTGATTTAGTAAGTAAACATAAGCATTGAAGCATAGATGCTAGGATGACCAAAATGTTTCTTTCATGTTAGTACACTATACACTTGAGTGATCCTTTATATGGATTTTGAACTATATCTATGGGTGGGAGGTAAAGAAGTTGTAATGTTCCCCTCAAATCTTTGTTCTTTTTTCATTTTGAATAGAAGACGCATGACTGAGGGAGGGAACACATAATATTTGTTTATTTTTCTATAGGTTACTTTTATCCTATGCAACTGGAGAAATCATATTTTAATAATGAAATATCGCAAGATTCTGGTGCTTTTATAGAATAGTATGTGGGGTACAGATCAAGCAATGCAACAGAGGTACACTTTTATCTCAAGATAGGGTATAGAACGCATAGAAATGTATCATCCCAAGAACATGTGACACCATCAAGGATTAATTATCAGTCTTTCTACCAACACCTTTTCCTATTCTCGATATGTCCTTGGTAGATAGTGACGAAAGGGTGAGAGGGCATCCTATAGATACATAGACGTACGTTAGGATCTTAGCAATAAATACATGTCTAGGCTCATTTGAAAAATTCACAAGTCTTTTAGGTATTGAAGTTCATTGAAGAGATTTTTGAAGATTTTGCAAAAGAGTGGAGTCATGACCAACCCACGAGAGAAATCCCAGCAAGATCTTGAAATGGTGGAAGTAATAGTTGGAGAATGGGTTGATGATGAAAGTGTGATAAAAGGGAAATGGGAAAGTAGGTAGTGGAAGAGGATGAAGTAGAGCTATCATGAGTCAAGTGGAAGTTCAACTCATTGAAGTAATCATGGACGCAATCCAAAAGTGATTGGAGTGAGTCAAGTGGAACCTCTAGTCCAGAGTCAAGTGGAACCTCTAGTCCAGAGTCAAGTGGAATACAATGTAGATGATCCTATGATACTTCAAATCTTAGCTAAAAGTGTGATGCAAATTTTTGGGAAGGAATAGGCAACTGAAGAATAAAATTCTCCAAGTGTAGTGGTGATTAGTGAGACTATTGGTGCAAATATCAGTTGCGCAGATAGCTAGGTGGAGGATGCAGTGCCAGAGAAGATAGTCTCAAATGCAAAGCCAAGAATGGTGGTAAAGCTGAGAGCATCACCATGGAGGTAGTCAAAGAATATCCTTGGGGGAATGGTTAACCTTGTTGAGGGTTCAATGTTTCCTACTCCTCAAGAAATGCAACCAACTCATGATGTTGTGGTTGCCATGGATGTTGAACTAAGGAAAGCTCTTGCGACTAAGAAAGAGTGGGCTAATAATGTAGAAAATGATGCTAAATTTTTCCAAGATTTAGTAGAAAGAGCCTGGGAAGATGGAGTGCAAGCTAAAGTGAAGCATCTGGAATTTTTGATTCAAGAAGTGTGAGTTTGAGCTAAGATGATAGAGTCTACTTTGGTTATGGAAAAGTAGGTTGTGGAGAAGACTCAGAATGAAATGGTATTGTTGTGAGCTTAGGTGGAATATTTTTAGGAAATGATGATAAAGATCAATGATGCAACATATCACTCACAAGAAAAATTGAATGCTAGCAATGTAAGGCTTACTCGATATCAAAACTAGATAAATGTAGTGAAGCATGAGTGAGAGTCTTGGAGGCTAGCAGTGATTAATTATCAAGGTCTGTGAGATCATGTGCAATGGGTGAACACTCTTCCTAGGTCATAGAGGTTGTGAACTAAGATGAAGGAGGTGATAGAGACATCCCCTAGGTTTGCACAAGAGATCATGTATTACTTGGGATTGTGTCATCAAGCTATGTCATGAGAGAAAAGGAGAGGAGATGTGATCTCCAACACTTAGTTCATGAACTAGATAAACAACTTGCTATGTTGTGGCAATATCCCTATCTCAATGGATATCATTTGGTCTAGTGGTAGGGTGACTCTAGGGGCTTCATCATCAAAAGTAATTCAAGGAAAAAATCCTCCTCCTAGGGAATTGAATGTCCAACCTCAACAATGAGGGCCAAAATGAATGTCTATGCATTTCTTTCTTTATGTTGATGTGTTTTAATGGAACACTATTTGTGGAACATTATGTGTGGCAATAAAGATGTATTTTGTTTGCTCCATGTTGTCCCCCTTTGAGAATTTTGAGATATATGAATGAAAATATTTTATCTTGGTTTTTCAAAATATTCTCTAAGATATATCCATATAGGTCCAAGTAGTGTCCCATGCCCCCAAGCAAGATTAGATTTCCTAGATTTAATATAGCAAGATTACACCTATATCAAGGCATAAGCACTAGGATAACCCTTGAGTGTTGTCATTCAAAAATAGATAAGGATGATACACTATGGGTCTAAGGTGTTGAGTAGGACAAGCATGAGTGCTCTAAACACCTTATGCTAATAATATATACCCACAAGTAGAAAGAAAGTAAAAACATGTCCCATGCCCCCAATCTTCTAGTCCATGACATCCTCGAAAGATTATTGGGGAGGGGACACTCAAAAAAATAAATCATCATAGACAACACACAAAGAAGATAAAGTTCATCATAATTTGGCAAGTTTACTAGTCAAGTGCATGTGTATATGTCACATGTCCATTTCTTCAAGACTTGAGTTTGATAGTGAGAAATATTACAACATTCTAGATTGTAGGTAGAGCATCTTAAAGTGTTGATAAGCACTTGGTGTTAAGGGGTAGTGTTGGAAAAAAATATTTTTAGGTGAATTTCTAGAGAGGCCTTTAATGTACAAGAAGACCCTAATAAGCTAAGAAGCAATGCCCCTGAGATGAGGACAAGAGACAATTCCAAGCTAGGAAATATTGTTGGATGAGTGAAAAGAAGTGAGACTGATAGATATAGGTGCAAGGGTCTCAAGTAGCACTTGTTTCCAAGTTTTCACCACTTGGTAGATTTTTTCATGACTTTTTTCAATTTTATTTTATTTTTTGAATTTTGAATTTTTTTTGGTGATACATCAAAGCATCTATTGCTAGGTTTTCAGTAAGATGATCATTTTTTAGGACATTTTTTGCTTTTTAAAATTTTTTTCAGGATCAATAGATATATACAAACAGTTGTGTTGTGGGCTTTAAGCATGGAACTTCTTTAGATCTAGAATATTGATGGGATCAATGAGATGTTCCCCTTCGAGAGTAGAAAGATGATAGACATTGGATCCAAATGTTGTTGTTACAATATAAGGACCCAACCTGTTGGGTCCAAATTTCCCTTTATGTTCTCTATTCTGGTGATTTTTTGGATTTTCCCTAAGCATAAGCTCACCCACCTGGAAATCATGTGGATGGACCTTCTTGTTATATTAGTAGACATTCTCTTTTGATCCTTATATGGTTGAAAGTAACCTTGCATCATTCATCAAGGGTTTCTAGTTCTTGTATTCTCATGGCCTTATGATCTTCATCAATTATCAGCCCATGTAGGGAGACTCGTAATGAGGGAATCTCAACATCTAAGGGCAAGACAACTTCAGAACCATAGACTAAAGAAAAGGGTGTAGCCCCTATAGGATTCTATATAGTAGTATTGCATGCCCATAGTGCCAAATTCATTTGCAAGTGCCAATCTCTACCTGACTTGTTCACTATCATATGTAAGATTTTCAGGAGTATTTTATTTGATGCCTTTGCTTGGTTGTTTCCTTGAGGATAGTATATGGAGGACCAATGTTCCTTTATCTTGAATTTCTCGCAAAATTGCTTTAGGTCCTTATTTTTAAATTGCCCTCCATTATCTATTATTATCGAAGAGGGAATACCATACCTATAGATAATATGATTCACTATAAATAGGGCAACATGTTTGCCCATAGCCACAGATAGAGGGACAACTATGACCCATTTTATGAATTACAAAGTGGTTGTTATGATGACCTTATGACCACTAGACAAACTTGGATGAATCTTACCTACCAAGTCAAAGGCCCATTGCTGAAATGGCCAATATGTAACAAAGGGTATGAGCTCTTGTCTGGGAGCATGAATCAAATCACCATGCAATTTCCATTTCAAACAGGATTTAGCATATTGAATAACATCAATCTACATGGTTGACCAATAATAATTGACCCTAAGTATTTTTTGAGCAAGTGCAAAGCCATTAGAATGTGCCTAAAAAGTGTTGTCATGAACTTTTGCTAATGACTTTTTGGACTCTTTGAGTTCTAGAAACCTAAGGAGTGTTCCATCTAGCCTCTTCCAATACAAGTCACCAGAGACTAGGGTGTAGTGTGAGGCATTACGGAGGAGCTAGCATTTTTGGTTTCACGTGAGATTTTTAGAAATAATATGATCATGCAGGTATGAGAAAATGGTTGAATAGCAAGATGAATTGTGACCAAAAATGGTATAGATTACTTGGTCATCAGGGGTGTCATAAGTGGGATAACGTAATTCTTTGACCAGAAACTCAAAATGTGATTCATGTTCTTGTAATTAGAGAATAGATGCTAGGGTGTCTATAGGATCTACATCCTTTTTTTCAGCTCTAGGGACTTGTTGAAATGTCACAAATGTGAAATAATTTCACAAAGAATCAATCAACTTTTTGTAGGGCACTAACTTGTCATCTTTGGTTTGATATTCATTGTTGACTTGGTTTATGAAAAGTTGAGAATCTTGATAGATATGTAACTCTATGATCCTCCATTCCAAGGCCATTTTGATCCCATTTCTTAAGGCCTCATACTTTCAGTGATGTACATCTTCCATATTCTTTCAGTGATGTACATGATGGAAGCATCTAGAAATTCAATTTTCACAAGGGCTTTTTCTTCTAATGGAAAATCAAAAAATTGGTCAGCTATGGCTTGTCCCTTGATAGCTTTGCATTCAACATACTAAATGTCAAACTTAGAGAGAATCATCATCCATTTAGCCAAATGGCCAGTAAGCGCAACTTTACTCAATAAATATTTTAAGGGATTAATTTTGGCAATAAGATGGACCATATGAGCTAACATATAATGTCTAAGCTTTTGGGAAGAAAATACCACTACTAGGTAGGCTTTCTCAATATTGTTGTAATTCATCTCATAAGCCACCAGAATGTGACTGATGTAATAGATAGCACACTCATTTCCAATCTCATCACTTTGTGCTAAGAATGCCCCTAAGGAGGAACTTGTAGCTCAGATATATAATATCAAAGGCTTTCCCTGTATGGGTGGCATTAACACTTGAGGTTTATCCAAATACCCTTTGATTTGATCTAATATTTGTTGATAATTTGCATTCCAAATACAGGTAAAGCCTTTACGCAAGTTCTTGTTGAAAGATTAAGCTTTGTTAGCCAGCTGAGATATGAACCTCCTAATTGACTAAGATATGAACCTCCTAATTCCTCTAGGTCTACAAACTTCAATGCCTTTTGCCAATATAATATAACCTAACAATTTTTTGGATGTCACACCAAAGGCATACTTTTTTAGGTTTAGCCTGAGCTGAAATTGTTCCATATGGTCCAATATCAAACTAAGGTCATCAAGATGTGTGTTTCTCTTCCTAAATTTGGCCAATGTGTCATCTACATAGTCTTCCATTGTTTTATGCATCATGTCATGAAAGATAGTAGTCATGGCTCGTTGATAAGTAGCACTAGCATTCTTTAGCCCAAATGGCATTAAATCTCAATAGAAGATATCCCAAGCACATGTAAAGGCTATTTTCTCTTAATCTACAAGGTCAATTTTGGTTTGGTTATATCTAGAGAACTTGTCCATCAAGGAGTACATTGCATAGCCCGTGAATATGTCCACTAGCATGTCTATATAGGGAAGTGGAAAATAATCCTTAGGGTATTCTTTATTTAAGTCTCTAAAATTAGTACACACTTGAATGGACTTGTCATGTTTAGAGACAGGTACAATATTGGAAATCCACTTTGCATAATCAATTGCTCTGATGAAATTTGCATAGAGGAGTCTTTCCAATTCTTCTTTGACTAAGAGGGCCACATGTGGGTGCATCTTTCTCAACTTTTTCTTAATAGGTTTGACATTAGGAGAAATAGATAGATGATGCATAATTAAATATGTGAGTAAGTC
This sequence comes from Cupressus sempervirens, assembly GCA_028749045.1. Classification (NCBI taxonomy): domain Eukaryota; kingdom Viridiplantae; phylum Streptophyta; class Pinopsida; order Cupressales; family Cupressaceae; genus Cupressus; species Cupressus sempervirens. The sequence continues at coordinate 242,908,076 of CM053793.1, read as the reverse complement.
CATGCAAAATTGATCTTCTTTTCTTGGAAGAACTTAGCAAAACTCCCCTTTTCTTCAGTTGACAATGAATGAGCCACGTGGATAAGTTTAGGAGATTCTTTTGTGCCCAATTTTATAGGTTGTGCAGGTTCAATGAGAACTAAGGATCTATCTTAGAAATAACTTGGCAGACTACCAAGTACCTCATCTTATGATGCCTCAAAGAGGTTTTCACCTTTAGATGCATTTTTTTGTGTGGTTCAGACACCACCACAAAGTATTTTTTGCCATCTAATCTCTTTTTCTTTCTTTTGATTTTATGACTAAGGTACTTGATATCTATTTTTGTCATGTTAACCATGAGTTCACTAGTGGAAGATATAATGGGTTCAATAGCATTAAGGTAGCACATGATCTCATAATCATTTTGAAAAGATTGTAGTTTTAGTCTTTGATGTTGAACCAACCCATCTATGAGATTAGTGTGAATCAAGGAAAGTGATGTGGAAGCTTCAAGGTTATTGATACAAAAGGATTCATCTCTAGTCACCTAAGAAGTTGAGTCTATAGCGAAAGTTGCAAAGGAGTCCATATTAGGAATAGACCTAGAGGAATCAATGTGGTCCACTAAAGTAGTTTGTAGACCAAACTGATCTAACCCTAAACTAGACTCTTCAACTACATTTGGTCAGGTAGCATAAGCATGAATAACATCGACCCCTAATTTGTAAGATGCTTCTAAGAGATTTTTCCCATTCATGCTCTATTGAGTTTGCATCATCATCTCTGTGTATAAAGTGAGCTATCTTATCCTTGATTCTTTGTTGGTTAGGATTCTCATAATTAGATTCATCATTTTTATGTTTTCTGGATGTAGAAGCCTCAACATTAGCAATGGAAGAGACTAGTTCATCTCCCTAAAGGAGAAAAGTAGGAAGGGAAAAATCCTCATTTGGTATAGTAGTAGGCACAAAGGATGGATCCTCATCCTCTAATTCACTAGACACATGAGCGTGTCTATCCATTCGAGGTAATTCATCTTCTATACCAAAGCCTAAGCCATTGGTATCTCTATGGTTGCAACCCTCGTTGTGACTTGAGGGTACAATCAGGGCCATCTTAGCACCACTTAAGGATCCTTGACCTTGATATCCCATGCTTTGTAGCATTTTGTAACAATTAACATAGTGCTTGGGAGAGATGGGAGTAGCGACTATAAGCTCATCATTATCTTCTTCTTCTCTATAAATGCAATCACTTATAACCTAGTCTTCCTTTTCTACTTCTAAAGGGACAAGAAATTGAAAAAAAGTTCCAAAGATAGTCATGGTAGAAGTTGAGAGCTTCAATTTTTCAGAAGGTCTCCCATATGATCTAGAAGAGATTGGTAGAGCATCAATAGAATCAAGAGTGTATTGCCCCATGCCAAGAATCATCATTTTTAATCTCTATTTAGGATCTATAAGAGAAGTCCCAATGTCATGAGAAGATTTATCATGAGGAACAAAGGTTTTTTTAGTAGAGAACATATTAATAGATATTGAGTTGTCACCCGAGATGACAACTTTTGCACCACTAAATGGGAATTTGATACACTAATGATACGTTGATGGAATGACTTGCATATCATGCATCCATGGTCTTCCCAATAATAAATTATATGTCAATGGGATGTCTAAGACTTGGAATACTACACCTTTCTCAACTGGAACCACATGGACTAGCAACACAATGAGGCCTTTGGAGGGTTTTTCAACTTCATCATAAGATTTTATAGTTATTTTCCTTCGATGATTAATGGAAAACTCAAACATGCCAAGTTTTTGTATAACACCATAAGAAATAATTTTCAACCCAACACCATTGTCTATCACGACTCAGCCGACATGGGTGTGAAAGATTTGAACTTTAATGTGAAGAGCTAGGTTATGGGGATGACTTAATGACATATCCTCCTCCTCAAAGAAGGTAATGTAGAGTGGTGAAAAAATTTGGTTCACCATAGCTTGGAATTTTTATCATCAATATTTGTGGGGACATTTGTAAAGCCTATGGCCTTTTCAAGGATGTCCTTATGCAAAGGAGATAATTCTAGAAATTCAAATATGGAAATTTGAGTAGGATTTTGTTGCAATTGACTCACAAGATCCTAGGTAGAGATAGTAGGTTGAGCTGTATGTTTTGAGGATGATGTTTTTTTAGGATTAGAGGCAACTTTGAGGAAAGCCTTAGCTTTCCCTAGTAACAACATTGATTGTCCCATGATGAGGAAAGGAACATTCTACCACTTGAAAGTATACCCTAGGCCTAGCAACATTATTGTGAGAGAAACTGGGGCATGTTTGAAGAACCACTTTAGGTCTCTCATCATCAGTATTGTAATTGGGTTCTTTGTCAAACATAGGACCTAACATATAGAAATCTATGTTGATATAAGTGTAGTTGATCTTAGCATCATGATTCTTCTTTTGAGCTTGAGAAGATTCACCCTTTTGATAATCAAGGAGAGGTTGCTTAAAGGTTTGGTGATCAAATTTTTTGGTTAAGCCATTCATGACAAATTTTCCACTATTAATGAGAGCTTATATGACATCTTTGAGCTTAAGACATTTTTTAGTACTATGTCCCTTGTTCCTATGATAATTGAAAAAGTGATCATCTCTCCACCAATTAGACTTGATAGGTGGGTCATAAGGATGAGAGTTATTTGGTAGTGTGATCAACTTGTTATCAAGCAATTTTTCCAAGACTAATTCATATGAACTAACCAAAGGAGTATAGTTGGGTCTTGGCTTAAAAGACTTTCTAAGCTCATCTGTGGCTGAAGATTTTGAGGTTTCTTGTTATTTGGCAGCATTAATGGCTTTAGACAAATAGAACGTTGACTCTTTAAGGATATCAACTACCCCATCATTCACAACATGTTTTTTTTTAATTCCAAGGTCTATTTCCATCTTTGCCATTGTTGTTTTTTTCCTTATTGATAACATTGTCACCTTTCTTAACAACTACACCCTCAATGATGTAGGCATTCTCCACCATGTAATGAAAAGATTTTAATAGTGGTTTTCTAAGAACGTAACATAGCTCAGGTACTAATGTATTGAAAAATATGTCAATTTTCTCATCTTAGGCATTTTTCAAGGATATTTGGAATGTAGAGCTCTCCAGCATTGTAGATAAGTGACAAAGGGTTCTCCTTGTTTTTGCATAATGTCACATAAATCTAGCATAGTAATAGGATGTCATATATTGTAAGAATATTGTTGGATGAAATGGTGCACAAGTTCATCAAATGACTTGATAGGTGGTGATAGCTTTGTAAACCATTCCATAGTTTGTCCTTTCAAGCTTCTAGGAAATAATCTCATAAGGAAGGTATCCTCATGCATAAAATCCATACTAAGAGCATAAAAGTGTTTGATGTGGTAATGGGGATCACCATTTCCATCAAATTTATCATACTTGGAATCTCTATGTCCCTAGGAAATGGCATCATATAGAGATTTTTGTCAAATGGGAGTGCACATATGGATTCTGCAAGAGGTTCTAGGTTGTTCCTTAGTTGTTTGTAGTTGAGTTCGTTGTTTCTTTAATTCTTGCATCTCCTCCCTTAAAATTTAAGCTTGGGTAGGCTCTCTTTTTTGAGTAATTCTCTAAATGAAAAAGTCATAAGGGAGTTTCCACCCTCTAGATATCATGTATCATAAATATTGGTCCCCATTTTTTTCTAAGGCATTTAACATCATTTTTTGTGCTACGGTGTATTGTTGGAAGCGCATAAAATCTTAGCTAGAAATTTTATCATCGTCATCATGGTGTGATCTATGAGAGGGTGAACATTCTCCATTTTGGACCCTAGGAGATTCAGGTGGGGTACTATTCCCGTTGTTGCCACCACCCATGTCGTTCATGAAGGGATTTCTATGATAATCCTAACTGTGAATACTAGTGTTATGCTTCGTGCAATGCATTTCTTTGATAGGGTTTTGTCTAGATTCTTCCAAATTTTCCCTATCTAAGTGTTCTTATTTCTCTTTGAATGCTGAAAGTGCGTCAAAGGAGAGATTTCTTTTCTCGCGGTTTTTGGTGAATGCCATATCATTGTTGTCAATATTTGTTTCTAAGGAACTATCGAGACTAAAAAGTGGGTTATGTCATGTAGTGACACTAGTTTCCTGCAAAGTTTATTATCAGTGGCCTACTTGCGTGGAAGCCTAATAGGAGTAGTCAATTTTTCAAAAGAAAAGGGACAACTATCTTGACTGACTTGGAGCCTGGTCATGACTGGCATGTAAAGATATATCTTTAGTCTAGGAATAGATAGAGATTTTCGGACTAAGGCTTAGATACCAAAAATGACCACTTGTCAATAAAAGAATATTTTTTCAAGGATGTTCAAGATCTTACAACATCAATGAATCAAGTTGATAATATAAGCAAGAAGCCTAGTAGAAAATAGCTTGAAGTGATAAGGTAACCAAAACTTGACAAGTGATTATCAATGATCGTTTCAACTTATGTCCAATTAATTGGATCTATCTTTTCAACTTTAGGAATATAATAATAATGCATATTTTAAACCAAGATCAAGTAGGATAGAGTTAGGACACCCCTAGATTGACTAAGGTACAATTGTGACTCAATTTTTTAAGTGACTGAACCAAGCTGGCAGTTTTCAATAAGATGTGTGATAAATTTCCAGAAATAACTATTGTGCAATAATTTTTCTTTAATTATGTGACACTTTGTGATAATGCAATGATGTATTAGAAGCATTATGATAGAATAAAGACATAGATGTGATAGAGTTTATAACCAGATGAGATAGAATATTTGGTGCAATAATCATACGACAATTTTTAGAAGACCATGGGAAAATATATCAACAAACGTAGTTTAGAATTTCAAAATGTCCATGTTTTAATTTGATTTCTTTATTATTTTTTATTAGGATGTGGCAGTCATGACATAGCACTTCAGTTTGTGGTTTAAAAATAGTAAGGGTAATATACATGTCATAGACGATTGAATAAGGGACAAAGCAACCTTGTCAACACAAGCACTTGTGATATCAAAGAAAAAGCCTATGCATGCTACCATTGTGTTTTATGTTCAAGAATTTTTACATAGGTCTTTTCACCTTTGAAGACATATTCCAAGAAAAACTACCTAACATCGTGGTTTAGTACTCAACAACTTGGCCCATACTTGATGCCTCTTTGCCTCACACCAAGTGGTTACCCATGAGAGATATTGGATTTTTCAAGGAAATGCTAGTGGTACAACCAAGAAGACTCATATGGTGAGTGTAAAATCTTTGAGTGATCTGAGTAGTCCACTAGGACCAATCCTTGTACCGAGATGTTGAGTAGAAAATAAGGTAGCTTCTGCCCTACGGTTCTTAGTAAGGACTTCAGTTCACATCACTTCTCTTGCTCCCAACTATGAGACTCCTTACCTTGTAGAAAGTAATAGACTTTGTAGCCACAAGAGTAACTTAAGCATTCCTCCCTAGTGATCTCCTCATGGCTGCAATCCCATAAGCGATCACACTAGGTAAGACAAGTGCTACGTCTACCGAGGTTTTGTTTCCTTGATAGCCTTGAGTTTATAGTGGGTCAAAATAGTCAGGTTCACTTATCCCACTTGGATTTTTCCTCTTCATTTCTCAAGATTAGGCCCTCTAAAGGATTCTAGACTAAACAAACTGGATCTACTTTTGAGAGTCAATATTTCTGATTCACTGCAAGAGTGAAGAGCATACTCTCCTATCTCAATCATTTCCCCAGAACATGACAAGAAGCTCAATTAATCCCCTTGCTTTCAAAATCAAAAGGTGGGTCAATATTTCTGATTCACCACGAGGGTGAAGAGAATACTTTCTAATCACCAAGGGATCCCAATTACAAGTTTTATGTGCCTAAGAAATGAAAATGACTATTAAAATGCCACACAAAAGAAATACAAGCACGTGTTTGGTTTTTATGCTTTTAGGCAGCCCTACAAACAACTGTTAGTAGCCTTTGTGCATTTGAAGCTTTGACATGTGTTCTTTTTGAGGTAAGTATGCAAGTGTTTAAGGCACAACCTACGAGCACAATTGTTAGTCCAACATGAGTTAGTTCCAAACAATGTAAGAAAGCCTATAATAACTCTATTAGATAATGGAAAATCTGAACAATAGAATGTCTAAAAACTCAAATTCTATCAAACAAATCAAACAACAGTCAAATTCTAGTCTAGGCAATAGTCTTTGCTAATATAGTGTCATGCAACACTTTTTACAATACCAATACAACATATTTGTGCCATGCAATAGAATATTCAACTATGTGCGACAGTGTTTACTACTACCATGTGACAAAATCTATAAGGTGGTGTGACACTTATAACTAGAAAAGTGTTGCACGTTGACAAAAACACTGTCGTACAATTTTGAGAAAATGTCACATGAGACTTACGTCTGAAACAGCACAAATCACTCAAAACAGAAAGTAGAAAACTTAGAACAAAAGTAAATTTAAGGCAAAACAAACACATCTTGCCCATGGTGGGCACCAAAAATGTGTACTCTAAAAAGTGCACTTCTTTAATTCATTCTATTCAAGGTTGTCCCATAGATTAAGAGCCTTAAATGTTGATTTAAAGTTCCCTAGTCATGGAGTGCAAGGAGGAATGTGTAAACGCTCGATTAACTCTCAATTTAAGCCATAGGAGCATGCCCCTTGCTAGTAAACCATGCAATAAGAGATTCTTGAGAAAGAACAAGAATGTAGGTGCCAAGAATTCCTTAATTATGCAATGCAAGATACTTTATACTAAATGAGATGCAAATCACCCTTTAACTAGAAAAAATAAGTGTTACAACCTTCCTAATTAGGCTAGATGCATTAACTATAGCAAGAAAAGAAGATGCAAATGAGTCTAAACTAGCATGAAGATGCAAGCATGATAGAAGAATTAGACTAGAAGATATAAGTCCTCTTTCGAAAATGATGATTGCAATAATGGAGTCTAAAACCTGCAACATAACCTTAAGAGAATGATGATTCATTTCTTTGACGATTAAAATTGAAGTCTAGGGGGAAAGGCCAAGGGTGGAGACTGGTCCAAGAGGTGAGTGGGTGTGTCATATTTATAATTTCTTTATTCAAAGTGGAAAATTCTTTTGAATATCAAATTGAGCACTTTGAATATTCAACATTAAAATGAGCACTCATGAAAATTCAAAGTGTATTATGGATCCACTTCAAATTCCATTATGACACTTTCCATTCTATTGTGAAACCTCAATTTCCATTATGACATCATGATTGTTAAACCAATTTCCTTGATCCCACTATGATTCCACTATGGAATATTAAATGAATTAGATTTTATCCAAATATTTAAATCATTATTAGAGATAAATACCCTTTTTAGCTTTATTTGGAATTAATATTCATGTGTATTTTTGAATGGGTTCAAGTTATTGATTTAAATGAGAATGTTGAACATTTAAATTAATTCAAATGTCTAACATTCTATAGATAGGAATGAGTTATTAAGGAGCATGAGCTAGATGAAATTTGATGATTATCTAATTTTGTTTGATTTTATTAATATAAGCGATAAATTTAGCAATTTGAGATTGTGAGGCCAATTTTGGGTGATTATAGCTAGAACCAAAAGAACATCCTGTAATTAACCACTTTCTAAAGAGATTGTTCCTAAACTTGTGACTGAAAGCTTAGAAGAATCACCAACTGCAATCTATGTAGTAACACTCTAAGAAAGTGAGGTAACCAAATCAAGTGAGTGCATCATATGATGTGAACATCAAGAATCAAGAATCCAAGGAGTTGTAGAAGACAATGATCATGCAAAAAGAGCATGTCCTTTGCCTATAGGAGGAGGTGGAGGCTTCAAAGAAGCAATACTATAATGTTGCATGGCCTCCTCTAATGCCTCAAGATGTTTCCAGCACCTGGAAACTGGATGTCCTTCCTTGCCACAAAAACTGTAAAGATCACCTATGTACTTCTTAGTCTTAGAGGAAGACTCACCAAACTTGGAAGATTAACCTTCTGAGAGGGCTTCCAAGCATCTAATTTGGTAGTAGGCTTGGAGAACTCTCACTTCCTACTAGATTTTACTTATGCTTTGGTTTTTGCTTCGGCTTTCATGTAGATGTTTGAGCTACCAATGCCTTTGCCTTAGAACTAGTCATAGTATCCAACTATGTAAGCTTTGACTAATTTCTAGTCAAGTGATCATAAAATACCTCAAAATTAAGCATAGAAAATCTATTTTCAAAAGCATCTTTGGTGGAATAGAAGGTAGAAGCAAACATCTGAAAGTTTTCTCAAAGCGTAGAAAGAATCAAATAAATGCACTCAGTGTCAGTCTTGGCCTTTCCATGACCCTGCAACAAAGATCTCTATTTATTAAACTTCATCAAGAAGTCATCAATGGTCAAAAAAGAATCTAGTGCAAGAGAGGTAAGATCTACCTCAATCTAAAGTTCTCTAAATTCATTAATAGTACCAAACAAGCCATTAAGCTTGGTCCACATAGCTAGAAGAGTATTGTACCCATCCAAATGAAACTATAGAATATTTGATACCTATAAAGAAATCAATTGTATTGCCTCATCCATCTTGTTCCTATTTTGCATGACCTCATAAGGCCTCTAAAAAATTGGCTACATGACATCTAAACAAGAATACAACCCTTTTCACTAAAGAAGCCGAGTCATTGAGGTCTTCCAAGTGAGATAATTATGAGGGGTCAAAAGTTCTAGACAACAAGAGGTCTCGGCCATTGTTTTAGAAGGTGTTGAATTTTTTTTAATGTGGTTCTAGTTTACATAAGTAAATAATAGAAACAATATGACAAAACACCCCACACAATGCAAAAAATTGAACCCAAGCTACTAGAAGGAATGTTGAAATGAGAGCAGAGAAAGAAGCTTTAAAAATGAATCACAAACACCTAGTACAAAATACTAGTGAAATGAAAGATAATCTGGAAAGTACTTGAGAAGAGTTTTCTAATTCTTTTTTCAGATCGAAAAGTGGAGCTATAACAAAGAAGTTATGGCCCCCAAAAGATACAAGTCATCAATAGACCTCAAGTGTAATAATAGGTACCAAATTGGAATAAAAATACCTGATCCATCATCTCTGTCTCAGAACATATTTTCATTACTTCTTTTGAAACAAAAAAATGCCCCCGTATTCTCAAGATATTGTAAAAAGAAGACAAGGCCCTTGAAAATGCATTAAAATAGATATATATTTTTCAAAATATATATTAAAAAAATACACCACTTAAAAGTGGTCCCATAGCGGCATTCAGGTGGGGGAAGATGATACTACTACTTGTGGCAGGGTATCTCAGTGGTGGCTTGTAGTATCCTACAGCCAGAAAAAATTTAACAGCGATAGTGATCAACAGTAGACCAAAAAAGAATTTTGTGAAGTCAGCAATGATTTTATTGACATCAAAAATTGTGATCAAGGTAGAAAATGGCTCTACAAGCCATTTTTCAAGTTTTTTTAATTTTTATTCTGAAAAATCACATTCTAATGCATTCAAGAGGTCGTATGACCCTATTAGTAAAATTTGGTCTGCCGTCCAAATCAATGCTTTCCAAAATGGATGAAATTTATATGAAAAAGGGGGTTTTGATGCCTTCTAAATCAAATTGTGAGGTCTGTTTGGCCTTAAAGTACTCTAAAAATTAGAGACCACCCATTTTCACAAAAAATACCCAAAAAACTCTAGATTTGTTATGTCAAACCCTCATTCTCCTTTTTCTCCAAATACCAAACAAGCTACACCAGTTTTGGCTCTAATAGCATAAAGGATTTGAGCAATACAAATCTACAAATCCCAAAGAGTACCTACATGTAAAAACCTGTCACAGAGAAGAAAAAGACAAGAGGAGGCAAGGGTTTTGCTATGAAAATATACAAATTGTATTCTTAGAAATGAGAAACATATAAGATAATTACAAACAATCTATCCTTATAGAAGGAGATTGAAAACCAAAAAGGGTAACCTAAAAGGTAAATGTTATTTAATAATTACTAATCAGTTATTAAATGAGAGTGCAAAAGGCACATAAAGTGAAATCTTAAGAAGGGATTTAAGCACACTTAATAAATGAAATTAAATAAATGATTTACTCTAATAGTGTCAGCTTTTGTGTGTAACTCCAAAGAGGGTACCTTGGGAGTGGATTCTATCCCCTCCTACCTTTCACCAGATACGCACTCCAAAGTTGGCCTTTTAGATTTTGATGCAGGAGTATCTTGCATTAGAAAATATGGGGGGACATAAAAATATTAAATTAAATGAAAAAAATTTAAATATATATATATATATATATATATATGGAGAGAGAAAGTGACAAAAATTAGAAGAAAATAATAAAAAATAAATAAATAAAAATGGAGAAAAAAGGTAAAAAGATATTTAATAGGTAGCATTGTCTTGATGAATAGCTTGTTTTCCCTCTAAAAGTTGAATAACTTGATCTATGCATAAGGTAGGAAATCAATAATGCTCACAACAATTGGGTAAACATTCTATTAACCATTTCCCTCTGAATTTTAAAAGGTACAACTCCCTTTGATGGATTATCAATGAATTTACATTAGCAATAAAATAAATATGTGTATTCACTTTTACCAAAAAGTGCTTAAGGATCTCTCACATACTCTTGGGTGCAGAGGTACAATATGTAATTTTATTGTTAATTTAAATTCACTAATAATCATCAAAGAGAGTTGTACCTTTTAAAATTTAGAGGGACACAATTAATATAATATTTACTCAATTGTTATGAGAATTATTGATTTCCTACCTTAGGCATAGATTAAGTTATTCAACTTTTAGAGGGAAAACAATCTATTCACCAAAAAAAATTTGGTGACTCTACTGGGGAGTCTCTAGAAAAGAGGATTAAGCCCTCCAAGTCATTAATGGACCACAATAGTTCTACCAGATAATGGTGTCTTTCTTATCTTGCAACTAGATTTAGGTTTTTTGGATATGCAGGATGACTTAATTTTAGGATGAAAATTTTGAACCTTTGAAAAACTTGAATTTTCTCCTTGATTTTAACACTGCAAGAAAGAAGAGGACCAAATCTTGTAGAAGACCTAGTTCTCCTCCTAAATTTTCTCCTACCTCATTGCTTGTACAATCCCTCCTTCCACCAAGAACTTTGATCCGTTCTTATATTAATATCCAGCCATTGAATTTTAAGCTTCCCAATATGGCGGTTAATCAACCTTGGGGACAAAATATAGGACCTCTAAATCTTGCGGTAAATCCTACCACTTTACCCAAAGGTGCAACTAAGATTTTACCAAAATTTAGTGGTGATGGAAAATTTTCTAAAGATGATCATCTGAGTACTTTTCATATAGCATGCAGTGTTACTAGTGTACCTACTCAGGAGCTAGCAGTGAGACTTTTTGTTCATATGCTCCTCAATATAGTTGTTGACTGGTTCAATCATTTTTCTCAGCATTTAATAGCTAGTTGGGATGATATGAAAACAAATTTTGAAACTAGGTTTAAAACTCCTGATAATGAATGCTTTTTACTACTTCAATTAAGTCAGTTAAAGAAAAAAATCCATGAACCTATGAGAGAGTTCATGGCCAAATTCAATAGATTGTTACAAAGAATCCTTGTTGCCTTCAGACTAAATGGCGAGAACCAAAAGATTTTCTTTGTGAATGTCATTCTACCTGATGTAAGTTTTCATTTGCTAAAGGATGCAATAGCTGATATAACCATAGCTTAGAGACAAGCCATTCAACTAGAGGATGCCCTAATCACAACAAGAAAATGGAAAAGAGAAGTACAATCATTTGGACCTACCTCTATGTCTACCCCTACAAACCCTTTAATGCAAAGGTTGATGAATGATATGACTATGTTCAAAAGACAAAAAAATAAAGTTGGCACCCCTTACCAGTCACCATATCAAGATGCTAGTCAAAGACAACATCATCCAAGTCATGGAAAGACTCCTTTCCTAACTGCACCTCAACAAAGACTACAAATCGAGGAGGTTCCTAAAGAAACCATTTGTTCCTTTCACTTAACCATAGACCATGATGGTCAAACATGTCTTGATTGGATGAGGTACATTCAAATCAACACAACAAGAGATGTCATTGTTGGAGAGCAACCAATGGAGAGAAATGGAGCTGAATCTAAATATTATGGTTCCTATTTCTTGGAATATGAGTCTGACATAGAGAGAGGAGGAGATATTTTGGTAACATTGCAAGATCTTGCATGTACTATTCTCACTCAAAATCAGAGAAACCATGAATTTAACATAGGTACTAATGCTGCCAATGTAGGCTCTAAAGGAAAATAGCTAGTGCATAATGATTCCAATCCACATACTAAAGTTGCAAACTTCAAAACTCTATCTAGAACAAAATTAACCATTAGTTCTTCTTCCTTTGACATCGTTGAATTATGTAAATCTTCCACCATTTCTATTTCCCCAATTGAATACCTGAGAATGAAACCAAAAGAACTAGATAAATTAGTTTAGTATGTTAAAAGGGAACCTCTTTTGAATGCTTAGTTCACTGAATCCCATACCACTAAAGTCCCAACGGCCTCCAAGAAACCCACTTTTGTATCAGAGGGCACTCTGCAAGAACCTAATGTCAGACCTTGTACCCATGTCATGGAAAATGAAATAGAAGGAAGACTAACACTTTTTACATCTCCTTGTTGTTAAATGGGTAGAAGCTTAACAACTATATTATTGATTCAAGAGCTTCTGGTAATATTATGTGTTCTCCTACTTCCAAATCTGTTAGCCTCTCTCTCACAAAAATCTTTGGGTGTTGCTACTCCATGGACGAAAAGAAAGTACCCCTTATGGGAAAAGTTAAGGATGTACAAGCTATCCTTGTTGCCTACCCAGAAAAGAGGTTAAAATTAACAATTTTAGTGGCTGATATCCTTGCTAGCTATGGAATTTTGTTGAACAAAACTTTCTCCAAGGACATGGGGGGAGAAATTAAAATGGATTGGTCTGAAGCATTTATCCCTATGGCTAAAAAGAAGATAAAATTGGAACCAGAAGTGAAAAACAAATATATCATGGTACCTTCAGATAATCTTAAAGATCAAATATCATACGAAGAGTGCCAATTTGGAAACTATGTGATTCTTCCTAATAGTCCACCTGAGAAAACTATTGATTCTAAGCCAATGGAACTATGGACAATGGAGTTTGATGATAGTTATTCCAACTGAGGATCTGGCACTAGGGTAGTTCTGATTTCCCTTTCAAGAGAATTGATCCCTTCTTCTTTCAAAGTAGATTTGAAAAAGACAAATAATATAGTGGAATATGAAGCCCTCTTGTTGGGATTGTAAGAGGTCAAAGCTAAAGGAATAAAGAGGTTGATAGCAAGGGGTGATGCTAAGCTGATCGTGGAACATGTAAGAAATCAATTCTTTGTCAAAAATAATAGATTAAAGCATTATAGGAACTTGGTTTAGTATGAATTAGAGTTTTTTGATGCTTTCTCAATCGAGTTTGTTCCTTGATCTCAAAATACTAGAGCTAACTCCTAGGCAGTCTCTAATTCATTGCTCCTACCACATCCTTATTTTAAGAATAATACTTTTATAATATAAATGATTTATATGGCAAGTGTACTAGATTGTGTGGATCAATGGCAAGTTTTTGATAGTGATTCACAACTAAAAGACTTTATTGGATGTGTTCAAAATTTTGCTGATATTTTTTTTGAAGGTTTAGAGAAAGAAGGAAAAATAGTAGATCAAGAGCTAAGTGAATCTAGTAAAGTGATTCAATTGAAAGGAAACAAAATCCCAAAAGGATTGGTTTCCCTTGAACAACTTTTCCAACGGAGAGATGACAATTCCATTAAAAGGGATGTAGCCCATAATGAAGTTTTTAAAGAGTATGATAAAATTAATATTGGTAATGAGGGTTATCCTAGATGGATCTCGATCAGGAGAACCTGCTCTGAAACAGAAAAACCATCTAGAAAAGTTGTCAGTAAAATAAAAAGATGTCTTTTCTTGGGGGTATGAAGATTTAATTTTTTTTAGGAATGACGAGTTTAGACACCATATATTTTTGAACCCTGAGGCAACTCCCTATCGGCAAAAAATCAGGAATTAGAATCCCAAAATTTTAGAGGCCATATTGAAAGAGGTGGAAAAGATGTTGAAGGCTAGAATTATCTATCCTATTCATCATTCAATGTGGGTAGAAGACATTGTACCTATAAGGAAGAAGAATGGTAAAATAAGGATTTGACTGGATTTCAGGAATCTCAATTAGGCTAGTTTAAAAGATAATTATGCACTCCCTAAAATTGAGCATGTACTATAGTTTGTTGTTGGATCCAAAGTCATGTCCATGGTTGACAACTACTTGGGGTACACTCAAATAAGTGTATCTCAAGAGGATCAACACAAAATGTTCTTTATTAACTCTTGGGGTACTTATTCTTACAACAAAATGCATTTTCGGTTGATTAATGTAGGGCGACATTCTAGAGGGCGATGAACTCTTCTTTCAAAGACCTACAAGATAAAATTATTGTGATATATCTAGATGACTTAACCATCTATTCTAAGAGGAGAAAACACTATTTGAGAGATTTTGAAGTACTGTGAAATAGGTGTAGACAACATGGGATATCTTTAAACCCTAAAAAATCAATTTTTTTTGTAGAAGAAGGTAAGCTCCTAGGACATATCATTTCTAGGAAAGAGATAAGGATTGATCTCAACAGAATTAAAGCTATTCAACAGTTATCCCTACCTACAAACATAAGTGATCTAAAATCTTTCTTTGGCCAAATAATTTTTTGGAGAAGCTTTGTGCCCGAGTTCTCAAAGAAAGTAAGACACATGCTAAGTATGACAAGCAAGAAAAAATCATTCAAATGTCTCAAAGAGGGAAGAGGGATTTTGAAGACATCAAGATAGCCATTTCCAATGCCCCAATGTTGGTCAGTCCCAATTTTAAGAAGGATTTTATCATACATTTCTACACCTCGAAACATACCCTATCTGGTATTTTGACTCAATGAAATGATTGGGATGAAGAAGCTCATTTTTCCTTCATGAGTATACCCCTAAAAAAACATAAGCTGAATTACTCTTAGGTGGAAAAGCATAGATTTTTTGTGGTGAAAGCACTAAAATAATTCAGGTATTATATTTTGCATTCCCATTCAACTCTGTATGTATCAGAGATTGTAGTCAAAAGTGTGTTGACTTAGCAAGAGATCAGAGTAAAAAAAAGAGTTGTATGGGTGGCCAGAAACCAAGAATATGACCTCACTATCAAACCCACTAAATTGGTCAGAGGATAGGGATTGTGCAAATTAATAGTAGAAAACAAGGAACCTGTACAAGATGATACACCTGTTGTCCCCATAGTGTTACTAGTCAGCTCAATCGATCCTTGGTTTGCTAATGTGGTATACTATTTGACCTATGGTGAATGCTGAAAAGATTTGAATTACAAAGAAAAATGCAACCTTAGGTTGAAGACATCCAAGTATATAATTTCATAGGGTATATTGTACAAAAGAGGTGTCGATGGAACTTTCCTAAGGTGTGTGGATGGTGAACAATAGGAGAAATTATTAAACCTATATCATTTAGATGTGTGTGGTGGACATTTCTTTACTATGGTGATTGCCTTTAAGATTCCAATAAATTTTTTTTATTGGCTAGGCATGTTCAAATATGCATACTTGTACGTCAAAATTTGTGAGAAGTGTAGACTTTTCACTAGTCGTCCTCATCTCACATCATTGCTTTTGAAGCCTATACTAATAGAAGAGCCTTTCTACCAGTGGGGCATAGATTTTATAGGACCATTGAATCCACCATCCAATGCTGATCATGTCTATATCTTGATGGCCACTAATTAATTCACTAAATGAGTGGAGGTAATCCCTACAAAAAGAGAAAATTCTCAAGTGGTGTGTGATTTCCTAATGAATTTTTTTTTTTGTTTAGTTTGGGGTCCCTCAGAAGATAGTAGCAGATAATTCCATATATTTCTCTTCTAAAGAAATTTTGATGTTCTACTATGAACATGGTATATCTCTTCCCAATACGTCAAATTATTTTCCCTAAGGTAATGGACAGGCGAAATAGAAAAACAAAAACCTGGTGATGATAATAAATAAATTAGTGGGTGACAATGTTCAAAACTAACACAAGACACTTAATGAGGAATTATGGGCTAACATAATCACACCAAAGAGAGCTATTTGCATGGCCCCTTTCGAGTTGGTTTATAGGGTGGGAGTGCAAGTATCTTTACCACTGGAATTATTTGCTGCAAAGTTTCAATTAATGATTGAAGATCCATTCTTTTAGCACTCTTTAGAGAAGAGAGTGATGTACTTGAATAAACTTGAAGAAGAAAGGGATAAATTGGTGGATCACATTACTGAACACCAGATGAAGGTTAAGCATATCTTTGACATGAAGGGTAGAGCTTGTAACTTCATGAAAAGCGATGAAGTTCTACTATGGGATAGAAGAAGGGAATCAAAGGGTGCACATGGCAAGTTTGATTCCTAATGGAAAGGCATCTTTGTTATCTTAGAAGTTATTGGTTTAAATGCATTTCACCTAAGTTATTTGAATGGTACTAATTTTCCCTTTACTTATCATGGGAAGGATCTAAAATTGTTCAAGTTGTAGTTTGCATGTGTCTTTCCCTTTGTATATATATAAAATTTTATTTTTCTTTTTTCGCTTCACCTTTTTGTTTCTTGTTTCTCCCCTTTTAGTTAGTTTTTGTTCCCACTATTTTAAGTTCTCTGTGCACTCCACATATGCAGTCCCCAGTTAGAGCCCCTACTAGCCCTACTTTTTGAGTCGTCATGGTTAATCCTATATTTTCCTCCTCTTTCCAAAATTCACTTTTAAGTATGTAGAATTCCCCCTCCCAATATATTGTCCTACCTTAGCCATAGGATTTGAACCTCATTACAAAATCCTTGTGAAAGTTCTTTTGAACTTCTTTGAACCTCGGTTCAAAGTAGTTCAAAGTAGTTCAACAAAAGATTTTTTCTTTCTAGATGAACTTTTGATCTTGTGAGTGGGACCTATCAAATGCTTCATTGGAATTATTTTGAACCTCTCTGAACCTTAGTTCAAAGTAGTTTGAAGTAGTTTTGGCACTAAGAATCAACACTCAGTATGTTATTGATGTTTGAGAAGACAGTTGTTCCTAAGATGTGAGAAATGTTGTCATAATGATTATGTAAGCATCTTCTCCGAGTCATTATCACTAGATATGAGCAGTGAGATGACAACATAAGCAAAATAGGATAAATCTTTCACTTGAGAGCTAAATTGTGTTGTCACGAGAATAATAATGATTGTGACGACACTTTCCTCAAGAAAGCATTTAATGAATGAGTAATGTAACTCCTTGAAGTGTGCATACTGGCCTGCAATAATCTTTCCATAAAAGCCCCATCATTTTCTAGTATTTTCTCCTATATGCTAACCTCTTTGAAAAACCAAGTCTAAAACTTATTTCTTTTCATTCTACTCCATGGTAAACTAAGAACTGAGATGCTAGAAAAGAAGGGAAGTGTTCTAATTCTTTCTATAGATTATAGGTGAGAGTTTAAAAAATCTCTTTCCCTCCTAGGAGAGAGGTTTTGGAAATAAAAAATTCCTGTCAAAATGAAGTCCGAAATCCATTTTTTAAGAAATGTCTTTAGCCTTGAATGAAAAAAGTTGGTGATTTATGATACTGAGTTGATGGGAGTTGAGATTGATAAATTAAAAGAAAAATTCCTAGACCAAGCTGAAGTTAAGGGATGCCTGGAAGTCTTGATGAGTGGTCTTCTTGAAGAAGTTGCTTTCCCTCTCACTCTTCTAAGCCCAAAGTTACTCCAGTTTTATGTAGACCATTATGATGCAAAAACAAAAATTCATACTAAATAAAGATGGGGAACTCATGTTGTCTATTACCAGAGAAACCATCTCATCTATCTTGAAGTTGCAAGAAAGTACCTTTGCTAGTTTCATCCCTACCAAGTCCGTGGTTCAATACCGAGAAAACCCTTCAAAATGTCATCACCAAATGGCCAGGAAGTGGATAGAAACATTTTATGGGGGATTTTCAAGAATACCCAAAATACTTACTAAGGATCATATGAAACCCCATACACATGACCTGATGATCTTATTACACTGAGCTAACGGTTCAGCCAATGTTTTGGTTTTCAAAGAGTGGATGTTTCATTTTATAGATATTGTCCTAACTAGTAAAAAATTCCTAAACGTGGTTGAGTTGATATCCAGTTCCTTAAGAAGTCAACTCAAACACTCATATGCCTCTAAAGAAAATTTCTATATGTCTTCTTATCTTACTTATTTCCTTGCATGTGCGAGTGATCTTGACGTAGGCAAAGGATGAATAACCAGGGCCAAAGGCTCACACAGCTATCCAAACCACCTTGCAAGAGTTAACACAATGGAAGCAAACACAAGTGGAAAACAACCAAAGGAGGAGAAGAGGGAAATACTTCTATTGATTCATCAAAATATCTTCATACATGCCCAGCTGCGAGGCCTTATGGGTTTTGGCCAATTACAATACATTCATATTCAAAGATCCAACAGCAAATTTGCACTTTCAGTTCTGCTCCCTCCAAACTTTCCCTCTTCCAAAAAAACTTCCTTAGCTTCTAAGCCTAAACTCTCTATTTATACTCGCCAAAATGGCTTACAGAACATTCTACAACATTACATAAGAGGAGGGCCGACCCAAAAATAGTCTGGACTCATCCCAAGAAAAGATCTTAACATAAATGTTGTGAATGAAATAAATCCCGCAAGTCAGCTCGAAAAAATCACGTCCAAATATTGGCACTCGGCATACACTGAGTAACTCGGCACCTGAAGAGTGCTACAGTAACTCAGCACCTGAAGAGTGCGACAGGAACTCGACACCTGAAGAGTGTTATAGTAACTCAGCACCTAAAGAGTGCAACATGAACTCGACACCTGAAGAGTACGATAGGAGCTTAGCACCTGAAGAGTGCTACAGTAACTCGGCACCTAAAGAGTGCAACAGGAACTTGGCACCTGAAGAGTGCGACAGGAGCTCGGCACTTGAATAGTGCCACAGTAACTCGGCACCTGAAAAGTGCTACAGTAACTTGACACCTAAACTCAGCACCAACTACAAAAGAAGCAAAAAAGAGCAGGATAACAAGGCAACCCAGGATGCTCCTACATCAGACAATCGAGGTTGGAAGAAATGATTCTCCTGAATCTTTGAGATGTCCCAATCCTGAGCTGAATCCAACTCACATTGAGAAATCCATGAAGCATCTTCAATAGGTCTGTTCTTCCACTTCTCCAAATATTCATAGTAATATTTTCCTCTTGTACTCTTGCTAACTCTCTGATCCAATATCTGTTCAACTTCCTCAATCTGTTTCTTAGGATAATCATCTGGTATAACAACTTCATCCTCTGACTCATGATACTTATACAAATCAGCAATGTTAAATATAGGAGATATATCCATGTCATCAGGTAACTCAACTTCATAAGCATTACCACTGTCAAACTTCTTCAGGATCTTACAAGGTCCAAATTTCTTCATCTTTAACTTGCTATATGTTCCAACTGGGAATCTTCCTTTCTTTAGATGAACCATCACCTCACCACCAACCTAAAAATCATGGTGTCTTCTAGACTGATCAGCATTCTCCTTATACTTTTGATTACTTTGTTCCAACCTCAACTTCACTTCTTTATGCAAGGACTCCATAAAGTCAACAAATTCTTCTCCTGCAACACTTTTCTTTTCTTCACCAACAACACCTCTCAAATCGGATATACCTCTAGGATGCATTCCAGTAATAATCTTAAAAGGTGTCTTCCCTGTACTCCTATTCGCAGAATTGTTATATGCAAATTTAGCTTGTGCCAATACCATCTCCCAATTTCTCGGTTTATTCCCAACTAAACATCTCATCAAATTACCCAAGCTTCTATTCACAACCTCTGTTTGTCCATCTATCTGTGGATGGAATGTAGAACTAAACTTCAATTCAGTACTCATCTTCTTCCACAAAGTCTTCCAAAAATAACCAATGAACTTATTGTCTCTATCTGAAATAATGCTTCTTGGCAATCCATGCAATCTCACAATCTCTTTAAAGAAAAGTTCAGCAACATGCTCAGCATCTGATGTCTTCTTACATGGTATAAAATGATCCATCTTAGAAAATCTATCCACTACAACAAATATGGAATCATACCCCTTCACTGTTTTAGGCAATCCAAGAACAAAATCCATACTGATATCAGTCCAAGGTTTCTCAGGAACAGTAATAGCTGTATACAAACCAGTATTTTGACTCACTCCCTTTGCAACTTGACAAACTCCACAGCTCTTTACAAATTTCTGAACATCCTTATACATTTGTGGCCAATAATATTTCTCTTTCAGCAAACTCAATGTTTTATCAATTCCAAAATGTCCAACTAATCCACCACTATGCTTTTCCTTAATCAAATTCAACCTCATAGGACTTCTAGGAATACACAACTGAATGCCTTTGAACAACATACCTTCTTGAATGAAATACTCATCATACTTACTTATGTGATCTGTCAGATTTGGTGCTCTACACTCTTGCCATGCCTCAAAAAAATCAGGATCAGCATCATATAACTCTTTGATCTTATCAAAACCAAGAACTTCAACCTTCATTTCAGTCAACAAAGAACGTCTTCTACTCAATGCATCAACAACTTTGTTAGTAACTCCACTCTTATGCTTGATCACAAATGTAAAACTCTGCAAATACTCAACCCACTTCATATGTCTTTGATTCAATTTATGTTGACTTCCCAAGTATTGTAAAGCTTTATGATCAGTGTACAACACAAACTCCTTAGGCATCAAATAATGTCTCCATTTCTTCAATGCTTGAACAATGGCATAGAATTATTGATCATACACAGAATATTTCCTTTTAGCATCATTAAACTTTTCACTAAAGAAAGCAACAGGCTTACCTTCTTGACTTAATACAGCTCCTATTGCATTACCACTTGCATCACATTCAACTTGAAATACTTTGTTGAAATTAGGTAAAGCCAATATAGGTAATTCAACAACCTTTTGTTTCAAAGTCTCAAAACTCTTATCAGCTCCATGCGTCCACTTGAATTCCTTTTTATCTCTCCTCATTGTTTCAGTCATAGCATTACAAACAACAGAAATTCTTTATAAACTTTCTGTAAAAACTAGCCAAACCATGAAATGATCTTACCTCACTCACATTCTCAGGTGTAGGCCATTCCAAAATTGCTTTAACCTTTTCAGGATCCATCTTCAAACCATCAACTAAAATCACAAATCCCAGATACACAATCTCCTCTTGCATAAAAGAACACTTTTTTTAGATTGATCAACAACTTTTCCGCTTTCAACCTCTGCAATACTTGCCTAATATGCTCAAGATGTTCTTCCTTAGACTTGTTGAATATCAGAATATCATCCAAATAAACAATCACAAACTTACCCAAGAATCTTTTCAGAACTTCATTCATCAACCTCATGAAAGTACTAGGTGCATTAGTCAGACCAAAAGGCATAACCAACCATTCATACAAACCATCTTTTGTCTTGAAAGCAATCTTCCATTCATCACCTTCTCTGATTCTAATCTAATGATAGCCACTCTTCAAATAAATCTTGGTAAAATACTTTGCTCCATTCAAACAATCCATTATGTCATCCATTCTTGGCATAGAAAACCTATATTTCACTATTATGTTGTTAATGGCTCTGGAATCAGTACACATTCTCCATTCTCCATTCTTTTTAGGTGCTAATATAGCAAGTACAACACATGGACTCAAGCTTTCTCTGATCAAACCTTTCTGCAATAGTTCATGCACTTGTCTATTAAGTTCTTCATTATGTGTAGGTGTCAATCTATATGGTGCTTTGTTTGGAAAACTAGCTCCAGGGATCAGGTCCATACAATGACTTATACTTCTTACTGGAGGTAAACCATCAGGAATATCTTCAACAATAATGCCTTTATACTCATTTAGCAACTCTGCAATGTCTCCTAGCACTTGGTCAATACTACCATCTGTCACTCAATCACCACTGACTGGTACTCGGTTAACATTGTTTTCTGGCACTCGGTCTCCATTGACAAAAGTCGATTTTCTTGGAATTATAGCTAAACAAACTTGATTCTTTTTCACTTCTTTTTCAAATTGTTTCCCATTAACCATGCAAATTTTTATAGCAGTACAATTAACCTCATCTGGAACTTCAATCAAAGGCAACAATGTTTGTTTCTTCCCATTTACCCAAAGAGTATATTGATTCAATCTTCCATCATGTATAGCATATCTATCATATTGCCAAGGTCTACCCAACAAAATATGACAACAATCCATGGGCATAATATCACACAAAACTTCATCAAAGTAATGTCCAATTTTGAATTTCACAAGGCATTGCTCACTTACCAATATCTTATGCTCATCTTTGATCCATGAAACATGATAAGGTTTGGGATGTTTCAGCCTCTCTAACTGCAACTTGGTAACCAGCTCTTTTGATGCTAGATTTGTAGAACTTCCACTATCAATGATCACTTTACAGCATTTTCCATCCATCTTACATCTTGTCTTGAAAAGACTTCTCCTTAAAACAGGTTCCTCATCACTTCTTTTGTTACATAAGGTTCTTCTCACCATCAAATTTTCTCCAACCTCAAGTCCACTTGGTGAATTTTCAATGTCTTCTTGAATCACAACATTTCTATTATTCTGTCCACTTTTAGAGGATCTACATTCAAAAGATCTATGCCCTTCTTTGCCACATCTAAAATAATTACCATGAAATCTACCTCTAGAATAAGAATTACCTCTTCCTCGGTAAGAATTACTACTTTTCCATTCAGTCTTGCCTTTGTCATCATTCTTCCATTCAGATTTGCCCTTATCCTGCACATAACTGTTAGATCTACCACTTTCTCCATAAGATCTACCTCTACCTCTCTGGAATCTACCACCTCTACCTCTCTGTCTTTGTTCACGCTTCTTTGTCAAGATCTCCTCAGCTTTCAAGGCACATTAATATGCTTCTTCTACACTTTCCAACTTCACAAAACTTATTTCGTCTTGTATTCCAGATCTCAATTCGTTAATGTACCTTGCAATTTTCTCAACATCATCATCCACATGTCCAGATCTGATGTCCAGTCTATAGAATTCCTCAGTATACTCTTTCACAGTCATGTCTTTTTGTTTCAAATTTTGCATCTTTCTCAACAAGCTAACTTGGTAATCAGCAGGAAGGAATTTGTTCTTTACCTTGTTCACCATCTTTGGCCAAGTTCTGATCTTCTCCTTTCCTCTCCTTTGTCTATCAATTTGCAAGTGTTCACACCATAATGATGCATGACCTTTCAACCTAGTGACTGCAATCTTCACCTTTCTATTATCAAGAGTTTTTTCATACTCAAAGAACTTCTCCATATCAGAGATCCAATCCAGCACAGCATTGGTATCCAATTTTCCATCATAAGGAACAACTTCTACAGCAGGCTTTGAATTTGCTCTAGACAATATTCTCAACAATCTTGCTTCATCTTGGTCTTCTTTAGGTTTTGGATTATGGTTTGGTGCTATTGCTTCATAATCACTTACATCATCAAGATGTGCTCCTCTCCTTTGGGCTATCTCCACAACATCTAATCTGGCTGCAATTTTTCTCAACTGATCCAATATAGCATTATTAACATTATTTCCTCTACCATGAACCATCTTTACAAATTAGGTTCCTGCGAGATCGTAACCCTCTACAAGTTATAGGTCAAATCCACAGATCTACCACCCTACAATCAAATCCAAATCAGGGTTCTACACGATCCAATCTCCACAAGGACGAACCTCAAGCTCTGATACCAACTGATGCAGGCAAAGGATGAATAACCAGGGCCAAAGGCTCATCCAGCTATCCAAACCACCCTGCAAGAGTTAACACAACGGAAGCAAACACAAGTGGACAACAACCAAAGGAGGAGAAGAGAGAAATACTTCTATTGATTGATCAAAATATCTTCATACATGCCTAGCTGCGAGGCCTTATGGGTTACGACCAATTACAATACATTCACATTCAAAGATCCAACAACAAATTAGCACTTTCAGTTCTGCTCCCTCCAAACTTTCCCTCTTCCAAAAAAGCTTCCTTAGCTTCTAAGCCTAAACTCTCTATTCATACTCGCCAAAACAGCTTGCAAAACATTCTAGAACATTACATAAGAGGAGGGCCGACCCAAAAACAGTCTGGACTCATCCCAAGAAAAGATCTTAACATAAATGTCATGAATGAAATAAATCTCACAAGTCAGCTCACAGAAATCATGTCCAAATACTGGCACTCAGCATACACTGAGTAACTCGGCAGCTAAAGAGTGGGACAGGAACTTGGCACCTAAAGAGTGCGATAGGAACTTGGCACCTAAAGAGTGCAACAAGAGCTAGGCACCTGAAGAGTGCTACAGTAACTCGACACCTGAAGAGTGCAATAGGAACTTGGCACCCGAAGAGTGCAACAGAAGCTCAACACCTTAAGAGTGCCACAGTAACTTGGCACCTGAAAAGTGCTACAGTAACTCGGCACCTGACCTCAGCACCAACTGCAAAAGAAGAAAAAAGAGAGCAGGATAACAAGGCAACCTAGGATGCTCCTGCATCAGATCTTACCTATATCCCTCATGAGCCTTGGAGTGAGGATATAACAATATATCAACATTGTCCCTTATTAAGGAAAGATAGAGTGTTAGAAGATTTTATAAGAGTACATGATGTTTTTCTATGAAATGTACACCTTAGTCTCGTGAAAGCGCCTATGTAGTGTATATCCCATGAAGCTCAAATATTGATTCAAACTTATGGAATTTTCTACATTCAATTCCCTAGGTTCACCTATTTGAGAGTAGGAGGATTTGATGAAGAACCCATCAAGTTGCCTTGATATGCTTTGGATTATTTTATCATAGCTAAGATATGCAGGAAAATATTCTTTGTGATTCAAGACAACCTTCCTAAAGAGAGGTGGGAGTGTATTTTCCCCATCAAGATTGGTTCTCCAGTCTGTAGTACAATGACTAATGCTTTTACAATTGGGTGTGACGTGTTGAACTTTAATTTTGGGTTCTATCAAGGGAGGAGAGATTTTGATAACAAAATGTTTGCAAGGCTAGTGCTTGACATTAAAGACAAATTTCAACTAGTACCTTACCTCAAAGACTTGTGGGAAGATTGTAGCAGTGAATGTGAGGTCATGAAAAGAGATCACTCAAGGGTAATATTCTACCAAATTACTTCATTGAAACTGAAGTTTAAACTAGAAAGAATGACTAAAGATAGTTTAGAGGTTGTTGAACTAGGTTGGTAAGAGGTGAATGAAAAAGCTCAACTAGAAGTTGATTGGAATAGAGATGAGGAAGATGATATAAGCATCAAGACTAGATCTATATTGGCTTGCATAGGTAATTGGTTAAGAAGGAAGAGTATGAAGTCACTCAATGAAAAATAAATTGCAAAACCCATAAAGATGGTTTCTTTCTTTGAATCTCTAACTTCTTACATTCCACTTTCATCTGATGTTGTAGGAAGTGGACTAATAACTCAAAAAAAGAAAGAAGCAGTGCCACCAAATTGATTGGCAACTCCTAGAACCAGGTCTAGAACCAAGGTTACAACACTAGCTCAAGACACACTTCAAGGGATTAATGCTATGGACCAAGAACATAACAAAGAATAGGTATTGCTTTATTAGGCAATCAGGAATTGGATGTGGAAGAGATAGGGACCACAAATGTAGTTTAGTTTAGTGTCATGACTCCTCCAAGAGCCAACCAAGGAGTAATAGTTGTCAGTACCATCTTGCCCTAGTTGTCTAATTCTATGTCTAAGAAATGTAGCTTTCAGTTGGTGTCTATGCCTATCAAAGATATAGTCACCAAGTATGCCACTTGTACTCCAAAGAATAAAAAGATAAAGAATGAATCACATCTAACTAAGGATCCTATTACGGGGAAGGTGATAGCATAAGTGGCCACATACATGTGGAAAGAGGGTTTAGGTGAGGTGGAAGCTAAAGACTTTAAGTTTATTACTATGAATTTGGGAGTTATTACTAGGGACATTGACAACCACATTTTCAAATTCTCAGTTGAGCATATGTTGAGTCAATTGGAAAAAGATAGCAAAGAAAAGAGGGAACTAAAGAAATTGATCATCACCATTGCCAAATATATTGATTCTTTGATGAACGTTGGTGCTCTCCCCTTGATCTAAGCACTACAATCTTTCAACCTAAAATCCTATAATAGTCAGTAGTTAGTCAGATAGATGCAAAGGAGGAGACTTCTTCTGGAGGAAATTGATGAATGGATTGGATCTATTGCAAAGGAAGGAGGTAAATTTATTTTGGATTTCACCACTACATATGTAGAAGGAGAAGTGTTACTAGTGGAAGTTCAGACTCTCATTCCTGTGTGGGAAACACACTAAAGCCAATGTCAGGTTGTTTTTTTCTAGGTGCATGAGGTAGAGAATCCTATGAAGGTTGTAGATCCTTGCATGCTCTTCATTTTGAAGAGTAATTGAATTGGAAAGAATCTCTTTATAAAGCTTCCATGGAAGAGATGCATGCAATTGAGCGTAAGGTCACTAAGATGCATAAAGAAATACTAAAAGATATGCAAATAATAAATCATACTAACATTTTATAGTTCGATGATAGAAGCACAAATTTAGAGACTTTGACAAAGAATTTTCATGACACCATGTTTAAGATTAGAGAAAATGACAACCCTACTCCATAGTATTTTACTACCATGGCTAATGTGGAATCAATGTTTTATCTAAACAGGGAGCTCATACCTAGGTAGAGTAGGAGAATCAAAGAACTAAGGTGACAGAGGGATGCTTGCATGTCAAGGCTGCTCAGCTTAAAGAATCTGCACTCAGATGCAGTATAGGAATTCATAAGCGCTTTTCGCAGCTAGAAACTAGTGAAGAAAACCATGATAGATGATGATAAGCTTGGAAAATAATTTTGGTTGCAATTAGTTACTTTTTAGTTTCTTGTTTTAAAAATTGTTTTTAACTATTTATGCTCAATATTTGTTTGTAACTGAGATGACTGGGTTTTGATGGAGGCCTATTAGATTTTTAAAAAAGTATATATATTGGGGCATAAGACTGAGAAAGGGTTATCCTTAGGAAGATACAATAAATTTTAGTAGCAGTAGTATTTGAAGGCTTTTTGAATAGTAATTGAGGAAAAGTGAGGGTAATATTTGAATTACTATTCAGTTTCTGGATTTGATTGTGTGAATTATTTTTATCATTAACAATTTAGATCACACTATGTGATCCATCATCAGGATGTTCATGATTTTTTTTCCTCTCTTCATTTGCATAAACATCCTAATGATGGATCACGTAGTGTGATCCAAAACATTGATGATAAAAATCATTCACACAATCAAATCCAGAAACTGAATAGTAATACTAATGGATTGTGGAAATCTGATAGCTATAATAATATTTGAATGTTGTTTCTTTCCAGACTTTGTGCTTAGAAATTTAGATTATTATATCTATCAATGCTCTTTATGGTTCAAGATTTTGAGTTTGAACTTAGTTGCTTATAGTTACTTTGTGAACTGTTATGTTGATTACATCGATTGCTATCTTAAATTGTTGCACCTAATCTTTCAATTCTTATTTCATTTCACATTGTTGAATAAATGTAGTTTTTCCTTAAGTTTTGCTCAGTTTGAAGAGACTGTGCTTTTTCATTTATTTCCCATTTCTAAAAATTACATATTGTACCTCCGTACCCAAGAGTATGTGAGAGATCCTAAAGCACTTTCTGGTAAAAGTGCATACACACATTTATTTTATTGTTAATTTAAATTCATTGATAATATATCAAAGGGAGTTGTACCTTTTAAAATTCAGAGGGAAACAGTTAATAGAAAATTTACCTAACTATTTTGGGCATTATTGATTTCCTACCTTAAGCATAGATCAAGTTATTCAACATGTAGAGGGAAAATAATTTGTTCACCAACACATTGTTAAATGTAACTTGTGGCTTGAGGGTTTATTTAATGTAACTTGCTACATTGACTTGTGGCTTATGCATATATTTAATGTAAGGGTTTATTTTAATTTTTAATGGGATAGGCCGACTTGTGGCTTAGTTGGGTATAAGTAGGGGGTCTTGTGGAGTCTTTAAGGCATTCATTTAGTGGAGTGAGTCATAGAGAGTGTGTGATCTAGCTTGGAGAAGAGCATGGAAGATGGAGTAGCTGAGTGAGCAAAGTTTTCCTAAGTGTGTGGATAGAACACTAAATGTGAGGTAGTTTACATGTGTATCTTGGGTAAAGTTTAAGAAGGGCTAGTAGTCAAGGCTTGTGAAATAAGGACATTGCTTGCTAGGCTTGTGAGCACAAGTTGAGATCTTCCTTGGAGGTTTCTACTAGAGTGTGGATCTGGACTAGCTAGATTTTGGATTGGATCTAGAGGGATTTTGTAGAATTACTATTATCATTGCTTATGTATTTGGCCATAACCTGGAAGGCCTTACAGTCAGGCATGTTGGATGTAATTTTTATGATTATATTATGAGAGTTGGCATTTTTTTGCATCTAAATTTTTGTGTTGTTCTTATTCTTTTGTTGTGTGGTTATTTGTTGAGGGCTAGGACATCTCCTTTGGAGATTCTCTAGCCTTGCCTTGCGTTAGATTTGCACATATTACAACCCCATCTTTTAATTATATATCAATACATCTAGGATAAGAAAGATGACCACTCACACAAAATCTTAGACATATTTGAGCTAGTTCAAGATGAGGACATAAATCTCACTAGTTACTTTTATTTTATGTCCATTATTTGGCATTTTGAGTCTATCCATTCTTGTAAACAAATAAAACAAAAGAAAATTTTTGCAAATTTTCTTCTCACCCTTTGTGTGTTGGCTCTACTATTATTTTTTCAAAGATCAGGGATTGAGTCTTTGTCAAACTAGAAAACTATGATCATTACAATAAGAACCCTACAATATGAAATATTTGCAAGGAAAAGAGAATAAATTCATTATTAAGAAGATGATTGGTAATGATGAAAGTATTTCCCACTATTTTGTCTTTTCTTGAGTTGAGTGAAGAGTTGGTAGGGGTGATATTAACTTTGAAATCAATGGAGAGGTTATAGCTCAAGCTACAAGCTTATCCATAGAAGGTTGAAAGTGGAAGAATATGAGTCATGTAGTGCATGTGGCTAGCTTGAACCAATTCTTTCAGGCTATTGAGAAGCTAGAGGAACTTCATGGGAGATTCGACAGAGAAGAGCTTCTACATGAGGGGAACCAAATGTGTACAATGATCATGAAATACTTCTTTAAATTGGAGGATAGGTTTGGTGTTTATTATTAATATTATCATATACCTTTCATCAATCATCTTTATAAACATGACTTGATTCCCATACCTTTATTTTTACTAGATTCCTTAGAGGCTACATCTAAGGATGCCATTGACTCAAAAAAGGGTAAATATTATACCACCCTTTATCAAGGGTTCTTGTAAATTGTCTTTATCATTTTCATCTTTCTTTGTGTGCTCCGCACCAAAGTATTGTTCAAGAAGCCCCTTCATCTCCATTCCCTCCCCTAGGTAGTATGATGGGTGTCCTACGTTCTAGCAACAAGAAATGTATCACATACCCAAAACCCTTGGAACTCCCTTGACAATCCCCTATTTATGAGTCCCACGTGAGGCCAAATGAGAAAAAGAGAGGCGACCCACCTACCTAATTAAATACCATGACCAATAATGAGGCTAAGTTTAAAATTCAAAAAATTGACTTAGATGTTGAAAGAATTAAAGAAAGCACCCTCTTTTGCTTAACTAGGGTTACTACCAAAACCTTGGGGAAGGGCAATAAAATAAAGGAAGAACCACTTAAAAAGGAAGGGTCTAGTGAGTCTAATAGTCATGATGGTAACATACAAAGTGCTTAGATATAGTTGTTTGAAAGAAAATCTTCACATCTCTAAGATCCCCAAGATAGAGTCCTTGGATCTCACACAAAAATCCATGGTTGGTATCAAAGCTAATTTCCCAATGATTGCCACCTCCCCTACTAACACTAAGACCATACCTATGGGTCAAAGGAATAATTGTGAGTGGAGATCATAGTAATTGCAGGTCTTCCTAGAAAGTCATTGGTGATATCAAAAATGATATTAAAAATTTGGAGAAAATGTTCCTTGAGTTGTCCAGATTTACCCTCAAGATGATGCACTCTTAGACTACTACTCTTTGTTTTATTGCACAAGGAAAAGATTGTTGTGAGGGACTGTAAGGAGGTTGATTTCAGGTTCCTTACCTAGGATTATGTGTGAATGATCATGTCCAAGGCTAGTTTGATGAAGAAGAAGGATTAACTTGGGCCTCTTTGTTCTTGCCTTGTTGTTATTGGATGACTCTGGTCTTTTTCGGAGTTACTATGAGTAGGTTTATGGTTTCGATTACTATCTATTGGTTTAGCCCTATGTGGCACACAAAAACTTTTATTTACTATAGTATGACATTTAAGAATACTATGATGTGGATTAGAATCCTTAGTTATATGGTTTGCTTAGATGCTAGGGAAGTGCTAGTTATCATTTATATTTTCATAGCTTGTTGCTAGTTTTAGTTTTTGATACTAAGTAGCTAGATGCTATATTTTGGGTTTACTTAGTGTTCTCAATCTAGTGACTTTTGTTTTTATTCTTTGGCTGCCCTTTAGACATTGTATCTAATAAGAGACGACACCTTGTTTTTTTGCTACTATTAATTAAAAAAATATAAAGCCAAAAACTAAAAAAAATTGCAAATATTTTAAATCTCACATTCATAATATAATGCATACCATAAACACCAAGAAGAAGATAAGAAAATATACTTATAATATGGATAACTTCTAAATATTATTAAATTGTAATGAAATGCCTGCAATAACATGAATCGTTATGTAACCCAATATCTCTATATTATAACAATTTGATCATGTACTTAATAATTTTAATCACGTACTCAATAAGAACTTTCCAAAACTATACTTTGAAGAGACCTCTAAAGTGAGACAAAACAAGACAATATATTTTAATTGTCCATAAATGACCATCCTTAAATAAATACAACATAATATAAATTACCATTCTCCTTAAAATCTAACATTTGAATACTCTTCACAAGCCATTAACCTCACATAAGTACAAACACTAAAACCCATTTCTACATAGAGCCAAGAATAGAAGAATATCCCACAACATTTCAAATACCAAAGTCATAGAATAATACCCACCATGATCTACAAGGCAATTCCATCCCCTTTACCATGCTGTTGTATTAATATTAAATATTGAACGAGCAATTGTGAAATTCCATACATATTAAATATTACCTCCTTCGAATCAATGAAGGCCCAAAGTCCATATTTAAAATGCTTGCAAAATCCACCCGTGATGGGGCATCAATCCTTAGGAGCACGGCCATCCTTGATGGCAGGGGCAGTCGCTGCCACCCCATCTTCTGCCCGTGACGAAAGAGACAATGTTAAGTTTGGAACACATTTTCCCCGGCAGCGATCTCGGGCACTCTAGTCTAAGCACAAACACCACCCCTGCCATACGATTTACAAAGGGGAAAAGGCCTCATTTGCAGCTTTATGGTACAATGAGGAATGGCCGGGTCAGCGCTTCAAATCAATAAACAACTTATACAAAGCACTCCTGTCCCATCGGGATCACCACTCCCCTGCCATGGATGAGACCATATACCCACTTGTTGGGGATGGTGCTTTGGCTTGTCTTGGCTTGGCTTGGCCCCCACCCAACTCTCATGTTAGGTAACCAAGGGTTGGGATTGATGGTCACATTTAGACATTCATCATGAGTGTGAGTTTGAGTTGGGAGTATGAGTCTAAGTTGATACTTTTGGTTTCTAGTTTGAGTTTAAGGTCCAGAAGATGTTTAAGTTTGGTGTACAAATCTATATTTAGAAATTCTATTAAGAGTACGAGTCTACATTGGGTACATTCAAACATTCATCATGAGTACTAGTGCGAGTTGGGAGTACGAGACTAAGTTGATACTCTTAGTTTCGACTTTAAGGCTGAGAAGAGATTTAAGCTGGGTGTATGAGTCCATATTTAGAAACTCTCTTTACAAGTAGACATTTGAGTTGGGAGTACGGTCCGAGTTGATGCTATTGGTGCCTTCTATGATGCAACTAGAATGGACCACCCTAGTATATAAATATAAAAGACAAAATGATGTATCCTATGAATGGGTACATTTTGGTTGCTCCACGGTGATGATTTTCATCACTCCTTTGAGTTTAGAGGGATGTTTAAGTAGTCTATATATAGAAATTCTCTTGGGAATGAGAGTTTGAGTTTGGAATATGGGTCCAAGTTGATTATTTTAAATAAGAGTTTAGTTTTAAGATTGAGAGGTAGTTTAAGTAGGGAGTATGAGTCCATATTTAGGAAAAAATAATTCAAAGTATGAGTTTGAGTCAAAAGTATTAATTCAAGTTTGATATTCTTCTCTTAGAGTTTGTGTTTAAGATTGAGAGGTAAGTTGAGTTGGGAGTGTGGGTTCATATTTAGAGTTTGAGATAGGCATACAAGTCCTAGTTGTTTTTTATTGACAGTTTGAGTTTAAGATTGAGACATAGGTTTAGTTCAGTCTCTATTTAGAAATTTCATAGGGGAGTCCAAGTTGATAGTTTCCATTGATTTAGA
The DNA here is from genome assembly GCA_028749045.1 of Cupressus sempervirens. Classification (NCBI taxonomy): domain Eukaryota; kingdom Viridiplantae; phylum Streptophyta; class Pinopsida; order Cupressales; family Cupressaceae; genus Cupressus; species Cupressus sempervirens. The sequence continues at coordinate 242,875,156 of CM053793.1, read as the reverse complement.
CTTTAAGATTAAGAGGTAGCTTAAGTTGGGAGTATGAATTCATATTTAGAAATGCTTTTGAGAGTATGAAATTGAGTTAATGTAGGAGTCAAGTTGATAATTTGCATTAAAAATTTGAGTTTAAGGTTGAGACATAGTTTTAGATAAATATGTATTTGCAAATTCTTTTGGAAGTATGAGTTTCAATCAATATTTTGCACTAAGAGGACTTTAAGATTTAGAAGTAGTTGAAATTAGAAGTGACATCCTTATTTAGGAATTCTTTTGGGGCTAGAGTTCAAGTTGATAGTTTAATTTAAGATTGAGAGATTCTCATTTGTCAACGTCATTGAATTTTGATCTTATGTCTTATTATGTACCTTTTTGCAATTAAAACTTGGTGGATGGCAACATCAAGGAACATAACATCATGTACACCGACTATAGTCTATAAGTAGAGTTATAACCTTTTGATGTCCCCTTTCTTGACATTGATTTAAAGTATAGGGGAAGGGGACCAATAGTTGAGTAGATTTCAATGGTTGTGATGATACTTGTACATTTAAAGCTTGATATCTAAAGAACTATCAAGTGTGAGAGAGGACCCCATAGTTGAATATTTGACAACAATAATTGAATAAACTATGTCCACTATATTCATAGAGCAATAAATCATATGATATAACATTGCCACACAATAATGCACAACCATTGGTTCTTAATGTGCAAATATTGGTCTAACTTTTTGTTTGGCTCTATCTCAACACTTCAATAAAAGAACATGCCATATCATTTGATAAGTCACGGTGATAGTGAAACAAAAGATTTAAATTATCCCACATCACTAACTCTTGAGTGATATAAATTTCTAGTACCGCCATTAAATGTACATTCATATCAATTACTAAAATCAGGGTGGAAGTGGGCATGTCCTCCTCGTCTTAATCTTATCTTGTAAAAATATAAAAAATACAAACCAAAAATTTGATTAGACAAACTTTTTATTATCTTATAATAATAGATATGTAAATTTTTAACCATATTATAATACTTAATTATATATTGAAAAATGGTTTTAAGAAAGTAATGTCCAAATCTTACTCTTATTTAGTCATATATATCAAAATGACCCCTTAAAGTTGTGGAGCAACTTTGAAAGTTTTTGTCATCTTCATTAGTTTTCTTGTTCTTGCTTTGTCACATTTCTTCTTAAATTTGATTTGATGTGTAAAATACAATGCTATTGCAATTGCACCTTTTTAATTGGGAAAAGTATCTTTCAAAAGTTTACATATTGTGATGTGAATATCAGGATTTAACTGTGTGATTTTTGAGTCAAACTCGATGACCCATGTTTCATGAGTAGTGATTCAACATGAATCCATCTCTCATGAGAATAAATGGAACACTTAGCACTCATTGGATCTAGGTGATGCTCACAGGAGTGAAGCACCGGGACTTCCCGGGAGGTCACCCATCCCAGTACTACTCCAGCCTGAGCGCGCTTAACTACAGAGTTTCCTCCATAGTTAAACCCTGTAGTTAAGCGCGCTCAGGCTGGAGTAGTACTGGGATGGGTGACCTCCCGGGAAGTCCCGGTGCTTCACTCCTGTGAGCATCACCTAGATCCAATGAGTGCTAAGTGTTCCATTTATTCTCATGAGAGATGGATTCATGTTGAATCACTACTCATGAAACATGGGTCATCGAGTTTGACTCAAAAATCACACAGTTAAATCCTGATATTCACATCACAATTTGACTAGCTGTGGAAATCATCTCCTACTTATCAGTTTACATATTACCAAGAGTTATCAATAGATAAAACTTAAACGTCTAAACACAAGATGATAAGTAGAAACAATGATGATTACAATGATGTTGTAGAAAATAAACATTGCAACCACAACATTGGTTGTAGGTACAAGAAACCACGATAGTAAATAACAACAAAAAAGTTACATTGGTCTAACCAAAGATGAATATTAAATGGTAGGAACTCCATTACTCTCAGTATTTGTGAGAAACTATTGAAGAAGCTCATAATCTCTGTCATCTTTTGAAATGTTATGCCTGTTGGCATTATGATACATTTTTGTCATTAGTTACAACACTTATTGGATTCTGAATGCTTACCGAGCTCTCACCGGACATTCCTTTGTAAGCTAAGCTTTACCTAGTTCTCAGTGTTTACCGAGTGATCGAGGTGAACAAAGAAGTCAGTATTTACCGAGTGATCGAGGTGAACAAAGCAGTCAGTGTTTACCGAGTGTTCGAGGTAAAGAAAGGAATCAGTTTTGACCGAGTGAAGATGTACTTAGTATTGACCGAGAACTTCGTGATAACCGAGCTCCTGACGGTTATCAAGGAAACTAACTATCACCCAGTCACAAGGTTCTATCGAGTGTTTCCTTTGATCACCGAGCTACAGTTCAGATAGAAGTGTTCACCGAGTGACATCTCTTATACCGAGTCTCCAATGGTTACCGAGTTCAGAACTACTCGAAGTGTTTAGTATGGACCGTGCCTTCACTTCTACCGAGTGCATGATGATGCCGAGTAACGCAGTGGACGCCGAGTATCAGAAGGACACCGAGTCAGTTCAGTGAACCCGAGTTTTTACCTTGGGCCGACTTTGTATAGAGATTTGCACTTGTTGTTTTGGCCGACCTTGCATGTATTGTTTATTTGGATGGTATATATATGCAATGTATTGTATCATTCAAATATGATGGTAATAGTAATGGTAATGAATGAAAATGCGAAAGTGTGAAAGAAATACATGCATGCGAAAGTATGTGTGCTGAGTTGCAAAGGTATTCAGCAAGGTCAAGTTTTGGAACAGAAAAGTTTTATCTATCACATCAAGGTGAATCAGAGCATAGTGGATCTTATCAGCAATCAGCTGTAATCAGATCCACTGTTTCATTCTAACAAGTGAATCAATTTTTGTAAATCCTTTAACAAGGTAGACTTAACAGTCTTTTGTAAATCTCCTAACAGAGTGCATACTTTATTGTATGTTTGTAAATCCTCTAACAAGGTGGATCTAGCAATCCTTTGTGCTCCTAACAGGGCAGATCACCAGAAGTGGTCATTGTAAGCCTTAACCGGCCAACTTCATACTGCAGTAATGAAGCTTTGTGGGTTTCATCCCCACCCCAGTTTTACTTTCTATTTGGAAGGTTTCTGGGTCACCAAATCTGTGTGTTCAAGTGTTGCAAATGATTTTGTTTCATGCTTACAGTAGGTTACTTGGATGAATGGTGAATATATCAGTATGTAGTTTTATTGTTTGAAATTTTAAAGTTACTGATTCACCCCTCCCCTCTCAGTAACTTGTCATATCTTGAATATTTCCAACAATTGGTATCAGAGCAATAAGGTTCTCAAGATAAAAGTTTCACAGCTTGAGGAAAGATCAAGGACAATGGAGATATTCAGACTTGACAAAACTATTGAGAATGAAAAGCTAGATCTGAAAATGGCCACGGCTCAACTCAATGAAGCAAAAGAGCATCTTTCACAATCCTTGAAAAGAAGAAAAGAACTTGCAAGGCAAATGAATGACCATCAGTATGTTGAAGAAAAGATTGAAGATCTCTCACCATCAAGTAGTTCAGATGAAGCTGACAAAGCAATCAAAGAACTTTTAGAAAAGAATGGATCTCTGTAGGAAGAATTAAGAAAGCTCAAAAGGGAACAAGAAATCCAGTCCATAAGGCTATGCGAAATCTTGGAGCAAAGGAACAAGGCAGTTGAAGACTTAGAGGTAAGGAATAATCAATCCTCTCAGCTTGAAAATCTTGTAACTCAATTATCTAATGCAAATGAAGAAATTATGAATCTAAGATCTGAGAATGAGAATTTGAGAAATGACTTAATTACTGAAAGGAAAATCAATGCAAGCTTACAAAGTGATCTAATCTCTGAAAAACAAGTCAATGAGAGAATGGTAAAATCTCAAAAGGACATGGATCAATTGAATATGCAAAATGAAGAAAACTTTCATAAACAAAATGGTAAAGCAGGCCTTGGATATAAGGAAGAAGGTGAATCCTCCAAACAGGGTACTCAAAAGAATCAAAGACCTACTTGCAGTCACTGTGGTAAGTTAGGTCATACATCTAACAGATGTTGGAGCAATGGAAAAGGCAAATTTAATGGAAAGTGCTACAATTGCAATCAACATGGACACAAAGTCAATGAATGCAAAGAGAAACCGAAATTTGAAGGTAAATGTCACAAATGCGAAAAGCAAGGTCATAAGGCATCACAATGCAAATCCAAATCATTTAATCCAGCAGAACAACTTGTTAAAGCAATATTTGGTTGGGACTACAACACTTGGTGCAGATGTCATTATTGTGGAGAATATGGTCATACTGGCATAAACTGTGCAAGGCATCACCTAAGATGTACAGAACTTGGTCATATATCTAAAAACTGCATGAACATAAAGAAAGTCGAGGATGAGAAGAAAATCAAAGTAGACAATATTCGGAAGCAAATGAAACAACAATGGATTCCTAAGTCTACCAAGCCAGATAATTCAAGTGATGGAATGGTCACTCAAGAAGTGAGTGACTCTACCATTTCCAATTAAGACTCATCAGGATAAGACCAGGACTATATCTACAAAGCAATATCCTAAGCAATCCTAGAATGAAAACATGATCAAATCAGTATTTCAGATACATCAGGATCATGGTCGGTACATGACCTTACCGAACTCAGTCGGGTGCAATAAGGCTTCTTTCACCAAGTTGCACTTACCGAGCATGGTTGGTTCTTCTCTTACCGAGTTAAGGTCGGTTTAACCTATTTTCTTTTGGTCACCAAGTTGCGAAGTTTAAGCCGAGCTAGGGGATGACAGTCTGTCGATCGCAGCTACCTCCGTACTGAACATTAATGGCAAATTTTTCATCAAAAGGGCAGATTTCGACCTCATTTTTCACCGCGAATTCGAGATTTACACAAAAAAAAGGGCTTTCAAGCAAGTTCAAGCGATTTGAAAAGATTTTCCAGCGAAGTATTCTTACGAAACCTTTTCACTCACCGAGCAGCAATGGCATCCGCAAGCACCAGCAGCAGCAAGGTGAAGAAGGGTTCTGAAATGCTTGTGAAGGGAACGGAATGGAAGGCACCTACGTTCAAGCTCGTTCCTGCCATCGCTGAATCGCTCGATCCCAATGGAGCTCAATCACAGATTCCACCCAAGGTACTCCTCATGAACGACATTCGCACTCATTTTAAGTGTGCTATTCAAGAAATAAGGACATTGGACATGGATAATGCCCTAGTGGAGTTATGTGTAAATGGTTCTCTCAAAATCGAGCACAAGCATTTGGAAACTAAAGGTTTGACTCACATCGCGCATATGCCTAGAAACTTCCAAACCAAATGGATTAGGTATATCTTGAGTCGAGTGCATAATGGTCAGTTGTGGTTGGAACAACTCGTTTTGATAACCAAGAAGATGATTCACAAAATCACGGGTCTCCCGATGCTCAGCAAAGCCAAAACCACCAAAACCCTAGGACGGGATGAGTTACAGAGGCAAACCCTAGCCGAGTGGGACAGTAGAGGTTTGAAGGTTAACACTGTAACAGATCCGGAACTAAGATTTGGCATACATATTATTGCATATAAGTTATATAGTTCCAGCAGGTTAAATAGTGTACCATGTGAAGCTGTGGATTTGGCCCTAAAAATTGTAAAGAAGAAACTTGAGTTTGATCTGTCAGAAGTAATGTTGAAGCAGTTAAACAAGAACATGGACAGTATAAGGACATCGAAGAATAACCCCTGTAAATTTGGATCTCTGTTAATATGTTTATTATTTTATGTACAAAAATTCTTTCCATCAAAGGGAACCGTAGAATGGAGAAAAGATGTCCCAATTTTGTATCAGATTAATGAGTTTATAGCAGAGATGGGAGAAAATTTTGATAGTATCATGGATAACTATTTTGAAGACTTTAAGGAGAGGATGAATAACCGATTCAGAATTCCTCCTGGGCTTGTTGAAGAATATAAAGATGACGTATGTTTTATGGTTGACTGTGACAAGGTGTACATACAGGCAGTTAGACCCCGAGTTGCATGGGTGAAACCTCTTCCATATGAGGTAAATATTGATGAAACAAGGGATATCATTGAAGCACTGGTAAATGAGCCAGTAGACCCAAGGCCACAGATTTTTGGTACTTATGATGAAGCAAAGGCCAGAATTGAACTGGAAATCAAAATTCCACAGGCCATCAGCAAAGGTAAGAGGAAAGTGGCCAAACTGAAAACTGCAATGGGTCCTCTTATGCTCACCAAGGGAAAAGGTGAAGATAAAGAAAGTGAAGAAGAAGGAGAAGGAGAAGAAGAATTAGAAGAAGAGCAACCGGCAAAGAAGAAAGGCAAGGTAATCATTACCAAGCCCAAGAAGCAGCCTACTGCAGTATTTACTCGGAGGACAAGAAAAGGTATTCAGGAACCTGTATTGGTCAAGCCTGCACCTACATTCGAGCAAAGGCTCAAATCATTGGAAGAAGGAACTGGCATCACAAATGTCAGGGCATTGAAATTTGAGACAAGGACTGATGCAGAGAAATTGCAGATTGAGGAACTGGTACTTAACAAAATGGGAAAATGGAAATACTCCCCGGACCAGATTGCTCCTCATATCTCTAAAGAACTACTGGAGAGAGTACAGTCAAGATGGGAGTTAGCCACCAAGACGGTAAAAGATATATATGAGCAATCCCTGAAGAAACTTCGGCCTAGTCTCACTGGAGCAGAGGTAAAATCTGAATTGAAAACCTATGAAGGTAAAATGATGATCAGATTCCACACTTGTTTGATTTTGATCAAAGATATAGAGCATGTTGTAAATGATGCTACAAACATGTGGAAAAACATCTATCATCTACATAAGCCCAGTGTAGACCCAGTAGAAATAAAGGATGATGACAGCAGCAACAGCAATGATGAATCAGATAGCGCTCCATCCATCACAATTACACCAGGAGAGTTGCATGCAATGATGAAAGACAAAGAGGAAGAAGACAAAGAGAAAGAAGCTGAAGAGGAAGATAAGGAGGATGATCCGGTAAAAATTGCAGCAACAGTTATTGCATCCCTTCCTCACTCCCCAGCTAAACTTGTGACATCATCAAGGTTAGATTCAGCTTCAGCAGGTTCATCTACACCAAATTTACCATCTACACCTGCCATATCTCAGCTCCAAGTATCATTAGTGGAAGTGACTACCTCTTCATCTACCGAGCTGCACCCCTCTTCATCTACCGAGTTGGCCTCCTCGACTCCATCATCATCAGTTGGTATTGCTGTGAGTTCTCCAATTTTGACTACTCCAATTTGTTCTACAATTTTGTCGCCATCTACTTCAGGCACAGTGAGCTTAGATACTATATTACCGAGTGTATCACCATTTTTGGCCAGTACTCAAATTTTTGACCCTGTACATACTCCTATTGGCACTCAACCCTCAAGCATCCCAGTTTTTACTGCTAGTCCTTCTGTCTCTACTGTTGTGTCTATTCCAAAGGTCAAACCAGTCATCTCAAAAGCCAAACAAAAGCAACCATTAAGACTTATGATCACTAGAAAGGAAATTCCTGAAGACATTGACTTGGACACAGAGATAGTAATTCCAAAGATTGATTTTGATAATGCTACCATTGAAGAAATGAGGTATGCTAGTCAACTTATTGAGAAAAAGGCTACTCAGATGCAGTTAAGATCGGAAAGGGATAAGGAATATAGGATAATTGAGGATGCTCGGAACATAATTACTGAGGCTATAGGTGTTGATGTTGATACTTCTCAACACATTTTGATTCAATTGGAAGAGGCAGTTAATAAATTCAATGAAGATGCCTCCGGACAAGAAAAGCTGATTGAGCGTGCAGCAAAGAAATTTGATAATAAGGTGTTGGGGCACATTGCCCAGAACATTGCAATAAATCAGGTTGCATTAACCTCAGTTTTGGCAGATATGGAAAATTCTTTTAATAATGTAACATCTCTTTTTGCTAAGCTTTGTGATGTTACCGAGTACACTAAGGGAATAAGAGAGAAACTAAATAAAATTAATGAGGATCTGAAGGTGAGTGCACAGAACTTGAAGCTTGACCCCAGTTCAAACTCATCTCATCACCTCAGGATCAAATTTTTGTCAGAGAAGCAGGCAGAGCTATTGAGAGAAGAGGCAAGGATCCGATCTACATTGATAGATATCCAAAACATGATCCTTCCCATCATGGATTCAATGCAAAAGCACATTGCACATTCAAAGACATTAATCCATGATAATAACTTCTCCATTGCAGACCATGTGATTGAACTTTCGGCTGAAGTTCAAGTAGCTCTTTCCACCTGCAAAATTTTGCAAGAGAATTGGGATAAGACTCTCCAGCTTATTCTTCAGGTACATTCAGAGTTCATCTCTCATTTTGGTGTTTCTATATAAGTATATATATTCTTTTATTCTTTGGCATTATTGTCAAAAAGGGGGAGATTATTGTTGGATATGTATACTATGGGTGAATAAGTGTTTTCAGAGAAATTGTACAAAGGAAGAGATATACAGCTCATGTAAATACTGTATGTACATTCTATGGGGGAGTTGTATATAACGAAGCTATGTATATTCAGAATCAGTCATCAGCATGTCAGATAAATTTTGTCTCATAAGTGTTTTTGTCACTAATGCCAAAGGGGGAGATTGTTGGCATTATGATACATTTTTGTCATTAGTTACAACACTTATTGGATTCTGAATGCTTACTGAGCTCTCACCGGAAATTCCTTTGTAAGCCAAGCTTTACCTAGTTCTCAGTGTTTACCGAGTGATCGAGGTGAACAAAGAAGTCAGTATTTACCAAGTGATTGAGGTGAACAAAGCAGTCAGTGTTTACCGAGTGTTCGAGGTAAAGAAAGGAATTAGTTTTGACCGAGTGAAGATGTACTTAGTATTGACCGAGAACTTCATGATAACCGAGCTCTTGATGGTTATCAAGGAAACTAACTATCACCGAGTCACAAGGTTCTATCAAGTGTTTCCTTTGATCAACGAGCTACAGTTCAGATAGAAGTGTTCACCGAGTGACATCTCTTATACCGAGTCTCCAGTGGTTACCAAGTTCAGAACTACTCGAAGTGTTTAGTATGGACCGTGCCTTCACTTCTACCGAGTGCATGATGATGCCGAGTAACGCAGTGGACGCCGAGTATCAGAAGGACACCGAGTCAGTTCAGTGAACCCGAGTTTTTACCTTGGGCCGACTTTGTATAGAGATTTTCACTTGTTGTTTTGGCCGACCTTGCATGTATTGTTTATTTGGATGGTATATATATGCAATGTATTGTATCATTCAAATATGATGGTAATAGTAATGGTAATGAATGAAAATACGAAAGTGTGAAAGAAATACATGCGTGCGAAAGTATGTGTGCTGAGTTGCGAAGGTATTCAGCAAGGTCAAGTTTTGGAACAGAAAAGTTTTATCTATCACATCAAGGTGAATCAGAGCATAGCGGATCTTATCAGCAATCAGTTGTAATCAGATCCACTGTTTCATTCTAACAGGTGAATAAGTTTTTGTAAATCCTTTAACAAGGTAGACTTAACAGTCTTTTGTAAATATCCTAACAGAGTGCATACTTTATTGTATGTTTGTAAATCCTCTAACAAGGTGGATCTAGCAATCCTTTGTGCTCCTAACAGGGCAGATCACTAGAAGTGGTCATTGTAAGCCTTAACCGGCCAACTTCATACTGCAGTAACGAAGCTTTGTGGGTTTCATCCCCACCCCAATTTTACTTTCTATTTGGAAGGTTTTTGGGTCACCAAATCTGTGTGTTCAAGTGTTGCAAATGATTTTGTTTCATGCTTACAGTAAGTTACTTGGATGAATGGTGAATATATCAGTATGCAGTTTTATTGTTTGAAATTTTAAAGTTACTGATTCACCCCTCCCCTCTCAGTAACTTGTCATATCTTGAATATTTCCAACAATGCCAACTTGTATGCATATTCTCTATTAGGATAGACAAATTGGAAAATGTCATTTACTTTAATTTATTTGTGTAGGGGAAGGAATGTGTTATAGAAAATAATGTCATTGCAATGGAGTTTCCAAACCCATTTGATAATTAGCTTTTTGCAAATGTGGTATAAAGTTTCATTAAAAAAATGGGCATATTTTCCTTTAAAAATACTCCAACCCTCTGGCGCACCCATTGCATGGTAAGGTACAGTTGTCTTCCTTCTAAAAGAAATTGTATTTTAAAGTGCAATAGGAACTCTAAGGAGGTTAGAAATTTCTTTAAAGAAAAAATGACATTTTTTTTAATACAACACTATGCAGTTAGTGAGGTCAAATGGTATATCATTTAGCTGGATATGTTGTTTGTGCAATTAATGTCTAAATAAAGAAGTAGTTGTTTCAAACCATGCGTCCACTTAGTGGGATCCAAACAAAATGAAATCAAAACCTTTGAATCTTTTGATATTGGTAGAGTGTTCATAGTTTTACTTTCGAAAACATGTTAACATCATGGATTCCATAAATTATCTTTCTATAGACCTATGATTTTAGTGCTTGGAATATGTTGTTTAGTTGAAGCTTATCATTTTATATTTTGGGTTATGCTTAAATATATATTAGATTATAAAGAGGAGAATATTATGTTTAATACATGATTGTAGGTATAAAATATGGTTGAGGGAAATTTTTGGAAAGATGACAAGAGATAATGGATATATGAGTGAGTATTGTGATTGATGGCAACAAGATGATATTAGGACCCTTATCCTAGGTGTACAACTCTTTAGGAGTTTAGACCAAAAGTTAGAAGGGATTTTGGTTAAGTACAAAGTGAAGAAAAAAGTATTTTGCATCCATGGTTAGTTTTTGGATTAATGAAGGCTCCCATGTAAATATTTTTTAGAATGCACCTAGGGGATAATATTTGAGGTATAATCACACTAATTCTAAAGTTTGGTAGTGAGATCTTATAGTATGTAAAAGTCACATGCATTTGAGTGATAGTTGTTTAGGTTGATAATCAGAATAATGAATATGGATGAAAATCTAATAGCATACTCTACTATAGAATTTATAATGGTCAAATCATATTTAGATCATTTGAGCCAACATGGTTAAAGGTATACCAATTTTTATCTTGATTTGAATTAATTTAATTTAATCTTTTTTTGGGTAGATAAATATAAAAATATCCCTAGAATATTCTTATGCCAACATTGTGAGATCTAATTTTTGGTTGCATAAGTATAAAATTGATGAATTAAGTTCTAATGATATTGTTTCAATGCATATTATTTGTGTAAAATCTTTTGTTATACAAGTTTTTGTACATGCTGTGTAGATTTGATATTCTAATTTGTGAAGAGCATGTTTATAGGGCAGTGAAGATAATAAGTTTCAGATCATATTTTTTTACTTAGATGGAATCATAATTAGTAATTAGTAGATACTAAGACAATGAGTCTTTTGTGTTGGGTTGCAACCCTTTTTGTATTGAGCAATGAGTGTGAATGCAAGTGCATTCCTAGCTAATTGTGTGATAATATTCTATAGAGTATTAACTTATGGGTGTCATCACCACCATGGCTTTTCACCTATTGGGGTTTTCATAATAAAAATCCATGTTTTATGGTGTTGCTCTAATTTTATTTATATTTATGCACTTTAATTTTTAATGTATGCATTTAGCAATTTGTACATCTAATTATTAAAGCTAAAATTTACAAAATAGTGACCCGCCCCCCTCAGTGTTCTATGAATTTTAGCTTAATAATTAGATGCACAAATTGCTAAATACATACATTGAAAATTAAAGTGCATAAACATAAATAAAATTAGAGCAACACTATAAAACATGGATTTTTATTATGAAAACTTTCATAGGTGAAAAACCATAGTGATGATGACACCCATAAGCTAGTACTCTACATAAATATTGTCTCACAATCAGTTATGAATGTACTTGCATTCACACTTGTTGATCAATACAAAAAGGGTTGCTACACAACATAAAAGACTCATTGTCTTAGTAGATCTACTAATTCCTAATTATATGGTGTGAATGCAAGTGCATTCCCAACTGATTGTGAGACAATAATTTTGTAGAGTATTGGCTTATGGGTATCATAGCCACCATGGTTTTTCACCTATTGGTGTTTTCTTAATAAAAATCCATGTTTTATGGTGTTTCTCTAATTTTATTTATGTTTATGCACTTTAATTTTTAATGTATGTATTTAGTGATTTGTGCATCTAAGTATTAAAGCTAAAATTCATAGAACACTAACCCCCCACCCACCTTTTTGTTTCCTCCTTACCTTGGAGGAATCCTATCAGAAATTGATGCCCTTGATTAGTCCAGAGCTCAAGCTAGTGCTTTTTAGAGGAACCTAAGGGAAGTGGAAATTTTCATCCATGTATTAGAAGGACAATTAAAGAAAGACAAGAAAAAGATAAGGAAGCTATGTGAACACTCAAAGAAAAAATATTATAATAGCTTAGGTGATGAATAGTTGAGTCAAGATCTAAAGGATAAAACAAAGGAAAGTGAGAAAATAAAGTACGAGAATGTAGTCATGAAGAATTATATGAAATATATGGTGATTAGGATGACTATGGAAATTGAGGATACAAAAAAGAATAGATATAATCTAAGTCAATCTTTGAAGGTGAGATATGGTGAGTGCAATAGACTTGTGGCTAATCTATAGAAAACAAAAAATATTAAGGAAGACATTGGAGATGAATGGTGATGGCCAATTACTACATGAAATGTTATGATAAGAACTACAAATATTGATTCATTACTTGAAATCTAGATGAATAACAATGTCAAGCATGGGTTTGGAATTGAAAAATGATAAATCACAATATGAATATAATAAATAAACCCCTAGATCTAAGAAGAACAACAAAAGGAAGGTGCCTATAAGAAGACCTAATGCTCGAATTAAGTGATTTGTTTTCAATAAATTTGGCCACAAATACATCCATTCTATGAATAGGGAAAATTAGATCAATGCATATTTTATGGTCAATGTTTTAAGTGAAAAAATCATGGTCATAAGGGAGCAAAATGCATAAGTAATGTGAAAAATTCTTTCATTAACAAAGGAAAGATCAAGTGTTATGCATGAAATGGATTTAGTAACATTGCAAGGAAATATGGAGCAAGAAGGAATGAAATGGTCAAAAAAGGATGAAAGAATGTTGTTTTCTTCAAATGCAATAGACTTGGCCATAGTACAAATCTTTGTAGGAGAAATAATGAGAATAACAAAAGTGAAGTCAATATAAGCATGAGAAAATCAAAAAATGATAAAGGAAAGGCAAAATTTGATGTTGAGGAAGTGTGTAGAAAAATGAGGCAAACATGAAGGAAGAAGGATTCTAATTGGAACACAACTAAATGGTTTGTATTTGGATCTAAAATTACCAATTCCATAGGGATTTGTGTTTAGATGTTTGGCCAAGGGAGAACTTATAAGCTAATCTAAACCCCTTGAATATGTTGATGCTTTAATATTATAGTCATGGAAAAATTGAAGGTAATTAGTACAAAGGTTATGTACTTCTTGCCATAAGATGTGGACATACTTTGGAGTTGCCCAGTCAAATTCTAATACCTAGAAAGAGAAAAAACTATTTAATGAGTAACTAGTATATGAAGCATTAATGAAAACAAAAAAATAGGTAAAGGGTGCTAAAAGTAGTGAATTGTGAGTCTAATTTGTCACTTTACACAAAAGAGAAGGAAATTGAGGAGATTTGCATGTGAATTCGATCAACATCAAAGAAACAAAGAGATCTAGATAATCAACTCTCATACCCTAACTTTATGAAAGGTATTTATTTGCATGTAACTCTACAAATTTAAAATATTTCAAAGATGGGCACTTCTATTATAGTTGATGTCAAGGAGATGCCAAGTCATAAATTCAAGAAACATTCTTATAAGGCAGCATAAGTGGATGAAAAGGGAGCATATTTTAATGTACCATATGGAGTTTTTCATTGTGAATATACTAGGGAATACATTCACTCTCTAATAGAAGACCTAGGAATAGATTAGATGAAGGATTTATTCATTTATAAGATAAGTGACTTTAATTACAAAGTGAAACTAGAATTTAAAACCCCAATGGAGAGTAAATTTGATTAATTTAAAAAGTTTCCTAGATAGATGAGGTTAAATGAATTATATATTCTAAGCTAAATTCATGGGGAATTCATGTCGATAACCCATGCAATGTTACAAGTTAGAGTTGTCGTTGCACCAAAAGATTGACCTGTTAATGCCCAATATAACCAGTAGACTCATAGAACATAAGAGATGGTTAATCCATGTCATGAATCCTAAAGGAGATCATTGGTGATTATTCCAACAATCCCCCCCCTCAACATTACCCAAGGAGATTCAAACCTATAACCAAGCTTTGATACCACTTGTTACAAGCTAGAGTTGTCGTTGCACAAAAAGATCAACCTATTAATGCCCAATACAACCACTAGACTTATAGAACACATAAGGTGGTTAAGCCATGTCACAAATCCTAATGGGGAACATTGGTGGTTAATCTAACATGCACAACCATTCAAGATCATAAAAAAGGCCATCCAAGATATTATAGGTCTATGGGCATTTGATAAAAATCATGAGATCAATTTTATCAAGATAGACATAGTGTATGATGACACTAGAGATAAAATTGAGATAAGAGGATTGAGTATCTATAATTTTATTGAAGATGATGTGAGTTTTTTTTTCAATCTTTGTTGGATACAATGTCTATCACTCCAATAGGATAATTATGTGTCTATGATAATAATTTGTATTGCATGTGAGATGTTAAGGGAGAATAATGACTTTATCCTATGTGAAACCATGAGACTTCATTTTGATAGAGAATTTGGAGAAGATAAATAAGGACGACATGAACATCTTGATCAAAATTTTCACCCTTATCTTTTCTCTCTTCTTTAAGTTTATGAAATAATTCCTAGGTGTATGTCCTTTTAATTAGGAAACCAATAGACAAGTTAAATTCCAAGTCATAGAAATTATGTGCGACATGGATGGAACTATGAGAATAGTAGAAATTTGAGGTTTTCTCAAAGGTTTTCAAAAGATAATGTAGTCTATAGATAGAATCCATAAGTTTGTTGTGGATAAGTATGAGGATACTATATGCTTTCTGGTGGATATAGACCATTATTTAATGGAGGTGGTATAAGAAAGGACTTCATGGATAATGCTTATGGGTTATGAGGTGGATGAGCACAAAGTAATTGCATATGTTGATGATCTCTTGAAGGATCCTAGAGGTCCAAATGAGAAAATATTTGGAATCTATAAGGAATTTTAAAAAAAATCTGCACATGAAGTTCTATGACTCAAGAAAAACGAGGGAGGAAGTATAAGGTATTTTAGATTCCACGTAGATTCTAGTTAAAAATTTGAGGGAAATAAAAAATTAAGGAATGATGAATTAGTGTTTCTAAGCCTATGGAAATTCAAGAAACAAGTGTATATTCCCCACCTACCAAATCTAGACAAACAAGGAATGCAGTGAAAAAACAACTTCAATCATCTCCACCTACAAAGGAAACCAAGAGGACTCATGTCAGATATGCAAAGATAAAGAAGATATATGAGAGGAAACCAATTGAGAAGAAGAGATGTGACATGGGGGATTCACATAGTGAACCTAAACCATAGCACACATATTCACAGAATACTAAGGAACCGCCTATTTTCAAAAAATATTGCCCCAAACTCATTTTTTGTCACCTCCTCAAATACCTACATATTTTCCTTTATAAACCTCCATCCTCTTCCCCTAGAAACCTCCCTAAACCCTATTTAGGCACTATATTGCTCCTTTTTTTTCCCAATTTGAATCCCCCAATACAAATGTACTTGGCATTTTATTTCTTTTCTTCTTTAGCGAAGACCATGTGAGAGTAAAAAATACGGAGGATAAGAAGAAAGAAGAAGAGAGTAAGTAAAGAAGAAAGATGAAAATATAGAATAAGTAATCATTGAGCATGATGATGATGATGATCTCATTGAATATGATGCTATAGTAAATATGCTGAAGAAATAGAAGATGACTTTCTAACCACCAAACCTCAAATATTCTAGTAAAGAACAACAAACAAGTAAGATAACTAAGTTTTAATTAGATAAGCTTGGCATATCTATAAATTATGTAGTGAAGAGTAATAATTTTCATGGAAACTTGACACCAATATCAAAATTCTTTGACAAAGTTGATGAAGACAAAAATAGATTTATAGAAGAGTTTGTGATAAGATATATGCATAGATAGAAGAAGGCTCTAATTAAAATTGTATCAAAGTAACTACTACAAAGTCTACTTGACATTCTTGATGCAAGAAAAGTTTGTACCTTGAAAGAAGACAAGAGGATGAGAGAAAAAATCCTAGTTCATTAATGCTTGATATATCTATGAATTATGCGAAAATGATTCTCAAGGAATTTGAGGAGTTTAAAAGAAAAATAAATATGAATATGCTAATGGTGGGAAATGACAAAGAGGTTACTAAGGTGATATATAAAATCGTGAGGGTCTATCTAGAAAAGAATAATTATATGGGAACCCTTGAAAAATAAGAAGCAAGATCTCCAACTCTAAAAATTGGTCTACCTATGAAAAGGGCTATTAGTAGTGTGAAATTGAGACAAGAAAATACAATTTGGTAGAAGTTGCAAAGGTCACAGTTGTAATAGTTGATGCCATGGACGTTCTTGAGATACTTTCAACTGATATTGTACATGATTATATAAATTTTATTGAATATGGAGGAGAACTATATGATGATGTGATGGAGGTCCCTAATGACACAAAAAGGAAATAAAAGGAAACTGAGAAGGATGTAGACAAAAAGAGAATAGAAGAAGATAGAGAAAGAGGAGAAAGAAAAAGAGGCTGAAACTGAGAAACAAAAAGAAGTTTAAGTAGAAATGGGGAAGGAAGAATAACTGCAAAATATAAAATAGGTATACATTGTATATACTCTAAATCAAATGATTACAATAACTATTGAGGACCCTAATGTTGAGGATAGGAGAAAATTTAAAGTTTATAAGGGTAACACAATTGTACAAGCAAGAGACATTGTTAGAATAGTTAAGGAGTTTAAGAGAATGGAAACAATTGAATTTTATCATGAGTTATCTCAAAGACCAATTTCCTTAGAAATTCATTCCCCTATTCAAAGGTTCAAAATTTTTCAATTTTGTAAGGTGTAATCTAAGGAAGAACTGCTAAAAATCCACGTAGAGGATCTAACAAAATGAAAATGGAAGTGTTGGTTCCTAAAGAAAGAGATTGGAAAGATCTATGAGTATGCAAAATTCTATTTTAAATCCTTCTAAATGACTTGGCCTATGTACAAGATTAGTCAAGATATTATTTAATTCCACTACTCTTTAGGCTCTTCAGGAGCTAGGTGAGTAAACCTTCTTACCAACTAATTCTTCTAGTTGATGCTTTTCATAGAAGACTCCACTCTTAAATTTTATATTCTATCTCAAAGTATCATATACCTTTAAAATATTTATTATCTTCTTTACCAAGTACTTGATTTCTTCCTACTTGAAAATCTTATTGCTACTTTCTTTAACTTTCACTATTTTTTATTGGTTCTTACTCCCATCTTTTATGATTCTTGCCTACTTGATTACTTCTTACTTGATCTGACTATGTTTTGAATATCTACAAATAAAGTTTATAGGTAACAAACTAGTGTTTTCTTCTCCTTAGGCTATAAAGTCACCCTCTCCCATACCTTATGTATAACTCTATGAGAAAATTTTATAAGATCACCATTTGGATGACCTTATAAATTTTAATAATACTATTTAAATTTTTATTTTAATGACCAATTAAATAAAAAAAGGAGTTGGGCACTCAAATGCATCTTATTTATCAGACTACTATGACAATAAATAATTCTTTTGTGCAAAGATTTAAGAAAGAATTCACTTTCTTGAAATGAATCACAAATAACTAGTCTTGAATAAAGATCTTCCACAACATAATTTGAAAGAAAGTATCGTGTATTTTATTAACTAATGATGAAATAAACATTTGTATATGTAGAAATATTTGATCAATGTAGTCAGGCTTATAATTTGCAGACAATAGAGGGGTTAGTAATAACAAAGATAAAATAATGAAATGAAACTAAAGACGCTAAAACTCCTTCAACATCCTAAAACTCCTTCAACATATGATAAAGCCTAAACAAATGCACTTGTGAATGCTTGGTTTATTTTCTCTCTTTTGAGATGTGGGTGTCCTCTCTCAAGACACAAATAACTTAATGCACAAATGGTTACTTAATATATTAGTGAATGAAAAATAAAAATACAAAGCTACTAGAATATTTTGGATAGCTCAAGAACTAGTATGTGGGACTTTCTTTACCTCTTCAACAAGGGATGTGATTCAAAGATCAAACACTACAATGATAATGAAATATAAGGTAAGATTGATTTATTTTAACCAATATGCTAATAAAATATAATAAATAAATTAAGAATAATATTTCTATGCAAAAATACTAAAATTCATAAGAAATTGTTGAGCTAAACTAGCATGATAACAATGCAATTCTAATTGATTTTTTTGCTCTTGGAAAGATCTATATTTATATTTTTTTGGATGAGAGTTTGAGGATTAGATGAGGTGGAACCCATGTGGCGTCCACATAGGAGACACATAGGCTAGATGGAATAGCCATGAAGAAGCCAACAAAGAGAAATTAAGCTTTGAGAGACCTAAGATTGCTCACACATGTGTGAGAAACATTCAAGAAAGGAGTGAGGGAAAGAGTCGTAAGAGAGGTGAATGAGAATTTAAGAAATTTGGTTAGATTTATTGGAAATATTTTCTCACACGTGTGAGAAACCAATTAGGCACTAATAGGATTAAAATCACCTTTTTAGGGGCCTAAGCATGGACTACTTCATAAAAGTAGGCTTAGTGAGTGACATGGTGGGTGTAGACTAGAGATTTAGAATTAGTTTAAGATTAATTTAAGCCAAGATTAGAAGAAAGTGGGATAAATGGGGGAATATATAAATTTAAATTTATTTGAAAGGGATTTATAGAGGAAATGTAT
Source organism: Cupressus sempervirens (assembly GCA_028749045.1). Taxonomy (NCBI): domain Eukaryota; kingdom Viridiplantae; phylum Streptophyta; class Pinopsida; order Cupressales; family Cupressaceae; genus Cupressus; species Cupressus sempervirens. Next base: position 242,855,960 of record CM053793.1, on the reverse strand, counting down.
AAGATTTAACACATTAGAAAGGGGGTGTATTTAAAATTAAGTTTAAATAGCATTTGATAATGATAATATTTAACTAAATAAATTTAATTAAAAATATAGTTAAATATAATAAATATACTGGAATGATAAATGTATTGATGGGGAACTTATCTCTCACAATAGAAATATGATGACCATCAAGTTTACCAATTCTAAGGATGGCTCTATTTGGGTGCTTACTAATGTCTATGCTTCCAATTCTAAATGGGGTAGAAAGGCTCTTTGGGAAGATATCACCAATCAAAGAAATTTTTTTTTGGAGGAGAGCTAGATCATTATGGGGGATTTTAATACTCCTATGAAAGAAATTGAAAAGATGGGAGGAAGTCAAATTAACTTGGATAACATATTGGATTTAATGGATTTTATTGATAATCATCTTCTATATGATATGGATCTGCATGGGATTGATTATACTTGGACAAATAGAAGAACTAGAAAGGACCTCATTCAGGCCAGGCTGGATAGAGCACTTATTAGTAGTGATTGGTTTTTAAAATATAAATGCTCTCATACTACTCAAGTTCATATTGGTTTGGATCACTATCCCATTTTTCTTATGGCTAATCTGTTAACTTTTCAGAAGAATTACCCATTCAGGTTTGAAAAAATGTGGACTCTCCATCTGGGACTGGAAAATCTTATCAAGGAATGGTGGAGCATTTGTGTGGAGGGTACGGCCATGTTCAAAGTCGTTGCTAAGTTCTAAAATATTTTTAAAAATATCAAAAAATGGAATAAGGATACTTTTGGGAATATTTTTTAGAATAAAAATGCATTAGAGGAGCTTAAAGATATTCAGGATAGTATTCAGGTTGATGGATATGAGACTATCTCTAGGGAGGAAGAGAGTGTGAAACTAACTGAGATTCATGATATTATTACTAAGGAGGAGATGTTCTGGAGGTAGCGATCTAGAAAGTTTTTTTTGAAGGAAGGGGACTAGAATACTAAGTACTTTCACATGACCACTTTGAAGCATAGGATGGCTAATAGAATTTCTAGACTCAATACTAGTGGATGTTCAACGGAGGATGAGGAGATTATTAAGAGGGAAGCCATGGATTTTTTTAGCAATTACTACAAGGTGATCCCAATTTGGACAAGGACAAGTAAACTATGTTTCTAGACTGCATCCCAAGCTCTATTTCAAAGGATCAAGATAAATTCCTAACTTCTATTCTGTCTAATGAAGAAATTTCCCAAGTTGTTTTCTCCTTCAATGGAGACAAGGCACTAGGGCTAGATGGGTTTCCTTTCTTGTTTTTTCATAAGTTTTGGGGTATCATTAGTGATGATGTTTGTAATGGGCTTAAGGAGTTCTTTGGTTCTAAGAAAATTCTCAAAAGAATTGAACGGTACCTTACTCTCTTTAATTACTAAGAAGTTGGGTGCTAATAGTATGGACCAGTTTTGACCAATCAGTCTTTGAAATTCATTTTATAAAGTTATTTCTAAAGTGCTAACTCTCAGAATTTTGTCTCTTCTCCCTAGTTTGATAACCAAGTAACATAATGGTTTTGTTCCTAATAGGCAAATTTTGGATTCAATTATTTGAATGCATGAAAATATTCACTCTCTCACTGTTTCCAAGAAAGAAGGGTTTCTCCTTAAACTTGATCTATCCAAAGCTTATGATAGAGTGGATTGGGATTTTCTAGAAAGAGGACTTGAATCTTTTGGTTTTAATAAGAGATTTAGGGATTTGGTCCTTATGCTGGTCTCATTTGCTACTTTCTCAGTGCTTGTGAATGGTTCACCAACCCCTTTTTTTTTAGCATCACGTGGTTTAAGGTAGGGGGATCTACTTTCACCTATCCTCTTCATTCTAATGGTTAAATGTTTGGGAAGATTTCTGGAAAAAATGGTGAATGTGGGGGATTTTGTTGGTAAAAAACCCTCTTCCAAAGAGCTGATTTGTTCGCATCAACAATTTGTGGATGATTATATATAGAAATGCTAGAAACATAGAGAAGGATTTGGAGGATTATGGGCAAGCTTCAAATCATATTATTAATTGGAATAAAAGTGTGATATATGTTATCAATGTGAATGATATTAGACAAAACAAAATTAAAAGGATTATCGGCTATAAGATTGACACCTTGTCGGGTTCTTATCTAGGATGACCCCTTTGTATGGAGCCACTTGAGATCTTTTGGAGTTCACTGATTGATAAAATTCATTCGAAGTTAGTAGTGTGGAAAGACTCCCTCCTTGGTTAGGCTAGTAAGGTTATTATTCTAAAACCTATTTTACAAAATGTTTCACTATACGCTCTAAGTGTTCTTAAGATCCCAAGAAAGTTTGTACTGGTAATTGAAAAAAATTAGAAGCTTTTCTTATGGACGGGTATGGAAAAAAGAAAAGAATGCCCTTATTGCTTGGGAGGAAGTTTGTATGCCTTTTAATAAAGGTGGCCTTGGATTGAGAAGAGTTACCAGTATGAATGATTCTTTCCTTGCTAGGTTGTTATGGAGATGGCACAAAGAGGAAGGTGAATGGAGTGATATTTTGACCAACAAGTAGGGAGAACCAACATCTTAGACACTTTCTTAATAATGAGTCGGTGCAAGGGGGTTCTATGATTTGGAAAAATGCTCAAAAATATAAATAGAGTATTAAGAAAGGAGCTAGATGGAAGGTGGGAAATGGGAGGATTGTTCTTTTTTGGGATGATATTTGGATTCTTGATCATCCTCTTAGTGTTGATCAAAGGTGGAATGGTTTTATGGAGCAATATAAGAATCTCTTTGGGATTTTTGTTGAAGACTACTGGGACGAGAATAAATGGTTGGATTTCAAGAGAGTGGATAGAAACCTAATTGATCTCAACAAGATTTTTAATGCTGCATTTTTAATCCATGAGGAGGATGCATTGATCTAGAAATATAATCCTAATGGGCTCCTTTCCATGTCCTCGGTGTATGCTAATTCTTTTGAAGAGAATCATGAGCCTTGTTGGGCTAAAGCATGGTTTAAAGGTATGACCCCCAAAGTTAACATATTTTTTTGGATTCTTTTGCAGTAATTTTTTTTGACTATGGATAACTTACTGAAGAGAGGGTTCAACATTGTTAATAGATGTTATCTTTGTAATAATTACACTACTCTTATACTAAAAGGGTTTGGGAAAGGGTCTGTGGTCTGCTGAATATTGCTTGGGTTTTCCCTACTACCATTCAACATTTTTTCAATGGTTAGAAGCCACCTTCTAATAATGTCTTAGTTTTGAGATTATGGGATTTTATTCTCTCATTCCTTTGATAGGGCTTTTGGAAGGAACATAATGATAGGGTGTTTAGGGGTGTTCAATCTAATCCAAATCAAGTTTTCTGTAAGATTAATAATATGGTAAGTAAGAATATCAGATCTAGTAGAAAATGTCAACAACCTCAAAATGAATGGGAAGAATTGGTGATTTAGAATTGGAATCTAAATGGTATCAGTTTGATGCAAATTGGTCCTAACCTTAGGGATCTAGCTAGATGGACTTGTCCCTTGATGGACTGGTATAAGATAAATTTTGATGGGGCCTCGAAGGGCAACCTATGAATTCTTGGTTGTGCTATCATTATTAGGAATGCAAATGGGGATAGAATGGGCAGAATGGCCATCCCTATTGGAATTCAAACAAACCATGTTGCAGAGGCTAGTGCTTCCCTCTATGGTTTTATCTATGCAAAGAGTTTGAATTTGAATAAGATATGGCTTGAGGGGGACTCCCTTGATATAATTAATTGTCTTAATAAAGTTACCAATTCTTCCTAGACTATTAATAATATTATTAGTCAAACCATAGATATTATCAATTCCTTTGAAATCTATGTTGTCACTCATAATTATAGAGAAATGAATCAAGTTGCTGACTAGGCAGCTAATGTGGCATGCAAGAGTAATGAAAAGGTAATATGGAACCATAAAGATATAATACCTATTGAGGGGAACTTACTGATCAAACATGACAAAGTTAGAAGTAAGGAAAAGTGCTTCATTAATGATGATTATGTCAAGAAAAAGTAATTATTATATGGATAGAATTGGGAAGTAACAAGCTATTATGAGAAGGACATCATATTACCATTCAATGCCACACAGATTGTGGGTCTTATTTTCCACTCTATTCCTTGGTTGCGATATTGACTACAGTATTCAGTTGCAGAGGGTTTTTCTGAGAAGAGAGAAAATTCATTTTGGAGACAAGAAGATGGGAGAAAAGGGAAAAAGAATTAAACTAGCTAGTTGTAAAGAGTGGAGGAAGTAGAAAGAAATCTAGGAAATTCTCGAGAAAGGGAACTTTACTGGTTCTATAGAAAATTTAAAAGGAAACAACCTTGATATTACTTGGTAGTTCATTAAGACTTGGAAAGATGACACTGTTCTAGTTGGAAATCAAAGGATGGAGGTGTCTAAAGACATCATAATTAACACTACGAGACCGAAGATGGAGGGCATTAATATTTACCAGGATAGGAAGTTTTCAGATAGGGCGATCGATGAGTTTGCAGATTCAACCAAAGAACACAACATATTGATTAAAATAGGTAATTCCTACTTTAACCTAGCTTCCATTTTGTGCCCTTGGAGATTTTTTGTGTTTGTGATTATTGAGTATCTTACTTTGGATGCGTGCTTCACTAAGATTTATGGTCACCATTTCATGCTAGTCAATCATTTTAGGCATCAGATTAGAATAAATCTGCCTTTTTATCTTAGACAATCTCTAGGTAATTCTATTCTAGCCTTTCAAAATGACCCTATTGGTGATCATGCATGCCATGAGGGGTTAATGGTTCTCATTATGAACCTTGTGAAGTCGAAAAAGGTGGATAGGCCCAGGCTGAGTAAGAAAGCAATTAATTATGAGATGGAGGGTAGTGATTCAGAGGACTTTGACAAGGATACCGAGGATGAAGTGGATGAGGTGGATGTAAAGCAAAACATGAAAGGGGATTTTGGTAGCGATTCCATTAAGAAAAGGAAGGGTGAATGAAGTGAGTTAGATCAAGATAGTGACTATAAGGAGGAGATGAGGAAGGGCTTTCATAAGAAAGGAACTGCAGGAAAGGTCTTGGATAATAGGGGTAAAAATGTAGATAGGGTTTCTATCCCCTCTGATGATGAATCTTTAATCAAAAGGATGGAAAGAAAAAGAAAAATGGTGTCGGTTCAGGATGAGGGTGATGACAATGTTCCCAAGGAGGTGGAATTGGATAAAAACAAACAAGGGGAGTAGGAGCACTATTATGAACATAATAGGGAAGAGCGTGAGAAGGGGTTCCTAAAGGCTTTCATGGGTTACCCAAGGTCAATTTTGAAGGATGTTGGGACCCTTAAACAACAAATGTAGGAGATTTCAAAGGATTTTGAAAAACTCAATAGGATGGAAATGGGGGAGCTTACACTGGACCAACATATTAATAGGCTATTTGAAGTCATTGGGAATGTGGAAGAAGTTAAAAACTTAATGAGATGGGTGCCACCAATCGAAACCAAAAATAGGAACCTGGAACAGGCAAATAAAGATATCTAAAAAAGGATGGAGAGCCTGGATGCTAGAGTTAGTAATATGGAAAAAATGATCAAGAAATTAGCTAATCAAAATTGCAACATTTTGAAGATTGTAGCTAATAACTTCAATACATTGCTGAACAAGATGGATCAGGCTGAAGGACTTGACTCCTTTTTTGTGAATGAGGACTAGGGATCGAGCAAGTGCACAAGGGCCGATTCCAAGAAGAATGAAGGAGTGGAAGTGAAAAAGTTAGATGAAATGAAAACTTTTGCGAAAAATATGAACATTTTGGCAGACCAAGCTGAGGACCTATTGAAAACTTTGTAGTTGTCTGAGTGATGTCCTTTTGCTTTTCTTTTGCTATCTTTTTCTGCATAGTTGTGTTTGGCCTCATGTTTCTATGTTTGTTTGTTTGTTCTCTGAGGCCTTTTATTTTCTGAACTCTTTTGTTAGTTCTTCTTTGATACTTTATTAAAGTTTTTGGGTCCTTTAAAACCTATTTTTATGTAATCAAAACAAATATAATGTTCAGACTCTTTAAGTTCCATCAAGCCTTGTGTTACCCCCCCCACCCAACCACAACTATCCTTACCATCACTCACTAGCAGGCCAAAACTTCACTTATGATGCCTGGCCCTTGTAATTCTAAGATAAAAAATTTCTATGGTTACCCCCTTTGCGAGCCTCATATTTTCATATGAATCCCCCACTTTGGAAATCGTGAGTGTTAGAAAATTCTGGGAGGCCCTTGAATCCCTATACACCTACCTAGGTTAAGATTATGAAAGTAAAGAGGAGTCCCAATAGTGACAAACCCATCACTCTAGTAGACTAGATAATGAGTGGGGAAAAAAACTATTAAGGATTTGGCTAAAAATGAGGAGACCTTAGTGGAAACTGGTAGTCACAAATTTGATGTTAGTGACTCGAATAATGACTCCTTTTGCAAAAAAAACACAGAGCCCTATGAGAAACCATTTGTTGACCCCCCGTATTAATCCCCCTTCCCTCCCCCAAACCCTATAGAATATGTTCAACCCCGCCATGTCCCCCTTGTTGAACTTGAGAAATGTGGTGGTTGAAAACCTTGGTAAAGAAAACTTTGGTAGTGGGATGGTAGGAACCCTAAAGTACCAAATTGCTAGCCTTGGTATGTCTTTCAAGAAACTTAAGGAATAAATGATTTTTTTGAGAAAACACATTGAATGATGTGAGGAAGTTCACACTCAAGAACATGCATGCCTTTGCTACCACTCTTTGTTTGTTGTAGAGTAAGGCTTCTAGTGGGAACCTAGCTGAGGAGGATGATGCCCAAGAACTCTTCAAGTTCCCGAATGAGGAATGAGAGGATATCATTCTACCCAAGTACCTAGTAATAGGAAATTGATGGTATTTCTATCATGTTATTACCAGTATCCCTTGGGGTTGTTCTTATACTTCTAGTTTTAATAGTTTTGTTAATACTATTAACATGACCTTTGGTTAGAACCCTATGTAGCATGATATGTTGGTTAAATTCTCTTTACAATTTAAGTACTTATCTTTTATGCTTGTTTTTATGGACTAGACTATTTTTGAAAATATGTGGTCATCTACTAGTTTCCTAAAGTTAGTTTTTGATAAAGGAAGGTCTGTGTATAATTATCTTCAAAGTTATATGTACTCCCTTTTTCATTAATGTGCTTCTAGAGTACCATTATTGCACAATTATTGCATTATAATATTAGGGAGTAAAATATTTCCTAGTTTAGGTTCAATCTTTCTATCTTTCTACATTTTGATAGATTGATTTTTATTAAATAATTGAATATTTGTTTATTATTCAATAAAGCTGAATTACAATAGAAGATATTTTTAAAATTAATGTGTTTTTTTTTTTTTCTAGTAAACAAGAATATAATGTATTCTTATGAACAATTCAATCTTTACAAATATTGATTATAAATAAGCAAACACAATTTAACATTTTGTATAATTTTATAGAATATTCGAATATTTAAAATTGTATATTCTTTTATAAGATAACAATCTTATTAAAATCAGATTATTTTTCTTATATCTAATTTAAAATGTTATTTATTATATTATTCAAATTAATATTACAAAAGAATGAGCAAGATAAAATGAAAATTATAAAGATACTCAAAATAAAATGTAGATGAAGTCTAAAAAATAATTTATTTCCATCAAATTCATTATTTTTTACAATTTCTAATTGATGAAAATGAGTTTTGATCCATTAAAATAAATAGTGCAACTTGAAAAAATGATTATGAACTATTGTGTGATTGCAAATAGTAATATAAATGTAACAATAACATAAATGAATTTAAAAAAAATCTTTGCATCAACTTATTTTTATATGATATAACTATTTCACTTTTAATCTAATTTAAAAATATTAAGAATTTAATTATTTTTCAAAATAATTTGAAAATAAGTTAATTTGAAACTATTTTAGGGGTTATTAATTTTTCATTAATTTAAATAAATTATGAAGGTAATAAAATTTACCCAACAATTGACACATGGTGAAATTATGAAAGCTATAATATTTTTAATTTTTTGTTATAATGCACATATTTCTATTAGTATTATATTATTATTAATGTGCTATTAATATGCTAGTTTGTTATATAGGACCCTTTTGTTACTTTTTAATGATAAAAAATATAATAATTTAACTATCACAATATATCAATATTAACATAAAAATTTCAAACTAACACAAAGTAAAAATATAATTATTACATTGAAATAATTATAATATAAAACTCTCATTTCATTAGGTCAAATGATATGAGATTAAACATCAAAGTGAAATGTTGATAAGAAAATATGTTTGATTTGATGGCGAGATGTAAAACAATCTAAACATTCAAAATGATAAAATGTTATTAGGCATGGGTTGGTTCAAATTATAGAAAGAATATCTCAAATTGTAATTTAAATATTTTATGGGTTAAAGCCATTTGATTATTGCAAATATTTTTAATTTTTTTAATTATAGTGCACTTATATTTCTTTGGAAATATATTATATTATTATTTACATATAATAATCTTGCCCTAAATTGATAATAACACTATAATTTAATTATCACAATATATATCATTACTAACATACAAATTTCGAACTACACAAAGTAAAAATATAATTATTACATTAAAATAATTAAAATATTAATCTATTCATTACATTAGTTCAAATGATAAAATAAAAGATGGATTAAACATGAGAGTGATATGTTGACAAGAAAATATTTTTAATAATTTTTTCAAAAATTTGCATGAGAATAAAATATATGAATTTTTTGAATGCTGACTCAAAAATGAACAATTATAAAATAAAATTTAAATAACTATGCTTACTTAAATAACTAGACAAGTATAGTACTTGTTTTTATATATATAACTATATAACATTTTAACCTAGTCTAGAAAATATAAAAAAATTAATTTTTTTTCACAATAACTTGAACATAAGTTAATAAATTTTAGTCTCTTTGAAAGAGAAAAAAAAGGTATTAGTACAACCACGTCAATCCAACATTAATCACATGTCATTGTTTTATCTTGTAGAGGTACTATAATTGTACGCATTTTATAAATGAGATAGTTTAATGAGTCATATTTCTTTGGCTTATTTGTTCTCCTTCCATTTGAAGTACCTCCTCGCCATGAACATTAAGAATTGACATACATTTACACATTTTTTAAATCATAAAATATTGTATGCTACTCTTTTGCATTTTGTAGGTCAGGCATCACAAGTATTAAGTACAAAGTGAAAAGAGAGAAATTTTGTCGAGTGAATAGGATGCTACCTACTTAGCTTTCTCCCTTGAGGTGTCATGGATATGAGATACGTGAGGTGAGGTGATGTTCTTCTTGTCAATTACCTCATTGGTGATTGTCAATTTTAATTTATTGAAATCATTAATCTTTTGATATCTTGAATGCATAAATTTTAAAAAGATGTGAAGAAATACCAATTTAGAGGTGTTAATACTAAAATTGTTATTAGGGAAGAATATTTAATCTTTGGATAAAGAGAGAAAGGGGAAGAGAGGACACATAAATTTTAAAAGATAACGAAAAATATTAAATTAGAAGTGTTCATATTAAAATAGTTATTTATTTTTTATTTTTTAAATAACTTAAATATTTGGGTAGAGTGAAAGAGGGGGAAAGAAAGGGCGCCACACCTATTTCTTATGTTTCAATTTTCATTCAACTCTAAGAAAATTGTAGTTTAAAAGTTTTATTCTTGCTTCTTTCATTCTAATGATGGATCATGAAGTGTGATCCAAAATGTTGATGCTAAAAAAACATACATAGTAGAATCCAAAAACAAAGATTTTATAACTAAAAGTTTATGACTAAATTTCACACGTATCAATAACCACCATTTGTATCATAGTAATACGAATTTTTTTAACTTTAATTTGAAGAGTTGTGCAAATTTACTGGTACCCATTGCACATGACTATTATAACATTTGGGCCTGAGATTGATACTATTCGAGTTGGTGGTTTTTGGTATTTAGTGACTGATTATGTCGAATTATGGCGATTGGTGTTTCTAAACCACCCAAAAGGCCTATAACCAAGTGGTTTTGTACTCTGTTGTCATTGAATAATAGAAAAGAAGTGGATGGTTATTCCTCTAATGGATAAAGCCTAGATTAGGTGAACCAAGCTAAAACTCTATGTTATTTTGTTTTGTTGCTTTTCCCCTCATATTTTGCATTATATCTTAATGTTATTTATTGCACCCATCAACCTTTAAAGCATAAAAAATATTTATTATAGCAATGTATTCCAATAATTTGACAATTATTTTTAGATTCAAGTAGCTGCAATAGTAGTAGAAAGAGAACTTAAGTTTGATAAGTTCAACAACCAAAACTATTAATTATGGGAGACACAAATGAAAGATTATCTATATTAGAAATATATTTTGATGAATAGTCCTTTTCAATTATATTAGAAATACATTTACTTAATACTGAAAGGAATATCAAAAGTCATTAGCTATGATAGACCCACAATGGAAGGTCCTCTATAGGAAGACATTAATATCAATACAATTGTGTTTGACATTATTCTAGTGGCTTTCAATATATTAAAAAAAGAAAAGAAATGGTGGGTTTGCTGTCAATATTAGGGAAATTGTATGAGAAATTCTCAGTCTCAAATAAGGAATTTCATGAAACATTTATTTAATATGAAGGTGCAAAAAGGAGGGTTTGATGTTGATAAGTTAAATAAGTCTATTACAATTACTAGTCAACTAAGTTCTATGGAAGTAATCTTTGATGAAAAGGTTAGGGACCTCTTAAATTTTGTTCTTATTGCTAGTAAACTAGAATACATTGGTATGGACATAAGTATTTCTATTTTTTGTTTAAACATTTAAAGGTTGAAGATGTTATTAGTGCTATTTAATGAGGAAAAACAATGAAGATCCACATGCAAGACAATAGGTCATGCTTTGACTATTGAGGAGAAGAGAAGAAATGTGAAAAGAGGAAAAAGTCTAGCAGACCATAAGAAATATAGGAAGAACATATTCAAATCTAAGGCAAGGATGGAGTGCTAATATTGTGGATTGAAGGAAGAACATATGAAGAAATACAATTGGTCTCAAAAGTGAAAATATGCATATGGACAACATAGAAATGATAAGGAAACAAATGTAGTGGGTGATGTATTATAATATGTTTTGATTTTTTCTTTAGATAATTTTACTAATTCATAGGTGTTCGATTGAGGTGCTTCATTTCATGTCACATCCCATAATAGAATTTGTTTAGATAATGTTTAAGGTGAATTTAGACAATTTTATTTGGGTTATGATGAGCCATGCAAATTTTTTGGAAAAGGAAATATATAAATAAAATTTCCAAAAGGAAATACATGGTTGTTGAAAGAGGTGAGACATGTTCCTAATTTGAGAAGGAATTTAATACCAACAAGATAACTTTAAAGATAAGGTTGCATAATTACAACTACATATAATTCATGGAAGGTCTCTAAAGTATCATTAATAATAGAAAAAGGGAAACAAGTAGGTCTCTAAAGTATCATTAATAGTAGAAAAAGGGAAAAAGGTAGGTACATTGTATTAATGTATTAATTTTTTTTAAAAATTATTTCCCTATCTTCTGTGTAAATACATATAACACTATGGAAGAATAGAATTGGGAACCTGAATGAGAAGGGGATGAAGATTCCCCATTCCAAAAATTTAGTGCTAGGTTTGAAGCCAGCCTAATTAGATTTATGCAAAACCTATGTTCATGAAAAATAAAAGAGAGTTGGATTTTTCAAAGTTGGGAAGGAAAAGAAGAGTGAAAGGTTAGATCATGTACATTCATATATATGGAGATAAGTGAATCTACCATCTCTTGGTGCATCTTATTATTATATTACACTTATTAATGATGAAACATGAGAAACCAAGTTTCACTTCATTCTCAAAGAATGCATGTATTTGATACCTTCAAGAAATGCAAATCTTTGTTTGAGACAAGGTATGAAATATGTTGAAGCTTCTGAGATCAGATAATGGAAGTGAATACTATTACAAAGAGTTTAATAGCTACCATTTATACCATGAGATTCAAATACAAGAATGATTCCAAGAACACCAAAAGAAAATAGTTTTTGAAAGGATGAACAAAATAATGATGGAGTGTGCAAGAATTACATTGGATTGTATACAAGACTACCATTACAATTTTGGGCATATGTTGTAAATACTATTGTTTACTTAATAAATAGAGAGCCTTCATGTCTTTTAAATATTGTTTCTCTAGTAGATGCATGGATCCGTAAAAAGATGAAATACTCATTTACAAAAAATCTTGGTTATGAAGCATTTGTCCATATTGACATAAAAAATAGAATTATGCTTGAGGAAAAATCCAAGAAATGTACTTTTATCGGATATACATGTAATTAATTATTTTGGTTATCATTGATGGGATTACAAAAATTAAAAAAACTCATTAGGAGTAGAGGTGTCATATGAAATGAGAGGATCTTGTATAAAAATCAATTATAGGGAAAGAAACAAGAAAATGAAAATGAAAATTATATAATGCTTGATGAGATCCTAGAAAATATACTACCATTATTGCCAAAAAAAATTGAGAAGTGAGAACAATAATGACTACCTTAATCCCCTACATGTAGACCCCTTAAATGACACTCTCCCTCATTATAGTATTTGTTTGATTGATTATATTGAGAAAAAAAGGCATACAAAAGTGATGTAGGTAGAAACCAAAAAGAAGTGGGAGAAATGAACTAAAGAGGAGTTGGGCTCTATTAAATAATTAAACTTGGGGTTTAGTTAAATTTCTCAAAGGTAAAATATCATTTCCAAATAAATAGGTTATAAATTAAATGAAGAATATGTATTTAAGAAATGATGTAATGCTAGATTATAGGTAAAAAAATAAAATTGCACAAAAAAGGTATCAATTTTGATGAAATATTTTCTCACGTTAGATGACTTCAATTCAAATTATTCTAAGTCACATGGCTATAGAAGACTTCTATATTGAAAAATTATATACAAATATATATTTGTCCATTGGCATTTGGAAGAAGATATTTAAATGCAACAACCACATGGATAAGAGGTCAAAGGTGAGAAATACTTGGTGTGAAAAATAAATAAAATTGTGTATAGCCCAAAGCAAGCACCTAGAAAATGGTATTTAAAATTTGAGAATTTTATGGTTTAAAAAGGTTACATCATATATCATTATGATCATTTTTTTTCCTTTTACAAGATTGGGGAATGATAAATATATCATCTTGCTAGACCATTCAAACAATTGGCATGATGACTAGAGACAAGTGATACTTACCACTTTGCATCACACATTAAGTGTTTTAATTGATTGACAATAGGTAACTAAGGAAAGAATTCATGAATGTAGATTAATGAAGCAAACCACCAATAGAGTCTGACCCTAGTCTAGATGAGATATTATGTATGAAGTTTACATAGGTATAAAGTTACACTATACAGTCACAGGTGGAATGCAAGAGTGTAGAGTCACTATTGATGTGACATGATAGAAGGACAACAATGGAATGTGATGTGATAGGTATCCAAATCATAGCATTCATAGAAGAAAAGAGTAACAACTATGTATGGAAGGACTCTAGGTAGATTGACAGGCCTACCAACCTAGGCATCTACAAGTAGGTAGCCATGGGTGTAATGTGATCAACCCGTATAATTCAAAGTTTGAATTCACCAATCGAGTGAGATTTTGAATTTGATTTTGGCACCTAGAGATTGAAAAGTGTAAAAAAGAAAAGATGACACTTAGTATTACTGTTGAAAATGATTATATGCTTAATATAAATTATAAGAAGAGGAGTCAAACATAACAGAAAAGTTTTTCTAAGGTAGCAAGGAACAAGCAAAGGTGATAGGTGATACAAGGCTAATCATGAGGTAAGTGAAATAAGAGGAAAGAGGTTAGAAGGCCTTCAAGCATTGAATAAAAGATCTATAAGGAAGATTGTGCCATTTTTAGATGATCCATTTAGTTAAGCTTTCTAAGCATTGCAACTTTGTGAATGCTAAACTGGGCATGCTTGTATGTGAGCATTTATAAATCCTTTAACAAGGTACCTTTGAGAAGGAGTGTTGTAAATCCTCTGGAAAGGTAGCTTTAATAAGATGATGGTAATCTTAATAAGTTACTAGAATTCTTGATAGAAAAAGTTCTATGAAGGAACAATTGTAGGCAACCTTTTATTAATAGTAAAAGGTTAGTGGGTATATTACTCCCACTATGTTTTTCACCCTCGCACTGAGGATTCCCACATGAAGATTTATTATGTCATTGATGTATGCTTTCCTCTATGAGATTGCATGGTTTTATTTTGTTGTATTTCTTATTACTTATCTAGTAAAGGAATTTGTATGCAATTTATTTGAAGTTTTAGTGAGGATAACCCATTTTAATGTTCAAACTAACCCCCTACCCCCCACCCGCAAGTACTGATCTGGGACAATATTTGGCATCAAAGCCTAAGATCTAAGAGAAAAAATCCTAGCATCTTGAGGGTAGTGTTAGAAATGACAGGGTTTTCATTGCACCAAAAGATTGACCTATCAATGCTTGATACAACCAATAGTCTTATAGAACCACATGAGGCAGTTAACCAATGTCACAGATCCTGTAAGGGATGTTGACCCACTTCTAACAATCTGCCTCCCAACATCACTCATTGTGGCCTCCAAGATTCAAACCTATGACCGATCTCTAATACTGATTGTTAGAAAGGCCAGAGTTTTCGTTGCACCAAAAGATCGACCTATCAATACTCAATACAACCAATAGCCTTATAAAACCACAGAAGATGGTTAATCCATACTGCAAATCCTACAAGGGACGCTAGTCCACTACCAATAGGAAGATCAAATGTAGTTATTTAAACATAAAAAATAATAGGACAAAGCTCTCACTATTATTGATACCCTAAAAGATTTATAAACTAAGCACTTCCTTGAACAAGAGAAAGAAGTTGGTAAAAAGATTGAGTGAAAGTCAAGATCTTATAGATCATCTTGAAAACTAAAGTGGGGTGGATGAATCTGAAGAGGCCATAATAGATCTCTTCATTGAAAATGAAAATCTGACCAAAAGCATCATGATGTTGAAAAAGGAACATGAGGAAGAAACGATAAGAATAGGTCAAGCATTACATGATAGAGGCATTGCCATTCTAGCCAAAGATAAAGAAAAGGAAGCACCGAGAAGAGTCCACGAGGCTAAAATAATAAAAAAAGAAGTTACAAGGATAAAAGATACACAAATAATGAAAATGAACAAAAATACCATATAAGACAACTTAATGGTCTCTTGCACAAAGATGAACACAATCACAACTAACTAAAGAAAACAAGAAATAGGGAGAACAAGTGCACCAACTAACTAATGAGGTGAAGAGTAAAAATGAGAGGAATGAAAAGATGAAGAACTTCAATGAAAGTACTAAATATATATATGAAATAATCAAAACTCAAAGGATCTACGTAATAGCACAACCGGTTTGGGATATATAGTTAACAAGAAGTTTGAAAAGTGTGTGTCTTATGGGGAAAAAGATGTGGATGAAATAAATGTTGAAGATAATTGGTTAATTGTGTATTGTCTTTGATGTTACACAAAATGTGATATCTTTACTAGTCAGTGTATGCCAAGCTCATTCAAGCATTGAAGACAATTTCTTGTGTTTGTCGAGCATTCTAGAGTTTGCCAAGTTTAGAAGATGGTGTTTACCGAGTTCACTTGGGCAAAAAAAAAGGAAGATCGCAGAAGTTGAGTGTTAACTAAGCTCACTCAGTTAATGAAGGAAATGTTGGATGGAACTAGTGTTAACCGAGCTCATCAGTTACCAAAGGAACTTTGTGAATATGCAGTATTAATCAAGTTCACTTGGTTAGCATAGGAAAATCATTTTTGAGTTAGTGTCTATCAAGCAGGGTTAGCTAATGAAGGATTTTCTCATTTTGGCATATTGAGTTCAATTGATTTCTTTGTTGGTTCTAGCCGATTGAGGAGATGAATATTAAGTATTCTAAGTTGTATTTAAGTTGACTTGACAATGTGTAAGATATAAATATAAGGTTAAGTTGTAGATTGAATGTATGCAAGTAATAGAATATTTGAGGATGCTTAGAGGAAGTGAATTAGGAGGATAAGAAGAATATTCTTGTTGAGCTACAAAGATATATTCCATCAGAAAGGATCAAGTATACAAGCTAGAATTGAGATCTGTAATAAAAAATTTAGTTGCATTAGAAATAAGGTCATCTCATTGTTACTCCCTAACCATTATAATAGTGATCTAAATCTCTTAATAGAGTTGGCTTAACAACTATTTGTAAATCCTCTAACAAGGTGACATTTCTAGCTTGAAGTGTCTAAATACCTCTAACAAGGAAATTCCTAACAAGGTGATTAAATCCTCTAACAAGGTCACACCTAATAGTGTGTTTTGTAACCTTTAACAAGGTTGGCTCCTAACAGGGCTCACTTAAGAAGAGTGAAAATTAGTAACTAGTTAAAATTAATGGTTTTTCCCAAATTGGGTTTCCATGTTAAATCTTGGTGTCACTCATGTTCATGCTATTTATTTATGTGTATGAAACTAAGTTAAGTAAGGTTAATCACTGATAATATCTTAAGATTTTCATTTTCCTAGTTGTTATTGCTATTTTAGTGTTTGCCTAGCTACAACATTTACTAGTGTAAACCGAGTGCCTGTGTATTAACTGAGCATCGGTAATTTCAATGAAGTTTATATTATGTATTGACATCTAAGGGATCTGGGATTTATTTTAGTGGTAAATAATTCAGCCCTCCCCTCTCAGTTACTCCTCTTATATTTCCAACAATAATAAAGGGAGATCACCAACAAAAGGTATAAACCTAAAAAGATCTACTTTTATTTTTGTGGTAAAGTAGGTCATACTTCAAATATATGCTAGCACAAATAGGCCATCCCTACAATCCCATATGATTTTGATGGGTATTGTTATAATTTTTACTGGTATGGTCATAAAGTATGCAACTACAAATATCATTTCAAAGAAAAAAGAATTGATGGATATTATTACCAGTGTAACAAGTATGGGAACAAAGACGAGAATTGTAGATCTAAGGAAAAATTGAATCCATCATCTCCAAAATTAGTAATTCCCACTAAAGGGATATGTTTTCCACAAAGATCTTCTCAAATTGTGGAAACCATGGTCATCTTTCTACATATTGTAAGATAAGGATAGGTTAAAGGGGAAATGTAGGACCTTGGAGAGGTGCAGGAATGACATGTCACGATTGTCACAAATTTGGACATCTTACCAAAAATTGTAGAGCAAGAAATAGGTTAAACACACAACTCTCTGTTAGAAAAGGAAATAAAAATGTAGTGAACAAAGAGGAAGTCAAGAAGGACTTTGACAAAGTATGGATCAAGAAGAGTGATGATAGAGATGCTTCCAAGCCTATAGAGTTTGTGAGATAACCAGTAAGTGGTAAGACCTCTTAGTCAAGTTAAGCTAACTCTATCATAAGGGGTTGCAAGAAAATGGGAAATTATGCACTGGTACTTGTAGCAAATCAGTAAGCTACCTATTATGACACTAAAATTATTGTGTTGGTCACGCTAGAAAGCAAGTCATACCTATCGTATGAATGGAAAATGGCTAGAAAATGAACATTGGTGAACACATAATGAGCATTGATTACTTAAGTTAACATGTAGGGAAGCACTTTATTTATTATTATAACCTTAACATAACAATTTTCCACTATAAGTAGACTCGTGATGAGCTATTAATTACTTTTTAAATTCAAAATATATTTGAGCTTTCTCATTTGCAAATCCTATCATTCATAGTGTAATTATTGTGTGATTATTGTTCTAATTTATGTGAGAGAGAAAGGTTGTTTGAGAATTATGATGTTAGTGATTAAATCAAGTTAGGAAGTGTGGATTACCAATTGAGATTCATCATGAAAGAGGAAAATCTCAAGATCATGTTGGTAGATGAGAAAGTGAGGAAACGTCCTACCTATGAAGTACTTTCATTGAGGGTGGATGTAAAAGATATGTTCGGTGCCCTATCATCAATTTTAGGTGATCTTCTTCTCGCTAAGAATGTAAGTGGATACATCCAACAAAAGATAGAGGAATTTTTGTAACCCTTTATAGCTCAATAATACCACAAGAAGATACAATCTTATCATGCATGATGAAATCCCTAACCCTAATCCATGTTATACAAAATTTATGTCACTTACAAATTAGGGCTAGAATAATCTAACCAATAGTTGCTGGTCATTTTTGCCTTCCTGCCAAAATTACCATATCTAAATTCAAACGTAGTAATGTTCATTTATTTGAAGTATTCAAGTTGGGACACAAGAAAATATATCTTTAAGACTTTAGGTTATATCTCATTTCCTAAAGTAACTGTGTAATTTAACTTTTTTTGTGGGCCCACAACTTTCCCTACTGTCAGATCTTCCCAGATCTATGGTCGTCGCAATCTTGCCTTACCAAGAAGCATGGTCTTTAGAGAATGCAAGAAAGAAATGAGTGGAAATGTGTACATGGAGGGCCTAGTTTGGAAGGTAATAACACAGTTAGTGGTCATGATTAAGGGAAAAGGCAGTTAGATGAAGTGTTATGATCTTATGATGAAGCAATGTCATAAGACTGTAGGTGCAAATGATGAGATCACCGAAGTCACAAAAAAAGGCTAAGTTAATCATGATCGTAGGATCATAAGGGTTAAGTGTTTAAGTTTCGATGTTATGCTAGACCACGATTATGAGATTGTAAGGTTAGTTAGTTATATCATAAACATTGCAAGGAAAGATCAAGGGTTCCTTTGACCATGAGACACATTGGTGATCATAAGATCATAAGGGATAGGCTCTAAACTGAAGATGATACGAGGGTTTTGACCTTGTTTGATGATCATAGGATTGTAGGACTTTGAGTTGACCATGAAGGTGTTTCACTTGTCTAGGCTAGAAAATAAAGGGATCTTCAACCAATGAAATTACATGAAGGGTACATGATGAAGGTTGAACATGTTTGACTTACAGATATATTTGATTTAGCGAGTGCCAAGAACAATAAAGATGGCTCTTAATGATAAAATTGATCATATTTTGATTGTATGCAACTACTTTTTGCTTTCTCTAGGCCTGGTGAATGAATTTTTTATCTTCTTGTAGCTGCGAGTTATCCATCTACCCAATCTTCAATTATGGTTGTCATTTTTGTCCCTTCTAGAGTTAAATATGCATATGGAAATCAAATTTTTTGCATATGGGTGCGCATCTGAGAAAATCCTTCTATATTAGCATTGATGTCTCTCTACAACTTGATAATAGTGGTTGATTTCCTAGCTTCTAGTAGAAGTTTCTTAGTTATGCTTGAACTATAAAAGCAAGTTTTGTACCCTTTGAAAGGGTTTTTTTTTCTTTGATTCTCTAGTATTGCTTCCAATGTGTACCAATACTTTTTTTTGTGTGCCTCTGAGCCATTGTAATTCTCTTGTATATCTCTTTTAGCCATTAACACACCATGCAAGACTTCTTTGCCTTAGGTTAATGTTCTTGTCTATATTCTGCAATTTGCATGATTATATCAATTTTTGGCATTTGAATGATATTGAGTGAAGTTTCTTCCTATAGCATTCTTTTTTTGTCTAATCTACATGTGGTTGTTAGATTAAGCAAGGTCTGAATCTATATTCTTTGAGGTTATAACTGGTTAACTGTGCATTTATGGGTAGAGATATGATCAAACACTCTATTTTGGTGCATCACCTCCTTATAATAGATTAGGTAGTTTTCTTCTATGCATTCCTTCTCCCTTTTCCTCTCCAAGAGTAGTTAGGTGCATCCTAATAGTAGAGGAATCTAGCCTTCTTTAGAGACTCAACCTCATAGTTTAAATCCCATAGCTTGCAGGTTGTTTCCATCTTTCACAAGGTTGTCCTTAGGTAAAAATTTGGACAAGGGTGCAAGATTTTGTGACAACAATAGCTTCTGATGCCTTTTACAATAGTAAATTAATTTTTTCCTTTGAGGTTGTTGCCCCTCAAACCTGCCCTATATCCCGATAGGGAGCACGCCTAGGGTTTCTAACCCTAGGACCTCACAAAGAGCACTATTACTTGACTCTAACTAGGGCATTGCCCCAGGACCCCATAAAGGGTAATGTAGGAGAATCCTGGGTGTAAGGGAAATCTTACATCACCCAAAAATATTTTTATTTTCAGTCTTTTCTATTTTAATAAGGACTAGTAGACAAGGGGATTGCTATTTCTGGGAACCAGCTATTTTTAGTAAGATTTTCATAGGACCTTGGAATGTTCTCATTTTCTACATGAAGGTTCATTTTAGAATTATAAGCCTACCATAAAAATCTCATTGCTCTAGCTTAAGTATTAGACAAGTTGATAAGTAGGAGATAATCAAACATGGAGAGATGGATTCATGTTGAATCACTACTCATGAAACATGGGTCAATGAGTTTGACTCAAAATCACATAGTTAAATCTTGATAGCAATATCACAATCAGAAAATTTATTGTGGATTTTTGGTGGAAATTTTTAGGAGAAAAATCTTTAGGCTCACCATTGGAGGCCTTAGAGTGCTTAGATGAGGTCCAAAAACTTGACAAAAAGGCGCTTGTGCAGTTTTGAGCCTATAGATCAAAAATTGGATTTTTGAAAAGTGGTTATAATAGCCAATCAGAGCAACAATTTGAAAGTAATGGCCTTCCAAAATTGTGCTACCCAAAATTTCTAAAATAATTTTCAAAGATGTATTTGACTGACTCTATATGTATTGTTAGGGTCTATCATCCCTAGGTATTAAGTTTGAATGTCTCGAACCTTTTCAAGTGGCATAAACTTGCCTATTTAGAAGGACCTAAACATTGTCTAGAATAGTTCTAGGTGGTAGGTCACAACTTAGTCTTGTAGATTAGTGTAATGAAGACACCCATGTGGGTTAGCATATTGTACTTGTGAATTCTATAATTCCACATTTGTGATGATAATAAGAAGCCCATATTTTGTTTTCACATTTTCTTTTTTGTCTGTTATGGGTTTATGGTATTAAGGGGAGCACCCTTCATCAAGTGATATCAAAGCTAGAGTTCTTGAGTGTGTGGATAGATCATTGACTATGAGGTAGTTTGCACCAAGATAGTGGTTTGGGCTAAGCATGTAGATAGATAATTGATTGTGAGGCACTTTGCACTAGGGTTTCAACATAAGTACATAAATGTCTCCACGAAGAGAGTGTGGCAAAAGAGTTGTAGGAGTTACACCTAAGGATTTTATATCCCTCCAAAGATAAATGCAAGCATTGGAAGAACAAATGCATAGAGAAATAAATCTTCTTGTAAGAGATGAAAGCAAGGATGAGGACGAAGTAGAAGAAAATGCCAAAGCGGAGGTAGTTCTAAACCTAGAGGAAGAGAGGCTTTTTAAGGCCATCTCCAAGATTGGAAAAAGACCTAAGTTTGAAGTTCCCACATTTTAAGGAAATCTTAACCTAGAGGAGTTGATCGATTGGATTAATGAACTAGAGGAGTACTTTGAGTATGAAGATATTGAGGATCCTGATAGGTTCAAGTTTGCGAAGGCAAAATTGAAAGGACATGCAAAGATCTAGTGGTAGGAGGTTTAGTTAGAGCGAAATAGAAAGGGAAAAGAAAAAATCACTAGATGGGATCGAATGATAGCTAAACTAAAGAAACAATTCATTCCTATAGATCATGAGCTTGATTTTTTAAATAAAATGCAAAGGTTTAAGCAAGCGAAAAAATTTGTTCAAGAGTATACTAAAGAGTTCTACCAAGTTCTCATTAAAACTAAACATATAGAATTTGATAAGGAGAAAGTGGCCTATTATATTAATGGGTTAAGTCCAAGCATTCAGGATGAGGTGAGTCTAGTTCAAATGAATAGTATTGAGGAGGCATAATAGTTTCCCCTAAGAGTTGAGAAAAAAATGAGCAAGAAGTTTGACAACGAGAATAGTGAAAAAGGTCATGGTAGAAGATCTAGCAAACGATCTTATGGTGGCCATAATGATGATCAAAAGAACAAGTGTGAGGCTAGAAGTAGAAGTTAGAACTAGAGGGAAAACAATTCTAATCATTTCCATGATTAGAAAAATAGAGATTAGAGAGGAAGAGGTAGAGGACAAGGATCTGGAAGAGGAGGATTTCGTGGGAAATGTTTTCACTATGGAGAAGAAGGGCATAGAGCATTTGAATGTTCTCAAGGCCATGGAAGGAAAGATTGAAGAACAAAAGGTTAGGCCAGAGTTGCACTTGTTGATGAAGATGTCAGATCATCGCATTTGGAAGATGTTGAAAGAGGAGAAGTCCTAGTTAATAGAAGAGTCCTACTAAGGGGTGAGAATGAACCTAATCAAATAAGGAGCTTGTTTCACACAGGGTGCACATGTGAAGATAAGTGTTGTGATGTAATCATTGATGGTGGTAGTACTTACAATCTAGTGTTAGAAATGATGGTGACAAAGTTGAATCTAAAGAGATAGAAACACCTGCACCCATACCATATTTCTTGGGTGCAAGATAAGCACAAGGTCATGGTCAATGAGAAATGCTCAATGAAGTTCAAGATTGGAAGCTACTAGGATGAGGTACAGTTTTGTGATATCATATCTATGGACATATTTCATTTATTTCTAGGTAGGGTGTGGTAGTTTGACAGGCACGCTATACACGATGGGCAAGCAAATACCTACAATCTAACCAAGGATGGAGTGAAGCATAAGTTGAAGCTGTTGAAGGATAAAGAAGAAAATTTTATGTAGTTCTACTAGAATATGTTTTGTTGATGGAAAATATTTTCTTAAAGGTATGAAGCATGAGCATTAGTGTTTTTCCATAATTCAAAAATATGGTAAAGAAGAAGTAGAGGAGGTACCTATAGAAGTTGCAGATATGTTGGGAGAGATTTTTGATATTGTATCAAATAAAATACCTGATGGATTGCCCCTAATGAGGAAGATCAATCACCAAATGGATTTGGTTCTAGGATCTAGTTTGCCAAACAAGGAAATGCACAAAATGACACCAATATAAAGTGAAGAGTTGAACAAAAAAGTTCATGAGTTGTTGTAGAAGGGGTTGATTTGAGAGAATCCAAGTCCATGTGTTGTACCAGACATATTAGCACCAAAGAAGAATGAAGAATAGAGGATGTGCACAGATTCTTGTGCTATCAACAAGATTACAATCAAACACATATTTCCATTGTCAAGGATGGATGATATTATGGACTATTTGAGTGGAGCTGAGTATTTCAAAAAGATAGATCTAAAGAGTGGGTGCCATTAGATTTGTATCAGAGAAGTTGATGAGTGGAAGGCTACTTTCAAGACAAAAGAAGGATTGTATGAGTGGTTAGTCATGCCTTTTGGGCTAACCAATGCACCAAGCACTTTTATGTCATGAATGAGGCACTGAAGGAGTTTTTGGTTAAGTTTTTCATTGTTTACCTAGATGTTATTTTGATCTTTAGTAAGACATTGGAGGAGCATTTGATCCATATTCACAAGGTGTTTGATAAGTTGAGGGAAGAAAAGTTGTTGATAAACCTAAAGAAGTGAAATTTAATAAAGAAGGAGTTGGTGTACCTTAGATTTGTAGTCTTAGTAGAAGGTCTAAAAATGGACCCAGAGAAAGTGAAGGTTATCCTTGAATTTCCTACTTCAAAGAGTATGACAAAGGTAAGATCTTTTCATGGACTGGCTAGTTTTATAGAAAGTTCATAAGAGGTTTTAGTAGTATTTGTGGACCCTTGACTACAATGATGAGACGAGATAGGAAAGAGTTTTAGTGGACTATAGCAGTAGATAAGAGTTTTAATTTGTTGAAATAGAAAGTTACTAAGTAGCCTGTTTTAGCACTTCCTAATTTTAACAAGGTGTTTCAAGCATACTACGATGCTAGTGGTATTGCAATAGGAGCTATTTTGAGCCAAGAAGGTAGACTTGTTGCTTATTTTAGTGAGAATTTGAATGATGAAAAAAGAAAATATTTTGTTTATGATCAGGAATTTTATGCTATAGTTCAAGCATTGAAGAAGTGGAGACACTATCTTCTTCCTAAGGAGTTTGTTTTGTATACTGATCATCAAGCTTTGCAATATTTGAATAGTCAAGGAAAATTGAACCCAAGGCATTTTAAGTGGGTTGAGTTTTTGTAGAGTTATACATTTTTTTGAAACACAAGAGTGGGAAGTCTACAGAGTTGCAAATTCTTTTAGTACAAGATAACTTGTGCTAAAAAAAGTGCAGATAGAGGTGGTTGGGTTCAAGGAACTTAGTACTTTATATCCATATGATCCTAATATTGATGAAGCGTGGAATGCTTGTATAGAACCTATTACACTTGATAGGAAAAAGTGGTTGGATTTCATGATCTAGGATAGTATGTTGTTCAAAAGAAGCTAGTTGTGCATTCCAAGAAGTTCAATGAGAGAGAATCTCATCAAGGAGAAGCATAGTGGATGATTGGTTGGACATTTTGGCAGAGATACGACCATTGCTTTGGTTGCTAAGAATTATTACTAGACATAGTTGCAACAAGATGTGAAGAAGTTTTTGTAGAGTTGCAGAGTATGTTAGATGGTGAAAGGAGTGAAGAAGAATATAGGGTTGTATCAATCATTGCCTATACTAGAGAGGCCATGGGAGGATGCCAACATGGATTTTTTTCTTGGATTACTGAGGACACAGTGAGGACATGGTTCTATTTTTGTTGTGGTTGATAGGTTTTCAAAGATGGCACATTTTATTCCTTGCAAGAAGACTAGTGATGCTAATCATGTAGCAAAGTTGTTTTTTAGAGAAGTAGTGAGACTACATGGTCTGCCAAAGAGTATAGTTTCAAATTGAGATACCAAATTTGCAAGGTATTTCTAGCATACATTATGGAAGAAATTGAAGATAGATTTGAAGTTCAGTTCAACACATCATCCATATATTGATGGACAGGCATAAGTTGTGAATTGTTGTTTGGGAAACTTGTTGAGATACTTGGTTGGAGATAAACCAAAAGGATGGGATCTAATTTTACCACAAGCAAAATTTGCATATAATAATTTTGTCAGTAAGAGTACTGGTAAATCACCATTCCACATTGTATATGGGAGTAGTCCAAGAAATGCTTTTGAATTGAGATAGTTAAATAAAGGAGAGATGGGTAGTGTTGAAGCAGAAGAATTTGCTAAACATTTGAAGAACATCCATGAGGAGGTGAGGAAGCACATCGTAAAGATGAATACACAGCATAAGGCTAAGGTAGATGTGAAAAGGAGGAAAATGAAGAAGTTTGGACTATGCAAGCTAGTGAAAAGACATGATTCTAGAAATGTTTATTAAGTGGAGTTGCTTGCTGAATTGAATATTTCACAAGTATTTAAAATTTTAGATTTGACAAAGTATTATGAGGGAGGTGATGGAGATGAAGTTGCAAAAGTGCAATGGAGTATTCTAGTAGCTAGTTTGGCTACAAAGGATATTGAGGAGATATTGGATAGTCATGTTGGAAAAAGTACAAGGAATAGAACTTATGAGGAATACCTAGTCAAATGGAAAGGGAGGTCAATAGAGAATTCATCATGGCTAGCAAGGGAGGAGGTTAACTGTCTTGGTTTTCCTCTGAACACCTGAGATGTGGTGGAGTCACTTCTCAAATTTACCCTAGTGTTTGATGCAAGAGCATCCTGGGTGTAAGACAGATCTTGTATCACCCAAAAATATTTTTATTTTTAGTAATTTCTATTTTATTAAGGATTAGTAGATAGGGGGTTGCTATTTCTAGGAACTTGTTATTTTTAGTAAGTTTGTCATACGAGTTTGGAATGTTCTCATTTTCTACATGAAGGTTCATTTTGGAATTATAAGCCTACCAAAAAAATCTCATTGCTCTAGTTTAAGTATAAGAGAAGTTATTGTAGATTTTCGATGGAAATTTTAAGAGGAAAATCTTTAGACTCACCATTAGAGGCCTTAAAGTGTTGGATGAGGTCCAAAAACTCGATGGAAGGGCACTTGTGCAATTTTGAGTCTATAGATCAGGAGCTAGCATTTTTGAAAAGTGGTTATAATAGCTAATTAGAGCAACGGTTCAAGAGTTATGACCTTCCAAAGTTGGGCTACCTGAAATTTCTAAAATAATTGTCAAATATGTATTTGGCCTAGTCTATATGTATTTTTAGGGTTTTTTAGCCCTAGCTATTAAGTTTGAAAGTCTAGAACCTTCTCAAGTGGCATAAACTTGCCTATTTAAGAAAGACTCAAACATTGTCTAGAACAACTCTGGGTGGTAGTTCACAGCTTAGTCTTACAAATTACTGTAATAAAGGCACCCATTTGGGTTAGCATATTGTACTTGTGAATTTTATAATTCTTCATTTGCGACAATAATAAGAAGTCCATTTTTTTCTTGCATTTTCTTCTTTATTTTTGTTATGGGTTTATGGTATTAAGGGGAGCACCCTTCATTAAGAGGCATTGCACCTTGATCCCTAGAGCATGGGGGCACTACCCCTAAGCTGTCATAGTAAGATTTAGGGGGAAAGCACATCAAATAAAATGGGAACAAATTAACCTTAAAGTTTGATTAGGCTCTACATCAAAATAATCTCCCACTTGGAGACTAATCAGACTCCACAACAATAACTTCCCACTTGGAGACTTGTCATAGCACTACTAAACGTCCAACTCCCACTGGAATGTAAAACCACCTTGGACTCAATCTTTTATTCTGTTCAATCCTGAAGACCAACAGAAGCTAAAGAGGAGTTAAAATTCTTCATTGTCACTGCCTCTATAAACATATTTTTTGGATTATCATCTGTATGTAACTTCTCCAGCTTAAATTGTCCATCATCCAAAACCAACTGAATGAAATGGTACCACAACTATATGTGCTTTATCTTTGAATGTAGAGTAGAACTATTTGCAAGATGAATGACACTTTAGCTATCTATAAACAAATAATTTCCATCTGTGGGTGTCTCAACTCTTCCATGGAGAATTGAAGCTATATCATATCCTTAGCTACCTCTGTAGAAGAAACATACTTTTCCTTTGTAGTGGATAAAGCATTCACCTTCTGTAACCAAGAACTCCAACTCACTAATGTCTCACCAATAGTAAATATATATCTTGTAGTACTCCACATATTGTCTAGATCCCCTACCAAATCTGATTCAACATAGCTTTGTAAATTAGTAGTAGAGACCCCTAAATATAAACACTTATTAGATGTTCCTCTCAATTATCTAAGTATCCATTTGATTGCATTCCAATGTTCAGTTCTAAGATGATTCATATACCTATTAACAACTCCCATTGCATGTGCAATATCTGGCCTAGTCAAGACCATGGCATACATTAAGCTCCTTACAAATTAAGCATAAGGTACCTTGAACATCTTATCCTCCTCTTCTTGTGTCTTTGGACACATCTCCTTAGTCAATTTTAAATGACTAGGCAAAGTTGAGCTCCCAAGTTTGGCATTTGTTACAAAGAAACATTGCAACACCTTCTCAATACATCAACTTGATATAATGCCATTTTTTTTTCTTCCTATCATTATAACATTTAGGTTCACCAACATAGAGAACTACTGGAACATCAAATTTTGGAGTATCATTCAGTACTACATAATCATTTTTTTTATTCTCATACTACCACAACATATCTTTGTACAACACTTTCTCATTGAATATGACATCCTTGCTTCTCACAATTTTTGATTTTCAAAATCCCAAAGTCTATAACCAAATTCATCAATTTCATATCCAACAAATACACATTTATTTGACCTAACCTCAAGCTTGGTTCTATTTTCAAAATCTATATGTACAAATTCTTTATAACCAAACATTCTCAGAAAGGAATAACTCACCTTCTTACTAGTCCATGCTTCCTTTAGAATACCACAACCCAAAGGAGTAGAGTAACCTCTATTGATCAAATATACAACAATATTGACAACCTCTTCCTACGTGTTTAAAGGAATCCCATCATGAAACCTTATACTCCTTACACACTCCATTATTGTATTGTTCATGCGTTCAACCACTTCATTTTATTATGGAGTACTTGGAATAATTTTTTGCCTACATATATCATTAGTGGAAAAATAATCTTCAAACTCATTGCTACAATACTCACCACCATTTTTAGATTTGAGATATTTTAGCCTTTTACTAGTCTCATTTTCAACCAAGCTTTTCCATTTCTTAAAAGTTACAAATACATCATATTTTTGTGTAAGGAAATAAACCCATACTATTTGCATCATCAATGAATATAACTTAATAATGAGTGCCACCAAGAGAAGATACCTGAGCTAGTCCCCATACATCTATATGTACAAGATATAATTTCTCGTTTTCCTTTTCCTTCCCACTCTTCACAAAACTCACTCTCTTTTTCTTTCTATACACACAACTTTCATAGAAATCCATATTGACACATTTCAAGCTAGGTAAAAATTTCTTTGAATGAAGTAAGCTCACACATTTCTCACTCATGTTCCCAAATTTGTTGTTCCATAGGGTTGTTTCAAAATTTACAACAACTATTGGTTCTCCCCGCTCAACTGCAGCAACTGTTCCTGAACATTCAATTTTATTTGAAAAAATTAAAGTAGAAGGAACAATATAACTTGTAAAAAGTTATAAGGTGCCTACTTTCACACCTTTTTCAACAAATAAAGAACATTTTGAAAATTTCTATTTTTTATCATTAAAAGTAACTGTGCAATCTTCGTCACCCAGTTTCCCTATTGAAATTAAATTCTTACTCATCCTTGGAATGTGTCTTACTTCTTGTAGTAGCCAATGATTCCAATTCTACATCTTAATCATAATTCTCCCCTTTCCAATAATCTAACCAGGTTCATTGTCTCCCAAATAAACAAGCTTGAAATCCCCTTGGACATAATCAAGAAAATAACCTCTATGGAGTGTAGCATGCAAGGAAGGCCTTGAATCTAAAACACATGAATCATCAATATTTTCTAAAGAAATAAGAAAAGAATCTTCTTTGGATTTATATTACATTTTCCTTCTTATTCCTTTCTTGTTTGTCTCCTTCATTTTTCTTTTGAGTCCAATAATCTTTCTTCTTATCACCTAGTTTTTTAGAGTACCAAAAATCTCTTGGTCCTTTGGATTAAGACTTTCTTCCCTTTGATTTCTCTCTAGATTTCTCAAAATTTCTAGAACAGTTTCCTCTCTCATTCATTTTGCCTCTACTTTGTGTATTCAAAACACTTCCTGATGTACATCCACCTAAGATTAGCTACAAGTTTCCTTACTCAGGATAACACCAATCACATCATCAAATTTTAGGGTATTAGATGCAGAAAAAAATAACTCATAACCATGACCAAGTCATTCCAACTTTCAGGAAAAGAACACAAAATCAAGAGAGCCCTAATTTATTTGCCAAAATTGACATCTATAGAATATGATGAACTAGAAACTATATTAAAGTTATTTAAATGATCGGCTAAAGATGTACCTTCTGCAATCTTCATATTAAATAAATGCTTCATGAAAAACACCTTGTTTGAAGTAGAGGGCTTTTCATACAACTTTTCTAGGGTTTGCATGAACTCTTTAGTCATCTTTTCTTTCATAATATTAAAATTCACAAATTGTGCTAGGCATAATCAAATACTTCCAAGTGTCTTTCGATCCAAAAAATCCAAGTCCCCATCTATCATAGCAATCACTTTCTTGGATTTTCCTTGTAATGGATTCAATAAATCCTTCTAATAAAGATAATCCCTCATTTACATTTTCCATAATTGGAAGTTATTTCTATTTAACTTCTCAGCCTTCATCTTACCCTCATTTACCATTCCTCCCACTCAATTGTGAGACTCCCAGTCAACTATGAGACCATCTTGTAGAGGATAATTGAAAAAATAGGCTATGATACCACTTGATAGGATTAATAAGACATAAATAAAAATTATATTTAAATATAACCAATATTAGGAAATAATAAATCACATAGAATAGAACACAAGACATAAAGATTTAGCATGGTTCACCCAATTCCCAAGCTACACTCATAAAATAACAAGTCCAATATTCTTATTATCTAGTGATTACAACCTAATTATGATATTGAATCCCTTACAACTTAATGCCACTGTAAGAAGCTACAATTCCATCATGCATAATGAAATCCCTAACCCTAAGACATTTTGTACAATATTTTGTTGCTTACAAATTAGGTCTAGACTAAGTCAACCAATAGAAAAATATAACTTCCAATGCCTTTTATAATAGTAAATTAATTTTTAGCTTCAAGGGAACTTTCCCTCAACCTCACCCTATATCTTGATAGGGAACATGCTTGGGGCTGTTGACCCCATGACCCTACAAGGGGCATTGCCCCTTAAACCTGGTTAGTGCATTGCTCCAAGCCCCCAAAAGGGGTTTTTTCTTGTTGACCCCTAAAGCATGAGGGCATTATCCCCAAAATGCCATAGTAAAATTTGGGGGGAATCCAAATTGAATGGAGTGAGGAAAAATTAGCCTCCAAGTTTGATTAGGCTCCACATCACACTAGTGACAAGTTAATTTATGAACAATTCTTGAGGTTCTACTCAAATAAAATCCTAAAGGATGAGAAAAAGAACATGGAGTATACAACCCTAATCCATGTCATGGAAATCCCCAATTGCATCCATGAAGATTGGGTGAGATTTGGGCTTAGAAAAGTGCATGATCAGTACATGTGATTGGATAAGCAATACAAAATCATGAAGGAGGTAATTTAAAGAGTTACAAGTTAGAGTTCCACTGGAAAAAAACTCATGACCATAACCTTTATGATGAAGTCAGTAGCTGATGTGACTAGATGTCACGATGATGTGTACACATGTATAATCACTCATATTATTGATGTAGAAGTTAAGTATGATGTAATCATGACTACCTACAAAATCTACTAGATTTGAGCCACAAAATCAACATGCTAAGAGGAGCAGTCTATGGAGATAATTTGATGAACAATGAATAATCTCCACAAGACCTATGCATATGGCTACACAACCAAATGATGGAGAATATAGGTAAGATAAGAAAGAATATAAGAATCATATTTTCTAATAAATACCTATTTTGATTTGCATTTTCTTCTATTTTAAAAGGGAGTTTCTTGGTTAGAAACTCTTCACCTAGAAAAAACAATAACCTATCACAACTCAAGTTAGTAAGTTGTATAGGAGGTAAAGGAAATAAAACCCTATGGAGCTATTTCATAATATTTCAAGAGAAAATAAACAATAGGGAGAGGATTCCTCTAAGTCTAATTGAGAAATACAAGAAAGATCTATATTTTCTTACAAATAAAGGCTAGGGTATGATACAATAAGTTCAACCTTCAACCCACTTGTTAATAGAATTCAAATACAAGATGGATGAAAATGTAGCCAAGATACACATTAAAAAAATTCTATCTATGTTGACACATCCTAAACTACTAAGGTTTAGAACCCACATTGAGGTCAAGGATAAAATCAAGATACAAATCCAAGAAAAAGAAGTAGAAAAAAAAAGAAGAAACCAAGAAGAGGAATGAGGAAAAAAGCTCCTAAATTTAGTAATCTTAAGAAAATTTTAAGACATAGAAATGAAAGAGTTAGAGGAAGATCTTAATGGTGAAGCTTAATTAAGCCCTCAACCAGAGACAGAAGATGGGGCATAACTCAGACTGGAGCAAGATGTCACTTCTAAGCTAAAAGAAAAGGAAGGAGTAACTGGTCTAATGGACACAAGAACTATAAAGCTTATCAATCTTGAACCTATAAAAGAAAGAAGAATGAGAAAAAAAATAAAGCCAGGATAATTTTTTTATAGGAAATGGAAACAAAAGAACCTTCTAAAACAAAGACTAATGTGGAAGTGAAGAAGTTGGCAATGAAAGGTTAGAAGCCACCACCATCAATTTTAGTCGATGATATTGATGTTGATATTATGAACAATGGTTATTATAATACCTTGAAAACAAGATTTCAAAATTCAATAATGTAAATAATAATAAAGTTGCTAGTGTTGCATTAGTTAGAATGGGAACTTTTAGTAAAATGCCCTCAAAGGTAAAGTTGCACTTGCCTAAGGAGCTATTTGTGATTTTATTCAAGAAATGTTCAAAGGGGATTATTAGATTCAAATAAATACTAGATGATTACCTTGCAAAGCTAAGCCCAAAGTACTCTAAGAAAGAGAGAATGACTTTTGTAGATGCATAAAAAAAAGACTTGTCAATACATGAGAACATAGCCCTAGTAACTACTGGTGAAGAGAAGGATGTATTCAAATATAGAGTGAAGAAATAGAATACATTGGAAGAATACTTAGAGGAACTCAACAAGAATAAATAGGATGAAGCTTCATAATCACTACATTCTAAGAATACAAATCCAAAAGGGAAAGGAAAGATGCCTGAATAAAAGAAGAATACATCCAAAAGAGGATTAGGGTCAAATAAAGACCATGAAGAAGTATAGGAAGACGATATACTTGAGGTACTCATAGAATTTCATTCTCTTGGGACAAAAAGGATAGAATCCAAACTCATACCATTATAGGAGAAAACTCCTTAGAAAGAGGATACACTAGTAAATGAGATGACACCATAGATATTGTTACCTAGGGTTTTGAAACCCTAAGTATTTCCCTCCCACTCTAAGGTATAAAAAAGAGAAATCTTTTAAATTAATAATTTATTAATAATTTTTCTTTATACAATATTTAATCCCTAAAAGAGTTAAATATTAATATATTTAAATGCAAAATAATTAAATGTCAAATTAATCTAAAAGAGCATTAATCTCTCACATAGTTGATTCCACAAGAATTAATTAATTATTTATTATGTGAAAAGAATTGGTGAGTTAGCAGGAGTGGATTAAATTTGAAGAAGAATGTGAAATAATTAATTCTTAATAGAGTTAATTATTATTGCATAAAGATTTGTGAATTAGAGTGGGGAATAAAGTAAAGAGTTAAAATCAAATTAGTTTGGTAACAAGAAGTTGGGGTAGTTCAACTTCTTGGAAAATTTGATTTAATGGGAAAAAACTATTTTGTAAAGGGTTCTTGTTCTTGTTCTTCTCGGCGGGAAAAATGTTTGTACATTTTTCAAGAAAGGGAAGGCATTTTAAGTTGGAGGATTTGTAACAGAGAATGGAAGGAGAAATTGATTTTATTTTGCAAACTTGTTTATGATGTAGGGATAAAATGATCCCATGGTTGTTTTGTTTACATATTTGGAATAAAGAGAAATTTAATTTTAGATCCTATGGTTTGAATTTACATTTCTCTAGTTGGAAATGATCTTGTGGTTACTCCAGCCATGTTTAGAATATGATCTTGTTCATTTATCAAGGTCTCTTATGTGTCATGAAATCCTAAGGTTTTATGCACTGTACATGTAGTGAATATCAAATTTCCCTTTTGTTTCTCTGTAAGTAGGAAGATTGATTAGATAACCTTTGTGCTATGTATTTGATTTCCTTTCAAAATTATTTAAATTAAGGTTCACATTCATATCATCTTGATGAATGAATGATTATTGTTCCTTCTTTGCCTTCTAGTTAAAGGCATATCAGAAAATTATTTATTTTGAATCGAAAGGAGGGAGCTATACCTCTATTTCAAAATTCAGAGAGCACTTGATAGGATAATTTCAAGTGACTCTATTGTTGGTTTCTCTTTCTTTTTGGGTATTCGAGAGCCATTTGTGAAGGTATTTTTGGAGAGGAAAAACCTGTTTACTAATAGATATAAACCCCACCAGAAAAAGAAACATTAGTAGAGAAGATGGTGAAGGAAAATAAATGAAAGAAAATAGAGAAGGAGAAGTTAGTAGAGGAACCAAAGAAAAAGACACCGAAGAAGGAGTAAACACCTATCAAAGAGGACATCCTAGAAAATGTAGGCTACATAGGAGAAGGAGAAAAATATAGAGAAAGAAAGACACCAGAAAATGAGAAAACTCTTGAGAAAGAGGAAACTCCAAAAAATGAGGTAAATCTTGAAAAGGAAAGGACACCTAAGAAAGAGAAGACCCAAAAAAGAGAAAAGAATCTAGAGTTAGAATAGGGAGAAAAACATGAGAAATAAAAATCTCCTGAGAGAGGAGACATAGACAAAATCCATAATGTCAGAGAGTATGTCTAAAAGAAAGAGAAGTGTATAGAAGATTGAGTCATCTAAGAGAAAGTTAATTTTGGAAGAAGATATTGGAAAGGAGGAGAAGAGAAAAAATTGACTTGAAATTTGTTCATCATCATCATCATCATCATCTAGTTTAGGAGATGAAGGAAAACTTTACGAACAAGATGCAAAACTTGAGGTTTAGAAAGAATTTATCAAAGAGAAAGTGAATAGGATGAAAAGAAATATATTAGACATGTCTTCAAAGGATTTCAAGAAATATCTAAAAGCAGTTGATCAATTTGCTAAATTTGATAAAGAAAACACATGTTCAAGAAAAATGCAAAGACACTAGTCAAAGCTAGAGATAGTTGTTGAACTAGTATCAAAGGTCATGTATGACCTAGATAAAAAGTTGATTGATCAAACAAATAAAACATTTGAAAATATTTATGAATAGTTTGAAGATATAGACAAGATAGTTGAAAAGAAAGTTGAACAAACGAGACTAGACAAACTCATTGAGAAAGTTGATAGGAAAAAATATGACTCTAAAAGAAGTTAAAGATGAAATCACTAAGTCTTTAAAAGATTTAAGCTCTATGATATTAATATTCTCTTACCCTATTAATTTTACCAATTATCTTGAGCAAGAGTGAGGAATAGTTCAAAAGGAGCTTCAAAATATCATTGGAATTTTTGATCCACTAACTAGTTTAACATCATCCTACTTAGCATAGGTATGAGAAACCAATTTTATGGTCAACGAGATAAAAAATTAATAAGATAAAAGAGATCTAAATCTATTAGAACTACAATGTTTTATGTCACCACTAGAATGTATTACTCAATAGAATATGAAGGAAGTAGAGAATTTGATACCATGACCACAAGTCAATACATTAAATGGAGTTGAGGAGAACATGTTTGATCTTCATAGTGAGATACTAACTCTCACTAACTTGAAAGAGTCATGGAAGGGTAAATTTATTTTATATAACAATTTTAAAGGATTTTTAGGTTTTTTAAATTTATTTAAAGATTTGTAGTAGAATAAACACTAGTTTAACAAATTTAGAGCCAAAAATCCTAGTTCTAAAGATATCGCATGCTAGAAGACACTAAGAGAAAAACAATTATTAAGATAGAAATGTTTAAATTTATTTTTAGAAGAAATTTAGCCCTCCTCAAATGAAAAGGAAATAGTTGAGGATATAAATAAGGTAGTTAAGTAGATTCTTGATGGGTTGTGGGAAAACTATGGAAATATAGAAGATGTTAGGTTACCAATCTTAGGATTGGAATTATTTAGGAAATGATGTAGCTAGGCCAACATACCAAACCTTGAATGAAATGCATGATAATTCAACCTAGGAAAATTGGTTGTCTCTAATGTATATATCCATGTAGATTTTCTCCTTAGCTTAATAGAGAAATATAACCCTGTAACTAGAGTGATTAGGGACATCAATGCTAAAGTTTTTGTCAATGTAAATGCTAACGAAATTATGGGAATATTTGACATAGATGAATTATCCTCAACGATGGAAGAACTAGAATTGGAAATATCTCAAGCTTAGTATATAAAAAAATGAGTGTAGCAAAAGACAAGATTCTTCTGTAACATTTGTCTAAGCTGGGGCTAGTTAAGTTTTCTGTGAGATATCTTGGATACGAACCTTATTCCTTGAAATTAATTCCAAAGGAATTATATGATACCTACCATTCCTTGATATAATTATTGGGGGGAAATGCTTGACCTAGTATTCCACCAATCTATCTATACATGATAGTTTAGATCAAACATCCCATTTTTGTGATAGTTTATGCTTATCCAAGTTTAGTAGGAAAAAGGTTGCATGCAAGTTTGATAAATTTGAAGAAAAATGTGAATAAAGTGTTCTTCCAGTATTGTTTATTAATACATATGATTATTTTTAATAATATTGACTACTTTGGAAAGTTTATGGATTTAAATAAACAAAAAAATGGTGAATCTATGCCAGTTTAAACTTGGTCAACCATATGATCCAAGGATTAGCCTAATTATAGTTATATTATATTTGGTCATTATTTTGAATCCAAACTCAAGGATACACTAGTTGTAAATATAGTAAAGATCCTTGCATAATTACTAGATTTCCTAAGGCCAAAGGAAAGGAAGCCAAATTTGGGCATTCAACACAATTGGGGTGATATTATCCCTTACCTAGTTAGTATAGTCAATAGGTGTTGGAAACATAAATGAGTAACTAAGAGGGGAGGGGTGAATCAGTTACCACAAGAAAAAATCAAAGATCCCTTAAGATGTCAATACAATACAAAACCAAAACTCTGCTGAAACTGAATATAATGTTTTAACTCGGTTAGTGCATGATCACTCAATTAACACGATATAGCTCGGTTAACACTAAGAATTACTGCTACTTGGTAAACATTGAATATATGCACTGTAAGATATTAGATTTTATTAACCTTAATTAACTTAGTTGCAAAAACATAAAGAAACTAACATGAACACATGTGTCACCAAGATTTAACATGGAAATCCAATTTGGGAAAACCACCAATTGTAACTAGTTACTGTTTTTCACTCTTCTGAAGTGAGCCATGTTAGGAGCCAACCTTGTTAAAGGTTACAAAACCCACTATTATGTGTGACTCTATTAAATGATTTAGTTCAGTCTATTAGGAGTAGCCTTGTTAGAGCTCTTTAGACACTTCAATCTAGAAATGTCACCTTGTTAGAGGATTTATCAAATAGTTATTAAGCTAACTCTATTAGGAGATTTGATTCACTACTACAATTATTAGAGAGTAATAATGAATTGACCTGATTGCTGATGCAACTGACTTTGTTGATTCATATCTTAGTTATGAGTTCATTACTTGATTCTCCTTGATCAAAATGTTCTTTGTAGCTTGGTTAACTTAGATATTCTATCCTCTTGCAAATATTCTTCTTATTCACTTTCTTAAATCATCTTCTTCAATCCAACCTTTTTATTTCTCAATCCTCAACTTGACCTTATACTTATATGAATTACCTTGTCAAGTTTTCTTGAATATACTTTTAATCAATCAATAATCAACCCTTGATTTGGCTAGAACTAACAAATAAATCCGTCAGACTCAATCTGTTGTCACATGAATCCTTTGTTAGCCGACCCAAATTTATCAACACTAACTTAGAGAATACTTTCCTTTGGTAACCAAGTGAACTCAATTAACACTAGACTAAATTCTAACTTTTCTTTGGTAACCGAGTGAGCTCAATTAACACAGGTTTGATGCCAACTTTCCTTTGGTAACCAAGTGAACTTGATTAGCAATCGATTTCCTTCAATGCCTAAGTGAGCTTGGTAGATAATAATTCTAAACTTGGATATCATTGGAAAGCTCAGTAACATTGGAATATGTCTTCAACACCTGAGTGAGCTTGACTAATACTATCTACTCAGTATAAACTAGAATATGTCTTCAACACTTGAGTGAGGTCGACTGATACTATCTGCTTGGTAAGGCTTGACATTTTGTGTAACATCAAAGACAACATACAATTGAATAATTTTTTTCAACAATTTCCCTCTTTGGCATTGATGGCAACAAAACATGTCATAGTTAAATGAAATTTTAGAGAAAAATAA
The DNA here is from genome assembly GCA_028749045.1 of Cupressus sempervirens. NCBI lineage: Eukaryota > Viridiplantae > Streptophyta > Pinopsida > Cupressales > Cupressaceae > Cupressus > Cupressus sempervirens. The sequence goes on along the minus strand of CM053793.1, from coordinate 242,817,947 downwards.
AAAGGATGACATCCTTGGTTTGATTCTGATTCTCATCTATGAGAACTCACTCTATTTGTTGATATGATATTTTTTTTAAAGTGAAGAACCCATAATGGAACAATCATTATTTTGTCAATGATGTTAAACTTGCTACCTCCTAGTGAGACAATTAATTTATGGTCTGAAAGCTATCATTTAATTGATTGATGAAGATGATTTGAAAAGAGGAGATAACAATAGAACCTAGAGAAATGCTAGGTTATTTGTTATGTAAAAGAAACACTAACACCAAGTAAGACATTGATACAATAGTGTATTGTTTGTCTAGTTAAAGTCTAAAATGAAAGATTACGCAAGATAAAACTAGAAGAAGATGAAGTAAGAAAAGTGTCTGCTAAGCCTTGTCAAGTAGTCAGTGCAAGCCAAGTAGAAATTAGTGGAAGCCAAGGAAAAAACAAGAGGTTCTAAGCAAAATTGAAAAATAGTGCAAGCCAAGTGATTATCAGTATATGCCGAGTAAAGTTTAGTTGGTGCCAAGAATCAATAATTTTTAGTGTTTTCCGAGTGAACTAGTGTTGGGTGAGTGAATAAACACTATAGTTGTTGAGTGACAAAAAACAATGTTAAATCAAAGATTTGATAAATTAGAACTAACTATTTTGTTTTCTTGAATTGTGTGAAGTGTGTGGAAGATAACTATGATGAGTTGGTGGCACAAAATTCAAGGTAAACTATTTTGAGGCAAATTCAAGGAAGATTATAGAAGAATTTTCTGGAGGAACCAAATAGAAAAGTGGGTAGATTCATTGTATCCTACCTAAAAGTGAAAAAATATATGAATTCTCAATTTATAGAGATAGCTAGTCAAAAGCAAAGGTTGTCATATGCAAGAACCTAAGAAAGACAAGGAGTCTAGAGAATTGCTTTATTCAATGGCCAAACACAAGTGACTATAATTAAAATGCAGAGCAAGAAGGCTTAAGAGTATGAATTCTTAAAGGGTGAACAAGCTATGTCGAACCACTGGCATGAACATAATGGTCTCCAACCCGAAGAGGGACCAGGAACAAATTCGAATTTGGATGCCGACATGTCTGCGGAGCTGAAGTATGTGAATGCCAAGCAGAATGGAGGACTAAAATAGAGATCTATAACCTACAAATGAGTTGTAATTTGTTATTAGATCAAGTCTTATTGTTACTTTCTAATCATTGTATTAGTCTAGGGTAAATCCTTTGGATGAAGGTTAACCTAACAACCATTTGTAAATCCTTTAACTGGGTGACATTCTAATGGAATGGTCTATAGTCCTTTAACAAAGCTCACTCCTAACAAGGTGATTGAAATACTTTAACTAGGTCACATTTAACAGTGTGTATTGTAACGTTTAATAGGGTTGGCTTTTCATAGGGAATCGCTTAAGAGGAGTGAGAATTAGTAGCATGTTACTAGTGGTTTTTTGCAAATTGTGTGAATGTTCTTATGTTGTTTTATGTTTACATTTTCGCAAAGTTGTTTTGACCTAGGACAATAGTTCCTACAAAGTTTATGTATTGTATGATCTAATGGATGCATGCATGATAAGGTTTTATAGATATGGGTCTACTAAGCATTGGAAAGTTTTATTTGTACATCTGTACCTTGGATAATTGATTCACCCCCTCTTAGTTATTCTAAATAATTCCAACAATTGATATTAGAGCCATAGTGCTTAAGTGGACTAGTTTGAAGGTACTAGAAGCAAAAGATCAAGATGTCCAAATGAGAGGTACCCAAGCTTAACAAGGAGAACTTCTTGACAAGGAAAAGTTTGATGACGTTGCACCTAGGAGGTCTTGGTGATCATGCACAATCTACCATCACCATTGAGCATGTTGAACCTACTTGAGCTCTAATTGTTGAGGATCTGAAAAAGAAGAAAGAACAAAATCATGCAACGTTGGAGATTGCACCTACCCAAAGCTGCACTGAGTTTGATGACATCAAGGAATGTGATACTGCTAAGAAGATGTAGGATGCTATAGAAAAGATCTATGGAGGAGAAAAAAGGTGCAAAAATTCAAATTTGAAAGTCTTGGAGGTAAGATTGATGATATGGAAATGCAAGAAGGTGAAAATATAGTTCAATATTGTGCTAGAGTAAAAGAAGTAGCTAATGCTATTAGAGGAGCAACTGGTAAGATTGAAAATGAGACTATGATCAACAAAGTACTTAGAACCCTACTACCCATCTATGCTATTAGAGTTTCTACCATACAAGAATTGAGGTGCACACCTAGTAATGATCTGACCCTTGATGGATTGATAGGTAGACTCACTAATTTTGAACTCTCCAATTTTGATAATTTCAAATCTAAGAATGTTGAATCTACTTTCAAAGCTGAACTATCATGAAAAGAACCTAAAGAGAAGAAGAAAAAGCTCAAATATGTTTCTAGCGATAGTGATACAGATGAGGAAGATGTAGAACAACTTGAAGTACTACTAGCAAGGAGATTTCATAGAGGCAAATTCAAATTCAAAGGTAAGTTACCTATCATGTGTTTTAATTGCAATGAGGTTGGTCATATCGCTGCTAGATGTCCAAAGAAGAAAAAAAATAGAGGTGGAGACAAACACATAAGTAAAAGAGATGAGAACAAAAAAGATTACAAAGATAAAGACAAGAAGTCTTGCTACATTGCTAAAGATGAAACCAAAGATGGATCTAACAACCATGATGATGAAGTGGTGTATGTTGCAACAAAGGATGATTCTGATGAGGATGAGGCAACTGAACTAGTATCTTATGTGAACAAGAGTGATAGATGGATCATTGATAGTGGGTGTTCACATCACATGACTAGAGACAAAAGTATGTTCATTACCCTTTTTTATTATGATGGAAGTAGTGTAAGGTTTGGTAATGATGTACCTTTTCTGATAAAAGGAAAAGTACCTATCAAACTATAGAAAAGATCATGTATGATAATACTTGTTATGTAGAAGGGCTTAAATATAATTTTTTGATTGTGTCACAAATTAATAGTTCAGGTTGCAAAGTTGAGTTTGAGAACAAGATAGCAAAGATCTATGACACTGATGGGAAACTAATTGGGAAAGGTGATTAGACTAGAGGTACTTTTTTTTATCTTGATATGAATGATGCAACTTGTCTTATTGTAGAATTTGATGATTTGTGGTTATGGCACAAGAGGTTATGTCATGTTAACTTTGATAACTTAGTTAGTATCAGTAATATGAAAAGAGTCAGAGGTTTGCCTAAACTGAAGAAACCTGACAATATGATATGAAAATAATGTCAATTAGGCAAGATGAAAAAATCTCATTTTAAAAGTAAAACTCAGACCTTTAAAGAAATTCTAGAGATTTTTCATAGTAACTTGTGTGGACCAATTGATGTGCAAAGCTACAAAGGTGACAAGTACATTATCCTATTTGTTGATGATTAGTCTAGGATGATGATAATTATGTTTTTGAAATAAAAATTTGATGCTTTCCAAATGCTTAAGTGGTACTTAGCTAGAGTTGAAAAGGAGATAAACAAAATCTTGAAATTTTTGAGATCTGACAGAGGTGGAGAATTTATATCAAATGAGTTTGATATGCTCTGTAATGATAGAGGAATCAAAAAACATATTTCTACACCTAGAACCCCTCCACAAAATGGGATTGTTGAAAGGAGGAATAGATCTATAATGCACTGTAGTAGAACACCCATGATGGAGAAGAATGTTGCTTTGAAATACTAGAGAGAGGTTCTAAGTACAACTATCTATACCTTGAACTGTGTGCAAGTCAAGAAATGGTATGGATACTCACCCAATGTAAAATATTTTATGGTATTTGGAAGCAAGTGCTACATTCTTAAGGATTTTAGGAATAGTAAATTATATTCTAAAAGTGAAGGAGGTATATTCCTTGGCTATTCTACAAGAAGTAAATCTTATAAGTGTTTAAATACTAACACTAACAAAGTTGTGGAAAGTGCAAATGTGAAGTTTGATGAATATATAGAGGTACATGAAGCTGAAGCTATGAAGGAACCTGAAGAGTAAAAATCATTTGTATACTTTTATGAAGGTATGCCTACTAATGAAGATGTCAAAGTTGTAAACCAACAAAAAGTTTTAGTGACTTTCGAGTCACATACAATGAATGCGAAGTTGCATTCAAGAACCAAGCTACAGTCAAGAGATAAGTTATAGGCAAAAGCTGAGACACATTCTGATTCTAAGATAAGTGTATAGGAAAGAGATTTTGAATTACTAGATAGAAAATTACATAGTAATTTTGAAGTTGATAGACCTATTGAGAAAATAAGAGTAAAACCAAGATTGTCAAAGTATGTCAAAAGACATCACCCTACTGAATAAATTATTAGAGATAAAGATACTAGACCAATGAAAAGAAACATGTCGAGAAGTGATACATTTTTGTTGAGAATGCATGAGAATAAGATAGTGAAAGATTCCTTAGAAAATGGGGACTGGAGTAAAGCCATGAAAGAAGAGATTGAGTGAATTGAGAAGAACAAGATATGGACTCTACTTCCTAGACCAAAGGATAAGAATGTGATTGGAACCAAGTGGATGTATAGAAACAAGTTAAATGAAAATGTTAAAGTCACAAGGAATAAGGCAAGATTAGTTTGCAAAAGGTATGCACAAGAAGAAGGAATAGACTATGGAGAAATATTTTTCCCTATCACAAGATTGGAAGGAGTAATAATTTTTCTTTCTTACTCTGCATACAAAGGCTTTAAAGTTTATCAAATGGATGTGAAGTCAACATTTTTGAATGGTATATTAGAAAAAGAGGTTTATATAGAATAACTAGAAGGATTTTTTGATGCTAACAACAAGAACATGATATGTAGACTACACAAAGATTTATATGGTTTAAAGAAAGCCCCAAAAGATTGGTATGAAAGGCTTCACAATTATCTTGTGAAGATAGGTTTTGAGAGGACTGATGATAACAACAATTAATACTTGAAGATAGAAGGAGGTAAAGGTATTTTACTAACTGAATTTTTTGTTGATGATATCATATTTGGAGGTCAAGATACATTATGAAAAGCATTTGCAAATCAAATAAAGAAATAATTTGAGATGTCTATGTTTGGAGAGATCAAGTTCTTTGTTGGTTTGAAAGTATATTAGATGACATATGATATATACATCACTTAGTCTAAATAGATGAAGGAAATATTGAATTTTTTTGGATTGGAAGATTCCAAACTAGTTAGCACACCTATGGTGACAAGACACAAGTTGTCAAAGAATGATGATTCAACTGATGTGAATCAAACATTGTACAGGTCTATGATTGGAAAATTGCAATATGTAGTACATAATAGACCTAACATTGCATTATTTGTTGGGATTTTTGCAAGGTTCTCTGCTAACCCTAAGGAGAATCATTTGATGGCTATTAAAAGTGTTGGTGTAAATACGTACTTTACTATTTACACTTACTTAAGTTTACTTAGGTTAATGCATTATTTAATTATTTTGCATTATTTTACTATTTTTATTTGCAAGGCACTTAGGAGTTTGCACACCTTTTGAGTTGTCATGTTGACAACACAGGAGTATGCAACTCTATTTGAGAACATGGTGTCTACAACACTATTTTGCATGTCCCACCCTTGTAGGCTTATCCTCTCATCACCACACTTACTTCTATGCTTAATGGAGGATAATCCATATCTGGTGGACATGTGCTTGGTTGTATGACACATCATGATGCTAACTTCTATGCATTCTAGAAGCTCACCTGAGGCCTTTATATTCAGGCACTCCTAGTGTACTTTGATGAGGAACCAATTATTGAATACATTGTTATTATGATCATACTCTCTCTCTCTCTCTCTCTCTTTGGTCTATTGTGTGCTTGTGTTTGAGTTCTTAGTTCTTGGGTGAATTTTGCCCTTAGGAAAATTCTTACATGGCATCAGAGAAAGTTGGTGATTTTCTCATCACAAGCCATTCGAGACCTCTTGCTTGCTTCATCACCTCAGCCTGAATATGGAGTGTTGCAGAAATTGGGAGTGTCCCACATCATATCTGACCTCGCCATTACGTTTGAAACGCTGAATTGGTGAAAATCGACTATAAACTCAACTACCTTGGCCCATAGTTGATCGTGAGGAAAATTTTTTTTGCAAATTCGAACCCGGAGGCCCGATTTGCGGTATGGGTATGGTCTTTTTTTTCAGATCTGTAATTTAGTTTTTCGGATTTGTCATTTTTCTCTGTATTTTTGTCAATTTATTTTTGGAAATGTTTTTCCCTTTCGGGCACCAGCAGAGAAATTTTTTTAGCAGACCTGGGCAGTGACACCCTGGATCTACCATTTGTGGAGGCTCCTTTTAATTATCATAGGTTATTTTTAATTAAATCCATAGAGATACAATTATTGGGTGCACAACGGCCGAACATACACCACTTTTTGGCACTAGCCCTCGATAACCGATGATCGAAACCTTTTCGGTGACATAAATCATCGACCACTGGCATTTACATTTCTTAGTGTCCACGACCCACCGGCGGTCTCCATTTGCTTTACAGAAGGAGGCTTGTATGTTTTAAAAAGCACATAGCTTCGAGACACATACCATGTGGGACTAAATCTCGAAATCTGCCTGCATCTTTTACATATTCTAGCAATGTGGAAAGATCTCGGTGATCGCAACAATGTTCAGACTCTACATTTTATTATTTCTCTCTAACCATGTTCGGCAACGCACTGTAACTCCCACACAACATTGGTGGTATTCTGACAATGAAAACTCTTACTAGCCCACACAGTATAAATTTGACCTCCAGTTTTCGGTGATCATGCAGTACAGGTTTTCTAGCAGTTTCTTTACTATCTCTAGCCATGGTTTGTCTATTCTACATTAGCTAGCAACCGCAACAGTTTTTTGGCACTTGACATATTTCTAGTTTGTGACTGTCTCTTCCTGCCCATGTCAGCACTACTGACTCACAGGTGTACACGTCACTCGCCAACTAAACAATGACACCTCATCACCTGGGACTGCCACATCACCCATGGAATTAAAAAGTAGTCCACATCAGCATACAAAACATTAACACGTGTGACATCTGTATAGTACGGATGGTGACTGTGCTACCATGTCACCCAAGGGCATCCATTTTTTTCTGACATCATCATTTCACTAGGTTAAAATTGATGCCCATTTGGACGCCATTCCTAGTCATTTTAAAACTATAGTGACAATTTTTTGACCATCAAATTTAGACTCGTAGTTTCTCCTCCAGACCCCTCTCCAGATTGCTTTTCAGTTTGGGAGCATGACTTTGCGAGCTCGTACCTTGGACATTCGAACTCTGATTTAGGTGCAATTTTTTTTGAAATTGGGTAAAATTTCTTGAATTTTCTAGTGGTAGTGTTGTTTTCTAGTTTTGGTACATAGATTTTGCAAAAAATACATTTTTTGGTGACTGTACGTGCATAATCCTGCATTTTGCAACTTCAAAAGCTTCGTACGGGCACATCTGGCCACTTTTTCAGGTCCTACAAGTGTGTATTTTTTTGTCTACTTTCTAGATCTGAAGTTAGATTCTAGGGTTGTGTGGACCAATTTATCACTTTCAGAATTAGGCCTTCTTTGGCATTGTAATGCATTGATTTTTCTTTTAGAATTGTTGTAAAACTAAGCTATAGTGCTTAAGTGACAGATTTAAGCCTCATAAGGTAGTTGTAAAAGAAAAATTAGAAAGTCCGCTTTGTTCATTTTTACAAGTGGCCTATTGTAAATGCACTACTTATAAAGTGCCAACAACATCTCTTTTGGGGGGGTGTGTACTGTGTTTTTGTGTCTCTTTCTTATGCTCTTTTCATTTTTGCATCATGGGTTTTAAATGTCCTCTAACTTCACGCAACTATTCTACATGGAAAGATATTGCATGGAGTAGATTAATGGAAAAAAGGATATAGTCTTTATGTTGATGGTACAATTACCAAACCTACTCATGCTAAAGAACTCATTGATTGGACAAGTCAAGATCGAAAAGCTTTAAGTGTAATTAGGAGTTGTGTACATGGGGATCTTCTCTTTCACATTAAAAATTGTTCAAAATCTAAGGAAGCTTGGGATAAACTTGAACAGTTGTATGGTAAAGTGGATGAAGAAAAGGGATTTTAGATTGAAGATGATCTACTTCTCTTGGATCCTAAGAATTATGACACAATTCACGATTATATCATTAAAGTCAATGATTATAGGGCACTTCTAAAAGATTATGGAAATCCCATTAAGGATGACAGGTTGATTCATCACATCCTGAAGAAGCTACCTTCTAAGTACACCAACTTTGTTTCGAGTTTTAATACTCACAGGTTAACCATGGGATCTGCTTACTAGAAGCCTTCCTTTGATGGATTTGTAGACATGTTGATTGTTGAACAATCTCACTTGGTGGATTTTGGACTTCTCAAGTTATCTAAGACCAAAGCCTTGGTGGCTAGTGATGTTCAGAAATCTAGTCAAGGCAGAAAAAGCAACAAGAAGAAGAAGCAGTGGAAGTAGAAATCACAATCTGAGACACAACATGACTCCTCTCAATAAGGCGGTTCTTCTTCAAACAAGAAGGGAAGTAATGAAAAGAAGGACAAACTCTTTTGTGCATAATGCAAAAAGCCAAATCATGATGTGCATCATTGCAAGACAAAAAGAATCGATGTGTTAGAAAATCTACTCAAGAAGAATAAGATTCAAGTGCCAGGTACTTCCAAGGATTCTACTCCGACCTCTTTGAAGGGTAAAGGTCAAGCACTTATGGCAAACTCAAATTCTTCTTTGGAATGGATGCTTGAATCCAGTGCCTCTTACCACATGGGTTCTTCAAGGCAAGACTTTTCTTCATTGAAGTAGTCAAAGGTACCACACATCTTCATGGGAGATGATGCTAAAATGGAAGTTGAAGGAAAAGGACATGTTGAAATGGAAGATGGGGATTTCAAAGATGTTCTCTACGTTCCAAATCTAAACTCCAATCTCCTACCAATTTATCAAATCACTCACCTTGGAGATGGTCATAAGGTTGAGTTCCTTCCCGATTTAGTGATGGTGCAAAGTCTTAAAGATGATTCATTGGTAGTAGTTGGGAAAGTCATTGATGACAAGAAGTTATATTCCTTCTCCCACTTTGTGCCTAAGAGTCCTTCTCAAGCCTTGTTAACTCACTCTACTTCAAACAACTTATGGCATGAGCAGTTTGGTCACCTTGACTTCTGCTCTCTTCAGCAACTTTGCTCAAAACACATGGTCAAAGGTCTACCTAATATCAGTTTTTCTAAGAGAGAATGTTCAACTTGTTCAGTGGATATGAATCTCAAGTAGAAGTATGATATAGGGAAGTCTTCTTGAGCTCTAGTTGTTCTTCAGCTAGTTCACATGATATTAGTAGGACCCTTTGCAGTGACTTCAATCAGCCAAGGCTGCTACATACTCACATTTGTTGATGACTTTATGAGATTCACTTGGGTCTTCTTCCTTCATCACAAGAATGAAGTAGTTCATAAGCTTCAAGACTCCAAAGCTCATGTTGAACACAAGTCAAGGAAAGCCATCAAAGTATTAAGGATGGATAATGAGAATAGATATGTTGACAGAAGACTTAAGAAATTTTGTAGAATTGAGGGGATTGATCTTCAGAATTCACCAGCATTTAGTCTGCACAAGACAGATGTTGCAGCTATGAGGATTAGGACTCTCAAGACCATGGCAAGTTGCATGATAAAGGCCAACTCTCTTGATCCTACACTTGAAGTTGAAGCCATTAGTAGTGCTACTCACATACTTAACAGATCTCCTCATCCAACTTTAGATGGCAAGACTCCTTTTGAGGCATGGTGCGGCAGAAAACCAGTTGTGAGTTACCTTAGAGTCTTTAGTTGTCTAGCATGGGCAAGCCTTTCTTCCAGGAGTTGCAAGGCACCAACACCTAGACCTTGTACCTTTATCAGTTATGAAGACAATGTGAAGGCTTACAGACTTATGGATCCAAAGACTCATGAGATTTTTGTGGAGAATGATGTTCACTTTGAGGAACGTTCTCCTAGCTTGTCCTCTACTCCTCTTCACACATCATACACACTAGAAATTGATTATGACACATGCGATAGTGCTTCAATAGGTTCAAACATGTGGGGTTCTGTCGATAGTTGCAGTGAGAGGTCACATCAGTCCAGTCCACGTGCTTATATTGGCACAATGAAAGGTCCATGTCAGCATGGTACATCTCATCTTCTAGCTCCAACTTCAGTTGACTTGGGAGACAGACTTGAGGACTTACATCTTCTCATTGATGATGATTCTTCTATAGTTGTTGCGAGGGGTCACTCTAACCCTCATGTCCATTCTCTACATGATCAATTTTCATAGGTTGGCATGATTGTGGATCCTTATGAACAACAATTAGTGGAGGTCTCTTTGTCAGTTGAGGAGATAGATGGTTCAATGGAACAGGTTCAACAGGCATCCTTGACAGATCTGCATTCATTCTTTTCAGCACAGTTGGAAGGGGTGAACTTCAACATTAGCACAGGGATACTTGAGTAGGTTTCAGGGCCAACACACATCTTTAGGAGTGTACCTTTGCCTTTTTTTCTTCCTAAGGGGAGGAACACCTACATTCATGGACCAACTTCTTCATTGGAGCAACTTTCACTTGTTAGCATTCTTCTTTTGGGGGGGGGGGAGCCTATCCTATCTCTCTTCCTTCTCTTATTCTCTTATGTATATATTGGATGTATGTCATAATGGAGGGGGGGGTCTTGATTACTTCATCCATCGATGCATCCATCTTTATGTCTCTTTTTGGGGGAGGGTTTTTCCCATGAGGTTTTTCCTCTTTCCCTACTTTATGGGAGATTTGCATTTTCATTATGTACATGGGTACCTATTATGGCCTAGTAGCTAGGACCCATTATGCATCTTCATCCTAGTTCGTAAGCTTAAGGGCGTTCCCCTAAGTTGCACTTAAGGGGGGGTGTTGGTGTAAATACATACTTTAATATTTACACTTACTTAAGTTTACTTAGGTTAATGCATTATTTAATTATTTTGCATTATTTAATTATTTTTATTTGTGAGACACTTAGGAGTTTGCACACCTTTTGAGTTGTCATGTTGACAACACAGGAGTATGCAACTCTATTTGAGCACATGGTGTCTACAACACTGTTTTGTGTGTCCCACCCTTGTAGGCTTATCCTCTCATCACCGCACTTACTTCCATGCTTAATGGAGGATAATCCATATCTCGTGGACATGTACTTGGTTGTATGACACATCATGATGCTAACTTCTATGCATTCTAGAAGCTCACCTGATGCCTTTATATTCAGGCACTCCTAGTGTACTTTGATGAGGAACCAATTATTGAATACATTGTTATTTTGATCATACTCTCTCTCTCTCTTTGGTCTACTGTGTGCTTGTGTTTGAGTTCTTAGTTCCTAGGTGAATTTTTCCCTTAGGAAAATTCTTACATTGTACAGGTCTATGATTGGAAAATTGCAATATGTAGTACATAACAGACCTAACATTGCATTATTTGTTAGGATTGTTGCAAGGTTCTCTGTTAACCCTAAGGAGAATCATTTGATGGCTATTAAAAGAATTATGAGATATCTGAAAGGAATACGAGACTATGGTCTATACTACAAGAAAAATGAAGAATTTGAGTTGAGAGCCTACATAGATGCTGATTGGGATGGAAACATTAATGAAAGAAAGAGCACAAGTGGTGAAGCATTTTTTGTAGGAAAGAGCTGGGTCACCTAGACTAGTAAGAAACAAAATTTCATATCTCAAACTACTTCTATAGGTGAATATGTGGCTACTGTAGTAAATTGTACAAATGTGGTATGGGTCAAACAACTACTCAAAGGTATGAAGGAGGAAACCATTGAACTTGTGGTAATTATTGGGATAATACTAGTGCTATAAATATATCAAAGAACCCTATGATGCATACACAAACTAAGAACATTGAAATCAAGTACCATTAATTGAGAGAATTAGTTGAAGAAAAAGATGTGAGGATGGAATATGTGAATACAAAAGAAAAAATAGTTGATATCTTCACAAAAGCATTACCTAAGGATGGTCATGAGTATCTAAGAGGTAAAATAAGGGTGACACCCCTATCCAAAGCTACTTATGAAGCATAAGTAGTTCCCTACATTAACTGAGTTGAATGTTGTGTCTTAAAACTTGATATAGTGGATATTACTTTAGGGGCTGCCTAAAGTAATGAAGGAGCTGAATTAGAAGATTTACAGTCACATGAAAGGTGACAAAGGGAGAATATGGAATCGATTATATCTGCATACAAAGAGTACAAGTCTTTGGCATTACTATCAAAGAGGGAGATATAAGATTGACATATACCTAGTAAGAGGGATAAAGTACTGATGGAGATATAAGAACAAAGTGGAGAGAGATAGATACTTGAATATCAAAAAAAGGGAGAGATACTCTAAAGAGGGAGATATATGAAACATGAAGCAATAAAGGAACTTGACAAAAGTCAAATTACCCTACATAGAGGAAGGACATATACTACATTGATAGAAGGAGAAATTTCAAAGATTTATTTTCTTTTTTGTATTGATTTTCCATCAATGGAAAAGAGGGATATTGTTGATATGAGATTGTTTTGAAGTAAAGAACTTGTAATGGAACAATCATTATTTTGTCAACGATGTCAAACCTACTACCTTCTGGTGGGACAATTTCCTTTTGGATTGAAAGCTATCATTTAGTTTCTGGATAAAGAGGATTTGAAAAGAGGAGATACCAATAATACCTAGAGAAAGGTTGAGTTATTTGGTATTTAAAAGAAGCACTAAAACCAAGTATGACATTGATACTATAGTGTATTGTTTATCTACTTAAAGTTTGAAATGAAAGATTACTCAAGATAAAACTAGAAGAAGGTCAAGTAAGAAAAGTGTTTACCAAGCCTTGTCAAGCAGTCAGTGCAAGCCAAGTAGAAATCAGTGGAAGCTGAGTGAAAAACAAGGGTGTCAAGAAAAGATGAAAAACAATGCAAGCCAAGTGATTGTTAGTATATGCTGAGTAAATTTTGGTTGGTGTTGAGCATTAGTTAAATTTAGTGTTTTATGAGTGAACTAATGTTAGCCAAGTGAATGAACATTATAGTTGTCAAGTGACAGGAAACAATGTTAAATTGAAGATTTGATGAATCTGAGTTGACTATTTTGTTTTCTTGAATTGTGTAAAGCATGTGGAAGATAACTATGATGATTTGGTGGCACATAATTCAAAGTAAACTATTTTGAGGAAAATCCAAGGAAGATTGTAAAGATGTTTCTAGAGGAACCAAATGGAAAAGTGGGTAGATTCATTGTATCCTACCTAACTCTAAATTGGATGTTTGTGGTTAAGAAACAAAAGATCTGAATTCTCTATTTATAAAGATAGATGGTTAGAAGAAAAGTTTGTCATGTGTGAGAACCTAACAAAGAAAATGAGTCTAGGATATTGCTTCATTCCATGGCCAAACAAAAGTGACTGTAATTGGCATACAAAGTAAAAAAGTTTAAGAGTATGAATGCTTGAAGGGTGAACAAACTATCAAAGCTAAAGTGTGTGAATGCCAAGAAGAATAGAAGATTGAAACACAGATCTATAAACTAAAAGTGAATTCTAATTTGTTATCATATCAAGCCTTACTATTACTTTCTAATCATTGTATTAGTCTAGGGTGAATCCTTTGGATTAAGGTTGAGCTAATAGCCATTTTTAAATCCTTTAACTGGGTGACATTCTAATGGAATGGTCTAAAGTCCTCTAACAAGGCTCACTCCTAACAAGGTGATTAAAATCCTTTAATTAGGTCACATTTAACAGTTTTAATTGTAACCTTTAACAGGGTTGGCCTTTCACAAGGCATCACTTCATAAGAGTGAGAATCAGTAGGACGTTACTAGTAGTTTTTCCCAAATTGGGTTTCCACAAAATCCTTGTGTCAAATTGTGTGAATATTCTTATGTTGTTTCATGTTTACATTTATGCAAAGTTGTTTTTACCTAGGACAATAACCTGCAAATTTTATGTATTGTATGATCTAATGGATGCATGCATGATAAGGTTTTATGGATATGGGTCTACTAAGAATTGAAAAGTTTTATTTGTACATCTGATCTTGGATAACCAATTCACCCTCCCTCTTAGTTATTCTAAAGGACTCCAACACTATCAGTGAGAACTTCCTTTGACATCAATCACTTCCTCTAGAATGGTTCTATGATTTTTCTGACTGCAATTTCACCCTCTAACAAAAAACTCTCCTTTTCTCTTCATCTGATTAGACAAAAAACTCTTCCTTTTTACAAAATTTCTTGATATGACATGACATCAAACTCTCCCTCTTTGAGATCTTAGGCTAAATACAATAATCAATGGATATGCCATGTACCTCACGTATTGATTCATATGCAATCTACTCTGACAATACTGCATCAACCCTGACTGATCTTCAAATGCTTGATTGATGCATTCTTAAACATTGTTTGGTTCATTTCAGATAGGGGAATGACCCCAACCTTACCTCTTAGATACAAAAATGCATTCTTAGGTAATGGCTTAGTGAGTATGTTTACAATTTGTTCCTTTGTATTCACATATTCCAATCTTAACTCTTTTTATTGCACTAATTCTCTCAAAATATGATATTTTATTACAATGTGCTTTGTGTTGGTATGCATCATAGGATTCTTGGAAATGTTGATTGCACTGGTGTTATCACAAAAAACAACTACTAGATACTTGATTTTTTCCTTCATACTTGACAATAGTTGTTTGAGCCAAACAATGTTCGAACAATTGATTACTGTTGCAACATATTCAACATTGGTTGTAGACTAAGAGATGCAATTCTGTTGCTTGCCTTTCCAAGACGCTAGCCTTTTTCCAAGAAAGAATGCTCCACCACTAGTGTTTTTCTTGTCACCAATACTTCCTACCCAATCAACATTAGTAAAGGCTTTCAATTCAAAATTGCCTCCTTTCTTATACCAAAAACCATAATCTTCAGTACCTTTTAAATACCTCATGATTCTTTTTATTACCATCATATGAATTACTTTTGGATTATAAGAGACTCTTGCAACCATACCAACTACTACTGCAATGTCAGGTCTTGTGTGCACAACATACTGATCTATATGTGGTCTAATCTACCTCTTTGGAATCATCATTTTTGGAAAGCTTGTGTCCAGTAGACATAGCTATTCCAACTAGTCTAGAATCCTCCATTTCAAACTTTTTCAATATCTCCTTGATGTATTTTGATTGAGTGATGTAGATGTCATCCTTCTTCTATTGACTTTGTAGGCTAACAAAGAATTTGATCTTTGCAAACATTGACATTTCAAATTTCTTACTCATTTCATCAGAAAAGGATTTGCACAAGTCATCATGTCCAATGAATAATATATCATCTACAGTGACTTCTACCAGCAATATATTCTTTTCTAATCCTTTCTTCATGTATAGGCTATTGTTGTCATTTGTTCTTTGAAAAGCAATATTTATCAAATAACTATGCAATCTTTCATATTAGACTATGGGGTCTTGTTTGAGACCACATAAAGCTTTGTGTAATATGTAAACCATATTCCTTTTTTAAGGATCTATGAAACCTTTAGGCTATTGAATGTACACTTCTTCTTCTACAATTCCATTCAAGAAAGATGACTTTATATTCAGTTGATATACTTTGAATCCTTTACATGCAACATAAGAAAGTAGTGTTCTAACACCTTCTAGTATAGGAACATGAGAAATTGTTTCTCCATAATCAATACCTTCTTCTTGAGCATAACCTTTGCACACTAGCCTTGCTTTGTTCCTTGACATTTCTCTATTTTCATTCAACTTTTTTCTAAATACCCATTTTTTTCCAATTACACTCTTGTCCTTGGGTCTAGGAACAAGAGTCTAAGTTTTGTTCCTTTCAATTTTTTTAATCTCTTCATTCATAGCCTCAATCCAACTTTCATTATCTAATGCATCTTTAACAGTTCTAGGTTCAAACATAGTAAGAAAACATATACCTTTTGACTAATCTCCAATGATTTTCTTGGGTGCATGATGCCTTCTGACATATCTAGAAAGTATAGGTTCCTTGTTTCTAATTTGACTTAGTTCACCATACTCAAAATGATCTTCTAAATCATTCTTGGGTCCTTTAGACTGTGACTCAATTTCTAATGGCCTAAACTTGGGTCCTTCAGTAATGCCCCACCCAAAGATCCTTGGAACAAGGATTCAGTACAAGCCAAGATAAAAAAAAATATTTACAAGTTTTAATGCACATGACATCATCATATAGGGATCAAAAATGTCACAATGGAAGACTAACCAACCATTTGAACACTAATAGATCTTCAAACACCACTACCTAGCTAACATGACCAAACTGAAGAATGAAACCCAAAGACAAAAACAAAACACAAAATCACCTATCTGTCAAAGTAAGGGAACATTAGCATTCCAAAAGGATCCTCAAAAGTCCAAATTGTATTCTCCAAAAAATAGCAAAGATGCCCTCTATTTTTTGCACAAGAGAATTTACAACTGATAGTCTTGCATGAGAAAGTACACCAAGCCACATGAGGAAACACCATCCCATGCGAGGATATGCTAGGACCAGTAGCCAAAATGCACTATATTGGTGATGAGGTTCACGCGAGGAAGAGAAATAAGCCATGTGAGGCATGAAACTTTCACACTCTTGTGCGAGGAAGTAAAGTCTTGCATGAGGAACTAGAACAACAAACTGGAAAAATAAGGAATGAAAAGCTAGGAAAGATAGTTCCTCCACACTAGGGAGTACCAGATCCATAACCTAGGCATAGACCCTTGAACATAATAACTGAAAGACAAAAATTACATCTAACCATCTAAACATAGTAGTGAAGGAAAGGAATTGAAAGCAACATCATCTGAAACAACAAAACTAAGTGTGCAGTTCCTCCCTACCATAATAACATCATGAGACCTTGAAAGTCCTAGTCATCCCCTGTACATAACATCCCAAACCACCAACGAGATAGTTAAAGCTATCTTTTGAGGACATCAATACAAAAGCATAATAACATCATAAGAATGAGAAATCTAACATGCTAACTAGTAAGCAATAGATACTCCAACTAAGAAAATAAAATCATCTAGACATATGCTAAATATCATAATAAGGGAATGTGTCAAATAAGCTAACATCATCTAAACATGATATCCAAACATTCCAATGAAAGCATAAATCACAAGAAAGCATACTCTAGAACCTGAAGTATTAATTTAAAACATCAAGCAACAATCAAAATAGAATAATAGATTGTCTTTGTACATCGGTCCCCAATAGTTGTATAGGTAGTTATGCCTCCCAACCATGTGGAACTCATAGGTCCGCTCCCAACATGATAATGGAGATAATGATCCAACCACAACACAGATAAAAAACACACCCATGGCTATCACTCATGCTAGACAATAAAGAGGACTGTAACCAAGATCATGAGACAATGAAAATACAATAGGTCATGGTCAGACAATCTATGGGTCAACTATGCAGGGACACTAGTTACCATCAGGTAGCGCAAGTACTTTGAGCCTTTGATCAAATCCCTCAGGAGGCCAGACTCAAAAAAGTATCTTCGATCAAATCTTTCATGAGGGAAGATATTGTGCCTTTGATCAACTCCCTCAAGAGGCCAGACACACACGCACGCACGCACACACACACACACACACACACACACACACACACACACACACACACACACACACACACACACACACACACACACACACACACACACACACACACACACACACACACACACACACACAC
This sequence comes from Cupressus sempervirens, assembly GCA_028749045.1. Lineage (NCBI taxonomy): Eukaryota > Viridiplantae > Streptophyta > Pinopsida > Cupressales > Cupressaceae > Cupressus > Cupressus sempervirens. The sequence goes on along the minus strand of CM053793.1, from coordinate 242,800,041 downwards.
ACACACACACACGCACACACACCTTCAATAAACTCCCTCAAGAAGCTAGGTGTTTTAAGATCTTACCTTTCATTAAGTTTTAGTACCCATTTATTGATTTAATTATCACTTTTTAGAACCTCTTCACATTACCTTATCAACCACTTCTAGGTTGGGGTACATGAGAGAAGCCACTCCACATGTCTACCCTACATACCCAACCCAACCCCAATGAATAGAACTCCACCAAAATACAATCAGAAGTTTGGGCCTCGTAAGTCACCCAACAAATGCACATGCACATGCTCCTGTGTGGTGCACCACAATCATGAAGATAATAAAATAAGGATTGGATGAGAGCACAAGAAAAAATAACACTCAACCAAACTATATTTAGGAGTACAAATTCAACACAAATCCCAAAGCACAATAAAACCAAACATCATGAACTCACTCAACCGGCCTCAATATAAGACTATAGATTCTACACAAATCCCAATGAACAAAACCAAACATCAAATATAAAATTACTCAACCAAACATAATGTTGGGAGTATTGATGTGGCATGTATTCTAATGCAACATAAAATTGTAACAATGATTTGACTAACATCCTACAGATGATCCTAGTCCATGATCAACAACATGACAAGAAAACTTGAGAAAATTGGGCAGCACACAAATCAAGGTGAAAAACCTCAAATTGGAAAACTTCAAAAATAAAACCCATTTGGTCTTAGCACAAAAAAGCCATGAAAATCCAATAAAATTTGATTTTAGACACTGTATGCAAAAATGTCCAATATAATGGTCCAAAACCCCAAACCCTTATCCTAAAAATAGGGAATGTTCATACCCAACCAAATAGGTAGAACCAATAATCAAAAATAGAGGGGAACACTAATTCTCAACCTCCTAAAAAACATCTACCAGAAACATAACTAGAAATGAAGTTGAAACACAAAAACAAGAGAGACCTACTAACAACAAAAGGGGCAGAAGTAGGAAACAACACAATAAAATAAATAGCCCCCAGAAGTTGCCAAAAATCATGACAAAGCAAAGTCTCCTCAAGCTGGATCCAATGAGACTGCCCTCACAAAGATCACATGCCCAAAGCTCTCACAAAAAATAGAAACGTAATCCTCCAAAAGAGGATTTTGGTAAAAGCTCTCAAATTCTCAATTTCCAAAAGTGGGAAGTGAGGAATTAATTTCCTCTTTCAATACTTATTCACTTTTCAAGTGAATAATTGATTAGGGCTAGGAACTAGAAGGACTAGCTAGATCTTGAATTATCCCAAACAAAAATAGGCTATTCCAAGTAATTGGGATTCATCAATTGAAAAGTTGCCTGAAATTTAAAATTAAATCAATTAAAGCCTAAAAACTACCAAAACACAAAATTTTCTTAACAACCTTCACGACAATGCAAACCTCTAAATGCATAGACACACTTAGGTCTAATCACATAATGCAAATGATTCTAGACTTAATCCAATTACTAGAAGGTTTAATTTAACATTTAATTAAGATACGTCAACCATACATGGATGACATTAGTAGAATGAATAGATGAATCACTAACTCCATGTGTCATTGCTAGGGATACAAACCCTACACACTAAAACACATGATCAATTTTAAATCACATTAAATCACCTAGTTTAACCATTTATTTAGTTATGCTAAAATAGTCCATTTACATTTCTCATGTTCGCATAAGCATAATGAAGCAAGAATTAAGTAAATTAACCATATCATTAAATCCATCACATAACATAATCAGAGATATGTCTAATTACTGAATAACCAAGTATCATCATAAAACATATTGTTATCTCAAAATGGCATCAACATGCAAATATGATCAACTACACAACATAGTAGTATAACATCTATGATACTTAAATCAATGTAAAACATCTGACCCTTAGGTCATCTCAAATGTTAAACATAACATGAGTACAAGTATCTCTCTAATCAAAATAGAACAAGGTACATAATGCAAGCATGGGAGATGCTACACCTTCTGACAGAGACTTGGGTCCTTTTGACTATGACTCAAGTTGCACTAGCTACAACTCGGGTTGAACTGGAGATTTTGGGGACTCAGGTGTTGAAGACTATTGATTCCCAATTGCATTATCTTGAACTTCAAGTAAAGTATTAGGTTCATAGTAAACAAAGTGTCTATAGTTTTCAAGTTCTTTGCTGCTTTGTTCTTCACTCCTTTTTGCAAACTCATCAATTTTTACATGTGCACTTTCTATAACCTTGTGATTAGTAAGATTGAGACATTTATATGATTTTCTTTTGTTGGAGTATCCTAGGAATATACCTTCATCACTTTTCACATCAAATTTTACTTTCCTTGTCTCCTTTAAGATATAACATTTTATTCCAAATACTTTGAAGTAATACACATTAGGTTTATATCCATACTATTATTCATAAGGTCTTTTCTTTGAATCTTTTTTCAACTGAACTTAGTTCAAGGTATGAACTGTTGTGTTGATTGCTTCCTTCTAGTATTTGATTGGAACATTTTTCTCTATAATTAGTGTCCTTGTACAATCTATGATGGATCTATTTGTTCTTTATACTCTGCTATTCTGGTGAAGTGTGCCAAGTACAAATACTTGTCTTTTGATTCCTCTTTCATTACAGAATTCATTGAATTCATTTGAGATGAATTCACCTCCTATGTTTGACCTTAGACATTTCAATTTCTTTCATGTTTCTTTCTCTACTCTAGCCATATACCACTTGAATTTTTGAAATGCTTCAGATTTATCTTTCAAGTACATCACTGTCATCATCCTAGAATAATCATCAACAAATAAAATAAAGTCCTTATCTCCACAGTAGCAATCTATGCCAATAGGTACATAGAGGTCTATATGAAATAGCTCCATAACTTATTTAGACTAACAATTCTTACTTTTGAAGCTTGTCTTACCCATCTTCCCAATTTGAAAATTCTTGCACATGCTAATGCTAGGTTTCTTTAGGCTTGGAATGCCTCTCACTCTTTTGTTCTTGTTTATGTTGACTAGGTTATCAAAATTTACATGATACAAACTTTTATGCCATAACCATCTTTCCTTTACTTGAGCTCGGAAACATGAACTTTTAGTTAGATCTAGATAGAATAGATTACCTTTTGTTTGATTGCCAGTCCCAACTAGATTTCCTTTCTCATCCGGCAGCTTGGCCTTTCCATTCATGAATTCTACTTTGAATCCAATATTGTTCAACTGTGCTACACTAAGTAGATTATGTTTTATTCCTTCAACCTAGTAAGCATTATTACATCTAAGTTCATTGGTCAATGCAATGCAACCTTTTCCTTTCACATAACATGGTTCATCATTACCAAATCTGAAACTTCCACCATCATAGTGTACCAAGTGCTCAAATTTAGATTTATCACCAATCATGTGGTGAGAACAACCACTATGTATGATTCATGTGTCATTCTTTCTAATATAAGAAATTAGGGCCATCTTATCATTTTCATTATCTGATTCATCTTTAATAGCAATGTAAACCATTTCATCATCATTACTATTAGAATCTTTAGCCATGTATTAAGATTTCTTACCTTTATCTTTTTTCTGTTTCTAGCTTTTGAAATATTTCTTGCCTTTGTACTTGTAATTTTCTTCTTCTTTGCCTTCTTTTTTTGGACACCTTGCAAAAATTTGACCAACTTCTTCATGCAAGAAAAATAGATTAGGGGTATTTTACCTTTGTACTTTCCTTTTCCTTTAGGGAATCTTCTTGCAAGTAGAAATTCAATGGTTTCAAGATCATCATCAAAATCTTCTTCATATTCACTGTCAGATTGTTTGCTTTTAATTTTTCCACCTTTCTTTTTGAGTGATAGTTTAGCTTGAAATGCAGACTCACTATTACCAGAGTTAGGAACATAGTTATCAAAGTTGTCTAACTCAAAGGTTGTCAACCTTCCTACTAGTGCATCCAAAGTTATATCATTTTTGGGATTACATCTCATCTCTTGAATTGCTAAAACTCTAATTTCATAAATAGGAAGAAGAGTTCTATGTACCTTGCTGACCACTATCACATCATCTATTTTCCCTCTAGAGGCTCTGATTGCACTCACACTTGTTTTGATTCTTTCACTGTATTGTGCAATGTTTTATCTTCTCACATCTTTATTTGATCAAACTGACCTCTGAGACATTCTACTTTATCTCTCCTCACATTGTCATTTCCTCCATAGATATCTTTTAGGTTGATCCACATTTCATGAGCAGTAGGATAATCTTTGACTTCATCAAATTCAACATAATTGAGAGTAGAGGCAATGTCAATCATCATTATGTTGTGATTCTTCTTTTGTTTAATTTGTTCCATAGTTAAAGGTCTAGTAGGTGCTACATAATTTTTCTCTAGGTACTTTAGGCTTGTGTCTCCAATGGTTATCAAATGTAGCTTCATGATTTTCTACCATGCTTGGAAGTTATCTCTACTCAACTTAGGAATTTCCCTTTTGTAAGACATCTTGATCTTTAGCTTAGGTCCTTGAAACCCTATTTGCAAGTACCAAAAGCTTTGATATCAATTGTTGGAAATGTAAAGGAATAGCTAAGAGGGGAGGGGTGAATTAGTTACCACAAAAATAATTCTAAGATCCCTTAAGATCTCAATACAATACAAAACCAAAGCTCTGCTAAAACTGAATATATACTATTGTAACTTGATTAGAGTAGGATCACTCGATTAACACTAAGAATTATTGTTACTTAGTAAACATTGAATATATGCACTTTAATATATTAGATGTGATTAACCTTAATTAACTTACTTATAGAAATATAAAGAAAATAACATGAACACATGTGACACCAAGATTTAACATGGGAACCCAATTTGGTAAAACCACCAATTGTAACAAGTTAATGTGTTTCACTCTTTTGAAGTGAGCCCTATTAGGAGCCAACTCTATTAAAGGTTACAAAACACACTATTAGGAATGACCTTATTAAAGGATTTAGTGCACCCTATTAGGAGTGGCCTTGTTAGAGGTCTTTAGACACTTCAATCTAGAAATGCCATGTTGTTAGAGGATTTATCAAATAGTTGTTAAGATAACTCTGTTAGGAGATTTGATTCACTACTACAATTATTAGAGAGTAACAATGACTTGACCCAATTGTTGATGTAACTAACTTTTCTTATTTAGATCTTAGTTTAGATTGATTACTTGATCCTCCTTGCTCAAAATTTTCTTTGCATCTTGGTTAACTTAGATACTCTATCCTCTTGTAGATATCCTTCTTATGCACTTGCTTAAATCATCTTCTTCAATCCCAGCTTTTTATTTCTCAATCCTCAACTTGAACTTCTACTTATATGAATTACCTTGTCAAATTGACTTGAATATAATTTTAATCAATCAATAATCAACTCTTGAGTTAGCTAGAACTAACAAATAAATCCATTAGACTCAATATGTTTTCATAGGGAAATTCCTTTGTTAGCCAATCCAACTTGGTCAATACTAACTTAGAGAAGCCTTTCCTTTGTTAATTGAGTAAACTTGGTTAACACTGGACTTTTCCAAATTTTCTTTTTTGGTAATCGAGTGAGCTAGGTTAACATTGGTTCCATGCCAATGTTCCTTTGGTAGCTGAGTGAACTCAATTAACACTAGATTTCCTTTGATTTCTGAGTGAGCTCAGTAGATACTAATTCTAAACTTGATTATCACTAGAATACTCGACATACACTATAAATTGTTTTCAATGCCCGAGTGAGCTTGACTGATACTATATGCTCCATAAGGCTTGATATTTTGTGTAACACCAAAGACAACATATGCTTGAATAATTGTTTTCAACATTAGGGTCTATGGTTTCCTTGGTTTTACTTTTGTTTTATCTTACTATGTCACATTGAGAATGATGTTCCTTGAAGTTATTGGGAATATTGGGGAAATCTATGAAAGGGAATTGATAGGTAAAAATAGAGGCATTTTCTTCCCTAATTAAACCTTTTTCTATAACTTTTCACTTACTAAAGGGGGTTGTGTTCACCTGGTTAAAGTTCTTGAACCTTATGGAATGGGAGTTCTTTTGGCTAGGATGAGTTACCTTGGGATTTTCATAGTACATTCAAAATGAGAGTTGGACTCCAAAAAGTAAATCATTTTTCCCATTATCATAAGGATTGTTTTGGAAGTATTTATAATGAAGAGGTTTAGGAGGAAAACAAGAGAAAATGGCTCGCATAAAAAAAATGTATTATATGAAATACACATATTTAATTCCAAATTTTATCCTTTTAAGTCTTTGGTCCCTTTTTTTGTTACAATGTCTATGTTATTCAAAAAATTTCAATGAGATTTACACTACCTTGAGGCAAAAAATGGGAATAATCAAATCCTTCAAAGTCGTATCTCAAAAAGCACTAAGAAAGAAGTGGGAAAACTAGTAGAGGAGAGACCTACATCACCAAAGGAGAAGATTACAAGAAAATACTTCAAGAAGCTTATAGGTGGGAGAATTAGTAACTCAAATTCTAATGAAGAATCAAGGAGAAAAAAGAAGGAAAAATAAAAAATGGTTTACAAAAGAATGCATTCACCTCCTCCCAGGCCATTTATAGGGATTAGTATTTAGGATCCCCATGATGATCGTAGAAGGGAACCATATCCTCCATCACCAAAGCCACATCCACTTTCCACTCCATTGGAATTACATGATAAGGAAACCAAACTAGAATCTGGTAAAGGCAAATATAAGTGAAGGGATGAGGCATCAGTTTCATTTGTGTTTGTGCCTAATGACTATGGTAGTGATACAAAGGTGGATGATATAATTTTTTATACCTAAGGAAGGCTTGCAATTTTTTATCCCTCCTCTCCCAATCACTACTCTTCCTAATTTTCCTTCAATGGAGGTGCAAGGTAAGATTCACAAATACTTGATGATGAAGACCTACAATGAACTTTTGGATGATGAGAGTTTCATCAAATATCCTTCCTTTCAAAAAAAATTGTGGCAACAACATCATGATGAATATCAAAGGAAATTGGAGGATAAAAGAGTTCAAAAGGTAGAATCATATGAGAAAGAGATAATTCATGAAGTGCAACTAGAAAATCATAATATTTTTTAGGAAATCACACCTAAGAAAGGAATACAACTAATACACGAGGTTGATGTATAAATATTTCTTGATTGGGACATTGTAGATGCTATATCCTTTGATGCAATGATAGGAAATATGAGATCATATGGTCCCAAATCTAAGGAATTCAATAGAAATTGAAAGGTTCCTACTATAGAAGAGAATATTATGTATTAGTAGGGTAAAAACACAAACCTATGTCACCTTTTATAAAGAAACATGATATCAGAATGTGATAGTTCAACATTAGTGACAAAAAAAAATGGTATTTGTGTTTAAAATATGAAGATAACTGATGAAAGGTGTAGAATTGGATGAATTTTATGCCTATAATTTTTATAATTTTTTTGAGTAGGAATTTATTCATTTTATTTTTTCTTGAAGTCCCTTTTTTAACTGTAAAAAATATAGGGTGTAGTTCCCGTCAAACAAGTATATGAAAATCATCTTTTTTGGTTCTGATTTGAAAATATCTTATAGATGACATGTATAGCTAGTGCACAAAAAAAGAAATAATTATTTTTGATGTATATTTTCTTTGTTATAAGTATTCAAGTTCAACCTTATCAGAATCCAACAGTTTTTTCCTCCCCTCAAAACTTTCCTATCAAATCTATACCTTCTTGAAAAAAAATTACATATTCGTGAAGAGGATTCTCTCCTCTAGAGATAAATATAATTTTTAAATTTTTTTTGATATGATTTACTATTTTTTTCCTTTTTTGAGGGAGCATCTTTTGAAATTTTAAAATATCGACTTATAATACTTTGAGATTATAACATATTATAACTAATCAAAACACTAAAAAAATTATACAATGATGATATTGAATCTGAGATCTATAAAAGGGTATTTTTAGTTTTTGAAAAAAATTGAATTTTGATAGAGAAATGAGATTTGACCAAAACAGGTTTTGGTATCACAAATGGTGACACAGATCTGTGCTTTTACCTAGTAATATGGTATCTTACCCCCATAGATAAGAGAAAGGACATCTTTGATATTGATTCTAGATTTAGGGGAAATGTAATGCTATAGAGATTTGGTGATACCAATGGTGTGCATATTCCAAAATAGAATATTGATTCTTCCTACTCTTCCTTGGTAGTTGCATAAAATTAGAAAGAGAAATTTGGGGAACTAAGATTGAGGAAGGTCAATATTTGTTTAAAGAATATGACATCAAAGCTAAGTTGTGCACCACCTTAGAAAATCAAGTTGCCTTTTTGAGACAAAGGGTAAGTGATTTAGAGGAAGTTTTTCCATTTGGTACCATTGTACCATCTACATAAACAAGGAAACAAAAAAAATAGCAATAAGGTTAGTTTTGACAAATAGGGCCACTTCCCCCCCACCCTTTGCCAAAGATATGCCAGATGATATAGATGGTTTAATTGGAGCATCAAGGGCCATAATATATCATGAGATTGATGAATTAGAGCGAAATGCAATTATATAAAGAAGGGTTTGAAAGGAATAAAAGAGGCTTAGTACATTTAGTTCTCTATCATTTGCATGAGAAAGTAAATCTAAGGTTTATAGAATTCTTGACTTCTATACTATAATTTTTGAAGCTATTATAATTTTTGATTTAGACAAGGAAGTGACAAGACCACTTTATGAAAGATGGATCCAAAGTGTTGACAAGATGTGCTTGATCAATCTATAACCAAGGTTTCATGAATAGAGACCACTGAAGATTTAGCCTACTACCCATTTTGTAAAGACACAACTAGATTTTTAGTTGCTACCAGATAACATAGAAGGAAGGATCAAGGAGTTACAATTTTTTTTTGATGAGATGAAAGAGATTCTTCTTCCCCTAATTTTGGATAGAAAAAAAATGTAAAGCCTTTTCAGAAGTGGAAAGATGAGGCCATGACTACTTTAGAGGTTTTTATTGATGATATTTGTAATAGATTGAATAGGGATTTATTATAAAAGAGTATGGATAAAATAATGGCCACATGGTGGTATTTTAACAATTTTGAGAGAGAAGCATATCCATGTATAGTTAAGTATATTCCTTTTAGAAAGAAGTCTAATTAGTTGATGAATATTGATTAGCCTATAGATAAGGAATATAATGGATGGGTACATATGCATGTTGAAGAATAAAATACAATAATAGAATGTCCAATTTTCTAGCATTACATATTTTTGAAAGATGTACCATTCCTCTTTTACAACTGTAAAGTAATGGGCCCACCAACAAGTATATTTCAAAGTAAATGTGACTATGTAAGTTTAGGGAATAACTTCCATACAACTGCAACTTCTTCCATGTTATTTCTTTTGTTATGGGTCCTTTAATCATATTGTGATATGTGTCCATCTCTTGGTCCTTATCTTGTTGCTTCCTTGATTCCTATAAAAGGGTATTCAAGACCAGAGACGAGGGTCTAAAATTTAATGAATTGGGTAATATTCATTTTAAAAAAATTTGGTCCTTCATTAATATTGGAATTTCTCTAATAAAGTAATCAAATATACTAAAATGCAAGTTCTTGAATAATGTTAGTGTCTTTTTTCCAAATCTTATGAGTTTTATTGGTTATAAAAATTTAGAATAACTAAGAGGGGGGAGAGGGGAGGGGGTGAATCATTTATTCTCTAGTCTAAGTGTACCAATTTAACTTTTTAATACTTTCAAATAACTCAATCAATTCCATAACATAACTCTATTTGTATAGCATATCATCAACAATTCAACTTTTCATGCAATTTCTTAAATCTCTATTTCCTATATGTGTTAATTGCCAGTAAAATAAATTTCTTTAAAAATAAAATGCATAAGAATAACATTTACATATGTAAATAACACTTTGACTCCAGGATTTAATGTGGAAATCCAATTTTGGAAAAACCGTGAAGTAAAATGCCACTCTTCTAAAGTGAGCTTGGTTAAGAGCCAACCCTACTAAACATTATACAAAACACTATTAAATGTGACCCCGTTGAAGGATTTTGTCACCTTGTTATGAGTGGCCTTATTAGAGGACTTTGGATCATTCCATTAGAATGCCACCTTGATTAAATGATTTACAAAATGACTATTAGGTCAACCTTGATTAAAGGATTTTGTCTATCACAAAGGGTAGAATGTAACATTAGGTTTGATCTATAAAGTACAACTCACTTTGCATATTTAGATCTCCATACACTCATATGTTGGTTCATTGACTAGCCTCCATTCACATCTCCATTACTAATCTCCTTGGCACCTCCTCAAGTAGTCATAACTTACCAAACTCTTCACACTCCACCTCTGTTGCTCTTCTCTTGAAAACTTCTCCTTAAGATTGCTAATAAACAAAAAAAAAAAACCTTAGAAAAAACATCATATACCTCCTTAAATAGGTAATTTTGATCTTTTCCACTTAAAAATCACTGTAGATCTTAGGGTTAGGTCAAATTCATTGAATCATTCCATTATTTTGTTCTCCTCCTAGAAATTTCTAATCAAATCCTTTTCTTTGATCGCATAAAAAAATCTACTCATGTATTAAATATGCCAACTCATCAATCTTTATTTTCCATACACTTTGAATAATCCAAAATTTCCACTTTGTTAGCCTCAAATTCAATTCTTTCACAAAATTTAACTTTTATTGTCACTTGGCAATCATTGTTTTCTTCTTCTCAATCATCACTATGTAGCTCGACATTCACTATTCTAATATGTAGCTCGACATTCACTATTCTATCTCACTTGAAATCAATGGGATCACTCAACCATTAACATGCTTAGTTGCTACTAATATTTCTCTTACTTTTTCTTAGCAATAATTGTTATTCAACTTGAACAATTTTTTCTAGCTTCTACTTAAGTTCCTTAATCTTCTATTCCAGATCCTTCATTGACCAACCAATACTGATACTCGGTCAAGCTATCCTTTTGAATTGCTCCAACTCTAAGCTTCATCCAACTATCTTCTTTACTTCATGCATTGATTAAAATACCAAATTATCTTGTCAAGGACTAACTTATTAAGTGCCCATTGCATGTATTTCCATGATACTTAACTTCATATTGCTCATCAATATCACTAGCTCACCTTGCTATCATTTTTTTCCAAATCCTCTTCATTAATCAAATGATATGAAACTCTATACTATTAGTAAATATCTCTCCAATAAGTCAGGAAATTTCTTACCAATAGGTTTGATATTAATGACAACATAACAATTATTTCAATTGTAATTTCCAACAATATCCCTCTTTCGTATTGATGGCAATACCTTACTAGTTACCATGCAATCCAAAATCTTCAATACTTGTACTATCATTTGCCTCTATGTTTGTAGCTCCCTTTCTTAGTTTTAATCTAATTCACATCCATGCAATCTTAGGATGCATTCTCTATAAGTTCAACACATACTCTTTTTTTGTCATAACTTTAGGCGAGCAACATATGTCTCCCTATTTTCATATCGATCAATCTATATGGATTATCACTCTTCTTGCATAACTCTCTCCTCTTACTGAGAGGAATTGTGACTATCATGCATCCCTCTCTTTATATTTATACTCGTATGGTAACTTGATCACACTAATCTCACTCTCTTTGATAATAATGCCAAAGACATCAACCATTCACATGCATCTCATCTCTTTTCTCTAACATTTATAAAATCATTGTGTCAATATTTTGACTGATATAGAAGTGTCCTTCTATCATATTGCTTCATCGACTCATAGTTTAGTATCTTCCTTTTCACAGCTTAAGGAAACTCCTAAAGTGTGACCTATATCAATCGTAAGATATTTTTTATCATAATAATTTATGTAATGTGCAACATCTCTACATAGCTTGCTTGAGATAGGGGGATGATCCCTAACTTACCCGTAGATGCTGAAAAGAATCCTTAGGTAGTTCCTTTGTGAATATGTTATCTAAATATTCCTTTGTGTTCACAAGTTCCAATCTCACTTCTTTATCTTGGACCAATTCTCTCATGAAATGATACTTGATATTAATATTCTTAGTCTTTGTATGCATCACCGGGTTCTTTGATATACTTGTAGCACTTGTGTTATCAGAATATATTACAACAAGTTTAGTAATAATCTCTTCATTCATTCCTTTCAACAATTGCTTGATCCACGATATTTGAACAATTTTTTGCTGTAACAACATACTCAACCTTTGCATTAGATTGAGAAATATAGTTCTACTTCTTGCTTGTCCTTCAAATCAATCTTCTTCCTAAATAGAAATCTCCCTCATTTCTACTCTTTCGATAATCAATGTTTCCTTCCTAGTCAACATCCGTGTAGATCATCAATTCAAATTTGTCACTTTTCTTGTACCATAAACCATAGTATTCTACTATTTTCAAGTATCTCAATATCCTTCGTACAACCATCACTTGATTTTCTATGGGATTAACAAAGAATCTAGCAAAAATGCCAACTACTAATGCAATGTTAGGTCTTCTATGTACAATATATTGTAGTCTCCAATCATTGACCTATATAATGTTTGATTCCCCTAAGAAAAATCATCATTCTTTGACAACATATGTCCAACCACGATAGGTGTTCCAACTGGACTTGAGTCTTCCATTCCAAAAGTCTTCAAAACTTCCTTGATATAATTGGACTAAGTAATTTTTTTGCATTTATTCATCTAATAAACTTGAAATCCAACAAAGAATTTTATCTCTCCAAACATTAACATCTCAAATTACTTCATTTGATCAACAAATGACTTTCTCAAATTAATCCTTTCCTCCAGATATGATATCATCAACAAAAATTTCAGCTAGTAATATCTTACTTTCAAATTCACTTTTTAGATATAGATTGTTATTGCCATTAGATATTACAAAACTAGTTTTTACCTAATAATTTCATAACCTTTCATACCATGCTTTAGGGGCTTTCTTTAAACCATACAAATATTTGTGTAACTTAATACCATATTCCTTTTTATTGAATTGAAAAATCCTTCAAGTTATTCAATGTCAACTTCTTCCTCTAGAATTCCATTCAAAAATAAGGATTCGACATCCATTTGGTACACTTTGAATCCTTTGTAAGAAACATATGCAAGAAAAGGTCTCACTCCTTCCAAACTTGCAACTAGGGTGAAAGTTTCACATTAGTCAACTCCTTCCTCTTGTGCATATCCCTTACAAACTAGTCTTTCCTTGTTCCTTATGACTTCACCTTTCCCATTCAGCTTGTATTTGAAAACCTACTTAGTTCCAATCACATGCTTATCCTTTGATCTTTGTTTCAATGTCCAACTCTTGTTCTTCTCAATTTTCTCAATTTCTTTATTCATTACCTTGATCCAATCTTCTTCTTTTCATGATTCTTGAATCTTTATCTCCTATGATTTGATCTGGTGCATGATGTCTTCTTACATACTTAACCAATATAGGTTCAAATATTTTTGCTTCTTGCTATTTTTCAATGAATTCTACACGTAAAAATTCTTCAATTGACTCTAGCTACAACTTAGATTCCTCTATGTGATGGTTAACAGTCTCTATCTATTACTTGACTCCTATAGCCTAATGCTCAACAATCTACTGATGCTCACTAGAACTCTTTTATTGAACCTTGATAGTGCCTGACTATTGATGCTCAATAGCCACCTTCTCTAGTTCATGTAAGGTTCTAGGTTCACCTTCATAGATATAGAAAAAAATTCTATAGTATTAATGTTCTTTCTTGCATTCTTCTTCATTTTTATTTGCAAATTCATCAACTCTAACATTTTCACTTTACACAATCTTATTAGTGTTAGAATTTAAACACTTATAAGCTTTTCTTTTAGTGGAATAACCTAGAAATATGCCTTCATCACTTTTTGCATCAATTTTACCTTTTCTTGCTTCTTTCAATAAGTAACACTTGCTTCCAAAGAATCTAAAGTAATTCACATTTGGTGCATATTCATATCAATTTCAAAAGGTGTTTTGTTTGTTCCTTTCTTCAATTGAACTCAGTTGAGAGTGTAGACTAGAGTACTTACAACTTCTCTCCAATACTTCTATAAAATGTTCTTCTCCATGATCAAAGTTCTTGCACAATCCTTAATTTATCTATTCCTTCTTTTAGCTATAGCATTCTATTGTGGAGTCCTTGGTGCACGCATTTGTCTTTTAATTCCTTTGTCATTATGAATTCATCTAATATTAGATGATAAACTCATCTAATATGAGTTCATCTCCTCTATTTAATCTCAAGCATTTTAGACTCTTTCTTGTTTCCATTTCAACTATAGCCAAATACCACTTAAACATTTGAAACACATCAGATTTTTCTTTAGAAAATATCACAATCATCATTCCAAAAAGTTTATTAACAAATAGAATGAAATATTTATCACCATAATAGCTTTGCAGTCCAATAGGACCACATAAGTCAATATGAACCAATTCCAAATTATTGTTAAAAGAATAGATCTTGCTCTTGAAACTAGACTTTGTCATTTTACCTATTTGACATTGTTTTTAGATCACTTTATCATGTTTTCTTAGTGTTGGTAAACCTCTAACTCTTTTCATCTTACTAATACTGAGCAAATTATCAATGTTTACATGACATAACATCTTATACCATAACCAAACATGCTCACATTATGAAAATAAACAAGTATCATTAGATAGGTCTAGATAGAATAGGTTACCTCTTGTTTGTTATCCATTTCAAACTAGTTCACTCGAACCATCATAGATCATTTCCTTCTTGTTCTATAAATCAACTTTGTATCCTGAACTGATCACCTATGCCACACTGAACAAGTTATATTTCAAACCATCAAAGCAATATACATTATCATATTTGGTTTTTTAATTTAGTTTAATTAATCTTTTACCTTTCACATAACAAGGTGCATCATTACCAAACTTAACACTAATTCTATTATAATGTTATAGCTTCTCAAACTTACTTGTATCACTAGTTATATCATGTGAGAAACCAATATCAATTATCCATATATCATTCTTACTCACATGTGAAAACATGTGTTTTTGTCATTTTCATTAGAATTATCTTTCATTGCAACATAAACAACTTCTTCATCATGATAATCAAAATTACTATTAGGACCATCTTGTTCAACAATGTAACAATATTTATTACCTTTATCCTTGTATTCTTTGTATTCTTTGCTACCTTGACTATCTTGATTGTCTCTCCTAAATCTATACTTGAAATATTTCCTTTCCTCTTTGTCATCTTTGTCAGGATATCTTACTACAATGACCAACTTTATTACACGTAAAACAAATAATAGAAAGTTTACCTTTGTATTTTCCTTTTCCTCTAGGTAGTGTAATGACTAATAGTGCTTCAAGATCATCAAGGTCATCATCAGATCCAATGTCACTTTATGCATACTTTTTTTCCTTCTTTTTCTTAGATGTATCAAGGGTTGGTTGTACCTTAAATGTAGACTCAACACTAGTAGTCCAAAATTATTATCAAAATTTGACAATTCAAATGTAGTGAGTTTATTGATTGGACTATCCAAGATTAGATCATTACGAGGTGTAGTTCTTAGTTCTTGAATTGTAGATACCCTAATTTCATAGATAGGAAGAAAAGTCATGATTACCTTACTTATCACACTCTCATTAGATAGATCTCCTCCAATTCCTTTGATAGAATTCATCACTTCTTGATTTGACCAAAATACTATCCAACAGTCTCACCTTCTTTCATTCTCATATCATCAAACTTTCCTCTCAAGATTTTTGCCTTTTCCCTTGATACATTTTTGTCTCCTCTATGAATTGTTTCCAACTTTTCCCACATTTTATTTTCAGTAGTGCATTCCTTTACATCATCAAATTCTGTATAACTCAATGCTGGTGCAAGTTCAATCATCATTTGGTTGTGCTCCTACTTCTATTTCATTTGCTCAACTATCATGGGTCTAGGTACCTCAACGTATTCATTATCAAAGTAGGATGATGTAGAATCTCCATTACTAGATAAGTGCAATCTCATTAGTCTCTTCCATGCTGGGAAGTTCTCCTTGTTCAGCTTATAATTCTCTCTTTTGTACATCTTGATCTTTATCTACAAGTCTTTCAAACATTCCTTACAAGCACAAAATTTTTGATACCAATTTTTATAATGATTAATAATAAATGATAGGGGAATGACTCAATTATCCTTAGGTATAGATGTACTAATTCAACTTTTAACAATCTCAAAAAACTTTGGCCGTATAGCATATCATAAGGAATCCAACTTTTCATGTAATTTTTTGAGTCTCTATTTCTTATATGTGAATACTTCCAGTAAAATAAACTACTATAAAAATAACATGCATAAAAATAACATCCACAAATGTAAATAACACTTGGACACCAGGATTTAATGTGGAAACCCAATTTGAGAAAATCACCAAGTAACGTGTTACCAATTGTTCACTTATTTGAAGTGAGCTTGATTAGAGCCAACCTTGTTAAAGTTTATAAAAAACACTATTAAATGTGACCCTATTAAAGGATGTGATCACCCTATTAGGAGTGGCCTTGGTAGAGGACTTTGGATCATTCCATTAGAATGTCATCTTGATTAAAGGATTTACAAAATGACTATTAGGTCGACCTTGATTAAAGTATTTTGTCTATCATAATGGTTAGAATGTAACAATAGGTTTGATATGTAAAGTACAACTCACTTTGAAAATTAGATCTCCATTCACTCATCTATTGGTTCATTGACTCGCCTCCATTACTAATCTTCTTGGCACCTATTCAAGCAATCACAACTCACCAAACTCTTCACACTTCACCTCTGTTATTCTTCTCTTCATAACTTCTTCTTAAGATTTCCAATCAACAATGAACCAACTTTAGAAAAAAATCTCTTATGCCTCCTTAAATAGGTAGTTTCAATTTTTTCCACTTAAACATCACCATGGATCTTAAGATTAGGTTAGATTCATCGAATCTATTGATTATTTTGTTCTCCTTCTCCTTCTAGAAAAGTGTGATAAGATCCTTGTTTTTTATGGCATAATTTTAATTATAAAATTTAATTTTTTTTTAAAATGTGGAGGAGAGAGAAAGTACAAAAATTAGAAGAAAAAATAAAAAATAAATAAAAATGGAGAAAAGAGGGGAAAAGGCATTTAATAGGTGGCATTATTAAATGTAACTTGTGGCTTGAGGGTTTATTTAATGTGACATTTTATTTAATGTAACTTGCTAGGCTGACTTGTGGCTTAGTTGGGAATAAGTAGGGTGTCTTGTGGAGTCTTTTAAGCATTCATTTAGTGGAATGAGTCATAGAGAGTGTGGGATTCAACTTGGAGAACAACATGGAATATGGAGTAGTTGAGTGAGAAAATATTTTGAGAGTGTGTGCACAAAACTTGGATCTTGGATAAAGTTTGAGAAGGGCTAGTAGCTAAAGCTTGGGAAACATGGAGATTTCTTGGTGGGCTTGTGAGCACAAGTTTACATCTTCCTTGGAGGTTTCTACCAGCGTGTGGCTCTAGACTAGCTATTATTTGGGTTGGATCTTGAGGGGTCTTGCATAAGTGTTATTATAATTTCTTTTATATTTGGCCTTAACTAAGAAGGCCTTATATCTCAACACATTGTATGTAAACAATTATTTTATGAATAAAGTATTGTGAATTGGTATCAGATCTTGCATTATTGTTGCATTTGCACTATATGGTTATTCATTGGGGGCTACAAAATCTCCTTTGGGGATTCTCCTACCTTGCACTACGCTAGATGGTATCAAAATGAAGGTTTTTCTTGAGTGTGTAGATAGATCACTAAAGTTGAGGTAGTTTACACTAGGACCTTGGGTTGGAGAAGTTGATCTGATAGATCAATGGATACTAAGATGGAAGGTAGATCTTGTTGGAGCATTATTGTAGATAGTTTGTGTGATGTGATGTTGTAGATCTGTGTTCCTAGACTTGTGATTTATTCCTAGTTGTTCATGTGAGGTGGCAGGTTGTGATCTGACTTGTAAAGAATTAGGGTTTTTTACAAGGTGTATGGGGTTGTAGAGGGTTTTCAAAGATCTCAAAAGATGCTTTTGAGAAGATTGGACCCTAGGTTGATTGAGAATATCTATAATATAGTGGAGACAAGGATTAATGAGATGATTGTTTGGGTGGATGTTGTTGTAGATGTTGCTTTTTCTAAAATATTTGAGAAATAGAAGAACAAAGTTGTATGCTACTAGAGTTGGAGTCTACCAATCCAGAAGATAGTTGTTTGGCCAGTTAAGGGACTTGTTGGATAGAGAAGATGGCATAACAAGGTCAAGGTGGAAGAGGTTGGTTTTGTTGATCAATTTGTAGAGTCTAATAAAAAACCTATAGAGAAACTTGAAGTTATTGCTAAGGATATTCATAAGCTTGTTGATGATGTGATGAAGACTTATTTTCATGATCAGTTGGTTGTATCTAGCATGGAAATTATAAAGCACTTGGTCATGGATAATTAGGTTGTTGTGGATGTGGAGTTCAATTTTTTTCGTGTAGATTCACTGGTTGCTGATGTGGTTAAGGATCTACATGAGACTATCGATAGGTATGTTCTTGATTTTATTGTGGTTGGCATGGATGAGGATTTATTGTGAAGCATTATGTTCAATTTGTTCTTAGGAGCGATCATGTTGTTATGATTCATTTGATTTTGATATTTGAGTGGATTAAGCATAGATGGTTGATGTACAAATTTGTTCTCTTGTCCTTTGATGGATTAGAAGCCTTTGGTGAAGATAAAGATTTTTTTTGGCATCTAAGTGTGGGACACACTTTTCTATCTACCTTGGGAGTCTGATGCAAGAGCATTTTGGGGGCATAAGTTTTAAATTTAAAAAAAAAATGTGGAGGAGAGAGGAAGTGACAAAAATTAGAAGAAAAAATAAAAATAAAAATGGAGAAAAGAGGGAAATAAGCATTTAATAGGTGGCATTATTAAATGTAACTTGTGGCTTGAGGGTTTATTTAATGTGAGGTTTTGTTTAATGTAACTTGCTAGGCTGACTTGTGGCTTATGCTTATATTTAATGTAAGGGTTTATTTTAATTTATAACGGGCTTGATCAACTTGTGGCTTAGTTGGGTATAAGTAGGGGGTCTTGTGGAGCCTTTTAAGCATTCATTTAGTAGAGTGAGTCATAGAGAGTGTGGGATCCAACTTGGAGAAGAGCATAGAAGATGGAGTAGTTGAGTGAGCAAAGTTTTCTAGAGTGTGTGGACAGAGCACCAAATGTGAGGTAGTTTATACTTAGATCTTGGATAAAGTTTGAGAAGGGCTAGTAGTTGAGGCTTGGGAAACAAGGACATTGCTTACTAGTGGACTTTCAAGAACAAGTTTAGATCTTCCTTGGAGATCTCTACTAGAATGTGGATTTGGACTAGGTAGCATTTGGGTTGGATCTTGAGGGATCTTGTAGAATTTTTATTGTAATTGCTTATGTATTTGGCCATAACTAGAAAGGCCCTACATCCTATCACACTGCATGTAAACAATTATTTTATGAATAAAGTGTTGTGAATTGGTATCGGATCTTGCATTATTGTTGTGTTTCCATTCTGTGGTTATTTGATGGGGGCTAGGAAATATCCTTTAGGGATTCTCCTTCCTTGCACTATGTCAATAATAAACTCTCCTCATACATTAAATATGCCATCTCATCAATCCTTATCTTCTACACACTTTTACTAATCCAAAATTCCAAAATTTTCTACCTCAAATTCAATTCTTTCACAAACTATAACTTTTATTATCCCTCATCAGTCATTATTTTCTTCTACTTGGTCATCAGTGTGTAGCATGACATATACTATTCTATCTCACTTGGCCATTACTATACTCCATCACTACTAGCACTTCTTCATATATTTTCTCAGCAATAACTATTACTTACCTTGGCTATTTCATTTCGCTTCTACTTAAGTTCCTTAATCTTCTATTTGAGCTCTTTTATTGACCAACTAATACTGATACTCAATCAATCTTATCCTTTTGTCTTGTTCCAACTCTATTCTTCATCCAACTATCTTGTTCACTTTATGTATTCATTGAACAACAAATTATTTTGTAAGAACTAACTTATCAAGTGCCAATTGTATTTCCATGATACTTAACTTCATATCACTCATCAACATCACTAGCTCACCATATTATCCCTTTTTTTTCCTATCCTCTTCATTAATTATATGATCTGGAACTCTACACTATTAAAAAATGTCTCTCCAGTAAGTTAGACAATATCTTACCAGTAGGTTTGACATCAATGGCAACGTAACAATTTGTTCCAATTGTAGTTTCCAACATTTTATACTAGACATATCTTATACCATCAAACTGATTTTATAAATGAATACCACATAAATAATTTTGAGTTTTATGCCTCTCCTATTATGTATTTATTTGTTTTGAAGTAAATGGAACAAGTTATTTACAAAAAAAATCATTGTATCTTTGTGATGTATGTACCAGTTTCAATTCTTAAATTCAAGGAATTAATTAAAATGTATAAAAAATCAGAGTGCAAATGCATAAAGTATATTATAAGATTTGATAAGTAGGATATAATTGAAAAATTAAGGATTTATTTCTAGTAATGTGAATAGGGTTTCAGTATTTAGATTTTTTTGGGGATATAAGTATGGGTGTTATGAGTGACTCTATTGTTCATATTAGAGTAACAAAGTATTTTCTTATTAATCAAATCATACTGATTTAATTATTAAGTCACTTATTATATCTAGTTTACTTAAGTTGAACTTTGGGCATATAATAATTAATTCTTTTATTAATTATTATCATGCAACCTAGGTTAGTTACCTATTAGGGTTTTGATCTCCTTTTATAATGATTGATCTTTTTGTAATTTAATTCACTTTTGATAATAGCAATATCATTTTTGCTCGTCAAGAATGTCTCATCTATGGTTTTGGCAATTGCAGCCTTCATAAATTTTTCTTCTCTTTTTCTCTAATAGGTGTTTGCATGTAGGTGATTCTTGGGAGTTGTGGAGCTGATCTTTCATCAACTTCAACATGGTATTAGAGCTTCATATATTCATGCCTCTATTTTTTTTATGAGAGGTTTCGCTTAGCTTTCAAATCTATGCTTTTTCTTTCAAAGGGTTTCATTTTTTAGAGTTATTTTGTATTGAATCTGGGGGGTCACTTTGAGCCCAAATGGACATCACTGTTGAGCTCAAAGAACCCAAAAAATCCCATTTTCATATAACATTTGTCCAATTTGGACATAGTTGAAATTTGAGGCAAAACAATATTGCTCTCAAATTGGGGACATTTCCCAAGGTAATGATTTTGTGAATTTTGGAATGAAAATCAAGACTTTTTTGGCATGAAAATTGAGATTTTTCTTGAAAATCAAGATTTTTGGCACAAAATTTTAGATTTTTTTACATAGAAATTAATATTTTTTGCATGTAAATTGAGATTTTTGTCATAAACATCAAGATTTTTGGTATGCAATTCAGTGCACTTTACATAAAAAGTAATACAATTTGGCACAAATTCTGAGGTAATTTTTAGTACTATTAGACACACTTCTTGATGCATTTTGGCATAGATCTGGAGGCACTAACTTTTCCCCTTCAAGCACTTTTTTGACTTATCTGTGGTTTTTTGGTTGTAACTTGCTTATCCTGACTCCATTTTTCACAAATGAGATATCACCAGAAATATAGTTTGGAGCCCATCTGGATGGTGCAATTTATTTGGACTTTTGATGTTGTTTGATTGCCAATTTATTAGTCAAATTTAGAGGTTCTATTTTGCACTCTAGGAGACATATCTTGAGACATTCTATTTTCCAAATTTTGGTTGAGGCACGTCCCATTTAGTTTTTTGCTTTTTCTCATTCTGGTGGATATGTTAGTTCGTTTAGGTCCAGAGATCAATTTTTTTGTTTTAGATGTTTTTTCATGGGTTGTACTATCTATTGTATCAGCCTCATGTGTCTTTTGATATTTTTTGACATCCTTTTGTAGAATTTTTACAAACACACTGATGAGATAGAGTGTCAGTCTATTGCATTTCGAGATCTTGCACATCTTTGTATTTTTTTGTACACACACTATATTGTAAATTGCCTTGGAAGGTTTCATGTTGGCCATATTCACCATATTCCTTTGTCAATTTAGTGTTCCTTCCATGACATTAGCCTCATGACGTGTCGATGACATGTGCCATTATAGGTGCTTTTATTTTTGCACTCTCAATGTTCCTAGTTCTTCTTTCTATAGGAGATATTGCATTTAGTTTTAGTGTTCATGTCTTACCTCTTAGTATTATAGGGGGTTTATGTTGGTTCTATTTCTTTCTTTTTTCGATGGAGTGAGCTATGTATTCAGTATTCGATCCTATGTACTAGGCACAATTGAGTGGCTTGATACCAATGCCTTTCAGTGAGATGGATCATTTACCATATAGACATTATTTCATTCCTATTTTTGGAGGCCATGAAGATACCTTCCATCATCAATAAATCAACTCTTCAAACTTATTCTTCTCTACCTAGTCATGTTCTATACTACACAGGTTCTTCAGATCAATAGTTTGGCAATGTTTGTAGCTTCATGCTTTAGTGGTGTTCTTCATGATCATCCTTTTGTTCCAATCTTTTGGAACATTCATTCCATCTCTTTTTGGAGTAGGGTTTTTCCCATGCAATTTTCTCTATTTCTCCTCTTTTTACAGATTTGGTGTGCTTGGGTACCTCATCAAGCTTTTGTTGCCGAGACCCAAATTTCCTTTTAGTAATAGTTTCTAGGTTTTAGCTACTCCCTAAGAATATCTTAAGGGGGTGTTAGATTAATATATAATTTTTTATTAATTAAAAAATATTTATTTAATTATTAAGTCACTTATTATCTCTAGCTTACTTACCCTAAACATTGGGCATATAATACTTAATTCTTTTATTAATTATTATCATGCAACCTAGGTTAGTTACCTGTTAGGGTTTTGATCTCATTTTATAAGTGTAAGAATCTGGTATAGCTTTAATACCATGTAAGAATTTTACTAAGGAAAGAATAAAATTACAAGATCTAGAAGCTCAAGAGGTAACAAAGAGAGACAATCTATGATCAAATGGGAATGGATATCAGATGATTGGATAAATACATCAAATAAGTGCCTTGTATATAAAGGCAACTGATATGACTAGGAGTCAGCAAAGAGATAAGCATACCAACTAGGTGCATGTCCACCAAGAGTGGATTATCCTCCATTGTGCATGAATGTACGTGCAATAATGAGAGGATACGAATGTAAAGGTGTATCTCATAAAGAGATGTAGTAGACAACATGTGCTCAATTGGAGTGCAAACTAATGTGTTGTCAACATAACAACTGATATGAATATGCAAACTCCTAGGTGTCTACATGAAAACTAATTTGAATATGGATTAAAATAAGTAAACTTAAGTAAAGTGTAAATAGTAAATACTTATTTACACCCCCCCCCCCCCCCACCAAGTACAACTTAGGCAAATGTACTTATGTTGACAAATGCTATATAATACTGCAAGATGGGTCCTGGCTACTAGGCCATCTTAGGTACCCATGTAAAATATGAAAGTGCAAAAGATAGATGCATTGAAATCTCTCATAAAGTGGAGAAAGAGGGTAAACCACATGGGAAAACCCCCCCCTCCAAAAAGAGAGATAAGTACAATAAAAGAAAATGAGAGAGAAGAAGACCTCATGTGAGGAAAAGATCCTTCCACAAGAGAGAAGAAGAGGAAGATAGACCAAGTAACCTCTAGTCAATGTAGAATGTACACCTATGGTAGATTTGCAAGGATCAATGTAGAAACTCCTCCATGAGTGTAGAACAAAATTCCTACCCTTAGGAAGAAACAAAACCAAGGGTGTATCTATGAAGCCTCTCCCATCTATAGGAAGAAACCTCAAAATGTATGAAATCTTTGAAACTTGCTCATATGTCCCCATGTCAATATTGAAAGGTGCCTCCTCCAAATCATTTTTACTATGCCACTTTGTTGAAAAAGAAAAATTAGGCTCAACTGACGATGAATGTAGAACATGTACCAAAGACTCAAATATCTCCTCTAAAAATAAAGTAACCTCCTCCTACTATTGTATCAAAGGATCTACCATCATGTTAACCTCGAAAGACTGATCAAGTAGAGAATGAAGGTGAGGTTCAGAGTGTTCCATCATGAAAAATAAAGAAGGATCATATTCACCAAAGAGAAGATGAATTTCATCAATAGTGTCTCCCAAATCTGCAATGTAGGACTCCACAAACAAACTGGAAATGTCTATCAAGTAGTCATCCCATGGAACTGTGTCTAGAAGACAACAAATATCCTACTACACTGAATCACTTGAATCCATGGTTATGTGAATACAACTACCATCAGCAATAATAGTAGATGGAATATTAGTAGGAGGAGAAGAAATGGAAGGCTCAAGAACTTGATCATATGTGAGAACACCTAAGTTCAAGCAGCTAAAGTTCTCATAGTTTGAATCAAAAGTAGAAGTGTGATCAAAATTTGTTGAAGAATCTTCTGAGAAATCACTATCATCATCATGAGAAATATATGAGAAGTATTATAGCCTAGATGTGTGATCAACCACCCCTGTAGCAGTGAATTGTCTAGTCTCTAAGTCTTTGATAAAAACTAAATTAGGTGTGAGTTCCAAAGCCCTTCCTCTATCTCCATGAGTGAGCTGATAGATGAAAAGAAGATTATGACTTAGGTGAGGTACACACAACACATCTTTGAAGTATCCCTCCCCTTTATCGATATTTTCTTTCCTAACAACATTCATGTAAGTACGATTTCCCATCAAAATAGGTGGAGTATTACAAGGATAAAATGATAAAAACATAGACTGTGAAGATGTCATATGATGAGAAGCCCCTGAATCTCAAAGTCATCTCCCTGAATCTTGAATTGAAGTAGCTACCAAGGCTTGACCTTTGCCCATGTGATCTTTTCCTTTATCAAAATCTAAATGTGAAGAAGAGAATGAAGTGGTCATTCTTGATGGTACACTAATTTGATTCTTCTTAAGAAGATTCTTGAGTTCATCTATCTCCTTATAACAATTATGTTCTTCATGTCCATTTTTCTTGCAATATGCAAAGTAAGAAACTAATTGGACAATTTTCCCTTATTGTTGGAGTTTTCTTGTGGTGAGGAGGTTGATTGTTCTTTCTCTTGTTGTGAATTTTGTCACCATGATTTTTTCTTCTTTTTAGACCCTTTTCCTTGATTCCCTTTACTAGTCACCAATGCTTTGGACTTTGAAGACTTGAGAATTCCCATGCTCATTAAATTTTATTGTTCTAGCATCAATATTTTTGTGAAGGAATAAAATAAATACATGGTGTAGGAAGAACCTAAGGTCAACTTATGAGTGTTGAAGCTGGAAACAAAAAAATGATACATACTCTGGAGGAAGTTTTCTCATCAAATTATAGATCAATTTTTCATCCTCTACAGTAATTCCACAATCCTTAACCATTGACCTTAGCTCATGTGTCTTGGTGATATAGTCTTGAATTTTGTCAAACTCCTTTGAATCTAATGACATGAGATTTTCATCAAGTTCAAAACCCCTAGCTTTGTCTACTTTTGCATACAAGTTAGCAAACTTATCCCATGCTTCCTTTACTATTTTACAATTATCAATATGGAAGATGAGATCTTCATGTACACACTTCCTCAAAGTACCAATAGGAACCTTATTGTTATTATTCCATTAATTTAGTTTATCAGAATTAGATGGTACAACCATGGTTCCATCAACATATTCAATTATACCTTTTTCCATCGTTTTACTCCATGCTCTAATTTTCCATGTAGCATAATTATGTGAAGTTAAAAGTAGAAACCTAGGAAAACCCATGATGAAAAATAAAGAAACATAAGGGAAAGAGAAGTACACACACTCAAGACACCCCCCCCCAAATCACTCAATCAAAGAACCCCCCAAAATAGATGATTTTGGCAATTTATACTTAGTGCATATATAGATACCACTAGTCGAAATGAACCAAAGTGGACTTCTAATTTTGATAGTTACAACAACAAATATGAAGCTATATTAGACTCAACAAGATAAGACACAAGGCCTCTCAAGGATCTAATTAATTACAAGTGCCAAAATAGCCAAAAATGACCAAATGCTTAAAGTACTATGTCTACTCAGAATTACTCTAAACTGATACCAAAATCTGGAAAGTAGACAAAAAATTATGCACTTTCAAAAAAATAGCTCTTGAATATCTATCTAGATGAGCTTGAACTAAGCCTTTGAAGTTACAAAAATTAGGATTTGTGATTTTTAGAAAAAATTAGGAATAGGGATTGTAAACAACATGCAACAATGTGTAGATCACAAAATTCTACCCCAAAACAAAAAAAAAAAATTGCTCAAAAAAAGGAGTCTGTATGAGGGAGACATTGCTATTTGAAAATCACCTCTGTAATTATTTTTCTTGAAGTTTCGTTGTCACACCTCCAAAAAAAAGGTTCTAGATGTCACCTCAGATGTTTGATTTTGATGAAAATAAGTTGATTTAGGGTTTTTTGACCTTCTGAATGTGATGCCAACATCTAATTTGCACTAGCAAGCTCCAATCTTGACCTGCAAAAAAAATCTCTCCAATGGCTATGTAATAAAACTCCTATGGCTCTAATACCATGTAAGAATTTGCCTAAGGAAAGAATTAAATTCCAAGATCTAGAAGCTCAAGAGAGACAAGCTATGATCAAATGAGAATGTATATCAGATGATTGGATAAATACATCATAGAAATGCCTTATATATAAAGGCAACTGATATGACTAGGAGTCAGTAAAGAGATAAGCATATCCATTGTGCATGAAAGTATGTACAACAATGAGAGGATAAGAATATAAATGTGTATCTCACAAAGAGATGTAATAGACAACATGTACTCAATTCCAGTGCAAACTATTGTGTTGGCAACATGACAACTAATATGAATATGCAAATTCCTAGGTGTCTACATGACAACTAATATGAATATGCATTAACCTTAGTAAACTTAAGTAAAGTGTAAAAAGTAAATACTTATTTACACCAACAACAAGGATTGATCTCTTCGTAATTTAATTCACTTTTGATAATAGAAATATCTTTTCTACTCATCAAGAATGTCTCATCTAGGGATCTAACAGTTCCAGCCTTCATAGCTTTTCCTTCTCCCTTTCATGATAGGTGTTTTCATGTAGGTGATTCTTGGGAGTTATGGGGTTGATCTTTCATCAACTTCAACAGTCTGATTCAATGATCTTGTTATCAGTTCTATCAATATTTTCATTTTTTTTAAATAACAAGGTCCAATTTTATAAATAGTTATTTTTAATAGAATTAGTGATTTGAGTCTCTTACTCCACTTTTAAGATTTGTTATGTTGATGGCTGGCTACTATCTAACATTTTCATTATGTGTATAGGGTTTAATGAGACATGTTTTATAAATGGAACAAGAAGATGTAGATAAAATAATATGAATTTCATTAATTAAGGTTACATGTATACCCAACGTGATGTTGCAGAGCCATAAGCGAAGAAGGATTAACATTAAGAGCCTAGTTAGTTGATCCAAGTCTATTTGAATTATCAATCATAGGAGATAGCTACTTCTTAATATTTTCAATAGGTAGCTTAGTAACAACTTTCCATGTGTAAACTTTGTTAAATCAGAAGCCAACAAAATTCATGTTCAAATTGGTGAGCCTAGAGAGGAAAATAGAATACAGAGGCAATGTAAGTAGCAGAGTAATGACAAAATGAAGAACAAGAAATGAGATTTGTTTGGTTTCACAGTTTGAAACTAAGAATACTAATGAAGAATGGAAAGATGAATCAGACATTAATGCTATAAAGGAAGATCTTGAATAGCTTGAAAAGAAAAACATATGGGAATTAGTCCCTAGTGTTGGAGACTATAATTAAAAAAATTATTATATTGTCATTGATGTCAAACCTATTGGTGAGACAATTTACCATCTGATCAAAGTGTCATATCTATTTGATTGATGAAGAGGATTTAAAAAGTTTTTCATAAAAAAGAATCTAGAGGATAGTTTAAGTTATAAAGAGGAAACTACAAATGGACATTTGATTAGTTGGAGTTTGACAAGATAGATTGAATGTTTAAATCATGTTACAAGTGGAGAAGACAATAATTCTCAAGTCTTGAAAGTGTTAACAAAGATAAATCAAATGCATATGCTTGATCAAGCAACAGAGCATAAGACTAAATAATTTTGATGTACATGCCCAATGATGCTAGTGTCAATCAAGCCATAGTAAGTGCCAAGAACAATTAGTGTTGGCTAAGCATCCGTATCAACCAAGTGATAGTGCATGTTCCAAGAAAGAAATTTAGTAGTAACTGAGTAATTCAGTGATGACTGAGTGTCAGAACACAGTGTTGGACAAGGAGCAACATTTTAACTATTTATGAGAAATCATAATTTCTAGCCAACTAAGTTAATTTATTGGAATATCAAAAGCATGTTGAAGATAAGGATCAATGAGTTGGATTATTTAATATGAGGAGAGGATTAGGTAAATGACCTAAGGATTGGATAAGTTTCTACAAAAGAACAGGAAAAACAAGATGACGATCAAATTCATTGTATGTGAAGAATATGATCATAAACTATAAGCTCTAAGGTGATTTTTAAGCAAAAAAAGATCAGAATTACCTATTTAAGGAGGTACAAGTGAAAAATTTCAAAGAGTTCCAAAGAAATATTCCAGACACTTTGAAAGATTGGAGTAATTGCTGATGTTATTAACTGGAAAATCTTAGTAGAAGGCCGAGATGAGTTGAGAAGAAGTGAAGTGTGATTTCTTGAAGGGTTTCCAAGTAAATAAAGACTAAGATGATAATGGAGGCTAGAGAATGAATCAATTTATGAGTTGAACAAATATTTATACATGTAAAGTGTGTTGTACTTAATATATCAAAACCTCATTGTTACTTTCTAACCATTGTAAACACTATCCGAAATCCTTTAATCAAGGTTTACCTAATAGTAATATGTAAATCCTCTAACATGGTGAAAATCTAGGGGAATGATCTAAATTCCTCTAACAAGGCCACTCCTAATAGGGTGATTAAATTATTTAACAAGGTCACATTTATCAATATTTTTTGTAACCTTTAACAAGGTTGCTCCTAACAGAGCTCACTTCAGAAGAGTGAAAATTAGAGACATGTTATTGGTGTTTTTTCCTAAATTGGTTTTCCACATTAAATTGTAGTGTCAAACTTATGTGGATGTTTTCTATGGTGTTTTACTGATTAATGTTTACATTATGTACATCTATTACATTTAGGACAATGCACAAGTAGTTGATGTTGTAATAGTTAATTATAGAGACCAACCTATGGAATGATAAGATCTAAAATTGTTTAAGTGTTTGTTTTTGAACTGGTACATCTAGACCTTGGATAAATGATTCACCCCCCTCCCCTTTGATTTATTCTAAATATTCAAACAATTGGTATCAGATCATTGGTGCTTGTAGAGAGAAGTTTGAATGTACTGAAAGCTAAAGATCATGATGTAAAAATAGGAGGTACCAAAGTTGAACAAAGAGAATTTATCTACATTGAAAATGTTGATGAGACTACATATAATTGGTATTGGTGATGTTGCATTGATGTTTCTGGACAATACATATGTGAATATAATAAGAGTCCCTCTAACTGCTTAACAATTGAAAGAAAAGAAAGAACACAATCAACCAGTGTTGGAGATTGCTTTAGTCCTAAGCTATGCTAAGTTTGATGACATAAAAGAGTGAAAGAATGGATAAGAATTGTGGGGTAAAATGAGGACCATATATGGAGGAGATGATAATGTCTTGAGAGCTAAATTAGAAAATCTGAGAGGAAAGTTTGATGAAATGAGAATGACAAAAGGTGAGAACATAGTTCAGTATTGTGCAAGAATCAAAGAGGTAATAAATGCTATTATATGTGCCAATGGAAAGATTAAGGATGAAACATTAATAAAAAAGGTATTGATAAATCTACTTCCTATATATGATCTTAGGGTTTTTGCAATACAAGAACTTAGATTTACACTAGGTATTGACCTAACTCTAGAAGGTGTAATTGGTAGGCTTACTATTTTTGAGATGTGTAATTATGATAATCACACTCCTTCTACTATTGAATATGATTTTAAATCACAACTGGTTCTTAGTAAGAAAGGAAAATGAGAACATGTGAAAAGTGATAGTGATACTTATGTTGATGAACTTGATGAACTTTAGGCACTGATGGCTAGAAGACTTAGAAGAGGAAAAGGAAAATACGAAGGTATACTTCCTATAATCTATTTTTCATGCAATAGTTTGGTCTATTTCTTCTAGATTTCCTAAAAGAGAAGACAAGGATGAGAGAAGGGAATGCAAGTACAAAGGGAGAAGATATGACCGAGACTATAAGAAGAATAATAACTACAAAGTCAATGGTAAGAAATATTGTTATATTGTTGAAGAAGAAACTGATAATGAATCTAAAAGTAATGATGAAGAAGTTGTCTATGTTTCTATGAAAGAAGATTGTAATGAAGATGAGAAAAATGCATTAATCTCTTATGTGAATAAAAGTGATAGATGGATAATTGATATTGTTTTTTGAAATCACATGACTAGTGATGGAAGTAAATTTGAGAATATTGGACCATACAAGGGTAGCTATGTTAAATTTGGTAATGATGTTCCATGTCTTGTAAAAGGTAAAGGATCAATACAACTGACTAATAAGATCAAATGTGATAATTTTTATTGGGTTGAAAGACTTAACTATAATTTGTTGAGCGTTTCACAGTTAAACAAATTAGGTTACAGAGTTGAATTCCATCACAGAAAAGCAAAAATTATTTCATGCTCATGGTAAACTAATTGGAAGTGGTGATCAAACAAGAGGTAACTTGTTCTATCTAGATTTATTTGATGTGAGATGCCTATTTGCAAAAAATGAAGATATTTGGTTATGGCACAAGAGGTTATGTGATGTAAATTTTGACTATTTGGTTAGCATTGGTAAAATGAAAACAGTAAGAGGTTTTCAAAAACTAAAGAAACCTAACAATGCTATGTGTAAACAATGTCAACTGGGAAAAATGACAAAGTCTAGTTTCAAGAGAAAAATATATTCATCTGATTATATTTTGGAATTGGTTCATACTGACTTGTGTGGACCTATTGGTGTTCAAAGCTATTGTGGAGAGAAATATTTTATTCTATTTGTTGAGTATTACTCTAGAATGATGACTGTGATATTTCTTAAAGAAAAATATGATGCTTTTTAGTTATTGAAGTGGTATTTGGCCATAGTTGAAAAGGAGATATGGAAGAGTTTGAAGTGCTTGTGATCTGACAAAGATGGTGAATTCATTTACATCGAGTTCAACATATTCTACAATGACAGAGGAATCAAATGATAGATGTCAACACCCAGGACCCCTCTTCAAAATGGAATAGCTTAAACAAGAAATAAGTCAATCATGGATTGTGCTAGAACATTGAAGATGGAGAAAAATGGTCAAAAAAATCTTGGACAAAATTTGTAAGTACATCTATTTATACCTTGAATAGAGTACAAGTCAATAAAGTTGATGGATATATAGAGAAGAATGAATTTGAATGCAAGAAAGAACCTAAGAATTATAATTCATTCACATATGTGAATGATAGTGTTCCTAATAGTCCACCTAAATAAGAGAACAAAGCTATAGATCCTTAGAAGACTTGGAATGTCAAGTTGCAATAGCCAGTTGCTGAGTAGTAGACTGTGGGTGCCGAGAAATAGGTAAATGATGCCAACTCACAAATTGATGAAGTTGAACATCAGGAAGGCAATGCCAAATATGTTTTATATGAACCTAAATTTGAACAAGAGAGAAAAAATGAGCTATGGGACTTGAACTATGAGGTTGAATCTCTAGAGAAGGTTGAATTCCTTTACTATCAGGATGCACCTAACTACTCTTGGAGAGGAAAAGGGAGAAGGAGATGCAAGAATAAAACTACCTAATCTATCTAAGGGGGTGATGCACCAAAATAAAGTGTTCAAACCAATGTTTTCCCATACATGCTCACTTGTACTATTATGACATCAAAGATATATAGATTTAGACTTGCTTAAATCCAACAATCACATGTAGATTAGGCAATCAAAATGAATTACACAAGGAAAAAAAGATTTCACTTCCATATCATTCTTAGGTCAAAAGAGATACAATCGTGCAAATTGCAGATAGCCATAAAAATTTGAAGAGGCAAATAGATATTGCATAGTCATTAATGAATGAAGGAGATAAGGTATAATGTAATTAGGTCCAAAGGAAAAGGAGATTTACAGTGAACTTGTAGAGCAATATAAGAGAAACAAAGAAGAGTCAACCCTAAGAAAGAATTACAACTTTGCTTTTATAGTTCAAGAATAACTGAGATGTTTCTAATTCAAGTTACTTCACAACCACTATCATTATGTGCTCAAAGAACAATCAAGATGATCTAAATAATAGATCTAATCAGGTACACTTGTAGAGATGTGAAAATCATGGAAACTTTGATTGGAGTAAACCCTAAAGTGATGGAAATGATGCCAATCAATGCTAGAACCCTCAAAATAGATAATCAAGTAGTGAAAGGGATGCCCTTGCATCATTTTTAATGAAGCAATAACTCTAGAGTGGTTGGATTGATCAAAAGATTGGATTGCGCAAGAAAACCCTATCTTTTCCTTCATTTTTTGACTTGCTAGATAATCAAAATCAATATTCAAATAGGTTCAACAACCAGAAAGAGACAAATGGACCAATAATATTATTTTATTTTGCCACCCTGTGAGGTCTTTGCAAGTTTGACCACTATATCACCTTGATTGTGCTACAATTCAAAATTTAACTATAATGGATTACAACATTTTTAACCATAACCACAATATGGTTAGCATTGTTTCCTTCAAATTGGGACCATTGTGTACATGTGACAAATCCTCACTATGTTGCCATAACTAAAGATCGATCATTTTCCCATAGTGACATAACAAGAGACTTTGATCTACCACCATATGATAGCCTTGAAATTTGTTAGCCCTATCAGAGCATCAACCAATTAAAAATATGAACCTAGACCAGCTCATTTGACACCCTATCCACTTCACCAATGGCCCACAAAAGAAACAGGACCCACTTGCTAGATGGCAGTGAGGTGTTGTCCTACATTACTTAAAGTCCTCGCATCTTAAGAGAGGATAAAATTGCCCTTTATTGATCATGGGAGATCAGATGATGAAAAATTTGAACCAACTAATGAATGCACTAACCAAGGAAAGGGGACCCATGGTGCTACGTGGAAATTCATCACTTTCTCACTATGACAAAAGAGACTACAGTTTCTAACAGCAACATAATGATAGCCATTGATTCATCTTGATCTGATAGTGGATGAAACACGAGCCCACAAAGAAAATAAATCATGCAAAATAGTTAGGAAATGACACAACCTAAGGTCTAAAAGATTATTTTTGCATGCCCTAATATTTGAATATATGAATTTTACTTAGGTTCAAATTTGAATATGTCAATTTTGGTGGGAAGACAAAAATGACCAACAAATTTGGAGACTCAAGGAGAAAGCAAGCCAGCTAGGCATAGACCAATAGCCTGTGCATCCATTAGGCAATAGAGTTATAGAAGTCATGAAGATCCTCCCAAGAAAACCCTAAAATCATAGAAAACATACCCAATAACTTCAAAACTGCCTTTCTACAACTGAATCTAGGAACCCAAACTCTTTGCAACCTCTGCAAAAAAACACATGTGCTCGTGCACTTCTTGGAAACTATGAAACAATAGGAAGCAAACTAATCTACTATGTACATGAAAATTTTAACTTTCATTAGAAGTAGGGCTTGAGATATATTTCATTGACTGGAATAAGCAAAATTTCACCATTAGGCTTGCTTAACTAGAAAGCATTAACTTGCTTGCAACTAATAATCACATAGGGACACTACTACATTTAACATCATTTTTTGGCCAAAAATTTTGACCATCAACTAAATAAATTTAGGGTGGTCAAAATGTAAAGGAAAAAATTTCATTTTTTTACATATAAGACCTGTGTTGGTTGAAATTTTGACCAACATAGGGCTTATACATCCACAAAGTTCAAAAAACATTTGCCCGATTACATTTTTTGTGCCTAGTTTCATTTTATGTTTTTGGAGCATTTTCGCATGGTTATCTTTGCATTTTTGCATGGTTTTCTCTGAGCCCAGTTTCATTTCAGGTTTTCTCCACCCACTTGATTAATGATGCCTGCTAGCCCTGGGAATAATATGAAAGGGTCCCCTGCATTTGCATCAATATAGGGGGGGAGGAATAGTAGTTCAAAACTCTCAATATTGTCTTTCTTTCATTCTTCCTGATGTGCTCAACTTCAAAAGCTCTTCCATTCATGACCTCCAATCACACCTGCATCTTTGGTGGTCGAGGAGAGGGATTTCTCTTCAAGCATATTTCCATAGGTACATGTGTATTTTTTTTGTAGTTTTTTTATGATAATATTGAAGATGGAAGTGAATACTATTACTATCATTATTATTTTTTATGCCAAAGTTCAGCCATTGTTGCATAATATAAATGGGAGAGTCTCCGCTCAAGTGTTTTTTCTCAGTGATGTTTTGATGATAAGTGTTAAAAAGAGTCTAGTTGCAAAAAGAATGTAATGTACTTGTTGTTTCATTTTATTGAAAGTGTGTAGATGCAGATTTATCATTTGGAATGTTGGTCAATGGTGGGGATGAGTAAATGGAAAATTGGTAGCTTTGTCAGCTCTCAATTTGGCATTATAAGGGGTATGGTTGATGGCTTTTGGTTCTCAAACTAGCTTCAATGGTGTTCTTGATGGATTTTGCCTTGGGTGAATGGCTTTGATGTAAAACTTGCTCTCAAAATGGCATTATAACTTTAGCTTGTATCATTTAGACAACAATTTCATATTCAAAAAAAGAACAAAAAGAAAAAAAATTGAGTGTGTTTCTCTCTTCAACTCTAGAACATTCAACTTAAACATCAACACATAAAGATAATAATTTGAAATCTGGTGTGTTTAGTGCTTGGAGTTGTACCCTAAATACCTAGGCCATGTGGGCTATAAAACATGATATTCATGTGATTCTATGTTAGATGATGATGATGATAATGAATAATAACCATCTACTACTAGCTCATGTAGTGATAAAAGGTCTTCAATGCACCTCTAACTACAAGTATGCCATGGAAAACTTGCGATGGAGATGACTCAAACTAATAGACTATCATGGAATTTTTTTGATGAAGATGACACCTACAAATACTAGACTATCTTCAAAAACTTATGATGAAGATGGCACCTAAATTTACTAGACTATAATTGAATTGATGTACTTTACATCCTTCACTGAAAGTCTATCATTTTGTTAGAAGATGATTTATCTTCTAGTTCAATGAAAAGAATCTCTCTCCTATATTTCAACATTACATTTAATTGTTGCATTGCAATTAGGTCTTCCTAC
Organism: Cupressus sempervirens; assembly: GCA_028749045.1. NCBI lineage: Eukaryota > Viridiplantae > Streptophyta > Pinopsida > Cupressales > Cupressaceae > Cupressus > Cupressus sempervirens. The sequence continues at coordinate 242,764,298 of CM053793.1, read as the reverse complement.
AAGGGTTTCCATTTGGATGAATAACAAACTTGTTGGTGTTTTAAAACTAGTAAGCAACAAAATGCTTAATACCAAGATGACAATACTCACACAGTCTAAAGACTAGCCAATTCTTATTATCAATTGTATGTGCACACCATTTGGGCCAAAATTCTACAAAACCAAGGGTGGTTTTCTACTCTTCTGGCTCTATAAAACCAGGGTGGGTATACCCAGGGATGATACAAGACTAGGAAAACTATATGAGAATTATCTTAGTTTCATTCTGATTCTCATCTCAAATTCTCCAATACATGTACAATTCTTGATACTTTAATAAACACATCCCATATAACAGATATGGCCAAAAATCTTCTATAGGTCTATAGATTTTCTCAACAATAATGGCTAACTAAAGATAAAACATTCCATGCAAACAAGTAGAGGCCAGGTTTGAAGATCTACAGGAAATAAAAGTAAAGTTGATTATAATTTTGCATTTTGACAATCATGTGTAACACATTTCTCTTTCACTTGGATTAAATTTGATCAGTGCCTAATCCATTGGGGTTCAGAGTCTACTACAAATCTCTAGATCTAATTTGTTTCCTTACAACAAATTTTATCAGCAATTCTTATTAGAAATCATCATTCAAAATCCTTTCCACTACTGCAACAACCTTATCAAATTCATCAAAGCTTTTACTTAATCCATTGAATTAATAGCCATGATAAAAAAATATACAACCTAATTGAACTGCATTCAATTGTACAAGCCTTTAGTTATACAACATCAAGATAACAAAGTAATCAAAAGGAGACAAAGTTCAGAAAGAATTGATATGGGGATAGTTCATAATTTTTATTCATTTTCCTTGAAAATTGTATACAATTTACAATAGACTCAGAATAACCTTCAGAAAGAAACACAGATCATTCTATATTCATGTATTCTCAAGATCTGACAGAGAAAATACATCACAATTTTTTGCTCAAAAATGGTGGACCGAAAATAGACTAAGTGTATCACTTAGCAAATAGAATTTGGACCTTTTCTCTTGCCCTAGAATTTCACTTATATAGTGTGAAATGCAACAAGCTTTAGGCTAAGAGAAACTGACAGGTGTCTTTTACAAGGAATATCTACATACACCTATCAAAAAATGACAAAACTATGGGTAACAAAAGATATCAAAATCGAATCATTCCTTTCGATGGGTCAACTTCTATTACATGTTCTGATGTTACTGAGTTGGCTATTGATCTGATTTATCTTCATATGTAACTACTAAATTAGCCACTGATGAAGCTTGTTTTGATGAGGGCACATTAACCTCCACCTACAAGCTTCCACCACCTTCACTCTACATGGTAAGGACAACTTCTACCTTTTCCTTTTCTTTAATTGTATTGGCATCTTGTGGTCCCAGTTCTGCAACTGAAAGTGACAAGTTTTTCTTGTCTTCTTCTTTTGATTGGGTTTGAGTAGTGATAGTATCAATGATTTGGACTTCCTCACCCTCCACTTCATCACTGTCAGTTTCATCTACATCAAACTATTCACTAGAAGCCATTTCTGCCATCCACCTATCAAATAATGTGTCATCTGGCCAATTGAATTGCAAAATATCCTTTTGTTTCTTTATTATATGATTAGCCTCATTATCAATATCAACAAATTCTTGTTTTAAAGAATCAAAGAATATTTTGTCTTTCACCATTTCTTCTGTTGTGGTGGTCCACTGTGCATGCCCTATTTCATTTATGACTTGATTCATTCTTTTAAACAAAATAAATCATCAAGTTCCTTCGCCCATTCCTCTTTGCTTTTCAAACTATTTTTCTTATCTAGGGCATGAGGAAATAAATTGAATTTTTGGCTCTTATATTTGTCTAAGTAGCCTATTATTATCTTCTGTAAATGTATCCTTTTGCTATCAAAATCAGCAAGATCAGAAACAATGTCAAAGCTTTTATCAATCTGATCACGAGAATTATTTATAACAGATAGGCACAATAAGGTTATTTCTTTCTCCCTTCTCACCCATTTGTTCACAATAGGCTTTAGAGCCTCATCATCTACTTTAAACTCCTTGTAGATGTTAATCACCTTGGCCAATTGATCATGGATTAGTGGCCATTCAACCTTGTCTCCTAAATATGTAAGAGTTGTTCTTAGTTTATCTTCATATTTATATTCTAGCTCTACATGTAAGGCCCACAGTTTACTCTTTTCTTCTTCAAAATCCTCAGCAGTGTAATATTGTGGCCCTTGGGGTGTGTCTGGTATTTCAATGAGGGGGGTAGATTTGAAAGGTTCAACAGGGGGGCGAGGGTATGTTATTTTAGGCCTGGTTTATTTTCCCAGTAGCTTGTTCTCAAGCTCAACTCTCCTTTTTACCTCTTTATTATAGGCATCCACAACCGCCTCATATTTACTTTGTAATTCAAACATTTCCTTTTCCTCCCTTTTAGCAGTAGCCAAGGAAAACTGAGAATAATCCACATTCATGTGGGCTGCCTGTACGTGTGAGGTATCAACAACTCTCCTCACAATAATATTCCCTATCAGTCCTAAACCATCAAGCTGTGTTGATAAAATCCTAGATCCTCTTCTTAATGACCACATAACAAGAGCAGCTTGATCATCACTAAAATCAATCCCCGCAAATTCATTTTTATTTGGGTCTTGTAACTCCAGTCTATTAGAAACAGAGTTGAAAATCAATGCATCTACAATATCCCAGTTAGGCAACAATAGTATGTTAGAAGTTTTTACCGTTTGCCTTCCCTCCTCAGGGGTAATGTTATGGAATTCTTGCATCATTTGCTCCTTTATTTGGTTTTGGATGGAGGCTTCATCCATTTTTGGATGCTCTATTTTCATGTTCTTACATCTTTCCTCAAAATTGTGGATATTTTCCCTCCAAGAAAATTGATGGAAAGCCCTAGACCTTACAAAACTGTCATCTGACAAAAATTGCTGGTTGGCTTGTTCCAAAATAGGGTCCAATTCCCTTCCCTTAAAATCAGCTACAATCAGCTCAAGGCTTGGTAGAGGAGGTTCCCTTCATCGATCTCTACTTGAGTGACAAAAACTCCCCCTTGTGATCCAATTTGTTCAATTTTCTCAATAGTGAGCTGCTCCTCCCCGGTTCTCAAAGGGTTCTGGGAAGGTCAATACTCCTCAACATGAGAATCCTCCTCTCTTATTATTTTCCTCCTCTTAGGGGAGGTCTCAGTAGGTCTCTCTTCCAAAACCCTACTAGTGGACTCAAATATTTGTTTTCCTTTGTCCACTGTCTTCTTTTTATTTTGAACAATAGTATATCCCGACCTTTTTTGGATAGCTAATTGACCTACCCTTATATTGGGAGTAAAACCCAATCTTCCCATTACTTCCCTGGCCTTATCCGGGTAGAACCTAATAAGGAATTACTTCTTTTCATTCATTGCCTCTATTATTTCAGGAAAATTATTCATAAGTTTTCTCATCTTATCTACATTTGTAATTGCATCATCCAAAGGACTATAATCTGGATCAAAACAATGAATGAAATCCAAAATTTTAGAAGACTTTCCACTTTTCTTTCCTAGTCTCTTGCTCCTGTAAGGAGTACTCATTCCTTATTAATTCTTCAAAAAAATAAAATTCATGCTCAATTTTACCAAGCTTAATTCTCTGCCTCAGAGCCAAATGATAAAATCCTTCAGAATCACAAAAATGAGGATGGGAAGTGGCCATCTTATAAGGATTCAAAATCTTGTGTAGAGAAAGCCAACCTCATTTTGTGATTACAAAATGATGAGCCACTGTGCAAGTAGGAAAAATTGACCCGTTTTGTCTTTTCAATAGAAGGGATTCCTCCACTCCTCCCAGCTGCCACAATATCTTAGCAACTCCTACCTTCAAAGGCACTTGGTAGGGTAGTATGTGAGGGTTTCCTTTAAAACCATATATTCTAAATATAGTAGAAAAAAAATATAGAATGACATCTCCCCAATTATGTGAAACTTTCAAACTACTTGGGTTGTCCATAGGCCTAATGAGATTCATTAATGCTTTGGGGATTCTGGGATTGTCCCTTAATAGGAGGCATCTCAGCTTTGAAGTGAAATACCTATCAAACCTAACAAAACTGACATTCTCTGCATCCCAAGTCATTTCTGCACTCCACAATTGAACTGGTAATGCTTCCCCACTCTCTTCTTTGTCTAATTCCATTTCTTTACTAAAATATGTTACTCCCTTGAATAAGAACATGTGCATTAACAAAGAATAATGGCCAAAAGTTTTTTCCACCTTACCCTTAGCAATTCCAATCGGTCCAATGTGAATCTCCTCAGCTAAGTAAGAAGTAAAATCAAAAATTATATCCACACCAAAAGAGGAAATCTGAGTAATCATATACATAAAATCCACAAGCATGAACTCTTCTTCATCTCTCCCAAAAACTTTACACAAGGACCTATATATTTCTATAGCCCTATAATTGAAGTATGCCCTTTTGAAAGGCTCCCTGGAGGATGCTGTTATTGTTGGCAGTGTTCCAATTCTACCTATGTGTGTGCTCAACGCTCCTTGCCTAACTGCATCTCTCTTAGACATATACTCATTTTCTAACCCTTTCAAATCAATGGGCACATGATAATCAGTGACAGGCCTTAAATTCAAAACTTCCCTAATCTCCTTTGTGTTGATTGTAATCAAGATTTCACCATCAGTTCTCCTCACTACCCTGAGGGCTTGGTCGTAATTCTTAGCTACAGCTTCCAAAAGATCATAATCCATGAAAACACTGGGAACCACTGATTTTTGTAGACCAAAATTCCAAATGTTGGCATGTGGGGCAAAAAGGTTCCTCTCTAAAAACCATTTTTTGAATAAAACAAGACCAGTCTATGAAGTTGTTGCATCCCTGACCCAATTTCCTTTGTCATATAGCCCATCTGCTATTTTCAGCCTAGGGTTTAATGAAGTTATCCTCTTAACTTCTACAGTTTCAACAGTGGAAGAAGGGAGTAGTTCAAGCAAATCATCGTGGACATTCCTATCCAAATAGTTCTCTTGACCAGAAAACACTTTCTGTTTTGGAGCCATTTTAATTAACTCTCGAAGGAATTGAAATAGCAGAAGGATTATAATGTAAGTACTTTGAATTTTTCTCTAGTTCTTCTCAGTGTTATTGCAATCTTTCTGTTAACAGACTGCTTCACAATCTTACCGAATCCAAAACGGTCTTCTCAACAACTGTTTTTGCTTAGAAATGCTCTGAATCTTTATTCAAGTATAGTGGAATTAAGAAAATCTTTAGTATTATACTCTATTTTTCTTCACACGTGAAGCTTTCATCTCTCATAAATGCATAGGGTGGCATCACCTTCTATATTCAAATTTACACTGTGGATTTATGAGAAATCCTACAATCCAGGGATGCAAGCAAAGATGACTCATGTTCCTCTTGACAAGCTGGCAGTCAACCTAATGAAAATTTTCCATGTGTACCTTTCCTTCATTGTTGGCGCCTCTGAACTGGACCCAAAGAACTCTGAGGACACATGTCACTTAGGCGCTATCTCGCTATACATAAAGAGTGAGCACCTTGCCATAATGAGATAGCACCCATCATTGATCTTGATTTGATCATGCAGATGACATTTAATGCATTTCTCAAAAGAAATATGGTGGGCCCCTTGTCACCATGTTGCTATTCGTAACCTTCATGCAACTCGCTATAGCGATATAGCGACGATCATGGATCTGAGATAGATCTAACGATCAGAGTCTTTCATGTATTTTGTGAATAGGGCGTGGGTCCAATCATTGATGACATGATGAAATCTTGGCTATATTACCTACTGCTTGGGGCCCATATTTATTTATTTCTCGGTCGGGCGCTATGTCGCTAACGGTGAGAAGAACAAGTTCCCGATAGTGACATAGCAAATCCTGGTGTCTTTTCTTTTCCTGGCATATACGTGTAGCCCATTAGATGCTAGCATGTTCCAAAGCTTTATAATTGATATCTGATGGAGTACTTTCTGGGACCCACTTACTCAAAAAATTTGTCGTCGTACTACTTTCTATCTAGGCACTATGTCGCTAACGACGAGAGACACCAATTCTCTAATAGTGACATAGAGATTTTTGGTGACTCATCAAAATTCAAGGTCAGAAAGATAAAGGTGAGTGAAGTCATAACTACCCTCATTAATGCATCTGACACATAATAAAACATCACGTGCACCATGCAGCCTAAAAAAACTTACAATCATCAAAAAATTTAAAAGTGACTGTCGGCCATTATTTTTGGTGAAGGCGTCATGTCACTAACGGCGAAGTGCCCAATTTCTTCGATAGAGACAAAGCAACTAATCAGAAAAGCTAAGATTTTTGTTGACGCCTTTTGTACCTCAATGTTGTAATTCCTTTTCAGGTTCTGACATGTCTATTATAAACGTGATGAAATATCTCTGAAACAATACAATCTTCGGTCACCGTATTTCCACTTGACGGTATCGCTTTTCAGCTTAGTGGTGGTCACTATGTCGCTAAGGGTAAAATACTTGTATATTCTCATAGCAAGATAGCGATTTCCAAATATCTTTTAGGGATCGAGCAGTCAGAAACACAAAAGAAAAAATGTGACTCAGGGCGTGGAAAGTTTGAAAAGGATGGGAATCTTTGCATATTTTTAGTTTCACGCCCGAAAAATTTAAAAGAAAACAAGACCTAGGGTTTCGACAAAAAATTTCTTCAAAGACCTAAAAAATATGACTTGGCTAGAAACCCTATTCACCATAGGTGGATCCCAATCTGAATTCTTCTATACCTTGGACAAAGGAATTCGATTATGCAAAAATTCAGACCAACAAAACTATCATGGAAAAATTGTGATGAAGATGCCACCTGCAACTATTAGACTATCATAGAAAATTGTGATGAAGATGACATTAAAAACTATTGGACTATCATGTGTACAAGTCACAAAATGATTCCAACATATGAAATTAAGTGTACTACATAGGATAGTGATGACTAAATTTCCATGCCCTCCAATTTTGGTGGTTGTAACATTTATACCAATTTCATTTGTGGGATACACACTCTTGATAAGTTAGTTAGCCTTGCGACTAAGGTCGATGGGGAATGTTGACACATGCAACCTGAGCATGAGTTTGAATTTGGTATTTCCTTGGAGATATTTACTTATTTTCCAAATAGAAGGTATCATCTCCATTTTGTCTGTCATGATAAGTTGTCACAGCTTTTTTGAATGAATTTATTTTCTTATGTGTATTTCTTCTCATAGAATGAACAAAACTTATTAATGCTCCACCAAAAGCCATAGAAGGAACAACAATCTAAACTTTGGGCTTGTCACTGCCAGGATCTCCTCCCTTTCCAAGGAACCCCAAATAGCAAAAGCAAACAAAAAAATTCAAGACCGTTTAAGCTTTACCCAATAATAATATCCCAGGAGTCCAAGAACAATGACTACAAGGGTGGTGACGAGAAGTGTGGGGCAGCATCCCTTCAGACCATATAAATTCTTCTACAACTCATGTTTTGAATGCCATAAAAACCTAGAATTAACATTAGAATCCATGGTTTGAATAATATAAAGTCTTAGAATCAATCAATACAAAATCCATGGTTTGATTTCTATGAAAAGTTAGGACCAGTACTAAATTTCATGCTTTGAATGCAATAAAGACTCAGAGTAGTCATATAATGTTTTGTAACTCAACATTGCACTCTTCCCTGAAATATCCAATATAAAACCCTAGGTCACATTGCACTCTTCCCTGGAACATCCAATATAAAATTTAAATCTCATAAACAAAAAATCAATCAATTTCATATCTAGGGCTTTTATAATTCCTCAATAAAGTTTGACTCATGAGGCTTCACCAATATGTCACTTTAATGACTTTTATAACTATTTTTTGTGTTTGAATTAAGTTATGTCATTAGTAAAGGCATACTTTTCCATTAAATATAATGGCTCCTCAATAATACTTTATGAAGATAAGTAATAAATTTACAATATAACCATTATAAATAGCTTTATTACTATTACTATAATTTTAATATCTCATTGATTACTCATCATCTCTCTATCTCATCTGAACCAGTTGGTCGACCATTGCTTCCATCGCACAACCAACTGCCTTACTAACAATATTAATGGTTCTCTCTATTAACTCCTAACCTACTATAACTAGTAATTCCCTGAATATTTGATAAAATCAGTAGTGTCAAGGGTCGTCACTGCATTGAGATCGGTCCAGGTGCCTTGCCAAATGTAGAAATGTTGGATACATAACTTACTATAAATTGTAAGTGTACCTAACTAAAATAAACAAGGAGCAATCGTAAACACTTCTGTACTATAGAAGGGAAAGATCCTCTTGTTTTTCCAGATGGGGCCCTCTAGCCATTAGCCTTAACCTACGAGGGCCAATAATAGGTCAATCCAAACATAAACCATGGTGAGCTAAAATGAGGACATTACACTTTATAACCAATCCTACTTGTCAAAAAACACATAGGACACTTCAACAAACACTTTGATGAGCCCTCTTAACTTCAATGAGCTCTATTCATCTTTAGAGATCCCATTTTTCATCACCAAATCTCCATTAAATGATCTCTATCTTCTCATGAAGTTCCTATATTAGAAGCTTCATACATAGTATCACTTCCATCATCTGCAATAGCTAGTGATATTCTAGATGTAACCAATGCATGATTCCCAACTAAAGAAATACTAGAGCCAATGTTGAGATCTAACTCCACAATAAAAGCTAATGAGTTTCCATGTTTTTTTATCAATGGGTTAATCTATTGGATTATTAGAAAATTTATGAGTCAATAAAAAAACTCATCAAATCAAGCTCGGTGTTATTCTCAATTATAACAACAACCATTTAGGCCAATTGTTCGTAAACTACATATTGATATTTGGTTGAAACTCAATAGTTTGGATGGTGAATCTAATAATGTTTTTATGGTTGTAGAAGAAGAACTCATTTTTAGCATATCCTTGCTCAAAATAGTTTCCACAAAAATTAAGATCCACCAAATATTCTACACCTCAAAATAGAAAACAATTAAATGATGCTAGTTGTGCACACCATGTTTACTTTGGTTCTAATTATCTTCCTACCAAATAATAGTATAGGGCTTTTCTATAAAACAATGCTACTAGCTGCCACATTTCTAAAATGATCAACTGCATGCTACTATCGACTATACTCTTGCACCTATGCTTGGTGCAAGCACTAGTATATAGTACTTAAGATACCACTGAATATCTAGATCATTTTTTTTCAAAGAAGCTATAAGGCATAATTCGAGTGAATTTAAATACTCTAGGTGATTCCTAAGTTTGGATGTTTCAATTCCTTAGTGTCAAAACTTGAATATATTTCATGCTTATCATTTCCTCTAGCAATTCTTACGTAAAACATCATTAAAATAATTGTTCCCTTTGACAACATCAAAGAGTGTATATATACAATATTTTTGAATTTTTTTTGTGCTAAATGAACCTTTTGTGATGAAGTCTTGTAAATATCTTGGTTGGTACAACTGTAGATTTCTTACTGGCTTTGTACTAGTACCCAAGATTAACATTGATGACATTAGTAGAATTCCAAGTTTTGCTCTTGTATTCCTATTAATTGTACTTGATTTTCGAATATGTTAAAGAAGAAAAAAATGGAAGTTAATTTACAGGCTGTAACTGACTTTAATTTCCTGATGAATTTTTTAAATGTTGAGATGCATATACTAAGAATTTTTTGTTGCTGCAGGCCAAGCCAGAGTTGACAGACAGGTCAAAGCTTCCAACTATTGTGGATCCTGTGATTAAAGAGTTGCTGAACTCGAAATATCTTCAACAAGTAAGTTGCATGAAAAATATTTCTTTTGAAGAGAATTGACATTATTTTTTAAAATACATTCAGTTTATACAATTTTACTCATGTTTTGGTGGATAAAAACTTAACGTTCTTCCACATTTCTTGCCCATTTTATTGCATATCTAAAATAAGACATAATCTTGCCATTTCCAATACCTAAATGTCTTTAACTATGATTGGAATTTGGCATAAAATGTATTTTTTAGGTTAGATTGTTAGCTAGTTTTGGTTGGTTGCCATTTGAAAATTAGAGGTACTAATCCTTTCATTGAAGATAAAATTTATAGTGCACTACATATCATCACACTTACCCAAAAAAGTTGAGCCAAACATTTGATTATCTAGATTGAAAGTCATTCTCCACTTCATAATCTTAGCAAGAAGAACACCATAAGTGCTTGTGAACCAAGTATTTATGATGAAGCAAGAAGGAAAGAAATTTGAAAAAATGTGTTGAGTCGAGAGATAGACATTGGAAAGAAAGCCATTGATTATAAAAAGTATTAAGATCAAGTTTAAAAATAATGTTTTAATTGACAAGCACAAAGAAAGATTAGTAGCTAAAGAGAAACAAATTTTCCTTGTACATCCGTGCACTATCTCCATGATTCCATGTTTGGTCCTTAGCCTCTTTACAATAACCACATGATCAATGATTTCCAAATAGTGCCAAAATACTATGTGGAAAGGCCCTTTCTAGATCATATTTCAATGCAACAATTTATCAAACGATGGCACTTTGAGGGGACAATGATCATCTTCAACCGTGTGACTTTGGCTCATTGCTTCAAATTTGTTAGAGGATATAGAAACTTACTGACTGTAAACAACAGGTATGTTCTTAGAAAAAAAACCCATACTCATTGTAAATAGCAGGTATGAACTTAATGCATATTTCATGAGTTGTGGTTCATAAAAACCCATACTCATCAGCTTGAATTGTTTGTTTAATACCCAATGCATTGAGGTGATGCTTACAATTTGAATTCATAACAACCATTTCTTATCAACTTAAATTGTTTGTTTAGTACCCATTGCATTGATGTGACACTTACAACGTTGAAGTATTGCAACTTCCTAGAAGGTCTGCCTACTCAATTCCATGATGATCCAACTTTCCTTGATCCTTGGGAGAATGATGTAGGAGCATCAAGGTCAAGGTTGAAGGCATGAGAAGAAATTAAGGTCTCAAGATAACCAACATGACCATGTTAGAATAGTTGATGCAATAAGACCCTGTGAAGGTCCTTTTTGATATGTTTGTAATCATTTTAGTTACATTTAAAAACATTAATTAACAAAAACCATATGTACAGATATAAACATTAATCAAAACATGTCCAATTTATTTGTAGGTATATTTTCTTGTGAAGAAAGACCACACCTGACAATATGAATCTAGAAGAAAATAATGAGACAATGGCTACATTGTGGGCTCAATTCTGAAAAAAAAACCTGATAAATGTTATTGTCCTTGCAAAAAGTGCAAGGGTTTAAAGAATCAAAGAATTCTAATCACAACAGCCCAGATTCATTGTAGGCAATATGGTCATGTTGAAGGGGGCCACGATTTTTGTCCATTGTTGAATGTGGATTTCCTATTGGAGGAACATGGAGGTGTGAATATCCAAGCTGAGGATAACACTCCCATGAAAGAAGATGATAATGTGCCAGAGGACATGATTGAAGAAGATGGTATTGGGGCAAGTGATGAAGAGGCTCACAATGATGGTACTAGTGAATCTGATAATAATGATGAAGATGGTCTTGATATACCTTTACTTGAGAAGGCACACGAGCCCTTATACCCAAGCTCCCAAACAACTCTACTATCAGCTATAGTGTTGTTGGTGAATTTAAATGTTATAAATAGCATATCCAATGTAGCAATATCACATATGCTAAGGTATGTCATTTTTGTCATCTTCAATGTTAGCATATAATTACTATTCATTATATTAACAATGCATATTTGTTGTTGTAGGTTGATTAGTGAGTTTTTGTTACCACCATCAAACATTTTGCCTCGTTCGTACCGAGAATTATCTAACATTATGGATCAGATTGGAATGAAGTATCAGACAATACATGCATGTCCCAATGATCACATTCTATATCATAAACAACATGAATTTGCAACAGAATGTCTTGATTGTCATATTAGTAGATATCGGTCAGATCAAATAACAAAAAAAGTGCCTCACAAGGTTCTTCAGTACATTCCCATTATTCCACGACTGGAACAATTATTCAGGTGCGCTAGCTTGGCACAATTTATGGATTACCATGCATGCAATAGAAGTCAGGATGACATTATGTGAATGCCTACCGATGGTTCTACATTTAAAGAGATAGAAGAAACATGGTCACACTTTAAAGAAGAACCTTGTAATCTGAAACTTTTATTGGCGGCAGATGGTGTCAATCCATATGGAGATATGAGATATGTTTACTCAGTATGGCCTATTTTTGTTATTAACAATAACATTCCTCCTTGGATGTCCTTAAAGAGGGAGCACATAATGTTGTCAATGATTGTGCCAGGTATTTTTTTTTTATAGTTATCTAAATTAATTTATAAATAGTGCATGAAAATGGTTATAATAATTACATAATGTCTATGTTCATTCAATTGCTAGGTAAATACCAAGTTAAAGATATGAACGAGTATATTGAGCCCCTAATTGATGAGTTGTTGAAGTTATGGAATGACATCACTATGTATGACATCTCTAGACCGATAGGACATTGACAATTTCAATTCCATGCAATGCTTGTATGGACAATACATAATGCCCTTGGGCTAACTCATTTTTGTGGTATTTTATATTGTTAAGATCACATATTTTTGGTCTATTATAGTGCTTATACATTACTATCAAATGCTTAAGTTGCGCATGATAATTGTACATGATCCAATTATACATGATCTTTTAGGTCTTCAAACAAAGGGAAAATTTGCATGTCCAGTTTGTGGTCCGAAGATGAAATGTCATCATTCGAGAAGTTTAGGAAAGTAGGTGTTTGATGAGTTTAGACACTTTTTGCACAATAATCATAAGTATTGAATTACCGAAAAACATCTTTTCAATGGGAAAGAAGAGGCATCATCAAGGCCACGAAGAATGACACCTCATTTATGGAAGTTGGAATACGATCGACTAAATCATCGAGGTAATGTCCAATTTGTCGTCTGAAGTTTACAATTTGCATTTCGATATTGTCTTTTATTTACTAATGTTGTAACTGATGCTTGCGAAGGTTATCAAGGCATCAATGACCAACTTCCTAGAGGAATGAAAAGTTATCCTACTCAATTTAGTAGGTTACCATACTACAAGGATCTCCCAATCGCGCATTTTTTTGATGCTATGCATATTGGAAAGAATATAACATAGACACTATGGAAAATGTTAGATGGAAGGCGTGATAGAGAACAAATTGCTAAAATTTGTACTGAAATTCATGAATCTAATCATGCACTAAAAGTTTTCATTGAATCAAATAAGAATGGAGATCACATAAATACAAGTGCCCTTCCTTGGTTATTAATGGAGCAACAAAGTGATGCATTAAAAGAAGTCATAAAAAAAAAACAAAATTTCCAACAGGATTTGCTGCAAATATAAGCACTCTTCTATCAAAGAAAGGTGATTTTGGGCTAGGGTTGAAGATACATGATTGGCATACCTTCCTCAAGGTAAGTCATGTTTTCTATTTACAGTATATTTGTAAGATTGAATGTAGTACCAGTTGTATTATTTAATAATATATTGAAATGATCATTTTTTAATGATTGCAATTCGTCCCACATCTATCCCTTCCACAACAGTTTGACAATAGTATTAAACAAGTTATATATGATCTTGGAAAATACATGAGGTTAGAAGAGTGTTTTTTCTTAGATTTGTAGCTTTTTATCTGAAATCTATTGTATAATTTTATTTGAAATCTCCTCTATGTGTTTTTTCATGTTGAATCTCATTTAGGTGGCTATCATCTAAAGAAATTGATAAAAAAGATATAAAATATTGGAATAGAAAAATTCCACAGCTTATGTGTGAAATGCAAAAGTGTTTACCTCCAACATTTTTCAATGCTCAAGAACACTACCTCATACATCAAGTTGAGGAGATTGAATTATGTGGACCTGTACAAGCTAGATCAATGTGGATGGTTGAGAGACATTTGAAATTTATGAAGGGCTTGGTTCGACAAAGAGCACATCTTGAGGGTTCTATGATAGAGGGATATATGATATACCAGACCATGGTGTATATCAGTGAATATCTTCCAAAGTTTGCAAGAGGTATCCATCTAAATCGCATTTGGGATCCCAACTGTAATGACAAATTCAAAGGGGAGTACCTAACAGGGAAAGGTAGATTGAGGAGGGTGAGAGGTAATTATAAGTTTTTTTTCGTAATTTAACAATTCTTATCCTTCATCAATATGTATAAGTTGTTTCTAATTGGTGTAATTGTCTTCTTTATAGTTGGTCGTGAGTGGGATGCACTACACTTGTATATTGCAAACAATCTTGATTGGATGATAGTGTGGATTGAACAATCTCAAGAAAATGGTCACTCATTAACATGGGATGGTGTTGCATCATTGGTTAAAGAAGCTCATCATAATGGATATCCCAATGTTACGCCAATGGTACTTGATCTAATATATGGCTTAAGAGATACAAAGGTATGCATAAGATTACTAATCATGAGACATAAGTTTAATATCAACTCACAGATCAATGAGAAGATTCTTGACATGTTTGAATAATTGTAGGTCAAACAACACAAAGCTATGTAGTACCATGGCTATAAATTTTGCACAAAAAATTTAGATGAAACGAAGAAAACGTGTGATTCTAGGATAAGTGATGTCTTTGCGATCACCAATATTTCATCTAGAACTGACATACATCCTCAACAATCTGAAAATTGATACTATGGCATTTTGGATGATATACTTGAGTGCAACTTTAATTCATTCAAAATAGTTCTATTTGTCGTCAAATGGTTTAGGTTACGACTAAATCGAAATGATCTCGATAGGACTGTTATTGAACACGACAGTGGATTTACTATAATTAATACAAGGTTATTTGAGCCAGTCGAAGATGAGCCCTATGTTCTTCCAAGTCAATGCAAGCAAGTGTTTTACTTTGGTTTTCCAGACAAACCAGGTTGATCATTTTTTGTTAGACATGACCCAAGAGGAAGGCTGATAAAGTATAATGTGATCGAAGAAGAAGATATTGAAGAAGCACAAGAGGAAGTAAATGATTATCAAGAACGACAATTACCCAATGATGAAGAAGAAGAAGATGGTGATGATTTTGGTCATGCTAATGATAATGGTGATAATGATGATGATGATGCTGATGATGATCATGATCATGGTGATGAAGATGGTGATGATCATGGCGATGATGGTCATGATGATGATAGTGATCAAGAGGATGATGATGGTGATGAAGATGGTGGTGGTGACGACAATGATCAAAGTGATGAGTACGATGATGGTGATGATGATGATGACATGGATGATGATCATGATGATCAATGAAATCTTCAGGTACGATCAATGTCAACTATGATGGGGTCTTGTATGACCAAATATTTCTTTCCAAACCATATGTACAAATATAAACATTAAGTAGAACATGACAAATATTTTTTTAGATATAAACATTAGTTACACTAAATTTTTAACTTAAGACAAATGATTTACATATACAATCTACTTTATTATTAATCTTTTTTTTTGGTAAGTCTACTACTTTAATTTCGCTGCTAATTTCTAAGACTTACTATTTTTTTTCATAGGGCGATATGGATGCACCATGTCAGACACTTCAGTAGAGGTAAACATTAATTATTATAAATTTTAATGTTAATATAGAAACAAATGTCCTATTATTATGTTCTTTTCTTTATGGCTTTGGAGTTATTTTGATGAAAGTATACAAATATTTGATGTCACAAATGATAGAAAAAAGCTATAATGATCGTTGATCAAATGCAATCTGAAATACAGGCGTCATATCTACATGATATTGGCCTTAGTACTGACCCTGTATTCATCACCCAAAAAATTACACAAAGATACACTGATGAGCTTGTTCAAATTATCATCAAGGGTGACAGAAGTGAGGAGAAAGAGGCACTGAGAATAGAATTGGACCGTAGAATCCAATCTTTTAAAGTAAGCAGTAATTCAACTAAAGTAGTAATAGAAGTTAAATAGATATTAATATTTTATAGTATCTTATGGATCATGATCTTTGATTTTATGTGTTCTTGTATAGACATATGTGTCAGTTGCGACATCACATGCTGAACATGGTCAGGGTTGTTTCACAGTACCTTCATGTAAGTAACACTTTGTTTGTTTTGATCAACATTATAACACTTACCTTTTTTTTTGTTGACATTTCTCGCTAGTATCCCATTTGATCTTTATCCATTGCAAATGTCTTTGCTAACAATATTCTATTCTTCAGCTCATGATGAAGTGTGGACTCCTCCTTCGATTGGTGGTCCACTATTGTCTACTGCATTGTCAACAACAAGGACCATGCAACATCATCATCTATGCCCTGTAAAACTAGTAAAATCTTGTGTTGCTATATTTTGTAATGTGCTATATTTTGTAATGTCTTTCTACAAGTTGATGAACAACAAAGTATCACATTAGTGCTTAAATGATGTCTACAAAAGCTTTCATACACACAAACACATGCATACAGACACCATGCATACATACATACATACATATATATATAGCCACACATAGATAGACATGGACATAGGCAGGGAGGTAGACCAACAAAGAGTAGTACTAAAATTGTCATTTAATGGTTATGATGTTTCAGTTGATAGAGCAATAGAGAGTAGTACTACTGAAGCTGATCCATTTCCTAGAGCAGTTCGTGTGATTAGTACTAGTTCGTATGAAGGGACATTGTTGCTAAATAAGAAAACTATGTTTCCATTAAGAGAACGAAAGCTTCTAGGTGCTTTAAAATTGATATTTTTTAAAGTGTAAATTTAGTTTACTTTTACATTACTCATTTTGGACTGATAAATCTTTTATGTTTTTGTAGGTAATAATGCTTTCTTTGAACATCTTTTTCATATGGCATTGAGACTATTTGGACCCACCATATGTAAAAGGTACGTAGTTTCATATCATTGCTACATAATTTTTATTTTCTTCTATTTATTGTAATATATTAAAGTTATTGATCTAACAATATATTTATTTTTAAAAAAGTGGAATTTACAAGCTGGGGAATTAAAAAATCAGTTGATTGCATCCATTGAGAAGAAATTTGGGAAAACATTTTTGACACTGGCCTACTTTTGAAAAGAGTAGCAAAGCATATAAAGACTGAGAGGGATCAATATAGAAGGGGTCTTAAGGATAACCCAGAGTACGACTGTCCTCCTATGATTCCACCAATGGAGTGGAATGAAATAATAGAAGATGCAAAGGAGAAAAGGCTATGTGAAGATAGAGATAATGAAGCAGCACAGGGCAAAAAGAGGTATGTCATTATAGTATTAAGTACATTGTAATCATGCACTAATTATTGATATTTGTAAATATATAATCTAAGATGTTTGAAATTGTTCATAGATTGCAGGACACATCCATGGCTATAAAAGCAAGAATAGAAAAGGTTGGCCAACACAAACTTGGCTCTGGTGGCTATATGAATTTGCAGTCTCGACTTGTAAGTAGAGCAATGAATTTTTTTAATTTTTTTTTAATATAATGTTGCAAATAGTTTTGTTTAATGAAACCATACATGGAAAACTAACATTATCAAGCAAAAACCACAGGGAACAGATTTCAATGTGGAGGTCACAGATGAAGATAGAAAAATTTCCTTGAAGGAAGGCTATAAAGTTGTGGTTGCATGCCTACGTGAAGAATCTATAAGCCTTGCCCAAGAATCCAGTGCACCAAATGATATCTCACAGGTAAATTGGTCAGATGAAAAGTAAATGAAATTAAATAGTTGAGAAGATTCTTTTTTGGTATTGGTTTTAAACATAAATTGACTACATAACATTGTGCATAACATTCTAGTGCAGCCTTCATATCCTACCATAGAACCTGCTCCTAACGAAGGCCATGATGTGCATTATAGTGGTGGAGGTATTAATTTTCTATTGGAAATTAATTATTCAATTATGAATACAATTTAACATCTTCAATTGGAATTTGACGTGTATCCTTTTTTTGAATATTTTAGAGCATGTTGAACATCATGCTAAAGGACTGGACCATGTTCCAAGTGTTCAACATGTTGACGCGGTGGCAGATCAAAATGTTAATGTACATGATGTGGCATTTTTAGGTAAGAAAAATACATTTTATGTTGTACTCTTACTTAATTACAAACTTGTAACAATTAGAAAAAGAAAAAGAGTATGCCAATTTATCGCATTCACTTGTTCTTGCAACATAGCCCCCTTTAGTGCAGCAACCTCCTGCTCCTCCAAAGAGAACGAGCCATCGTAATCTAACATTACACATGCCAAAAGAGGAGGAGAATGAAGTAGATATGGATATCCCTATGAGCGCTTTTCTTAAGAGAGCTCACAAAAACAAAAAAAAGAAATGATGTTTTAAAAATCTTCTTTGATAAACCTTGTTGGATAATGAAAGAACTTTCTTTTAAGTAATTATGTATGAATGATGCGTATTAATACCGATTTTTATTTTATGTTAATGAATATTGTTATGTGTTAATGAAGTTTTGATTAGTATTGTGTATTAATGTTTTTTATATCATATTAATGAATATTATGTGATTGTATTGATTGAATGTTATAGTTCATAAATGGATGAATGAATGAATGAAGTATGTAATTAGATGATAATGGGTACTTTAGATTGATGTTAGGGGGAGGGGGGTGAGGCCAGATGAGCTTCCACCTTCACATGGTTGGCCTTGTTAAGTAGAGGATATTATAGTATTCTTGAAACCAAGTGAAGCTCAAATTTGTTAAGTCTTCAAACACACATCCCAATTCTCTTTAATGAGACTAAAGTTTTTTAGCTTGTAATAGTCTCCTTGTAGTCATCTTTTGGTTCCTTGAACATATAGTTTTTGCTTAGTTTAAATCCCAATTATTAGATATTTGTCCACATTGGAGTTAGTTTGGCATAGAAACCTGCATATTTTATTATATATATTTAGTCAACTGAAAGCAATGTAGAAAGCATTCACATAGTTGATGTCCAACAAAAAAAGACAAGATGCATATACTATTTAGCATGGAAATCCTTGTAGGTGAATTGTGTGTGTATGTACATACACACACACACGCATATATGTATGTATATAACTACAAACAAATGTGTAGACTCAATTAGCAAGAGACACCAACCTCAAATCCTACAATGCAGAAGGAAATGACCTTTGAAATGCAAAGTGTTTATAATGTAGGTAGATTTGCCTTAGATCTCCTTCGAGGTCTTCAACAAATCTGCCTTGTACTTATGAATAATCCACCAAGATTTGAAATAGTTTTTTTCAATAAATGCTCTAAACTTGGAATATACCTTCATAGATCTGCTCATCATATTCAAAATAAGCCTTCACATGTCTGTTCACTTAGGTTTGATTTAGGTCTTCCACAAATTTGGCTTATAATTATGCTCTTGAATCTCTTAAAATCTTCTTTGTATTCAAATGATATTTAATGAATTGATTGATACAAATTTCCTCATACTTGAATCCAAATATCATTGTCATTGTCAAACATAACACAGACATAAAATCATATTGGTTATTCGCTTGTTATACAAGTTAGTCTTATCTTTTTGGTTTTCACAAGTCATGCACTTATGCATCTTTGGGATATCCACAAGCTATTAGAGATGTTTGGATGGTTCATGTCCTTCTTCTTTTTGTGTTGTTTGTAGGTTTTTTTCCATGAAGTCTAAGGATAAACATGTTGGATGTTTGTGATAGACATGTCCACCTATAAGAAAAATATCAAATGTAGAAAAAAATGCAAAGAAAAGCTTGTAAGGGTTTTAGGTGTCTTTAGGCATAGTAAAACTCGTAAGGGTTTTAGGTATCTTTGGAAGGGTTAGTGAAGTTATAAAACCTTTGAAAAGGTTACTGAAATATATTAAAGGCATATATGATTGTAAGTTGTCGAAGTTGACACTTTGTGTCAACTTAGACAACAAATTTTAGTTTATAACTAACTGGTAACAGTCAAATAGTTAGACAACAATGGTTGTTTACTGTTGTTTGGTTATTTAGAAGGGATTTTTTGAGTGTTTGGGGGAGAAGTAGAGTTGGGGTGGTGAGACAAGGCATTGTCAAAAAATTATAATCACTAAAATAATCCTACTCTCTGCAATTTAGTCTTTGTCCCATGGAATACTGAGTTCCTATTATGTATCAAATGCATTTTGACTAATATTTAATGTGAGAACATTTTATTATTTTTGTTATCTTGTATACACATTCTTTTAATTTTGATTGTGGGTTGAGTAAGGAAAAATAGACTGGTACATTCAAACTAGTGACTGGTTAGGCACAGTCAACTGTACTTATTCTAAAGTTTCCAATGTAGATTCTCTCCTACCACCTGCAGTCACTATTATTGGTGGGAGACAATGAGGTTGTGATAATTTATTTGTACTATATTAACCAAATCCAGGAGAGTGGGAAAACTTGGTGCAAGTGCAGTGTTGGATGGTAATTGCTGATGGAGGTTTAGCCTCGATTAGACACCAGTCTAATAGACAGTGGATCATTTCATGTTTGAAGATGTTTGGGGGGTGAATCCTTCATGTTTGGGGGTGTCTCTGTTACCAAAAATGAGACAGTAGAGCATTGCTAGTGTTATGATGGGAAAAATATGTCTTTCATTGTGATAGACTATTTCTAAGTCATCTATGTTGTTTCTTGCTATTGTCAAGCAGTCTTTGTTTTCCTTGAGACCATGAACAATATTATCTACCATTTTTGCTGATGATAAACTTTTGACTTGAACAATGATAAAGTTTATTAGAAATCATTATAGTGGAACAACTTTTGACTTGTTCAAAAATTTTAGTCGAAGGTGTTGGAATTGATAGTGAACCCCAAGCTCCTAGAAATAACCTGCAACCAAAATGCAAGTTACATATGTGTCTGAGAGAGAATATGATCCAAAAAGCATGCCTACTTTGGTGATTTGGCTATTATTGCAGCACTACAAAGTGTCTTATAGTGTTTCTCATTTTCTTAAATAATAGGCAATTAGTTCATGATTTCATCATATCTTATAGTGGAACAACTCCAAGAATCTTGGGTAAATTGCTTGCCATAAGACTTTCTTGTATAGGACACTCAATAATGTGGGTTCAGTGGTGGGCATAAAGAGGAACAATAAAGGATCTGTAAAAGTGCATAGTGTAGTAGAATTCAAAAATGAAATTATCTTAGTTTCATTCCGATTCTCCTCTATTACCCTCACATACATACATAGCTCACTTCAATTCTTCAATGCTCTCAACCTTATACACATCCCTTATCAGCAGATCTGGTCATAATTCTCCTAAAATTTACAAATATTCCTAGAAATAGCAGCTACCTAAGACTCAAGAATTAGATATAAATGAGTTGAGACTAGCATTTATAATTCTTGAATAGGATTGAAAATAATTTTGATTTTGTAAGATGATTTGATATGCAGCAGCAAAATTCATCCTTGTTTACTTCTGATTTATAGGACCAATGCCTTATCCATTGGGCCAGAAATTGACTATTGGCGAGAGATCTAATTCAAATAACTTGTATAAGAATTAATCAACTATAATCACCCATCTCCATTCTTATGCAATATCGCTTTTATGAACTCATAAACCCTACTGATTTACTAAAGCATTTATATAATTGCTTGAATTAAAAGCAACAATAAAACCAACATACAACCCATCCAGATTGCATTCAGCCAAATAAACCTTATTTAAATAACTTCAAAGTAAAGAAACCCATAAACCCCTTTGTATTATCCTTTTCATATGACTAATACAATAACCAATAGAAAACCAATTGAATGCCTAGAATAGATTGCCATTTCTAGCATTTCAATTTGCTTATCAAAAAGTACAATGGAAGCAAACTCAAAACCTCTGCATACTATTGGACCAACTGAATATGTACTCTTCTTGAAAGAAACAAAAAATTGGACAAGTCTCGAACCATCACAATGCCTTGAAAACTCAGTTATATAGCATGAGTTGCAACAAGCAAAGGGCAATTGTGATCTAACAAGTGTCCAAGGAACAAAGCATCATACAAAAGACAAAAACAATCACAACAGAATGCCAAGCGTATCAAATATTCCTTTAGGTAGGCCCGTTCCAATTTCTATTGTGAATCATCAACTTCTGATTTATCTCTCATTATTTTGGCTCCTCAGAATACATGGCTACCAAGCTGGCCAAAGAAGGATGATCTTGTGATACCTCCAAATCGGTTTTCTCCTGTGGGTTCTCATTGCTTTCACCTTGAGTAGGCATTATTACCTTTTCCCCTTCTTCTTTTTTCAGTTCTGGTGTAGAGGTGTCAATAACCTACACCTTGCCTTCTTGTTTCTTATCATCATCTAAATTGTCCTCCTCTAACTACTTGTCCAACAAAAGATCTGCCATCCAAGTGTCAAATTGTATATCATTCGGCCAGCTGAATTATAGGATATCATTTTGCTTTTTTAAAATATAACTAGCCTCCTTTTCAAAACCAACAAATTCTTGCTTCAAAGAATCAAAAAATAATTGGACTTTAACCAATTCCTCTATCATGGTGGCCCACCAGGCATGCCCCTTTTCATTAATAACTTTATAAATCCTTGTGCAAAAAAGATCATCCAATTCTTTACTCCACCCTTCCTTATTTTTCAATTTCTTCTTTCTATCCAAGGCACAAGGAAATAGATCAAATTTTTTATTCTTGTACTTATTCAAATAAGAAACAATTTTCAGTTGTAGAGCAACTCTCGTGTTATCAAAATCTGACAGGTCATTAGCAATATCATACAATTTTTCAACATGGTCATTGGAAGACTTTATAATTGAATAACATAGAAGGGTGATTTCCTTTTACCTTCTTCCCCATTTACTAACAATAGGCTTTAGGGTATCATCATGAGTTTTCAATTCCTCCCATATATCTATTACTTTTACCAACTGATCAAAGAATAAGGGCCACTCAATTTTGTCCACTAAATACATTAGAGCCTTTCTAAGCTTATCCTCATACTGCGTATTTAACTCTACATGTAAGGCCCATAGTTTGCTTTCTCTTCTTCAAATTTTGCAGCTGTATAATATTCAGGCCTTTGAGGTGTGTCTGGTATCTCTACAAGGGGGGGTGGATTTAAAAGGTTCCACTGAAGGATGGGGGTATATTATTCTTGGCCTTGTGGATTTCCCCATTGCCTTGTTTTCAAGTTCAATTCTCCTTTTTACCTCCCTATTATAGGTCTCAATAAGTGTTTCATATTTATTCTGTAACTTAGACATAACCTGTTCCTCCTTCTTAGCAGTGGCCAACACAAACTTAGAAGAATCCACATTCTAATATGATGCCTTTACATGTGAAGTGTCAGCAACCCTTCTTACAAGTATATTTCCCATCAATCCAGACTCATCTGATTGTGATGGTGTGGCTCTAGATACCTTTCTCAATGAACAACTGACCAATGCAGCTTGATCTTCAATGAATGAAGTGCCTTGGAAGTCTCTTCTATTTGGGTCTTGCAACTCCAATCTACTTGAAACAAAATTGAAAATTAATGCATCTACAATATCCCAATTGGGCAATAATAAAATCTTAGATGCCTTTATCATTTTCCTCCCCTCCTCAGAGCTTATATTCTACAATTCCTTCATCATTTCTTCTTTAATTTGGTTTTGCATGGAAGTTTCATCCATTTTTGGATGCTCTATTTTCATCTTTTTAAATTTCTCCTTGAAAATGTTCATGTTTTTCCTCCATGCAAACTGCTGAAAAGCCCTTGATTTCACAAAACTATCATCAGTCAAAAATTGATGACTTTCCTGCTCTAATATAGGGTCCAACTCCCTACCTCTATAATCATCTATTGCTAGATCCAAACTTGGGAGAGGAAGTTCTGGAGAGTTACCCTCATCTAATTCTACTTGAGTAATAAAAATATCTCCCTGTGATCCCATTTGTTCAACCTGTTCAGTAGTGAGCTGCTCTTCTCCAATCCTCAAAGGGGACTGGGTGGGTGAATATTCCTCACCTTGAGGCCTTTCTTCTATCATTACCTTTTGCCTCTTAGGACTAGGCTCTTCAGGTCTCTCCTCTTGGGCTATACTGGTAGATCCTATTATTTGTTTGCCCTTGTCTATAGGAACCCTTTTATTTTGAATTATAGTATATCCGGGCCTCTTTTGTATAATTATTTTATCAGTTCTCACATTTGGAGTGAAAGCCAACTTCCTCATGACCTCTCTGGCCTTATTAGGATATGAATCAATAAAAAATTGTTTCTTTTCATTCATGACCTCTATTATGCCAGGGAAGGTATTCATGAGCTTACTTATTTTGTCAGCCTCTGTAATAGTATTATCCAAAGGATCATATTTATTATCAAAACAATGAATGAATTCTAAGACTCGGGAATAAACTCTCCATTTTCCCTTTTTAGTTTCCTGCTCCTACAATGAGAATTCATTCCTTATAATATCCTTTGGATAGTAAGAATCGTGCTTGACTGGTCCCAACTTGATTCTATGCCTCAACATCTAATTGAAAAATCCCTCAGAATCACAAAAATGGGGATGAGAGACAACCATCATATACTGCTCCAAAATTTTATGCAAAAAGATCCATCCCCCTTTTGTAATCACAAACTGATGGGCCACTATGCAGGTAGGAAAAATTGACCCTAATTGCCTTTTCAACAAAAATATTTCTTCCACTCCCCCTAACTGCCATAAAACTTCAGCCATTCCCACCTTCAAAGGAACTTGGTAAGGCAAAACATGAGGGTTCCCCTTGAAACCATAGATTCTAAAAATAGTAGAAACAAGGTAGGGGATGGTATCTCCACAATTATGTGAAACTTTCAAGTCATGGGGGTTATCCATAGGCCTGATGAGACTCATTAGTACCCTAGGGATTTTGGGATTGTCACTCATTATGAGGCATCTCAATTTAGCAACAAAATATCTATCAAATCTGACAAAACTAGCATTACTTGCATCCCAAGTCATATCTGCACTCCACAATTGGACTGGCAGTATTTCCCCATTCTCCTCTCTGTTTAGTTCCATCTCATTGCCAAAATATGTCACTCCTTTGAACAAAAACATATGCATTAATAGAGAGTAGTGACCAAAAAAATTTTCCACCTTGCCCTTCGCAATCCCAACTAAACCAATGTGAATTTCTTCAGCCAAAAAGGAAGCAAAATTAAAAATAACATCTACACCAAAGGAAGCAATCTGAACCATCATGTACATGAAACCAATGGGCATAAATTCTTGCTCATCTTCATGAAAAACTTGGCATAAGGTCTTATATATCTCTACAGCCCGAGAAGTGAAAAGACTCTTCTTAAAAGGCTCTCTAGAGGTTGCAGTAATTACTGGCAAAGTTCCTATTGTACCAATATGTGCCCCTAGTGCACCTCCTCTAATTACATCCTTCTTTGCTTTATATTCATTCTCTAATTCTAGTAGATTTATTTGCACATCATAGTCTGATAATGGTTCCAGGTGAAAAACCTCTCTAATTTCTTTAGGAGTAATTGAGACCAAAGGCACACCATCCTTTCTTCTTACAACCCTAATGGCTTGGTCATAATTCTTAGCAATGGCTTCAAGAAAATCATAATCCATGAAAACACTTGGGACTACTAACTTTCCCAAATTAAAATTCTAGACATTAGCATGTGGGGCAAACAAATTTCTTTTCAAAAAACACCTTTTAAACAAGATAAGGCGAGTTTGAGTAGTTGTTGCATCCCTAACCTAGTTCCCCTTGTCATATAGGCCATCACCAATTTTAAGCCTAGGGTTTAAGGAAATTAACTTTTTAACTTGTGCAGGTTGTACATTAGATTCTGAGAGTAATTCTAATAAATTATCGTGGACATTCCAATCCATATAATTAATTTGCCTAGAGAATGGTTTCTTAGGAGGCATTTTGATAGTATTGAGAGAATTAGAATACCATAGAGGTTATAATATGAGTACTTACTTGACTTGTTGAACTTGTTCTTCTCTGAACTTCTAAAATTTCTCTCGAACGACAGAAGAATAGTGTCACGTCTTTACCAGGCTTAACACGACACAATCAATCAGGCTCTTGTGCTCAAAAAATTTGCAATCTCTGTTCGTGTGGGACTAGAATTAATGAAAATCTTTGTGTTATACTCTGTTCTCCCACACACAAAGCTTTCACCTATCATAAATGTGCCGAACAGAAAAAGAAAGTGGCGTCGCACTTTCTTTTTTAAACTTGTGTTGTTGATCCTTGAAAAATCCTATGATCTGGGAATGACAACTAAGCTGACTCAACTTTCTTCTTAACACATTGGTAGTCAAGCCAATAAAACACCTCCACCTCTACCTTTCCTTCAAGGCTGGCACTTCAAACTGGGCCCATGGATGGCTATGGACACATGTCATCAACTCGCTAACTCGTTATACATAATTCTCGAGCACCTTTCCACAGCGAGCTAGTGATGATCACTGATCTTACTTTAATCATGTGGTAGACAATTGAAACAACCTTTAAGAAAAAAATGGTGGGTCCATTTCTCGTTAACTCGCTATACCTAATTTTTGAACATCTCTTTATAGCGAATCGACGAGTGTCGTCGATCTAGACTTGATCTTGTGGATAGCAATCTTACTTCAATAGTGGTGGGCCACACTCGCTAACTTGCTAAACTTAACTTTTGAGCACTTCTTCATAGCGAGTCAATGCCACCCTTTGATCTTGGCTTGATCTCACAATCAAAAATCTTCATATGTAGTACACGGGAAGTGGGTCCATGATATCATTGTCCATGATATGGGCCCTGCAGATTTTTACCAAAAATTGGTCAAAAGTTTGACCAATGAATGGCAAAAAATGTGCTGACAATGCCAACATTTTTTGACCCCGTATTGGTTAAAGTTTTGACCAACCTACTAGATGGTCAAATTTTTGACCAAATTTTTTCAACCAATACCATTTAGTTTTCTACCATGCATTGGTCAAAATTTTGACGAATGTCCCATAGATTTCTACCAAGAATTGGTCAAAAGTTTGACCAATGAATGGCAAAAAATGGCTCAATAGCCTGAACATTTTTTGACCAACATATTGGTCAAAATTTTGACCATCCAGTAGGTTCGTCAAATTTTTGATCGAAAAATTATCGACCAATTCGTTGGTTGAATTTGGTCGAAGCTTGGTCGAAAAATGAGCCCAAATGTACTAGTGGGACCACTCCATAGTGCATCAAATTTTGAGTACCTACCTAGCTTTTCCATGTCTGCATCCCATATCAACACAAGGTCACCTTCCGTGAAAATTTTGAACTTAGCCTTCTTATCAAAACATGTCTTCATCTGTTGTTGGTGTGCCTCCAATGTCTACATGGCCTAGTGTCTTTTCTCCTCTAGCTCCATCAACTCTGCTATTCTTATAGACATAGCATCATTCTCAATTAGTTCCAACTAATTGGCTAATTCTAGGGAGGGAAAATATAATGAGATAGGAAGCCTTTCTTCCCTAGCATACACCAACATGAAAGGCGAGTTTCTAAGAACCCTTTTAGGTGTTATTATATTAGCCCAAAGGGTTGTTCTTAACTTTTGATACCAATACCTTTCGTTATCTTCAATAGTCCTCTTAATGATTCTGATCAAATTATTATTGGAGGACTCATCCAAGCCATTACCTTGGGGGTAGTAATTAGAAGAAGTGCTCAAGTATATATTATGATCAACTACCCATGCACAAATCTGGGCTCCTATAAATGATTTTGCATTGTTTGAAATAATGGTGAAAGGAGAACCAAACCTTGTAACAATTCCATCTAAGAATTCAACAACTAAATTCTCAGTAGCATATTTTAATGCAATTTCTTTTATCCACAAAATAAATTAATCTATAGCAG
The DNA here is from genome assembly GCA_028749045.1 of Cupressus sempervirens. Lineage (NCBI taxonomy): Eukaryota > Viridiplantae > Streptophyta > Pinopsida > Cupressales > Cupressaceae > Cupressus > Cupressus sempervirens. The sequence continues at coordinate 242,736,216 of CM053793.1, read as the reverse complement.
CTAAGATCCATTTATGACTAGAACTAGAAGGAGGATTGATGGGGCCTATGAAATCTAATCCCTACTAAGCAAAAGGTTGATCAACCTAGATAGGATGAAGTGGGAGGGCTACAAGCCTTTGCTTACTTGAAAAGAAGGCACATTTTTCACATTTTGTGACATATCTATGGAAATCATTGGACAAGGATATCTAGTAATATCTTGCCCTCATTATCTTCATAGTAGTTGTTCTTGCTGAAAAGTGGTCATCATTAGGACCATCATGAAGCTCCTTAATCACTATATCAGCTCGTTTTGTATCAATGCACCTTAACAAAGCTCCATTGAAGTCCTTTCTAAATAGGATACTATCAAGTATGGCATAAGGAATGGACTACAATCTAAACTATCTTCTTTTTGCCCTATCCAATCTGTAAGGGTGTCTATTTCCTAACAAGAAGGTCATCATGTCATCTATCCAATTCCTTGGGTTCTCATTTCCTACTTCTTATTTTTTTATCAATACCATAGTAACTTACTCATCCTATTCCTAAGATGAGATCATTTGCTTACATAATCCTTTCCTTCTTACCAACTTGGTGATCTGGATGTCAACATCATACTCCATTACCTTAGTGACCCATCTAGCTCTCTTCTCGCTAATATCTTTACTCAAAATAAAGTCCTTCAGACTTGCATGAGGCACTAGCAAATTAATCTTATTATGGGATAGTAGATGTCTGAATTTCTTCAAAGATCTTATGACTACAAGGGCTTTCTTTTCTACATAGTTGTATTTTTCTTCATACTCTTTAAGCCCTTCACTGAAGAAAGCAATATGTTGTTCTTTATTCTTTTCATTTGATTGATTCAAGACAGTGGAAATTCTTGACTCACCTCCTAAGATATAAAGAATGAAATCCTTTTCAAAATTTGGATTGATGAGAGTTGGGGTTGAGGCTATGGCTGCCTTGATTTCTTCAAAATTTTATTTCCCTTCCTTGGTCCATGAAAAGACCATATTCTTTTTAAACATTATTGTAAGGGGTTTCACCATAGTAGCAAGACTAGGAATAAATCTTCTTACAAAATTTATACTACCAAGGAAAGTTTGCCGCCCTTTCTAGTGACTATGGCCTGAGTTCTTTATGGATCAATGGCTAGACCATCCTTAGATACAGTGTATCCTAAGAATTTTTCTTAATTAGTAGCAAAGACACACTTGCTTGGATTTGGGGATACTCCATACTCTCTACATCTTATTACTACTTGTCTGAGATGGCCAAAATGATCTACTAAATTCGTTGAATACACTATGATATCATTAGGGTATACCAATGCAAACCTTTCAATCATGTTCCTGAAGGCCATCTCCATTGTCATCTTACTATAAGCATAGGTGCCCCACTTTGTTGTGAATGCAATCTTATATCTATCAAACTCTTTGACTAACACCTGATTATAACCAAAGAATCCATCAAGAAAAGAAAACCTCTCTGAACCACTAACCTTAGACAATATTTTTTCCATGGAAGGGAGGGGATGATAATCCTTAAGGGAGGCTTGGTGAAGATCCCTAAAGTCTACACATAATCTAATCTCTCCACTCTTCTTCCTAACAAGGACAAGGTTAGCTACCCATGATGAGTGTTGATAGGGAAAATAATATTGGACTCAATCAATTTGGATAGCTCTTTTCTCATTAGAGGCTCAATTTTGAGATTCACTAGCCTCCACTTTTGCCAGACAGATTTGACATTATCAACTAAATCTATAGTATGTTGAAACAAACTTGGGTCAAAACCATTTAAATCATCATGTTTCCAAGAAAATACATAATTAAATTCTTGACATAGATGAACAAAACTTTCTTTCTTAGTTTTAGAACATACCTTCCCCATGTTTAGAGTCTTACTATTAGCAACCATGACTGATATGTGATCATCCTTGTGTGTAGCAATGTTCATGACTCTATCTCTTGCTTGGTCATCAAGGTTGAAAATACTCTCTAAGGTAATGAGACCCTTAGGAAACTTGTTGGAACTAAGATTGATGATTTGGTCCCCATATGGGTCATGGAATTGTGATTGATTTCTATCTAAAAACTAAACTTCATTCTACAAGAAACTCACAATTTATGCACGAGATTCAAACACTTTCCAATTGATATTATTATTAGGGATAGTAGGTCTAACTACCATTCTAATCTACTACTTCTTCTCATTTTCAAGGATCTTTTGCACATCATAAGACGCATCCATTGTTGCAAGTCTATCCACATGTATGTTTTCTTTCCTAGGGATGCTTTTAATATTAAATGCATTGAAAATTTCAAGAAAATCCCATACTCTATGTTTATAATACTTGAACAAACTATTTTTGGTGACATTCTGATTTCTCATCTGATTAACCACCAACTTACTATCTCCATAGACCTTTAAGGCTTGAATTCCTCTCTTTTGAGTAAGTAAAAGACCTTGAATTAATGCCTCATACTCTGACACATTACTAGTATAACTAAATTGAAGCCTAAATGAGAAGTAGTACCTTTCTAGTGTAGGAGAAACCAACATCACACTAGCCCTTGATCCATTCTTATTTCTTGATCCATCAATGTACATGTTGCATACTTCAGTCATATCTTCTTTGTCCTTCATAAGGTTAGGGACAAAAGCATCCTTTTCTAATATACAATAAGTACCAAGGCCTATCTCCAGGGTTTTTGATATAGGATCAAACTGACATGCATTAGCTCATTCATCTAAAAGAAAATTAGGTGTCTCTACTAGGGAAGTAGCAGGCTCGCTTACTATGTCATTTTTCATCTATCTCTAGGATAGTGCAATTCACATTGATGAGATAAGGAGTGTAGGGCTCAATATGATAGAGAGCTAAGGGTTCTACTCTGATTGAAGCATTGGTTCCATGTCTTGTTCTAAAGTAACCACCTATTTGGGCAATGAAATCTCTTGAGAGATAGATGGAAAAATGTGCCTTAACTTCAGCAACTGATATATCCTAAATTACAGTACAACTAGGGCATGCACGTAGGGCCATTTCAATATTCCTAAGGATTCCTATGGTTTTTATAGTACTACCATCCAACTATAATACATCCTTTACAATGGTCTCATATTTCATTTCTAAGACATCAACTACACACTTAGGCATCACTAAATTACTAGCCCCTGAATCAATCATGCAATTATGGACTATCTTATCCCCTATAATCATAGAAACATAAAATGGATGAGGCCTGACCTTTTTTACTTGTTTAAAACTCCCTTGATGGTTGTATAAGACTTGTGGCATTCTTCGTTATTGATAGTTGATCCTTTGATTCAATACTCTGCAATTATTGTTGCAACAACCTCTTTTGCATAGGTATAGTAGAAACAACATCCCATATAGAAATGTTTACATTTGTCTTCTTCATCTTCTCTACCACACTGAATGAGGCATTAGGTGTTTTGGTAGAAGCCTTGGGAACTGCATGTGTAAGACATGGAGATGGAATAACTTGAGGGACATTCACATCTCTTATGCTACTATTCTATCTTTATTGTTGAGGAGCACTTACTTGATCATTCATTGCTTGTACATGAGGTATTAGATTTGATGTTGAAGCCTAATTAGGAGGAGGATGAGAAACATCTTCAATAACTAATCTTCTGCTCCTAGTGTTGTGAGCAATAGAATCCGTGTTTATATTACAATGATCCTCCACCTAGTGATTCATTAAGGAGCAATCACCTTGCCATTACAAATGTGAGGCATCTTTAGCTTGGCTATCCTTGTATGATTTCCATATTGTAGGATCTTGAGCGGTCAAGGCTAAATAGGATTCAACCTTTTGACACATAAAATAGGCATAAGAGTGATTGTAGGAGGGACAAAAAATCTTGATCTTGAGCCACATTGTTCTGAGGGACTAAGGCCCTACTTTGATTTGTATTTGAAGTAGAAGCCTGATTATTCTACCTATTTTGATCAAAATAGGTATTCCCATGACTATGATTTGGAGGCCTACCATTGTTTAGATTTTTATATTGTAGTTAAGGAGGCTTATTACCTTGAGCTTTCTATCTTTCCAAAGTTACCACTTTGTTACTCACTTTCTACATCACAAAGTCGCTATCTTCCAACTCCCTCACTTGACCTTGTAATCTCTTATCTATGTTCAACATCATAGACTGCATCATCTCCTTAATTTCATCCATTCCATTTGATGATGTAGAAGTTTGAGGGGGTAAAGGAAGGGGTCATGATGTGGAAGTTGTGGGAATATGGGCTATTTTTGGTTGGGAACTTAGGATATCAAGGAAGAAGGTATAAGGGGCCTTGAGGCTAACATTCCCCCTTGTATCAATATGTTTTCTACCCTTATTGTTATTTCATAAGCATAAGGTAATGTATCTCCTCCTATGGTTTGTTTTGTAGTGGAAATATCATTATTAAAAGCTCTAAGGTAATGTAAGAATGCATTACTAGGGGTAGACTTCACTATAGTGGGTATTCTATCCCATGTCTTTTGAAATCTACAATTAAAATTAGTCATGTATTCATGAGGGGCTCTTTTTATAGTAGTCAGTTGTTCTAAAATTGAAAGATAGTCAATTTTGTCTTTAAAGTGTTTGCATAGGGGTACTTCTAATCCATCCTAGTTTGTTATAGAGTTATGAGGAAACCCTCTATAACATTGTATAAAACTGATGAAGAGTGTTCCCCTTAATACCATAAACACATAACAAAAACAAAGAAAAAAGAACAATGTGAGAACAAAATATGGACTTCTTATTTGCACCTCTAATGTGGAATTATAGAATTAACAAGTACAATATGCTAACCCACATTGGTGCCTTCTTTACAGTAATTTGCAAGACTATGCTACGGACTACCATCAAGAGCTATCCTAGACAATGTTTGGGCCTTTCTTAAATAGGTAATTTTATGCCACTTAGGAAGGTTCTAGATGCTCAAACTTAATACCTAGGATTGACAAACCATAAAAATGCATATAGATTCAACTAAATACATCTTTGACAAATTATTTTAAAAAATTTGGTAGCCCAACTTTGGAAGGCCATAACTCTCAAACCTTTGCTCTAATTGGCTATTATAATGACTTTTTGGAAATGCCAACTCCTGTAGTCATGGAATGGTGCAAGTTCCCTTCAGTCATGTTTTCAAACTTCATCTAAGTACTCTAAGGCCTCCAATGGTGAGCCTAGAGATTTTTCTACAATTTTTTCCACCAAAAATTTGCAATAATTTCTTTGATACTTAAGCTGGAGCAATGGGATTTTTATGGTAGGCTTATAATTCCAAAATGAACCTTCATGTAGAAAATGAGAACATTATGAGATCATATGAAAAACTTACTAAAAATAGCAAGTTCTCATAAATAGTGACCACACTATCTACTAGTCCTTATTAAAATAGAAAAGACTGAAAAGAAAATATTTTTGGTGATGTAAGATTGCTATCACACCCAAGATGCTCCTACATCAGTTACACACATTCGAAACTTCTTGAATATGTTCTAAGGGGGAAATAGAAGTTTCACCAGTAAACTTGGTTTTACTTTTAGGAGTTGATATTTGTATGTCATGTCTTTGGGCTAATAGGAGAGGACTTCCATGATTAAAGGTGGAAAAACAATGAGCTCTAGCCATATAGGAAAATGATCTATTGATATAAGTAGATTGTATTCTAGGTTGAGATCTAACAATAGGATGTGTCAATATGGATCTTGCAGGGGTATGTGCTACTACTGCACTCCTAACTGGTCATAGAGATACCCTAGTCTTTTTTCTTGTAGGATTTGAAAATGAAAGCTCTTGGTATTGAAACTTACCTCTAGAAGATGCTCCTATTTAGACTTTGGGCATGAATCACAACAACTATGGTCTAAAAATAGATGTGAATGATGTAGAGCCACCAAGTGCTTTGTGGAAATGAGCCTCTTAAAGGCCTAAAATACTAAGAACAACACTATCTTCTTAGTATCAACTTTAAATACTTCTCTTTTGACACCACTAGATTTGAAATCTTCTAAATATGAGTCCCACCGAGTGTGCCAAAAACTATTGTCACAAAATCTTGCACCCTTGTCCAAAGTTTTTACCTAAGGACAACCTTGTGAAATATGGAAACAACCTCCAAGCTATGGGACTTCAACTATAAGGTTGAGTCTTTAGAGAAGGTCGATTTCCCTTACTATCATGATGCACCTAACTACTATTCGAGAGGAAATGGGAGAAGGAGATGCAAGAATCAAACTACCTAATCTATCTAAGGGGGTGATACGCCAAAATAGAGTGTTCAAACCAATCTCTATCCATACATGCTCACTTGGATTGTTATGACATCAAAGATATACAGATTTAGACTTGTTCAAATCCAACAATCACATGCAGATCATACAACCAAAATGAATAACACAAGGAAGAAAATAGTCCACTTATATATCATTCATAGGTCAAAAGAGATACAATCATGCAAATTGTATATAGCCACAAAACATTGATGAGAGGTAAATAGATCTTGCATACTCATCAATGGTTAACTTCCAAAGGCAAAGGAGATTTATAGTGAACTTCCAAAGAAATATAAGAGAAATAGAGAAGAGTCCACCCTAAGAAAGAATTACAGCTTTTCTTTTATAGTTCAAGCATAACTAAGATATTTTTTACTTAAGTTACTTCACAACCACTATCATTAAGTTCTCAAAGAATAATCAAAATGATCTAAACAATAGATCTGATCTGGTACACTCACATAGATGTGAAAATCATGGAAACCCTGACTAGAGTAAACCCTGAAGTGATGGAAACAATGCCAATCAATGCTAGAACCCTAAAAATAGATAATCAAGTAGTGGAAGGAATGCCCCTACATCTTATGTAGTGCAATAATAACTCTGGAGTGGTTGGGATCAATCAAAATATTAGATCATGTGAGAAAACCCTATCTTCTCCTTAATTTTTGTACTTGCCAAATCATTGCAATTATTAGTCAAATAGGTTCAACAACTAGAAAGAGACATGTGGACCAATAATATTATTTAATTTTTCCACCTTGTAAGGTCTTCACAATTTTGACTGTCATATCAACTTGATTGTGTTACCCTTCAAAATTTAACCATGATGACTTACAACACCATTTACCCTAACCACAATGTTACTGGTGTTGCTACCTTCAAACTGGGCCAACCATGTACACGTCAAAAATCATTTCTATGTTGCTATAACTAAAGATCAATCATTTTCCCATAGTGACATAACAAGAGACATTGATCTACCACCATCTGATGGCTCTAGAATTTGTTAACGCTATTAGCACATCAACCAATAAAAAATGTGACCCCACATGAGCTCATTTGACACCCTATCCACTTCATCTATGACCTACAAAAGAAATAGGACCCACCTAACACATGCCAGTGAGGTGCTTTCCCACATTACTTAAAGTCCTCACATCTTCAAAAAGCAAAAAAGTTCCCATTGATGAAAAAGTTGAGCCAACTGATAACTACACTAACCAAGACAAGGGGACCCATGGCACTACATGGAAATTCATCACTTTTTCACTATATCAAAAGAGACTACAACTTTTGATAGTGACATAATGACAATAATTGATTCATCTTGATTTGATAGTGGATAAAACACAGGCTTGCAAAGAAAATAAATTGCATAAAACACTTAGGAAAAGACATAACCTAAGGTCTAAAAGATTTTTTTGGCATGCCTTAATATTATAATATATGAACATTACTTAGGTTTGAATTCAAATATAGAAATTTTGGCAAGAAGGCAAAAATTACCAACAAAACCTATTGAAGAACAAAGAAGAAAAAAACTTGTATTAGCAAAATATGTAAGAAGACATCATGCACCTGAAAAAAATTGTTGAAGATAAAGAATATGGTATTATGACAAGAAAAATAATCTAAAGTGATACATGTTTACTTTTTGAGTTCAAGCCTAAATATGTGAAAGATTCTTTGGAGAATTAAGATTGGATATAAGCAATGAATGAAACAATTGAGAAGAATGAAAAGAACAAAACATGGACATGAATAACCAGACCTAAAGACAAAAATGTTATTGGAACAAAGTGGGTATTCAGGAACAAGCTAAATGAAAAAGGTGAGATCACAAGGAACAAGGCTAGATTGGTATGCAAAGGATATGAACAAGATGAACGTGTTGACTATGGGGAAACATTTGACCCTATAGAAAGACTAGAATGAGTGAGAACACTACTTGCATATTCTTCTTATAAAGGATTTAAGGTATATCAAATAGATTTCAAATATATATTTGTAAATGGGATACTTGAAGAAGAAGTATATATAGAACAACCTAAAGGATTTGTGGATCCTAGCAAGAAAACTATTGTGTGTAAGATGCACAAAGCTTTATATGGTTCAAAATAAGCCCTTAGAGATTGGTATGAAAGATTGCATATCTATTTGGTGAAGATTGGTTTTGCAAGAACAAATGACAAAAATAATCTATACTTGAATACTCAAAGGAACAAATAGGTATTATTATCTGAATTTTTCATTGGTGATATCATATTTGGAGGCAAGGAAGCATTATGAAAATCTTTTGCTAATGAAATGAAGAATGAATTTGAAACTTTAATGTTTGGAGAGATCAAATTCTTTGTTGGCTTACAAGTATATCAAATGAAGCCATGTATCTTCATTACTTAGTCCAAATATACCAAGGAGATACTAATTTTTTTTGGGATGGAAGATTCAAGACCATCGAGTACACCTATGTCTACTAGATATAAGTTATCTAAGAAAGATGATTCTACTAATGTGAACCAGACACAATATAGATCAATGATTGAAAAAATACAATATGTTTTTCATATAAAACTTGATATTGCATTAGCATTTGGGATAGTTTTAAGATTTTCTATAAATCCTAACAAATACCAAATGATGATAGCAAAAAGGATAGTTAGGTATCTGAAAGGAATAAAAGACTATGGATTGTATTACAAAAAATTTGATAGGTTTAAATTAAAGGTATTCATAGACTATAGTTGGGTAGGAAATTTTTATGATAGAAAAAGAACAAGTGGAGGTGCATTCTTTCTAGGAAAGAGACTAGTTTCATGGACAAACAAGAAACAAAACTGCATTTCCCAATCAATAGTTGAAGCTGAGTATGTGGCAACAACTATAAATTGCTCAAATATCATATGGATCAAGCATATTTTGAAAGGTATGAAGGAAGAAATTACTGATCTAGTGGTTATCTATTGTGATAACACTAGTACTATTAACATATCAAAGAATCATATAATGCACACAAAGACAAAGCACATTGCTATCAAGTATCATTACTTGAGAGATTTAGTTCAAGACAAAGAAGTGAAATTAGAATATGTGAGTACTAAAGAGAAAATTGCTGATATATTCACTAAAGCTTTACCCAAAGATGCTTATTAATATCTTAGATGTAAATTAGGGGTGATTCCCCTAGACAAAAAAACTTAGCAAAGATGGTGATTTGCATCAAATGTGATGATAAGACTATCTTATAAATTGATATAGTCAATTCTACTTTAGGAGTTGCCTAAGATAGTAGTAAAGAAGAACATAATGATGGATCAGTCATACACAAATGAAAGATGAAGAATTCATAATGGATATCAAGATAACTAGATGAAAAAGATGCAAATATCTTTGGCATTATTTTCAAAGAGGGAGAAGATGTAATTTAGTTACCATAAAAGAAAGATAGAATATCTAGTTACCATAAGAAAAAGAAAATGAAAGAGGGATATGATGAAAGCTGGAAGAGATATCTAAGTAAGAGGGGGAGATTACTTAGAGGAAGTTCATAAGACCCTTACTCGAGGTGTTGACAGATCTGATATGGCAGAAAGAGAGTTACAAATGAGAATTAGAATGAAAATAAGGATATTAATGAAGACCTAATAGATCAAGAGTGTTCCTTGAGATAGTATGAGTTTTGGATTGCATGGTAACTTGAGGTGCTTCTATCAATTCCAAAGAGGGATATTGTTGGAAACTACAATTGGAATAATTTTTATGTTGTCATTGATGACAAACCTATTAGTGAGATAGTTTTCTATCTAATCTTAGTGTCATATCTATTTTATTGCTGAAGAGGATTTGAGAAGTTGTTCATAACAAAAAAAATCTAGAAGATAGGTTGAGTTTTATCAAGAAAAATACAAATGGAGATTTAATTAATTAGAGTTTGACAAGATAGATAGATCGTTTAAATCATGTTACAAGTGGAGATGACAGTATTGCTCAAGAATTGAAAGTGTGAACAAAGATAAATTAAATGCATATATGCTTGATCGAGAAATAGAGTAGACGACTAAAGAATTTTGATGTACATTCTAAGTGATGTTAGTGTCAATTGAGCCATGGTAAGTGCCAAGAAAATTTAGTGTTGACCGAGCATCAGTATCAACCAAGTGACAGTGCATGTACCAAGAAAGAAATTTAGTAGCTACGGAGTAATCCAGTAATGATTGAGTGTCAGAACACAATGTTGGCTAAGGAACAACATTTTGAATATTTATGAGAAATCTTAATTTATAGCTGACTAATTTTATTTCTTGGAATATGGAAAGTGTGTTGAAGATTGTAGAAACCTAAAATTGTCCAAATCCCCTTTTCATGACCAATTAAATAAATATTTATTATTTATTTAATTACCCTACCTTTGATTAAATAAATTTGCATTTGTTTAATTATATTTGTCTTTCCTTGATTTAAATAAACTAAGGTTTATTTAAATCCTAGCCTTTCCCCTCTTTCCACTTGCATCCTAACACATTCACTTTAATTAAGTACTTCGCTAACTTAATTAATCCCACTTGGAATTAAATATTAAATTTAATCCTATTTGAGCACATGGATCCTAACTTTAACTCTAACCTAACCCACCTTTCTAAACCTACCCACTTCTTTAATCCCGCTTGCTTTTCCTAATGACCTTGCTAATCACCTTTTAATCCTAAGTGTGTGGTCACACATGTGTGAGGAACGCTCACACTTCCCACACCCCTCATGCCTTCCACACCTCTTGCACACTTGTCCTCTTGCATGAGAATCAAGGTGTCTAAAAAATGTATTAGAAGCCATGCTTCTCACACCTCTTGCACACTTGTCCTCTTGCATGAGAATCAAGGTGTCTCACACATGTGTGAGAAGCCATGCTTCTCACACCTCTTGCACTTATCATTGATCATGTCACCATCAAAGGTTTCTCACACATGTGTGAGCATATTTCTCCCTTTCAATGGTCAAAACCCTAATCCACATGGATTCTACTTGGCCTCCACCTCATAGACACCTCAGTGATCCTAAGAGATCCTAGCCCTTCATCTTGCATTGAATCTCAACTGTCCATTGCATCTATTTTCCTATAAAAGGAGATCCCTCTCCTCATCTTTTCATATGATCTACCATCTACCTCATTGTTATGCTATAGGAATTGTGAGCAACCACATCCCACAAAGCAAGGAAATCATCATCCACTTGGTAATTTCATGATGTTTGCATTGGTAGATTAAGCTACTTTGATGTTCATGTTATCTTTATTTTACATGTTCTCTTTCTTTATTTTGAGGTTTTCATGATCGTGTAGGAATAGGTGTTAGTTTCTTAGCGTTTATTCCATTTATTACATTTTTATGCAATACAAAGATAAGGATTGATTAGTTGGATCATTTAATACCAAGACAAGATTAGGTAAATGACCTAAGGATTGAATTCCAAGAGGAGTTTCTAGAAAAGAAGAGGAAAAAAAGATGGTGATTAGATTCATTGTATTGGATGAATCTAATTGTAAACCCTAAGAGCTATGGTGATGATTAAGTGGAAAAAGATCAAAATTTCCTATTTAAGGAGTTACAAGGGTGAACTTTTGAAGAGTTCTAGAGAGTTTGAAATATTGGAGTAGATTTTGATGTTATTGATTGGTGAATCTAAGAAGAAGGATGAGATGAGTTGAGAAGAAGTGAAGTGTGATTACTTGAAGGGTTTCTAAGAGAATCAAGACTAAGATGAAAATGGAGGCCAAATAGTGAATTAGTCCATAAGCTAAAAATATATATGTACATTAAAAGTGAGTTGTACTTAATAGATCAAAACCCTGTTGTTACTTTCTAACCATTGTAAATAGTATTTGAAATCCTTTAGTTAAGGTTGACCTAATAGTCATATGTAAATCCTCTAACATGGTGACATTCTAAGGGAATGCTCTTAAGTCTTCTAACAAGACCATTCCTAATGTGGTGATTAAATCCTTTAGTAAGGTCACATTTAACTATGTGTTTTATAACCTGTAATAGGGTTGGTTTCTAACAAAGCTCAATTAAAAAGAGTGAAAATTAGTGACATGTTACTAGTAGTTATTCCTAATTTGGGTTTCCACATTAAATCCTAGTATCAAACTTGTGTGGGTTTTATCTATGGTATTTTTTTGGTTAATGTTTGCATTATGCAATTCTGTTATATTTAGGATAGTGGAAAACTAGTTGATGTTGCTAATAGTTGACTGTAGAGACCGAGCTATGGAATGATAAGATTTGAAGTTGTTTAAGTGTTTGTTTTTTCAATTGGTTCATCTGGACCTTGGATAATTGATTCACCCCCACACCCCTCCCCCCCCCCCAATCATTCTAAATATCTTAACACCTATAACTAAAGACAAGAATTCTATAGGAACTATGTGTGTGTTCACAAATAAAATGAATGATCGAGGAGAAGTGGTAAGAAACATGGAAAGATTGGTATGTAAAGGTTATCCATAACAAGAAGGTATTGATTTTGAAGAAACCTTTTCTCTTATAGATAGATTGGAAGTGGTTAGATTATTTTTGGCATATTTATATTGAGTATCAAGTTTTGAGAGAGAAATTCACTAAGAGGGAAAGTATATTAGAATATATGACCACAAAAGAGAAGGTAGCATATATATTCAGGAAATCTTCAACTGGGGACACTTTGTCTACCTCACAAGTATGCTTAAGGTGATGGAACCACCTTCTACATAGTAATTGATGCATATAAGCATTAGTCTACTATATCCAAAGCACATTACTCACCTAAACATGATGCTTCGTACTTCTCCTTAGGGGGAGTGTTCATATGGTGCAAAGATAATACTAAAGTTCTTATATAATGAATTTGGACATAACAAAATTTTTGGGTACTTGATATTACTTTGGTTGTATATTGGCTTGATCCAATGTAGACACTTTGATGATATCATCATTAGCAGGGGAGGAAACTTCAAAAATTGAAAGAGTCTTGATATTTGGCATATTGACACCTTTTTCATTGATGTTAAAGGGGATAAAATAATTGAAAAACCTTTCATTAAGGAAGGTATATGTAGGAAAGTATAAGATATAATCAATTAAGGTATATGTAAAAAAAAAATTTACTTTGAAGATTGTATATGTTGAGGATATTCAAAAATTGTATCTTGTTGTTTACATTTGGATTGATGGTTTTTCACCATATGTTACCATAAATTTCAAAGTGGGGTATTGTTAGGAATTGAGGACATTTTTGGTACTTGGGTGAGTTACAAATATATTATATTATTGGATTTTTTTTCATTGCTAACAACATTTTTTTTTTTTGGATTAAGTAAACACGAGTTTTGAGGGGACCCAAAACCCCATACAAATAAAGCATTCATAAAAGATTGAGGGGACCCAAAACCCCATACAAATAAAGCATTCATAAAAGATGTGCCCATAGTACCAACATAGAAAATAGGTTTACCAAGGATATGAACCCCAAGAATAGATACAATTATGAACCAATAAAAATCCCCATAAGGAAAATGTAACTAGTTACTAGCACATAATCCTAGGAACTAAAACTAGAAGTAGAGACCAAGGCCACAAACCTCGAAGTCCAACCAAAAAACAAAAAAAAATTAACCCACTAAATCAACTGCTTAGTAGATCTAGCTAGATTCTTCCTAATAATAGCAACTTCTTCCATTGAATCTTTTGAAATTGAAATTGGAGCTGGTTCAATGGCCTTCTTGATATTCAGCCTTGTACACTTGCTATGACCCCCACTCAATGCAGAAACCTTAGGGGAAACTATCTCATCTATTCTTCTCCTTCCTAAGATGGAAGAACCAAAGCATAGACTAGAAGTGACCATAGCCTTGATGAGTTGGTGCATGTTAGCCTCATAGTCAAACAACTTACTAGGGATGTTCCCAACCTTCAGTTCCAACTTGATCCTTTTATTTTCTTAGCTTCTAGACTAGTCTACAACTCCCTCACCATCTTCTCCAAAGATTTTATCTTATTATATATCCAAGTTTCTACCACAAGAGATATTTTATCCTTCATCTTAGCCCTATGGAGAAACTTCAGGTTACCACTGCACTCCTCCTCGTTGATTACGCTAGGTTACCCAATAGCCAATTTACCCTTAGGAAAATGTTGACCACTACTAAAATCTTCAAGCATACCATTAACCATTCCTTCTAGTAGGTTCTTCTCATTCACCACAACTTTTTTCTCACCTAGGTCATCTACATTCATTTTTGTAAGCTCAGTCTCTATAGAATTTCACAAATACCTATCTGAAGCTTACAACAACCCATCCTTCCTTTCCCGAGGTTTCTCTTTCTCCTCTCCAATCTCATGTGTCAAAATGTTATCTAAACAAGAGTATTTAAGATCTCTAGAGTACTAACATCTTGAACTTCAATCCCCACCTTCTTCTCCAATTTTGAGGTTTTAGCTACCGTTCCCTTATTGTCAGAGACCCTCTTCAAATGACTCCTTGTTCTCATAGTTTTCACTAAAGTCTCCCCCCGAATACCAGAGTAGCTTGAATTGTTAGAGCTATATCCCCCACTATCATTCTCAACCTCATCTTCATTACCACTTACAATTTCTTTTGTTTCCTCCTTCTTATCCGCAGTGTCATTTTCTGAGTCTGTCTTCTTAGTTGTTTTGTTTCCTATCCTAGAAAGATTCTTCCTCTTTCCCTCACAAGTCATCACCTCATCTTAGCCTTCTTCTAAAACACTCTTTGAGTCTATCTTCGTACCACAAGCCCCCATAGCCTTATTTTCATCATGACCCACCTTCCCTTTCTTTATATGAACCTTATCAAAAGGAACCCTTAAATTAATTAACTTTTTTTCTTAGCTGAGGAAGAAAGATACCCTTGGGGCCTTATCCCTGCAAAATTATACAATAAGAAGAATTAATCCCTCATAGAGGATGAGTCTTCTCTACTTTTTAGGATGATCCCTAATCTCTTGAAGAAATAAGTGTTTCAAATAAAAAGGAAATGAGATCATGTCTTTATACCTGAAGTGGTTCCAAAAACCAAAATGGTAATTTTGAACCCTTTTAGACCGACCATCTGCAATGAAATACTCCTTAACAAAAAACATCACATCCTTCTAAGTTTCCTTTATCTAATCTAAATCCAATAAATCTCCAACCTTCAACAATTTATTCTCCTCCTTTGGGGTCTTAGGAAATTTCTTCAATGTTGCATTGGATATTTTCATTTCCTTTTTGAATTATATCCCCATGTTGGGAAGCACAGTTATCTTGGTGAGAAAATCCTCCATAATTGACACAAATATCCTATACATTTTCACTTTCTCTCCAAACTAGTTTTTAAAAAAAAATCTATTATGGGTAACTTAAAATCATGTAGCTTCTCAAGATAACCAATGACCTTAAATTTTTTAAGCAACATCCAAATAGATGTATTCTCCATCCAATGCATGTAGCTTGAAGGCTCCTACTTCCTTGGCTCCCCTCCCATTTTTCATAATGGAATCATAGTTAATATTTACTGAAAAATAATGACACTAACAAAAATATCAAAATATTTTCTAAAATGGGACTTTGGGAGTGCCCAGATTACATGCCATATTAAGAGAGTAATAATGAAATGGTACTCCCTCAAAGTTTGTTAAAACCCTTAATTATTACCCAAGCTCCTAAAACCCATATAAAAATAATTATTTAATCCTCCCCACAATAGAATTCATCACATCAAAATTTATTATCCCTTTTAACTCCAAGTTGTTTATTAGGTCATCCTTCCATGTTAGCTATCTCCCCGCTCTAACAACTATGTTCATAACCCTATTAGCTACCTTTTATTTTTCCAATAGCTATGAGATATATGCACCTTATTTAATTTATTCAACAGTCTCTTGATTTCCACCATAGTCCCTTCAATAGTCCAAGTAGTAAATTTTTTATTATTTAAAGTATTGATTATGTTTAGAGAATCATCTCCAACCATAGGTTCTGATATTTATTTTCAACTACCCTTATAATGACAAACATCGTAGCTATTGTATATGCTATATGACTAGTGAAAATATAGTTAGAAATAGGGAATAATGAGAGGGGGGGAGGTGTGGGTGAATAAGTATTCTATAGAGTTTAGCCCAAAACTAGATATTATTAATTGCCTTATAACTTCCATATCAAACTAACTAATAAAATTGAATAGTAAACATAACCATGCAATAAAAGAACTCATAACACCATATTTTGTTAACTAGGGAAACAATGGCCAAGGAAACACCCCGATAGGGATGATACCCACAAAATGATCCATTAATCAAAAGTATATGGTTAAAGATATTGACCCTTTTAGGAGTCCATTACATCTATATAGTGTCTTGGTCCTTGTTAGAGGACTTAGGCCTTTTTAGAAGCCTCAATCTTGTTAGGAGTTGCTTCAACCCTATTAGGAGTTGGTACAAATACATATACAAAAGATGTACAAGTTGAGCTCACTACCCAAACATGTAACTTACATCGATGCAATTCCTTGATACAAAAAGATAGATACAAAAACCTCTTCCTTACTGCTAATATCTTCAATATCTAATATTGTTGGAAATATGACCAATCAATTAGACAAGGTAAGTTATGTGGTTGTCATTTATGGCAACATATTTGTTTTGCAGATTAGTCATGATTATTTGTGAAGGAAAATTGTCTAAATATTAGAGTGTTACATCAGCATGATAAATTTGTTGATAGAGGAATATTCTATTGGAATATTCTCTTGCATAGTTAACCAAAGATTCATGACATCATACTGATGAGGCATACCATTGCACATGTCCATATGATCAATCAAGTTCAAATTATGAAGGAAATAGTAATGCAGTGAAATACAGTATAGAACAAAGCATGTCAACAGAATATGTTAAATGACTTGAATAATTATTTTAATTATTATTTCTTAATGAGCTAACTCTAAGAATGATATGTGAGTTGACTAAGGAAGAATTTTACCAATATGATTGGTATAAGTAAAGAACTCCATTTGCAATGTTAGGTGAAGAAATGTGAGATTACGAAATATATGTGTAGCCAACAATTGTGAACTAATGGGAATATTGTGAAACACAAGTGACAAGTGAATGTGATGTTATGATTTATGTTACTAAGAAAAATCATGTGAGATATGATGTAGAATGATATGTGCACAGTCACTCTTTGCATGAAGAATTGACAATCAAAAGATTTGCAAAGTACAACAAGCATTTCAGTATTGTATGTATACTTATCTCTTGAAGAACTTCTCGTATAGTTGCATGTTAGGGTAGTGAGCTCTTCTTGCACACATTTGTATATGATCTACCAACTCCTAATATGGTTGAGGCTTCTAACAAGGCCTAGTCTCCTAATAGGGACTCAAGACACTCTACATACTTCATAGACTCCTAACAAGGTCAATATCCTTAACCAGATCCTTTATATAGTGAATCATCTTGTGGGTTCCATCCCCACTAGGGTTTCCCCTTGGCCAGGGTTTCCCTACTTTAAAAATATGGTGTTATGATTTCTCCTCTTGTATGGTTGTTTATTTTGTTATGCACTATTAAGTAATTAATAAATTCAGTTGTGGGCAAAAAGATTGAAAATACTAATTCAACCCCCCCCCCCCCCCCCCCCTGCTACTATTGTTCATCACATAATTCAAAATCCTCTATTCATACATCAGAATTTGCATCACATAAATTTTGTATAGTCTTCACAAGAAGCACACAATATTTTGTATATATCTTGCAACTTGCACACAACTTCGTGTATCACAATTTTTTCTTTATACCCTTACAATTTACAAATTATTGTTTAGTCAACCTTGAAGATTTCTAACACTTGGTAAAATACGAAGATAACTCTTTCTCACTTAGGGTTAACATCTAGGATGTCATCCCAAATTAGTTAAGTAATTATTTCATTAAAAAAAAAATCCTTAACTCATAATTACAAATTTATTGATATGCTCTGTTATGCCTATATACTGCCACAACTAGTAAATCTGTCATATCTTCTTCTATATTAATTGTACTAATTTTCATAGTTACATACATCATTCTAATGCTCTATATTTTTTTACCTAACTGCACATATGCCAATAATGCTTTTGTCACTCGTACACATCAAAATTGTCTTTGTTTTATCAAATAAACTTTCTTGTACTTATATAATTTTCAAGTCTAACTATAGAATCTTCATCTATACATAATACCTTCTTTATACAAGGTATATGTTTCCATAAATGAAAAATCTGACTCTTTTACAACTTATCCTACTTAGCCAAATTTTTGGCAATCTCCCCCTTTGGCATTGACACAACATATGGGAAAATCAGCTAAGTTCCAAAATGTTGATCAAAACTTTACAAAATTGCAGCCTTTACAAAATTTATAAAACTTCAAAATTTGTGGATCATCATATTTTATAACCATCTTTCCTTATTATCTCCTATTACAATATAATACTTTGATAATTAATGCTCCCCCTTTCTAAATACATCATACTATTATTTTGTTACCCCCCCTTACATTATACTTTATACAATATTCCTATATTACTCCCCATTTGACATCAATGACAAAGGTGTCAAAATCTATATACAAGTCAAATTTTTTAATCTTATACCTCTGTATCAGGCTGATAGGTGTGTAATATAGTCATCAAAAATTGTCTTTATACTCTTAAAGTTCTTCTCCCATTAATCTTTGACTCCCTTATGCTAATTAGAGCGCATAACCCATAGGATTTTATTTCAACTGCATTCAAGTCTGAGTAGACAAACTTGTCAAGAGATGTTTTCACTTTTAGACATTCTTCCACTTGCTGCTCAAGTGTACTTATCTTCAAAGAAAAATGTTCTCTCAGAAGTGAGAACCTCTTTAGTTTCCTTTCTCTATTGATTTCTATAAGACTTATCTCATCATAAGTCTTCCCTTTATGTACCTCAATGTCCAGTCTTCTAATATGGTTGTTGAAGCTGATTGACTATCAATTGTAACTCATCATGCTTCCTCTTTAGCCCATCTTTGTTGTATGTGGTGAAATTGAATGATATTTCACATTTGATATATAATGCCTTTCCTTCTTGCTTTCATCTTCTTAGATCCTTGATGCATGTATCAAGAGATGTTAAATCATTTTTGATGTTTTCACAAATGGTGTCAAACATCTTTGCATCATACCTTGATTGATCATGTGCTACTACTATATTGGACGAACTTGTGAATTTAAAATAAAATCATTTCACTAACTCTTTTTCCTTCATATGTAAATCATGGCTTGTCACTTTGGTCGTGACTATTTTCTATAATTTCTTAAGGACTCCTTCCAAAGTCTTCTCTAGATTTGTGACTTTCTTATTTTTCTCCAATAGCTTACTCAGTGATGATATAAGTCCTTACCAATCATCATCATCATCTGATGCAATTGATAATTCTATTATCATAGGAGATTTTCCTTTCTCAGGTGTAGCCAACATAATATGAACCTCATGTTGGAGCTTGACTTTGTCACATTCTAGTGTAACATGTTTGAGTTGAGGTTTAAATGTTGATTCCTACATCATGACTTTCTAGTTGTGCTTTATTCTTTCATCCTTTTCTTGCTCAACTTTCCTCCTCTTTTCTTCTTCCTTTTTCTTTTTCTCCTTATCTTCCTTCTTCTTCTTCTCTTCTTCTTCTATTTTTTTCTTTTCTTCCTCTTCTATTTTTTTCTTTTCTTCCTCTTCTTTTCTCTTCTTCTCTCCCTCTTCTTTCTTCTTCTTCTCTTCTTATTCTATTATTTTCTTTCCTTCCTCTTCTTTTCTCTTCTTCTCTTCCTCTTCTTCTCTTCTTCTTCTTTTCCTCTTCTTTCTTTCTATTTTCCTCTTCTCTTTCTCTTGTCTCTTCTTCCAACCTTGTCTTTTCCCATTCTTTCTTTTCTTCCTCCTTTTTTCTTTTCTTCATCTTCTTCCTTAGAACTGGTATAGTTCGTCAAATTGCCAACAATATTTGTGTCATGATCCTTAAAAGGATCTTTAGCTATGTTAATTGTCACTTTAGTGATATCAATTTGCATAGTATCTATAGAATTTTTTATCTATGAAGTTGACTCTATCATCAAAGTGTATTTTTCTATCTCTACCATTAGTATATCTACTGGTAAAGTTTCTATAGCCTTTACTTTTTCCATAGGGATTTATCCCCTTAAGTCTTTTTTTGGCTTTGAGATGCTAGATGTAGAGATGATAAATTTCACAATTTTTAATTCAATCTCTTTATTTACCTCTTCATAGTTTCCACCCATCAACAAAATTGTTCTCCTTTCATTTCGTAGAGAGAGTTCAATACCCTTCATTATCCTTTTTTTGCCATCATCACTATTTATCTCATAGGTTTTCTGATTTGATTTTGTCTTATTCCTCTGTCTTCATCTACTACTCTTCTTCTTCTTCTATTAATTAGTCTATTACACAAATCTTGTGGTATGTCTATTTGTATATCTTCAAACCTTTTATTTTCTAGAATCATATGCCTAAATATGATATTATCTAATTGCAACCTATCCATATTACTGTACAAATGGTAGAATTTATTTAACTATAAAAAATGGCTATTGTCAATTATTTGAACATTTAGATTTTTAACCTTAGGTTTCCAAGGCTTCTTCCCAAAAATTTGCTTCATTTCTGTCTCATCTTTCTCAATAGTTTTGTCTTTGAATTTTTCTAATCCTTCTTCTTCTTACTCATCTAGTTCAATCATTTCAAAGGTCTTTCTTATCTTACCTAGTTCACTAGACATATGTTTAGTTCTTTTCTTTGAAACTGATTGAGTTGGTTCTTGCTTCACCTTAATTAATCTTTCAAACTTCCTTGTACTAGGAGGAGTGACTATTTGTACTTTTATCACACTCCCTTACTCTTCATCTTTCTCCCTTTTTTCTTATTATATAAAAATAGGCTTCACTTGGGATACTATGGCATAGGGTGCACTCAGTAATTATTCTGGCATTGTGACCGCTTTTGAAGTCTCAATTGCTAAAGGTTTTTCAATCAAAACTTCTTTTTGATAGCTAGCCTTCATTTCTATGGCTATACCAATTTCTTCTTTATAATCTTTTCTTTTCATTCCTAATTCCTTCAAGATTACATCCATCTTCTTGTCAACCTTTTTCCTAATGTCCTTACTATGAAGTTCATTGTGAACTTCTTTGAATTTTTCTTCATAAGTGCCCCATCTAAGACACTCCATGTCTTTGTCTGATTACAAAATTGTCTTCACATAACCTTGTATTAACACTTCAATCATTTCATAACCCATAGGGTCAATGAACTTGACTCTTGGCTTGACCATTTCCATATATGTAACATCTATTTCTACCATGAAGAAAATATAATTTTTATATCTCTCAACTAAAGAAGATGGAATTCTAAATCTATGCTTCATCTCAATCCAAAAACTTTTTATCATTCTAGATATATCCTTTGTTATCCTTTCCTTTGATTTTTTTCTATAATTATAAGTGATCATGTTCATTGTGCAATTATTTTATCAATAAATTCTCAAATCTAAATACAACATTCTTAATTTCCTTCAACCTCTCAATGTTGTCAAGCAATTGTTGTTTCACAATTTCACACGTGTTGACCTTTTCTTTCTTAGCTTCCATAAGATAAGCTACATGGATGAATCCAACATGCACAAAGTTCACTCTAGAACTATAATTCATCTTATATCCAATAATCTTACTAATCACCCTTACATCATTTTTTTGTTATTAGGTCAATTCTCATGTTTCTACCATTAGACTTGGTTTTCAAATTGGTTTCAACTAGCTTCTTTACATTCTTCTTATTTACATGATTACATTTTTCATTACTCAGACCAGTAAGCTTGTAATCATGTCATTATCAATGATTATAGGGATATCTCCTACCCAAAACATACCTTCATGAATATGGCTAAGAATTATCATTGTCTATTCATGGTTGTCAAACACAGTATAAAACATATGTTTGATAATGTTAATCTCATCTAGGTGCACATAACCTTGTTTCAGGGATAAATCATTATTTAAAACCAAATTCAATTCCATGCGGATATTATTGTCACTGATATTCTCAAATTTATAGTGGATATTGGCTCTAATGTCTTGTACATGTAAAATATTAGGTGGAACTTGTGAAAATGCTCCCAATGGGTCATCTTCTATGGACACATAATGATTCTTCTTAAACTTGTATCTAGGTTGATCATTCACATCACTAATTATTGGACTTGTTAGAAATAGGGAATACAAGGCAGGGGGTTGAATCAATATTCTACAAACTTTTTCCCAAAACTGAATATTGTTAATTACTTTATAACATGCATATGAAAGTAAACTAACAATGTTGAGCAATAAACATAACCATGCAATAAGAGAACTCATAACACCATATTTTATTAACTAGGGAAACACTAGCCAAGGGAAAAACCTAGCAGAAATGGTACCCACAAGATGATCCACTAAACGAAAGTATCATGTTAAGGATGTTGACCCTTTTTATGAGTCGATTACATACATATAGTGTCTCGGTCCTAGTTAGAGGACTAGGCCCTATTAAAAGCCTCAACCCTATTAGGATTTTCTTAAACCCTTCTACAAGTTGATATATACAATTAAAAATGTATGCAAGATGATCCCATTTCCCAAACATGTAATTATGCCATATAGTTCGTTTCTACAAAGGAGATAGATAAGAAAACCTCTTTACTACTGATATCTTCAATATCTAATATTTTCTTTTTTTCTCTTCGCATACCTCTAATCATACATCATAATTTGCATCATATAGTTTTCATATCACTTACTTCCTCACAATTCTTTGCATATTATAATATTTTCTTTATACCTTTACATTTTATCAAAATTGCCCTATTAGCCTTCAAGCTTTCACACAATTGGAAAATTACAAAAATAACTCTCTCTCTTAGGGTTAACATCTAGGATGTCATTCCTAAATAGTTAAATAATTATTTCAAAAAAATAATAATTCTTTAACCCATAATTATGCAATAACTGATATGCTTTGTTATGTTGTGTACATTGCTTTTACTAGTGTTTATTCCATAACTCCTTCCATAATATCAATACTGACATAAACACTTATATATGTCATCTTGACACTATATACTATCTATACCTAACTATGCATGTGCTAATAATAACTCAATCATCTATACATATCAAATGTATCCCTATTCTACTAGATAATTGTCTGATACTTAGACAATTTTCCATGTCTAACTATGGAATTTTTATCAAGACATAATGCTTTCTTTATGTAGGAGTTGATGACATCCAACTCCACAGCTTGCCAAGATCACCTGTATGTAAATAACCTATTGAAGGGAAACCAAGAAGGAAGAGGTGGAGCTTGGAAAAACCCTAAACTTACATGAGAGAGAACATATTGCAAAAAAATGAAAATGTAATGACTTGTGAGATACAATGAGAAAGCCGGAATATAAAGGCCCCATGGAAGCTTCTAGAACAAGATGGAAAGTAGTAGAAGATAAGGTTGAAAACCAAGGATACTTTCACAAAAAGGTGGAACATGTTAGAAGGGAACAAACTCCCATGTTTCCCATGGCTAACTACTACATGCATTAAATACTAAATATTAAATAAATGCATTTACGTAAGTAAGCCTAAGTAAATAGAATAAATAAATAATTATTAATTATTTACTATAACACCCCCCCTTAAGTGCAACTTAGGGGAATGCCTTAAGCTCACAAAAATAAGATGAAAATGTAGAATGGGTCTCGGCAATGAGGCCATGCTAGGTACCCATGTACAGTGCAAGGAGATGCAACCTTTGTAAACAGGGAAAGAGAGAAAATCGTGTGGGAAAAACTCTCCCTCAAAAAGATGTAAGAACCTAGTGAAGAACTGAAGAAGCCTCCAACTAGGGGAAAGTCCCTTAAAGCAAGAAAAAAAAGTGATCATGAAGAGCATCACTAAAGCATGAAGAAGCCACAAAATCTACCATCAAAAAGAAAATTCTAATCTGAAGAACCTCCATGGAAGAAGAAGGCATGAACTAAGTGTGTCTATATGGTAGATGATCCATCTCACCAAAATGCATAGGTAGCCAGGCACTGCAATCGCCGTGTATATAGGATCAACCATTGAATACATAGCTCACACTAGAAAACCATTGAACCATGGATGCATTAGAACAATAGCATAACCCCCCATTAATGCAAATGGGGTGAGATGATAGACAACTAAGAAGGTGGGCCTATAGACAAAATCAAGAATGACGAGAGAGGAAGAGGTAAAAACACCTATAAAGATACGGTCACACTGACGCTGCATGGGGTTAATGTCATGGAAGGGACACTCACTTGACAAAGGGAGAAGGCCTAAAATAGCAAACAACTATCCCCCCATGGTGCTTTATAAAAATAGTTCAAGTACAACTGTCTCAAAAAACAATGTTCATGAACCTGAAATTCAAAAGTGGCACTTTATCTCAGTGTGTATACAAAAGAGCTTACAAATGATGTCTATAATGATCAAAATAGGAGAAAAGCTTACACAAAAGATAGGATAGCCCAAAACAAAAGAAACCATGCCAGGAAAATGATCCTCAAACCTAAAACACCCAAGATATCCACCATAGAGAAAAAAATGCCAAAAACATGATAAAAAGAGCATGGGCTAGAATCTAAGGAAAAAGACCACATTTCTAAAAAGATGACAAAACCAACTTTCCAAAAATATAATATTTTCAAAAAATTGACATGGGACGCGGAACTAACTTTCACTGCTTCTTTTGGATCAGAAAAATACCTCAGTATGCTCAAGTTATGGCCAAAAAACTAAAGGTAGGTTGAAAAGGACCCTAGAGAGGCGTAAGAGGATGATGCAAGATGACATCATGCTAATGTCAGCAAAAGAATACATTAAAATTGACAGCTAAATGGTTGTCACAGCAAAAAAAGAGGCCACATGGCAAGTCCACGTGGCAAAATGGCTGACATGGAAAAGTGCCAGATGGCTACCCTGCCACGTGTCACACACAAACTAAGTAAAAAATATTGACTCAAGCTACTGAGTCGATGTTGACCTGTCAAAAAATTTGATTGTGCTATTGATGCTACTCAAACTACATCCACACGGCTAATTGTATAGGCGGAGCAGAGTAACAAAATCTGGGCACAGGCGGTGGAAATAGAAGTGGAGTAGACCCAAGGTGGAGGGAGATGGGGGCACCACTGGCAGCAAGTGGCGGCTAGGCCGTGGTGGTGCTAGGGCCATGTAGCTGGCTGTGGTGGCCTACAGGCTAAGCACTAGTGGTGCGGTGGTGGTTGACCCTTTTTTTATAATTTTTTGATGAAATCATCTGTACAACCATACGAAAGCCCCCCGAACTAAAATTTTTTTGCCTCCCAGAGTCTTGTAGCCAAAATTGATAAATTTTATATGAATCCTAACTAAAAAGTGCCTTTTGAATCCAATGGCATGTCCGTTTGGGCCCAAAGTACTCAAAAAAAAGCTCTTTCCCTGGATTAAAAAAAATACACAAACAAAATAGGGTTTTTATCTTCGAATCACGGCTTCAAAAATCTTTCAATGAAGTAGTAGCAAGGAGGCCCTGATATCATATAGGAGTTGATGAAATCCAAATCCATAGCTCACCAAGATCACTTACATGCAAATAACCTGTCGAAGGGAAACCAAGAAGGAAGAGGTGGAGTTTGGAAAAACCGTAAATGGATATGAGAGAGAACATATTGCAAAACAATGAAAATTTAATGAGTTGTGAGATACAATGAGAGAGCTCGAATATAAATGCCCCATGGAAGCTTGTAGAATAAGCTGGAAAGTGGTCGAAGATAAGGTTGACAACTAAGTACACTTCCACAAAAAGGTGGAACATGCTAGAAGGGAACAAACTCCCGTGTTTTCAACAACTAACTACTACATGCATTAAATACTAAATATTAAATAAATGCATTAACCTAAGTAACCTTAAGTAAATAGAATAAATAATTAATTATTAAGTATCTACTCTAACACTTTACACAACGTTTATGTTGCCATAAATGATGACACCAAAAATATGCTAACTTATCTTACTCACCCATATTACCAACATGAGTAGCCATTGATTCAAATTAGAAGCTTTAGAATTTCTACTGCATGGATGATAAATACCTCAATTTCACATACCTAGAGATTTCTTTCAGTTCACAATTGAAAAAAATTCAGTTCTCCTTCAATTAACTATCACTTTTCTCTTAACTACTTCCTAATTCTTCACATGATCAAATGATACTTACAATCTTGTTTGCATAGCTTATATCTTACCAAATTGATTTCCACATTAATTGCACAACTATGCAATTTGTAAAAAAACTATTTCTAATTCCTGAAAAACTTGTTTTCTTTTGAACATATACATATTATCTCCAAATTTCATGTGCACTTTACCATAGCTTCAACTCATCATGTACTACCTCATACTAACTACACAACTCTTAACTTGATCTTTAACTTTAGTTTTATCTCTTTGTTACTTGATCTTCAATAGAAAGGTGAACATGATTTATTCAAATAGGATGAATCACATTCAATATATTATTTAAATATTTCATTGGGTGCATCTAAATATTGTTCTTCCAATAATACTTGTAAACTAGATGGATCTTTTCCTTTGATAAATACCTATTTAAATTATTCCACATGTTCTCTCAACTCATCTTTTTGACTGTTGTTACTACTATCATTCCTTACATTTTTTTTGTTTTTCCTTTTGAATTTTGGATTCCTATTGATATTCCTCATGTCTATTCTACAAAATCTTGCTGTATGACCAAAGTTGTTGGAGAAGTGACATAATGGTGCATTTCTTATTTGATTAAGTCTAGATTGATTAATTGGTGCTCTGCAATTTTTGGCAATGTGTCCAGCATTGTTACACTTGTAACACATAATGTGATTTCTTGCTCTATTTATTCCTTCATTTGATATCCTTTATTTAGATCTCCTTTCACTAGATCTCCTTATTTCATTACCTATATGGTTAGTATCTCTAAACATTCTACTATTTCTATTATTACTATCAAATTTAGGTTTCTTACAATCAATTGCTTTATGACTAAAACCATGACAATTATAACAATAAAAATTAGTAACAAGTTTGAATGGCTTACCTATATAGTGTCTCTTCATATGAATAACTTCATTAGTTATAAAGAATCTACCTTTAAATTCATGACTTACTTTCTTAGGTGATTAATCTTACTTATTTTTCTTAGGTTGATCAATTTTCTCAAGTTAACTTGCTTGCTTAACTTCTTTGGGTACATCTTTAGATTTACTTGATTCAATCTTATTTTTCTCATTTGTCTCATGTTGAAGATGTTTAATAATTGGATATGGTTCTTTTCTTATTTTAAATTTCTTTGCTAAATTTTCTCCAATAAAATATCCAAGACCACTCTTATCATAGGAAGGTCTCTAAAAATATAGTTTCTCATCAATTCTCTCACTACTAGAATATAACTTTTCCAATTGTTGCATAGTCTAGGTTAGCTCTCCTTTCACAATAGTGTTGTATTTCTCAAGTTCTGCATGTTTTGACCTAATGGATTCAAGTTCATATGTAACTTTTTTAAGATGGGATCTTAGATCAATAGTCTCATATTTTAGATCTAACTCAACTTTATCTTCAAACTTAGCGTCAGCTCAAAGATCTTCAACTCATGTTTCAAAATCTCATTTTCTTTCTTATATTTTGATACTTCATCACTATCTTTTGTTTAATCTTTAGATTCCTTTCCATATTTTAGATGATCAATCTTGTCTTTCAACTTCTCAATGTATTATTTTTCATATTCATATCTTTCTTTTAGGTTATCTCTTTCTTTAGTAAGAATACCAATTTGCTCAAGAGCTTCTTCAAGATTCTTGTATAACTATTCCATATCCATAGGGATATTACTCAAGATGTTAAGCATCTTCTACGTAACTATGATCTAATACCAATTTTTTGAAATAGGAAATACTAAGAGTGGGTAGAGGAGGAGGGTGAATCAGTATTCTACAAAATTTATCCCAAAACTAGATTTTATTAATTGCCTTATAACTTGCATATAAAAGTAAACTAATAATGTTGAACAATAAGCATAACCATGTAATAAAAGAACTCATAACACCATAGTTTGTTAACTAGAGAAACCCTAGTCAAGGGAAAACCCCAATGGGGATGGTACCCACAAAATGATCCACTAATAAGAAGTATCTAGTTAAAGATATTGACCCTCTTAGGAGTCTACTACATTCGTATAGTGTCTTGGTCCTTGTTAGAGGACTTAGGCCTTGTTAGAAGCATCAACCCTATTAGTAATTACTTCAATCCTATTAGGAGTTGATACAAACACATATACAAAAGTTGTACAAGCTAAGATCACTTCCCAAAAATGTAACTTACAATGCAATTCCTTGATACAAAAAGATAGATACAAAAACCTCTTAGGTGCTACTGATATCTTAATATCTGATATGCTATTGTTGTTCATCGCATAATTCACAATCCTTTGATCATACATCAGAACTTGCATCACATAAAGTTCACATAGTCTTCACAAGAAGCACACAATATTTTGTATATATCTTGCAACTTGAACATAACTTTGTATAATGCAATCTTTTCTTTATGCCCTTATAATTCACATATTATTTCCCAGTCGGCCTTCAATCTTTCACACGCATGGAAAAATACAAAACTAAATCCTGCTCACATAGGATTAATATCTATGTCTTTCCTAATTAGTTAAGTAATTATTACATAAATAAAATAATTTCTTAACTGATAACTACCCATTTAGTGTTATTCTCTTTTCTACTTGTATATTGTCACAACTGATAAATCTGCCATATCTTCTTTCATACTAACTGTACTAACTTGTGCACTTACATATTTCATCCTAACACTTTATACTATTTGTACCTAACTACACACATGCTAATAATGCTTCTATCATTCATACACATCAAAAATGTCTATGTTATATCAAATAAAGTATCTTGTACTTAGATAATTTTCAAGTCTAACCATAAAATCTTCATCTGCAGATAATGCATTCTTTATATAAGGTATATGTTGCTGTAAATGACAACTCTAACTCTTTTAAAACTTATCTTAATTATCCAAATTACCAACAAATACCAATAGTAACTACAATAGCATCCAGAACTCTACCATAGGTGATCTAGGGGATGAAAATTACTGAAAAGTAAAATGTCCCCAATGCTCCAAGAATCAACATCATTACAAGTGTTCACAATTTTGACTCCAACATAACTTGAACGATCAAAATTGGAGTTCAAGTGCAAAAATTATGACTGGTCAAAATTTGGTCAAACTGGGACCAAAGGTCGTAAAAGGGTGAAAAAAATAATCATCTCAAAAGTATTGACAATGGATTCCAAATGAAAGAGCTCGTCAAAAGCTTTCCAATGGCGTTCGTTTCATCAAGAACGGGGATCGGATATAAAAGTTATGATGGTTTCAAATTCCAGTAAAAGTATGGATTTCGATGACATCAACATGACATCACGAAATCATAAAGAGAGGGAAAACATTCAAATTTGAATTAAAATAGCTATTTAATTCGAATTAAAGGAATGAGATAATGGGAGTTGAACTCCTAACCATTGGCCTCCTAAAATTAAGGCCAACCAATGGGCTATTTATGGCATATGTAATATTAAGGGAAGAGTTGTTATCTATTCATAACAAATCCGCCCAAGCTTATTTAACTAGGGGTATTTGTTGAAAACAAACTCTTAATTTTGGTGTCAAATCATATCCAAATAATGGTAAAAGGGGTAAATTCGAAATATGTAACAAAAATGGGGGATTTTGTTAGTTAATTGTTTTAGCTCATTTTTGGCTAAATTTGATGTATAAAATGGGGGTAGTAGGCTTTGGAAAGGCATCCAGGTGATGAGAAGGAGATTATGATTTTGGAGACTTGATGATTATTCCTGCACATTGGAGAGTAATGCTGTAATTGTGCTTGAAGGGAAGATCTTGAACACTTGTAATTGATTTTGGAGCAAATCGGATTGGTCCCTCTATTGGAGCAGGACCCGGAGATGTAGTCCGACCCACGGATGAACTCTGTTATCAATCGTGTTTTGCCTTATGTCTCTCTACTCTCTTTCTTTCAGTCATTACCTTTTTATGCTTTGTTCATTTCAGCATTTAAGTTGTGTTAATTTTCTAATTAACGCTTTGAAATTTTACTTTATGAAATAATGTTAAGCATTCCTCTGTAATAGTCCTAGATCCTAATCAGATCAATAGGAATTACTTAAAACTCCACCACATCCTACCCTACCTAGATTACCTTTAACATGTTGGAAATATAAGAGGAGTAACTGAGAGGAGAGGGGTGAATTAGTTACCACTAAAATAAATCCCAGATCCCTTAGATGTTAATACAGATCAAAACTCTAACTAAATTATATTTTGTTGTAACTCAACAAACACACATACACTTGATAAACACTGAAATAACTTGGTAACTGCTTAACATGAAAATATTTAAGATATTATCTATGATTAATATTACTAACTTAGTTGCATACACATAAAATAAATAACATCAACACAATTGACAACAAGATTTAACATAGAAATCCAATTTGGGAAAAACACCAATTGGAACTAGTTACTTATTTTCACTCTTCTAAAGTGAGCCCTGTTAGGAGCCAACCTTATTAAAGGTTAAAAAACACACTGCTAGGTGTGACCCTATTACAAGATTTAATCACCCTATTAGGAGTGGCCTTGTTAGAGGTCTTTAGACACTTCAAATATAAATGCCACCTTGTTAGAGGATTTACTAATAGTTGTTAAACCAACTCAATTACGAGATTTAGATCACTGCTACAATGGTTAGAAAGTAACAATGAGATAACCTGATTTCTTATGCAAATGAATTGCTAACTAAAGATCTCAATTCTAGCTTGTATACTTGATCCTTCTTGATCAAATTTATCTTTGGAGCTCAACAAGGATATTATGCATATCCTTCTAATTTTCTTCCTCTAAGCATCATCAAATATTCTCTTCTCTTCCACACATTCAATCCTCAACTTGACCTTATATTTATATCTTACACATTTTCAAGTCAGCTTGAATACAACATAGGATACTTAATATTCATCTTCTCAGTTGGCTAGAACCAACAAACTAAATCAATTTAACACAATATGCCAAAACAAGAAAATCCTTCGTTAGCCAACTATGCTCGATAGACACTAACTCAAAAATGATTTTCCTATGTTAACCAAGTGAACTTTGTTAACACTGCATATTCTCAAAGTTCCTTTGGTAACCAAGTGAGATCATTTAACAATGGTTCCATCCAACATTTTCTTCATTAATCGAGTGAGCTTGGCTAACACTCAACTTATATAAACTTCTCTTTAACGACTAAGTGAACTTAGTAGACACTATCTTCTAAACTAGGAAAACTCTGGAATGCTCAGAAGACATAGGAAACTATCTTCATCACCCAAGTGAGCTTGACATACATTGACTCGCAATGATATGATATTTTTTATAGCATCAAAGAAAATACATAATTAATCAATTGTTTTCAACAATCTCTCTCTTTCGCATTGATGGCAACAAAACATGTCATAATACAATGAAATTTTTAGAGAAAGAATAAAGTAAGGAACATATCCTTAGTTTCATTCTAATTCTCATCCATGAGAACTCCCTCTATTAGTGTAAACTTCCTCTACCTTCAATTTCTCCCTCTATCAGCAAACTCTATCTTCAACATCTTCTATTGAGACCAAGTTCTCCCTCTTTGACATCTCTGGAAATATATACTCTCCCTTTTTATAAGAATTTCTATGAGATATGACACAACAAACTTCTTTCTCTTTGACATCTCCTGCCAAAGATAATTTTCTATGAATATTAATGTACCCCATATATTGATTCATTTGTAATGTGCCTTTGTCAATACTGCATCAACCGACTAATCTTCAACATGTTTTAGTTGATGCATACTAAACTTCTTTTAGTGATCTTTAGATAGGGGATGACCCCTAACTTACCCCTTAGATACAAAAATGCATCCTTAGGTAATGGCTTAATGAATATATCTACAATTTGTTCTTTAGTATTCACATATTCCAATCTTACCTCTTTATCTTGTACCAATTCTCACAAAAAATGATATTTTATAGAAATGTGCTTGGTTTTGGTATGCATCACAAGACTCTTGGATATATTAATTGCATTGGTGTTATCACAGAAGATAACTATTGGATTCTTGATCTCTATCTTCATACTTGCCAACAGTTGCTTGAACCAAACAACATTGGAACAATTAACTATTGTTGCCACATATTTTGCCTCTGTTGTGGACTGAGAAATACAATTTTTCTTCTTACTTGTCCAAGACATTATTCTTTTACCAAGAGAGAATGCTCAACCACTTGTTTTTTTTCTATCATTAACACTTCCTACCCAATTAGCATCTGTGAATGCTCAATAGACATGAGAAACTATCTTCATTTCTCGAGTGAGCTAGACAAACACTAATTGGAAATGATATCCTATTTAATGTAACATGAAAGACAATACACTATTAATCAATTATTTTCAACATAGCATACCCATCAAAATTAGCTTTTAACCTACCCATATGAGGTGACAACTAGAGATTACCATCCCTTTTTGACTTAACAATAGTATTTATTAGAGGGATAGAAATATTAAAATCCCCTTTACCACCATTTTGGGATAAGTAATTCTCCTTAATAGCCCTTATGATTATTTGACCTACCACCCAAGATGGGGATTCTTTGTCCCTAAAAATTTGATTATTCCTTTCTTCTCATATACCCCAATACAAGTGGTGTAGAGAGAACTTCCAAACAATATTGGCTTCAGGATTTTTCATAGGGCACTTTGAACTATCAAAATAGTTAGTCAAGTTCTCTACATGGACCCAAGAGATCTTCAAATATTCTAGAAGTAATTTTGACACTTCTTGACTAAAACAATAGTGGATAAAGAGGTTATCAGTATTTTAATTAGATTTCTTACAAAGAATGCATCTATTAATGAAATAAAAGCATATTTTATTAAGATTCTCAATAGTAAGAATTTTGTTTTAAAGAGAAATCTAGAGGAAAATCTCAATATTGGGAACAAGACCCTTCATCCAAGAATTCACTGAAAGAGGAGGTATTACATTCATTCTTGCCTTAAAAACTATAGCCACCTTGTAATTCCCACTAGGGTGGATGCCCCCAAAAAGCATATCTTTAGATTCATAATTAATACAAGAAGAATTGAGAGATTTTTTATAAAGAAGAGATTCTTATTTATTTCCATAATACTAACCTAATTTCCATCTTTCCAATAATTGAAAACAAATACCCCAAATCTCTATTTGTATCTCTCAATAGTATCCCTGTCATTATAAATGTTCTCCGAAGAGTAGTGCAAGAGTCATAAATCCTTCCAAAACCTCACTTTTATGTCATTACCCAAATTTCATCTACCTCCAAAAGCATTATTTTCCTTGGCCACTTGAACTACATTCCAAATGGTCAAGGCATTGGCAATTGGGAGAGTTGATGAAATCCTGAATTGTAGTGGATTAAAATAGGTATTTATGTTTCCAAATAGTGCTCCACTCCTTAGTATCCCCAAAAAATCGCTATCCATACTTAGCCAAAAGAGATTTATTCATAAGTCTAATAGGCTTGACCCCAAGACCTCTGGAAATTTTCATCTCACATACATTCTCCAAAGAAATTAAAGGTATTCTTTTCTTTTCCTCTATCCCCATTTATAGAAAATTCCTCTAAATTATTTCAAGAGATTCTAAATATTTAGCTAAGATTTTGAAGAGACTCAAGGAATAGGAAGGAAAACTTTGAAGGAAAGACTTCAAAAAAGTCACTTTACTAGCTTGGCTAAGTATATTTCCTTTCTATCTGGCAAGCTTCATATTAAACTTATCAACAAGCACCTCCTAGAAGGATTCAAGAGGTTTTAATCCAAGGGGAAGGCAAATATAAGTTCTTAACATAGAGGCAATAGAGAAACCCATAATATTAACAATCTTTAGCTATCTATGAATGGGGATATTAATGAAAAAATATATATATATCCCAATTGATTTTCTGACCAAAGGCATTAGAGTCAAGATTAAGGGCCTTTTTAAAACTTCTTGCTTCTTTAATAGATGACATACCCATAAAAAT
The DNA here is from genome assembly GCA_028749045.1 of Cupressus sempervirens. Lineage (NCBI taxonomy): Eukaryota > Viridiplantae > Streptophyta > Pinopsida > Cupressales > Cupressaceae > Cupressus > Cupressus sempervirens. The sequence continues at coordinate 242,701,581 of CM053793.1, read as the reverse complement.
GGTATCATCAAAAAATTATTCATGAGAAATGGACAAAGTATTGGATGAAGGCATGAAACCATGAATCACACTTTTTTTCAAAAGGCCATCAATATATCTACCCAAACAATTTGTCATGATAGTAAATAGAATAGGGGATATTGCATCCCCCAACCTTAACCCTCTAGTAGGTTTTAAAAAGAGGGTGTAAGCCCCATTAACCAAAAATGCTAAAGAAGTAGTAGTAACCAACTAAGAAATAAGTTGAATATACCTTTCACCAAATCCAAAGGCCTAAAGAACCTTTAAAAGGAAGTTCCATTCAACCCTATCATACACCTTTTCAACATCCACCTTAATCAGAAAACCCTGAGATTTAGAGGTCACCTATAGTTCCTCTTCCATTTGACTTCTGTAAGTCATTCTAATGGATGCAACCTTGTTGATCTTTTTTTGTGATGGATCATGATTGTGACCCTGATTGGTCTACACCATCGAGGTGTTTGGATTTATGTTTCTGTATCAGTTGCTTTGATTATGCGTTTGACTAATCTATGAGATTATGATTTGATTTATGGTTCACTGAGGTTTGTGCCAGTGCTTACCAGGATCGATGTGGTACAATGAGGTTGTTCCATGATTACCTTGAGATGTGTGTAGAGATTGCACTGTGTACTTTTTACCATGCTACATTGGACTAGGTTCATGTAGCAGTGATTAGTCTTGTTTATGATGATGTTTGCTTATGTGTTTTAAGTGCCTTTTTAAGGTTGTTTAAACAATCATTATTTAATGCTAAGTAATTAGAATGGATTGTTCATGTTGGATTATTCGGTTATGTGCTACGACATTTACCTTGTTATATTTTGATCTATGAGATATCTATTACTTATGTGATGTTTTATATTTGAGATGACCTGAGGGTCAAATGTTATACTTTGATTTCAGTATCATAGATTTTAGACTACTATGTTGTTCAATTGACCATATTGCATGACGATGCCATTTTGAGATGACAGTGTTTTTTTTATGATGATATCTAGTTATCTGGTATTTGGACATACTTTTGATTATATTATGTGATGGATTTAATGCTATGGTTATTTACTTCATTCATGTGTTGTATGTGTTATGAAAACGTGAGTGATGTAAATAAATTATTTTAATATAAATTAATAAATGGTTAAATTAGGTGATTTAATGCAATTATTGCTTCGGCTATGTTATTATATGCAATTGCACTTGATCATGTTGTTTAGTGTGCAGGATTTATATCCCTAGCAGTGGCACATGGAGTTAGTGATTCAACTTTTCATATTTTACCAATGTCGTCCTGGTATGGTTGACGTATCCTTAATTAAATGTTTAATTTAAACCTTTCAGTGATTATTAAATCCGAACTCATTTGCATTATGTGATTTGACCAGTGAGCGTGTTTGTGCATTTAGAGTTTCGCATTGTCGCGAAAGTTGTTAAGGAGATTTATGTGTTTTGAATTTTCGAGCTTTTTAATTGTTTTATTTTAATTTTTGGTAGCTTTACCACAAATGAATTCCTATTTATAGGAATAGCCTATTTTCGTTTGGGTCGATTCGGGGTCTAACTGGGTTGGCTAGTTCTTTGCCCTAATCGATTATTCACTCGAAAAGTGAATAAATATCCAAAAAGGAATTTAATTCCTCACTTATCACTTTTGAATTAGAAAGTTTGAGAGTAAAACCCAAAATCCTCTTCATGAGGATTTATTATTATTTTTTTGTGGGAGCTATCGGCGTGGGATCATCGCGAGGTTGAGCTCGTTGGATCCAACTTGGGGAAACCTTGGATTGCCGCAATTTTCGGCCACTTCTGCAAGCATTTTATTTTTTGGTTCAGATTTTCATTTTGCCCTTTTGGCTGTGAGGTAGGGCTTTCCCATTTTATTTATTTGGCTCTATTTCTGCTTCTATTTTGGTAGCCATTTGTTTGGAGACTGAGAACTAGTGTTCCCTTCCATTTCTGTATGCTAGTTCTACCCGGTTGGGTGGGTACGAACATTTTCCTTTTTTTCAGGATGAGGGTTTAGGATTTTGCACCATTATGCTGGCCACTTTTGCATACAGTGTCCATTTTCAATTATTTTTGGATTTTTCAGGTTTTTGTGCCCAAAGGTCAAATGGGTTTTAATTTTGAAAGTTTTGCCAAAATTTGGGATTTTTACCTCATTTTGCGTGCCACACTATTTTCTCTAGTTTTCTCTGCATAATGTGGGTCGTGGACTTGGATGATCCATTTGGATATTAGTTAGACCACTATTTAATTTTTATATTGCATTGGGATGTGTGTTGCATCCATACTCCTGACGTTGTGTTTGGTTGAGTGATTTTATAACTAGTGATTTTATATTCTCGGATTGAGGTCGGTTGAGTGAGTTCATGATGCTTGGTCTTGTTGCATCATTGGGATTTGTGTAGAATCCATACTCTCAAATTGAGGCCGTTTGAGTGATTTTATGATGTATGGTTTTATTGGCTTTGGGATTTGTGTAGAATCCATCCTCTTGAGTTGTTTTCGGTTGGGTGTTTTGTTTTGCATTGTGTTTTCATCCTATCCTTGTGTTATGATCTTTGTGATGGTGGTGCGCCACACACGAGTACATGCGAGTACATTTTTTGGGTGGCTTGCGAGGCCTGATCTTCTATGGTACTTCTGAAAGTTATGATCATTAGGGTTGGGATGGGAGTATGCATACGAACAGGCACTTGTTGTAAGATGAGCATGGGTAGGGTAGGGTAGCATATGGAGGGGGCTTCTATCTCATAGCCTGGTGACCTCAGTCCCATAGGGTTGGTAGAGGATGTTTTAAATAAGTGATAATTAAAGAAAATGTGTGACTAGTAATAAAACTTAAGATAATAAAATGTGTGTGCGGGGCCCTTCGTTGAGGAGTTGAAACACACGATCCGAGCTTGGGCTTGTCAATGCCAAGCGACTCTCCATGATGTTAGCCCCTACTTAGTAGCCTTTTGATTTTTTGACCAGGACCTGTACTCCTTGCATTATCTTAGGTTCTTGGTTGCAGCCATCATACTGTCTGGCGTGAGTGTTAGCCATGGATGTTGTTTTGTGTGTTTGTGGTTGGATCATTATCTCCATCAGCATGACGGGTGTGGACCTATGGGTGCCACATGGTTGGGAGGCATAGCTACCTGCACCACTACTAGGGATCGGTGTACAGAGATGATCTTTTGTCCTAGTGCGACCGTTGTTGGATTTTTTCTCTTGGTACTTCAGGTTCTGGAGTATGCTTTCTAGTGATTTACGCTTTCATTGGGATGCTTTTATATCATGTTCAGATGATGTTATTTTATTTGATGTATTCCCTTATTATGATGTTTAGCATATGATTAGATGTTGTGAATTGTTGTGTTAGCATATTTGTTGCTTATTGTTGTTTAGCATGTGATAGGTGATGTTATCTACTGTAGGATTATCTTATGCTTTACTACTAGCATGTTAGATTTCCTTATGCTTATATTGTTGCATGTTGTAGTGGTGCCTCCCTATTAAGATAGTACCGATGATCTGGTCAGTGCCTTGGGATGTTACACACAGGGGATGGCTAGGATCCATGATGGTCTTATGATGCTATTGATGGTTGGGAGGAATTGCATACTTAGTTTGGTTGTTTTGTTACTGAGATGTATTTATGTACATTACGATGTTGCTTTTGTTCATTGCAATTTTTATTTCAATATGTTCCTTACTATTATGGTTTAGATGGATAAATGTTGCTCTTTCCTTTCTATTAGTGCATTTGAGTGTCCATTCCTCAATTTGTGTGGATCTTGTACTCCCTAATGTGGAGGTTTCCTTGTTTTTAAGCTTTTCATTTGCATTTTGTTGTCATGCTGATTTGTTTTCTCTAGTGGAAAGGTAGTTCCTCGGGTGAGAATGTATTTCCTCGCATGAGAGAATACACTTCCTCATGCGAAAATTCAAATCCTCATGTAGCGAGTCTTCATGAGTCCTTGCACAAAGCCATGCACTTTCTCTCATGCAGCGGTGCACTTTCTCGCACAAGAAATAGGGGCTATCTAGGCTTGTCGAATGGAAGTTCAAAAGTTGGCTTTTTTTTTTTACACCTTTGTGGTTCAAAATAGATTTCCTAAGGGGTTTAAAATATATCATTTAAGTCTAAGTTGATGTAATTCCTTATACTTAAGATATATTTTTATCTATGCGATGAATATTTTGAGATAGGTTGCAGACCTCCCCGAGATAAGATAAAGATTCTAGGAAATTTTAGGGATTTAGGATTTCAGACTTAGCCAAATTTTAGGATTCTACATCTATCTTCCTGCATGGTGTTTCATTGATGAGTGGTGATTTCTTCATACCCTCATCCTATGCATGGTCTTTGTGGACCTCTTTTGTGTTTCTCTATTGGTTGTGGTGTTCAGAGATTCGTTGGTTGTTGGCATTGTGGTGAAGTCTTTCATTGTGATCTTTGTGATCCTTGTATGATGTTGCCATGTGCATTCATACTTGTAAAAAAAAATATCTTGGCTTGATTTGAATCCTTATTTCCAAGGATCTCCGGGCTTGATTTGTAAAAAAACCATTATGCTTCTCATAAATGAGGTTAGGGAGAACCTTAAGAATTATCAAAGTTACAACCTTAGAGATGATCTTATAGATAGAATTACAAAGGCTAATCAGTCTGAAAAAATCAAGAGAATCTGTATTAATCTTCTTAGGAATCAAACAAAGAAAAGTGGAGTTAATCTCCTTTAACATTTTCCTTTCCCCAAAGAACTCCTTAACATCATTATAGACATCCCTACCAATTACATTCTAGAGAATCTAGAAGAACATAGGGAAACTATCTAGCCTAGGAAATTTGTCCCATTCAAAGGAAAAGATAGACTACCTAATTTCCTCAATAGATAGGATAGCCACTAGCATTTTATTCTTATCTTTAGATATAAGAGAGGGAATGTCTTCTAGAATTTCAGCTTGACTTTCTAGAGAAATTCCTAGATTTGAAGATAATAAGAAGGAAAAGAAAGACATCATTTCATGAGTACTTTCTTCCTTATTAAAAATATCTTTAGAATAAGTAAACCCAAAAAAAATTCTTGGAATTTTTATTATTTGGTGCATATATATTAACTAGAATCCAACTAGTAGCTAATTTAGAGTGGTGAAACTTGAGAGCCAACATATGCTTGTTAGAATTAATATTTTCTATTAAGAAAAGATTGGTTCCAAAACACTAATATACCTCTAGATGTTCCTTTTGAGCTACTAGTTGTTGCCCCACAATTTTAAAAAGGCCTAATATTTTCCTCTTTTTACTTATCCATTTTGATTTCCTAAAGCACAAGAATATTCAGCTTGTGGTCACAAACAACATTCCTAACCACATCAATCTTGTGGAGACTATTAATCCCCTTATGTTCCAAGAGATGATTTTCATTTCATTTTAAGGGTAAATTCCAGAATAGTAGTCTACTTTCCATTAGCTATATTTTGAAAAGTTTCTTATTCTTTCTTGTTTTTAAGACTTTTACTTGGAGATCCAACATCCTCTTTAACAACAAGGATACCATATCCCTTTTCTTTCTTCTAGTTGATACCCCACTCAAAGACAAGTAAGTGGACCCTTTATTTTTAGTCTTCTTCCTATTTCAAATCTTTTGCCTTTTATCTTCCTTTAGAACTAAATCCTCTTTCTTAAAAGGTAAATTGTCTTGTGGCTTCTCAGTCATAAGATAATCTTCTAGGTTATTTGAATGCACAAAATAAACTGAGGGGGAAGTTATAGCCTAAAGATGCATCTTTTTGTTCCTCATAGTAGGGTTTTTATTCTAAAAGATTACCTCCATCCAATGAGTCTTTCACTCTATATTTCAAGATTCTAGAGAGATGATCACTATCATTCTCTTAGATTTCCCCTTCCTCATGGAAATTTAGGACCTTCTCATCTTGTTACTCTGAGATTGAGAATCCAACAGTTGTTTCCTAGTTATCTTTTCCATTATTCACATCCAAGGGAGGGGAAGGAGATGCATCATCTATCACCTCAACATTTTTTCCATTTTGATCAACTAACCCCTCCCTAGAAGTAACCTTACCTTCGATCATCTTCATAATATCTTTGTATTTCTCCTACCTTGGTTCTTTATTTTGTTCTCACTCAACCTTTAATTTACATACCATTTCTAGGGCTTTCTTCTTTTCTGGCTTCCTTCTTACTAGGATTTGGTTTTTTAGGAAATTTATTATCCTAATCTCCCACTTTTTTTCAAGAAAAGAAAGTGTTAGGGAGATCTTCAAGCTCCACTTCATGAGTTCATTTTCCTAGTTTTGAGAAAAATTTAAGCTTCTAGGGAAATTCATTTAATTGATGCACCTTAACACATATTCTTTCATACATCTGTCTCAACCTAGCTATTGTCTTACTATCAATAGCCACAATTTCTCCTAGAGACCTAGCTAGTCATTTAAAAACATCTTCATTCCAAAACTCCAATGGGAGACCAGGGAGTCAGACCCACACTGGAGTAGTTAGGAAGAAAGCATCTGAAAGATCCATATTAGGTTCCCATTTCTTTATAGTCAAATAGATTTTCCCAAAGCATCATGGTTGCCCACGTAAAACTAAATTTATTTATTCTTGACAGGTAAAAGGAAATGACAAAAAAACCTTTGGTCATAGTTGTAATATCAACTTGACCACCAAGAGCCCATTTCATTTTGACCACACTCCTTAGATTTTCAATGTCAGACCTCATTCTCAAATTTTTTTGACTAAAGTTAATTCCATCAAGGATATCAAATGATCCAAAATGGGATCCATGAAAAAAACATGGAACTTGTCTTTTTTCTAGTAAGATTTAGAAGTGACAAATGGGAATAAGGACTTACCAGCATGCCTTTTTCCAAATAGGGAGAATTGGAGGGGATCTATTTCTAAATCATCTCTACCCTCCTTGCTAGTATCATGTGAGCCATCAATGACTTGATTCTCCGCATGTGAAGGACTTTCCACTCCAGACATTCCTTGTGGAGGCTTAGGGACTACATAAACTGCAACATTACTAATAGGACCTAGTTGGACATCTGTATTTCCATCATCCTCTGCATGCTTTTTGTCACAATTGCAGGTCAAAATCCAATGACCATTACCCACTTCCACCTTACCGCTCATATTCTCCACTCAAAAATCCCTTATAGTAGAAAATCCACTTTTCACATTATTGCAGCTAACAACATATGTTCTTGTGCTCATGACAGACTCAAATTTTGTATATCATAGGATATTATTATAATAGTAAGGATAGTGGTTGACATAACTAGATATGTTATCTTACATATGTGTAGTAGAATGAGTGTAGAAGAAGAAATTGACAATGAAAAATAATACAATTATCACTTTTTACAATGTAAATAAGAAGGTTTGGAATATGTGCACCTTGATTTCATGCTTTCTAATTTTATTTTATGTTTTACTTCTTTGACCCACTATGATGAGATCCAAGTTACCTTCACAAACTACAATCAAGTGTTTAAAATAATGAAAAAATATTATAAATTAATTCTACATGAAAATAACAAGTTGTAGTTGATTGATTTTAACATGCATTGAAATATGTGCAAAAAAATTGCAAGCTCATCACAAAATACTTTTCTTTTATTTTTTTAACTTTTGACCTAGCCAACAAGATTCAATTCTATTGCTATGATTCCTACATAAAATAGAAATGCAAAGAATCTAGACCCATGCTAAAAATAGAAAAAAATTAGCAATATCCCTTAATTTGTGCCCTACAAACTTAATTTACCAAAATAGATCAGTTTTGTTAGATAAACTTTTGAAGCCATATTTTTCATGAAATTAAAAAATATAAAGAACTAACACACTATAGAATTATTAGACCTTTTCAAGAATATTAATTTTTTCAAAAAATTAATTGAGTTACAACTATAAATGGATTGCTATTAAAAAATATTAAACAAATTATAAATCACAAAAAAATTACTAGAAAAATCTAATTTTTGGCTGAGACATCTTCGAACCATCTCAGACCTGCAAAAAATAAATCCATGCAAAATTTGAATCAATTTTCAATATGTGATCAAATATTTCAAAACCCTATGGTTTTACTTTCAAATCAAGTTACACAAGGGTTAGCCTTGAAAAAAATGCAAATTAGGAGGTGAGTCCCACTAGGCATGAAAAAAATTATGTATTAAAATTCTCAACCTATGTACTACAAATAAAAATACCAATACAACTAAGAAAGTCATTTGTTAGCATATTGAGGAGATTTTTTAGTATATATCAAAGGTAGGGATTTTTGAATGGTTTACATTTAGATTTAATGCTTATGTGTTGCATTCATGACTTGGTTTTTCATTTATGTCAACATATATGTAATTTGGTATGTGACAAATAGAGTTTTAGAACATTGTAGAGGGAAATTTGAGCAACAAGGTTTGGGGATAGTGAGTTAAGCTATTCAAGATTAGATTTATATTTATGGATGTGCTTTGATGCTACATCTATGTTCTCTTAAGTTAGTATGAAGAGTTGGATGAGCTACAGTCAATTTATTAAAGACTAGTTGTAGGCCAATGTGTAAGAAATAGTTTACTAGTAATTCAATTATATTTGTTAATTGAGATGGAATGAAGGTACATAATATTAGATCTTGGTTGAATACATTTTTTGATGATATCTTCATGATAGAAGATTCTAGAGATCATTTTATAGAGGTCACTAAAGTGTAACGTGTGATATGTTCACTAGCAATCGACTCTTGTAATGGGATTTATTTTGGAAGTTATAAAGTCTATTGTAGCATGTGAAACATAATTGTGATATCATACAGAGAACATATATTACTCATTGTATATTTGGAAAGGCCTCAATGATGACTTAATTAGTTATTATGATGAGTTATAAAGGAAAGGTTATTTCTTTGGTTATAAGTGTGATTTTGTGAAAGTATATTGATGCTACAAATGTGAATTTGATTAGAGACAAGTAGAAAATGATGTTGAGATTTGATTAAGAACTTCAAAGGAACTATATTGGAATAAAGAAGATTCTATATTGGCAAGTCACTACATGGGATATGTTATCCTAGAGATCTTCTATGTAACAGTTCTGAAGCAATTTGGATAGTGGGTTCTATTATCTTCCTTGAGTTCCTAACAAGGCTAAAATTTCTCACATGGATTCAAGGTCTCCTAAAAGGGACTCATATGTACTAATTGTATAAATTTGGCTCCTAACAAGGTCATATCCTCTTACAATGAGTTTTTATATTAGTACATCATCTTTTGGGTACCATCCCCACTAGGGGTTTCCCTCTGATGAAGGGTCTCCCTAGGTAACAAATCATTGTGTCATTGTGTATGTTCTATGTCTTGGAATTATTTAATTTATTGGTTATTGAAGTTAGATTTGATAAGTTAAGTTTAATTTGGATTAAGAATAGAACTAATTGATGAAGGCTTCTCCCCTTGATACCTTAAACACATAAAAGAAACAAAGAAATAACAACAATTTTGTGAGAACAAAATATGGGCTTCTTATTATCGCTGCAAATGTAAGATTATAGAATTCAGGATTACAATATGTTAACCCACATGGGCACCTTCATTATGGTAGTTTGTAAGAAAAATTTGTAAACTATCACCCAGAGTTGTCCTAGATAATGTTCATGCATTTCTTACATAGGCAATTTCATGTCACCTAGGAAGGTTTTAGACACTCAATACCTAGGGGCCGATAGACCCATTAACATAATGGTCAACTTCCACCTTATCAACTTCTACATGACCAATTCTAATGAGAACTTGGTAGATTTCTTTAGTATACTCTTGAACATATCTTCTTGCTTGCTTCAACCCTTGCATTTTCTTTAGTAGATCCAACTCATAGTCCATGGGAGTGAATTGTCTCTTTAATTTAGCTATCATTCAGTTCCATCTGGTAATTTTGTCCTCTCCCCTTCTATTTTGTTCCAACTAAATCTCCTACCACTAGATCTTTGCATGTCCCTTCAATTTTTCATTCGCAAACTTGACCCTATCAGGACTTTCAATATCTTCATACTCAAACTATTCCTCCAATTCATTGATCCAATCGATCAGCTCCTCTAGGTTAATATTTCTCAAAGATGTGGTTATGTCAAACTTAGGTCTTTTTCCAATCTTGGAGATGGCTTTAAAAACCCCCTCTTCCTCTGGGTTCAGAACTGTCTCTACCTCAATATCTTCTTCTTCTTCGTCCTCATCCTCACTTTCATATCTTATGACAAGATTTATTCCTTTTTTCATTTCTTCTTCAAGACTTGCATCTATCTTTGGAGGGCTCTTAAACCCTTAGGTGTAATATCTATAACTCTTCTAACACACTTTCTTCATGGAGGCATTTTTGTTTTTTTGTTAAAACCCTAGTGCAAATTGCCTTTCAATTAGTGATATGTCTATTTGCACAACCTATACCATGGTCCTAGTGTAACTTCCTCATATTTGGCAATATGTTTACACACTTAGGAACTCCTACTCTAATACCACTTGATGAAGGGTGCTCCCCTTAATCCCTTAAGCACATAATAAAAACAAAAAAATAACAAGTTTGTGAGAACAAAATATGGGCTTCTTATTATCACCACAAATATGAAATTATAGAATTGATGATTATAATATGCTAATCCACATGGGAACCTTTATTATAGTAATCTACAAGACAAAGATGAAAACTATCACCCAAATATATCCTAGACAATGTTCAAGCATTTCTTAAATAGGTAATTTTTGTCACCCGAGAAGGTTCTAGACACTCAAACTTAATACCTAGGGCTGACGGACCTTAACAATGCATATAGAGTCGTCCAAATACACCTTTGAAATTTTTTTGTATGATTTTGTTAGCTCAACTTCAAAAGGCCATAACTTTCAAACTATTTCTCTTATTGGCTATTATAACCATTTTTGTGAATCTTCAACTTCTAAATTATAGGCTTATTTTTGTGCAAGTGCCAATCTGTCAAGTTTTTGGGCCTCATCTAAGCACATTTAGGCCTCTAATAGTGATCTTGAAGTTTTTATACCAAAATTTGATGCAAGGAGGTCAAGAATAACTAGGGCCAAAGCCACACCCACTAATTCAAACTAGCTCGCAGAATTAACACAACGAAAGCAAACACACAAAGAGAACAATGCCATAGAGAGAGAACAAGATTATTTTATTGATTCATCAAATGATCAGCATGCATGCCCAGCTGGAGGGTATTTTGGATTACAGCCAGATATAAAATACATTCCAAATCTAAGATCCAACTTCAAATTCGCACTTCCAGACACATATACATCAAACTTGTACAATCCTCCCAAATATTCCAAAATCTAAGCATAAACACCCTATTTATACTTTCCAAAATGGCTTATAGAAGATTCTAGAATATTTCATAACAAAAAGGTTGACCCTAAAATTGTTTACACACATCCCAAGACAAGATCTTATCATAAAAGTTACAATCAGAATTAATCCTGCAAGCCAGCTCCCATTAAGAATCAAAACATAGAAAACTTATCCAAAATGCTGACATTCAACATCAATAGGTTCATGGCACATGAAGGAATGCTCAAAAAATAAAAGATAACTCAACACCCACTAGATAGCTTGGCACACACTGTGGAACTTGGCACACACTATAGAGTGAGATGGGATATCATGCTAATCTGAATGTTAACATAACATGGGATAACTTCAACTCAATAGATACTATAAAATTAATGGAACTCAGCAATTGCTACAACTCAGCAATGAATGTAACTTAGCTATAATTGGCAGAATGAAAAAAATGAGCAAAATAGCACATGAATCCAAGATGCTTCTACATCAAACAACTAGGGTAAAAAGAAATAATTCTCTTGAATCATTGAGATGTTACAACCTAAGCTAAATCCAACTCAAATTGAGAAATCCATATAGCATCTTCAACTGATCTATTCTTCCACATCACCAAATATTCATAGTAGTCTTTTCCTCTTGTTCTTTTACCAACTCTCTGATCAAATATCTGTTCAACCTCTTCAATCTACTTCTTAGGATAATCATTAGGTACAAAAAATTCATCATCTAACTCATGGTACTTATGCAGATGAACAACAATGAATGTAGGAGATATATACATGTCATTAGGTAACTCAACTTCATATGCATTTTCACGATCAAACTTCTTCAAGATCTTGTAAGGTCCAAACTTCTTCATCTTCAGCTTACTATATATTCCAACCAGAAATCTTCCTTTCTTCAAATGTACCATCGCCTCATCACCAAATTTAAAAGCATGATGTCTTCTAGTCTTATCAGCATTCTCCTTGTATTTTTTATTCTTTGTTCCAACTTTAGCTTCACTTCCTTATGCAAAGACTCCATAAAATTAGAAAATTCTTCTCCTTCAATACCTTTGTTCTCTTCACTAGTAACATCCCTTAAATCTAATATTCCTCCAGGCTGCATTCTAGTAACAATCTCAAAAGGTGTCTTCCCTATACTCCTATTCACATAATTATTATATGAAAACTCAGCTTGTGCCAATACCATCTCTCAATTATGTGTTTCATCTCCAACTAAGCATCTTAGAAAATTACCCAAGCTTCTATTCACAGCCTCTATCTATCCATCAGTCTATAGATGGAATGTAGAACTAAACTTCAACTCAATACCCATCTTCTTCCACAAAGTTCTAACTAACAACCCATCTTCTTCCACAAAGTTCTAACTAAAAAATTTACTCTCTGTCAAAAATAATACTTCATCCATGCAATCTAACAATCTCTTTGAAGAAGATTTTAGCAACATGCTTAGCATCTAATGTCTTCTTACATGGTATAGAATCAGCCATTTTAGAAAATCTATCCACAACAACAAATATAGAATTATACCCCTTTTCTATTTTAGGCAATACAAGAACAAAATCCATACTAATATCACTCCAAGGTTTCTCAGGAATAAAAATAGGTGTATACAATCTAGTATTCTGACTTGCTCCTTTTTCAACTTGAAAAACTCCACAACTCTTCACAAACTTCTAAACATCCTTATACATCTGTGGCCAATAATACTCTTCCTTCGGGAAACTCAATGTATTATCAATAGTAAAATGTCTAGCCAATCTACCACTATGCTTTTCCTTAATCAGATTCAACCTCATAGAACTTCTAGGGATACACAACTGAATTCCTTTGAGCAACATATCTTCTTGAATAAAATATTCATCGTAGTTGCTCATATGATCTGTTAGATTTGGTGCTATGTACTCTCTCCATACCTCAAAAAAATTAGGATCAATATAATACAACTCTTTCATTTTATCAAAACTAAGAACATCTTATGTATTACTAACTCCATTCTTATGCTTAATCACAAATGTAAAACTCTACAAATACTCAACCCAATTCATATGTCTATGATTCAATTTATGTAGACTTCTCAAGTACTATAAAGATTTATGATCAGTTTACAACACAAACTCCTTAGGAATCAAATAATGTCTCCACTTCTTCAAAGCTTGAACAATAGCATAAAACTCTTGATGATACATAGAATACTTCCTTTTAGTATCATTTATCTTCTCACTAAAGAAAGCAATAGGTTTAGCTTCTTGACTCAACACAGCTCCTATTGCACTACCACTTGCATCACATTCAACTTGAAATACCTTATTGAAATTAGGCAAAGCCAATATAGGTAACTCGACAACTTTTTGTTTCAATGTCTAAAATTTTTTATCAGCTCCATGTGTCCACTTGAATTCCTTTTTATCTCCTCTCATTGTCTTAGTCATAGCATTACAAACAACACTAAAATTCTTTATAAACTTCATGTAGAAACTAGCCAAACCATGAAATGATCTACCTCACCCACATTCTTAGGTCTAGGCCATTCTAAAATTGTTTTAACCTTCTCAAGATCCATTCTCAAACCATCAACTAAAATCACAAATCCCAAATACACAATCTCTTCTTGTATAAAAGAACACTTTTTTAGATTGATCATCAACTTTTCCTCTTTTGATCTCAGCAATACTTGTCTAACATGTTCAAGATGTTCTTCCTTAGTCTTACTAAATATCTAAATATCATCCAAATAAACAATCACAAACTAAGCCAAAAATCTCGTCAGAACTTCATTTGTCAACCTCATGAAAGTACTAGGTGCATTATTCAAAACAAAAGGCATAATCAACCATTCATACAAACCATCTTTTGTCTTGAAAGTAGTCTTCCATTCATCATCTTCTCTAATTTCAATCTAATGATAACCACTCTTCAAGTCAATCTTGGTAAAATACTTTGCTCCACTCAAAAAATCCATTATGTTATCCATCCTCGACATAGGAAATATATATTTCACTGTGATCTTGTTAATAGCTTTGGAATCAGTACACATTCTCCATTCTCCATTCTTCTTTGGTGCTAATAGAATAGGTACAACACATGGACTCAAACTTTCTTTGATTAATCCCTTCTGTAACAATTCATGCACTTGTCAATTAAGTTCTTCATTCTCTATAAATGTTAATCTATATGGTGCTTTATTCAAAAAACTAGCTCTAGGAATTAGATCCATACAATCACTTGTACTTCTTATTGCCAGTAAACCATCAGGATTATCCTCAACAAAAATATACTCATTCATCAATTCTATAATTTCTGCTGGTAATCAGTTAATATCACCAATTTCTACTATTACTTGGTCACTACCAACTTTTGTTTCTTGGTCATTACTACCTACACTCAATCCTTTAGGAACTATAGAAAAATAATTTTTATTCTTCTTCACTTCTCTTTCAAATTGATTTCCATTAACCATGCAAATTCTCATAGCAGTACACTTAAACTCATCTAGACTTTCAATCAAAGGCAACAATTTTTTCTTCTTCCCATTCACCCAAAGAGTATATTGATTCAATCTTCTATCATGTACAACATATCTATCATATTACCAAGGTCTTCCTAACAAAATATGACAACAATCCATAGGCATAATATCACACAATACTTCATCAATGTAATGTCCAATCTTGAACTCCACAATGCATTGTTCACATACCAATATCTTATGTTCATCTTTGATTAATGAAAAATGATAGGTTTTAGGATGTTTCAGCCTCTACAATTGTAACTTTTTAACCAACTCTTCTAATGCCAAATTTGTTGAACTTCCACTATCAATGATCACTTTGTAGTATTTTCCAGCTGTCTTACATCTGGTCTTGAAAAGACTTCTTCTAAGGATAGTTTCCTCATCACTTCCCTTATTACATAAGGTTCTTCTCACCATCAGATTTCCTCTACCCTTAGGTCCACTAGGTGAACTCTCGATGTCTTCTTGAATCACAACATTTCTATTACCTTGCCCACTTTTAGACAATCTACATTCAAAAGATCTATGCCCTTCTTTAGCACATCTAAAACAATTACCATGAAAACCACCTCTAGAATAAGAATTACCTCTTCCTTGATAAGAATCAATACCTCCTTAGTATGGACTACCACCTTTCCACTCAGTCTTGTTTTTATCATCATTCTTCTATTCAGATTTGCCTTTATCTTGCAAAGAGTTGTTAGATCTACCACCTTCACCATAAGATCTTCCTCTTCCTCTCTAAAATCTACGACCTCTACCTCTTTGTCTTTGTTCATGCTTCTTTTTCAAGATATCCTTAGCTTTCAAGGCATATTGATATGCTTCTTCCACACTTTCTAATTTCACAAAGCTTATCTCATCTTAAATTCTAGATCTCAATCCATTTAGATATCTTGCAATTTTCTCAACATCATCATCCACATGTCTATATGTGATGTCCAATCTATAGAATTCCTTAGTATACACATTCACAGTCATGTCACTTTGTCTCAAATTTTTCATCTTTCTCAACAAGGTAACTTGGTAATCAGCATGAAGGAATTTGTTCTTTATCTTGTTCACCATTTTTGGCCATGTCTTGATCTTCTCCTTTCCTCTCCTTTTTCTATCAGTTTGTAAATGCACCCACCATAGTAAAGCATGACCTTTTAACCTAGTAACTACAAGTTTCACCTTCCTATTATCAGGAGTGTTTTCATATTGAAAGAACTTCTCCATATCATAGTTTCAATCCAACACATCATTGATGTCCAATTTCCCATCATAAGGAAAAAGTTCTACAACAGGCTTTGAATATGCTCTAGACAATACTCTTAGAAATATTTCCTCATCTTGATCCTCTTTAGGTTCTAGATTAGGGTTTGGTGCTACTACTTCATCATCACTCACATCCTCAATATGTACTCCTCTCCTTTGGGCTATATCTGCAGCATCTAATATGGTTGCAATTTGTCTCAATGTATCCAATATTGCATTATCAATATTTCCTCTACCTCAAACCATCTTTACAAATTAAGTTCTAGCAAGATCATAACCCTTAGCAAGTTATAGGTCAAATCCACAAATCTATAACTATACAACCAAATCAACTTAGGGTTCTACATGATCTAATCTCCACAAGGACAAACCTCAAGCTCTAATACCACCTTATGCAACAAGGCAAAGAATAACAAGGGCCAAAGGCACACCCAACAATCCAAATCACCTTGTAGAGTTAACAAAATTGAATAAATCACACAAAGAGAACAACATTACAAAGAGAGAACAAGATTATTTTATTGATTCATCAAATGTTCAACACACATACCCAACTGTAAGGCCTTCTAGATTACAACCAGATACAAAATACATTCTAGATCCAAGATCCATCTTCAAATTTGCACTTCCAAACACATATGCATCAAACTTGTATAGACCTCCTAAATCTCCCAAAAACTAAGCCTAAACACCCTATTTATAATTTCCAAAATAGCTTACAAAAGATTCTAGAGCATTACATAACAAAAAGGTTGGCCCTAAAATGGTCTACACACATCCGAAGACAAGATATTATCATAAAAGTCATGATCAAAATTAATCCCTTAAGTTGGCTCCCATTAAGAACCAAAGCACATAAAACCCATCCAAAATGCTAATTCTCAACATCAACAAGTTCACTTGGCACATGAAGCAATGCTTGAAAAATACTAGATAACTCAACACCTACTGGATAGCTCAACACACACTGTGAAACTTGGCACACACTACAGAGTGAGATGGTATAACACGCTGATCTGAATGTTAACATGACATGGGATAACTTTAGCTCAACATATACTATAAAATTACTGGCACTCAACAATTGCTACAACTTGGTAATGACTATAACTCGGCAACAACAGGCAAAATGAACACAAATGAGTAGGATAACCTATCAACCCAGGATGCTCCTGCATTAGACAACCAAGGTAGAAAGAAATGATTCTCTTGAATCATTGAGATGTCACAACCTAAGCTTAATCCAACTTAGATTGAGAAATTGATGTAGCATTTTCAAATGGTCTATTCTTCCACTTCACCAAATATTCATAGTAGTCTTTCCTCTTATACTTTTACCAACACAAATGAGTAGGATAACACGTCAACCCAGGATGCTCTTGCATCAAAATTTCACACCAAAAATCTATAATATATCCATGAATACTCATGATATGACATTGAGCCTCAAATGATAGGATAATATCTCCAAGATGAACATCCACATCTAAAATTAGGATATTCCAAGCTCATATAATAGACTTACTAAGTAGCAAGCCTCCACAGACAACAACTTTATATTAAGACAACCCCTATTCAAACAACTAAAACAAAATAATTTTAGATGATGCAAGATTGCTATCAGGTTTCTCCTGCATCAGACACCCAGGGTAATTTGAGAAGTGACCCTGTCATGTCTCGGGTGTTCAGAGGAAAACTAAGATGATTAACCTCTTCCCTTGCTAGAGATGATGAATCTTCTACTAGCTTCCCTTTCCATTTGACCTAGTATTCTTCATAAGTTTTGTTCCTTGTACTTTTTCCTACATGACTATCCAATATCTCTTCAATCTTCTTTGTAGTCAAACTAGCAACTAGAATACTCCACTACACTTTGGCAACTTCATCTCCATCACCTCTTTCATAATACTCTATCAATCTAAAATTTTAAATATTGGTAGAATATTCAATTTAGCAAGAAACTCCAATTTATAAGCATTTCTAGAATAATGCCTTTTCACTATCTTGTACGATCCAAACTTCTTCATTTTTATCTAATTATATGTACCCACTAGAAAATGCTCCTTTCTCAAATGAATCATGACTTCATCTCCAATCTGGAATTCCTGATACCTCATTTTCACATCTTCCTTGGCCTTGTACTATTTATTCATCTTAATAATGTTCTTCCTCACCTCCTCATGGATATTCTTCAAATGTTCAACAAATTCTTTTTCTTCAACACTACTTATTTATCCTTTATCCAATTTGCTAAATTCAAAAGCATTTTTGGGACAAATTCCATATACAATTTGGAATGGTGACTTACTAGTACTCTTGTTGATAAAATTATTATATGCAAATTCTTCCTATGGTAAAATCAAATCCCATCCTTTTTGTTTATCTCCATCCAAACATCTTAGCAAGTTTTCCAAACTATAATTCACAACTTCTATCTACCAATCAGTCTATGGATGATGTGATGAACTAAAATTCAAATCTATCTTCAATTTCTTCCACAATCTATGCCCAGAATACCCAACACATTTGGTATCTCGATATGAATCTATACTCTTTGGAAGACAATGTAGTTTCACCACTTCTTTGAGAAAAAATTCTACCACATGAACAACATCACTAGTTTTCTTGTAGGGAATGAAATATGCCATCTTTAAAAACCTATCAACAACCAAAAAAATAGAATCATTCCCTCACTCTGTCCTTGGTAATTGAAGAAATAAATACATGTTGACATCCTCCCATGACTTCTATTGTATAGGTAATGGCTGATACAACCCCATATTCTGCTTCACTCTTTTTCCATCTAACATACTTTGCAACTCTACACAAACAAGACTTTACAACTTGCTACAACTATGGCTAGTAATAATTCATAGCAACCAAAGAAATGTAGTTATCTTTCCTAAGGTGTCTAGCCAGTCCTCCACTATAATTATCCTTGATGAAATTATCTCTCATTGAAATTCTTTAAATGCACGATTGGCTCCCTTTGAACAACTTTTCTTCCCTCAACTTATAAACACCTTTTGAATATGTATCAAGTGCTCCTCTAATATTTTACTGAAGATTAATATATCATTTAGGTAAATAATGGAAACCTTACCTAGAAAATCCTTCAGTACCTCATTTATGAGCCTCACGAAAGTGCTCGGTGCATTGGTTATTCGAAAAGGAATGACTAACCACTTGTACAACATTTCCCTTGTCTTGAAAGAAGTCTTCCACTCATCTCCTTCTCTGACATGAATCTAATGGTACCCACTCTTTAGATCTATCTTTGTGAAATAAAAAACTCCACTCAAACAATACATAATATCATCCATCTTTAGTAATGGAAATTTGTACTTGATTTTGATCTTGTTGATAGCCCGTGAATCTATGCATGCCTTCCATTCTCCATTCTTATTTGGTGCTAATATTTTTGGTATAGCACATGGACTCAGACTCTCTCAAATCAACCCCTTCTACAACAACTCATGTACTTGTTTAGAAAACTAGCTCTTGCAATCAAATCCATTTGGTGATTGATCTTCCACACTAGGTGTAATCCATTAGGTAAATTATCTAACACAATATTAGGAAATTCTCACAACAAATCTACAAATTACGCACATACCTCCTCTACTTCTTCTTGACCATCTTTTAGGATTACAAAAAAAGACATAGGTTCATGCTTCATACCTTGGAGGAAAACCTTTCCATCAAAAAAAACATATTCTAGTAGCACTACATACCTTTTCTTCTTTCTCCTTCAATGACTTCAACTTATGTTTCACTCCATCCTTTGTCAGAGTGTAGGTATTTTCTCTCCCATCACGTATGACATGGCTATCAAACTAGCATAACCTACCCAACAACATATGACATATGTCCATAGGTACGATATGACAAAGCACCTCATCCTAGTAGGTTCCAATATTGAACTTCACTTAGCATTTCTCATTGACCATGACCTTGTGGTCATCTTGTACCTAGGCAATATGGTATGGATGTGGGTGTTTCTGCCTCTTCAATTTCAACTTTGTGACCATATTTTCTAATACTAGATTGTTACTACTTCCACATTAATGATCACATCACAACACTTATATTCACATTTTCAACTTGTACAAAATAGATCCTTCTTTGATCAAGTTCATTATCACCACTCAGCATGTCTCTTATTTTAACTAGGAGCTCTCATCTTTCAACATATTTAGAATGTGATGATTTGGCATCTTCATCAACATGCACAACTCTGGCCTAGCCTTCTCTACTCTAATATGTCCTTCCTTGGATCTGGGAACACTCAAATGCTCTATGACCTTCTTCTCCAAAATGAAAACATTTTCAATGGAAGCCTTCTCTTCCAAATCCTTTCCCTCTACCTCTTCCTCTCTAATCTCAATTTTTTTGATCATGGAAATGATTGGAAATTTTTCCCCTCTAGTTTTGATTGTTAATTCTTGCCTCATCCTTGTTCTTTTGCCCATCATTTTGGCCTCCATAAGACTATCCACTGGATCTTCCACCATGAGCTCTTTCACTATTCTTGCCATCAAACATTTTTCTCAGCTTCTACTGAACTATTAGGGTAAACTAGTACACCTCATCAATAGTGGTCATTTGAACTAGACTCAACCCCACTGAATGCTCTCCCTTAACCCATTAAGATTATTATCCCCATACTACTTGAAAATCTTCTCCAGATCATCCCACAAACCAATGTTATCTTTAGGAAGTCTCCTGAACCAATCTATGGCATCTTCTATGAGTAAATTCACAAATAACCTCATGAAAACATCTTCATACTCAACTCCATAGTCACTTAACATATCAATAAATTTTATGAGATTTTCTTCACCACTAATGAAATTATTTCTAGAGAACATCGTGACTTTATCTCTTAACTCATTTGGGCTAGGATGAGGAAAATTAGGGATACCTACAAAGGACATATGCTTATATATTTCCATATAGACAAGTCTTTTCTAAGATCCTAAGACATTGGAAGAACTAGGCCCAACAACTTGGTTTTGTATAGGGATTTTTTCTTGTTGGGTTATAGTTAATTGAGAAGTAGTAGTAGAAAAAGAAGAAACTAGTATTGATTGGGAGAATCCCTGACTATTTATCATAGGGCCACAAGTTGGGATTGAAGACGCACCTTTTGAACTCTTACTTTTTCAAGTTATTAAGCCAGAGGTGGATTTAAGGAAGTGAATTTTCCTCCTTGTTTCTTCTACCTTAGCTTTATTTTCAACTTTCTCCAATTCATTTGCAAGATCTTCCCTCTCCTTTTTAGCTCTTTCCAATTCTAAATCAATCTTGGAGATAACAATATTTTTTAGGGGAATAGGAGGCTTATTAAAATAAACACCTATGACCTTCTATTTTCATTTATCATCTTCTTGGTAGTAAGATCTATCGCATTCTCCTTAATGGTTTTATAAAGATGAACTTGAGAAATAATAGGTTTATAAAGATCTATCTTATTTCTCCCATATCCCCAAATATATTTGAGTTTAAAGTAGAATATTTCTCTTCCAACTTCCTATTCTGCTCTTTGAGTCCTTTCATTCTTCTAAGAGATTTTTCCCTCTCTATGAGGTCATTCATACTAATTACATATTTTTATTTCTCCAAACATATACATATGGTATCTTCCTCTAACCTTTTCCCTAAGCATTTCAATCTTAAACGAAAAATCATCAAGATTTGTAGAGGTGGTTTCTGAATCTACAATATTATCTAGATCAATGAGATTTCTTTCAATATATGAAAATTTCCCAAGGTTTGGCCTAATATTTAGGGTGTTCTTATACCCCCATCATTGATTTACCTCCTTAGACATATTTGGTCTGAAAGTAGTATCTCCTATAGAAGTATTGATATACTCTTTCTTCAGGTAATGGGGTAGTGAAAATTTCACCTAGAAGCCTAGTGTTCTCATACTTAGAATTTAGGGATGAGGATTCTCTTTCTATCACATGTTAATACTATGAATGAGTTGAGGTGTTGTCACAGGGCTTCCAGATATGACTCCTAGAATCTCCTTTTTTCTTAAGTCGATTCTTCTCACCAACTTGAGGTAGCTCTATCACATGGACAAGGCATTAGTCTAACACATGACCTATCATACTTTGGGATGTAACCCACATCATGTACTTCCTTCCTAGTGTATTGAAATTTTTTTAGATTCCTACTAAGATATTTAGAGAAACATGTTCTCAGCTTCCTTTGTAACATATCTTTTCTTAAATCAAAATCCAATAGGTCACTTGCTTGGTCCTATGGTTTCTCAATTTTATCATCAATTTTGTCAATAAGAGTAAAACATAGAGTGGTCATAGCATCTTCTCTATTGATCCATTTTCTTAAAATAAGTCTCAAATTAACATAATTATTCTCCAATCCTTTCCAAATGTCTAACAACTTTTTTCATTTAAAAATGGAACAAAGGCCAATTTAATATATCAACTAAGAACAAGATTGTATCTCTAACCCTATCCTCATATTGCACTTGCATCTCTACTTGAACTACCCTAAGTTTAGTATTTTCTTCATTTAACTCATTTGTAGTCTAGAACTCTTGATGCTAAGGTGTATCTAGGATTTCAACAATAAGCCCAGTGAGAGGAGGTGGTGTAGAAGAAGTTGCAATCATGAGTTTTCTAGACCCTCCCTCCATTTTCCTCTTTATTTGTTGCTTTTTCAAATTTGAGATAATCTTTTTCCATTTCATTGATTTTCCTTCCTCTCTCATCATAGGCTTCTAACACTTTTTCAAACTTCATGTCAAGCTCAAGAAACTTATTTTTATCTTTTTCGACCACCACCACAACAAAGTTAGCCACCTCTTTATTCATGAGAGAATTTTTTCTCACTATCTACATCCTCCCTTGGTTATCACAAAATTGTAGGCAATTGTGAAATCCATAAAAATTGTCCCCCTAGATCTTCCTACCAATTCTCTCTCTTCAAGCCCTCCAATTTTCCATAAAAACTTAGAAACTCCTACCGTTGTGGGTACTTGGTAGGGTAGAACATGGGGCTTCACTTGGAAACCATATACTATGAAAATAATAGAGACTAAATATGATATGATATCTCCCCAATTGTGGCTAACTTTCAAACCCTTAGCATGATCTTTAGGCTTGATCAACTATAGTAAGGGTCTAGGAATTTGAAGGTTATTTTGAACTAAAAATATCCTCATCTTAGATAAAAAAATATTGGTAAAAATAGATAAAACTAGAATTAGTAACTTCCCATGTCATTCTTTAAATCTATAGCTGGACTGGTATCTTTTCACCATCCCTTTCTCATTCTAATTTCATGTCTTTTCCAAAGATATAAACAGCTTTAAACAAACACATATACATGAGAAGAGAGTACCAGCCAAAGGGTTTGTCTACCTTACCCTTACTTATGTCAATTAACCTATTATGTATTTCTTCAACTAAATAGGAAGAAAATTCAAATATAGAGCTCATTCCATATTGTAGAATTTGTGTCATCATAAAAACTAAGGGCGCTAGGATATACTCTTGTTCATCCATGCCAACATCTTGCAGAGGGAAATATATAGAGGCTATGCCCTAGAGTTAATATATATTTCTTCAATAAGGGCTCTAGGGTAGATTGTGCTACCAATGTTAGATTCCCTACCTTGACAACATGCTCTTGTAGTGGTCTACCTCAAAGGTATACTCTTTGTGCATCATATCTAGTCTGCAAGCCATCGAAGTCAATCTTCTCATGTAGAGAAATGTTGGGATTCAACATAAAGACTTCTCTTATTACTTTGGTTTTCACTTTGAACAAATTATCCCCAGCATGGTTCTTCAAAACTTTCAATATAGGGTCATATCTCTTGGCCAACATTGTTAGCAGATCGACTACATGAAAATGCTTGGCACAGCAAATTTCCTAACATCAAACTCCCAAGTGTTGTTGAGTGGAGTATCATGGCTTCTCTACAAACACTACCCTCTTGTAGATGTCTCTACATCTCTTAACAAGTTGTCTCTATTATAGAAAGCTTCCTCAATTTTTAACATAGGGCTTTATGAGACCAATTCCTTTCACTTTACAATTTCATTTGTAGAGGCAGACAGTTGTTGGAGAAAATCATCATGAACATTCATATGCTAGTAGTCTCTTTTTTCATAAAAATCCCTCCATGGAGGAATTTTATCTATTTACAAATCCTTTTAACAAAAAAATCTTCCACAACAATATTTAAATTCTAACTAGAGCTCCTAGTACAATTTTGATTACAACAAAAATACTTAAGTCACAACACTTGCAATCAAGCTCTGTCTTATATGTATTATGTTGTGCCAAATGAAAAATAAACTACACACTTTATGTTGAATTTATTTGCACGAGGGTGTATTGATTCACCATTAATGTCTACAATAGTTGAATTATGCATGCAACACCATAGGATTTGAAAACTTTTCATCGATCTAAAAGGAATCTAACAGTTGTGATTCAAACTTGATACTACATCATCTTTTCATCTAGTGGGACATGTACCAACTCCTTTCTTTTTTTCTTTTGCTAAATACTATGCATCTTGAATTAGCAAGATAATGACCATCATTGATCATCTCTTCATCAAATGATAAAAATAACTATAATTTCTTAGTATTTCTTTAGTAAAGTGGCCCCACTAAGGACATGTGTCACTTTATTTCTTTCACAATTTGGTTAATCATCTTGCATGTTTCTTTTGCAATTATGTGACATTTGTCGATCACTTTCTAATCTGATGGTTATGAATAACACCTTAAATAATGCATATAGTGAGTTGAAAGTGAATTATGATGTGCCACTTGGTACTTTATACTAGGTCCTATCATGTCCATGTGTCATCAAGCTGCATAATCTCTTTTGTTAAATACCTTTCACTTTTCTTCAGTAATTTTGCAACTACCATAGATCCCTCTTTGATCTAATGGGTGCTATTCTATAATAATGTTATTGCACTTACGTGATCCCATCAAACATGTGTTGATTCCTCACTATGTTGCACATTTTAAATATCATACAATTTGAAATTATGATTATGTGTGATCGTTGATCTTGTTTCTAATCAATGGCTAAAAATATTGCATACTTCTCAATCCTTTTGGGACCCATAGGAACACATGGAAGCTCCTCGTATTCTTGCATTTCTTAAAGTTTGAGCACATCCCAATAGTGAGAATGTGACAACCTTGGATCTTCAATTTCATCAATGATCAAGAAGTTACTAGGAAATATGCTTGGCTTGAGTTGAGAACTAATCATGGCATAACTTCTGGCATATGATGATGAGAAATTTTGAGAGTCTTCTATGGGCCCACATTGTCCACGTGTCAAGATGTTGCTAGTTTGCAATTGTTAAAGTATGCACAACTTTTTTTAGTGACAAATTGACAATAATTGATCTTTACAGTATCTGAGCAATGAGATTAATCATAAGGATTATTGCATTTCTTTGGTCCCACTAGATAGGTGTTAGAATATCGCATTGTCACTAAAATAAATAGACAACACCTTTACAAAATGACAAAGCAAAAGTAGTAGATCTAAGGTAGACCTATCATTGTTGAGAATAGCTCATCACTTGGGTTAACTAAACATATTTAGCTAGAATGTGAACTAACTAAGATGCAACCATGGGTAGAATAAAACTAGAAAACTAAAAGAATTAACCCTATTCTTCAAGAAAAATATCTAGCAAAGGAAACCACCCTAACAAAAGATTTAAAATAATATGAGGGTTTTCAAACTATTCACATTGCATTTAGTGTTTATTTCAAACTTCCTGCCCTAGACAAAGGATATGACTATTGAAATTCAAAAAAATATTCCAAAACACTTTGAAATAATGAGGCTTTAAAAGGGCAGCAACAAAGTAGATGTTGATTGTACTAATTAGTGATCTTGAGAAGAATGCTTAAAAGAATTGTGAAGTGGTGAAGCTTGATTTCTTGAAGGTTTTGCAAGTAGATCAGAGATGAAGATGATAATGGAGGCTAGCCAATGGATCAACAAATGAGTTAAATTGTGATCTATGTTTGCAAAAGTGGGTTGTAAATTTATTAGATCAACCTATTATTTTTATTAATTAAAAATAGGGTTTTAAGGACCCAAATCCTTTTACATAGTATCAAATAGAATAAGCTAAGAAAGCCCATGAGGAACTATGTATCAACACCAAAAAACAAAACATACTAAGAGAAGAAGCCTTAATACAACAACTAGGAAAAGACAACAAAAAGATAGCACAAAGACAACTACAAGGTCTTCAATAAATCAACAACCTAATTTGCAAGAATATTCATGTTCATAGCAAAGGATTTCATCTCATCAATTTCTTTGTCTTCCATAACCTTTGACTTCTTTGAATTAACCCCAATGCCTTTACTGGGGCCTTGATCCTCTTTTATGTCCATAAAACCTTGAATTCTTCCCTATTCCAATTTTTCCAGCAAATTTTTAATGTTATCCTCTACAATATTCAAGATGGAGCAACTTTGGTTTGCAAGTTTTTTAACCACATTCTTAGTTTTTTCAACTCTATTTCCCATGACATCCATATTTTTTTGCATATCCTTCATTATTTTTTCCATAGCTCTAGTCTTTACTTTCAAAGGTGGGACTCTCTTCATTAAATTCTTGACTTCTTCCACATTTCCAATGACATCAGAGAGTCTATCCAGATGTTGACCAAGAGTCATCTTGCCTCTGATAGTCATACTTAGCTTATCAAAATCCCTCCTGATATCTTGCATCTATTCCTTCATACTACTAATATCCATTTTCATCACACTTGGATTTCCAAAGATTCCCTTCATATACCTGTGTTCATCATGGTCCTTGCTCTAGTTTAGGTTTTCCTCATTCATATCCATAGTTTCTCTTTCAGTATCTACCTCCTTGATGCCTTTTTTGTTAGCCTTCCATTAAGATAGTACTTTCTTACCTCTCAGCTCCTTTTTTATAAGAGACTCATCATCTGAGGGAATGTTCGTAACTGTGTTAGTCTTCTTCACTTTGGTACTAGTAATAATACTAGTTTTGCCTTTAGTTTTCCTCCCTATAACCTCCTCAAAATGCTCATTAGATTCTATCTCAATCTCATAATCCACCTCCTTACTCTTCCTTTTCTTAGTAGACAAGCTCCCAAGTGAAAGGTTTTTCCTCTTCTTCTCAACCATCTCATCTTCTTCCTCCTCTGTTTCCTCTTCATAAACCTCATCCTGATCCTCCCCTTTGTATCAGAATCGAGGGTTTTTTTTTGATACAGGGTATGTCCACTTTTTTTGCTTTAAGAATATTCATGATAAGCACCATCAAACCCTCACGGTAAGCATGATCCCTCTCAAGGTTGTTCTAGATAGCTAAAATGGTATTACCTAGTGACTACCTTAGCTAGAAAGGGAAATTAATTCTAACCCTATGCCTAAAATGATTACTAGCATAAAGTGGTAAAATAGCCATCAAGGTTTAGGTATTCAATCACAAAAAACATAATAAACCTCCATGATCTATAAATGGAATGAGGGCTATTATAGGAGTTTCTAATTTTAACCAACCCATTTCTCTCCTTGGTCATCTTCACAAACTCATTAGCATCATGATCAGACAACTTCCTATCTATGTAGAAGTTGATCCCATCCATATCGAGACTAGTGGCTTTAGCTATAATGTCCTTTCTGACATCCATTCTCTAGTTTCCCACCAAGATGCTTCCATTCTTCCATGTCCTAATAAATTGATGAGTTATAGATGGATTAATGCCCTTTAACTTCTCCTTGAAGTTCATAAATTGACTGTGTCCTAAAATATCCCAAATTTTAATCTTCTTCTTCCATTCCTTACAACTAGCAGGCTCAACCCTCTTTCTCTTACCACCCATATTCCTTAAACTATAACAATTTCTTACATTCCTAACAAGATCAGATGAAATGGAGATCTTTGTATCAAAATAACAACAAAGTTTTCTCTTATGCAAAATATCCACAATCTGTGTTGTAATGAATGAGTTGTCTCATCAAATATAATCATAACCCACAAATACCCATTCTTGTGCAAATCATAATTGTTCCTAAATCATAATTGTTCCTAAAACTCTTTTGCATACTACTAAACTTTTTATCCTCCATCAATGATAGTTGTTCACAACCTAGTCAACCACTTTGTTGGTTTCTCTATAGTTATGAGTAATAACACATTCTGCAAAGGAATTAATCAAATTACTAGCCTTACAACTTATATTATGGATGGTCCAAAAGGGGTTATTAACTTTATTAAGACAATTAATGATACTAAAAGAATCCCCTTCTAGCCAAATTTTCTCCAAATTCATGCACTTGGTGAATAAAAGACCATAGAGAGTTGCACTAGCTTCTGCAACATGATTAGTTTGATTGCCAATAGGAATAGCCATAACACCCAAACTATCCCCATTTTTAGTTATGATAATAACACCACAACCCACTATCCCTAGGTTGCCCTTTGAGGCCCCATCAAAATTAATCTTATACTATCCCTATGGTGGACAAACCCACCTAGCCAAATTTCTAAGGTTACTATCATTCTAAGAGTATTTGATCCCTACCAAGTTCCAATTCTAAATCACTTTGGCTTCCTAGTCATTTTGAGGCTCTTGACCTTTCCTGATTATCCTAATATTCTCAATCACCATATGCTTAATCTTATGAAATATCTAATTGGAAGTAATCTCCTTACCCCTAAAAACCCTATCATTTATTTCCTTCCAAACACCCAAACATAAATACAGAAGGATGAAATCCCATAGATAAATAAGAAAAGTATTACAAGTAGGATACTTCCAAGCTAAGAATAAATCTTGAACACTAAGGGGGAAAACCCAATCCACATCTAGAAGTCTACAAATCCCCTCCCATAACCTTCTCTTGTAAGAACAATGAATGGTCAAATGATTCACTGACTCTTCCTCTTCCTTACAAAGATAAGATCGACTGACAAGACACATACCTTTCTTCATTAAATTGTTAGTAGTAAATATTTTATCTTGCAATAAGATCCAAAAAAATATGTTAACTTTGGGAAGCCTTTAAACCAAGTTTTAGCCTAGCAAGGCACATGATAGTCTTTAAAAGTATTACCATATAGAGATGAGACAAAAAACAATCCATTTGGATTAAATTTCCATATTAAAGCGTCATCCTCCTGAACTAAAAAGATAGCATTCAACACTCTATTAAGGTCATTAAGAGTCTCTTCCACTCTGGTAAGGTTCACCCATTTATCTTCATCCCAATAATCATAAACATGTGTCCCAAAAATAGTCTTACATTGATCCATATACCCATTCTAGTTCTAATCTAAACTCACAACATGGTCAAGAATCCATAGGTCATCCCAAAATTGAATAGTCTTGCCATTTCAAACCTTCCATCTTACCCCTTTATTGATAATCTTATTATTTTTCTAAGCCTTCTTCCAAATCACAAAACCCCCTCAAGTATCCTCACTGCCAGGGAAATTATTAAAGCCTTGAATCACCTTGTTATATTTATCATTCCATATGTCTTTCCATTCTCCATCATCATTATATAATCTCCAGATAAGATTAGAAATTAAAAAATCATTCATGATGTTAATATTTCTTAGACCTAACCCTCCTTTATTGATGGGCATACAAACCTTATCCCAAGCAATCAAGGCCATTATTTTCTTATTTTCCATACTAGTCAATAGGAAATTTTTCTGATTTTTTTTAATGGCCAAAACATACTTCCTAGGTATCTTTAAAATACTCAAAGCATATAGGGGCATGTTCTATTAAGTGGATTTTAGAACAATTATCTTACCAACTTGGCTAAGGAGGGATCCTTTCTAGCCACCAAACTTTGAGTGGATTTTGTCAATTAGGGAATTCTAGAAGGACTCGGGAGGGTCAAGACAAAGAGGTAAACCAAGATATTGCCCCAGAAGGTTGTCAACCTCACATCCCATAATTCTTTTAATTTTGTTTTGTCTATTCATATTAACATTAATGAAATAGATCAAGCTTTTGTTCCAATTAATAATTTGTCTTGTAGCCTACATGTAATCCTTAAGAGCCTTTTTAATACTTCTCACATTTTTGACTGAGGCTTCTCCCATCACAATTGAGTCATCCAAAAATTGTTGATGAGAACATGTTAAATCCTTAAAAGAAGGTCTTAAACCCACAAATTCACTCTTTTGAACCATTTTTTCCACAAATCTACCTAAACACTCAGTCATGAGGATGAATAGAATAGGAGATAATAGATCCCCTTGTCTTAAACCAAGAAAAGCCAAGAAGAAAGGAGTTAGAGATCCATTAACAAGAACAAAAAATGTGGCAGAGGAAACTTGTTACAAGCTAGGGTTGTTGTTGCACCAAAAGATCAACTTCTTAATGCCGAATACAACCACTAGACTTATAGAACACTGGAGGTGGTTAAGCCATGTCACAAATCTTGAAAGGGAATATTGGCAGTAATAATCCCCTACTCAGCATTACCCAAGGAGATTTGAACCTGTAATCGAGCTCTAATACCACTTGTTAGAAACAATAGTCCACCAAGATAACTAAGAGAAATTTAAAGAAAGTATGGAAATATTCTTGAATGATTATGATGACAAGGACATAGTATGCAGATTGAAGAATGCATTGTATGGCTTGAAGAAAGCACCCAAAACTTGGTTTGCAAGGTTGGACAACCACTTGACAAAGCTTGGATATAGAAAATGTATCACAGATAGTAATCTGTACTGGAAAGAAATTGATGATGGATTAATGATTTTGGTAACTTTTGTTGATGATATCATATTTGGAGTGAATAATGAGGAAAGTGACAAGTTTGCAAAAGAAATGAAGAATGAATTTGTTGGTGTAGGAGCACATACTCTGGAATCATCAAATAAGGCACCTAAGGATCCTAAACAATGTACTTCGGTAAGTTTGGCAGAATGATCCAGTTGTAAGGCCTAGTTCCAAGATTAGGCATAATTATGAGCCCTAGGGTAACTAAGGTCCAAAATGATCAATAAGCCTAAAAATACATAGGATTCTATGTTTTTACTCATTTTTAATAGCTAGATCCATGTTGGATCACTTGCTTTTGGTTTGGATCAAGTTTGGTCTCTAGATTTGCATTTTTGCAAATTTTGCTCAAAAAGTTGTCAGCAACTTTTGAGCAACTTTATTAAAATTTGTCAAACATTTAATAATCATTCTCCAAATGGCTAAATATTTTGAATTGGCTATGTAACCATTTTTAATTCCATACAAAGCCTCA
This sequence comes from Cupressus sempervirens, assembly GCA_028749045.1. Lineage (NCBI taxonomy): Eukaryota > Viridiplantae > Streptophyta > Pinopsida > Cupressales > Cupressaceae > Cupressus > Cupressus sempervirens. The sequence goes on along the minus strand of CM053793.1, from coordinate 242,670,111 downwards.
TAGGCTAATGGTAGGAAGATACAATGTAACTTGGCATTTCAAATCAATAAAAAATAGCATTTTTCTCTGTAAAAATTGTGTTCTAGGCCTTTGTACGAAATTGTGTAGATGAGAGGGCATGGGCTAGTGACCGTAGAAGTTCAAGAATTGTATCTAATTTTATTTTCACCAAGGATCATGTTTTGATCAATCATAGGTTGAGAGATAATGAATTTTCTTTCTTGTTGCCTAGGATCCAGCCTAGAAATTAGCATTTGCCTAAGGTTGGGTCATCTTGGCACATTCCACCATGGGAAAATGAATCCTTTTGGTGGAATGCAAGGTATATCCATATACATTAATATTTTTCAATATTTTTTCCACCTAATGCAGGGAGTTGGGTTTGCCACCATACCCTAGTTGTGCATCTTCATGAGTACACCATACATCATTTACAATAGTCCTTCATAGTTTGTGATTTGGGATTCACCAGAGGTTAAAACCTTGGTTTCCTAGTTATTTTACATGCCCCAACATTTTCCAATAGTTTTATTGAGTTTTTCCATTGTAGAAAGTACACTTGTAGTGTAAATGTAGCCCTAATTAGGCCTTTAAATCTGGTCTAATGTTGCAATAATAGCAACCTCTATTCTTCTCCATCCTTGGGCACTATGACATGTTTCATTAAACCCAAAAGGGTATAAAAATCTCTAGTCAAGCCACCATTTTGTTTGAGAACATTCCAACATATGTTCCTTTTTCATTCTAGGAAGGGCTACAAGCTAAATCCTTGGTTTTCAAAGCAACTTGATGTCATAAGTTTTCTTTGATGGAAAGAATCATTGATTCATAGTGAATAAGACCTAAAGAGGCCATAATAGTGATTTTAGGTCACCCATATTCTTTGTATCCACTTTTTGGGGTTTTATCCCTTTTTTTGTCAAGGGAATCCTATATTGCATTTGTGAGTTTGGTGCTTGGTACTTTGATAAGCCTTGTGATTAGGTTATCTTGTCTTTTGGGGGTTGTGATAACCTTCCTTTAGGCCCATTTCCATACCTATTATTGGTATTTGGAACTATGACCCTTCACCTTAGGTGTTGAGGGAATTGGAGACTTTCATCATTTCTTGCTATTTCAAGACTTCTATTGTCTACTGTTGCATCAAGTGGTATCAGAGCCATGCCTAAACCTAAGAAGGAGGAGATCCTTAAAAGGGTTACAAATAGTGAGTTAGAAAAGATGGTGAGAGAACAAAAGGCTGCAAATAAAGCCTTAACTCAGAGGCTTCAAGAACTTGAGAAGAAGCTTGATGACAAAGACAAACAAAATGGGTATGAAGATGAAGAAGGGAGTGATGAAGAGGAGAATGACTCTGAACAATGCATCCCTATATACCAAAGGCCTATTATAGATGTCTTGAAGTACATGGGAACAAGAACCATGGAGGAGAAGATAGATTTTCTAGTTTTCAATGGCAAGATGAATGCATATTTAGCCTTGGATTGGATAGAGGCGTTGACCACATTCTTTGAATGTGAGGACATCCCTAAAAAACAAAGGGTAAAGATGGAAAGATCCAAGTTGAAGGGGGCAGCCCTAACTTGGTGGAACTTCATCCAAACAGAGAGGGTGAAGAATAGAAAGAGGACAATCAATTTATGGAATAGGATGATAGCTTTGATCAAAGAAACCTATGTACCTGAAGATTATGGAGTGCAACTACATAGGAGGAAGCAAAATCTAAAACAAAAGGACATGGATGTAGGCACATACACTGAGGAGTTCCTAGAGCTATGTATGAATACCAATATGGTAGAAGATGAGGAAGAGAAATTGGTAAGATATATGAATTGCTTGAAGGTTCCCATTCAAGAGGAATTAAGACTACATTGCCTTGCCATAGTCAATAAGTGCTATCAAATAGCACTAAAGGTAGAGGAAAAATGGAAGAGAAACCAAGATTTTGGTAAAGGAAAGAGAAATGATAGTGGGAGGAATTTCAAAGCCAAGGGCAACTCTTGGAACAAGAGACAAAGTAGTGGAAAAAACAACAAGACCTCTAACCAAGGAGACAAAGAAAATAGTGACTCTAATTCAAGAGGAAACTATAGAGGGAGAAGACCTTTCAATAGAGGAAGTAAAAATGCAAGAAGAGGTAATGGACTTTTGAAGTGTTTCAATTGCAATCAAATGGGAGACCATGCAAAAAGATGCCCTATGAAGAGGAACAACAATAATCAAGGTGAGAAGAGAGCAACATTTTTCCAAGGAGATAAGCATGAAGAAAATGTTGATGCTAGAGAATTGGAAGCTGAGGAAGGAGCATGCTTGATGATGAGGCAAGTCTTCCTTAAAGTACCACATACTCAAGAACCTCCACAAAGGAAGAATCTCTTTAGGACAAAGATCAAATTTCATGGAAAGGTATGCAATGTTCTTATAGATTTTGATTCAACTAAAAATCTTGTATCATGTGAAATGGTGTAGAAGTTAAATCTTCCTAAGAAGCCATACCCTTACCCCTATCGTGTTTCATGGTTAACCAGAGGTCAACAAACTCTAGTCATAGAACAAGTGTGGGTAGAGTTTTCTATCTCTAATTTTACACATAAAGTTCTTTGTGATGTGGTTGAAATGGATGCCTCACATATCTTATTAGGTAGCCTTGGAAATTTGATGTTGATACTGTACACCATTGTAGGAAGAACACCTACTCCATCACCAAAGATGGGAAGACCTTCACTATGAAGCCCCTGTTTGATAAAAAATCTAAAAAAGAACCTACTATGATTATCATAGGAGAAAAGGAGATGCTAAAGACCTTGAAAGAATCTGATATGGAGCCATTTATCCTAATCTCAAAACCCAAAGATAACACCAAGTCTAAGCCCATACCAAATGAAGTTGCTAAATTGTTGCAAAAGTATAAAGATGTCACTGCTAGTGACCTTCCCACTAGCCTCCCTCCCATTAGGGACATTATCCATCAAAAAGACCTTACACCATGCTTATCCTTTCCTAATAAGGCATCATATAAAATGACACCATTATAGCATGCAAATATTTCAAAATAGGTCATTGAATTGTTGGAAAGGGGGCTCATCCAAAAGATTCTCAGTCCTTGTGTCGTACCTTCCATTTTGGCCCCTAAAAAGGATGGAAAATGGAGGTTATGTACTAATAGCAGGGCTCTAAAAAAAATCACAATAAGGTACAGGTTCACCATGCCAAGTATTGAGGACCTATTGGATCAACTAACAGGTGCTTGTTGCTTCACCAAGATAGACTTGAAGTCTGGTTAGCATCAAATCAGAATCAAGCTAGGAGATGAACAGAAGACAGGATTCAAGACAACTGAAGGTTTGTTTGAATGGTTAGTAATACCTTTTGGTTTAAGCAATGCCCCCAGTACTTTTATGAGGCTTAGGAAAGAGATATTCATAGATTTTATTGGCAAATTTGTTGTAATTTACCTTGATGACATACTAATATTTAGTCATAGCAAGAAAGACCATCTTCATCATGTGGAACTAGTACTAAGAAGACTCCACCAACACAAGTTGGTAATCAACTTGGAAAAATGTATTTTTATGAAGAAGGAACTTGTGTTCCTAGGTTTTATAATTTCACAAGGTACCCTCAAGATGGATTCTAAGAAGGTAGATGCAATCATCAATTTCTCTCCACCAAATAATCAAGGTGATGTGAGAAGCTTTCATGGACTTTCAACTTTTTATAGGAAGTTTATTAAAAATTTCAATCATGTGTGTGCACCAATGTTGGAAACAATAAAAGGTGGGAAGAAAACCAAGTTTGCATGGACAAAGGAAGAAAATGATGCATCCCAATACTTGAAGAATAGAGTTTCTTGATATCCTATCTTGGGTCTCCTTGATTTTAACAAAGTCTTCACTGTGGAGACAAATGCAAGCAATTTGGCTATAGGTGCTGTCCTAAGCCAAGAAGGCAAACCAATTGCATTCTTTTTAGAGACAATGAATGAGTCTAAAAGAAAATACTCTACATATGACCTAGAGCTTTATGCCATGGTCCAAGCCCTCAAGAAATGGAGACACTATCTAATTCCAAAAGAATTTTTTTGTCTACATGAACAATCATGCATTATGTTTTCTAAATTCACAAGAAACACTTTCAATCGGGCATCTTAAATGGGTAGAAAAAATGTAGGCCTATACCTTCACTATTAAGCATAAAAAGGGTGTAGCAAACAACATTACTAATGCTATAAGTAGGAGGATTGGTCATATTGAAGAACTTCAACTACAAAGTGTTGGTATAGAGTCTCTCAAACACTTGTACTGGGATGACCCTAATTTTGCAGAGATATATCAGATTTGCATAAAGATGGAAGGCATATATCATATTGATTATTTTGAATATCTAATTGAAAATGGGTTTCTATTAAAGGGAGCACAACTATGCATACCAAGGTGTTCAATGAGAGCAAATATAATAAGATAAAAACATTCTAGTGGCCTAGAAGGTCACTTTGGCTTTGACAAGACAACAGATATGGTGAAGAGGAGTTATTTTTGGCCCAACATGAACAATGAAGTTAAGAAATTCATTAAATGTTGTACCATTTTCCAACAAGCTCAAGGGATGACAAAAAATAAAGGGCTCTACCATACCTTACTAATCCCTTCAAGACCTTGGGAATCCATATCAATAGATTTTTTTATGAGACTATCCAAAACAAAACAAGGGTGTGATAGTGTATTTTTCATAGTGGACAGATTCAGCAAGATGACCCATTTTATGCCATGTAAGAGCACAAATGATGCATCTCATATAGCCAATCTCTTCTTCAAGGAAGTAGTTAGAATTCATGGCTTGCCTTAGACACTTGTATCACATAGAGATGTAAAATTTCAAGGGCACTTTTGGAGGACACTCTTCAAGAAGTTGGGTACAAATCTCACCTATGGTTTTTCCTATCACTCACAGACAGATGAGCAAGCTAAGGTGGTGAACAAGTCCCTAGGAAATGTCCTAAGATGCCTAACCAAGAAATACTCTCAAAGGTTGGATACAATTTTTCCCTAGGTAGAATTTTCCTTCAATGACTCTATAAATAGATCAACAGTCAAAACACCAGTTCAAGTAGTAAATGGTCTACACCCCAAGGGACCATTGGATCTAATGGAACTTCCCTCTAATTTTAAAATTAGTGCTCAAGGCCAAGAATTGGTAGAACTTATAAAAAAGGTACAACAACAAGTGAGGGAAACATTGCAAAAATCTAGTTTAAAATACAAAGAAAATGCCGACAAAAGAAGGAGAGAGGTCCATTTCAAAGTAGGAGACAGAGTTTGGGCTTTTCTAACGAAGGAGAGACTACCTAAGGGAAGGTACTCTAAACTAAAGATGAAGAAGGTAGGTCCCTATTCATACTCAACAAGATAGGTGACAATGCCTATGAGATCTCCATTCCACCAACTTTTTAGATTTCCCCCATATTTAATTTTGTAGACCTCACACCATATAAGGCTATTGTAGGATCATCAGATTCAAGATGAAGACAACAATGATGAACATTGTGTCACCAATATTCCACCAAGAAAACCAATGGAGTTAGAGGAAATATTGGATACCAAGCTACTAAAGAAAACTAGAACCGGGAAGTACATGTAGTACTTAGTTAAATGGAAGGGCCTCCCAAACATAGATGCTAGTTGGCTAACAAAAGATCAAATCAGGCAACATGGCACTTCAGTGGATTTGCTACCCTCAAGTAGGGACTTGACTTTTAAAACTCAAGGGGAGTATGGAGCAGGAGCACATACTCTAGACTCATCAAATAAGGCACCTAAGGGTCCTAAATAGTCTACTTAGGTAAGTTTGGCACATTGATCCAGTTGTAAGGCCTAGTTCCAGGATTAGGCATAATTATGAGCCCCTACATAACTAAGGTCGAGCATGATCAATAATACTAAAATTACATAATATTCTAAGTTCTTACTCATTATTAAAATCTATATCCATGTTTGATCACTTTCTTTAGGTTTGGACCAAGTTTGGTCTCTAGATTTTCATTTTTGCAAAACTTGCAAAACTTGCTCAAAAAGTTGTCAACAACTTTTGAGAAACTTAGCTAAAAGTTGTCAAAATTTTAAAAATCATTCTCCCAATGGATAGATAGTTTGAACTGGCCATGTAACCATTGGAAATTCCCTACAAAGCCTCATAGGCTGATGGTAGGAAGATACAATGTAACTTGGCATTTCAAATCAATAAAAATTAGCATTTTTCTCTACAAAAACTTTGTTCCAGGCCTTTGTAAAAAATTTTCTAGATGGAAGGGCATTTTCCAATTACCATAGAAGTTTGAGAATTTAATATACTTTAATTTTCACCAAGTCTTATTTTTTGATCAATCATAGGTTGAGAGATACTGAATTTTCTTTCTCGTTGCCTAGGATTCAGCCTAGAAATCAGCATTTGCCAAGGGTTGGGTCATTTTGGCACATTCCACCATGGTAAAATGATGCCCTTTGGTGGAATGAAAGGTATATCCATGCAATTTAATAATTTGCAATTTTTTTCCATCAAATGTAGGGATTTGGGTTTTCCACCATACCCTAGGTGTGCATCTTCATGAGTACACCTTACAACATTTACAACAGTCCTTCCTAGTTTGTGATTTGGGAATCACCAAAGGTTAAAACCTTGGTTTCTTGGTTATTTTACATGCCCCCACATGTCTCAATAGTTGGATTGAGTTTTCCATCGTAGAAAGTACACTTGTAGTGTAAATGGAACCCTAATTAGGCCTCTAAATCTGCTTTAATGTTGCAATAGAAACAATCTCTGTGCATCTCCATCCTTGGGAACTCTAGCATGTTTCATAAAACCCAAAAGCTTATTATAATATTTGGTCAATTCACCATGTTTTTTGAGAACATTCCAACATATATTCCTTTTTCATTCTAGGAAGGGCTACAAGCCAAATCCTTGGTTTTCAAAGCAACTTAATGTCATAAGTTGTCTTTGATGGAAAGAATCATTGATTCATAGTGAATAAGACCTAAATAGGCCATAATAGTGATTTTAGGTCATCTCTGGTCTTTGTATCCACTTTTTGGGAGTTTATCCCTTTTTTTGTCAAGGGAATCCTATAATCCATTTGTGAGTTTGGTGCTTGGTACTTTGGTAGGCCTGGTGATTAGGTTACCTTGTCTTTTGGGAGTTGTGATAACCTTCCTTTAAGCCCATTTACATACCTATGATAGGCATTTGGAACTAGGACCCTTCACCTTGGGTGTTGAGGGAAATGGAGACTTTCATCATTTTTTGTTGTTTGAAGACTTCTATTGTCAACTGTTGCATTAGAAATATTTCCTAGGATTATAGATTGTACAAGATAAAGAAGGAATCTTTATTTCTTAGACTAAAGTATTTAAATGATTTACTAGAAAGGTTTGGTTTGGAAACATGTAAACCCATTGGAACACCTATGGTAACTGGACACAAGTTATCTACAAAGGATGAGACACCTACTATGGAGTAGAAGAAGTACAAATATATGATTGGAGGATTCAATATCTAACTCAGTAAAGGCCAGATATAGAAAATGCAATTGGAATTGTTGCAACATTTCAAGTTGATCCTAGAGAATCACATTATGTAGTTGTCAAAAGGATATTTAGATATCTAAAAGGAACACTAGACTTTGGATTTTGGTATGAAAAATCTAATGATTTTACTCTAAGTGCTTATACTAATGTTGATTAGGCAGGTAGTATGGATGATAGAAAGAGCACTAGTGGTGGAGCCTTCTTTCTTGGAAGAATATTGGTTTCTTGGCTAAACAAGAAGAAATATTGTACCTCACAAAGTGCAGTAGAAGTAGAATATTTTGCATCAGTAAATAATTGTAAGCAAGTTGTTTGGATGAAATAGATGCTGAAGGATATAAGGATAGAAATTAGTGAACCTATTGTCATACATTGTGACAACACAAGCATAATAGATATGTCTAAGAATCCAACATTTCATTCTAAGATAAGCATATTTCTATTAAGTATCACATGTTGAGAAAGAATGTTGTAGAAAAGGAAATTAGATTGGAGAATGTGAGCACTAAAGAGCAGATTGCAGATATCTTCACTAAGCATCTTCCCAAAGAGACTTTTGAGTATTTACAAGGTATGTTAGGGGTTATGCCCCTTCCTAAATTAGAGTAGATGATGCAAGAGTGCATCAATCCAGTGTAATAGAGCATCATTGTTTCTTTGGACTAAATGCTAATGCTTCCTATATGAGGGAGTATCTATCATGGATAGAGTCATCTAGGACTCTTGTTGGATTTTTTTGAATAGCACATCTTTTGACACTTGAGCTAAGTAAGAATCAATTGTTGTAGAGATTGTTGGTTGCAAATTGGAGAATTATTGCATGAAAAACATCATGGGGAAGAAGCACACATTGAGGTTTATCAATGGGGGAGAATAATTGATGAAGAGGATTTGAAAACAAAGATTAACAATCTTTTGCGATTGGTATTTTTGGAACTAGATATTTTTCATCTATGTTGCCATCAATGCTAAAGGGGGAGATTGTTGGAAGCATGAATGATGATGATATTCTTATGGGGGAGTATTGTAGATATGTTATATTCATGACTATGTTTTATATTGATGTCAACATAGTAGTTTTATGTGGTATCTGATAGAAGAACAATGGAAAGATTAAGTTGGTACAAATGACTAGTTTATTAGTCTCACTATCTAAGGTAATGGGATATACTTTTGATTATCTAGTATATGCAGTTAACGTTGGATGAAGAAATCTTAAGTCTAAAAGAAGTTGTGCAAGTTTTGGTAAAGACTATTCTAAGATAGAGTTTACAGAGGCATGTTCTAGTAAACTTGTTATATCTCTTAGTAGATTTTTTATTCTAAGAATTGAGGTTGAGGATGTAAAGAAGACATGTTGATGATGTCATGGCTAAGCTCACACGTCATAATATTTTGTGTACAAAAATATATTCAAGTTGTAAGGCAAAATATTAATGTTATCGCTAAGTGTAATGTGTTCTTAATGTGGTCTTATAATAATAAATTGAGAAGGTCTAATAGCCAATGTAGGGAATTTTTTTGAGGACTTAGTATAAAGGAAGGAAATTTTCCTTTATCATGATATGAATTGGAATAGTTGGTAAGTAGTTGTAAGAGTAGAATGAGAAGTTGAGTAGAGCAGTGCAGAAGTGAAGGAAACTTCATTGCTGAGGTTTTGTTGAGTGATCCAAGGTTTGATATTTGGATCCAAGGTTTATGACATGGTCTAAAAGGTTTGATAGTGATTGGTTCAATTGATAGAACAAAGGAAAGAAGAACATAATAGTAAATTACATGTTTGAGCAGTGAGCTCTCCTTGTAGTTGAAATTGCATGTTTGGGTAGCGGGCTCATCTTCCATACATTGTACCAAAACTCCTAATAGGGTTGGAATCTCCTAACAAGGACTCATATGTACTAAATTTTGTAATAGACTCCTAATAGGGTCCATCCTCTAATTAGGAATATTTATATTAGTACAAAATCTTGTGGGCATCATTCCCACCAGGGTTTTCCCTCTAATCAAGGGTTTCCCTAGTTAACATATTTGGTGTAATTGTCTATGTACATCTTGTTATGGTTTTTGTTTACTTTGGTTGAATGGTTAAGTTTGTTTAAGGAAGATAAATATTTTAATTGTTGGATAATTGATTCACCCCTGACCCTCTCAGTTATCTTGGTGGACTATTATTTCTAACAAAACCAACATATGCAACAACTCCAAAAATCTTTTATTGAACCCAAAAGATTCTATCCCACACTTTTAAAATTCTCAATCCACCCTATTGTAAGCCTTGGATAAATCCAACTTTAATAAGAACCCTTCTTTCTTGGATTTGGTGAGGGAGTGAACATATTCATGCACGGAGATAATAGAATCCAATATTTTCCTACCTAGAACAAACCCATTCTACTATCTCAAAATTATATTAGGTAATAAAGAAAAAATCCTAAGAGTAAGAACTTTATAGATGATCTTATAAAAAGAATTACAAAGATTGATTCTTCTAAATTGGCCCATGCTATTAGCCCCCAACTTTTTGGGTATCAAAGCCAAAAAAAGTACCATTCAACTCTTTAAGAAGTTTTCTAGAACCAAAGAAATCTTTAACTCCATTTAAAACATCCTCTTGAATGATATGCCAATAGGTTTAAAAAAAGAGGGAGGGGAAACCATCTGGACTAGGAGCCTTGTCTTCCTCAAAGGAAAAAACAACCTTAGTTATTTCAACATTGGAAGGGATGGCAATGAGGTTTTTGTTTTGAAGAAAACTCCTATTTTTCCTTATCAAAATTGTGTTCTCTCTCCAAAAAATCACTAAAATAAATCATGGCTTCAATTATGATAGCCTCGTCCTCATCAATAATAACACCATGAACTTTTAATGTGGAAATTTTATTAGCCATTCTATGCTTCAAAGTGGTCATATAGAAAAATTTAGTATTCCTATCCCCTTTTTTAATATAAACTTTTCTAGACCATTTCCTCTAGTTCATATCCTCCTTGATAATAATATCATGTAGCTCAATCAATTTCAGATCCTCCTCCTCCTTGGACACATTCTCATAACCCTCAAATTGAATGCTATCTTGAATCTCTTTTAATTCCTCAAGAATCCTACTTTTTTTGTCAAAGATATTCCCAAAATTTTCCCTGTTCCATCTTTTGATATCATTTCTCAAATTTTTAGCAACTTTAAACATAGTTGTTCCCTCAACTTTAATCCCCCACCAATCCTTAATAAGGTTTTCAAGCCCAAGATTAAAGTCCACATCTTTTCAAAGAGAAAAGGATAGTGGTTTTTAATGGTGATAGGGTCAACTAGAAGTAAAATGGGATAATGACCAAAACCCACTCTCACATGAGTTGATAAGGAACATTTATAACTTTGAAACCAATCATTACTAATGAGGGATCTATCAATCCTCACTTGGGTTAGATCCTTACTAGACCTTCTATTCATCTAAGTATAGTCAACACCTTACAAATCCATTTCATGCAATAAATGATTATTAATAAATTCCATCAAGTCCATTCAGTTGTCCAAATTGGTCTAACTACCCCCCATCTTCTCATTCTCTTTCAATGGTGTATTTAAATCACCCATAATGACCCAATCCTCATCTGGAAAGTTCTTTCTCTAGTGAGAAAGTTCAATCCAAAGAGCTTTTCTACCCCATTTTGTATTAGGTGCATAAACATTAGTTTGCACCCATGAAGTGTCATCCCTTAGCATTAGTAAATCTAATATTGATCATATTCTTATTATTTGATACAAGTTCCCCATGAATATTGTTATCATTCCATAAAAGAACCATACCCCCTGAGGCCCCATTAGCATCACCCCCTAAGATCATGCCACTTTTAAACAAAAACAAACTTTGAATTTTATCTTTTAGCATCTTAGTTTCCTACTAAAGAACAATATCTAATTTATTATCTCTAATCATGTTCCTGACCATATCTTTCTTATGAGGATTATTTAATCCTCTGATGTTCCATGAAATAATCTTCATTTATTATGGAATGAGTTTGATTCTAAGATAGCCCTTTTACTACTATCTGTTATGCTTTTGTTGGTCTCCAAAATTATTTTCTAATGATTAGTGGGTCTCCCCAATGGGATAGGGGTTTTACCAACATCACCTATTTTCATTAACTTCCCTATTGGGGTAAGGGAATGGCTAATATCCCTAGCTTTGTTACTCGTTACATCCCTTTTTTTTTATTCTTTCCTATTGGAGTAAGGGAATGAATAGCATCCCCTGACTTGTTACTCCTTTTTTTCCTATTCATCAAGGATTTTTGTTTATTCTTTTTAAAGTCAATCTCCTCATTTTCCTTAGCTCTAAATTTCTTCTTAGACTCCACATCGGTCTAGTTTACCCCAATAACTTCTTCCTCTTCCATCAAAGATCTAGATATATCTTCTACATCCCCCCACTTGGGTGAGCTATCCTTTCCTTCCCTGTGAGGTGAAATCTTGTTATCCTTGGTGCCCAACCCTAGAATAATACATTCTTGTGCCTCTTGATAATATGAATCCTGAGTATTAGCAATATTCTTGCTACAATCACCCAAAATTTCTACTTCTAAAATCTCCTTAGCCTCGACCACTCCCATTTTTCTATTCTTACCATCATCATCAAAGTTATCCTTAATCTCTAGATTATTAATGGGAATAGTTGCATCCTTTTCCAAGTTCTCCTTCTCATTAATTTTACACAACTGAAGAGTCTTCTCCTAAGCACAAACATTATCCTCTTTCATCCCCTTCACAACTTGGTTTTTTTCCATGACCTCAACATCCTTAGAGCCTTTTCAAACCCATTCTTTCTTTAAAAAATTAGAATGCTCACCTTTGTAGGGCATTTCTTTGCCCAATGGCCTAACTTTTTATAGTGGAAGCATGTAAAAGGGATGGTTTCATATTCAATCTATTGCTGCCAAACTCCCAATTTAGATCAGAGTGTAATATCTTCCAGCCTATTAACTCCTTGAATGATCCCCACACAGATTCAAGCATAATTTAATCTCCTTCTTGAAACTATCACTGGGTCCATAGATAATAGTTCTCTAAAGGTATTAGCAATTCCTTGGAAGACGTATTTGAACCAAAACTCAAGAGGCATTCTTGGAAGTTTGATCTAGATAAGGACTTGAACTACCAATTCATCCTGAGATTTCAAGTTAGGGGACCATTTTTGTAAAATCATTGTATGCTTACCCACAATCCATGGTCCACTAGATAAAATGTCTCTTCTATCTTGGTCACAGGAGAAGCAAAAGGATAATCATCCTTTTGACATTGCAACAATATCAACATGTACCTTCAAAGCTCATTTTCTTTTAACAAAGGCTCTAACAATCTCAATATTTGGTTTTGCCCCCAAGGACCTCCCACAAGGGTATGATCCATTCTAGAGATATTCATATCTATGATTCAATCTAGGATTTCCAAGATAAATGAACCTTACTCAGAAATAGAAACATTCCTGACTAGAGGAAAGGAAGACTTAGCCATCGACTTAATGCCAAACAAGCTTAACCATTTTCTAGTAGGAATATTGACAATAATTATAGACTTGGGTCCCCCCTAGATTCTTAATTGCCCCACCTCCATCAAGTTCCTTCCCAATCTAACCCACATCCATAGTATTCTCCCCTTGACCTCCCTCTCCTAATGGGCCTACACCAGTCTTGGTCCCATTTGAATTTTGAATTCCACCTTTCTCACTCACCGCTCCAAAATCACCTACTGTAGTTCCCATCACAAGTCCCAGATCAACTAATAGTAATAGTTCCTAGATCAACCTATTGTCACTTTCTAACCATTTTATCAATTAAAATATTTTAATCAAGTTTAATCTAACAATCATTTGTAAATCATTTAATCAAGGTGACATTATAATGGAATGTTTTTAAGTCCTCTAACTAGGCCACTCCTAATAGGTGATTAAATCCTTTAACAAGGTCACACCTAATAGTGTGTATTGTAACCTTTAATAGGGTTTGCTCTTAATTGATCTCACTTTAGAAGAGTGAAAGTTGGTAGCATGTTACTAGTGGTTTTTCCCAAATTGGGTTTCCACGTTAAATACCACTGTTATACTTGTGAGAATTTTTTTTGAGATCTTTACTTTTTAATTTTTACATTTTGCAAGTTAGCTTCTATTGAACTAGTGAACCACATGTTACTATTATTGTTAAAATTTGTAAAAAGACCTAGTGGATTATAGAGTAGATATGAGTTGTTTAAGTTGGTTAAAAATTTAATTGGAACATTTGGACTTGAGGATAACTGATTTACCCCCACCCCCACCCTAAGTTATTCTAAAATCATTCTAACAATTGGTATTAGAGCCTATGGTTCTTGTAAGGAAAATTTGAATAGAATTAAAGCTAAATATAAAGATGTTTAGGGAGGAGGTACCAAAGTTGAGCTAGGAGAACTTCCCTATATGGAAAAGTTTGATGAAGCTATACCTTGTTAGAATTGAAGATGCAATAGTATACTACATAGATCACAACTACATATCAGTATTGTCACCTATGATAGCCTAGTAGATAAAGGAGAGGCAAGAACACAATCATGGAATGTTGGAGATTGCATGTGCCCTAAGTTACTCAATTTTTTGATGATATAAAGGAATTTTATTCAGTGAAGAAAATGTGGGACAAACAAGAATTTATCTATGGTAGAGACAAGAATTTACAAAGGTCCAAGTGGGGAAGCTTAAGAGGAAATTTTGATGTAATGAGAATGAAAGAAGGTGAGAACATTGCACAATATTGTGGTCAAGTTAAAGAAGTGGAGAATTCTATTAGAGGATATCATGGAAAGATCTATGACAAGATTGTGATTAGCATGTTACTAAGAACCCTACTTGCTATTTATGCTATTAGAGTTTTTTCAATTCAAGAATCAAGATGTACACCTGGTAATGACTTAACTTTGGAAGGTTTGATTGATAGACTTACTACTTTTGAATTGTCAAATTTTGATAATTTTACTACTCCAAATTAATGAATCTACTTTCAAGTCACAATTGGTGTTACATAAGTCAAATAGTAATAAAAGAAAATATGAGGATAGTGATAATGAATCATCTAAGGATGATCTTGAAGCATTAATGGCTAGAAGGCTACCAAGAGTCAAAGGAAAATTCAAAGGTAAACTTCCTATAATGTATTTTTCCTATAATATAGTTGGGCATATTGCTACAAGGTGTCATGATAGAGATGAAAAGGATGAAAAGAAAAATATAAAGTATCAACAAAGGAGAAATGGAAGAGACAAAAGAAAACACAAAGAATACAAGGACAACGATAAGATATCCTAATATATTATTAAGGAAGAGACCACTAGTGATTTTGATAATCATGATGAAGATGTTATTTATGTTGCAATGAAAGATGATTTTGATGAGCATGAGAAAGCTACACTTATTTAATATGTGAATAAAGATGATAGATGGATAATTGATAGTGGTTGCTAACATCACATGATTGGTGATAAAAGCAAGTGTGAAACCCTTGAGCACTATAAAGAAAGTTGTGTTAAGTTTGGTAATGGCGCACCATGTCTTGTGAAAGGTAAAGGATTGATAACATTTACTAATAAGATCAAATGTTATCATACTTATTGGGTTGAAGGACTAAATTTTAAAAAAATTAGTGTTACACAATTGAATAGTTCAGGATACAGAGTTGGATTTCAACAAAAGAAGGCCAAGATTTATGATGGTTCTAGAGAAATTATTGGAAGTGGAGAAAAAACAAGAGGTAACTTGATCTATCTATACCTATATGATGATACATGCCTATTTACATAATATGAAGACATTTGGTTATGGCATAAAAGGCTATGTCATGTGAACTTTGATAATTTAGTAAGCATTAGTAAGATGAAAAGAGTAAGATGATTAACAAGATTAAAGAATCTTGATAATATAATGTGTAAGTAATGTTAGTTGGGTAAAATGACAAAGTCTGGTTTCAAGAGTAGGACCTATACGTTAAATGATATATCAGAGTTGGTTCATACTAATCTTTGTGGGCCTATTGAAGTGAAAAGTTATTTTGGCGATAAATCTTTCATTCTATTTATTGATGATTACTCTAGAATAATGACTGTGATATTTCTAAAAGAAAATTTTGATGGATTTCAATCGTTTAAGTGATATTTGGCTAGAGTTGAAAAGCAAATAAGTAAAAGTATGAAGTGCCTGAGGTCTGACAGAGGAGGTGAGTTTGTATCTAAGAAATTCAACATATTCTACAATGATAGAGGAATCAAGAGACAAATGTTAGAACCAAGGCCCCCTCTACATAATGATATAGTTGAAAGAAGGAATAGATTAATTATGGATTATGCTATGACATTGATGATGGAGAAGAATGTTTCACAAAATTACTAGAGAGATTCTATAAGTATAATAGTTTATACTTTGCACTGAGTAGAAGTCAAGAAAGGTACAAATATTACACCTTTTGAATTATGGTATGGGTATGCATCTAATGTGAAGTATTTTAAAGTATTTGGAAGTAAATGCTATATATTGAAAGATAATAGACATGGAAAACTTGATGTTAAAAGTGATAAAGGCATATTCCTAGGATATTCCACTAAGATAAAAGCATATAAATGTCTCAATTCTAACACTAACAAAGATGTGGAAAGTACAAATGTTAGAGTTGATGAATATGTAGAGAAAAATGAAGTTAAATAAAAGAGGAACCTAAAGGCTACAAGAATTTTGTATATGTCTATGAAGGAGAGTCATGTAGTCATGTACCCTACTTGATCTTGAGAAGAAAGCTATCAAGTAGTAGCAAACAATGAATGTCGAGTTACACTAGTAGACTATCGAGCATCAAGAAATTGGAAATGAGCATGAGGGAGAAAATTCTAAGATTCGAGAAATGCATGTCTAACATCAGCAAGTGGATGTCAAAAAACCATAGGATGAAGCCAAGATACCTATAGTAAATGTAGAAGATGAACTAGATAAAGAGGAAAGAAGATTAGAACATGTGCTAGAAAAATATGTTAGAAGGAACCACGCAACAGATCAGATCATTAGAAGCAAAGAATGTAGAGTTGTGATAAGAAGAAAATTGAGAAACAAGGCATGCTTAGTATTTGAATTTGAGCCCAAATCATTGAAATATTCTTTGGATAATAAAGATTAGATTCAAAAAATGAATGAAGAAATTGAGAAAATAGATAAGAACAAAACCTAGTCATTAGCACCTAGTACTAAGGACAAGAATGTGGTTGGTACAAAATGGGTATTCAAAAACAAGCTAGATGAGAAAGGTGAATTCACAAGAAACAAAGAAAGACTAGTATGCAAAGGATTGAAACAATTCTTTGGTAAAAAATAGTTTTGTAAAGACTAATGAAAACAATAATCTATACTTGAAGACTAGATGTGGATAAGAGATGCTAGTAGCTAAGATATTTGTGGATGATATCATATTTGGAGGACAAGATTCATTGGGTAAATCATGTTCTAATGAGATGTGGAAGGAATTCGAGAAGTCTATGTTTGGTGAGATCAAATTCTTTGTTAGTTTACAAGTATATCAAATGAATAAGGGTATATACATCACACACTCTAAGTACATAAGGGATATATTGAAGACCTTTCAAGATGAAAGACTCAAGACTAGTTAGTACACCCATGGCTATTGGACACAAACTCTCAAAGAATTATGATTCTACTAATGTGAAATACACCTTGTATAGATCAATAATTGGAAAGCTACAATATGTTGTTTACCATAGACAATATATTTGCTAGATTTTTTGAAAATCTTGAGAATCACATTATAGCTATGAAAAGAATACTAAGATATCTGAAAGGAAAAAAGGACTATGGATTGTATTACAAGAAGAATGACAAGTTTGAAGTAAAAGTGTATAGAGATGTTGATTGGGTAGGAAATGTTGATGAAAAAAATAGCATGAGTGTTGGAGCTTTCTTTCTAGGAAAGAG
Source organism: Cupressus sempervirens (assembly GCA_028749045.1). NCBI lineage: Eukaryota > Viridiplantae > Streptophyta > Pinopsida > Cupressales > Cupressaceae > Cupressus > Cupressus sempervirens. The sequence continues at coordinate 242,652,545 of CM053793.1, read as the reverse complement.
ATTGGTGTCATGGACAAGCAAGAATATAAACTATATTTCACAATCTATATTAGAGGTTGAATATGTAGCAGCAATAGTTAATTGTTCTAACATTGTCTAGATCAAACAATTGTTGAAAGGGATGAAGGAAGAGATCATTGAACCAACTATCATATTTTGCAATAACACAAGTGATACAAACATATCTAAGGACCCTATAATACACACAAATACTAAGCATATTGTTGGCAATATGGCTAATCAATCATATTAGGTGAGATATGTGGTTGTCATTTATGGCAACATATGTTTTACAGTTTAATTATGAAGCAAAATTGTCTAAGTATTGGACAATGTTATAGTAGCATGATAAGATTTATTGATAGCAAAATACTCTCTTGCATAGTTAATCATAGATGCATGACATCGTTCTGATAATGCATACTAGTGCACATGTCTGTACAAGCAACCAAGTTCAATTTATGAAGGAAATACCTATGTAGTTACTTCACAGTGCAGGACAGAGCATGTCACCAATTTGAGTTGTATGACTTACAAAATTATTTTAATTGCTAAATCTTGATGAGCTGACTCTAAGGATGATCTGTGTGCCGACTAAGGAAGGATTTATTAATACAATTGATATAAGTAAAGAACTTCAATTGTGAAGTTAGTATGTGATGCGACATGATGCCATGTGATGCTATGATATGTGATGCAAAGTACTGTTATGATAATGCAAGATATGATGCACATTGATATATGCACAGTCACTCTTTATATGAAGAACTAACAATCAGAAGAATTGAAAAGTACAACAAGTGATCTAGTATTGTATGTATATCTATTCTCTTGAAGAGCTTATTGTATAGTTGCATGTTAGGGTAGTGGGCTCTTCTTGCACATATTTGTATATGATCCACTAGCTCATAACAAGGTTGAAGCAACTCCTAATCTAGGGTTGAGGCTTCTAACAAGGCCTAGTCTCCTAACAGGGACTCAAGACACTATACATTCTTCATAGACTCCTAACAAGGTCAATATCCTTAACCAGATTCTTATATATAGTGAATCATCTTGTGGGTTTCATCCCCAGCAAGATTTTCCCTTGGCCAGGGCTTCCCTAGTTAGCAAAATATGGTGTTATGAGCTCTCTTTGTGTATGGTTTTTTATATTTTTTAGCATTATTGGTTTACTTTCTTATGCATGTATTAAAGTAATTAATAATATCTTATTGTGGCAAAAAATATTGAAAATACTAATTCACCCTCCCCCCCAGTATTATCTATTTCTAAAAATTGGTATCAGGGCCTACTTATTCAAAAGAGGCTTATAGCTTAAATAAGAACCCTATGGATATGGAACAGTTGAAGAAGAATCTTGAAGAAGCTCTTAAACAAATTGATCTCCTTACTAATGAAAGAGATGGCCTAAAATATAGATATAAAGATGTAAAAGCTTACATTGGTGAACTAAAGGACAAGATAGACTACCTGAAGCAAAAAAGACCTAGTGAGAAAACCAGTGATGATGATATTGAAGATCTAAAGAAAGAAAATGAGATCTTGAAACATGACTTAAAAATAGTTGCACTCAAGCTCAGTCTTAAGAAAAATGGAGGAAAGAATGACTCTGAAATAAAAGCTAAAAATGTAGATCTAAGATCCCAATTAAGAAAAGTAACATCTAAATTGGAATCTATCAAGTTGGAGCATGCAGAATTAGAGAAATATAACACTATTGTGAAAGGTGAATTGGTGCAAACCAAATAGCAACTTGAGAAATTATATACCAATAGTGAAAATATTGAAGAAAAAATATCTATATAGAGACCTAGTTATGGCAAGACTAGACTTGGATTCTTCCTTAGATTATCCACCAAGAAATATATTGAGAGAAAAGAATCTGATACTCCTAAATTCAAAAAGGATCTAAACATAAGAAAAATAGATGATACATCTAAAGACAAGGAGAATGTTACTCACTCTAAAAAATCTAAAGAATCTAATCAGGATGAGGATAATAGAAGAAAGGAATCTCATGCCAGGTGTAATGAACTTGAACATACTAGAGACGATTGCAAAAGTAAGTCTTTTAAACCTATTTCAAATTTGTATTGTCATAATTGTCATGGATATGGACATTATGTAGTAGATTGTAAGAAACCTAAATTTGATAATGATAATGCAAATAGTAGAATTTTTAGGAACACTAACCATGCAGGCAACAGAAGAAGATCTCACAGCAATGAAAGTGGAGAAAGGAAATGAATTTTCTACTATAGATGCAACAATCTTGGACACATAGCAAGGAATTGTAGAGCACCTGACAACCAGAATAATGACTAGAGAAGGAATGTACTTGTATGTCAATTATGTAATAGCTTTGGACACACAGAAAAGTTTTGCAGAATGGATAGAAGAAACCTTAATAGGAATCAAAACAACAGAAGAAATGATGACAGTCTGAAGGAAGAAATGAAGGAGCTGACAGAAGAATTTAAGGAAATATTTGTAAAGGAAAAAGAAAATAGAAGTTCTCATACAGTTTAGGAAGAAGAAAATCCTAATATACCTAATAAGACAATAAATTCAGTTATTGTCTATGACCCAGCCTACCTGCATTAAGCATTCTTAGTAAAATAGTGTGTTAGTTAATAATAACTAATGTTAGAAAGAATATTGCAAGTTACATAGTTAGCAGTATATACTAGACATTGAGAGGAGTCTACAGTGAAGTCCACATTGCTTAATATGACTAGTATAAGGTTATGTAAGAAAAATAACCTCTCTATTATACAAAGACGGTACTTTAAATTGGTGGCAGATATGCATTTAATGTGAAGTATAGATTGCAAAAGATTTAAACGATGAAAATTGATTTAAGAACATCATTTTCTTGTGTGAAATCTTAAGTGCAAGATTGAAGAGAGATTAGAAGTCCTAAAGAAGATTGTAGATACACATGATCACTAAAAACCCTAGAATGCAAAATTGAGGTATTTTTCAAATTTTTTGAGCATATTTTTAGTAATAGAAACACAAGGAGTGTTTGATATCAGTGATAGACCTAGATATAACTTCAAGAAACACTCATTTTTTCCTTACTTGATGATCCCATTGGAGCATTTTTGCAAGTATCGAAAAATGTTCTTCATGTTGAAGACATAAGAAGTTACATTCATTGTAAAATAGAAAGATTAGGAGATACTGAGATTCATAAGGAATTGGAGAGAATGTGCAACAATGATTTGTCATTAAAACCAGAATATGCAAACCTAGAATAGCTTAACCTAGTTAAGTATATGTTCTATATGGACTTTGATAACCATGAATGGACAAGAATTATTCTAAGCATATTTGATGATGACTTTCTATGGTTGGGAGATTATGCATTGATAATGACCTAATTCACAAGGTCACAAGTTTGAGCAATGAAGGGTGCAATCCTATGAACATAAAGAACGTGTACAGATTGGCTGAAATAAACCTCAACACAAGTTTTGATGATAGAAACATGAAGATCAACACCATTCAAGATGATGGAGTCAAACTTAACAATAAAATCTTGGGATATAAATTCAATCATGGATCTAGGATAGACTCATTCCCTGCCAGACTTCTTCATGCAGCTTATGCAATGGTAGTAAAGGGAGAAAAGGTTAATCTATGTGATATTATCCAAACTCAGTTGTTGGATAACATATCAAAAATAAAGAAGTCCAAGAGGACAATCTTTAGGTTTGAATCCCTACTGACTCATTTTTTCTTCAATGTAGCAAAGAAGTTTCCCGATATTTCAAATTGGGATGGAAACAAGTGTGCAATGCGAACTATCACTCGTGCATATAGATCTAAATCAAAAGTAGTTAGGGGCAATGATATTGACAAAATGATTAAATCATTCCAAGTTGAAATGAAGAAAAGGTATAGGATACCTCCTACACTGATAGAAAAATACAAAGATGAACTATGTTTCATGGTAGAAACAAACTTCACATGCATGGAGACAGTAGTTCCTCGAGTGAAGTTCATTGAACCTATGGGTTATGAAATGAGTGTTGAACTAATTGAAGCCTATGAGTAGATAATTCTACACTCTAAAGTTGATTCTAGATGCCCTAGATGAGGTACATATGCTGAAATGATGAGAGAAGTCAAGAAAATTCTAATGGACAAAGATATCAAGAAGAAAGTAGAAAAAGTGATTGATTCCATCTTGAAAGATTTAGGGATGTCTAGAAAGGAATTTGAAGAAGTAAAAGGGATAGCCTCAGAAATGATGGCTAGTGGTCAAACTAAACTATTGACCCCTACACCTATTATAATGGTTGGACCTACTAAATAGGTCACATTTGCATAGACAACTGTGCAAGCACTTGTAGTGCCACATGCAGCAGTTGCGCAGCAACAACCCTTGAGGAAACCAAAGAAAATAGAGGAAGCATCAGCACCAAGAAAGTCCACAAGGTTTGAGAAAACTAAACCCCCTCCTGAGAAGAGAGTCAAGAAAATAACAAGTGGACCAAGTAAGAGGAGAAGAACCTTGGTAATTAGTTCCTCAGAATCTAAAGAAGAAACTGGTGACAGACTAGTACAACCAGCAGATCAGGAAGCAAAGACTTTAGCAAAAAGAAAAGCATGGAAGCCAAAGGTAGAAAATATCAATATGCAAATTATTAGTGACAACAACTTTGTGCAATTAAATAAGTATTATGATTTGTACAATAATATGGATAGCAGACAGCTAGAAAATGTTGTAGTATTCTGAAAGATAAAAGATTTGATAGCATAAAAGGTCAAATACCTAAAGATTTGGACAATAGAATAAGAAATAGAAAAAGTAGAGTAATTGAAGAGGATAAAAAAATGAGGAAAAATATGGTGAAAAAGCTATATATAGTAAACAATGAGGAATAGATAAAGGAAATTTTGAAAGGAATAACACCACTATTGAGAAATAAGAAGAGATCTATTCTTCTTATGGGAGGAAATTATGAAGAAATGAATGAGGAAACTCAAAAGGTAATAGTTACATACATTTATACTATCCCTAAGAATTCTAAGGAGAGTGTGTAGTCAAAGAAGACAAGCCCTACTATGGCAATAGTTAGTCCACTTCACAGTTTTGAGCAACTAGCTGAAACTTCAATCCCAAGTGATTCACCACACATTACCATTGACAATGAATCTTTACAAGTGGATAACACCAAGGTAATAGTGGATAGAACTAAAGATCCATTCAAAGATTTTGGCTCTGCCATTGTTGGAAATATTTTTGATTACAACAACTCTTCTAATGAAGAAGAAGAATAGGAGCAAAAGAAAGAAGATGTATCTTCTGAAAAGAAATTTGGAACTATGACTAAGGCAGCTACTACAAGTGTGTCCTTAGCAATAACTATTGTGAAACTCTCTACACCACCTACACAAGCGGTAGTGTTCACCTCAGCAGTACAGTCAGATGATGAAGATGAAGCACAAAATCTTATATCTTCTTTAAGTAAATTCCTTGAAAAGAAGAAATTAGTTAAGTTAATTGGGAAGACTTTAACTTCAATTTTAGATAGATTGGAGAAGACAGTAAGCTCTATTGATACATCTGTAGAAATTCAGCAGAGAGTAGCAAGTGTGTGCAAAACCTTTGATAATGAGTTTACAATGCTTACCAATGTTGCTACAATTCAAGCATAGACTAAACATGATGGTAAACTTCTTAATACTATGTGTACAAATATAAGAAATGATATAGAAACATTAAATATATGCATTAAGGCATTGAGGTAGAGTATGGAAGAAGGGAAACAAATATATGCTAAGTGCAACTTGGCATACCTTCACCTTCACAATTTTGATGAGAAAATCAAAGAGAAGGTAACTAAGCTTCAGGTGCTCACTAATAACTTCCTAAAATAGAACCAAAAATTAGAAACCTTTGAGCATACAATGCAAGCACTTCATGATAGCATCCAAGATATACAAGAAAAAAAGGAGAAAGCTCTAAAGAGATTTACTCTTTTGAGGGACCATTTATCCCCACATATTACATTGCTACAAAATCAGTTGGAGGAGTGCTTGGCAGTTAAGACCTCATATGACAAGTTTGTAGCTACAGACTTGAATGCAGCAGAGTTAGCCACATATGCTTTATGTGCGCTAATAAGTGTGTTAGGTGCACTAAAAGAAAGTTGGAAGAAACATCTTGTGCAGTTGAAGACTAACTTTAGTGATTGTTTTTCCAGATTTTGATGCAACTTTCAAATTTTGACAGGTTTTTCCTTTTATTGACACCTTTTTCATTGATGTCAAAGGGGGAGAAATAAGGAAAATTTTAATTATAAGTTATATAGTTATAATTTGACATATAGTAGTAAGATTTTCCTTAAGCAAGCCTTGTAATCAAAGTTATAAGGGATGTAATCTTTTCAAAACATGAATATAATGTTTTTTTACTATGTTATGTATGGTTATTTACTTTGATTGGTATGACAACATTTTTGGGACTTAGCTAATTTTTCCAAAATGTTGCCATCAATGCCAAAGGGGGAGATTGTTGGCAATACAGCCAATCAGTCAAATTATGTGAGATATGTGGTTATCATTTATGGCAACATATGTTTTGTAGTTTAATGTGAAGGAAAATTATCTAAGTATTGGACAATGTTATAGCAGCATGATAAGATTTATTGATAGCAAAATATTCCCTTAGAATATCCTCTTGCATAGTTAGCCATAGATGCATGACCTCATTCTGATGATGCATACTAGTGCACATGTCTATACGAGCAACCAAGTTCAAGTTATGAAGGAAATACCTATGTAGTTACTTCATAGTGCAGAATAGAGCATGTTAGCAAATTGAGTTGTACGACTTACAAAATTGTTTTGATGATTAAATCTTGATGAGTTAACTCTAAGGATGATATGTGATCCTACTAAGGAAGGATTTATTAATATAATCAATATAAGTAAAGAACTTCAATTGCGAAGTTAGTATGTGATGTGACATGATGCCATGTGATGTTATGATATGTGATGCAAAGTAATGTTATGATAATGTGAAATATGATGCACATTGATATATGTGCAGTCACTCTTTGTATGAAGAATTGATAATTAGAAGAATTGTGAAGTATAGCGAGTGATCCAATATTGTATGTATATCTATTCTATTGAAGAACTTATTGTATAGTTGCATGTTAGGGCAGTGGGCTCTTCTTGCACACATTTGTAAGTGATCCACCAACTCCTAACAGGGTTGAGGCTTCTAACAAGGCCTAGTCTCTTAACAGAGACTCAAGACACTATACATTCTTTATAGACTCCTAGCAGGGTCAATATCCTTAACTGGATTCTTATATATAGTGAATCATCTTGTGGGTTTCATCCCCACTAGGGTTTTCCCTTGGCTAGGGTTTCCCTAGTTAACAAAATATGGTGTTATGAGATCTCTTTGTGTATGGTTGTTTATATTGCTCAGAATTATTGGTTTACTTTTTTATGCATGTATTAAAGTAATTAATAATATCTAGTTGTGGGAAAAAAGATTGAGAATACTGATTCACCCCCCCCCCCCCCCCTCTCCCTCAGTATTGTCTATTTCTAACACATATTTTTATCAAGTATCATTACTTGAGGGAGTTAGTACAAGAAAAATAAGTGAGATTGGATTATGTGAATACAAAGGAACATATTTCTGACATATTCACAAAAGAATTACCCAAGGATGCTCATGAATATCTAAGAGGAAAATTGGGAGTTGTTACCTTAGCTAAGTCTACCTAAGTTAAGATGGAGCTCTGCATCAAATATATTGATCAGAATATATCATAAATTGATGCAGAAAGGTGTACTTTAGGACCTACCTAAAGATTGTGAGAAGTGTTGATAGAGTTATAGTCATAAGAAATATGGTGGTGGAAGAATCTGATTTAGAGAACTCGCAAAGCAATATATACATGTTGAAGATGCATGAGGTAGATTATGAAGTATCTTTGGCATTTTCGTCAAAGAAGGAGAGTATGTATAATTACCATCTATAGACATAGAAAGAGGAAGATATTTAGTAGTTACTATAGAAAGTGATAGGTCAGAGATACAAAGAGGGAGAGTTCTAATATAATAAAGGGAGTTGTGATAATTATTTCTACAATTGATATCTAGAGGTGTTATTATTAGATGATGTTGCATATCAGAGCTGCATGAGATGAGAATCAGAATGAAACTGAAAAGATGAAAGCAAGGAGATTGTTGGACCAGTTGGAATAGGATGAGAATAATATTAAAACTAAAGATATTAATGAATATCCATTACTAAACACCACGAGAGTTGACAAATATTTTGGATTGTATGGTAACTAGAGGTGTTTCCATCAATGCCAAAGAGGTAGATTGTTGGAAGCTACAATTGTAATAATTTTAATGTTGTCATTAATATCAAACCTTATTGGTGAGATGATTTCCACTTGAGTAGAGTGTTATATCTTGATGATTGATGAAGAGGATTTGAAGAAGAGATAACAAGAAGAACAAGAGGAAAGGTTAAGTTATGTGGAAATACAATGGGAACTTGATCAATTGGACTTTAATAAGATAGTGTTTTGTTTAATTATAACACTAAGTGGAGAAAATAGTTGAGTTGAATCCTAGAAGAGATTATCAAAGGCAACCTAAATGCATAGGATTGACTAAGAAAAAGAGTAGAAGATTAAGGAACTTGTAGTTGAAGCTGAGTTATGCTTGTGTCAACCTAGTCATAGTATAAGAAGAGTAGAATGTAGTGTTGACCAAGTACCAATGACAAACGAGTATCAATAAAAGACCAAGAAAAGGTAGAGTATGTTTACCAAGACAACTTAGTATTGATAAATTTATCTAGTGATGATCGAGCCAAGGAATATGGTATTGACCGAGTTTTAGGATTTGATAGTTTGTAAAGGAATGTTTATTTCCAGCCAACATAGTTAAATTCTTGGAATGAGAAAAGTGTGTTAATAATAAAGATTAATGACCTAGAGCATTTAATGCATGATAAACCATATTCGTGTGTTCCTAGGCATGGATTTAAAAAGAATTTTTCAGAAGTATCTAGAAGGAGATAAGAAGAAAAGAAAAGGTAGAAAAATTCATTGAACTTTTTTAACATGAACATAAACCCTAAGATCTATGGTGATATTTAAGTAGAAAAAGATCAAGGATACATATTTAAGGAGGCATAAGGGTAACCTAATATGGTTAAGCATTTGTTGATTTTGTTGATTGGAAAATCTTAAGAAGAAGGCTGAGAAGAGCTGGGAAGAGGTGAAGCGTGATTTCTTGAAGATTTTCCAAGAAGATCAAAGATGAACATGATAATGAAGGCTAGTTAGTGGATCAGGAGATGAGCTTACAAAAGTGATTTTTATTTATTAGATAACCTATTGTTATTGTCTAACCATTGTATCAATTAAAATCCTTTAATCAAGGTTGACCTAACAGTCATTTGTAAATCCTTCAATCAAGGTGATATTCTAATGGAATTTTCTTAAGCCCTCTAACTAAGACACTCCTGATTGGGTGATTAAATCCTTTAATAGGGTCAAACCTTATAGTGTATATTGTAGCCTTTAATATGGTTAGTTCTTAACCGATCTGACTTAAGAAGAGTGAAAAAATTGTAGCATGTTATTGGTGGTTTTTCCAAAATTGGGTTTCCAAGTTGAATACTAGTGTTATACTTGTGAGAATTTTTTTAGATTTTTTACTATTTAATGTTTTACATTCTACAAGTCAGTTTCTATTGAAGCATTAAATTGCATGTTAATGTTATTGTTAAAATTCTATAGAGACTGAGTGGATTAAATAGTAGATCTAAGTTGTTTAAGTTGGTTAAAAGTTTAATTGGAACATATTATCCTAAGGATAAGTTATTCACCCACCTCCCCTCCCCCCACTTGATTATTCTAAAATCATTCTAACAGTATATGCATGTTTGAGCACTGGGCTCCACTTGTATTTTGTATTGTAACTACAGCTCCTAACATGGTTGAGGATTCTAACAAGGCCTAGTCTTCTTATAAGGACAAATAAAATATATGCTTGCAATAGACTCCTAAAAGGGTCAATATATTTCACAAGATACTTTTGATTAGTGGATCATTTAATGGGTACCATCCCCATTAGGGTTTTCCCTTGGCCAAGGCTTTTCTAGTTAATAAAATATTGTGTTATTAGTTTCTTTATGTTGTGCATGGTTTTACTTTTTCATTTACAGATATATACAAGTTTAAGATTTGTAAATGATATCCATATTTGGGAAGAATTCTTTTTAACTTGCATACCTTATTCACTACCTCCTCCCCTCTTAGTTTCAATCACTATACTTCAATTTCTAACAATTGGTATCAGAGCATAGTTTCTCGAAAAAAGTCTAATAGTTTGTGGGAGATTACTATGGATTTAGTATATTTGTAAAAGAAATGTGAAGTTCACCATATGGAAATAGATCTTGTTATAATGAAAGAAACAAATTGAAAAATCTAGCTTACAGATGCACAAGAACTTATTCAAAAATTGAAAGATTTGTATTGATGGTTCAATATCTAAGAAAAAGGAATCACCTAAAAAAATAAGGATTATGAGTCATCTACAAAGCTTAAGAAGGAGAATAAAATCCTAAAGCCTAAACTTCATATCACATAATTAAAGATGAGAACATGAAGAAAATAATTTGAGATTTGAGATCACAGCTTACTAAGGTGACATATGAACTTGAGAGTATAAAATTGAGATGTGAAGAACTAGAGAAGTATAATATTATTGTGAAAGGAGAGCTTACACAGACCAATCAACATCTTGAGAAGCTTCATACAAGCACAAAGAAAATTGATGAGCATATTATGGCACAAAGACCTATTGGAGATAAGACATGAATTGGATATGTTGAAGGTGAATCATCTAAAGGATCTAAAGTCATAGAAGAGTAATAACTTGTGAATCAACAACCTAGTCAACAAGTATATCAGAATAATCAAGTATCAAATCATTCTAAACAACTTAGATATCCAAGGAGACAATTAAATAGGAGATGTTTTGGATGAAACAAAATTGGACACATGAATAAGGATTACATAGGTAAGTGTTCTAAACCCTTTTCTACGTATTGTTTTAATTTCACTTTTTATGGACATATATCTAGTGAATCTAGAAAACCTAATAAAAGATCAAATGTAAAAATGAATAAAAGGACTAACAATGCAGCTAGTAGACATTTGGGAATGAATAAAATCATTACCAATGGAGGTATGTGTTATAAGTGCAATAAATTTGGACATATTGCAAGAGATTGCAGACTACAGATTAATATGTTTGGACCAAGATATGGAAACAAAGTTATGACATGCAACATGTAGTGCCTACCCCTAGTTCACATTTTGTTATCATTGCTGAACTCTTTTGGAGCTAGTTTTATGTTGATGGTTAGTAGCATTGTTATGAGATTAACAGATATTGTGCTATGGATTCAGTTTATTATGTGATGAGATTACTTAGACTCTACATTTCATGTATGTATGATGATTATTTTTAGTGTTCGCAATTATTGATGATGATCATTACATTGCTTTCAGTTATTAATGATGATTAGTAAGATGATTTATTATCATATGTGTTTTCTTATGGATACTTACCCCATACTTGCATGTGTATGGTGTGCATGTTTGCTTTGCGTGTTTGCTTTTATATGGCGTGTCTGATGTGGTTAAGGAAGGGATTCGTAGTCACCTACTAGTCGGGATCTACACGATGCACCACTTCCTGCCATTGTCTGTTTAGTTTAGTATATATTGTGCTTGTACGTGCATGGTTTTTATGCAGGTTGCAGGTACCGAGTATCGACTTCCCTGAATTGCCAGGATGAGCGTACCCTATCACATTATCTCAATGATAAGAGAGGGGAAATAAATTCTCAAGTCCAAATCCCAACACCTTAAGCCATTTGTTCTAATTGGAAAATTAGGACAAGTATCTGAGTTGAGTACCCTCCGAATACGTTGGATAACGTAATTCGTGATATTAACCCTTGGTTTGATTTTGTATGTATTTTGGCTATGATGGATTTTTGTATTTTTACCTTGTGAG